>FR989933.1:12502744-13995244 GCA_905404155.3 Plebejus argus
GCGAGCGAAGCCGAGGGCAAAAGCCCGTTTAAAACATTTGGCAACCACCTAATAATTTCTCAAATGTTCATCTTTATTGTTGAGTTCTTTTAATTTTATCTGCAAAATATTATATTTTTTATTCACAAAAATAAGCTCAAAGGTAATCCCATCAACGTGCCAAAGAACTTTGATAGTTACGGGCCTTTTAGTATTTACAATTATAATAAGAGATGCTCCTTTTTCGAGTTGTATTTGCATAGATATTATCTGGGAACTTAGTCCTATTACATATCCATTAGCGAGATCCGGTTATTGGAAATGTGAGACGATGATGTCATTGCTGTACGTAGCCTGTTTGGCGCCGACCGAAAGTGGCGGGATGTGCCTTGGTCTATGTTTGTAAAAAAAATGTGGGAACTTAAAAAAAAAAACTATTGGCTCTTTGATAAAATTGTTGCTTGAGTTGTCATAATATGCAACATTTACGGATGTAGCCTGTTTTACAACAACAGAAACTAGAAAGGGGAGGAGATAGGGGGAAAATAATTTTTTAAAAAATCTTGAAAATATTTGGTATTTGATCGAATTTGTTGCTTGAGATATTGTGTCAAGCTAAGATGAGCCGAATAACTTGAGGTACGCAGCCTTTCTGCAGCTGACAACACCCATGTTTGTCAAATTGTCAAAAAAAAAAAAACATGCGGACTTGAAAAAATTGTAAAAGGTAAAAAAAACGGTCTTTGATCGAAAATGCTCCTTGAGTTGACAGTAGTCGAATTGGCGCCGAATTTATAACACATTGTATCCTACGTACGAGCCTTCAACACTTCTTGAAGATGGCCTTGTAAATTATATCACTTTAACTAAAAAAATGTTGGACAAATGTCTTAGAAGTAATTAGCCCAGTCTAATTAGACGCAAAAAAATCGTAACCTCGGAATAATTCGCATAGAGCTGAAAATTGGTAGAGACGTTAAATACACCATTCTAAATAAAACCCCAAAAGTCCCCGGCGATCCTCCTTGTGCTAAAAATTTTATTCAAGGTCAAAGGTCAAAATTAAATCAAAAACCTTTTAATTTCATAAAAATAAACCTTATTGCTGCAGCGGAACCCTTCATGGGCGAGTCCAACTCGCACTTGGCCGCTTTTTTATAATGGTGTATTTTACGTCTCTACCAATTTTCAGCTCTATGCGAATTATTCCGAGGTCGAATGTTTAATTTTCCTGGAGTATATATCAATACGTATAATTCAATAAGACAAGGAAGGAAGGAAAAACATAGGCTTTGTGTAACTTTATTAAATTAATGCAAAGTTTTATTATTACAAATACTTTCCTTCAAGGAAACTTTTGTAATTTTTTGACAGACAAACAGTCTGATAAACAAACCTAATTCCGAGAATTGTAAACAGGTGTTTTGTTTTTGCGTCATCTAATAAGATCATTAAATCACTTTTGTCCTTTTACCTGATAAGGGTTTTTTCATATCTACCCCGGGTATAATAATAGCCAAATATCACGTCCTCGAGTATTGAACATGTGTCACCAGTCATGCTGTATAATATCTTAGTTAAGGACGCTATTACAAATATCAGCGATTTTCCGGTACCATTTTAAAGAATTAGGAGTCAAACTGCGAGGATATTTTGGTTTCAAATGAAAGATAATATATTCATCTCCACGACTGTACCATAAAATATATACTATAGCCGCATACAAAATTTTCACAAAATACGTTTTAACCATCACAATAATCACAAAATATGAAAAAAATGGGGTCTGATTAGGTAGGTACCTTAATATTTAAATGCACTGAACCAACTGAACTGAGGAAAATAAATATACAAAAAAATGTTGCTTATTTAGTCCTCTATAAAGTCCGCTAAAAATTTTATATAAAAATAAACAACTTTTCCAGTTATAAGAAAAATAAGAAAATTTCTCAAATTTTTTCATACATTTTCGCCATATCAAGAACGCGGTGAGCGTCGTAACCGCCACTGTACAAGGCGCGCTAATATGAATCTTATTTTAATGTCATTAACGTCGATATTCGTACTGACAGACATCCGACCTGCTAATTCTCCGGTTGGAGCATCCTTAAGACGTAAATATTTTTGGGCCTACCAGCTACCAGCTTACTATACAATATACATATTATAAGGTGTAACAAAACAAAGTGATAATACTTTAGCGTGTGTAATATGTGTCCCGGGTGTGTTAGTTCACTGTACAAGTAACAGCGCTGAAAAAGCAAATTTTTTGTGATTTGTATGATCAAGCGCCCCAGCGTCATGAGTCATGACTTTGCCCATACAAATACCAAAAAAAGTTACTCTTACAGGGCTGATAGTTGATACTTTCACAGTGAACACTCTATAAGGAACACATACGCACCCTTAAGTATTATCACGTTGTTTTATTACACCCTGTACATCAGCCTTATTATAGTAAAGACTTTTTTGGTTCCTGGGGGGTTATTATGAGCTCTTATATCCAGCCAGTTTCCAGCCAGTTTACAAGCCATGTCTATGCAATGGCCTGTAAATTGGCCTGTAAACTGGCTGGATATAAGAGCTCATAATAACCCCCCTGGGGTTATATTCAGAGTGGATTTCTACTTATAATATTAATTATTAATGTTAGTTTGTTTTTTTAATGTTAACTAAACACAGTCACTTGCCTCAGGATTCAAGTTTAAAAGTGTAAACCTTAGGATTCAAGTTCTATAATAAATCCTAATCAGTATTATAAAGTATTAACGATATAAAAGATTCCATTGTTTATTTCGAATTAGCTGCACTGATGATGACTAGATGACTAGAAAAACTAGATTTTTTTAGTACAAAGTTATTACAAGTTTTTCAAAGTAACATATTAAAAATTTGATGTAGATAATAGGATCAATATGATTATTATGAATTTTATATTTTGCACGTGAGCTTTTAGCTAAGTATAGAGCTGAAGGCAATTAGAAAATTATGATAATAAGCTTACTTATCAAAATTCAATAAAATGTTATTAATTAATTATTCATACAATTATATTAATTATAATATATTGAACATACATATTAAATATTAATAAATAGGTACTTTTATCAGGTATAAACTTGCGACACTCAGAATTTTAAATATTTGAACTAACGATAGAAGTATTAAAGCAGAAATAATAATAATCAGTAGGCCATATTGTGACGATTTGAAATTTATTTTAATAAAATTTAAGCTTCAAATTTCTTCCTCTAAAACTCTTTTCTGTATTCGTATCGTAATGAGCTCGTAAAATCGCCTTAATTTTAATTAGTGGACACTTTTTTGTGATATAGTCACGTTTTATAAAACATGAGAAAACCTGTTGACAAAAAATATTATGGTGATAAAAATTACAAGTATTTTAAACTGCAACACGATAAAAACTATCGTCGCAATATATTATATTTTTTTCATTAACCAGGCAGGGTCACGACATAAAAAAGCTTTAAAACCACTGTTATAAGTTAACCCAACAAGTTAACTTGTAACTTAGAGGTAAAGTTAACTCGTCGCCTAAGAAGGTCATAAGTACTATAATATTATGACCTAAAGCAACATTTCTAATGCCCAGTAATGAATCATCTAGGTCCTAGACAGAAAAAAACCCTATTCAGCGGCAAAGGTTCTAAACCTACACAACTCATAGTAACTTAGATAGAAGTTTTTAAGAAATGGCTATGATTCATCAAAATTATTTCATCCTCTGTAACTTTAAATTATTGCTTCCGATTAACATAATACTATTTTATAAAACATGTGTATAAAATAACGTTTCATATCAAAGTATGAGAGATCGTATAAAATACTCTTTAGGGTTCCGTACCCAAAGGGTAAAAACGGGTTACGGGACCCTAGGGACTTCGACGTCTGTCCGTCTGTCTCCAGGCTGTAACTGAAGAACCGCTAAAATTTTAACAGATTTTGTATATCTGTTGCCGCTACAACAACAAATAGGTACTAAAAACGTAATAAAATTAATAAATAAGGGGGGCTCCCATACAACGAACGTCATTTTTTTTACGTTTTTTCGCTCGTAATCAATAACGGTAATAGCGCTTGAAATTTTCACAAAATCCTTAATTATATTTGTACTTTAATAAGTAATAATAAAATTTTAATTAAATTAATATTTAAGAAGGGCTCCCATACAAAAAACACAATTTTGGACTATTTTTTCTCTGTAACGGTACGGAACCCTTCGTGCGCGAGTCCGACTCACACTTGGCTGATTTTTTTTTGTTTTAGAGAGAACTGACAGAAGTATCCGTTAATTAAAAAGATTTTTAATTCATAGATTATTATCAGATCACTAATAATAAGTCAATATTTCTAGGCCTTTCAATCCTTTTTTGATTTTTTGAAAACTTCGAACTTGCATTATTATGCACTTAAAAATGAGTCATTTAATTTAAATGCAGAAACAGTGGCATCTTTTTTCAGTTGATTTTTTGCTGTTTTCTGTGTCATCGATATAAATATACAAAAGGTTTTTGACTCCTCTTACAACTTCCACTATACATAATATATAGGTTGTTAAAAATTTTTTTGAAGCTTTAAATTAAATAAAAAAAATATACTTAAACAAAAAAATACTTACTTACTAATAACTTTTTCCCCATACTTGGATCGAAGCATTAGTTTTAATAACGTCTTGAAGTTTTTTTGTGATTCGACCATTTATAATACTAACAACGCGTCGCTGTTTATTCTAAAAAAACGACATCTAGTTGACGCACATGAATACTGTCAACGCCCTCTGCCCCTACTATGCAGGTACTAATAAAAAAGTGTCGAGGTCGAATATCGCTCTGTTTAGCCTCCCTTACGCCGAACGCGCCATAAGGAACTTCGTTCCAGTAACAGCGTTATAGGAACTGTGCTTGAAATATCTTATTTTTTAACACTATGTTATACGAGAACCTTGTATAAGTAGGTACTTTTTTCGGAAACGGCTAGTGTTTCTTTATAATCTTGTAGATAGACAGTTTTGAAGGAGAAATGTAATAGGTTTTTATTCCTGAAAAACCATGTAATTTTTTGTAATTATGTACATTCTTTGAACCCCAAGTGGAGAAATAAGTAAAGTACTGATTATAAAATAGAATACGTTTATTTAACAACCTGTATATTTTTAAGTTTACTTTTATTTCCCATTGATATTCAGGTTTTGGGTTGGGTCTGAACACCTGGTCTTATCGACCCATTAAAAATAAATCCATTAGGTTTGTTGCGAAGAAGAATATATTGATGACCGGTTTCGATTAGATTTTGAATATCCTGGCCAGCAATAATGGCTTAACTGTAACGGTTTGTCCACTTATATTGATTGTTTCTATAGCAATTAGTAAACTTCTCATTGAACCACAATCGAAGCGATTACAATATGTGCCTACGGTTGCAACTATACATTTAGGGTGAAGCCAAACGAGCGTAATTTGTGAGTCGTGAGCCGCAGAATTTCGGCCGGGCAGAATTTCTTTTCATACAAATCACGACTCACAAAATTACGCACGTGTGAATCAAACAAGACTTTTGTATGAAACTGAATGCAGCAGAATTCTGCGCGGCAGAAATTCTGCGGCTCACGACTCACAAATTGCGCTCGTTTGGCTTCAACCTTAAGAGGATACGCCAGGATAAATGCGAAATGTTGCACACGTCATAATATAATAATATTATTGTCAGCAAAGTTGTTAACGTCGAACGTATCTTTTTGTTTACTCTCTATGGTGGTGCTGCCTCAAGCGTAAAAAATTTTTAGTACCATATATAATATCCTATCGTAAAGTAAACGGATTGTAAACTAGACAAGAAGAATTGACAGACTTGCCTCTTGCGTTGATCTGCGGTCTGCCTGTTCCAAAGAATGGCTCATTTAAGAGGGATACTGACCCTAAAAATAAAACATAGTCCTTCTCTCTTCACACTCACGCACGTCTTTCATATGCCAGGTGAAAAAGGACGACGCGGAATCATCGCCAAGTTAGTTTTACTTGAATAAAAGACGAACCATAATGATTATGAAAAAAGTGTTTTGAGCAAATTTAGGTTTTATCAATGCCCTTTTAGATATTAAAAAATATTAAAGAAAAGACAGCAAACTTCGAAGATCCAAGCAAAAATGTGTCTAAAACAAGGTTTTTTGTAAAAAAGAAACTATCGAGCATTTTTTCAGTAATCGTGTTTTCGTCTTGAGCATTTAATCTTCATGAACTGAAGTTACTTGTGTAAAAAAATCAGCTTTAAGAATGTAGTCAAGTTAGGGTCAGATGCACTCTTAAAAATGCATGGCAACTCTTAAACTGCGCGTCCACTGGAGCGGAATCGGAGTGTACGCAACGTACGGATTTGTTGCTTTGTATTGATTTCCATGGTACTGCGTCCACTGGATCGGCATTTCTGCACCTGAGGCAGAAGACGCATCGCAGCGACACGTCCTGGTTTCTACGTTGCTAACTAGAACTACGAGGGAATTTCATACAAACTCATAGAAACCAGTGATGTTCCTGCGACATATTTTTTGCTGTCGCTTCATGTCGTCGGCTTCCAACTGGCACCTCTTAAATCAGTATTAAATGAAGTATGTAACGTGTTTCAGGCGTGTCCGGCTCGACGGTTAGCTGCTCGACGCCAATATCCAACGCGTCGTCCGGCGCCGTCACGCCCGCGCCCGCCAGCGAGTCCCGGGGATTCACACAGGTAATGCTAGACATATTATAACATTACTTCTACTAAGAATCATTACTCAGAAAAATATAGGCCTTTACATCCGTTGTGGATAATTTACACAGTACTAGACGCCGCCCGTAACTCTGCTGCGCCGAAATTCATTTATCGCGCGGGAACCGTACATTTTTCCGGGATAGAAAGTAAGTATCCTATGTCCTTTCCCGGGACAAAGTATCTCCATACCAAACAGCAAAAGCGGTTTGGGCGTCAAGAGGTAACAGACGGACAGACAGACAGACACACTTTCGCATTTATAATAATAATTATTAGTATGCAAGTATGGATATTACTACTAAGGATCATCACTCAGAAAAGAACAGTAGAATATCATACTTGAACGTCCCGCTTTTTCTGTTTGAATGGCTGTGTGCACACCGCACGCGTTATCGTTATGAACATTATATTATTATCCAACTTCTGTCGCAGCAACTTTCCTACTTTAAAAAACACAACTGCTTCATACTGAAGCACAGACCCTGAAAAAACATGTTTATACTAAACATGACTAAGGCTAGGCCTGACACGGCTGGAGTGCTTGTCCATACAAAACACAAAAGATAGGTCTTTAAGCGCTTTTAATTTACAGTAAACTCTACACTGGATTGTGTATGAATCCAGTGTATAGAGTTCTATCTTCTCTCTTCTTCTCTAAACCCTAAAGTCTAAAGTATTATCACTTGGTTTTGTTACAGCCTGTAGTATCGTGCACAAATCAAACGATGCTGTTTTATACGCGTAGCGGCATCAAAGCCATGTTAGATACAATAACTTCTAGGTGTACGTGATATTAGATCCATCCTTTATGGGGAACATGTCGGGTATTAAAAACGTCATGTGGAAATACTCGTGACGTAGTTACGTAGTATTGATATTATTACGTCATTATAGAGTCATGACCACAGACTACTTAGTAGAACTAACGTTGTCATGACGTGGTAATAATATGACGTCTCAGTAGCATAATACTAGGGTGATAAGAAGAGGAAAATTATGTTACAATTCTATCTTTGGTTTGTTTGACCTTATGACTGCGGTTTCATTGATTTTTGGTAATCGTTTCATTTATAGGCTCTGGATGGACAGAAAGCCATAATTTTATTATAATTCGTGGCCTAGTTTTGTTGGTAGATAATGAAGGTTAAAGTTTAAGTAAATACGTTCAACGTAGGTTGGAAGGTAATACTTGGGTGATGGATGGCTAAAGGCTACCCGTTCGGATCGGAGACTGTAGAAGCGTATTCGTCTTTAATTGCCCATCATTGATGTCGGTGGTGCATGCTAGGACTGGTGTGCACTGTGATGTGTGTTTTCCAATTGCAGCATTAAATCGCATTATGCGGCAAAATGCTCAACGTTGAATGTTTTAACTACAGCAACGCTTCACACTATCGTGCACTGTCAAACAAACTAATTCATTCCAGTTAGGCATTAGCACACTTCGCCACAGCATAATAATATACTAGTCAGTGGCTGTGCGCCACTGAGTATGTAGCTACCTATAATATTATGCTGTGGAATTGGAATTCGAAAACACACTTAGTTATTTGAATTTTTAGGAGCTTTTCTACACCACATCACCACACAAAAAGTAATATGATTTTTTTAGTAGGTACCAAAGAAAAAAATTGCCGATGGCCAGTAGCAACTTAGTTTTATTGTAATTTTAAGTTTAAGTACCATTTTTTTGTTTATCACAAAAAATCAGTTTTTTTCTTTATGTATTTTTTTTATTTTCACCCCCATCAGTCGGCGTTCCGCCTGGCGAGTGTTTGCAGTGCCGACTCTGGGTTCCGTTCCCAGGATGCCCTCCAACGACCCTCGCTCTACGCTGATAATGTAATTTTTGTTTTTTTCCTTGTTTTATTAATTTTTGTAATTAACCCTTTATTTTTTTTATTTTTTTGCGCGTTCATAACTATGTGTTCTATAATTGTAATTCGTAACATGTTTTTGTACACTTGGCATGATCACCCTAGAAAGAGGTTTAGTCTACACAAGACAGACTGATGTAATAAAAGACAATAATATGACACATTGTTTAATTCTACTATTTTGTGTATTCATTCAGTAGAAACAAATACACTTCTATGGTGGTCATACAAAGCGTGTTGTGGTTATACATATTGAGTTATGATCAGGTGAGGCACGTTTACAATAAAATAATATTATGGTGCAAACCGCAAGTCACATAACTTATTAATGAATTTTGTATGAAATTGTGTGACACATTGATGTTTGTGACACAAAACGTTTGTAGGAAAAAGTTTTAACAAAAAAAATCCACAACTAAAAAAGTAAAATCTCACAATAATTTAACTGAGTATCTACATTCTACATGCATTTTCAACAGTTTTGAAAGTTTGGACATGGACTTAAAAAATAACATGACATGACGATGGTGATGGTGACGATTATGATGATGATGAGTGGGATTGTGATGAATGATGATGATGTTACAGGGTTCGGATAATCAGAGCGTGAGCAGCGAAGGTATGACGACGTCGAAGGGCGCTGACGACAACGACGACACCGTACACGATATTCTGGCTAATGTTGGTGAGTGTATTTGGTACTTTAGACTTTAAAGCTATGAAACACTTTGGGGGCTGCTGGATTAAAGATGTGTTGAGTAGTGCCTAAGAAATGGCCGAATCAACTGGAGTCAACTTAAACTAATTTAAGTTGACTTGAGTTGAATTGGCCATAACTTATTGTTGGTTAAACTTTAAAGAAAAGTGGAAGGAGCCAGAGCATCCGTAGGTGTAACTGCATTCATAGCTCAATACCTAATATTTTGTGGGTTAGTTTTTAGTCACTCATTTATGTTGGCAATCCAGTATAAAATTGTGCGAATCGGAAAAAAGATTCCTGAAGTTGAAATTCAGGTAACTTAGATTCATTTACATTTTTTATCATTCAACTCTCTGTGAGAGCAATTTCTAACTTTTTAAATAGTTTAAACTGTTTGGTCTCTGAAATATTATAAGGCTGCATTTACATGCGCCCGACCGAACGCGGGACTTGGCGGTTACGACGCGAGATTACAAGCAAGTGTATGTATGTAAATGGCAGTGCAACCACGTTGCTATGTTAATAAATCGTTGTTGTTGTTATAATCAATTGCATCCTGCTAAGTGCTAACACGAACCTAATCTGAGTTACATGAATTACAACTTGAGCGATCTTTTTTTGCGATTGGCACATGTCTACACTAATTACTAGATTCTTTACATAATTTTGTCACGGATAAACATGGTTCGTTTTATGTAGAAGAACTATTATACTATAATAATAATATATTGTGTACCATTTGACCCTTAAATTAACTGTCTTTTACAGCGTCGGCGACGTGGCCGGATCTCAAGGACACGGCGCAGTTCGAGCGCGCCGCGTCCGCCATCATGGGCGGCAGACCGCACACCATTTCTGCGGGTAGTTGTATGTTTTACATGCTAAATAAGGGAGGGGGGGGGGGGGTTATAACATACACTAGATGATGCTCGCAACTCAGTTGCGCCAAAATTCGTTTATCACGTGTGAACCGTACATTTTTCGGAATAAAAAGTATCCTATGTTCTTTCTCGGAACTTTGAGATACTTTGTCCCAATAGCAAATTTCAGCAAAATCGGTTCAGCTGTTTGGGCTTGAAGAGGTGACGATCAGACAGACATTTGCATTTATAATATTAGTATGGATATTATCGAATAATATAACCCTCTTTCTGGTGCAGTCGGGTAACAACAATGTTTGTTTTCGCAGCATCGGATCGCGGGCACCCTCGGCCGGCGTTGGGCGTCCATACGTTCACTGAACAGAGACAAGACACAGGCATATACGCGCGCCCGCCTCTACCAACTGTGAGTATCAAGCATCAATTGAATCTCTATTGATTGTTAGTATTGATGGATAACCATGATTGTAACTATGATGGCGAAGCGGACTATAGTGGATAGGGATGATTGTGAAGCTGTGTGCAGCATAAGCCATTGCTCATGGGCATTACCAACACGCATATTCATTCATAGATGAATATGCGTGTTGGTAATGGCTGGTATTTGGCCAACATCCGTCAACGCGGTACAGCTAGATAAGCTAGATTAGGTCGACGTATAATTTTCCAACATGCAATTTGATTGGCCGTCTTAAAAAAAATATGAACTGCGTAGCAAAAGTTTGTTGGAAAGAGATGGACAAGATCTTTTAACTCTTTAAATTTTAAATAATTTAAAGAGTAATAGTAGTTTAAAGAGTTAATAATTTAATTTGATTAAAGCGTTAAAAAAAATTTTAACGCTTTAATCAAAATAGCTATTTTTTTTTTTTCGCATATGACTTAAGCCCTTTTTAGTTTTTACTCGTTTAACTATTTATATATTAAAATTTTAAAATGTAATTTTGTTACTAGATACCGGGGGATGTAACCTATTAACAAATGTTACATTTATTGATGTACCTAGGTAATGATAATAACATTAATTAATTGCTCTTCGCCAGCGCTGCTCGTCCCTGGAGCGGCCGATAGTCCCGGCCAAGACGAACGCGAACACCGGCCAGAGCGAGTTCAAGCCGACAAAACCGTCATCGCTGCCGCCGCATCTCGCCAAAGGTAACAAACATACATTGAAATATTCATATAAATTGGCTCTTCCTAACTCTAAATAATATTTAGAATAATGTAAATATTTTTTGCGGATCCCAGGACAGCTTTAGATTGTCTGTAACTAAAAAACGATTTATTAACTAATATTCAGTGACTAGCGCAATCTTTCTGTTGCTCCGGGCTCCTGCAAGTAAGTTGAGTATTATCAGCGAGAGGCTGCCAACAGATGGCGCTAAATTATGAATAGGTAAATTTCGTACACATTTTTTTTCATGAGACATTATATTCTGATCTTAAGTACACAATACGGACGCTCGTACAGTGAAGGAAAACATCGTGAGGAAACCCGCACATAGTTGGTCCCAGACGTATTAACCTGTTCTTTCCTCTGGACTAGGCCGACTGTATTGCGAGAATGCCGCATGCGCTTAGGCAACCATACGGACATTTAAAATCTTATCCCAGGCACTGCAGTATTTGAAGAGTGGTTACTTCGCTCTCAAAATATTGTATACATCATCCACAATGGATGCCATTTGCCAAGGCCTAGTTTTTGATATTTTAGGGGAAGTTTTACCTCAAAAGTATTCTTTAAATATTGGTGCTGAATTACGGATTGACGCTACAGCCAACACTACATCCAATAAGCAATATAAATAATCTGCTGGATTATGTGAAAGCGACGATTCAACGTTAGGTACCTATGCTTTCTACTGGCGCCTGCTACTGTTTACATAAATAAGCAATCCAATGCTTATATTTCGATTGTTAACATTACATTTTGTGTACAGAAGTGCCGCAAGCGCTGTACGTGAATATGTCTGAGCTGGCGACGTTGGCGGCGTCGCGCGCGCAGCAACACAACGCTGAATACCAGCCCCAGGAAAAGGTAAGAGTTATGTCAGGCGACACGCGGTAGTGATGCAAACAGTGTGGACTGGTTTTGATGGTGGTGGTAGAGAAAATGACGTTAGCTATATTATTGTCCACACTGTGCCTTCTTCTTTCATTAAGGGCATGCATCATATTGCAGTCATTGTCATTGTCAGTCAACAGAGCACATGAGATATGCCCGCGACGCATGCCGTCTGACCGTATACAAAACTTTCGCTTTGTTCTTAATGCATCAAGCCCCAAGCGGTCGCATGCGATCGCGATAACTATAGATAAGTTGTTTTTCTCACGATCGACGGGCGTTGGCGTTGCGTCCGTTGACGCATTCAATTATTGAATGCGCCAATATGAAATTTGAATGTCAAAAGATGATGAAAATTGAAGATGAAAGTGCACAGTGTGGACATAGCTATTGAGCGACAGTCGTTTTCAATCATAGAATAGGAACGACATGGCTCTTCCATTAAGGTCCATTTGAGTTAGTAAAAAATTATAGTAGTAAAAACTAAAAGTTTCATAAATTGACGTCATATTCGTTCGCGTTTGTAAAATCTTATATGGAAAAGAAATCACGATATTACGAGTATTTTACACAGAATTACCAATAACGCATTTTTTTTGCTAGTTAAACAATAATTGACCGATAGGTTTACATCCTAATTCCTATCTGTTTTAGTAACATTACAAGGACATTAAAAAGCAAAAATTTATGAATATTTATTAAGAAAACATTATACGTAAAAAATACACTAATACAAAAAATCATAACTTAAAGTTATAAAATCATAGCCGTATTCGACAATACCTGTAGTAATAATAATGATTTTTATGCTCTATTCAGTGTTAAAAACTCTCATATTTGTAGTGGTGTTCAAATAGTAGGCTGGCTTGTCGCGACGTTGTCTTTTGGATCTGAAAAAAATATGATGTAATGAGTTTTCGGCTCCATAATATACAGCATGACTGGTGAGACATGACCGATATTTAAGGAGAGTATTCAGTACTCGATTCTCATTATGATTATGTAATAAAATTAGGTACTTAATTTTTGACCAAATTTCCCTTTTAACAAATTAATCATGGTCACGTCTTGTAAATTACTATGCGGCCGGCGCGGTGGCGTGCGCCCCGCGCCGCGCGCTACCCCTCCCGCGCGCGGCGTCCATGCGTTGGGTAAATAAATATTTAACTTTAAACTACATTTACTCAGTGATCAATTGATTTTTTTTTTTCAACTAATATAATAGCCAAATATCACGTCCTCGAGTATTGAACATGTCTCACCAGTCATGCTGTATATCAGGGGTATATTCTCATAACATAAATGTCGCTTAGAGAGCAGGCTGAGTGGCAGAGAGTAAGAATGTGGGTAGCGATAGAAGTTACATTCGAGGTATTAAAACAGCGCTCCAATGATATCTATCAGCTCGTTTCAACTTACATATAGCTTAGCTTATCCCAGTCAAACTTCCCCGCTAGGGACTCAGATATCTGTCCCTCCTTCAATGACTTTTTCACTGCTCTCTCCACTAAACGTAGTGAGGAATACGCGTTCTGAGCTGCCGACGGCTGCCGATTGCGAGTAGTTGCCTGGAAATATTATATCAATCATTGAAAACATATTTTAATATGATCAAAATAAAAAAATAAATAAAAAAACAAATATCAGACAAAATTGAGATATATTTAAACCCTCCCCCCATTTTTCGCTTTTGTTAATACCTTGATGACAATTAACATAATATTGTAATGAGTAGGTAATGACTAATGACACATTTGGTATGCAATGATTTTAAATATGGGCTAGTGCCCCAGGATCATGGATTTGCCCATACAAAAGTTAAAAAAAGTTGAGTAACTTTTTTTAACTTCAGCGCTGCTACTTTCAGTTTAGTCATAATAATATATATAGGACTCATAATATAAACCCTAAAGTTTTATCAATTTGTTTTGTTACACCTGCATGAGAGTACGTCATATCAAGTAAATAATAAAGTATGTACTATCAGAGAAGTTGATTATAATAATAATAATATAATAGCTCCCACACCGATTTCGGTGACGGTGGCCGGTTTCATTGAAACCGGGCCAGCTACGCAGGAGTAATTTTATAGTGCCCAAGTGTGTGCGCAGTACACAAGAGCACTCTATTCCTTTACTACATAACCCAGTGGGACGGCAGACCGACACGACCAGCGAGAAATCAGGCGCAGGACCGACTTTTTACATGCCCATCCGACGCATGGATCATCTTACTTGTCAGACAATCAGGTGATCAGCCTGCATTGTCCTAACCAAACTTGGAAATAACATGTTTCCAACGCGGGTTCGACCCACGACCTCCGAGTCATTAAGAGCCGCGCTCCATACCACTAGACCACGGAGGCGTTTCGTCACGAAGTTGATTCATAGGCAGATGGCGGGCCCAAGTAATTTGGTAACGTTATGTCAAACTCATGACTAATATTGAATTGACATAATCCGACCACATGACGCAGCTCCGTCAACTGTATATGAATCAATTTTTTCGATGGTACAAGTTTGGTTGTAACTTGCTTTACGACTGTAATAAAACATAGGAAAACGTACCATAATCTCGATAGCCTCAAACAACTTGGCCAACTCTTTCTGCTCTGTCGTCGTTAGGGACACATTGTCGGCGTCAAATATACCGCTGTCTTTGAGCTTCCTCTTGATGGTGGCTAGTGTTATGGGCTGGTTGAGGTCTGCTATGCCACCCGTCTTGTATACCGCCTTAGAGTTCTCTGCCTCGTGTGGACTGAAAAATATGTGGTGCGTGTGTTGAATATAAATTATGTAATACTGTCCCTAGCAGGTAGAAAATCGTCCATCAACCCATAATAGTTATATATTGTTTGTCTTATTGATTGGGGGACGATATTGCTATCTCGCTTCCACGTCAGTTTCATAATACCTGGGTTTTGATCTTTTTATCTCTTTTTTCGTAAATCCCTATGAAAATACCTTTATGCTCAAACATAGGATTACATCTCAGAATTTTACCCAGATTGATACAACCAGGCTTTAAATAACTAAGTAAAGTAACAATTTTATTCATACAAATTACAAAAGTCATAACCACTGAACAATATTTTATTGTTCTGTCGTCATAACTCATACATGAGCAAAACCGATAATCATACTCCATCAATTTCATTGAAACAATAATTACAGGGCCTTACTTGCTTATCAGTTATCAACTTATCACCCACATAAAATATCCGGGTTGTATGTGATTTGAATTACTATGTATTACTCACCAACCTGTGCTGATCAGAACGTTTATGGCAAATCTGAAACAGTAATAAAGTAATTAATTTCATATGAAAATCATGAAAAAATGTGGTAATGCTTCATTCTACCTGCTTGAGGATAGAATGAAACATTTTAAACATTGAACATGTAAAATGAATTTTTGTTATTAGTCTCACTAAAACCCGAGAATGGCTGAACTGAATTGGCTGATTTTGTTCTTGAAATATTTGTGCAAGTCCAGGGGAGGTTTATGTTAGGAGAAACATGATAGCAAATTCGCCGGGTCATCTAGTTAAACAAACAAATATCTTTATTTCGCAGAAAACTTACACGCTAATCTTACACAAACTCTGGTCTCCACACTAGGATTCCCTGTGTCGTGGAGACCACTTATTTCACAAAGCTTTGTTACTGGCAATTTTTGACAATAAACGGTATTGTCTCAAGTTTGCAAAATATAACGCTACTACTTGTTAAACCGAGATGGTCTTTAAACCATGTTTTCAATAGATTTTTAATTATAAATCTGCAATATAATTGTTTTACTCACAAGTAGCTAAGTATCGCGATACGTATGACAACACTCATGATTTTCCCCTCCGTGTGGATGTAGGCTGAAATTAGCGCGTACATCGGACCGCGTGAGCTGCCTACTGAAACTGAGTATGTTACGAGCCATTCAGGTATTGATTGCACGGTTTTGATACTTGAGATTATGGGAGAATTTAATGTGGTAACTATAGTGTACATCAGCTGCAGCTTGGCTTTTAGATGAAATATTGACACAATATGTAGTTCTCCAGATTAAGATATGATGAGGGACAAATGGCGCTATGTACCCGTAGGGTCTATCGTCTCAATTGTGTCAAACAGCTGTCATATGTCACGAAATAGCTTCCGCATGTCACGATATAGCTCTCATAATATGTCTGTCTAACATGACACTTGACACGAAAGACCCTACCGTCCCTCTGGTGGCAAATGATATATCGAAAACCTTCATTGCTTCGACTTGCTCCTGCCGAGTCCTGCCCATGTGACGTGATTAGGTAGTATAAAAATGTATACTACATAATATTTAGTAGATACTATACATACAAGCTGTCGCCTGTCTCGCGTTGTGAATCCCATGAATACATTAGCCAATATAAAAAAATAAGACTTGGGGTATTAGAACATCTTGGCAACGACACTTACTAGGTATATTTATTATAATTTATAAATTTCTCGTATAAAAATCCACCTCATATTATTATCCTTTTCTTTTGTGTTTCATCTGCCATCTCATCTCTCCTTTACACTTATTTCTCTTCTCTTTCGTATTTATCTTGCATCATAAATTCATTACTATATTTACCTGCACAATTTACCAAGTATCAAGGCTGGAGAGTTGTAGAGCGCTGTACAATATTTAACGGTTTCAATGGTGCCATTGTTCGTATCGTAAGAGAAACTCCATGTAAACAACCATTAGCGACGCTTTAGGCTACCAACTTCACACTATACTATAGCTAATCACCTGCTGATGTAACCGTCATTTATCATAATACGGTATAATATACACTTGTCCCACGCGTTAGGTTAATGACAATAATGTCCAGTAATGACAAAGTTGTGACATTATGATAGAACACAGCAAGGCAAGCTGTGTTTTCGAAGTTTTTTTTTATGCGATATTATATTATAGTTGATTTCATATTTATAGTTTATAGACGTTAAACATAATTTCTGGTTATTGAACTATCCGTTTTTATGATGAAAACTATACAAAGTATTATTGTTTTATAAAATCCTTTGTATTGAATGTTATAACGTCATGTTTAATGTTTTAATATTACACATGGTCTGTGTGTAATATATTTTGATTCCCACCGAATGACTCACATATTTTATTATTATTGCAACGATTTATAATCTGATAGAGTCTTAAATGTTTTGTATAAGTTTTTGGAAACTTTTTGTTTGAGTGGTCAATCTCAAGATATATTTCTAGGTATGCTCCGAGAGCAGCGCAAGCGAATCCTCCCTAGAATCATCCAGCGGGTACGGTAGCCAGGGTGCTTTCGCTGCTGAGGAGCACGCACACCAGCACATGATACAGCATCAAGATGGTAAGTTGAGTACAGCGGTACAATGATCTTAAAAAGATTTTTGGTGCTTACCATTGCTGCAAGGATCTTTTAGAGAACGCCGCCAACTTTAAAAGGTGGCGAACAGATTTCTAAAATTGTCTTTGTAGCACTGTACTTTAAAGTTTAAAGTATAGTGCTGCAAATATATTTTAGCTAACGGTGCCATTTTGTACAAGAACACCGCCATCTTGTGAAACTTGGCAAACAGCGGTTCCAAATCTTCTTCGCTAATGTCATCCAAGTATCTGCATCTAGCCGAAGTCAGACTAAGGCTGCGTTTCCACCAGAGATGTGTTGCGAGGTATGTGTTTTTAAGAACCAATAGAATCGCTGCGCTGAGCGAGGTCACGCCAATGAAGCGATTCTATTGGTTTTCAAAAAAAACATTCCTCGCATCTGGTGGAAACGCAGCCTAACGCTGGCGTTTTTGTTGAGGAATAGTTGTTTTGCAAAGATTCCCTCGTATCAATGTCATAGAAGTTCCAAAAGGTCCTTGTAGTTTTGTAGGAGTTGATGTGCTTTGATATTAGTTTTGTCATTTGATGTGCTTAGACATTATTAGAATAACAAAGACAACATTTTATGTGTGTTGATGTTGATGTGCTTTGAAATTAGATAAAAAGAATATTGAATGCGTTTTAAACATTTTTATTTTTGCCAATTGTTTATGTTTTATATATTTTAGTAACAATGATTGCTGATTTTTTATTCAGCCCAGCATGTCAGTTGCAATGTATATATCGATTCTATTTGACATTAGGATAATTTGTCCCTTAACGAGGCAATATTACAACAGTTAAATTGGGGACAGAGGGACAGATTTTGTCCTCTCCTCAAAAACAACCCTTATTTTTTTCACGCTTTGCACGTTATGTTTTGCGCACTGTAGTTGCCTCAGAGATTGTGACACTGAGGCGGGATAGCGACTCCGTGGCCGCGGCTAGGGAGACCTTCTCCATATCCCTGGGAAGTCTGGAGGAGGCAGTGAGGTCGCTAGACGAGGCCACAGAGGCCCCGGCGTACGCGACCATCGGGAAAAAGCCGGCGGTACCCAAAAGGCGGCCGCTGTCTATGTCCGGTGAGTTGCATGGTTTGTGATTTTTTTTGCGTATTAAGTGCCTATGGAATGTTATGTAAGTAGTATGACATGTCCGTGTAATGTTGTCTAAGTAGGTACTAAGTATACATTACTTATACAACTTTTACATTTTTACTTAAGTTCAATTTGTAGTAATAGGTAGCTTGTAACTATTGTGTCTTTTTCAAAGTAACATAGATAGACAGGAAATAAGCATACCTAGTTATACGCTGAGTAAATATTATTATCAGTAAGGGGGCAGATACTATTTCAATTCAACCCTATCACACTTGATATGAAATTAAACAAAACAAACAAAATATTAAATGAAATTAAATGATTATACACTTTCCTTGCACTTATTCCACTTTATTTAAGGAATAAGTGCAAGGAAAGTGTATAATCATTTAATTCAACATGAATTTCCACCAAGAAGTGACAGTACATTCAATATCATATATTAAATGAAAGTCAAACTACAAATAATGACATAACTAACCATTATCAAGATGAGTTATCGATACAACAAAGTTACTCAGTGATGATGTTGATAATTATAATGTTAACGATGACGTCATCTAAGGGTTGGCTTACACTATTCCAGCGTCGGCGTGGTCGCGTCGCGGGTCGTCGAGCTCGGGGGGCAAGCCGCCGCCGCCGGTGCGCCGCTCCTCGTCCATATCGCGACCGCAACGACCGCAGTACTCGCAGGTTTGTTGTTGTAACATCAAATCGGGAGAGTTTTTTGTTTATTGATTATGCTAAGTCTTACTGGAAGAAAAAATCCTACAAGTATATAATTGCGTACGTAATTAATGTTTTATTTTTCCCCAGAGTCCTCAGATGAACACATCAGACACAGACAACCTGCCGCCGCCGCCGGCTTTTCTGCTGCAGCCTGACAACGAATCCAATGCCGGTAAATTATTTAACGTCAACCGTTGTGTATCATCTTTGTCCCATGATAGGATGAAAGAAAAAACGCTTACTTAATGTCTATGAGAAACCGTCCCTAAAATGGATCGAAACTAGTCCTTGAAGTACGACGAAACTTAACAGAGATGCGTTTAAAATAGAGCAATAAGTGTAATATTTCCTGAAAGTAATAAAAGAAATTCTAAATATTCTGACATTAATTTACTCTTTTATTTCCAGCGCATCCAAGTATAAACGTAGCGGAGACAGTGAAGCAGCTAACCGAGCTGAAACACATGCCCGCCTCGCCCGGGCTCGTGCGCAGGCAGCTGCAGAACCAAGCCAACACTAGCCCAGCCAACCAGACCAGCCAAGCTAACCAAACCAACCAAACCAACCCCCAAACGCCCAAAACCCCGATATCTCAAAGCCCGAACCAACTGAGCACATTCCAGCAAGCCAAGAGTACTTTCTCGTCAAATACGAGTCTGAATAGCACTGGGAATTTGAACCCCATATACGGACAGACAGGACACAGGATTATGGCGTACGTAGATAATTCTATCTACGGCAGGAAGAATAGTCTGAACAGCTCGAATTCCGACTTATATGGTGCTACCGGTAAGATGTATTTTGTTTATACTTAATTACACTTCAAGTAAGATTTGGTCAAAAGACTGGTTTAAAATCGTTTAAATACCTTTGGTAGATACGATATAATAATTATTAAAAAGCAGTTGGTCCGTGTTGATGCTAAAGCCCGAAAAACACACTCATCAAGCTTATTATAATATTCATATGCTTCGTTAAAATTAGTTGTTAACTACTACTTTGTTTTAAATGAATCGATTAAACAAAACCAAAATATGTAGTTACAATTTTAACTACATCAAATATTACTTTATGCATGCTTAGTACGCTAAATTAGGACGATGGAGCGAGCAGTGCTAAAATCCATGTTGCATTTGTCTTTATTTTCAGGAATGTACGGTGAATGTAAGGGTTCCCCGCAAGGCTCAAGTCCTTCGACTCCGAGTTACGGGGACAACAATTCCTTCTCAAGCTTCGGTCCTAGGGTATCCAACGACTCGCATTATGGACAGACAGGTAAATTTTTGGGGTTTTATTTACTTTAGTATATTAAATATTAATATTATATTATATCGATAAATGGGCATAGCTTGATTGCTTAGTAGGTGTAGACATTTATCTATTAACTTAATGCTAAATGTCTCTCTTTCTCTCTCTCACAAAAATATCGCGTTCTTGCTCTACGTGACAATACTATTTTAAATATTGTCACATAATACACGACACAGCGGAATTAACTTTACCGTTTTATTTGCCAAATCTTTATAAAAAAAATACATTTCAGGCTTCAAACTACAACAAGAGAAAAAGTACGCCGCCAACTGTATATACGCCATGCCATCTGCCGCGCCCACGCCCGCCAGCCCGCTCGCCGCCCGCCGCGCCGCCTCCACGCCGCGCTCACACAGCGCCGAGCGACCGCGGATAGAACGTACGTATTTTGTACAGTTGTCAATACTAGCTTATCTAATAAAGTAATAATGCGGGTTTCAAATCGATCTATCTTTTGCTTGTTCTAGAAATACTATTCAGCACTGCATTCTTTTAGTTAACGACGTCGTATATGATTTTTAAATATATATTAGCACGTTCAACGTTGGGTTTTACTGTTGTTCAATTAAATAGTGACATCTAGCGACCGACTTTAATTTTAACTTATCGCTTTACTTTTAAAGCACAATCTGAGGTTAACCATAATTATTGCAAAATGGCAGTAACAAATTCGTTTTGCTGTTCAATAATATTTATTGTAATATTATGATTTATTAGCGACTCCAGCATAGTCATTTATAAGATCAAAATTGTTTTCAGATGGCGGTCTCATCGCTAGTCTGAGCGCTAAACTAGCACCGCAGCTGTCACCCCGCACTAACCGAAGAACTATTTCGACTATCACACCCGCTGATCCGCCTAAGCCTAAAAGTAAGTTAATACTTACAGTCGGGGCATTTTAATAGGTCACATTTGACATACGGTATATTAAGGATTTTATATTTTGCTAAGTGTGCCTAAGTAATGTTATTATTACTACTGCGTGACTGGTGAGACATGTTCAATACTCGAGGACGTGATATTTAGCTATTATATTAGTTGAAAAAAAATAATATAAAAATATAATATCAATTGATCACTGAGTAAATGTAGCTTAAAGTTAAATAATTATTTACCCAACGCATGGACACCGCGAGCGGGAGGGGTAGTTGTGTGGTGTTTCTTTGGTAGCGCACGCCTCTGCACCGGCCGCATAGTATGCCTACTTGCCTAGCCGCGTAATTTACTTAGTATCCATGATTCATTTATTTTTGGGAAATTCGGAAAAAAATTAAGTACCTAATTTTATTACATAATTATAATGAGAATCGAGTACAGAGTACTCTCCATAAGACGTATCGGTATTGTCTCACCAGTCATGTTGTATAATATTGCTTTTACGATCTAGATTCTAGACGATAACTTTGAAGTTTATATGCGAAAAGCCTTTGTAGTCTAGACTCTAGAAGTCTAGAGCGTGCTAAAGATATTGTATATATAAATTATATATTATCGTAAGAAAGGTTTTTTTGCATACTATCGAAAAAAATAGCAGAGTTTTACCTACCAATAAAACTCTTATTATGTCCGGAACCTTATTCAAGGCCTTTAAACAAAATTGAGATGGTAGTCTTCCGTTTCCTGCCGTAATATTGATCGTTGTAGCTCCTTTCCGGTCTTTTTGGCGCCAAGATGGCGCTACGATGAGGGTAGGTTGGCGGTTTCCTTTGTTCACCAGGGGAGGCGCGCGCGCGTTCTTCCTCATTGTAGTCTCAATTTTTTAGCACCAGGCAGACCTTACTGTAAGGCCTTGAATAAGGTTCCGGACATAATAAGAGTTTTATTGGTAGGTAAAACTCTGCTATTATGTCCTATCACCGTTATTCAAGGCCTTTAAACAAAATTGAGATATTGTTTGTTGTCGCCTGGTGAACAAGACGCCAATGTGAAAAATCAAAATGATTATGTTTTGTATATTATAGTACATTCTAATAATTAGAATTTGTTCAAATCCCTTAGGTTCAATAAATATAATTTATTAATTTATAGGTAATGTCTTCTATTATAACATTATTGATCGCATTATTACTTTAAATCACATTTTTTTTTTTTTTTTTTTTATATAAAACTAAGTAAAACGTTCAAAAAGATTAGTTAAAGTATTATTTGCAGACGAAATCGACTTACAATCTTTTCTATAGTATTTTTCAAAAGTTTATTTATTTATTTATTTTAATTTATTTAGCACACCAACAGTACATATACAATAGCACATTTGGAAAACATAGTTGAAACCATAGACTTATAATATACTGACGTAAAGACCACCTGACAACCCGAAAATGCGTGACGATTTTCGATCTGTCAATGTGTGCGTGTGCTAGTGATGTATCTTTTACTATCGATAGTATAGTCCGTTCCACAGTGTATTTTTTGTCCAAAAAATTGGCCATGCCTTTTTTTTTTTGGAAATCTTGAACAGAAATGTTATGTAAGTAATTTATTAGTATTTACATGTGTTAATTTCTTATTATGAACAATAAAAAAACACTTTTAATTTTTTTTCAATAAAATTAAAAACTGCCATAACTTTTTAAATATTTACTTAATTGTCTTCTTGATTATTCTGATCGACAATAATAAAAAAAACACACAATTTAACCTGATTTACATATTTCTTAAATAAGTGTTTAAAGATTTACTTACGATTTATGTTTTTTTTTCTTTAATTTATTATGAACGTATTTCTAATTATTTGGATTGTACAGAATTGCTACTTAAATGTACAAGAATTCGTGTAAGAAAATTTAGATCCAAATAATAAAGGGCACCGGAGTTAAAGGCTTCTAAAGTTTTCTTGGTAACTATGGTTTTAGGGTTGTCAATATTTCTGTACCAACATTTTTTAATCATTTGAACTTTTTTTTTTTGAGCATATAAAAACCTACTTCAAATATTATTAAACTATGTGAACTATGCGGTGACAACCCTATCCAAAATTATATAAAATTGAATAACTCCGATGCCCCGCCTCATTTGGATCCCATTTTTTTTGGGTTATAAGTATCAATAAAAAGAATATTTCAGTCTTAGTTTCAAATCCAAATATGAAAAGACATGACGTTAAAAAAATTAAAACATAAATTTATAAAGTCAGTCATAAATACGTTATCTTGAACAAATAAAGCCTGGATGTTTTTCGCTATCGTAGGGCTTTTAAGACACTATTTAGACCAATTAATAAATTCTTAAAAGAATATCAAACTTTTGAGCTATAACTGTTTCTATGTTTTTTTCTGGAAATCATAGAATTTTTTTTCAAGTACTAATTTGCATTCTTCTATAGGAATTGGGCAGTCAGGTACTCTCGTCCTACATTTATAATCACAAATCCTATAAAATTAAGTAATAAAAATGGCATGGCCAATTTTTTGGACAAAAAATACACTGTGCGTTCGAGTTAGTTTACCTGAGTTTCTATGAAAAATAAATAATATACAACTTTGGCAGATTTTCTATTTCAAATTAGGTACCATATATTTTATTTGGCAGAAAAAAAGGTGACGATTGAAAAGTATCTAAGACACACATTGTCGTTTGGGGTGATTTTTCAATCGTCGGATATGTTGTGACATGAGGTTCTTATAAGGGTTAATAATATACATATTATAAAGTTACTTATTTATTACTCAGGTAAAAGCTATCTGAAAAATCAGCCCTTACATTATTAGAAATGCAAATATAATGTTGAAAGTAAACAACACACTTAGTATTTTATTTATTCTTAAATTAAATACATATCATAATACTCTTACATACCTATTACATTTTTAGATTGATTTTATGTTATTGTTAAATACCGATAAGTATATCGATAAATTTGATTCAAGCACTAGCGTATATGTAAAAATTTTTTATGAAAAATTTTTCTTCAAAAATTGTGTAATTTAAGAACAATAGTACCTTTAGTTACGCAAAATATGAAAGTAAAAGGGAGGATTGATATTATTTTATTTGAAATACAGAACTAAAGACAGAATATAGCAAAAATTAAACACATCGTAGCAATTAGGACATGAAGATTAATTACCTGTGAAATGTATATTTTTCAGGATTATTCCTATGATTTACACTGCAATCACTCACAGAACAAGTTATCATTGCTATTTATAATAGTATTTGTTAAAAATAACAAACGATTTAAACAATAAATTTCAAATACTGAAAGGGCACAAAAACGCGTGTCGACTTGTGACGACCTGTCAAATAAAAGTGGTTACAGTTCACATTAAACTGCCTCTCTCTTTTCATCTTGTTATAATTCCATAAAGGATTTTCTTCTCTCTCGCACTCTTTGTTCGTCTATGCATTATAGGTTTATGGTTGAAACTGACCTCCAATTTGCTCTATCTAAAATTTTATCTAAGAGCTCTTTGTCAAGCCAACTTCTAGAGGCAAGGGCAGACTGTATGCTTCCCACAAATGCCTCGACTCCAACTTCTTTTAAAAACCGGCTTAACCCATCCAGAAATTACTGTTATAGAAGCAGCTTTTGCTACTCCCCTAGCAGATACAAATAAATTTTTGATGTCGGCTTCTTTCCCTTTATCGCTACCTAGAACAACTAATTTTGGTACCCATAGTACGGGATCAAGATTTGGATTTTCACTGTTAGACAAGATTTTCTAACCTGATTTAATGTGGGATTCCGAATCGGTTTTAGAACCGTACATTGGCCAGAAAGTCACAGTCTTTCAGTCACTTTCATCTACAAGGGAAACCTGTGCTGTGACACTCTAAAGTCAAGTCCCGAGCTGGAGCTCTACGACCCGAGTATAATAATAGTAAAATGGCGCATCGCCTAAAAACTTCAAACAAATTTTCACAATTTAAACTATTCGTAGATAAAAGAGATATTAAAACACTATAGGGTCCCAAACTGTACTCTGCTTATTTCATTTTTTGAACATTATTTGTCGAAATGATGTTCAAATTTTTCTTTTCCAAAACATGAGAGGCAAGACTAGCACTAGCACTATTATTTGTGTTGCAAAGTGTAGAAACATCTGACTTATGAACTAGGATTGTTTTGTAAGCTGGATTGTTTTAAATGTAAATCAGCTAAAAACTGCGCTCGTTGACATCCCGAGGGGTTAGTTAGGCTGGACCCTCAAAAATTTAACCATCGGATCCAATCTCCATCGTCAGGTAGTATTCGTGGAGGAGGAGGGCCCGTCGATTGACACAGAAAGTTCGACTCCAAGACTTGGAGACTTAGTCTCGAACCGTGAAAGGCGGTGACTGGAGACTTCAGATCCGCTCTCCAGAAAGCCTGGGGCCACTTTGGAGCTACTAACAGATACACGCCTTTTGCACGATTGAGATGTATCAATACTCTGGGCATCAAATTCGGGGGTGGGAATACCCAAGCCAGACTGAAGTTCCATTCCCACGAGAACGTGTTGTTTCTACGTCCTTTGATTCCTCTGGTCTAAGCTGACATACTTTGGCACCACGTGAGCTCGGGCTGATGTAGATAAGTCGATCTCGGGTATGCCCCACCTCCGAAAGATGATGTCGGTCATGCACCGCAGGGGCTAGATGCTATTCGGGGAGAAAAGATTTTCTCGACAATCGATCTGCTATATTGTTGTACCGGCCTGGAATGTGACGCGGTATAATATATATCGAATAGATCTAAAATTTTAAGTTTGATTTAGTCAAGATTCATTAGAGAATTTGATTTGTTCCCACCTTCATTTCTTAAGTATGCCACTAGTCACTACAGATTTCTTATCGCACTGCATAAGCAGAGACGACTTAGTGTAGGATCGTATTCGCGTAAACATTTTAAAAATTGTTAACATTTTATTTTTGATTTGCATGAAGATTTTCTTCATCATTGGGCCAATCTCACGTTAAAAATACACCGTTTAAATCCGCTCTCCAACCAGAGTCGGAAGCGTCCCTAGTTAGAAAATAAACTAATTTGAGGAGGCAAAGTCGAGAAGACTTTTTACAATAATTAGCTAACTACCATTCTAATTCAATAGCGTGAAAAGGTAGAGACCGCTTTTCATGGGGGCTACATCGAAGTAAACTGTTGCAATGGGTCCAAAGAACTTCAATAATTTAAGCAACCCTGCGGAACTGCTAGTCGTGCGAAATTTAGACGACCGATAATGCTCTGTATTTCCCTAAGAGTTGCTTTTCTAGATCTTAACTTTTGAACTTTTGAATCTGGAATGGATTTTCGATTGTCCCATGTGTCCCAAAGAAGAACCCAAATATTCTAAAGCCTTTTGTGGCTGAAGTATGGGATTTACTCTTATTAATTTCAACCTAGTTTGAGCATCGTATGAAGTGTGATATAAGTCTGTTCTAATATTTTCGTTGTATCCTGGCATGCAATTAGGGAATCGTCTAGAAAACAACTATACGTATTACCTTATTCTCATAGTAATTCTGCTGTCCAATTTGTCAGGGACGTGAACACTTTGGGGGCAGCTGTGGCCAGCCCAAAATATGGCAAACAGGTCAATTGTAAGAGTTGGCCTTTGTACATTAACCTTAGAAAGTATATAATAAATATGGTGTAGAGACACCGGTGCAGTGTGTGGTAATTTTAAGCCCGTGTTAGGTATATTTACTAGCCAGTGTTACTAGCCAATCTTTGGGCTGCAGAAATTCTGGTATTCGATGCGTAGTTATCAGTCGAAATTTGCTTATCTTTAGAAACTCGTTAATGGAAAAAGGGCGCATAGTTGCGACGCTTTTTGGGGAGTTTCGGGGACATATTCTAAAATTGTGTCCTTTAGCACGGTTGAATAACCTGATCTATTTCTGGGGACGAAGCTATCTGATAACGTGACTAAGAGTCGACGTAAAATCAGTGACGGTTTTCATAAAAACTGAATTTTGTAACCGGTTATTTTTAAAAATGGGAGAAGGAGCACTCCGCATTTTCCAAACATGTACGAACATGGTTAGCCTCCCCCTCGAAGCTCCTGTTGAGAGTCAAAATTTTCTGTCACTAGTGTCCCTCTGTCTCTCGGGGCATTGGATTGATTAAAAGACTTGTTCGTAAATCGTACCCGGGGCCTGTTGGAGGAAGAGACGAAGGCTTATATGAGGGCTGAAAAAACCGCTCATTATTGGCATAGGAGCCAAAATTATAATTAAAAGCATAGGGGTGGAAGGGTCGCACCGCCTGCACTTGAGAATATGCATAACTTTGATTATCACTTAAAGCCAAACGGTGCTTGGGAGCGACCGGTTTGCTTGTAATTACTGGGGCCTGGTTGCGCAGCCAGAGCACCTAAAGTATACCGCCTCTCTTGCGCAGAGAAGGCTGGCTTTTGATAAATGAAAATTTTATTTACACCTCCCTTATTTTTAATAAAACCGGACAACAGCGGGGCTAAAATGGTCGCTTTCGAGAGTCTACATATGAATCATAATATGGTTTAATGGTCAATCTGCTTGAATTCATGATAGTAATTCGTACTAATTCTATATTCGTCAGTTTCACAGTATTGACAATACGTTTTCTGAATTGATTCGAGAGGAATTGCAAAATGTGACCATTTTAGCACGGCTGCTTTTTATTAAATAGCTATATTCACATGAGGGAGGAATTTTTAAATTTTAAACTATTCCTTTATATATGAAAAATTTCCGACATTGTTCAATAATATCAGCACGCCTAACGCAAACTTAACAAATAAAGTTAAATTGTAAACTATCAAAAGATAATCACCGAAAAAATTATTTTTAATTTTGGATAGTAACGATTCTTTACTAATATTGTTACTATCTTAAGATGATCTTAAGTCTATTGTAATAAATCAGAAACACCCTTAACGCATCATTTTGCATTATCACTGCACTCGTAATATCACCCAAAGACTTATCACTCGTATTCAAATTATCAAATTAAAATTATAAATTGCCTTCTAAAATTGTTTCAATCCTCCAATTCGACAAAACCAGGCCGGGCGTGAATTTTTTTTTTTTTTTTTTTAATACCCGAATAACGGACATTAATTGACCAATTATTGTCAGAGTTAAAGTGTTGCAAGTAAAGAATTGAGTGTCTGTAAATGCTCCGCAGACGCAGAGGCATTCTGAATAGACGGTTCTTTGAGGTCGGTTGTCAAATCAAAATTAAAAATTGTTCGACGTGTTAGAACTTAGAAACAGCGTCGTGTTCAATATTAAAATTTATCTAAAACATTACTAGCACAATTTTAATCCTGCGTAATTGTATCCGAAGGTGGATAGACAAGCTAAGAAATTTAGGATCTGACTGACCTGCTCGACAAGGTTATGTAATACCTCGTCATCACATTTTCGCTTCCGTTGTACGACTGGTTCTTCATCTGACGATGACGATGTAGAAGAAACACTCGAAAGCACAATTATCACCATTATATTCCGACAATGTAATGTAAAAACTCAAATTAAAAATTATCGAAACCACAAACGATCTTTTAAGAAAAGAATATATTAGTTATTAGCAAAGAAACTAAATTTCTTGTAATTTTAATAATTTTAATAATTTTAATAATTTCTTATAATTTTAAAAACTTTAACGAACGCTAACAGCGTTATACGTCTTTACGGCACAAAACTCAAGACGCCAATGAGGAAGAACGCGCGCGCGCCTCCCCTGGTGAACAAAGGAAACCGCCAACCTACCCTCATCGTAGCGCCATCTTGGCGCCAAAAAGACCGGAAAGGAGCTACAACGATCAATATTACGGCAGGAAACGGAAGACTACCATCTCAATTTTGTTTAAAGGCCTTGAATAACGGTGATAGGACATAATAACATATTTGCTTCTGGTCCACTCTGGTCCATAAACATCTAAAAACATACTTTTTCGTAGATTTTCTAAACTGTACTATGATTTCGTGTGTCAGCATCTGGCCCAGCGGTGGTTCAAGCAGCTTTCCTCGACAAGTTGTCGGCGACTCTCCAACAACAGCGCCGGCAGTTAGCGACCGCGCGCGCTGCCTCCGTGCGAGATCTCATCAACGCACATGCACAGGTGCGTACGCGCACGCAATGTGCACGCAACGTATAAGGGTTACTCCCACTGCAAGACGCATAGATGCTGTGAGATGCATTTTTAAATTGCTTATATTTTGACAGACTTCAATGTAACTTGCATGATGTCACATATTGAAGTCTGTCAATGAGAGTTTTCGATATTATAATTTGCCACCAGAGGGACGGTGGGGTCTTTCGTGTCAAATGTCTGTCAGATAGACATTTGACAGATATATCATGTGAAAGCTATTTCGAGGCGTGACAGCTGTGTGGCACGACAATTGACACGATAGACTTTACGGCTACATAGCGCCATAAAACTGGGCTCGTTCAATACGTTATTTAGAAATGCACCTCATGGAATCTACGCAAACGACTTATGACGGCAAACGGATTCTCACTAACCGTAATAATTTTATTTATTACAGCCCGACCCACGAGTCTGCCACACTTCGTTAATGGAGCAGATCAAGAGAGGAGCGACGTTGCGGCGTAACAAATACTGCAACGATCGATCCGCACCCAAAATTCGTTGAGCACTTAGCTTTACCGTCAATACCATGATCCCAGCTGTCAATACGATGACTTCAGCTGTCAATATTACATTGATTATAAAAATTTTGGATCTAGCTGCTCTGAGTTCATAATACCGTGTTGGTTCTTGCTGTCAATACGATGGGTTTGGTTTACATTAATGTGTTTATTAAAGCTATCAATATGTTGACAACATGTAATAGTAAGTTTGTTCTGGTTTATATGGTCACAATGAACATAACTGTCAAGTTAAGCTATACGCAGAAATATGAGTTGTCTATATGAGTCGCATGTTTGCCGGACATTTTTGATCGCAATCTTACAATCTTCAGCGCTCAAAATGTATGTATTGTGCTAATATAATATTATGTAATAATTATTATTTTTGTAAAAATGTGTTTTGTATTCACAACCTGATTGATGTTTCGTCATGGACTGGATCCTGAGTTATAATATTTCAGTGTTGTATTTAATATATCGAATATTGCTTTAGATCGTGCAATTTAATAAAATTCAATTCGCTACTGTTCGATTATGCCTGTAAAAATAATATTACACAAAATTGTTTTGTTTCGATTGTTTTCTGTACAGTGGCATCAGACAGACAATATTTTAAAGTTTTATTTGAGTTATATACCGAGCAATAAAATTCCAGTGAGTATGATAATATTATGTCTGTAATTTATTAAATATAATATTACTGTATAAAGAATGATGTTACGCCGAAATAACGGGATGAAACTTATTATTCCAATTGATATCTCTCACACATTTTATTCCAAAAATGATCGTAGAGGGTATCAGTGTAAGTATTTAAATTAATATATTATTTTAATTGCAACATGCAATTAAATAATTTAGATTATTAAGAAAAGATCCTTCGAAAAATGTTCTCTTTTCGACTGAATGACAATGTCAATAGTTATATTATGACGATGTCAAAAAATGCTTACTGTCCACTAATATATTGTAAGATTTCATAATGTTAGAAGTATGCATCTGTTGAATCTTTAAAATGTTCTGATGACTTGGATATAATAATTGTGTGGTACATGTGTGAAACTTCTTATGACAAAAGTTATAAAGGCCAGCTTACTGCGACATACAACGCGACGCAGCGCGGGTTCCTAAAATAAAGATTCTAAATTGAACTTTATTATCCACACAATAAGATACCTACACGTTTCATTGCAAGAGTTTATAATATTTCCAACTGCATCGTTAAAATATGTTATGCGATGTCACGTCGCGTTGCAGTGTTTATTGACCCTTTTATTAACACAAACACGCCTGCTATGGTGTCTTTGAAATATGAAACTGTCCATCTGTCCATTCGAGTGCGTGGTGTGTAAAGATTTACTATGCTTATGTAGAATTAGTGATGCCAAAAATGGATTTTTATTAAGTGTCAACATATCTTTAAAAATAAGCATATCAGACCTTTATTGATTGAAGTTTTGTCAGACTTCTCATACTATGTATGCCGGTACAGATAAGTTATGATTATCTATCTTCAAGACTAATTCTTCCGTAAATGTCCATCTTTATACAATTTGGGTATAACTTTTGTGGGTAGAAAATGTGAAACATTTTTGGATAAATGACGTCATAGACACGTCATACTTATTAATATTGTACTACAAGTCTTATAACTATGCTAATTATTGTGACTGACGTTTTTAGAAGGTGTGTACCTAAAGTCTGCTTGATACTGATCTTTCTAATATTTAATACTGATTTTTATTAATTTTATTTACAGATTTTAGACTACTTTGTGTAAAGTAATTTTTAAAGTATGTATAATGTTAAACTAAATCGTCTTAATATAGATAAATAGGTCTTTTAATGGGTTTGTAATGATAAATGTTTATAATAATATCTATTGGCGCCATTTTGTGTCCGCCATCTTTTCGAACTGTCAAAATGTCTTATTGATACCATAGATTGCGTAGTTAGAGTAAATGACGGCTAACGGTTATTTATTATTTTTTTACGCGTAGAGCAAATATAATATAATAATGATAGTTGTTCCTCGAATTTCTGATTTATTTTCGAATTTTAGCTATTAGGTGTTTAGTATATTGGGCTCTGTTGAGGACACTTGGGAGTTTATAATTTAATACAAACACAACTATAGTCGATAAAATGGCAACTAAGATTCAGGCAGCTTGAATTTTTATTCGCAGCTATTTATGTAATTCGTTTGTGATATTATATTTTCTCATTTATTTACGTACACTGTCAGTGTCTTGTTAAAACAGTTAAATTAATCTAAAACTATTGTAACTTGCTCTAAAAGTGTTTTACATGAATACCAGTTTCTTGGATGATTTGCACTAAAATTTCCGTATAAGAAACATTGTACGGATGGCATATAAATATTGTTGCTTGAATATTTCCCTCATCTGTCCTCGACTGTGAGTCCTAGATGCACTGATATAATAGACTAAGCGTGTTTATAATGTTTAGATGTTCCCTGACATATCTAAAGCTTGTAGTATACCTGGCCGACGGCCGCGGACGTTACCCGACCAAAAAGCGTAAAGCTTCTCTGTCGAACCCTGCCAACGGAATGATAAAAATAATAATGTTCATAATCGCACGGATAAATAAATCGGATGTCATAATGATACTCGATTGTTGATGTTTATATTGGCACTACCATGCTAACTACATAAATCAAACGCTCGGTTATCGGCATCAGCTTGCACGAATTTGCATCGCATCGCAAATATCTGCGACAAAACTCATTATAAAAATGATATTGCGATGCGAATTCGCACGATTTCGCAGTTATGTGTGGGAGCCTTAAGGAGCAAATACCCTTCCGCCTTTTTTTGCGGTTCGAGGCATAGGTAAGGTTGCGAACATTTTAACATAATATTGTGATAGCGAACTTTAACAATTGAATATCACGTATGCAAATGCGGCGTTATTTTTGGTCGGGTACTGTATATTGATGTAATCACACTGTCCATTTATCGACATATATTGAACGTAGCATTCAGATGATTGTTATAATGTGTTTAGTAAAGTTTGTGTATGATTAAACGAATGTCTCTTGTACGACTGTTTTATTAAAGTAACCTTCTTTTAATGGTACGATAGAAATGACGTGAAGCTGCGATTATTCTGTGATAAATGAAATTGTATGCTTTTCGACTATAGGTACCTAATTACCCGATTTCGAATAAGTATCGGTACCTAATTACCTACAGCACAGAACCACTTCCTAAAATGTAATTTCCACAGTTTCCACGACAGTCTGGACGCAACCTCATATTATTTTCTCGAGATTTGTGACAGTAGATATTTTGGTTTTACTGTAACCTTCTTAATAATAAAAATACACAAAATATACACAGCTAATAATAATAAAATAAATATACCTAGATATAAATAATATAATATCTGTTTGTCTTTGTTTGGCATGTTGTAAACCTCAATATTTTTATTAGCAAGGGGCGGGAAATTGTTAAATGAAATAACACAATCTTAACTAACATTTATTTTGACAATAAAATTGTATAGAAATCAAACAATTAAAGTCATAATCAGTCTTCTGGCAGATATTAGCAAAATCTGCTACAATTTATAAACGACATAGATATCAAGTAAACTACCTAAAAATATTGAGTAAGTATTTAACTAATTTTATACAGTTTTTTTTCTTAAGGGGTTTTCGACCAACTTTTGGGGTCAGTTCACATTGCAACGTGTCGAGACGATGCATTTAAAAATGAAAATTTAATCAACATTGCAATAATTGAGGGTCAATTCAGACCGCAACGCGACGAGGCGAGTCGAGGCGCGGCGCGGCATAAATTATGGGTTTGACAGATTTCAATTGCGTGAGACGTCTTGCGAATCTGTCAAATCCATATAAATTTAGAAAATATGCATCTACGCGTCGCGTTGCGGTCTAAATGGACCCTAATGCGGTCTCGACTTTAATGATGCCAGTATATATTCACTGGTAATAATATTCTTAAATCTACATATTATTAGCGTATGCTGGTATTTTACAAGTGAAATGGCAGCTTTCGAAGTTTCTCATTTAGTTAACATTAACTTTGTTTAAAACTATTAAATAGTTAAACCCTAAAATGATTTACTAAAGTTTTAAATCTTTTACATTTTTACAAACTTTATAATATTAAAAGATAATATCAAAACATACATCGCGGGTTGTATAGCAAACTGAGATTAATAAGATATTTAGCTTTTAGGTACATTAAGTATAAAAATTGTAATAGTATTAATATACTTAGATAATATTTTACAGATATATATTTGAAAAATTTAAAGACTAGATAAAGTTTAACAAATATGTAACCTACTAAACTAAAAAATATAAGTAATACCTAAATAATAAAATATATGAAAAATACTTCAAAAATGATTCAACAGCCTTTAAAAGTAAGTAATACCTTTAAAATATAAATAATAATTCTGAAAGAATGATCTTTTTACAAAGCATTACTAATAAAATAGCTTATGTGGTTGTTGTGGTGGTCCTTGCTGATCATTACCCGCCTTATTTCTTCAGTTATCTGTGGTGAGGGGTGCGGCAAATGTCTGCAAAAATAGTAGGTATCGTTTTTAACAAATCACCACTAATCTTTAAAATATAAAAAATTTTATAAAGCCCAAAAAGTTACCTTGTTCGAATTTTATTCATCGCACGGAAACCGTATATTTACTGACAAAAACTAACCTTTTTCCGGTTTCAAAGTATCGACATAAATACCAAATTTCATAAAAATCGGTTAATCAGCTATAATTTAAAGCTACTCCTCTTCAGCCTATAATCGTGTAAGTCCGTTGTAATGTAGCCAACCAACGTGCAATGTGGATATTTTGTTCTTAGTATAGGGGTTGTTGCTACGATTTTGGCCACGCGCCAAAAGATCCCTACAGGACGATACTTAGTAAGTTAGTACTTACTTCTTGGCACACTTTTTAGTGTGGACTTCGACACGCTGTCGCTGTCCTCTGACTCTGAACACATTTGGAAACTCGTTTCTGAAATTACAAACAATAATTATATTGTCAAGTTTGTACAATATGACCTGCCAGCATCTATGTATAGACCAAGGATCAATAGCCCGTTATAATATTATAATAGCCATTTGAAAAAATTCCAAATGATATGCGGCTAGAAGTGCAGATAATATGGCCAAGCACACAAAATAAGTATTTTAACAAAATGGAAGTGACCTACGGTCACATGTTAGTATAGGTTGGTACTAATTTTTTTATGAAATAAGGGGGCAAACGAGCAAACGGGTCACCTGATGGAAAGCAACATTCCGTCGCCTATGGACACTCGCAGCATCAGAAGAGCTGCAGATGCGTTGCTGGCCATTTAAGAGGGAATAGGGTAATAGGGGAGGGTAGGGATGAGAAGGGAAGGATTAGGGGAGGGTAGGGGATTGGGACTCCGGTAAACTCACTCACTCGGCGAAACACAGCGCAAGCGCTGTTTCACGCCTGTTTTCTGTGAGAACGTGGCATTTCTCCGGTCAAGCCGGCCCATTCGTGCCGAAGCATGGCTCTCCCACGTATATAATACCTAATATATTCTGTGGTATAGGTATGTGTTCGTGATGTTTTCAACAGAGATTTTAAGCTATTCTGTATGGATCCTCCAAGAAGATACTCTAGTGGTAACCACATACTAAGTATTAAATAAAGATGACCCCACATTTATCAGCTCGCAAGCGCCAAATGCGCCGCATTTTAGAATTTGTTGTATGAATTGTGAAACCTCACACATTCTTCAGCACCGTACGCGACGCATTTCGTATACTATGCGGTGCGTTCGCATACGGTGCTGACAAATGTGCGATTTGCTTTAGGGATACTACGTATATGGTAAATTGTAGCCAATATTTCTACGTACCTGTATCAAACCGTGATTTGACGTGTCTGTTTGGCAGGTCCTGGTTGTCGGCGTGACCGAACGTCCGAAACCCGATGGCAAACTGCGCGTACGGACTGATCTCGTAAAGTTCTGGAAATGTTAATGTCAAGGTTACGCTTTTTAACCGATTTCCAAAAGGAGGAGGTTCTATGTTCTGCTGTGGATATTTTTTATGGTATTTATCATATTGGTCATTTGTGGGAAAATAATTAATATCATCGATTGCGCTACGATTTTGTCTACAAATCACTTTAAGTGTACCAATATTGTGGATAATTTGTGGATATTCCATAATAGGGCCAAACTGATAATACCTATTTATGGCAACTGTAAAAAAACACTCAAACTCCCTTGCGCAAATCTGGATTAAAGTTATATCCTGAGTAAGCAGAGTAACATTTTAAGTACTTTACTTTTGTTGTTAGGTATTCCTATTTTTTAAAGAGGAGTTGCAATATTATATTAAATTATACTGGCTAATAAATTATACAGGCTAAAATTTTTAGCCAACAAGTAACAATATTAACCTGGAACAGATTTTTTAAAATAATTGAATACTTAGATAATATTATAATATATTTTATAGTGTACAGTTTGTACCCTCGAAGAAATTGACTCATATGCAGTTGACGGACCTACGTCATATTTTGGTCGGATTATGTAAATTTTATGTGAGTCGTCATCTGTCAGCTGGGTTTGACAAAACGCGACCAAAATAAGTAGGTCCGCCATCTGCCTGTGAATCAACTTATATCTGATAGTACAAGCCAAAATGAATAAAATCGTCCATAACTGATCATGATGGCCCATCAATTAATGGCGCATGCGATGGCTAGGTATACAATGGTACGGAGTACTATTATATATTCTGTGACAATGGACTATTATATATTCTGTGACAATGGTTGGGACGCCTCTACATGATGACCGCGTTCAGTTGTGATCGAAAAATGACGCCGCCATCCCACGACCATCGCTGGCGCCATCAACCATCGTACACCACTACGTCCTCCCCACGCTGGGCTATCGTGATGGCCCACTATGCTGGGTCATCTTGTAGAGGCGCTATGACATCACAGGTAGACAGACCGTGTTTAGAATTATTCCGCATCTGCACGGGCGCGCTGTACAGGCGGGGCGGGTCCTTGCCCGCGGCGGCGGCGGCGAGCGTGCTGTGCGACGCGCTCGTCAGGTTGCCGCTGTCCGACTTGTTGTCCGTCGCTATTGACTCCCGGTACTCGGTGAAGTGGTCGTTTCTAGAAGATAAACAATTTTTGTAGATGGGTAAATCATCAGGCTGCGTTTCCACCAGAGATGTGTTGCGGGGAATGTATTTTTAAGGTCCAATAGAATCGCTGCGCTGAGCGAGGTCACGTCAATGAAGCGATTCTATTGGTTCTCAAAACACATTCCTCGCAACACATCTCTGGTGGAAACGCAGCCTTAGCCTGAAGACTGTAGAGTGTAGAGTAGCGGAATTGGGGAAAGAAGACATTTCCGGCTAACTTCACCGTATATCTAAATTCATAGATGCACTTTGGTGATGATTATCATACATAACACCTCTGCACCGCGATTATGACTGTACCACGAATTATATTCTCGGATAACATATTGGTATTAGGTATTCAATAGTCCTTAGTTGGTATTAATAAGTACTTTACCTCTGTCTCTTCACCAACATGTAGACACAGGAGATGAAGCAGACGGCCAGCAATATGGAGCTGAAGATTATCACCAGCACGTTCAGATCGAACGAGTCTGATGGGGGACCAACCTCACCTGAAATTATTGAATTACGGTGTGAGGTAGCTATACCTACCTTTTCTAGGCATAGGTACGTTATAAGACAGATTCACTTTACCACATTCCAAACAATATGTCTCTTGTATTTCCAACACTATAGGTAGGTACTATATTGTACACCGTTAACCGTATCAGCCGTTTCTTAAAGTTACGTTATATGGTCAATAACAGTTTATATAGTCAATAACAGTAAAATAGTAGGTAGATGGTCTGATACGTGATGGTAAGCTGAGTTTTTGTGATTTATACAAACTGGCTAATACCACACTAATACAAAGTTATATTTTTATCCGGCATTTTATAGTATTGATATCCCTGCAGCTGTCGACACAGTATTATGTTACTGGGTCGACTGCGGATACTAAAGTCATTAACTTGATTAATACTAGGTACTTACTACCATCCTCATTCTTGGTGGCGTAGTTGTAAGTGGTAGTAACACTTCCCGCCTCATTGGTTGCCGTGACTCTGATCTGGTACCAGGTACCGGGCACCAGGTCGGGTATCGTGATGGAGTTGTCCCGGTACCCCGTCGCTTCATACATCGGCAGGGACCATGTCATATCGGCGTGGGGCTGAAAATGTCAACAAAACATTGTAAAATGGCCATCTTTTATCTTCATACGCAAACCTTACCAACTTCGTAAATGTGTAGATGTAATTGAAGAGTTTCAATCTTTAATGACCAAAATTCAAGATTGGTAGAATTATAGTTTGATAGTTTAGCTTTAATTGCTCTTGAGTATTCCGCATGCACAATAATTCATACTGTTGCTGTAGAGTCACGTATTCTGTCGATATACCTACACTCTCTGCTGGTATTTATCAATATCCACGTGCTGCCTTTATCTACTCCGTCTATTGACTCTCTGCCTACATTCACTCTCTGTCTAAAATTGTGACATAGTTTGGTAACTGATATTGCTTCAGAGCTACATCCAATATATCTACTTTCTACATCACTACTGCACTTAAAGTCTACACCCACCATCACGCTATGTGGTCTCAGCCACGTAGCAGCATTATGTGCGCGATACAACACGTCGAGCGCGCGCAGCCCGCACCCCGCGCCGCGCCAGCCTCCCGCCGACACCACTAGATGGGTACTGTTGCTCCAGAGCCACTCATCGCCAGAAGGCGCTATGGGTGCTGGGAACAGCAATATTGTCAGCCAAAAAATCCTAAGTCAACAAGTGGCAGAATCATTGCTTGTATTACCCTGTATTGGATAAGTACTAAGTAGGTGCCATCAGGAAATTGTACCTTAGGCAGATTGCGTCGACGTTTACGTTATATGGCCAGTATATCAAGTCAATGTTAGCCGTGATCTGTCATTTGGATTTAACACAATCTACCAAATTATGTTGGTCCGCCCTCTGCCTATAAATAAATGTTTACGAAATTCCTCTGCCTATAAAATAATTTATTTTGTCCCTTACCTCCTCCTAACGTGCTGATATCCAAGTACGCCGGTTGCGAAGTGCCAACTTTGTTCGTCGCAGTGATTCGTAACGAATACTTTGTACCGCACTTGAGTCCCGTTAGCGCATACTTCTGTACACCGGATAAGTTGGATAGCTTGTTCGGTGACCATGCCTCCTGCCACGGTCCGTTGGCTTCCTTCCATGTGAGGCTGTAGGCTGAAAATAAGAAAAAATATTACAGCGAGGATTCATGCTCGAAATGTTTCGTACATAGTTTAAAGTTCGATTTTAAATTCACCTGAAAAAGAAGAAGATAAAATAGATATCGAAGGCATGAGTATAAAATTTCAACTGTTGAATTGAACTCCTGACCTTAAAACCAATCTTGCGCCAATCTGCTATTAATCCCATGTTGCAGTTTTACGCCTTCTCTTAGACTTATGTAAGCACGAGAATGACAATATGACCAAACTAAGTAAACCGACAACAGTACCAAATCTCAACTCACTTATCTTCTGCAGCGAAGTATTGCTGGTGTAGTAAGGCTGTTCCCACTCCACTAGTATGGAGTCCTTGTACGGCGTGGCGCGGAGGATCGGCGCTTCGGGTAGTGGCAGCACCACTACTGTGTACTCCACAGAGTCAGAGCCGTAGAGGTTCTTGGCTAGGCACGTGTAGTTGCCACTGAGAGATTGGTCTATGTCTATAAGGGTTTGAAAATGAGTTTAGTTATAAAAGTGACAACGTATTTAGACATTATCAAGCAATTAAAATGTAGAGAGGAGAAAATTTTAATACAATGGAATATATTAAAATCTTAGATGATCACCTCCCCTTTCCACTTCTTTATTACTTATGAATAACAAAGAAGTGGAAAGGGGAGGTGATCATCTAAGATTTGTTGATATTAGGAAAATTACATTAGTAATATGTAATTTTCCTTTATTAAGTAGTTTATTTTAGGTTTACATACTAATGTTAACCTAATGTTAACCTTTGTGACAACACAGAAAATGTTATGTTGCAAATCTATCCAATCCGGGTCTCAAGCCAGTGGCGGCCCATTTTTTACATGGGGAAATGCTTTACGTATGCTCGGCGGATTGGGGACATCGGCCGGGGTATGTGGGACTCTCCGAGGAACTACCCACTAAAACCCCATGGTGCTCCACTCCCCGCTTAGACAAAGAAACGGGCACGATCAACGCACCGCAACACGGCGCTAGGGGGTGGCGAACAGGGCAATCGCCCGGGGCCTCGCTCTTAAGCTCGGCCTCGCAAGATATTTTTACGTAAGACAAAGGGCCTCGCAATGGGTAAGGCCGCCACTGGACTCTCAACCATTGAGAATCCATAAGCTTTAAATAGTCAGTCATCAGATCTGGATGATCCAAAAATCAAATCATTTCGAAAACTACAATAATTAATAACAGTCTCATTCAGATTTCAACTTACTATTAATCAGCAGACTATCATCATGGTTCCTGGTGAAGCGTGGGTGGTGTGTGATGATGTTGTGCTTGTGGTACCACACCGTGCGCGGCGGTGGTACCCCCACACACTGACACACCAGTAGCAGGGATGAGCCGACCCCGACAGATATTGTGCCGCCGAGAGACGCTACTCCGGCTACCACTGAAAAGAAAAACATGCGCTAAGTTAGAGTTGAATCTTTTAACAACTTGAGATATCAGGTTGTGAAAATTAACAGCAAATGGTGGTATGAGATAGAACTTGTTCGTTTGCTTAAATGTTGGGTTTAGAGCAGTGGTGTCCAACCATTTTTTCATACGGGCCACAAACATGTCTTGGACTTGGTGTCGCGAGCCGCAACAAAAAAATATAGGGTTAAAAAATAACTATCTTCAAAATTAGCGATTTAAGGACGCTATTACAAATATCAGCGATTTTCCGGTACCCTATTAAAGAATTAGGAGTCAAACTGCGAGGATATTTTGGTTTCAAATGAAAATTAATAAATATTCATCTCCACGACTGTACCATAAAAATTCTATAGCCGCATATAAAATTTTCACATAAAATACGTTTTAACCATCACAATAATCGCAAAATATGAAAAAAATGGGGTCTCATTAGGTACCTTAATATCTAAATCACTGAACTGAGGAAAATAAATATACAAAAAAATTGTTGCTTATTTAGTCCTCTATAAAGTCCGCTAAAATTTTACATAAAAATAAACAACTTTTCCAGTTATAAGAAAAATAAGAAAATTTCTCAAAATTTTTCATACATTTTCGCCATATCAAGAACGCGGCGAGCGTCGTAACCGCCACTGTACAAGGCGCGCTAATATGAATCTTATTTTAATGTCATTAACGTCATATTCGTACTGACAGACATCCGACCTGCTAATTCTCCGGTTGGAGCATTCTTAAAAGTGGAACAATTTTCACGATTTTCATGACGAGTTTACATTACTTTGCCGGTGGGCGTGAATTTCAAAAACACTGACCTACTGACGCGGGACGCCAGAAAGATAGATGGAAAAGTATAGTCAACGATGACTCCCAGTAGATTTGACCAATTAGACTAAACTGACGCCAGAACATCCATTCCTTTTCATACCTCGCTGTGCAGGCGCATGTGTAAGTCGTTTGCTAGCTGCGCCCTCCCCGGCGGCAGTGCTGGCTGTCACCCACACCTCATACGCTCGACCAGTGATCAGTTCCTTCAGTTCTGCTAACGAGCGGGTCGGGTCCACTCGGTGGGTTTGTGGTGGGCCGTTACTGTAATGGATCAATTGAATATTTTGTGTTATATTTATAAAAAGCTTTTGCATAAGTTTTTATGTTGGCGGCCCGTTTCGTTGAAACAAGGCCTACTACAGTGAATATAGGAGTAAGTATTTGAGCAATGAGCAAAATACTTCTCTCTCGTCCTTGTTTTTGTATGGTGCGATAAAGAACCGACACGACCAGCGAGAGATTAGGCACAGATCGGGTTTAATGTTGCCCTCAGCACCCCGGGGGTTTGTGAGACCCCTACTCACTAAACCACCTGCGGTTCGCCTTCAGCCATATAAAGGAGGGATATCCCGGATCTAACAAACATGGGACTCCCTCCACGACTGGCCGGTCTACCTCAAAAGGGACCGGACTTCCACCAAAGTTAGGGAACGCTTAGGCAAACTGAAGCGTTCCCCTCGGCGCCGGGACTGGCTAAGCCGGAGAGGTTCCCATCCTCACCCGGAGCCCCGTTAGTTTAAATATATTGCCCATCCGATGCATGGATAACCTTTCTTGTTTGACAGTCATCAAACAAGACAATATTATTATAACAGCCGCAATCTTTATTACGCATAAAATATTGTAAGTAATCTAGAAGAGCTGAGTCACTTACCCGGATGTAGGTTTTATATAAACAGTGTAGTACATAATTTCCCCGTTCGTGTGTTCGGGTCTCTTCCAGCTTATGAGCAGAGATGTTGGTGATAGGACTAGAAGCTTTGAATCTGCCGGCGCTTCGGGAACTGAAATATTATTTTCTCTATAACGATAATGTCCTCAACATTAAACACTTATGGCCGTTCCCTATATTCAATCTATCTCTAGTTTGACATAGAACCGATCGCAGCTGACATAGAATTGACATAAAATATATGGAGCTAATGTCTAATGTGAGCTATTCCTATCTCAAGTAAGAGATAGATCAAATATTGGGAACGGCCGTTAGGGCCAATTTTTCAATCGTCGCATAACTTTTGCCTAAAGAATAAATATGACACTTTGACATTTTTTTCATATAAAATCTGTCAAAACGCCAAATTTATTCCAATGGTAAAGTCTGACGATTGAAAAATCAGCCCTTATTTTAATAAAAAATGATAAAGAGCAAGCTGTAGTATCTCAACTATGGAACAAAAATTTAGAAAGACACTTAATATAAAATGTGACAAATGATCAATTTGATGACCAGAAAATGAACCAACTTTGACATACACGAACCAACGGGGCACCTATACAACCATAATTATTGTAACTTGTATTATTTAAAAGTTGGGTTGACTTAAAAGAAGGCTAAGTAATTTGACTACGTACCATCTTGTAGCGTAGCACAGGCTATGGGATATGAGAAGGGTCCGACGCCGTAGTTGGAGAACCCTGCGACCTTGACCGTGTAGTTGGTGTACTTCATCAGATTCTGCAGGTAGATCTCCGTGTGGAGGGAGGTTTGGTTCTGCCATGTACTGACTGGAATATTAATTAAAAGGAAATCAAGACACGTTTGCCGTATCAATAAATACCATAAACATTTTGGGGGATATTTTCAGATGTGATGCCGTAATAGTATTACTAAATCTTTTACTTAAATTTAGGCAAAATTGGCAGAAAGAAGTTGTTATTACCACTTCCAATGAACGCAGGTGTGCAGTCATAGTAACATTATGGAGTTGCTGATTCATTTCTTTTAATTATTGACGTAAATATTTTACCAAATCGGTATTTTAATGGTACACCTACTTGATATTAAAGTTAATATTATGACGTTACCTTCCGTAGCATACAATATGCTGTATCCAATAAGTGATGTCCCCTGTCCATGAGTTGTTATCGGCTGCCAACCAACTCGCAGGGAAGTGGATGACACTGCTGTACATTCTACTGACGCTGGAGCAGTCTCGGGTGCTGAAAACGTAATAAAGTATGTAAGAGACAAGGATAAGGTATAACGCAATTGATGAATACGAAGGTCTTGCTTTACTATCATTCCTTCACCAATTCACCAATCAACCACCAAAACTTTTTAATTGGGAAATAATAGATGAGACCTGGAAAAAGTTTTTACCTCCTTCCAATGTATCTTGATATACAGGATGCGAAAAAGGCCCAGTCCCTGCACTATTGATTGCCGATATTGATACTGCGTACCTGAAGTAAGTGTAAAAACATAAGCTATAAGTAGTTACACAAAAGTATTAAGTTTTATATTGATGAATAATGTACTCTGTGTAAGACATAAATATAATATTAAAATACATTATTATACCTTGTGTTTTTCAAAAGATCGCTTAACCTCGCCTCCTGTTTGCCTTCTTTATGGGAAACCTTCAGAGACCTCGATCCAACATCCCCTGACACTGTAAGTTACCACATAAGTAAGTAGAAGTTATTTACTTGTGTAAGCAATTATAATTTTGTGACCCGCTTTGTGGTTTGGACCAACGAAAGTATTATTACGATTATAGTTTTAATTTAACGAAAAAACTGGGCACTTAGACAAATTGCAGTCGGTAGTCTGGACAGCGAAATCAGATATTAATTTTTGTTTTAGTTATGGCATTTAAAATAACGCATCGCAAGCATCATTTCTAGCTAATATTATAAAGCGGAAGAGTTTGTTTGTTTGAACGCGCTAATCTCAGGAACACCGATTTGAAAAATCTTTCCGCCATCCATCCATATACATTCGTGAGCACTTGTCGGACCTGCGTCATTTGGTCGGATTATGTCAATTTAGTGTAAGTCGTCATCTATCGGCCGGGTTTGACAAAACGCGACCAAAATTAGACCACCATCCCTTTTTTTATAATAGAATATAGCCACCATCTGCCTATGAATCAACTTCTATGGTAGTAATAAACAGTAATTGAAAGTAATAATACCAACGTGTACTTTGCGGGGAGGTTTTGATGTGGTACCCGGTGAGCTCGCCGTTGTGAGAATCTTTAGGCGGTGGCATCCAGGACACCAGCAGCTCTCCCGGGTTCTGCGTTTGTTCCACTTGGACGTTTAGGGGTGGGGATGAAGGGGCTGAAAATTGCTATAAAATTTTAATTCAAATAATGCTTGTGTTATTTTTGAGCAACACATTATAAAAGTTTCTTTTTATGCCTTAGCTAGCAAACAAGTTACACATCATTTGATATTTCGATGAATAGAAAAAGTTACTGCAAGGTCTGAAACTGTGCATGAGGGGTCGTCGTCGATAAAACCTGAATTAGAAAAAGCATTTTTATAGATAAAACTTTCAATGTGCAATATGAAATCTGAATGCTCCCAATCGCAAGCCATATGACAACGACTAGTGATCATAACATCTTATAATCACTAAATGTAGCCAGGATATACCCATATTGGAGTATATCATCCAATAGAACTATGTAAGGTAACTTACACTCCTCATGTGTGGTGAAGTGTATAGGCGGGGTGTATCTACTGACGCCGACCTCGTTGCCCGTGGCGACGCGTGCTGTGTATGATGTGGCCGGTCTGAGACTCTCTAGCTCTATGGTTTGCCTCTGCTCGTTCTCTTGTCTGAAATTATAATATTTAATTTTAAACTCTGTTATTATGGTGGATTACACGCCTTTAAAGTTACATGCAATTTTTTCTGGCAATTTTGATGACACTTGCAATTAAGCAACGTAGACCGCTCAAAACTTCAACAACGCATGCTCGATAACAACTTGCTCCTCAGTTTTATAGTTGTCCATGGGCGAAGGCGAATAATTGCTTTCTGTCAGGTTATCTATTGGCACTTTCGCCTGCTATTTTAATATAAACACACCTTGTAATATTAACAACGACGGCGCGATCCCACGCTATATGCGTGTGCGCTGGCACATACTGCAGCACGTAGCCGCGAGCTCGTGCCGCACCGCGCCATGATACCCGGGCGGATCGAGATCCCACTGACTCCACGCGCAACTCCGTGGGGGGAGTGGGAGGTTCTGGAATATTGGTGGACTTGCTGAATACATTCTTGTTGATATATTATCAGAAGAAATACGTTGCAAAAGCTGCAGCTGAAGGCAGACAAAATGAAAATCAACCTTCTTGTAGTCTTAAATTATAGATTGAAAATTTACGCATTCAGGGGATAACCATGTTCCAAAAGTTCATAATATTGACTACCTACTTTATAGCAGCTTCTTCAAGTCGGCGGACGCGTACAAATATGCGTCCACTCACTTGTACATATGGCTCGACCATTAGGTAAATTTTTGAATTATGAATAATATTTTGGTATACTAATCTTACCTAAAATTGTTAAGAATATGTTGAAAGTAGCAGCACCAAACGGGTTGCTAGCTCGACACTGGTAGAAGCCGGCGTCACTTGCTTCAGAATACTGGATGGTCACTGTACTGGTTAGTCCTTGTAGAGATTTGGTTTCCGTATACTTGGCTCTAAAAGTTCAAAAATCAAAATACTAGTAAGTGACTGGCGCAACATCTTTAAGTTTAAGATGATGATGAAATAAATGTCATGGTATTTCTCTGGGTCCTTGAACGAATGAAAGAGAAAGTAGTACAGTTTGTTAACAATAAAAATTATTATGGTTCGATTCTAAGCGTCCGCTAGAACCGCCGCGCTGGCCGCTAGAAGCAATAGTATGTATGCTCAGACCAAAATATAAAAACTCAAGACAGAGCGCTGCGATTGCGAACAACAAAGTGAAGCGGTTTTTTAAGCATGCGTGCGCGCCGCGCACTGAATGGGCTAGTGTCGCAATGTTATTCAAATTACCCTAAAATCGATGAAATAAATATAATATAATATTTATACCCTTTCTTAACACAGTTCGGCATTTTGAAGTGTTTACAAATTATTTTCTAAACGCGTGCTGCTGTCACGAGTCGCGATATATACGACGAAAACTGGCGTACTTTCGTTTTGCGTATGTGGGCGTAAGCGTGTACATATACACAGCTGACGTACTTTCGATCGGCTTCACTTTGTTGTTCGCAGTGCTCTGTCTTGAGTTTTTACTTGGTCTGAGTATATATGATCCAATTGCTTGTGATCGCGCGGTGTAGCGGTCAAACCGAACCAAAATAAATCGAGCCTTGGCCACAACTTGAATAAGCAAAGCTGTTATAACTTAAACTTCATCATCTTCTGCAAAATCTACTCCTAAAAGTCAAATCGAATAAAATTACCTGTGACTATGAAAGTCCACAATGTTGCCGTTGTGTGACCAAATAATTCGTATGGGCTCGTCTCCTAACGCCCGGCACTCCAATGTTACGGACGTCCCCAGACGAGATGTCACATTGTAAGATGGCGTTTCAAAATATACAGGCTCTGAAAGAATAAAATATATTTATAAATATGATAATTTTCATACTTAACACGCACCTAAGATTTTGTATAATCACACTAATTTCGCTTGCTCATTCATACTAATATTTTAAATACGAAAGTGTCTGTCTGTTAACTCTTCAAGTACAAACAGCTGAATCAATTTTGCTGGATATGGAGTTACTTCGAGTCCCGAGAAAGGACACAGAATACTTTTTATTCCGGAAAATTTTTGGACTGGACGTAACAAAATATAACAAAGCAATATTATATGTTACATTAAAATTGTAGAATTGAAAAGGCAATACTTACTGTTAACACTCATCCACACAGTTTTGCTCAGCGGTGTGCCGACTCCATTTTCGACGTTGCACGAGTACAGGCCTTCATCTGTCAGTGACACCTCATCTATGACGAGGGTCCCGTTCGGCAGACTAAGTATTCCACCACCAGCTAGCTCCAGAACCGGCTGCCATGTGCCAAGGAGAGCTGCAAGAACATAATTTAAATTTGTAAGCCGTGATTACGATTTACGCTAAAACAAACTTTTCACAAAAGAAAAGCAGTGATTTTTAATTTAAAGAGTATTTTTAACACTACACGAATAACTTTAAAGTTCAATAATAAAACCTACTTTGGTAGTACAGGTACAACGATGTGGTGTGTAAGTGTTATAATTATTGTGTATGACTGAGTTACTACAAAAATATCGTAGATCACCGATTACGTGTGTTATCCAATTTGTGCTTAGAATTAATAAAAATAGATTTATAATGGTTTTACCACCCTTCGCTGCAGCTGTCAAAAATGATGAATGCTCAATGACGCCTCTATGACCGCTGTAAAGTCGACCCTCGTAGCATACTAAATGTATGCTACGAGTATGCTACGAGGGTCGACTTTACAGCGGTCAAGCTTTAAGACACAAGAGTATCCTCTATAACTTTTTTTGCGCCAAGAAAATGCTTTTTAAACATCTTGCGGGAGATGGGGGTATTATGCGCAGGTATGTGGGTCTCTGCAGCAGTGCAGCTGCGACCGAAGATGGTGTAGTTGGTACTATTGCGCCTAGGGCGGGCTGCGGGATCGCGTGAGTCTACACCACGACTCCGCCGGACCCTTCATTACTTTAGACAGTAGAATAACCACATAGTTCAATCATTAGGTTGGGGACGATACTCTAATGCGAACTACTATGAGCTGCCTTCGGGACCAAAAAAAACTCCATAATCCACCCTTCTTCATCCAGTGCACCTGCGGCTGCGGGTAGCTTAGAGCATTAAACTTGCTCTAAGGCGGGTAGCCGCTGGCGCTGCAGGACACCGCACCGCGCCGCCTCAGCAGCAGTGACGAGTTCATTGGCTCCTCCGGCTACTTCGGCGCCACTGGAATGTAATTGTGAACTCTTATCCTCTATAACCTACCATCCTTCTTCATCCAGTGCACCTGCGGCTGCGGGTAGCCGCTGGCGCTGCAGGATACCGCGCCGCGCCGCCCCAGCAGCAGTGACGAGTTCATTGGCTCCTCTAGCCACTTCGGCGCCACTGGAATGTAACTGTGAACTTTTAATACATCTTTGGGGGTATATAATTATAAATAATAACTCCCACATCGGTTTCGGCGTGGATGGCCGGTTTCATTGAATCCCTGCCAGGTACGCAGGAGTAATTTTATGGTGCCCAGTTGTGTGCGCAGTACACAACAGCACTCTCTATAGTCTATTTCTTTACTCTCATAGCCCAGTTAGATTGACGACCGACATGATTGGTGAGAGATCAGGCGCAGGACCGACTTTTTACATGCTCATCCGAGTTCATCCGACGCATGGATCATCGTACTTGTCAGACAATCAGGTCCTGTATTGTCCTAACCAGACTTGGAAATAACACGTTTCCAACGCGGGAATCGAACCCACGACCTTCGAGTCAACGGGGGAGTATAATTATTATGTCTGAAGAGTTGTAGAGAGAACATTTTAATACACTAATTTTTTACCAACATTTCTCCAAAGTTTTACGGGAATTGGCATATTTTTTTTAAGAATCATTAACCAGGAATAAATAGCATTTCAAACATTGTTATGTAAAGGTAAAGCTTAAGCATGGTAAGTGTCCAAGGTAAAGTAAAATATACACATTCTAAGAGTACACTTTCTAGGTAAGCTAATAATTATTGTAGTACATCTATAATTGGTACCTCATTTATCGAATCAGTGGGTTATGTATTTCAGAGGAATGAACATAATAATATAAGTTTCTTTACTACTAAACTGTCTTTACGCGAACCGACTTTATACCTGACTACAATATTATGCCAAAGTGGAAATACTTAAGTAAAACAATGTATGAGACGGTAACTTTACATTCAGTTTATCCAAGTTAAAGTATGCATATAATATAAATTGTTACCTTTGATGTAAAGTTCCGTGGATCTGTTAACTTTGGCAACATGGTTGGAGGCGACGCAAGTGTAAGTACCGCAGTGCTCTAACGAAACTTTTTTTATTACCAGAGCGCTGAATAGCTCCGAACTTCTCTCCACGACCTACAAAATATAATATATTATGTTCAATATACTATTCATAATGTTTATGCAAAACATCTAAAATATTGACAACTTACATAAATATTTTTCATACATAAGAGAACCGTACTATTTGCCACATTTAAACACTTTTACCGCGCAACTGTCCATGTGACATGGCCTTTCCCATTTTTTACTCTAAAATGTGTACTAAGTTTCATAAAAATTGGTTGGTTTTTTCGGAGGTAAGCGAACATGCAATCAATTAAAAATCTTTCTTTACAATATAAGGAATAAGTATGCTTACTTTTAAGTTACTCGGTATCCTTTTCCCATCTTTTAGCCACTCGAAATGTATCGGCAAGTCCCCGCTTCGTACATTACAGTATATATTGACGATCTGTCCCTCTTGGAGATTGTTGCCAAGGAGCAAGTCTTCTAGCACAGGAGCTTCAATGACTTGGATCTCGAAGGCGCGTCTTGCCATCTCTCCTGAAGGGCTGGTGACAATGCAAGTGTACACTGCTCCATTATCCTCTTTATTTACTTCTGGTATCGTCAGTACTCCGTGAATATTGACGATGCTTCTTCTTGTTTTTTTCCGATGATTACTCCGCTTGTACCGTTGAAATAGATTGTTGGAATTTATCGTTTTGCCTTTGAACTCCCAGTCGATTTTGCTGCAAAATAAGTAATAGTTAAAAAAACTAAAAACACGCTTTTTATATCAAGGGTTACAAACAAACGTACAAACATACAAATTGAAAAATGGAATAATTATGTCAAATTAGTGTATTGTCATCGGTCCTCGATAAATCTACAAAGTTTGAACGAAATCTGGCCGTTTAAAATGGGTCAAAATCGCGCCCAAAGAAGTCGGTTACAAACATGTTACAAACAAATATACAGGTGAAGCTAATAAAAAGCGTATAAAAATGGTGATACTTTTTTGCATCACAAGATTTCTTGCGATAGTGCAGTAGATCAAAGTTAATCCTCAATTAAATATCAAGCTATCTCTTATAACACGGCTGCTTGCTATAAGCAAGTGAAAGCATGATACTTTAATACCCGGATCAATAGCCTAGATTGGCGTAAGTATGAGATTGATTGGGGCTTAAAGTTTTGTCACTTAAAGCCCATTTCCGTTTAGAAGGCGCAATAAGCTTACCTTATGGGGTATCCATAGAACGGACATCTTAAATTGATGGGTTCGCCACTCTGGACTTTGATCGGTGGCAGTGATCGAATGTACGGGGGTCCTGAAACACAAACGATGAGGGAATCCTATAAGATAAAGTATGCGTATTAAGTATTTTACGCCTATATAAGACAAAGTACGCGTATTTTAGGCGTAAAAACGTATTTTTTTCTTGTTTTAAAATTTGGTGCTCATTGTTATTGAGCTAAGCACTTTTGGTCATAAAATTATAGTAACTGACAAGTCCTACTTCACAACATAATTCTGTATGCACAACTCACACAAGTAAAAAAAATAATGTAACGTCGTAATAATATGTTAAACTATTTATTCCAGTACATTACTGTTTCATCTTATTTACCTGCTTTATCAAACTGTACAGTTTTATCCTAAAGTAAATTGATATGATGTCAGCAGAGCATACCATACACATCCAGTCTGTTCTCATAAGCCGCAACATGATCACCCTCTCGCGCTATACAGGAGTACAGACCGCCGTCTTCCACCCTCACCCTGGTGATGTTCAGCTGAGCCACCACCGAGTTGTCTGACGTCATCAGCTGACCTAGAGCATACCTGGTAATACAAAGCATTTATTTTGTATCTTGTTTATGAATGATATGCATACAAAAAATCTGAGAATCACTTATCAAGTTTTTCTAAAATATTAAGAATATTTTGCTAACAAACAACTAGCAACCAGCAAAAGGCTAGGTTAAATTGTAGCCAAAATCAACTTTTATACTTTATAGTTAGTTACTTTTTGTTTTAGAACTTAGGTTACATAACGGTGCGCCTAGTGAAAACATTGGTTCGAAGATAAACCCATTCTAATTGGTTAGGTAATACCTAGGATCTGTGTTGCTGGACATGGCTACTCCATCTCTCTCCCACACAAACTGCGGTGCTCTGTCTCCAGTCGCCGAGCACTGCATACTTATCTGAAAACAAGATCAATTAGATCAAGATCATAAGGAAGTAATAATAATAATAATAAGTTATTTATTCAGCTTAAAAACATAAAAACCTTAATCTAGACACACAATTTGAAGATATTATTTAATTTTACATTGGTTTTTATATAACATATTTTTGTTTTTATATAGTAAGAAACAATCAGGACATAAAAAAACTCAACCGAAAAAAGGCTACTCTGTTTTCGGTCGATTAAAAACTATAATATTAAAAAATAATCGATTATGCAAATTATACACTATAATTTATAGAAAATTATTACAACTATTAAGTTTATTTATTATATGACAAGCTAATATCGTCTCAGTCTTTATAATAATTGGTTCAAGGGTTTAGGCGTTATTTTGCAACCAACATTGACATAACAGCTATTATCGTTCCTTATAATTCATATTATGAAATGAAATGAAATGAAAATATACTTTATTGTGCACAATCAATACAGGAACAAAGTTTTAAATATTATAATAATGAACATTATGGTGAGTTGAAAAGTCCTTATAGGCTAGCTAACCACGATCTCTCTAATACTCATACGGTTTTAGTCGATCGAGCAATCACGTCGAGCAAAACCCGCGGCTTGGGGTTTCGTCCACACATTCAGTCAGGGGCGCCGAGTTTTTAAAATTCTTGTGGGTGCTCCAGTTTTTTAGGGTTCCGTACCCAAAGGGTAAAAACGGGACCCTATTACTAAGACTTCGATGTCTGTCGAGCCGGCTCGATGCGAGCCTTCGAGCTGTCAGTTTTCCGGTCCACACGTTGGTTATTGCTCGATTTGGAGTAAAACTATCGAGCAAAACCGTATGTGAGTACAATAGCATAACGCAGAGTCAATTTATTTTAATTTTATTTTTATTTTTTTATTTGAATATAAAACATACAGTGATAAACTAAAATTAAGATAAAAGCTGATTAATGTCTACGAACTATTAACATGTTTCCGCAATTAGAGTCTAGGTTCTTGATGATGATAAAAGTAAGAAACTTAATATGATTGGTCCATGATACTACTTATTTTTACATTTATACCTCATAAAACTTTATTACGAATTCCTAAAACTAATAACAATATATTACCTAGTCTTATCAAGAAACTTGCATAATTATTGATAATTACTGAAGAGACAGAGCTCAGCAGACAGCTCAACAGATCAGTTCTCACCTTGATCATTATATTATTACATCAAGGTGAGAACAAAATCTTTTATTTTCAAATACAGACATTTGTTACCGGCAGATAGAGAGACGTCGTAATACAGATATTGGAAGTATAAAAAGATGATTTATTACACTATCTACAGGAAACTCCAATTCCTTACCTATTCCTAAGATAAACTTCTTGCACGTTTTTATACACACGTAAGATTTTATACACTAGGGGTTCCCAATCTTTTTCAACTTGCGGTGCAAATACACGTTCAATATTTTGTCACCGCGCCCTTCTTTAAAAAATGTACAAAAGGTTAGGCAGGTAAATAATAATAAACAAACATTTTATCATCTGCCTGCTTTGCATAATTCATTTCATAATTTTATATTATAATATTTGTACTTTCGGATAATGATAATGAGAGCCCCATTTGCCTTTCCACACGCACAGTTTAGGAACCCTGTTACAGACGATTCTGTCGGAATAAAATTTTTGAATTGAGCGACGGGAATATGAGTATTTAGGAATCATGAAATGGGGAGGAATTGCTGTAAAATATTATAAAAGCCTAATTTATTAACGCTAGTACAGGTTCAATATTTATTACTATTGTTTTAATTAAGTCATATTAGTTGAGACATACTTAACTTTGAAATCCTTTATTTTATTTGACTGAAGAAGAACGAAGTCTACTTTAAAATTGTTATATTATAATACTAGATGACGCCCGCAACTCCTTTGCGCCAAAACTCGTTTATCGCGCGGGAACCGTACATTTTTCCGGGGTGAAAAGTATCCAATGTCCTTTCCCGGGACTTAAAGTATTTTCATGCTAAATTTCAGCAACATCAGTTCAGCGGTTCGGGCGTGAAGAGGTAACAGACAGACAGACAGACACACTTTCGCATTTATAATATTTGTATGGATTCTGAAGTAAACTTTGTGAGGCGGGTTGAGATTGTGATTTCCAGATCGCGTCACTGATAAATTTTAACTTCAAGATTTTAATTTAAAGTATAGATTTATAACTTTGTTTGATGAACTATGAGGGATGAGAAATAGCTGTTTCTCACATGAATTTTTTAGGCATTTAGTTATAACATAGAAGGTATAGCTAAAGACCCCTAGGGTTTTGTTGGAGATACCACCAAACCCTATGACTCTAGAGACATAATTTATTAGTCTGGTACTCAGACACCAGATAAACCTAGTACTATCCGTAAACAGCGGCTTTTACTAGGTAAAACCAAGTATAAAATATTACACATAGTTCTAACATCGGGTTTTAGCCGTAACATAAAATACGTATTATTAGGTATGTATTTTAGTTACATTATAATTATATTACTTACATCACCCCCCGGTGTTACGGTTCTCTCGGTGAAGTGTTGTGTGATGATCACTCTATTGTCCAGCCCTCGCCGCTTCCTTTTCCTCCTGTCCAAACCTGAAAATGAAGAAAAATTCAACTCCATTAACCCTCATATTACATACTTACAAAAAAAAAAAACTAACGACGAACTGTATCTAAACCTACTATCATAACATTTTTAATTTACTTACATTTAAAGCTATATCGTTTATAGGCGTATAAAATTTTAATAGTCATAGTACGCTCATAAAATGCGTATTAAAAAACATTCAGTGAAAAAAGCGTAAATAGAAGCGTAAAAATATTATACTTATTGGCGAATTTCGTTTATAATATGTTTATTGAATAGTTTTTAATAGAAGTCCGTAAGAATGTGAAAAAGACCTATTACAAACAGATTTTAATAACTTAATTCCAGTATCCTATGGTAAAATTGTACTTCTTTGCGTAAAAATGTTTAAAAAAATTAGGGAGTGACTATTAGTCCGGATACCGTACGAATAATTCTTATTTATTCGTCCGGATATATTAGTTTTTTGACAACACAGTTTTTTGACAACACAAGACATACAAGACAATATCCGGACAATTAGCTGGTACTGCTCGGCTGCATCTATTTATCCGGGTACTGTACGAATAATTCTGATTTATTCGTCCGGGTACATTTTGTCAGGACAGTGGATTTTATATTATAATGATGATGATTGCATAGATATTATAACAGATATATTAGAATGATTATTCTAACTGTTCAAAAGTATAAAATTTATCACCTATATTTAAATAATGGTGATTAAAAACTTCATTTACACTCTCTTACTGTATTCATAGTTATAAAAGTGAAGCTAATAAAAGCGTGTTAAAAATGTGGATTCTGTGTAATAGCTAGGTATACAGACTAACAAAATTAAGTGATAATACTTTACGGACTGTGTGTGTCCCTTGTATAGAGGTCACCTTGAAAGTGCAGCGCTGAAAAAGCATTTTTTTTGTGATATTTTGTATGGACAAGGGCCCCTGCGTCATGAGTTTGCCCATACAAATCACAAAAAAATCTCTTCCAGCGCTGCTACCTTTACAGTGAACTCTAAACAAAGGACACATACACATCCTAGTTTTGTTACACCCCCGTATTAGCTAGATGATGAAGTACAATGATATCTTTCGATGCATGGTGAATGGTGATCATTGATCGTAGATACTGTAGTGTACATAGCTAAACTTTTTTTATAAAACCTATTTTATTTTGTACTCTTTACCTTATGATATTTTGAGTTGTTTACTTTTTGATAGATTTTGTCATTATATTAAAATAATTTCGCTTGAACATCGAGTCTGTTATTTTTTTCCTCGCACCTTCTAACTAAAAGTTCGGGCAAGTTAGCACCCTCGCACGCCTGCGAGGACCTTGCTCACTTCAATACGATTTCGCCATTTTTTATTTTTGTATTTTTATTGTGTAAATATTTCTTATTTACTAATTATTTAAAATAGCTCAAAGCATAGAGAGCTACGTCAGCTACAAGAGAAGTGTTTTCGTCCATCTCACAAAGAAAAATAATGGTCCATCTTCTCTGAGTTCATAACTGCGATTGAACTAAGCGAGAATGTACATGATCGCACTCGGGCAAGGGGCTCTCGCACGAGACTCTCGCCCGAGAGCTCTCGGCGAGAGTGTACAGCCGACATTAAAAATGATCTCAAAAGGATCACATAATTCTTATTCTTCATTAGTAACTTTTTCTAAATTCGACTATAACTGAACTATTTCTGTAGGTACTCAATCACAGACTAGATAATAGTACAAGTAACTCAATCTTAATCCGGGTACTGTACAAGGCAGAGGCACTGCTGTCTGCCGTGCCCCCAGATTACCGGACCAATAAAATAAAATTATTCATATGGTACCCGGATAAATAATTTAAAGTTATTCGTACAGTACCCGGACGAATAATTAAAAATTATTCGTACAGTACCCGGATGAATAATTTAAAATTATTCGTACAGCTGTATCCGGACGAATAATTTAAAATTATTCGTACGGTACCCGGACGAATAATTTAAAATTATTCGTACGGTATCCGGACAAATAGATGCAGCCAAAAAATTAATAGAAGGCTTTAAGAATATCAATCATCAGAATATCAAATACCTAGTATGACTAGCTTTTAACCCACTGCAGTCAGTGGAGGAAAATAGTCTTATTATTTGGGTTTCGTAGCTACATGATACATGACAAACAATCGATAATACAAAAAAACCAACTTGACCTACATAAATGTTAAACAAGTTAATGAATAAATAATTCCCCGAGTGTACCAGTTGATTCGATCGCAGAAAGCTGTTAGAGTTAAAACGAATCGCCACCGGTCCTCATTAGCCCGCTCGTTATATCCGCCCCTGCCCGCGCCCCTCTAGCTACGCCCCTGGGGAATATAATTATACTGAGATTGCAATTTGCCCACGGAATAGCCATAACAGCTGCACCTATAACGGCTTTGGTTTGCCGATAATTCCCCATTTCGCAAAACAAGTTATTGCAAAATGTAGTTAACAGTTAGGTTACAAAATGTACCTCTAGTTAAGAGCACGGCTAATTTACAAAATATAGTATAACAAGATGACACCTGCAACTCAGCTGCGCCAAAATTCGTTTACGCGATAAACCGGGAACATGGGAACCGTACATTGTTTCCGGGATAAAAAGTTTTTCCGGGATAAAAATCTTTGGCTTTGTCCACATTGTGCCTTTTTCTGTTCGTCAAGGGCATGCGTTATAGCGCAGTCAACAGCGAACGTGAGGCATGCCCGTGACGCGCGTTGAAATCGTAGCGCTCGCTATGACACTTTTCTTTCAACGCGGGTGGATTTTGAAGCATTCAATTATTGAATATGCCAAACGAAAGTTGAATAAAAAGAAGATGACGAAAATTGAAGATGAATTTGCATAATGTGGACATAGCTATTGGCGGATCTATATAATTTGGTCGCGTTATGTCAGGCGATAGAGTCGACTAGTAAAACTGCTTATATACCAATTTCTCTAGTAGTACTCTATAATAAGACGTCTTGATATCACAGAACGAAAAATTAAAGTAGGATCTAATGTTAAATTAAGAACACGTAAAACTCGAGTTAAAACGAAGTTTTTATTTTAGAGACACTTTTAACTTTCAAGTTTAGCGAGTAAAACTTTAGACGACGAGCTAAATAGACGGGTTTACATTGTTTCAATCCGGTGATCCAATCCACCTCTGGAATGTTGCTGGAATACTGGGAAACGGGCACTGAAATACACTGGAATTCCCATAGCAATCTAGCGCTGGATTAGATCACTGGATTGGAATAATGCAAACCTGTTATTATGAACGCACCATAAAGCTTTGGAATGCACTAAATTCCAGTACCCAATCAAATTATTCCAGTAGCACTGGATTGGAATAATAGATATAAACCGGCCATAAGCTCTAATATCAAATTGGAATGATCGTGCGTCCATTTACGGCGTCGCGTCGTATCTCAGGGCAGGCGTCCTTTACGATATTCCGCAGCTGCTCTTAAGTCTTCAAAAATTCACTTAACAAGTACACTTTATGACACTCTCAGGGTCCACAAAAAGCCCATAAAAGTATACAAGTGATATTATAACGATTCCAGGAGTACACATTTTTAACGTTAGTTTACTTTTTCGGAGGCAAAATTCGACCGCATATAAATAAGAATATTATTCTTAGGTATAAGAGATGTTCGCGACTAGTGATGAGCAAAGCAAGACCAAGACTCGTCAAGTCTTGGTCTTGGTCAAATCTGTCTGGTCTTGGTCTCGCAAAAAGTCTCTTGCAAACATTTTTCAAAACTTTTTGTAAACATTTTAATTACCTCAAAGAAACATTTTGTTCACGCTCGGACCGATTTTGCTGTAATTTAATATGGAGATACTTTGAGTCCCGAGAATGGACTAAGGGTACTTTTTAAAATGAATGAATATTTAAGGGGGGCTCCCATACAACAAACATGATTTTTTGGCCTTTTTTGCTCTATATCAAAAATGGCAACAGGTAGGTATTTGAATTTTTCACAAAATCCTTAGTTATATGTGTACTTTAATATTTAATAATAATATTAAAATAAAATAAAAAGATAAGGCGGGCTCCCATACAAAAAACACAATTTATGACCAAATTTTGCTTTATAATGGTACGGAGCCCTTCGTGCGCGATTTCGACTCGCACTTGGCCGATTATTTCTATCTTTGCATTACTTTCAATGTAATATCAAATCTCTATCTCGTTCTGATCAGACAAAAATTCAAAAATCAGTTTATTACTCTTTTTCTGTTGCTGACTAGATCGAGCAAATGTACAATTCGATATTAATTTTGCATTAAAATAGCACAATAGTGGTACTGATCGTTTGGAATAATTCAAATGAGGTTATATCGATTACAGAGAAAATAATTTGAATTCTGTTGTTATTTTAGGTCGGGTGTTGGTTTAGGATATGATTTGATTTCGTTGTCAAATCAAGATTGAAAATTATCATAACATTCTCGAAATAATACAAGGCTATTACGAAAATATTGAGATAAGCTACTTGAAGAATATTCTTTTGTTATAACGTCATTCCCAAAATGCATCTAGCATATTGACATTTAAAAACAAAAGTGGTTGCGTTTACCTTTATCCAATTATATTATTATCCTATTATATTATGTAGTAAAACCATAAAGTTAATATACCTAGCGGAGTAAAAGTTTAAAGATTTACAATTAAGCTTTTAATGTATTTAACGTGTCTTAAAATCAGAGGGGATGTAAATATCTTAATATAATATAAGTTACAAACCGTTTTATACATACTAAAACTACACAACTGTTTCTTAAATATAGAAATAGTTGTTTAAATAACTTTTTACTTTATGTAGAGAATTAAATATTTTTATGTTGAAAGTAAAATAGAATAATAAAAATTGCGTAATCTGATCGCCTCTAGAAAAAGATAATATTTGATTGCACTAGATATGAGTTCTTAAAGACACACACGGATTATCTGAACAAAATTATTACATGTAATAAATCAAGTTTTTTGCCCGAATAAAATATCATTTTCTCATACATCAAGCGCGATAATATCTAAGACTAAGCGAAAAATGCGTGGGTGGTTTGATGGTGTTTTGTTTCTCATACATTTCGCAGTCGGTCAAAACCAATAAACAACGGTGATAAATAATCTGTTCGTGACACCGGGTTTGTGGAGAGGCCTTAACTTGGCGGCGCGATTGAATGCGCCCGCCCTCACACCGAACTGTAACGTTCTTAGTCACTAATCTAAATTAATCGCGAATTCATATATTATTAACATTATAAACGCGAAAGTGTTTCTGTCTGTCTGTTACCTCTTCTATAATTAAAAATAATAATAAAAATAGAGTACTGCGGACCATCGCAGGTCGGTCAAGTTATATTCACTAGTAAAAGGTGTCAGAGTACAGGAGAAAAAATTAGGGTCATTGCAAAACAAGATGTTGTGTAACGCCGCAAATAAATGTGCATAATAGATAGAGCTATTACAAAAAGATTCTCACTTTATTGACAGCAATCTGCACTATTTTCTGATTTCTAATGGGGTAATCGAATCCATGACCTCGCGGTGTCTTGATACCGACACCGAGGTCAAGGGTTATATCAGTAAAAGCCACGAAACAAGCTACTGGACTACGAAAGCGGATTGTAATTATTAATAGTTAACTAGATGACGCCCACAACTCCATTGCGCCATAATTCGGTTAACGCGCGGGAATCCTAAAGTTTTCATGATAAAAACCTATGTCCTTTCCTGGAACCCAGAGTATCTCCATATCAAACTTTAGCAAAATTGGTTCAGCAGTTTGGGCGTGAAGTTACCTCTTCAAACAGTCAGAAAGACATATAATTTCGCATTTATAATATTATAGTAAGTATGGAGTACTTTAGTTCGGAGTAGGTGCTTCAAACTAATCCTACTGAAATAGATAATATAATCACAGGCATATTATATCAAGATAGATACCGCATGCATACTCAGACTTCGCGTGCCATATCTCGTTCCCAAACGACGAGCAATGCTCGTTTTTCGAAAGTTTGTTCTTTAGTCTGCGCTCCACCGTTATCGTCAATTGGAATTTTAAAAATACCTAAATAAAATGCCTAATTGTGCCGTATTGAGCTGTAGATGTCGAAATAGAAACGTTGGCCTAGTGGACACGTTTCTTATCATCGGTACGTCACAGCAGGAGGGAAGAAAGTTTTACGCTCGTTTTCATACAAATGGAGGGACATGCGGTATCTATCTTGATCGATGTCTGTGGATATAATAGTATTGATTATAAATATTTCGGTGTAAGACGATATTCGTCAGCTCTTTTGTGGTTGGCGTTCCCGGAGCGCTCCGGCTTATGTTTATTGCGGGGCGGTCGCTGTCGTGATTTATTGTAAATCGACTCAAATTTGCCTCAGCGTGATTTTACATAAATCTTTTACGAAGCGATTTTTCTTTCATATCACAAACATAACATCTGGCGGAGATTTTCGGTAATTGCTTCGGAGGCGAAATTATTTTATATCTTTTGTTTACATACTATTAATATATACTTACATGCTTATACTGCCTCTGAAAATTTATTTTTACATGGACGTAACTAATATGGTAATGTTTTACAGACAATGTAAATACCATCACGTAAATTGATTCAGAGGCTGCAGGTGCAACCACTTTTTCGGTTGGGTTACGTCAAGTAAAATATTATGCTAGTCGTGATTATGATAATAATATTATGTGGGATTGATATTAGCTGACTAAATTACCAATATTGTGTACGCATGCCACGCGTTCGAGCACAAATTGATTGAAACATTTATAAAACATAATATTTATTGCAATATAATATTGTATGGAGTACCGTTATAGGTAATAGTGAAAACAGCAACAGCTGTTGAGCAGTGATACCAATAATGCACAAAATGGTGGCAACTGGCAGAAGGATATAAAACAGACAGGTAACAAAATCTCAGTAATAGAATTTTTACCCTTTGGGTACGGAACCCTTAAAACATGTATGTTTAGCGTTTAGTGCAAACATTGGCTGTGCGGTTGTGTGCAAATTTGCTCAACAGATTCAGTTGCTAGTTTACTTTATTGCTAAGCTGCACTCAACGATGTATTGGCAAAAGATAGTATATAAAACGATTAATTAATGTTCACTACATCTTTCTATATCGATCATTTTCCTGACGATATTTTCGATATATTATCCATACTAATATTGTAAATACGAAAGTGTGACTGTCTGTCTATCTGTCTGTCTGCCTGTCTGTTACCTCTTCACGACCAAACCTCTGAACCGATTTTTCTGAAATTTGGTAGGAGATACTTTGAGTCCCGGGTAAGAACATAGGACACTTTATATCCCGAAAAAATGTACGGTTCCCGCGCGATAAACGAGTTTTGGCGCAACGGAGTTGCGGGCGTCATAATAGTTCGATATAATTCTTTTTGTTAGATATACCTACAACAGACAGCAGTTACCCTTATAGGTTCTGCTGGCCGATTCTGTAGCGTACATTTTGTGAGTTAATCATTGAGTTAGTAACGAAACGGAAATCAGTCACGGAAAGTCTCACTTTTGTATTCACTTGTATAGAAAAGTGAGACTTTCCGTTACTCACTCCTCCATTTCGTTACTAACTCAGTGATTAACTCACAAAATGTACGATACAGAATCGGCAGGCTGAACGGTTAAAAATGTCCATTGTCCATGTACGGAGATGCATGTTAGGTGACTACTACTATAATTTTTGTTTCAGCACAATAGATTGTATTCACCAATAGTGGCTTTGTATGATTAAAATATGGTTAAAATTATTATTTATAAAAATGGATTTTCAAATGTGTTAGTCGCGCTAGAGGTTGAAAACGGCTGAACGGATTGGGCTGATTTTAGTCTTAAAATATTTGTAGAAGTCCAGGTAAGGTTTAAGTAAAGAATAAATTTATTTGATGCTAAATATCTATAAACTCGCTCTAGTTTGCTTATGACTTTAGTTATATTTAGATTGCTCTTCATTTAATTATTTTTTTAATTCCTTTCGCACTATTGGCACCTACACAATTTTGTTTCTGAACACCTAAACTCTAAAGGTTGACTGGTGGAGAATGCCATCTGGCATTAAGTCCGCCTATTTACCAACTTTGTGCAAAAAGCATAAATAAATAAATCAAAAAACATATTTCTATATAAAATTACCTTTCCATGCTGATATCCCTGGATCGATGTTATAAAGTTCTGTCTCACTGAATGACGAGCACCTGAAACAAAATAACAATAATAACTGAATGCTCCAACCGAAGAATTAGCAGGTCGGATGTCTGTTAGCAGGTCGGATGTCTGTCAGTACGAATATTGACGTTAATGACATTAAAATAAGATTCATATTAGCGCGCCTTGTACAGTGGCGGTTACGACGCTCGCGGCTCGCCGCGTTCTTGATATGGCGAAAATGTATGAAAAAATTTGAGAAATTTTCTTATTTTTCTTATAACTGGAAAAGTTGTTTATTTTTATATAAAATTTTTATCGCACTATATAGAGGACTTAATAAGCAACAATTTTTTTGTATATATATTTTCTTCAGTTCAGTGTATTTAGATATTAAGGTACCTAATCAGACCCCATTTTTTTCATATTTTGCGATCATTGTGATGGTTAAAACGTATTTTATGTGAAAATTTTGTATGCGGCTATAGAATTTTTATGGTACAGTCGTGGAGATGAATATATTATCTTTCATTTGAAACCAAAATATCCTCGCAGTTTGACTCCTAATTTTTTAATAGGGTACCGGAAAATCGCTGATATTTGTAATAGCGTCCTTAATATATCGAACTCTTTGTTATTACTTTGTTTTTAGTTAACATGACGTCATTTTGAGACAAACCTAACAATAATTATTATATTTAGTTTTATAATATTTTTCGTTGTTATCGTTTGATTTTAATTCTCCCTATATACTTTACTAGCTGTCCCGGTGAACTTCATGACAATCAAACCTTCCCTGGACTTCTACAAATATTTTAAGATTAAAATTAGCCCAATCCGTTCAGCTGTTTTCGAGTTTTAGCGAATTAAAAATCCATTTTTATATAATATATAGATATGAATAGGTATAACACACATTGCATAAAAATATTATTATAAGGTATTTTGATTTTTGAAACAAAAAAAAACTATAAGAACATTAAAGTCCAAACGGCGGATATAGCATAAGGATAAGGCATAAAACTTCACCAAAAATGTCAAAGTATGAAATTCTGTGCCCCGTTATTTTGATAAAGTTGTATATTCAACTAAGTTATGAGTTACGAGTTTGCTCAGTCTTTTAATATAATATAGTATTCAAAGCTAGAACATATGAGTTTGCTCAGTCTATGCTATTAATAATATAATATAGTATTCAAAGATAGAGCAGACGGGCTAATCGCTTCCAATCGGAACACGTTGATAGCACAAACGATTCCCCTGGGCTTCGAGCACAAAGCTACGGGCAAAAGCAGGGCAAGTGATCAATACGGTAAAATATCTCGTTAGCTGACGTAAAGGTAACTTCTCGATCTGAGATATTTTAATATTTATATTCCACTAGATGATGCCCGCAACTCCGTTGCCAAAATTCATTTATCGCGCAGGAACCGTACATTTTTTCGAGATAAAAAGTATCCTATGTCGTTTCCCGGGATCTCCATACCAAATTTTGCAAGCGAAACTGAGCGTCAAGACTGAAAATAACAGACGGACAGACACACTTTCGTATTCATAATATCAGTATGGATAATAAACTTACTTTTAGGGCAAACTACCGCTGACATCCTTTTGACAAAATATTTATAATGCTAATAATAGGAATCTCTGTAGTATAAACTCTTAAAGTATTTGGGTAATGTTTTGATAAAATATTATATTGTATTAATACTGTGTATTTCCTTAATGTGCAAATAAAACGTTATTTATTTATTTATATTGCACCATATCGGAAAGGTTTTGATATCTAGATTTTTCGTTGCGTAGAAAACTTTAAACGTAACGGAAAATAAGAGAAAATTTAAATAATATTAAATTTATAATAATTTATAATCAGTATAAGTAAGGAGGTAAACATAATATTTTATCTTTGCAAAAACTGTGGTGACTTATACTAATAAGTTTTGCTATTGCTTACGCAAAATTTTCGAAACATATTTTATTATCTCTTTGTTTCCTTGTGATAACATAATAATTAATATCGATTTCTTTTATACTTATTACATTGTGTCTAACAAGGCAACGTTCAAAGAAAATTTCCGCTGATATTCAATGCCCAGTTAAGTTATTCATGAAATTAAAACTTCTCCACGCAGAAGCGTAAGATAACGAATTCGCTTATTTAATTTTTCCCAAAAATAATATTGCCCGATGTTCGGAAATTTCTGGAAAACTTTCGGAAGTTAATAATGTGTATATTTTATGACTTCCACCAACATTTACAAGTTTGTTACGAGAAGAAAATTATAAGTAAATTATTTTATAGTTCTTTTATGAGGTTAAGTTTTTATTATCTCAACAAAGTTGTCTACTTCTTCTGAATTATAAATGTGAAAAATCTGAAGGCTCTTTGATAAGTTAACAGTTAAATTATTATATAATGCTCTTTTAGCGCGTGTCCTTTATTTTGTTTTAGTGTTATTGTGGCGCTTGGAACATTGACATATTGAGGTAGTAAAGTAGCTATCACATTGAATAACACTAAAATTAGTTTTCACGAGCTGTTGCCCGCGGCTTCGCTCGCCTTAAGAAGTATTATAATATACAAACTTTCATCCCCTATTTTAACCCCTTGGGGGTAGAATTGATCAAAATCCTTTCTTAGCGGATGCCTACGTCCTAACGTCTACCTGCGTTCCAAATTTCAGCCCGATCCGTCCAGTGGTTTGGGCAGTGCGTTGATAGATCACCATGTCAGTCAGTCACCTTTAAATTTTATATATAGATAACGGCACCATGCAAATAAGACTTGGATGATCTTAAAACATTATGCACCATATTAAGTAAGTTCTCAGGTAAAAAAGTCGATCGGAATACCTATGAGTTGTTAAATTGTTATTATCAAATTGTCGCAAAGTATTATTTTCTGCAAACACAGCCAAAATCCCACTTCAACATAAGGCAGACAGAAGCTACTAAAACTATGATATAATATATCAGTGACAGTTTTATGATTTAAGCAGACGTATGGCCTCCAAAAATAAAACGAAACTCGCTCGGAGACAAGATGAATTATTCATACATCTTATATGTTTTGACGCTGCCTCAAACACAGGCGCAGCGGAAAGCGGCACAGCGGCGAGAGCGGTAGCGGGTAGGCTGACATAGACTTTTTTTAGACGCTACTTATAGCACTTGATACGAATGATGAAGCGTTTCCCTTACATAAAATACATGACATGGCGCAGACGAACCAAATGGTAAAAGTTTCATATTACCTAGTTCACCAAGCTTTTTTGAAATCTGCAGCGTCCATGTTCTCGATAACTACGCCACTGGACCGCTACGCTTATCGCTGTATTCGAGGCCCCGGCCTCATACACTCTCGTACATCTTACGTGTGAGGCCACCTGGAGCTATGAAGTCGAAATTTACATAATTTAAGCAGAACAAACTCCTCAGGGTTGAATTTCAATAATTTCAATAATATTGTTGGCTCATGATTTGTTAATTAAATTAGTGGTCTTAGCGACAGTCGCGGTAAATGCTGTGACAGTGTGCATTTTGTATTGCTTAATGTGGAATGAAGCTTTCAAAAATGCAACAGGCGAAAATGTTATAATTTCAATTGCTGTCAAAGAAAAAAAATCGTGTATGATATTGTAAATTTTTGTTTATTGTATTGTTGTGAGTTATAAAATCACCTTGCAGAGCACTGTATTGGTATTGTTATAGTGCTTTCAATACTATACGGATAATAACCTTTTTTGCCAAACAATCAAGCGATCAGCCACTGTTGTCTTCACCATATTACCTAAAGTATTAATATTTTAAGTAAGCAACGTGAGAACTGCAATCACAACCTCTGATCAAGCTCAAAATTACAAGACTTATCGCGAGGTTAGGTTATGTATTTGTGCGACTTCAAAGGAAGATCTTCCGACCGAGCGAGGTGTTATGCTCGGTTAGGCCGAGCCACGTGACACACTTAAGTGCGTTATAATAATATACTGTCGTAATATATAACGCACTTAGAAAACTTCGATAGCGCGCTGTAGGTTTGTGGCACTAATATACCCACTATTATTTAAGGTACTGAATTTTACTTTATATTTATAACATACTAGTTGTTTCCCGTGACTTCGCCCGCGTCAAAGTAAAATAATAATATATCCTCCTTCTTTTTGGAACTCGGTTAAAAAGTATTCTAAGTTACTTCTTACTACATCAGCTAAAGTATTTCCAATAAAATCATTGTTGCTAATTATTGTATTATCAAGTAACTATTGGAAAAGTCCTTCATGGTGAACAGACCAAAGCTTTGTTGTTTAGACAGTAAGCTAATAAATGATATTGATTTTAGGAACAAATATCGCTACAAGGGAGGAAGTAGCTATAAAATTAGAATGCTTATCTACCAAAAAAAGTCCCGTCAAAATAGCTCCAGCTGTTTCAGAGATTAGCCGGAACAAACAGACAGACAGACAGACATACAGACAAAAATTGTAAAAAAATGTTGTTTTGGTGTATGTAGCGTATATTATATACTCATAATATGTATGTAGTAACAAACGGTTCTTTCAATATTACGAACAGAGACTCCAATTTTATTTATATGTATAGATGTATAGACTAGAAACATAATATAAAAAACATAGGAAAAACCCCCGTTGTAGCAAAAACGTGTGCGCCCACAGTAAATGGGAAACACATAAGAAAAGGAAACAAACCTATCCGAGAAACAATTTATTTGTATTCTATCACGTAGACGTAGAGCTCAGAGACAAATATAGTGCTTTTGTTGTTCGTCTTAGACTTAGTATTTAACATATTGTGCAGATTGTTATCGCATTATGTCTTAGTTGAAATAATTAGTTTAAAGTTAAAGTATTTGTACTAAGTTTGTATCCTGGAAGTGTTTCATCAAGTCCGTTCTTACTAATATTAGAAATGCTAAAGTATGTCTGTCTTCACTCCTAAACCACCGAATCGATTTTGCTGAAATTTGGTATGAATATAATATATGGAGTCCCTGGATAGTTTTGATATTGTTTTCATTCGGATTGTCTGAATAAGTACCATAACCCTGTTTGTAGATATAGTTTTTAACCGATTTCCAAATAGTAGGTTTTGTGTTTGGCAGAGGGTATCATTTCTGCAGCGCAATTATACCTCCATATCATGCATTTTTATGTTTTACCTATTTTTTTTCATGATAATATTTTTTTTCGCCTCAACATCAGTAGCGAATTAAAACATACATTTATTTTTATTTTATTTTTCTACTAGATGTCCCGGCAAACGTTGTTTTGCCGTTTAAAGTATTTCTACTTCATCAGTTGATACAACATCTTACCCCCTCTTTTGTCCCTTAGAGGGGTGGGGGGAAAATTTTATACACCAGATGTTGAGTTGGAAGAAGACAAATATATCTGCGAAAACCGTATGCAAATCGGATCAGTAGTTTTCGTGTTAAAGAAAAAAGTTTGATACAAAATCTGACCCCCTCTTTTGCCCCCTTAGGGTCAATTCAGACCGCAACGCGACGCATAGATGCATTAATTCTAAATTAGTATGGATTTGACAGATTCGCAAGACGTCTCACGCTGACGACATCTGTCAAATCCATACAAATTTAGGTCGCGTCGCGTCGCGCCTCGCCTCGTCGCGTTGCGGTCTGAATTGACCCTTAGAGGTGTGGGAGGAAATTTTTTTATACACCAGATATTAAGTTGGAAGAAGACCAATATATCTGCGAAAACCGCATTCAAATCGGTTCAGTAGTTTTTGTGTGATAGTGGAACAAACATACAGATAGACAGACAGACAAACAAAAAACTAAACTTTTTTGAATATCTTTAATGTACAGAATTTTCATTTCCACAGTTTTATTACAATTATTATGTATAGATTAATACTGCTTTTTTTTCAAAATACTTGTCAATAATCAAAACAAAGGTCTATCTATGTATTTATTATTTTGACGACCTCTGTGGCTCAGTGGATAGCACGTTGGTAGCTTAAGCCGGAGGTCGCGGGTTCGAATCCCGCCGACGGAACAAAAAGTTTACAAAGTTCCTGGGTCATGGATGTGTATTAAACATATTTATCATATAATAAAAATCTTAAATATATGTATAGTATAAAAGTATTAAATATATTTCCGTTGTCTGGTACCTGTAACACAAGTCCTTCAGGTACTTAGCATGGGGCCAGACTGACGTGGTGTGAAGCGTCCATAGATATTATATTATTATATTTAGTATTTTATTAACAAATAGATGAGAACGTTAGTGCCGATCTAATATAGATTATTATAATAATAAATTAATAGCATTTTGATCCTCTTGCGCTCTCCAATATGCATAATATTAATCTCCGCTCTTATATTCACTTTGTCAGCTAATTTCAGAGCCTGTTTCGTTAAAATATACATACGTTATTTTTTTAATAACTCAGCTTATATCCCACACAAGAGTGACGGTTTTTTAACAAATATTTTCTTAAAAATACATTGTATTAATTTATAGTATTTTTGGAATCCATCCCTTGCAAACAAACAAACAAACTTGCCTTCCATTATTTAAGATGTTGCTAGCTTTACGCGTAAGAGAAATCTTAAGATGTGAAGTGAAGACGTGGCAAGTATCAACTCTAATTTGTTTCCAAGCGTTATTCACACGTCTTTAATTCTAAATAAGCTTTTAGTGTAAGAAAACTTTTATGCTCATTTTATACTTAATAAAATATCGTATCTAAGTTACATAATCACTTTTAGAATTAAGTATCGAAAACATTATTTAACATCATTTACAAATTTTGTAAATAATGTTTTCGATACTTGTGTTCTGTTATAATGTTTTAACAAAACTTGTACAATTGTCTTGAAACTAGCAAGACAATATTTTTGTTGTAAACCTGCACGCTGAAAGCTCATAAAACTTACACTACACTCGAATACGTTATCACTCGGTACTCTAATATTAATAGCTATTTTATTTCGAGCTGTAACATCTGTTTACGACAGATTGTCGAGCGAAGTCACGTGCGGCAACTAGCGGCGCAATAAAACTGCTTTTCACGAGTCGCGTCTCAATTTATTGGATTTTTTATATTCCCGACGACGTTTCGTTCGTTTTCGGCACGCATAAAACAACGAACCTTTCTGCCGAAATGTCATTAAAATCTGATTTACATCCTGTAGATTTTTTCCAATTAAAATTTGAATGAATGAAACGTTCATGAAATCTAATAAAACGTAAAAGTCCAGTCGTCGAAATACAAGTGCATATAATATTATCTGTATTTCAATGCGTATCGTATCTTAACATTTTTATCCTATATAGTATTTAATACTACTACTGCTACGCAGTACTATATAGTACTGCGTAGCAGTGGGGCTGCGATGTAGGATGTACTACGGCGTAGCAGTAGGGCGCGGTGTAGAATATACTACGGCGTAGCTGTGGGCTACGATGTAGGATGTACTACGGCGTAGCAGTAGGGCGCGGTGTAGAATATACTACAGCGTAGCAGTGGGGCTACGATGTAGGATGTACTACGGCGTAGCAGTAGGGCGCGGTGTAGAATATACTACAGCGTAGCAGTGGGGCTACGATGTAGGATGTACTACGGCGTAGCAGTAGGGCGCGGTGTAGAATATACTACAGCGTAGCAGTGGGGCTACGATGTAGGATGTACTACGGCGTAGCAGTAGGGCGCGGTGTAGAATATACTACAGCGTAGCAGTGGGGCTACGATGTAGGATGTACTACGGCGTAGCAGTAGGGCGCGGTGTAGAATATACTACAGCGTAGCAGTGGGGCTACGATGTAGGATATACTACGGCGTAGCAGTAGGGCGCGGTGTAGAATATACTACGGCGTAGCTGTGGGGCTACGATGTAGAATATACTAGGGCGCAGCGTAGCAACGAAACTATGGTACTATAAAATGGTACGGCATGCGTAGCCATACAGCTACAGTATAGATAGTACTATAACGGCCGGCGTAGCAGCATGGCTAGAAAGTATTAAGCCGGCACATAAGTACACACAGCTCTAAAGTATTATCACTATGTTTTGTTATACCATGTATAATTTCGGTCAGCTCTCTAGCGGCAAACGAAATATCAAAAATCCTCATTATCATTCATATTCGCAGTGTAAGCAACAAAAGTTAATAATTCAACATTTAACACGAAGCCACGAGGCGAACGCAAGAGATGGCTCAACGAAGCGCAAACTTCAAGTGATACGTTATTTTTCATGCAACATAATTAAATACATTTTTTAAACTTTAATTATTTGAACAATTACTTTCAAGCTGAGTTGAAGAGATTATGTTTTAAAATTTTAAAATGTGTTTAATTAAAGCAATTTAGTATTTAAAATTTCATAACTCTTTTAATGTTACGATATATCTAAGTGATTAAGTATGTAATGCATTTAATGTGAGTTGTATAAAATTATAGTCGTGTAGACGTTTTGATGTAAGATATAGAAATAAAATACGAATACATAAATGTCTACCAGCATTAAACACTACGAATGCTTTTGTGTGGAATATCCACACTTTTGTTAGAACTAGGATAAATGGAGATATATCTTTACAAAATTGTATAATTTATTTTAATGTTAAAAGTGTATGATTTTCTTCATCTTTTCATTAGTTAAATTTTTTTAATTTGATTTTTCGTCAAAATATTTCTAAAGTTCGGTTATCGACCAGAAATAGCTTCTGAATGGAACCTAATACTTCTAATCTCTACGAAGACCTGTATAAGTAAATAACGTAAAATTTGTCCGCGGGTAGAAAAGACAAGTAGCGTTAGGCTACTTAACACCTTTCCTTCCATGTGATGATTAGTTTCTTACTTAAGGCCCTATAGACCCAAAATTATCAGGTCGATGTCTGTTAGTACGAATATCGACGTAAAGGACATTATAATAACATTCATATTATCAGCGAGATTTTATCTCTGTTGAGACTATATACCAAAATACCCATGATCCTTTGCCTCGATTTAAGGTAAACAAGTTTTCCTAGATTAGTCCAGGACTGTCCTATAATTTCCGTCTCCCGTAGCCACCGTACGCGTCTGCTCGGGACACTTGCGTTGGTGTCGGCACTCAGCGTGTAATACTATAGCAACAGCTATAATTATTAAACATAATGAAACGCTCATCTTCACGCTTTCGATTTAAATTATATTCTACACTAGATATACGGGACATACACGGAACTATGTGAGAAATTATGTTTACTCTCGCAGGTATAAAAGTAGATGTAGGAATAATTTAACTGTATTTTGAAAAGATAAAACCGACTTAAAAATTGTACGTAATTGAAAATTAAAACTCCCTATCTACAAAACTACTGAACCAATTTAGATGAAACTTGCACTGTTCCCTAAGTTGAACAATACCTAGTACAACAAAAAAAAGAATTACTGAAATCGGACTTGTCGTTCCGGAGATATGCGAACACAAATATAAAAACATACATACATACATACATAATACATACTTACATACTTTTGAAATTTGGCACATTTGTTCAAACGCTGATATAGACTTACATATTATACAAAAACTGGTCAGTTCTGGAAATATTACATACATACGCGTCGAATTGATAACCTCCTTTTTTTGAAGTCGGTTGGTAAAAAAATATTTTATTTTATTTAGGTATCGCAATACCAGCTGATTCCGTTTTGATAAATAATAAAAAATTTTGCTACATACAATTGTTACAAACCTGGAAATAAATATAAGTACTATTCTATTCTACGTTGTGGAAATATGCTTGTAAGCCTCAAAAAAAAAACTGATGCTAAAAGTCGCCTATTTCCATAAAAACAACTTCTTAAGGAACCATTGGCCGATTTTGATGAGAATCGGTATACCGAGAGTCGTAGCTATGGACACGTTAATTCATTGCCACAAATGCCAGCTGCTACCAGGCCACAAAAACAAAATAAAATAAAAACTGTTATATATTTGATTGTAATAGTAAATCAATACAAATTTGCCGTGTTAAAATAAATATTATATAATGTTTTAAGTGGCAACGCTCCCATTGGTAAACACAAAGAGTATTCGTGAAAATAGTCGGTATCTGTTAAAGGAGAATTTTTCAGCGCTCCAACCGTCAACGCGATTTTTCCGGCGGAGCGCTTTTGATATTATTTAACATTCACAAACGGACAGCCCGACCGAAAAACTATAATGACCTTTTTGTAGACCGTATTTTAAAACCGCAAATCCATTATATAAAAATATCAGATGCGTTCGTTTTAAATGTTATACTTATTGAATTTTGTTTTCGTAATAATTGGGATTACAATATCTAATTATTTAATGAAATAAACAGCTTATACATTGCAAATTATACAAAATGTATGAGAATTTATAGTAGGTACGTATTTCACAAGCGCGGGTTATGCCGCTGGGCCGGCGGCTTTGGTGTGTAGACAGCTTAAAGGCATGCATCATAGCGCAGTCAACAGAGCTCGTGAGGCATGCCCGCGACGCATGCCCTCTGACCGTATCTAAAACTTTCGCTTTGTTCTTTAATGGCAATGTTGGCGACGCGTTCGTTGACGCATTCAATTATTATTGAATGCGCCAATATGAAAGTTGAATGTCAAAAGATGATGAAAATTGAAGATGAAAGTGCACAGTGTGGACATAGCTTTTGCGATCCGTTATGACAATTTTTTCCACATCCTTTGAAAATTGTTAATCCAAATTTTTTAACCATAAATATACTCAAAGAAAATCACGTGACATGTACAGAAATATACATAAAATAAATTCATAAGGTTATTAAAATATACATCGCAAAATAAATGAAATACGCGTTTAATCATTATTACTTCACGGAACTTATATGTTTTTTTTAATTTTGTTTGTTATACAAATACACACATTTCGTAGTAACAAAACAAACATTTCAAACAAAAACTGTTCAGGGCAAATACAAACATGAAACGGAATATTTTAGTTTCGCGAAATGTAAAAAAATCTTTTTACTAAAAATTCGCATTGAATTTGACTTTAAAACAAAAAACTGTGGGCAAATGAAACAAAAAAATCTAACTTTGCAAATAAATTATCCATTATTCCAATGTAATATATTATTATAGATGTTTTAAACAAGCGTGTAGTCTTTTATTTTATTTTCTCACTCACGTTATGAATCATGGTTAAAATTGACTTTCTGCTTATAGTACAAAATATAAGGCCACTAGGGTAAAAACATAACTATTTACTATTGTGCTTATTAATAGTAAATAGTAACTCTCATCGTTTATATATCGAAGATAATAACAATTTAGTCTTTCTTATTTTTATTTTATTTTTATTCACATTAAAAATTGTAAACAGCTCTATAATATTTTCGCCTACTAATTACACCTCCCAAACTAAGTAGATGACATGTCACAATTATTATTAGTGCATGTGCTGACAAGCACACGTCATCTACTTACCGTCCTAACTCCTAATAAACATATTAATTATTAAATAATACGCATAGTTTTTATTATTCGTAGTACGCAGCGTATAAATTAAGTTATAATTAAGATCCGCTGTTGGTCTAAGAATGTTTCTTTAAAATATGAAACAATTTTGTTTTTGAAATACATCACTTTCCTCAAGTTTGCCATACTTATACGATTATTTTCTAGAAATGATTCCTCAGCAACACTATAAATTGATGCAATTATAATACCTAATTATAATTTAATTTAATTTGGGTATAGATGTGTTTTTATAAATAATGTTGTGCATGTCTGTAATTGATATAAGCACTAAAATGTAGTTATTAATGTAATCTATGTATATGTGTGCGTTTATATTGTTGATATGCCTAAAAAATAAATAAAATAAATACCTACTGGGTTTCTTTTTTTTATTTTTTTTAAATCATTTTTCAATTACTAGTCTGCCTAAGATTTTTAGGATATTTAAGGACCATCAAATCAAAATGTTAAATACTTTCCATCTCTGTTAGCTACCACTTTCGAGAATTTGTGCAGAGGAAATTGTTGTTCATCCAAAATGAAGCTACTCACGAAAACTTAGCTTGAAAGTTATCCAAAAAATATGTTCTAGGGAACCTGATTATAAAACTAGATTCTACATAATATTATATTGCTAGTTTGATATAAAAACACGGACGAAGCCGCGTTCTAAACTAAGCATTGAATACATGACCCAGAGGACATCACGATTCACGTCCTACATCCCTTTGAAGGCAAATTTTTGTGTGAAAATCCTCATATTATCATTTTGTTCATTTAGTATTCCGTTTGCCGTCCGTATTAAATATGTAGGTGAAACTAACTATGGCGCTCTGTGACAAGATAAACATTATATATTTATTCGGCGTTAACCGAATGCGTCCGTTTTTGTGCGCGGCATATTCCGATAAAGTGGTTTGGCGGAAATGTGAGTAGGAATCCATACTAATACTATAAATGGCAAAGTGTCTGTCTATCTGTTACCTTTTCACGCTCAAACCGCTGAACCAATTTTGCAGTCATTTGATATAGCGATACTTTGAGTCCCGGGAAAGGACATAATATTACGATACTTTTCATTCCGGAAAAACACAACTCACAAGTTACTGCGCAACGTAGTCGAGGTCTAATTTACTTCTTAGTCATACTACATAAAGCTGAGAATTCAATGGTATACCTTAAGAGCATTCGCAGACTGCAGACTTTTAGTCGGCCGATAGTCTGATCGACAGCGATCAGTATGATGTATGAAGGTGCGCACGCTAAACGATTTGTATCTGCCGATAATAATATACTGAAACCCCAATTCCACTAAAAGTCTGTACTCTGTAGTCTGCGGGGTCTCTAATACGTACAAAATCCTGCTTATCGCACCGCTTACCGCTGAATTCGTAGCAGAGGCCTAATGCTTAACTGCTCGTGTCTAATCTCTTTGACGACGTTATGCATGTATAATTCTGTTGATTGAATCCCAACTTCACACGATGTACCTATTACATTATATTGCAGATAATAATGCTCTGTCAATCACTTCTTGTTAAACATGTTACATATAAACAAACGTGTTATCACGACATAATGAAACTACTACCTAATCATTTATGGTCTATTGACGATTACAGAGTTATCACAAAGAAAAGTTATTTGTCAGTTGTCACTAACAATATTTTTTTTGATTTATAATTATAATAATATTATCATAGCTTAAAATATGTAAGTTGTAAGTTTAATTTCGCTATATTAAGTAATCATGTTAAAATGTAATCTAAGCTTGAGATTATTAATATTTTTGACTAATTCTAATATAGGCACGTCTTATTTGAGACTTATAATAAGACGCAATATAAGCAACATCATTAATAAACATCATAATCTTAATAGATGACGCCCGCAACTCCTTTGCGCCAAAAGTCATTTATCGGGAACCGCATATTTTTCCGGGATAAAAAAGCATTCTATATCATCATAAAAATCAGTTCACCAGTTTGGGCGTGAAAGTAATTGACTTTCGCATTTATTACGAAGGATAGGATGTTTTTTTATTATTATAATAATTAGGGTCGTCTATGGGCTAGTCGCCCATATCCTTTGTTTGTCTCATTGTCATAATATGGTCGCGATCACGCCTTGGACCTTTTAAAATTATACATTATTATACTATTGATATTATTGTATATTATACTGCGTGACGGACGTGATATTTGGCTATTATATTAGTTGGAAAAAAATAATATAAAAAAATAATATCAATTGATCACTGAGTAAATGTAGCTTAAAGTTAAATAATTATTTACCCAACGCATGGACACCGCGAGCGGGAGGGGTAGTTGTGTGGTGTTTCTTTGGTAGCGCACGCCTCTGCACCGGCCGCATAGTATGCCTACTTGTCTAGCCGCGTAATTTACTTAGTATCCATGATTCATTGATTTTTGGGAAATTCGAAAAAAATTAAGAACCTAATTTTATTTCATATTTATAATGAGAATCGAGTACTGAATACTCTCCTTAAATATCGGTATTGACTCACCAGTCATGCTGTATTATGCTTAAGGATAGGATGATTAGTCAACAACTTTCCACCTAATAATAATGAGTGCACACAAGACGTATTTATTTTCAGCATTACATTATGACGTTGTCATCGTAGTTAACGCGGTATTACGTTAACACCGTAATACTATACGAAGGAAAACATTGTCCTTAATCACCTCTACTGCATACTATTCTAAATTATTTTACCTATAACACAACCTTTATGTCGACGGCCTAAGGGTGAATTTAAAACGGCGAGGTAAACTTGAATATTATTATTAATATGTAGAGGTTCTGTTAATTGTTTTACTCTTTGTTATCACATTTTTGCATATAATAATATGAGATACTCTTGAAGGCATTTGAAAAGCAGTCGAGTTTTGGCGATCACGTTTGTTGACAAGTTTACAGGTAAGTAAATATGTAGGTAAGTAGAGCATTATCTTCTGAAAGAGTGATCTCAAACATTACTATAACTAAGAAACGAAATTATTATTCAAAATATAAACATGAATATTCATTTCCGTTCCATTTGGTGAAATTCGTGATTGGGATTTGACAAATGACAGTCGACAGATGTTTCGGATTGATGTGAACTATTCAAGCGAAAACTCCCTAAGATCTTTATTAATCTTTTGATCTGACATTCTCGGGTCATTTCAAAATCCTTTCCTTGGAAATCTTATTATCTCCGTTCGGGGATTGAATATTTTATTTTATGATTACTTTTTACGTTATTTTTCATATTTACTTATCTATTTCATACTGACTGACGCTCCGTTATACCAAAATTCATTTATCGTGCGGGAGCCATACGGTTTTCCGGGGTAAAAAGAATTTTATGTTCCTTACTTTATACCAAACTTGAGCGATGTCAGTTCAGCGGTTTGGGTGTAAACAAACAGATAGGCAGACACACGTTCTATAATATTGTTATAGAAGTATGGATTGGATCCAGTAATTTAAAAAATCTACAATAAAATGTAAAAAGAAACACTACATTGTAGAGAGACCAGCCAAAAATTACAAACTAAATTACCCTAATGAAAAGTTAAGACGACCCGCAGGCCGCAACCTTTATCAGTACTCAGTCACCACTAAAAGAGTGCAACAGATACACTTCCCGTCTCGCTCCCACATTAGCGATAAAACCGGCGGATACATTCGCATGTCATTTGGGCAGATAAATAACATTACGCAGACCAGTGAAGCTGAAAATTGTTCGAAATGTACTCCACAAAGATAGGTCGCGTTTGCAAATAAGAATTTTGATTCCGTTCGGGCTGACGCACCGGTGAGTAAATAAGTATAATTTCCTGCGGATTTGTTGAAAATAAATCTGCTTTTACGATATTCTCGTTTCCCCGGTATATTTATTATGCTTTTCTCTGTAAGTATTGATGACTTGTGTGTGCTTGTCGTGGATATTGTTTACGACCTTGTGAACTTTGTATTGACACTGCTTGCCACAAACCTTTCCTGGATATATAATATTATAATGTTTTGACATTAGCAATCAAAAGCACAAAGGTACAAGTTGGAAGCCGGCTACATGATGCGGCAGCAGACGATGTGTCGTCGCGACACTACTGTTTCTATGTATTTCTATCGCTAAGTGCTAAAGTGTCGCTAGCTTCGTGTCGCTAGCTGCGCAGGGTATTTCATAGAAATACATAGAAACCAGTAGAGCTGCCAACCAGCACCTTACGGCTCGATTTATATGCGTCCGCGTGACCGAGCGGTTTGGCCGCTGCACCGTGAGATTACAAGCAAATATTATGTAAATAGTGGAGCGACGGCACCGCCATATTATAAATAAATAGTTATATACAACTGCTTGTGAAGCGTGTAGCGGCCAAGCCATAGTAATTTTACTATGGCCAAGCCGCTCGTTCGCGCGGGCGCAAATAATTTCAGCCTCAGTGTAATATTAAACTAATACCTCAGAAGCCAGGCCAATAATGATTAGGTTATGATAATTATTGCTTCCATTTATTATTCACTTCATTGGATATGATTGTAAGTTTTGATGCGGGCCTATTATAGAAGTTATGTTTAATGACTATTAACAAGGCCCCGGGGTAAACAACCAAGTTTGAGAAGGTACCTGAGGAAGTATTTTACGCATACATAATGCTCATTTACATAATTGGATAAGCTTGAAACTTAATGTATTTTGTAAGCTGTAGGGTAAAATCTGTGATAATCGTAGTATGGTTATCATAATATTATAATAAATAGATCTTGGCTGAAAAAATCAAGACAATTTTTTTTCATTCCAATCACAAAGATGAACGTAAAAATCAATTAGTAGGAATATTTTGGGTGTAGGATTATGTTATTAACTTTAACAATTATTGTTACATTCTTCTTGGATATCTTATAAGAGTACATTATGTTATACCTACTTGGCAAAAAGTAATCTTCAGTTTTTTGAAAAGTCGTGTGAAAATCACAAAATACTAGTAATACAAAATTTACTAACGAAATGTTGTTAATAATAATTCTCTTCCAAGTTCCATCTAAACATTGGTAAGCTGGCATCTCAAACTTGCCGATATAATATAACTTCGATAGATATAAATAAACTACTGATAGTATAAAACAACATTGGCCTGACGAAAAACGAGGCCGTGGGGATCCATTTATTTTTCTCATCTTTTAAGAAGCAAGAATTTTTAAGGAGCACTTACTCTCTTGAATTTTTCAAAGCCTACTTAAAATCTACTAGAACACCTGGCGTAAACACGAAACGGAACTTTTGTGGATGTAGCGAGGCTGGAAACGACATGGTCCTACTAAAATTGGAGAATGCTGCATGGTGTTTTGAGAAGGTACGGTAAGATAAAATTTGTCATTTTTTCAAATACTTCAGATAAAAGTTTCCTAAACATTTCTGACTCTTAGTTTTTAATGGCCACTTTATAATTCGGGTGGTTTATATTTTCAACATAGGTAGTTCTCATGTCTATATTTTGCCTTAAAATATTAATATTTTTAAAAGTATACCTAGCATAATACAAATTTTTCATTTGCTCATCAGATATTTGAAAAGAAAGCTGATTCTTGCGTCAAATAGGCGTGTAAAAAGTCGGTTTGGTGCCTAGTCTCTCTTCGGAGAGTGCTTTTCACACCTTCTTCAGGAAAATCATTTTTTGGTAGCTATTAGTTTTAATAAAACCGGCCACTATCACGTTAACCGAAAGGATAGGCACGAGTACATAGTACTTTTATCTTCTAATAATAATTGTAAATATTATGGTTTCCATAATACCCGGGATATTATAACCATTTCACTATAATTAGGCCGGCACAAAATATTATTCTACGTCGACCATTAGTGGCATGCGGTTAAATTATATGTGCATTTCGTATTGCGTTTGTATAATGGAATAACGCTAAAGTTAAATATACATTTTAGATTATACCGTTGTTTGTTATGTTAATATTTACATTGATCTGTACTACTTTCTCATATTTTATAAAAGCTGAAATCCAGTACGGATATACTCAAGCACTAAAATAGTATGCCCAATAAAACACCTGATTTGCGAAGTTTTAACCAATCAGAACGCATTAAATAGACGTTTATGAGTATAGAACATAATAGCCCCCATGTATTATGAGAAGGCTGACCTATCCGGTCGCAAAGATCGCAGGCTAACCTGACCGGACTCGTGAACATACACTGGGTTGCATTAAGTTCGGTCAGGTCGGTCTGATCAAGCCCGGCTGCAGGATCGATCGGCCTTTCCATATACAGGGTCTTTTATTCGGGCACTGCATCGTCAAACCTTAGCGAGACCTTTACGCTCAATTATTAACCGTACATTTTTCTGGGACAAAAAGTATCCTATACTGCGCACACATTTTGGCACTATAAAATGACTCCTGCGTAGCTGGCCTGGTTTCAATGAAACTTGCCACCGTCACCGAAACCAGTGTGGGAGCTATTATTATTGTACATAATTTCAGGAAAATCGGTTCAGCGGTTTGGGTGTGAAAAGGTAACAAACAAACTTTCGCATTTGTAGGTAAGAGTTTCCAAATCTTATGTCCGCACTCGGGAACATGTGAATTATTTACTTGAATCGGACGTGTATGTTTATATTTCTCTATGATTTGAATGAAGAGTTTGACAGGTAATGTTACCTCATATGTATGAGGCTTATGTCAAAGTCTTCATTTAATTACCAATAAGTATTAATATAAGTCTCTGAGTGTGGTAGTGAGTTGGCAGGTTGTTTCCAGCAACAACCTCAAACACAAACTTATAAGTAAACTCGAAGCCCTATCTAGAAACTCTACATCACCGTATCTATCAGGTCAGGCTCGCAATCTTCTAAAGTGCCTACATTTACCCATGATAGTTGCGGCAACTCTCCATTGTTGCATACGTCTGTAATCTCTAGACGTGTTTTATCTCCATCTCGAGATATCAAAAGGAAATTTTCTTACGTCATATTCTCTCAGTTGTCATTGTAGTCGAATGTTCTTTGTTTCCAAAGGCTTCGCTCAAATGCAGCTTAACTCGATGCGGTTTATGTGAAATTTACTGCTGAGTTGGTTGGTTGAGTTGGTGGAAGAATTTTATGACAAAAACCTCGAAATGTTGAAGGTACATAATAATTATTTTTTATTGCATAAAAAGTTAAAAGTGAAAATAGTATAGATTTCAAAATTGTACATAATTGAGAATTGAAATTCCGTACCTTGAAAACTACTGAACCTATTTTGATGAAACGTGCTGTAGTCCCTAAGCTGAAGCATGACTAGTACAATCGGACTTGTACCTCCGGAGATATGCGAACACAAAATATATAAAAACATATATAGTTACACTTTTGAAATTTGGCACATTAATTGTTCAGACGCTGATATAAACTAACATATACGAAAACTGGGTAGTTCTTTAATATTACATAAATACGCGTCGAATTTATAAGACTCGACTTGACTCTTTTTTTGAAGTCGGTTAAAAATTAACACTATTTTTATTTAATGTTATTGTAATTGAAAATGTCTACTGCTGAACCTTAAGACGTACATTCTATTGGCATTTTGAACAATTCTTCTGTCTTCTTAAACTCTCTGAGCTTCCAAAAACATGCACAATTAAAACTCATTCAATGACTCTGTACCTAAATGTCCTAAAAGACAATTTACTCAAGAAAATTTCGTCATTCCTTTCTTCGATAACAAAAGTACTGCTAAGACATAAGAGAAAAGAAAATAAAATCAACATAACAAAGAGCAATGTTTTAATGAAAAAAAAAATCGGCCTTTCCATTGTTGTTCTTCAGAGCTAGATTTTGGATGTCTTGAGCTTTCAGACGTATTCAGTTCCTTAAACACTTTACGTAATTGAAGACATAAGCAGATGAAGTGGGTTACTAACATTTTACAACTCAACCAATTACTAATTTTTTCCCCTATTTAAACACACCTAAAAGTATCCCCTTTTTTAGCTAGATAGCCAGCTGCTGTGCTAGCATGCGCGTACAACGAGATATCTCACTCTCGTCAACTCTCGTGTGTAGTTAGATAGATTAACGACATATCTACCCGAGAAAAAATGTATGTCATGTTAGGGTCAATAGAGATGAAGAGACAAACCATCAAACATCGAGAAAACACGTAGACAAAATTATCTCGTATGCGCATATCCGTTATATTATGATTATGTTCATATTTCTCTATATGTGCATCTTAGGCCGGCTGATAACAGATTGTATGTCACTATAGCTTTAATGTGATAAATACAAAAGAAATCACCCCCTGCACTTACCAAAAGCGCCTGAAATGAAAAGACACAATATCTTAGAAAGTATTTTCTTATTACTTCCATTTCACAATAAGTGTCATGAGGTATTCTCGTATGGAGCTGAGCTGCTGCCAGTTAGGTGTCAGGTCAGCCCCAAATTGACACAACACAGATTATACTCGCCGCCAAATTAAATTTCAATAAACTACGTGTTATTAACACGAAATAACATGAGTGACACATTATAACATGGCGTATGTTATATTAATGTCACAAATTAACTGGGTCCATGAATATTCAAAACACCGATTGACCCGTCACGAGAGCTTATAAATGGCAAAGAATATAATTACAAGTGCGTTCCGATATTCAACCAGTTCAGAAACTCGATTTGACTGGCTTCCTTGAGACTATTTGCTCTGGCAGTATTTTATGAGTTTAAGAATGCACCCTATTATTGTAATATCACTGAACGCGATTTAGAAACGCTTCTAAGTAGCATTGGTAACGCGTTATATATTGTATGCTCTCTTGATCTGTGTATTACTTTACGATTACTAGGCAGAAATAAAAGGAGAAGACGCAGTGTTCGATATCTAGGTCCTTTGGTGAGTGTATATAGCATGACTGGTGAGACAATATGACCGATACTTAAAAAGAGTATTCAGTACTCGATTCTCATTATAATTATGTAATAAAATTAGGTACCTAATTTTTGACCCAATTTCCCTTTAAACAAATGAATCGCGGACACTTTAAATATTATGAGTGTTCATAGATCATTTTCCAATTTATGGATCCATTTGTGAAATATTAAGTTTTAAAGTGGAAAAAATCGTTAGAGTCCAGTTCTACCTTTTAAACAGTTGCTTCTGGAAATGTGAAAAAATTCACGGGAGTAGGAAATATGCTGAATTTAAAAGGAAAACTGTCACGGCTAAGAAGACTTCATAAGTTATTGAGTAATAGTCGATCAACTAAAAAAAAATTATTCGGCGAAGTATAAAGGAACTTTTCGTTCAAATTCCTTTGAGATAATGTTGTTAGTAGTGTAAAACATATTGTTATAAATGTATATAATTTATTACATTCATTGATTGACCTTACAAAAGTTTTCAAAAACTAGCGGTGCTACGGAACCCTATATTGCGCGTAGCCCGACACGCACTTGGCCGGTTTTTTATTTCTAAATAGCGGCTGATTCTGTGTGTTGAATGAAAGAAAGAATGGAAGCTTCTTTGGGGTATACTAAATATACCCTATCTTAATCCGACAGATCCGACAACATTTCAATATTAAAAAAAAAGAAATAACCCGCCACGTGAGAAATCTGATTTCTCGTGATAACTAGACACAAAATTATGTCGGAAACGTATACAAGCTTATTCTGACACGCTCGAGCTACTCCCGAAATCCCCTCTTCCCCTCCCCAACTATAAAGTGTTATAATATTTATAGCTGATGATAATATTCTAATAATTAATTTGGTATTTATAATATGATGTTAAATTATAAAATTTTAACGTATAAAAATTCCTCGTAACTTTATGCTAAACAAAAGGGGCGGTCAGTTGCACTGCTTACCTGATAAAACTCTCTTTAATACAAAATTTGCTTTACAATTCAATACTCTATGGTGCATGTAATTAAAACATTATTTGAAACAACATCAAACTTTATTGGAATGACAAATATTGAGAATAAATAAAGCTTCTGAAACTTTGCTTCGGATGGCAAATTGCGCTTGGAATTTCAATTAAAATTTCCAAATTTTGAAGGTATATTTAATACTATGTTAGAATATTGTAGTAGGTACATTGTGTACTGTGTAGGATGTTGCTTGAAATTATTTGTTCTGAATTCGTTAAGTATTACTTAAAATTTGCTTGTTGGTGTATTATAATAATAATATTATAACAATAAAGACCGCTACTCATTATAGTGGTCTTTATTCTCTCATGAACTGGTATGGTCTGGGTATCTTAGAAAACAAATGAAGACGAGAATGGATGAACACGATAAGCAACATTTTGTAACACACCGACATTTACTCATTTCTCCCCCTTAATATTTTAACAAACCTTGTAACTTATCACCTTTATCACCTGGCTAATTATATCTGGCTACACATAAAATGCATAGTTTTTTTTTGTTTCAAACAATTTTTCCGGCACAAAAGCCTCCATTTACTTCCACACACGTCTTCAAAATATATGAAACCATATTCTATTGATTGGCCAACTTTAAACAACTTTAAACCACTTATAACTCTACATAAATAATTATATAAGATTAATAATTTGGTACTTACAATTCCTTTGTACGTTTATCTCGCCATTTACCTGAAATAGAAAAAAAAATATTAATTAAGACGGCAGCTAATTGAAATTAAATTTGTTTATTTTCCTTTTCCATTGCACGTCTAAAATTACTGCATGTTACATTAGTGCCGACTGCCGAATATAATTATTCTACAACACAGTTATAATAGTAGTACAGAATATATAATTTTACTTTACTAGACAATAAACTGATAAACTTTTTTACAAACATTTCATTACAAAAGAACATTATTTATGTCCAAGAAACAGTTTCATTCTGGAGACCTAAAAGGGTTTACTTAGGCTTTATTTTTACGGTGTGGGGATAAAACTCCACTCGGCCGTCGTCACGTGGCGTCGGCAAGCGGCTTAGCGTCGGTGGTAATCCCCAATTCAATGTTTATTGGAAATACGTTTCTGACACGCTTTTGTATTTATTTATTTATTTATTTCCAAGAAATTAGTACATAAAATATTTTTAAGATTATTTGATGACATGATCATCATTTAGTTTGTTTTAAGCACTTTAGCGTAAATTAGTAGTGTTTCACTTCACATTGAGGCTGGTATTATAATAAGCAGCGCCGTGATCGCTTGGTTTGCCAGCTAGATAGTCTACACCGCGCGATGACAAGCAAATACGACCGCGCTGAAGAAAACACCAGTGGACTGTATGTTATCTGTATATTCACCTCCAGATCTCTACATTATTTCACACCATATTTCATAAACAATATACGTCAGTCCTTGTCATAGGGCATAGACCAGGGATCACCAAATGGCGGACCCCAGTCCGCATCCGGACCGCCGACCCACTGTGTGCGGACCAAGCATGCTCGAAGATGATCTTCGTTCATCTCAGGGCTTCAACATCTCCAGGATTTAAATATCTATAGCTTGCACCAATATTTCACTCCAAACTTCAGAGAGATAATTAGCTACAAAAATGGTTACTTACTTTTCTCATTGATAACTAAATAAATACCTTTGTAATTTCAGTAATTACCTTTGTTTAATTATTATTTTTAAATGTGTGGACCGCGAAGGTCATTTCATAACTTAAAATGGACCCCGAGCGAAACTAATTGGTGACCCCTAGCATAGACCATAGATACGTTGTACACGCGCCTGACGCGCCGCTATTTAAATAGATCGTTATGTATATGTCGCAGTCATCTGGTTCAATCTGTGATTCGATTGAATGACTAGCATATTCATTGAATGACACCGTTCTATTGAATGACTGAAGGACAATTAGTCAAGACGCTGACTGTAACGTTTAACGTCTTGACTAAACGTCATCATAGTGAAGTCGTTAAATGGAATGCTATGATTATTTTAAGTATTTGTTGGTGGCGTAATAATAGGTTAATCTAGAAACTGGCTTCAATTATGAGGCGACGGCTACTTCTGGGTGGTTTACAAAAAAATAACCACGATGGCTAAGGCGGGAGCTTCGCTGCGCTACGCTCCCGCCTTGCCATCTAACCTAACCAAATCCAATCGTATTGGACAGACGGAGTAATACCTACATTGCTATTAATTACCTAAGAATTATATACTGTTCTTATAATTTCCTATTCCGTTAAAAATAAATACATTCAATTACCTGACTAATCTCATATCCGCTCTCTTCAAAGGGCTATGTTGAAAATCGCTAACTAGTTGAACGTTGAGGGACGATCGTTCAGTCGACGTTCGGCCGAGTCATTCAATTGAATGGAGTCATTCAATGAATGCGCTAGTCATTCAATCGAACCGCAGATTGAACTAGATGACTGCGACATAATATATAATATTTGCTTGTGATCTCGTGGTGTAGCAGACAAAACGGGCGTTTCTGCGGGCGCATATATCCAGCCTCATTGTCAAACTAACTTCGCCTTAATATCTGAAATCGTGCATACGTCTCCATACGCCCGATTCAAGTGGTTTAATTATCTGAGGGTGTAGTGCGAGTTTTATTCGATCATACGCATCGAACACGTTAACGCGAATTTGTATGGGATCAAAGCAGCTATCTACTGGCTAACGTGGATACCGCTTTGATCCCATACAAATTCGCGTTAACGTGCTCGATGCGTATGATCGAATAAAACTCGCACTACACCCTCTGAACTCTAGCGTTTACTTCAAATCATAATATAAGTTCTTTCATACAATCATTGTTACTGTTTTTTTTCCAAAGTACCATTTAACTAGTTAAAAACTTTTCAAGTTAAACTAACGAAGGTATCACTTTCAAAATAAACTAAATAAAAAGTAAGCGGTTAACAGAGTCGGTAATCTGAAAACTACATAAAAAGTTATAAAACTTTGAACAAAGCTAAAGCACTTGAATCTCTTTGCCAACTTAACCACTTAAAAGTTGATTGCTCGAATTTTGCGATTCAGAGAACAGAAATACTTTTTTAGGCATGACGTTATGTGCTGTTTATTACGTGCTGTGAAATTACGAGGTTTTTAAATCGATACAGTGGGTAAATAATTATTTTAGATGATCTCTTACAATAGGATAAATCCCTGCAATGTTTTTACGCTAGAGGCAGCACCAGCATACAATAAACTAAGCGAGCCCCTAGACAATCAATTTTATTGTGCAATATCATATTGTATTGTGAAACATTATTGACCATCTAGGGTTGATATTGAACGCCTGTCAATGTTATTGTGAAATAAATTTTTCGTTATATTGTTCAATGATGTTGCACAATAAAATTGATCGTCTAGGGCCGTGGTCGTCAAATTGGGGCCCGCGGGCCGCATGCGGCCCGAGGCCGTTATTTGTGCGGTCCACGACTAAGTAAATTAAAAATTCTATGGTCAACAGCTATTATACTACATAATGGTTAAAATTACGCCATATTTTACGATAAACGTAACCGATCACTTTTGGGCGATTATCGTTAAGTTTAGTTAACAAAATATGTCATAATAATAACCTAATCTAGTTGTTTTATGGTGTGGTACAACTTGGATCTCGGTAGGGCCCACGGAGCTAGTTGGTAGGGCCTGATTTAGGTAAGTGTGATGAGACAATTAATGTTCTCTACCATTAAAATTTGCCGAGAGTAGGTACTGTCTCGCCACTCTACTCGGTAGGTGTAAAAAATGCATTAGTGTAATCGTTCTCGGAGCGCCCCTCAATAGGTACTCTGCGGCCCGTTGCTGGCACTCACATTCTCATGTGTGGCCCTTGGCCAGTCAAGTGTGACGACCGCTGGTCTAGGGTCCCACTAAAGTCTCAACGTGTTTCTATAAATATTCTGATACAACGTGTGCAACACGTCGGATTTTGGGTCGTATTTATTACGTATGTGCTTTTATCGCCTTCTGCTCCCAGTTTTGCTCTTGAGCGGCATATTATAATGTTACCAACAGTATAGTGGGTAGGCGAGCAGTAATATTATATTATAACAATATTAATATGTATTTTTTTTTCTTTATTTAAAGCATTGATTCCCAATGTGGTCCAGGTGGACCCCCAGGAGTCCACGGAAGCCCGACAGGGGTCTACGCTTGCGTGGAAGAAAAATGACTCGTGGACCCCCCACGAGTCGTTAACGGGGGTCTATAAAAACCGACTTGACTTCTCCTATGAATTTATGCAAAAAATATTAAAATATTACCAGATTAAATACAGAACGAGAAGATTTACGGTTATACTTAACTAAATATAATTTTCTGAAGTGTATCCCTCCCATTAAAATTATAGAAATATAATTTTTATTATGTGGGGGGGGGGGGGGGGGGGATAGCTGTGGGGGTTCATCGGATCCCCGGATTCAGCAAAACCTTTAAAGAGATACTAATCAGATCATAAAATATATATACAAGTTTACTAGCCCCCGGCAAACATGATCTTTCGGCTGAGCGAGAATGGTGCTCACACAACCGAGCTGTGTCAGCGCCACCCCTGCATCAGCCTCAAACCTGCACCTCTCTGACTCCACCCAGGCACACTCCACCAAAGTATGGTAAATAATAATATCTTCCCGCTTATGACACAAACTACAATCTGGCGAATTACAAACTTTCACCATATAGTCCTAAATGCATTGAGTGGAACGTGCCCGGAGCGAAGTCTCATGAGTGTCGTTAGCCTAATCCAAATCAGATGCTAATATTACCTGGTGGTGAGGTATCGCTGAACTCATCTGCAACAGCTGAACCGATTTTGAACATTTTTGTGTACCGCCCTTTTGAGAATCGCCTTACATCTAATTTTCATACTCGAACGTCTTTAGCAAGACAACGATTGCCGAGTCTGCTAGTAATTACAATTGTAATAATCTGTAAAAACGATTATAATACATCTCACTTTTAAAACCCTTCTAAAAAGCAGTACGGTATTTCAACAAGAAGTGTTGTTTTTCATACCGACAAAAATCTCTTTAATCAAGAAAAGTTCTGAAGTCGGAAAGCGTACTCGTATTTCGAATAGTTTTCATCATACAATATAATTCTCCGCTGGCATAAAATTGCATACGACAAAATATTTTTATACAACAATATTATTTTTGCTCATAATAATCAGTACGTTGGAGAACGTAAAAGTGCATTGACCCCTACTCATCTCTATCATTTGAGCACACACAAATTTTAACATTATAATCCTATTCTGAGATAGATTAACATTATAAAATTAAAATTGTAGAAAAAAATTTTGTGTCGCGGTATTTGTTCTCAAACACCTCCAAAAGTGATGACAATTTCTGTGCATATCGCATCTGCATAAATTTTTCATCCTATAAATTGAATACAGTCCGTGTATTGAATTTTCTGAGATCGACGTGACAAGAACATCTCTATGGTCAGCGGTGCTAGCACGGCGTTGCCCAGTCGATTCTTCGGAAGAAAGTAATGGCAGTTTCTTTCCCATGTCTACTTAACTTTTTCCCGAGCATGGCGCCACCCATCGACTTGAGTTTCAGTGGACAAAGACAAGAAACTCTTTCCATAGCAACCATTATAGCAACGGCAATTATTTTTTTTTGACATTTAGTTTCTTGATTTTCCTTTTTTTATAATGGCACTTCGGCTATAGAACCATGGCCAGTGTCGAGTAAATGGCGGCAAAAAAAAAAATCGACGTGTAGCAACCTGTCTGAATTGAACTTTATTATTCGTAGTTTGTACTTTGTAGATCAAAACTGTAATTCCGGCTATAGACAGGGTTGCCATACATCGATTTTTTGAATTTGTGACATAATAAAATAAAAAAAGAATAAAGAAACTAAATGTCAAAAGCGGATAAAAAATGGTCGTCATGCTTGACTTATGGATTTTCAAAAGCGGAAGAAATCGAGATACGGAAGAAACATTTTCTCCTGTGTTTTTCCGGGCAAACTGTCAAAATTTAGATTCTTTCGTTTGTCTACTGACCGTATGCTACCGTATGGTCTCTGTTCCACATCTAATCCGCATTAAAGTTGCCCGCATTATATTATTTCATAGATATTTTTCCTGTCATGCGGGCAAAACGCGTGCGGCCAGAGCAAGTTGTCACCCGCATGCCGACCTGCACGAGCGGCTGACAACGCCGCGCTGTATAGACAGGAAAGGCGGCCAAAGAGAGTGGGTTCAAACATTTTGCCACACCGTGTATGGCAAAACAATACTACCGAATCAACTAGTTCATATATAAAAAGGTTTACAGTCAACACAAATGTACAAAGACATGATTACAAACGCATCTGTATTACAGTGTCCCCAGCGTATAATACGAAACAATGTAAGCGAATGTGTTGCCCGGATGTGTCATTATTAGCGGAAAGGTCGGCCTAATTTCGAATATTGTCAACAAAAGGTAAAGAATATCATTTAAATTGTCCCAATGGAAACAAAGGGACGCAATTGAGTCTAGGAAGAAAAACAGGGGACCCTGTATTTGCGAAGCTCTTATGTGTAACGAGCTCTGTACACTGCCGGGCATAATAATCGGTGCAGTAGTGAGATAAAATATGACAATAGCCTTCAAGAACTATAAATGAGAAATTGTGTCTGTAGACATACTTTCTCAGGGGTAACAGATAGATCTGTTACCCCTGAAACGATTTTGATGAAATTTGGTGTGCAGATATTTTAAATCCCGGAAAAACATACAAGATAGATTTTGTTGCAAAAAAAAAACGAAGATATAGGTGATAAACTGGGTACAACGAAGTTGCGTGCATCATTTAGTACGAGAATAAATAAATATTACCTGCCTCGAGATGATCTGGACTAATTGCAGCTCTTAAAATATATACAATGATAGAAATTGATTCATACGTAGAAGGAGTCATGTGATTTGTTCGGGTCAAGCTGAGTCAGCTGATCTCAATTAGAATAGAATAGAATAGAATAAGCCTTTATTGCCAGTTATACAATATGAAATTACAATTCATTATTAATTCATCATAGTATTATTTTACATTCAATAATTCATGATACAATAATAATTATTAAATTATACATATTTTAACAATTTTAGTCTTCATTATTTAAATTCATGGCACTTTAATTTTTAATAATATTATGATTAATTCACTTATTATTAACCTATTTATAATTTGTATTTAATATTAACTTATTAATAACCTAGTCTATTTGTTTTTTATTATTATTATTCTGAATATTAAATATTAATTAAAATATAAATAATTATTATAGGCATATTAATATACGTTTTACTTCTACTTGCATGCAAACTCATGTTGTAATCTCTCTTTTCCTGGCTTGTCCATGGACATAGGCCTCCTCCAAGACTTTCCATTTATCCCTATTTTGTGCTTCTCTCCTCCATGTTGCTCCTGCTATTTCTTTAAAGTCGTCCTCCCATCTCCGGTGTTGCCTACCTCTCTTTCTTTTACCTTCTCTGGGGTACCATTCGATAATTCTTTTCGACCACTTGTTTATTTTTCCTCTTAGAATATGTCCCGTCCATTTCCATTTATTCTTTTTTACCGTGTCTAGAATTCTTACTGTTTTCGTTTTTTGGCGGATATCAGTAAGTCTTATTTGGTCTTTCTTTTTTATATTTAGCATACTCCTTTCCATATTGTTCTGGCATACTTCCAGCTTTTGCAAATTCTTCTTTGTTAGAGCCCAGGTTTGACTGCCATAGGATAATACTGGTATCACACATGTGTTGAATGTTTTTGATTTCAGAACAAGAGGGATTTGATCATTCTTCATTATTTCTTTCAGTGACCAATAGCGTTTCCATGCCTGGCATATTCTGTTATCTATTTCTTTTCCAGATAGGTTTACTGTAGATATTGTTTGCCCTAGATATTGATACTCGTCAACATATTCAATTATGTTATTATCGACTAAAACTGGGGTTCTCAAGCCATTCGTCATTAGCTTTGTTTTTGTGGCATTCATCATAAGCCCAACATTTTTGCTGTGTGAGTCTAATTCTGAGATCATTTTTTGTAAGGAAGCTGGGTTGTTGCTTAGAAGTACTAAGTCATCTGCGAACCTTAGGTGTTGTAAGTTTTCACCATTTATGTTCAGTCCGTGCTGGTTCCAGTCAAGATGTCTAAATATGTGTTCTAATACGGCTGAAAACAGTTTGGGTGACATAGGGTCTCCTTGCCGCACACCCCTTTGAAGTTCAAAGTCTCTTCCTTCTCTTTCTAATCTTACTTTAGCTCTTATATTTTTGTATATCTGTTTTATTATCCTTATATATTTCAGTTCGATCTCCTGTTCTTCTAGTGCCTGCCAGATTACCTGATGTTTTATGGAATCGAATGCTTTATTATAGTCTATGAATGCCATGTAGTATTCCTGCCCATACTCCGTATATTTTTCTATAATTTGTTTTATCACCAAGATGTGGTCCACTGTAGAGAAGTTTTGTCTAAACCCCGCCTGTTCGAGTGGCTGGTTCTCTTCTAAAGGTTGGGTTATTCTGGCCAATATTATTTTAGAGAAAATTTTGTATAGGTTGGGCATCAGACTAATAGGTCTGTAGTTGTTAAGTTGATCTTTGTCTCCTTTTTTGTGTAGTAATGTTATTGTAGTTAGTGACCATTGTCTAGGTAGTTCTTCTTTAAGTAGTATTTTGTTAAACAAGTTTGTAAGATATTTTAATGTGACTGGTAATGTGCCTTTAATTAGTTCATTGGTAATTTGGTCATCGCTTGGGGACTTGTTGTTTTTTTGTGACATAACGGCCTTTTCCACTTCACTTTCTAGTATGGGTGGTACAGTTTCATTTTGGTTTGCTGCTTTTGTTTTTGAATGTTCTCGCCTTTCTTCGTCTTTATAAAGGTTTTCATAAAATTCGGTGGCCTTTTCAGTTATGTCTTTTCTGTTAGTAATGGTATTCTTGTTCTTGTTTCTTATTTTCGGTATCCACATTTTATGATCCTGCAGTTCTTTTAGGGCTTTCTTTACTCCTCCTGATCGTTCTATGTGGTATTTTATGCGTTCTGTTCTGAGTTTCTTTTTATGGTTCCGTATACATTCATTTATTTGTTTGCTTATTTTCGATATTTCATTTTTATTTTCAGTTCTACCCTTTTTTTCACGTAGTTTTCTTCTTATCTTTAGTAATTCTCTAGCGTCTGGTCCAATTTTGTCGTTGTTTGCTTTTGATATTTGTAGCTTTTTGTTTATACTTTGCAGATCCTTTTCAATGATATCATAAGCTGTTTGTATATCGTCTATGTCTTTGTATTTTTGGAGATGTTGCTTTATTTCATCTAATATGGAAGTGGGAAGAGGCAGGGTAGTTAATTTTCTATTTATGGTTCTAAATTTTCTTTTTGTTTTCTTTACTTCATGAATTACCTTTCCTCTTAGCATTCTGTGGTTCGTATTGAAGTTGAGACTATTCAGGGTTTCTACATCATAAAATATTTTAGGTCTATTAGTTAATATAAAATCTATTTCATTTTTTGTTTTATGGTCCGGAGATATCCACGTCCATTTGCGGCTCTTGCTCTTTTTGTAGAAACTATTCATTACTTTAAGATTGAATTGGAGTGCAAATGATAATAGTCTCTCGCCATTATTATTCCTTTTGCCTATGCTATACTGGCCCAAAACATTATCTTCGTATTTTCGTCTTGGTCCTAATTGGGCGTTGAAATCTCCGAGTATTATAAGATTCTTATATGATTTATTTACAGCCGTTTGTAGGTCTTCATAAAATTTGTCTTTTTCTTCGTTTTTTGCGCTTTCTGTGGGTGAATATATTTGAATTATAGACCACGTTTCGTTTTGTTTGAATATATTTATGTTGAGTATGATAATTCTCTCCGAAATGGCTATTATGTCTTCTATGTGATCTTTGTGTATGCTCTTTATTAAGAAACCGACTCCGTACTGTCCTGGTGTTTCTCCTTTGTAGCAAAGTATATATTCTCCATAGTCTATTATTTCTTCTCCAGTTCTCCTTACCTCGCTTAACCCGAGAATATCCCAATTTATGTGCTTCAATGCGTTTATGAGTTCGTCCAATTTATCGTCTGTTCTAAGAGAGAGCGTGTTTAGAGTAGCTATTGATAATGTATTCTTATTTTTTTTTGTTTTATCTCCACTGTATGTTTTCTTATTGTGTGATGTCTCGAGTGTTCTTGGAGGGTGTTGGTCTAATTCCCCACGGGGACCAGCCGGGTTGGGGAATATTGTGGGTTTTGTCTCTGTTTTCTTTAAAGTAATTGTTGTTTTGCATGTTATCTGGTTCCCGTTGTCTTGATTGTTTGTGTTTGGTTGCTATGCCTGTTTTGATGTACCTGGGCCTTTGTTTATGCCTTTAAAAATAGAGGCGCCATCTTTTCCTTTCATTCTTTCGAAGGCGTTTATTTTGCGTGGGTTTTCTCCATTTGGTGAGTTCAGTTTTCTTTTTTCATTACCTTGTCTATATTCCTTAACGATTAGTTTGTCATATTTTATTATGGCGTAGTTGCCTTTCTTTCTTTCTTCTTTTAATTGCGGAATCAAGGCTTTCCTTTTAGCAATCACATCCCTTGAAAAGTCTTCATCTAAGTTAATTTTTTCGTATTCTTTCTTGTTTCTTAGTATTTCGTCTCTTTTCCATGTTTGTAGAAATCTAGCTTTTTTATTTAATTATAATTAATTGAGATCTAGCTGATCTCAATTAATTATAATTAAATAAAAAAATAACAACATCGGTTCAGCCGTTTCAAAGAAGCAACAAACACTATGACATGAAAATTTGACTTTGATTGTATGTTAAATGGAATAAAAATTGATAAAAATGTGGATAATTGGCACAAAAAGTGAAAAAACCGCTTTGGCAATTAATTATCCACTGCCCTGTTTTTTGCCCCGCACCGTACTCAACTTGTCAACATACGCTTGTAGTGTGACAATTTACGTGGAGCAAATATTAAGATGTCTGAAGCGAACAAGTGGGTTCCCTGCATTGAGTTACTTAAGTAATTGCTTTAATTTATTCTATTGTTTATATTAATTAAAATAGATTGTGTAATTTCGCACCCTAATAAACTATTCAGAAGGCATTAGGTACTGCTGTATTTACATTTCGGCGTCTTATTGAGGTGATTTGAGGTTTTCTGGATGGTATTTAGCTGATACAACCCAGCCCTGCAGAAGGGTGGTGCATTATTGGCTATTATGGATATCATGGAAAACTATTATAGTACACTTGTTTGCATGTTTGTGAGAGAAAAGCCCTTAGTTGGTCTGCTTATCAGTGTCACATTCAGCTAGTTTGGCACCCATTCCATATTCAGGCTTAATTAACAAGTTGCTGGTCAAACAGAAATTCTTGGGCATTTTTATAATGATCGGCAATGTCTAAATATATTATATAAAATTTATTCATAAAAAATACATAAAAGCGATAAATTGGACATTTTACATAATGTCGGTCCGGCATTATGTAAGACGTCGACCAATCGCTTGGTAGCATAAGAACTATATAGTAGTGTTTATTAAGCCACTGCTTACCACGACCACATAAGCAATGGTATTCCAATGCAGTCGTGGGTCGCGGACAGAATAGAGATAGAGGTTAGGGCCCGTGGCACGTCATGCTACAAGTTTAGTAATATGCTTAATCCGGCCCTGGTGCTCATTTGCCATCCATACAAAAATAAAAAAGACAACCTGCGCTCTACGTCGCAAATTTGTCCATTTCGCTAGCAATTGCAATAGAGCCTTCTACGCTAAACGATATAATCCAGGCTTCCTGGCTGAATGCATATTGAAATATCTTTAATGAGCGACTTCCCTTTATACGAGATTGTATGCAAGTGTGTACATATCGAGTCTAATTCAAAAACTATAATTGGAATGGTATTGTATGGTATTTTTCAAAGTAATTAATTTGTTATATAGACATCACCATCAAATTCTTAGGTGCTTTTTTATTATTGTAAGAGCTATTGGCCATCTACACTATAATATTATAAATGCGAAAGTCTGTTAATTACCTCTTCACGCCCAAACTGCTGAATCGATTTTGCTGAAATTTGGTCTGGAGATACTTTTTATACCGGAAATTGCACAGTTCCCGCGCAAGAAACGAATTTTGGTGTAAAAGAGCTGCGGGCGGGCTAGTACAAAATTTATAATAAGGAAAGAAAAACACATTTTCATGGTGTCCAGATACTTTTGCTTTTCCTACATTTTCAGGCATGGAGATACTTTTTCCACGTAACAAAAAAACTATACCACATTAATTCAAATGGTACAAACAGGCTATCAAAAACAATATATTATTCAGGCAGCTTATCAAACTTCGGACACCGGCGGTGACTTAATAATTGCCAAAGTTTAATGTGGCGGTCCCCGGCGTAAATAATCCAAACTCCGGTGGGGATTGGGGGCTAGGATAGAGGAGGAAAGTGGAAACTTATTACCGATGCTAAACCAAACTAATTAGAGTATTTTCAATTGCCATGCAGCTTGTAACCCACTTTTTTGTTGATTTTTGAATGCAGTCTTGTTCTAAATAATCTAAAGAACGTAACTACATGCATAACTCAACACTTTTTTGTAGGATGATACACATTTATGCTTACCAGCATCCAATTACATTGTGAGAATAATAATGTTTTGTTTTTCGAACGGAAGGTATTCAAAGCATGTGTTGTTGTATTAAATAGTAGGGAATTATTAGGGAAGGGATACTGCGAAAATTACTTTTCTGTTCCACCAAATCTACCGTCTCAATAAGCAGTCACTATCTCCAAAATTATTACGTTTGTCTATATACTATATTTTTATGTAATTAAATTTTTAAATGTTCATCCCTTATGGAATGAAAATTAATACATGGTGAATAAAGTTTGTGTAATATTATAACTAGCCTAAAATTGGCTTCCAATTGTTTTGTAAATCAAAACTCATTTGAAATACGATAATTTTGGGTATGTATTGTGTGGGATAAAAGATGGCGTCATAATTAAGCGAGGCTCACTAATGAGGCCGATAACACATTGTGTGGCGTAATGAAAGGATGCGTGTGTGAGATTTGGCTTCACTATGACTATACCATTATAGGGGGAGGCCGATCGTTCGTCCGACTAATCGCAGGCCAAACTTACCAGATTGGTTTGTGCACTCCTTATTTTAAAGCACTTTTGTAGCATCATACTACGAACTCCCACATCTGTAGAACATCACTACATCTTGCACGTTTACGTTCGGAATATGAATTTGGCGTATATATATTATATACATCGTAAGTACTAAAAATACTACACTTACTTATTTAGGGTTAGTTCACTTAATATGTCTTGTGATTTCGTGGTGTAGTGGCCAAAACGCTCGTTCTCGTGGATGCATTTAAAACGAGCCTACGAGTCTCAATTAACTGTTACATTTTTTATGAATGTATATTTTAAGAATTCTTATAGACATAATACCAGGATAAAATGATTCTTACACATTAAAAACACTAATCTAAGTAATATCTTGTTCAAACTTAATAGATGAGCCAGTTATTCAAAGGATTTATATTAAACGTAGAGTAATGAAATATAGAATGCGTATTGTGGTTCTGTCAGTACGCGGCGGCCAGTTTCCATTTCCTCCTCATTTCCGCCGTCTCTGTTCCTCATTGATCTGTACATGCACTGTCTATGAACTATTTAAATTATTATTATATTCGAAAATAAATATGTATGGAAACGGGTAAATCAATCCATCAACCCATTGACGCCCGCAACTCCGTTGCGTTAAAAGGAACCTTAAATTTTTCAGGAAGAAAGAATCCTATGCCCTTTCGCGGGACTCAAAGTATCTCCACACAAAATTTCAGCAAAATCAGTGCACTGGTTTGGGCGTGAATAGGTAACCGACAGTCAGACAGGCATACTTCCGCAATATTAGTATGAATATTGTGTACATTTAAACCTACTCTTCTCTGTCTAAATATCTCTTTCTCCTTAGAACAATTGTTTTCAGAATCATGTGACATTGTATCTGATAAGAAACGGAATTGTGAATACACAAAAACAATTAACATTCTAAAATATAAGTACGACATTCAAAATAACTTAATTTGAATTTTCGTCACGTCGTCCTATAAGGAAATTATCACGTTATCAAAAGTATACTTAGTTATTTTGTTTTTAATGTGTTAATACTTTGTTTTGCCTTTGACTTTACACAACTCCTTGATTATATATAGAGGGTGTTGCTCAAAAAACAAATTGCCATCCGATGCAGCATCAACGTAGCGTACTGCGTAATACAATTTGAAAAACATACCATTATCTACAACATAAGTAACGTAACATCCACAAATACATATTATAATGTTACGACATAATTATAAATAAACAAATTTTCCTTGTGTCGTCAATTATTTTACCCATTATTTTTGTGTTATTCAAAATATTTATTTAATATTTTGTTGTAAAAATATTGGCAATTAGTAGCGTCAATGTATAACATAAAAAATACGCAAGTTTCGACATTACACGAGTTATTGTTACATAGTCCAAAATATAAGTTTACTATTATTAGTTTGTCGACGTTAAATACTGTGTTTTGCTCTTGACTGTACTCTCTCTATTGTATCTAGAGGGTGTTATGCAAAAGTCAAATTGCCGGTTCGGTATATAATATATGAAACGAACGGAAGAACATAATATTATCATAATCACAACAAATGCGTATACTTACACAAAATTATGTTACGTTAACTAAGGAAATTTTCCTTTATATTTTACGTTATTTAAAATTATTATACTGTATTTTTGTAGAATTACTAATTGCAGTATTTTGCTGTTGACTGTACACAGAGCTCTTCTATTGTATCTAAAGGGTGTTGTGCAAAAGTCAAATTGCCGGCCGGCCGGTGTAGCGTCAATAGAACGTAATTATAGATGTGAAAGGGCGAGGTGTAATGGGGGTCGCCTTGTTGTCCCGATCATAATTTCGGACGACAATATTAAATACACTCTGTATATACGACGTTGTATAGAACGGTCTAATCATAGGAAGTTATGTATAGAACACTTTAATCGAAAACGTAAACGAAGTTATGTGTACACTGGATGTTAAATAATGGGCCAAGTGCGAGTATTAAAGTACACGTCATACAATTAAGGATTTTGTGAAAATTTCAAATGTTGCGGGTTGCCATTATGGATTACGAGCCAAAAATACCAAAAAATAACGTTTATTTTATGGGAATAATATTTAAGGGTTTTAAATATTGACTTACTTAACCCTTAAATATATTACCCTTAAATATTAACTTTATTTTATTTTTAGTATTTTTTGTTATAGCGGCACCAGAAACACATAATCTGTGAAAATTTCAGATGTCTAGCTATAGCGGTTCTTGAGTTACAGCCTGGAGACAGACAGGCGGACAGACAGACGGATAGACTTCGAAGTCTCAGTAATAGGGTCCCGTTTTTACCCTTTGGGTACGGAACCCTAAAAACAAACCACTAGACTACGGAGGCGTTGCTCATATTATTACATTGATTAAAAATCTAGTCTTTCAGTGCAGCTGCAGTTTTTACAGTGAATTCTGTATTGGAGACACATACAAACCCTATAGTATTATCACCTTGTTTTATTATATTACATCCAATAGAACTCTCAAATTGTGAATGCATTTTAATGAACTGTGAGTATTTAAAGTTTTTAAAATATTATGTACACCGTGCACATTTTGAACCTAAAATCATAAAAAGAACCCTCACATTTTCTGTACCAATACTTTCAACGCACGGTAAATCAGGCATGACCCTTTCACGAAGAAATATTCCAGGAGGAATATATGTAAAGGGTTTTTCTATACCGTTAGAGATCCATTATAAATATTAAAGGCAGCATATGGTGCTCAGCTCAGCTGACAGGAACAAAAGTGATCTCGCAGGGGCGTTGTAAGGGGCACATCACGAACAATCCTTCCCTCTCCCGATAATGTATTTATGGAGACAAAAAAGAATGCTCTTAATGTATTAGGTTTGTACCGAGAGAGTGAGTTTACCGGAGGCCCAATCCCCTACCCTATTCCCTTCCCTACCCTCCCCTATTCCCTTCTCTTCCCTACCCTCCCCTATTACCCTATTCCCTCTTAAAAGGCCGGCAACGCACCTGCAGCTCTTCTGATGCTGCGAGTGTCCACGGGCGACGGAAGTTGCTTTCCATCAGGTGACCCGTTTGCTCGTTTGCCCCCTTATATTTTCATAAAAAATAAATAAAAAAAACATTAGATCAAGGCCACATTGCTCCAGCGCTACGTTGCATCGGCAATGCTGCGACGTTAATTTTAAATGTAACATTACATCCATACCAACAGTATGAATGCGAAAGTGTGTCTGTCTGTCTATTTGTCAACTGATTTTGCTGTAGTATGGAAATACTTTGAGTCCCGGAAAAGGACTTAGAGTATATACATTTTATTCTCGAAAAATGTACGGCTCCCGCGCGACAAACGATCACGTCATCACGGTGTTTTTTTTGAAATGACGGACATGAGTTAATTGCAGTGTAAGGAATGATGCGCTGACACTGCTAAGTATAGTGCAGTCTTGCGTCACCACAACGAATATAATATGTTATTCCGTTCCGCGGCCAAGTTGCTATTCCGTTGTAACGACGCCACGCGCCGCAATCAAGCAATGTGGCTCCATTGGAGAAAAGGCTTAACTGTGGGCTTAACCCTTCAGATTGAAAGTAAAATATAGTTTTATTAAATATGAAATATCGCGCAATTTTATATGACAACTCATTTTATAAATCGCTACCTGCAAAACTATAAAATACGAGCCATATCAACTGTAATGTACAGTCATATTTCACCCGCTCATAATATTGAAGAAGAAATCTTTATAGAATAAAATGAGGCATCAGCTAACAATTTATTCGAGTAATAGTGGGCTATTATTTTCCGGACGCTCGGTGAAGGAGCCTACACACTGTACACGAGAAAAATGGAAAACTTTTGACATATCAAAAATTACGAATAGTTTACTTCTGTCTCCTACACTGATAAAGAAAATAAAAATAAAGCAGTTGGGAATATTAATTTGCTTGTACCAGTAATACTACGACATCACCTTTGGGTGATGCCGCAAAGGAAATGGACGTTTAATTCTACCTAGATCGCTAAAATAGAGTTTTTTCAATGTCACTTTATTCTGCTTGCAATTTTTTCACCCCAACATGCAGTTTGGTGGCTATACCGCGAGATTACAAGGACTTTTAAAATTATTGAATGACAGTGCGACCGCGTCGCTATTTAAATAAATCTGGCATGTAGTGGCGGCCAAATCGCGCATTCGCGCCTCCACATATAAATACAGTTTCACGTTTAATGTAAAAGGTTCCTTACCGAACGTTCAAAATAAACGCCTACCTCAAACGTGTGAAATTTTAAAATTTATTTCCAACAAACTTTATTATTATATTCAACTTTATATGCTATTCAATTATTAATAGTTTACTTCAATAGCGTTTCTATACAAACTTTGTTTTTGATTAGATTTGGTCTGACTACTCTTTAAATATTATTTGGGATATTAATATTTATTTACAAATACAATTACAATGGTTTTTGTAAAGTTAACAACGCATTTTGTGATACCACACGTCAGTCTTTTGTCGACAGTACTTACCGGTAAAATCAGGCAATCCTTCTGATCATTCTTGTTACCGTTATTTTATAAAAATATATTTTACAGACAAAAAGTTAGGTATGTTTTTTTTTTTAATTGCCAAATCGGTTAAATAAATTAACACGTCTCCTTGTTACTTAAGTTCTGTAAAGCGGTAAAGCTCCCACTGAGCCAAAAAGCTAAGACACTGTTCCGGCCTTTGCTGTGAGCACCTGTGAGTAACCGCAACCGTCAATAATTCAAATAAAATGCCATTATGACATAGGCTGGTTTCTAAACACTAGTCTACAAAGTATGCGGTGGCAATTGGCATGGGTGGCTAGACCAACGTCGATAGAAAATGAAACCTAAATCCTTTGTTATAAAGTGGCATTTTATTAGAATTTTTGTCGGTCGCGGTTACTCGCGGCAAAGATCGGAAAGTCACTTGATAGCTATGTCCACGTTGTGCACTTTCATTTTCAATTTTCATCATCTTTTGACATTTAACTTTCATATTGGCGCATTCAATAATTGAATGCGTCAACGAACGCAACGCCAACATTGTCATTAAATAACAAAGCGAAAGTTTTGGATACGGTCAGAGGGCATGCCTCGCGGGCATGCCTCACGTGCTCTGTTGACTGCGCTATGATGCATGCCCTTAATGAATAGAAAAAGGCACAGTGTGGACAATAATTGGACATAGCTATATAGAGGTACGTATTGTACCTCTATAATATGTAGGTCATTAATACATTGTTATAACATATTAACCGATCTCACTTTTATACACCAATCACAATACCCAATCACGTCTAATTCCTGTCCGGGGTCAAATTGTCCCACTGGGGCCATCGTCGGGAATGAGTTTTGGTGGTTTCGGCCATTTTGTTACTGCTGTGCCCACCTCATTATCTACAATATAATGAGACATCATGACATTCCTTATTAAGGCTTATACAGAATGTAACAAAACTAAGTGATAATACTTTAATGGGTGTATGTGTTCCTTACATAGAGTTCACTGTGAAAGTAGCAGCGCTGAAAGAGCATTTTTTTTATTTGTATATGGGCAAGCGCCCCAGCGTCATGCATATTCCCATACAAAAGTGAGAAAAATTTTTGCTCTTTCAGCGCTGCTACTTTCACAGTGAACTCTATGTCAGAAACGCATACACCCCCTAAAGTATAATTATCACTTAGTTTTGTTACAAACCTTGTATAGACATTGCTATATTCGTCAAAATTAGTTAATCTCGCGGGAACCGGGAAATACATTTTTCCGGGATAAAAAGTAAATTTCAGCAAAATCGGTTCAGTGGTTTGGGCGTGAAGTGGTAATAGACAGACAGACGTACATACATTATACAGGCAGATAGACGTACGTACATTTCGCATTTATAATATTAGTTATGAACTTGTGATAAACATTGGTGTACTAGTAACAAATTAATTTTTACCGAAGCAATAGCAATTTAATAAGAAATTGGGAAACAGCATGGGAGGAATAAAATGAAATATCATGTTTTTGGAATCAATTTGCTTCAGCTACCTGAATATTTCCTGAGGGAAATAAGGCATCTGGAACTACCAAATTGAAGTTATGTTCAGTTTTATAAGAAAGTTCATTTTTGGGACGGTCTTTTGGTAATTTTGAATACAAAGGTTGTGATGAAATCTAAGTAGATGTGCGTTAATTTTTTTTAATGAAGTTCTCATTTTAAACCTTTGCAATTTACCACCGTTATTAGCAGCTGTTTCTCAAGTTCGTTTTTAGAAATGTAGCATACTTTATACATTGTAATGATTATTTTCACAGTCTGAATACAGAACTAAAAGAGGTTAGTGAAAATCTGCTCAATTCCCTCCTTTATACCTAAAATACAGTCCTCTAAATTTTAAAATCACAAATGGTATTGGAGCTATCACAGTCTGATGTAGTGACGTAGCCGCGTAGAATTTAACGAAGATGCGTAGCATCTGACGTAGTTGCGTAGCATCCAATGTATCAGCGTAGCATCTGACGTAGCTGCGTAGCATCCAACGTGGCTGCGTAGTATTTAACGTAGCTGCGCAGCATCTGACGTAGCAGCTGCGTAGCATCCAATGTATCAGCGTAGCATCTGACGTAGCTGCGTAGCATCCAACGTGGGTGCGTAGTATTTAACGTAGCTGCGTAGCATCTGACGTAGTAGCTGCGTAGTATCCAATGTAACAGCGTAGCATCCGACGTAGCTGCGTAGCATCCAACGTGGGTGCGTAGTATTTAACATAGCTGCGTAGCATCTGACGTAGCAGCTGCGTAGCATCCAATGTATCAGCGTAGCATCTGACGTAGCTGCGTAGCATCCAACGTGGGTGCGTAGTATTTAACGTAGCTGCGTAGCATCTGACGTAGCAGCTGCGTAGCATCCAATGTATCAGCGTAGCATCTGACGTAGCAGCTGCGTAGCATCCAACGTGGCTGCGTAGCATCTGACGTAGCAGCTGCGTAGCATCCAATGTAACAGCGTAGCATCCGACGTAGCTGCGTAGCATCTGACGTAGCAGCTGCGTTGCATCCAACGTGGCTGCGTAGCATCTGACGTAGCAGCTGCGTTGCATCCAACGTGACTGCGTAGTATTTAACGTAGCTGCGTAGCATCTGACGTAGCAGCTGCGTAGCATCCAATGTAACAGCGTAGCATCCGACGTAGCTGCGTAGCATCTGACGTAGCAGCTGCGTTGCATCCAACATGACTGCGTAGTATTTAACGTAGCTGCGTAGCATCTGACGTAGCAGCTGCGTAGCATCCAATGTATCAGCGTAGCATCTGACGTAGCAGCTGCGTAGTATTTAACGTAGCTGCGTAGCATCTGACGCAGCAGCTGCGTAGCATTTAACGTGGCTGCGTAGTAAGCGTATATATAACGTAGCCTTTAAAATAGACGTATAATATTTTCGCACAAGACGTGGAGCTCAGTTTATAGTTCAAATTTGCGGCCACTGACAATAGGCATTTTATATACCAAAAATTAGTTTTATTGTAAGAACATAATAATTATAGTTATTGTGTCCATAAAATAACTTGAAAGGAAATGTTTGTATACACTTTGCTCTATTGTAGTCCACACTATGTTGCCATACAAACTTTTGTATCATACTAAAGAAATGATATTATGTGAGGAAAAAATGTCACACAAACTTGGTAGTAAAAACTCACTTAAGCAATACTCCGGCCATATTTCTTTGAAAGTATCGCACTCAATGATACTGAACTAAGTTTTTATGGAGTTGCCAACTTATCGGAGCTCAAATAATGTCCGCGGGCACTGCGAGATGGAGTCGACTTTTTTTTTCAAGTAAAACGAGCTGACGACACGCCTGATGAAAAAAGTTGGCATGGCAATACTTGCAACATCAGATAATATTATTATGATAATAATATAGTGCTTCGTTTTTAAATCGGGAACATGAGTTATAATTGCTTCTGAAATCGGCATCTTATTTGCAAGTTCACACAAATATGACAAGGCGATGTGATGCATATTTTTTATATGATCATAGTTATTAACCCTCAAAAAATTTGTTGTTGAGTTATGAATGCAGTCCTGTTCTTAATGATCTAAAAAACGCGACTACATTTATAATTCAATACGTATTTTTTGTGAGATGATACAAAAATGCTTAGCAGCGTCTAAATTTTGAGCTATTCAAAATTGTGAAAGGTAGCCTAACAAGCTTAAGTGGCATAATATATGTCTGTCGAGTATATCATCTTACGAATTATGTAAAGGTTATTTTTAAACTACTCATATAAAAATGGACCGCATGATCTCATCGTCGCAATGACTTACCTTAACGATCGATGATTTTCTGACAGTGATTTTTTAAAAAATATACATCTTGGCTCAGGGCTTGAGTATCATATTATGTGAGCCACTTAAACGTTCGTTGACATAATTTTAACAGTAAAAACTTTATACAAAAAAACTAAGCTGGTTGTGAAATATTCTCCAAATTAATACTCATTCCTAATACTTTAATATCATGTCTGTTTCAAGTTTTAATGCACAATAGCGAGCGGTGCGGTTCGGTGTATTCAGTTTTATAATGCAATTCACACGTTCTAGTTATTTTTTCAACATTGTATAACAATGTTGATGAAAATAAGTAGCATAATCTACCAAGTTTGTATTGAATATAAGTTTGATTTACGTGCTTATATAAAACTTAAGACTGAACACTTTTAATTATTAGTAGTTAGGAACTACTAGTAATGTCAAGTAGGACAATACGTATTTGGAACAAAAACATCTATTGGAAGAAATCGTTGTGATTCCAGAACCGACGGTAATTGTTATCTTTTTAACCTTTCAAGGCCGTCGCATGCGACCGCGATAACAAAAGAAGAACAATAGATTTCCAAGAATCTGCGATCGAGGTATTTTTTTTCTTTGTAACATCGTCGTTTTCATCAACAGCCCATCACCATTGCTAAACGTAGCCCTCCCCCATGATCATACGATCCAATTCTATCGTGTTTTTGCAATATATTTTCAATTTAAATACAAAGTACTTTAAGCCCATTTGCTCATTACATTATACATATTATTATCCTGGTTTTCTGAAATGTAGGCTACGCCTAGTTTAGAAACCAGTCTCCCATATAAATAGTTCAAACTTTGTAAAGTGTGTAAAACATTTTGTATTTTACCTGTGGTCAGATTAACAAACGAATTTTTATATTATATTATATTTATTCATTTATCGTATACGTATTATTATACACCTAGGCACTTTAGCATCATACACTGAAGACGCAGAGTAAACAGTCGGCGGGACGCAAATATATCTTCGTGTAAATATTTGAGCCGCCGGGAATCGGCTGGTCTAAATTGACTGTTTATATTTATGAACTTCATGAGTTCTTATTGCCATAACAAATATATTTTGATCTGTATTTTCGTCCTCAAAGAGTTTTAAGTCAATAATTGTGGTTTCAAAGAGTCAGAAGCAGCTTTTTTAAATATTTGCAAGTAAACTAAAATGTTTATGTTGTAATTATACTTCCAGCAGCTAAAATGAATATGATCGTATGTCATCTCTCGTTTTCGCACAAACCACTGAGCGAATTTAATGGAATTTGACATGGAGAGGAAAATACATCATATTATTACTATAAGATTTTTATACGGGAAAATGTGCGTATAAAAATCTTATAGTAATAATATGATGAAAACGAAATTGAGAGCAAAATTTGTGTAAGTGGCATCTAAATAGAAAAAAGGACGGGCATTTATTTTCACTGCGCAGTAGAAAGAGAAGTTTTCAATTTAAAAAATGTAGTAAGTAAAGCGAGTATTATTTCTGAGTGTGCACAATCCACAACCCTCTCGCCTAAATTAGCTGAAATGGTTTACAAATCGAGGCATGAAGACGCACATAAAATATTATACATCGTACTGGTTTTATCGCCCGTATATTCAACATACATTTATTTCGAGAAGTCATATTGTAATCATTTCTTATCATGAAACGAACATACGGAGTTTGAGTCGAAAAGTATGAAATATAAATACGCCGACCAAAGAGCTCATAACAATAAGACCTGCTTTTACACGATTTTTATAAAAATCTAGTTTGGACGATTTGTCAACATGCAATGGAACTGTAGGATAGAATGCTACAGAGCCCCAAAGTAGGATCTTTTTGATTTAATAAGGATCCCAGAACATTGAAACTTAAATTTTATTGATTTTTTGCATGTCTCGTGTCATTTTAATAAGACGCTATAAACAGTTATACATCTGCGGGGCTAAAATGGTCGCATTTTGCAATTCCTCTAAAATCAATTCAGAAACTGATTCGTTAGAACAGCCAAACTGACGAATGTCAAATTAGTACGAATTACTAGACATGAATTGCAAGCAGAGTGACTATTTTGTGATTTTTAAAAAATGAATCATATTATGATTCATAATATGATTCTCCAAAGCGACCATTTTAGCTCCGCTGTACATAAGACCTATTCATTTTTGATAAGTCATGTTTTATGATTTAGTAAATAGTCCTGTGTATCTTATTCTACTATCTATGGTTGTAAAGTACACTCGCTAAATGACACGCTGTTTCGAAGTGGTCCCGAATATCTCACATATTTCCGCCACAAATAGCCAAATGTTTTGTGAATGTACGTGAAGATAAACCTTTACACATTTCTTTTGCTTGTTACCGATATAATGATTACAGTGTTTGGATGTTTATGTATGATTCTGTTTTATTCTATTCATTGATTAAGTTACTTGTTCAAAATGCATTTACGGAAAACATCTTACTTAATTTATATCGCAGGTAAAGATTAACAATAAAGAGAATATTTACTAAATATTGAATGCAATCGAACAAACATAATTTTTTATACATAATATACAAAACATGTCTAGTCAGTTTTCTATTTTAATATGTTAAACTAAAAGCTCGGACGGCTTCGCACAAAATGTAAAGCCAAAACTTGTTCGATGATAGTTGAAAAGTTATTACGCTGCGCGGAATGAGTTTTTAATATTTTCCGATATTTTGGGCAATTTGGCCAATTTTTGGCTAATAAATTTTGTTTTTGCCTAAAGCCAGTAGCCAATGTTGGAATTCAATGAGCTAAATGGAAATTCAATGAGATGTCCTCACTTCCCGCTTTTTGATGCTTAAATCATTGGCAAAATTTTGCAATAATCAGCAATTTCTTCATTATTGGTAAACTCAGAAATTGTGATATTATGTATTGGAAATTAAATGTAAATAACCGAAACCCAATATCATTCAAAGAATTGGCGAAAATGGAAAAAGGAAATAATTAAAAATGACTTTCTCTAGAACTCTAGCAAGATCGATTGATGCTTTATATTTCATTTGTTATAATATATAATATAAATACTAAATAATAATATGTGTTATGTAACTTGAGTTAAATAAAAAAGTAAAAAGTTACGTGTTGCAAAATCCACGAAAACCATAATCAGGTTGCATCGATTCGACATAAATCATAATATTTAGTAGTAAAACGGTTTTATTGGAAATAAGATCCCACTGATATCAAATACAGTAAAAAGATACACAACATGAAAGTAACATCAAATAATAATAGCAGATGATGCCAACTTTGAAACTCCAGCTCTCGGATAAAAGTGTAAATATATCTCTTGTGTAAGCAATACCGCTGAGTACCTCTACTCCATCGTGTATGACTTCCAAGTTCCAACGTAAACTATGTTGTACATACGGGGCACAGGTATGTAACGTTAAGGGCCTGATAAAGTGGCGAATAGTCTATTTACAACATTTTTGACAGATTCTCCATACTTCATCTGTTAAGTTAAGTGGTGGATAGCCTATTCGGCACTTTATTAGGAAGTGGTGAAACAGGCCCTTAATGTTACAGCTAAATTGGGAATGTTTTCACGGGCTGCGAAAGGGAAATATTTTATAGATACTTCAATAATTTGAGTTGCACCAACTTGCTATAACGATAACTAATCAACAGTCAAATTTCTGGTTTACTCAATAATGGATTGTACCATTTTAAAATTGTTAAAATGACGCCATATTTAACGAAAACTGTCACTGATCCATTTCAACGATTTTAAAATGGTACAATCCATTATTGAGTAAATCAGAGATTTGACTGTTGATTTGACATTTTGTTATCGTTATAGCAAATTGGTGCAACTCACTCTTGATGTACCTATAAAAAATTTCCCTTTCGCGTATTATATTAGTAGTAACTAAAAATAATATGACCACGGAACTTAACAAACTTTTTTGCACTATACTAATTGATGACATCATGAGCGGATAAACCCTAGGTAATGAAAATATTTCTGGTCTTCAGTTGTCTCATATATTCTGATGTCTGTTTCTATTTCCTCTCTTCTTCGATGTAACTCAAAATAAGAGCGAGTAAATTCGTTATAGAGCAGGTTGGCTCTCTCACATTAAACTTATATTACAATATACTTACATATTATATTTCGTTGCTTCATTCTCGATATAAAATATAACTAGGTAGTGCTTTTTTCCCACAGGCAACATCGCACGAAAATACTTTTCTTATCTGTAACTTTTGTAGTTTTTCCGGTTCTGTATTGGCCCGTCACTAGTAAGACGAGGCGCCATCATCATTCTTTTTTCGTGCGCGGCAACAGACGCACACTCCCGGTTAGCAATTAGTGATAATCAAGATTAAAACAGCTATGCCAAAAAGAAAAGGCAAGAAGTCGTCTTGTTTTGCTGAAAATAAGCGGCGCAGAATACGTGTTTTATCGTCAGACTCTTCGGAAGCGGACGAAAATGCAGGTTAGTTTTTCTAAATGTACCCTCGGAAAATAATATTTTTGATTAAACTTTAAAATATTTTCCTGGTGCAGCCGTGTGTTGCTACCAGGGTTTTAATATGGCCGTGTGTCATTTACATTTTACGACGAAATAATTTATAGATTGGCCGTGTGTCATTTCTATAAAATAATACTGGCCGAGTGTCAAAATGTAGTCATTCAATAAAGACTTATCTTTATTGTTGTAGATCCGAAATCTATACCTGGCGATGAACAACAGTTCGAGGATGTACACGACGGCTTACTACCAGCGTCGCCCTCGCCGTGTGCGCCGACGCAAACGCTAATTACGTCGACTTCAGATAAGGCTTCGGATGATGGCCCTCACATACCTGAGTTACCACCGGAAATTTTATCCGCCCTTGGAGATTCGACGGACGACATCCCGGACTTCGGCGAGGATATTCATCCTAATCTAGCCGAAAGGTGGACCCCGATCCTGCGCAAAGGATTAGACGGCGACCTCAAGGCGAAGCTTATGGCGGAGTACAAAATACCCGCCAACTGCACGTTGCTCAAATCGCCTACGATAAATCCCGAAATTTCCGTTGCCATCACGGGAGCGCTGAAAGCGCGGGACAAAAAGCTGGAGACAGCACAACACCAGCTGGGGCTAGGTATCTCAGCCTTAAATAAAGCAATGACTTTGTTGCTTACGAGCGAGGACAAAATACAGGCGATCAGAATCTTGTCGGACTCATGTCGCATATTGTCCGATTTACACCATATTCGGACAGACCACCGGGTTAGTTTACTAACTCCGAGCCTCGATAAATCTTTCCTCGAGATAGTGGAAGGAAGGGAGAGAGATCTTACTCTCTTCGGTAAAGATCTGAGCGATAAAATAAAGACTGCCAAGGCGATCGAGAAACAAGGACTGCAGATAAAGAAGAGTGTCCTAACGACAGCTTCATCGATGTCTTCGGCGTCTACATCTAGAGGACGCGGTCAGGGAAACTGGCCAGCTCCTCCCCACTTCTCTTCGAACAGGAGGGGGGGCCGGGGAGGATACAGAGCGAACCCAATAGCAGCGAACCAGTACCCGCAACGCCGAGCGCCGCCGCCGCCGCCAGTCGCCGCCGCCGCCGCCAGCCGGTACCGCAGAGCTGCGAGCCCCAAGAACAACCAACGTGCTCCTCGGCGTCACTAGTTCAGGTTCATGCTGCTCGATTGCAATATTTTTATAGCTGTTGGCAGACGATTACCAATAATACTACAGTATTAAGCTGGGTACGAGAAGGTGTCACTATTCCTTTAAAAGATAATTTTATTTCACAGAATAGTGCACCTAGTAATATATTATGTAATGCCTCAGATTTGAGGGACATGTCAACAGCTATCTGTAAATTATTACAATTAGACGCCATTTCATTGTGCGAGCCTAAAGCCGACCAATATTTATCGAGAATATTCTTGGTGCCAAAGCCAAACGGGGAAAATCGATTTATTTTAAATTTAAAAAATTTTAATAAATTTGTTGAAAAAACACATTTTAAAATGGAAGACTATCGAACCGCTTCACGGTTAATTCCTCAAAATGGTTACTTAGCATCGATAGACTTAAAAGAGTCCTATTTACTTGTACCGGTCCATCCTGATTACCGAAAATATTTACGATTTCAATTTATTGGCGAAAATTCAACAGAATTAACTTATGAATTTAAAGCACTTCCATATGGTTTGACCGTGGCACCGAGAATTTTCAGTAAAATTATTAAGGAAGCGATAAAATACCTTCGCTTGCGTGGCCATACGTCAGTTAATTATCTCGATGACACACTGTGTATTGGTTCCGATCATAAACCTATAATGCATAGACGAACAAAGAGTGCGAGAGAGAAGAAAATCCTTTATGGAATTATAACAAGATGAAAAGAGAGAGGCAGTTTAATGTGAACTGTAACCACTTTTATTTGACAGGTCGTCACAAGTCGACACGCGTTTTTGTGCCCTTTCAGTATTTGAAATTTATTGTTTAAATCGTTTGTTATTTTTAACAAATACTATTTTAAATAGCAATGATAACTTGTTCTGTGAGTGATTGCAGTGTAAATCATAGGAATAATCCTGAAAAATATACATTTCACAGGTAATTAATCTTCATGTCCTAGTTGCTACGATGTGTTTATTTTTGCTATATTGTGTCTTTAGTTCTGTATTTCAAATAAAATAATATCAATCCTCCCTTTTACTTTCATATTTTGCGTAACTAAAGGTACTATTGTTCTTAAATTACACAATTTTTGAAGAAAAATTTTTCATAAAATTTTTTTACATATACGCTAGTGCTTGAATCAAATTTATCGATATACTTATCGGTATTTAACAATAACATAAAACCAATCTAAAAATGTAATAGGTGTGTAAGAGTATTATGATATATGTATTATTTAATTTAAGAATAAATAAAATACTAAGTGTGTTGTTTACTTTCAACATTATATTTGCATTTCTAATAATGTAAGGGCTGATTTTTCAGATAGCTTTTACCTGAGTAATAAATAAGTAACTTTATAATGTGTATATTATTTACCCTTATAAGAACCTCATGTCATAACATATCCGACGATTGAAAAATCACCCCAAACGACAATGTGTGTCTTAGATACTTTTCAATCGTCACCTTTTTTTCTGCCAAATAAAATATATGGTACCTAATTTGAAATAGAAAATCTGCCAAAGTTGTATATTATTTATTTCTCATAGAAACTCAGGTAAACTAACTCGAACGCACAGTGTATTTTTTGTCCAAAAAATTGGCCATGCCATTTTTATTACTTAATTTTATAGGATTTGTGATTATAAATGCAGGACGAGAGTACCTGACTGCCCAATTCCTATAGAAGAATGCAAATTAGTACTTGAAAAAAAAATTCTATGATTTCCAGAAAAAAACATAGAAACAGTTATAGCTCAAAAGTTTGATATTCTTTTAAGAATTTATTAATTGGTCTAAATAGTGTCTTAAAAGCCCTACGATAGCGAAAAACATCCAGGCTTTATTTGTTCAAGATAACGTATTTATGACTGACTTTATAAATTTATGTTTTAATTTTTTTAACGTCATGTTTTTTCATATTTGGATTTGAACTAAGACTGAAATATTCTTTTTATTGATACTTATAACCCAAAAAAAATGGGATCCAAATGAGGCGGGGCATCGGAGTTATTCAATTTTATATAATTTTGGATAGGGTTGTCACCGCATAGTTCACATAGTTTAATAATATTTGAAGTAGGTTTTTATAATATGCTCAAAAAAAACAAAGTTCAAATGAGTAAAAAATGTTGGTACAGAAATATTGACAACCCTAAAACCATAGTTACCAAGAAAACTTTAGAAGCCTTTAACTTCGGTGCCCTTTATTATTTGGATCTAAATTTTTTTACACGAATTCTTGTACATTTAAGTAGCAATTCTGTAAAATCCAAATAATTAGAAATACGTTCATAATAAATTAAAGAAAAAAAAACATAAATCGTAAGTAAATCTTTAAACACTTATTTAAGAAATATGTAAATCAGGTTAAATTGTGTGTTTTTTTTTTATTATTGTCGATCAGAATAATCAAGAAGACAATTATGTAAATATTTAAAAAGTTATGGCAGTTTTTAATTTTATTGAAAAAAAATTAAAAGTGTTTTTTTATTGTTCATAATATGAAATTAACACATGTAAATACTAATAAATTACTTACATAACATTTCTGTTCAAGATTTCCAAAAAAAAAGGCATGGCCAATTTTTTGGACAAAAAATACACTGTGGAACGGACTATACTATCGATAGTAAAAGATACATCACTAGCACACGCACACATCGACAGATCGAAAATCGTCACGCATTTTCGGGTTGTCAGGTGGTCTTTACGTCAGTATATTATAAGTCTATGGTTCCGATTATAACGAATGTTATAAAAATGTACAAGACACTGTCAAACTTTTAGAATGTTTAGGTTTTGTCATTAATTACAAAAAGAGCTCTTTACAGCCTAAACAAAATAACACATTTCTCGGTTTTGTTTTTGATACGACAAGTATGACAATGTCTTTGACACAAGAAAAACGTTCTAGAATAGCACAGCTAGTGAGCAAATACAAGAAACTGCCTCGTTGTTCGATTAGAGAATTTTCTCAATTTATTGGTACTCTGGTTGCAGCATGTCCGGCTGTCAAATACGGTTGGCTATACACTAAACTTTTTGAAAGAATTAAATATCTAAATTTAAAAAAGTTTAAGGATTATGAATATAAAATACAATTACCCCAACATATTCTACCAGATTTGTTATGGTGGGAAAATATTATTTTTAAAACATGCACTTCTTTACATGTACCCGATTACAAATTAGAGATTTTTACTGATGCATCTCGGACAGGTTGGGGTGTATATTGCAACGGCCAACGTGCAAATGGTCGTTGGAAGCAAGATGAACTCGAACACCATATAAATTATCTAGAATTGATGGCTATTTTTATGGGCTTAAAATGTTTCGCGAAAGATCTTCGCAACTGTGCTATTCTGCTTAGAGTAGATAATGTAACAGCTATAAGCTATATAAACCGAATGGGCGGCGTCCAGTTTTTACATTTAAATCAATTGGCCAGGGACATTTGGCAGTGGTGCGAAGCTCGTGAACTTTGGTTATTTGCCTCGTACATTAACACCAAAGATAACTTTGAAGCTGATTTCGAATCAAGAAACCCAGATACTGAATTCGAATTAACTCAAACCGCATTTGAGTTTATAACTAAACATTTAGGCATACCTACAATCGATTTATTTGCTTCTCGTGCCACTGCCAAATGTCCTCGGTACGTGTCGTGGAAGCAGGACCCGGACGCTGTCGCGGTGGACGCTTTTACTATCAATTGGAACTCACATTTCTTTTATGCGTTTCCTCCTTTTCCTTTAATACTTAAGGCACTTCAAAAAGTGATTACAGATCGAGCTACTGGAATATTTGTATTTCCCTACTGGCCGGCCCAGCCATGGTTTCCGCTTATTAAAAAACTTTTAATATCGGAGGTCATAGAACTCAAAGAGCCCCTTTATCCTGGTTTCTGGGGCCGGGTACCACCTCCGACTTCCCTGGCTGCCGGGATTGTCTCCGGATAGCCTTCTCTCGCCGGGACGTCCCGGACTCTGCACTGGATTTATTATTATCTTCCCTGTCCAATAATACTTTACGCCAGTATGGCGTAACCTACAAATTATGGTGGGATTATTGTCATAAGAACAACATTGATTTATTTAATTCGTCTATAAAATTAATATTATCGTTTCTCACAGACCGATTCAATAAAAATGAATCATACGGCTCCCTAAACAATCACCGGTCAGCTCTTTCTATTTTATTAGATGTAAATATTGGTCAAAATGATTTAGTGACGAGGTTTTTTAAAGGCGTTTATAAATTACGTCCTAATAATCCTAAGTATTCATATACTTGGGATCTGCAAGAAAATCCTAAAATTTGTCCTGCAAAAACTTTAGAGGATTACATGTCTGTCACTAGAAGTATTCGACCTATGAATGTCGATTCGCTCCTAGTGACTTACAAACGTCCTCACAAAGCTCCCACTGCGCAGTCGATCAGTCGCTGGCTGAAGAACGTCCTCCGCGAGAGCGGCGTGGACGTGTCGGTGTTCAGCGCGCATAGCACGCGCCACGCCGCTACGTCCGCGGCGCGCGCCCACGGGGCCAGCCTCGACCTCATCAGGCGGGCTGCCGGGTGGACGTCTCGATCGCAGACTTTCGCTAAATTTTATAATCGTCCTCTCGCTGACGGTGGAAGCTTTGCAGAGGCGGTTCTACTTTCGTAATCGTTTTATCTATAGTTGATTTATTGATTTTATAAATGATTAATAATTGTGATTTATTTACAATGTTAATTTATTTCACATAATATATTTTAATATTATAATCCTCTTGGATTTCATTTACCCCATATTTTAAATCTCTAAACATCTACCTAGTTATATTTTATATCGAGAATGAAGCAACGAAATATAATTGATGATCAAACGAACTTCTTGAAGTGAAGTTCGATCGATATTATATGAGTTGCTTCATTCGAAGATATAAAAACCCGTCCCTCCCTTAAATTTAGAAAATAAATTAATAAGTAGCTAATTGTCTCTAAAATAATGATGGCGCCTCGTCTTACTAGTGACGGGCCAATACAGAACCGGAAAAACTACAAAAGTTACAGATAAGAAAAGTATTTTCGTGCGATGTTGCCTGTGGGAAAAAAGCACTACCTAGTTATATTTTATATCTTCGAATGAAGCAACTCATATAATATCGATCGAACTTCACTTCAAGAAGTTCGTTTGATCATCAATTATACATACTCACACATATTATATACTTTTGTTAGATGAAGTTTCCCATAAAATGGATAGATGCCAAGCTATCTACAGGTATCAACATCTGCAGTACGCCAAAATATGATGGTTGATGATTTGAGCTCCCCATTTGGCATGTTACGCCATACTCCATATTAAAATAAATATTTGGGTATGGGGTTATTTCTATTTCTATATTTGCTGGCGGTAAACATAACTGTTTGTGTTGGGGTTCACAAATACGACGACCTCGACCAGTTTCACAGTTAATGTTGGAAATATTTAACAGTTTAGGACAAAAATGTTTTAGAGTTATAGGGTAACTGATTTGGAAAATTGACTTTTGAATGGAGGCTTAATGACCAGATAATTAATGATTAATGAAAAATTAAGTTAAACATAAAATCCGTAAATCATAATCACAGAAAAAATATTATAGTTACAAAGTCTTATAAGTACTCTATATTTAGGTGTAATAACAAGCAAGATTAGAGGTATTTGAGGATAAAAACACTTTGTCTAATTCTAAAATAAAAAATAAACTTAATTATAAAGGTATTTTAATTAAAAAAGTAATTGAAAACAAACACTCCAACTAAAACGTCTAGAACTGAACAGACGTAACAAAAGTTATATCAAAATATTTGAAGACGGATCCAATTGAATTGATAAACGCTTTAAATTCCGATCGAGTGATTTCGAACGTAATAGCTCCGGAACGTAAATAGTGAAAGCGGGCGAAAATATACCTTATTCCACTAGAAATAGGGCTACAATATCCGAGGAAATCGTTCGGACAAATAGATTTAAATAGGTTTAATTCTTTGATAAAGGACGTCGTCAATATAGATCGAAATCTTTAGGCTCCCCATTTGCGACGCTATTTAATGGTTTAACTTAGATTTGTTGAAAATTAATTGAAAAGATTATAACTTAGTATTAAGTAATAGGATAATATAATAATTATTACTGTAATGTTTTCACTCTAGAGGCAACAGACGTTTCATAGCTTTTCCGCAAACATTCTGATATGACGTATGCAACTGCATGTCAGCTGATTTTGGTTGGATGCACTGTATAATATGCAGGCAGCACCCTCTGCAACGACCTTTGCGAAATATTCCCTATTGCATCTTATGTACGTAGTACTATCACAGAAATCGATTCATTTGGCGATCGATGATTTGACAGATCATGACCGACGTTGACTTGAAAAACCTGATCAAAACAACCTATGTCAGCTACTTCCCCGTTTCCTTATAACTTACAATACAAAAAAACGTAGCTCAATCACGTCTGCATTTGATGCGGTCTTTTCCTTGGAAAGGCAACGTTTTGAAACTTTTAATAGAGCCGGCAAAGCACTGTCCATGGACGACGATATTTGATTTCCATCAGGTGACTCATTTGCTCGTTTACCCCCTAATCTTATATAAAATAAAGGTTGATCAGAAATGTTGTCGTAGAATTATATGTGAAGTACTAAAGTAGGCGTTACTTAAGAACTAAAAGTAAGCCAGTAAAAGTACTCCTGAAACATTATAGTCCTTGTTTTAGTTGGACATGTGACATGGATATTGGGCCAAAGTCAACAAAGGTTAAGCCTTTTCTCTGTAGCTAGCGATGCACAGTAATTATATGTAGGTTACTTTATTTTTTTAATATAGGCAATAAGGTTTAGCAACGACAGATAAATCAATAGGCTTCCTCAAGTCCGTTGACTTGCAATATTATCATAAACGAGTTTGATTAAAATTAAAAATTTACAAGCACATACCTTTTTTGACAGACTAGACTAGAGGTTTGTTGAAATGCGGAAACCGAACATTTTTCCCTGATAAAACTATTCTAATTACTTTACAGATTCAAAGTACACTGAATAATGAATATCATTGAAATGGTTTCAGTTTAAGCATGAAGTTGAAGTATCGATACAAAATTACATTTATATTATGAGCATAGATAACTAGCTAACACGTTAAACAATAGATCATACAAAGCATCTAATATTTAAACCTCCCTCTAGTCTAATTAGCGTCAACGTCAGGTTTTCTCAAGGAGTGAACTCAAATTTCCAATTAGGTGAAACTGAAATTCATTAGGAGATGGGCTTACGTATAAATATTTACAGACGTAATACATTATTCGGTAGACGGTACTGTGAATTATGTATTAAAGCGTGGTACAAGGGATGAGCTTGGAGCGATTCGGGATAAGCATTTGAACCAAAAACAAAGCAGTGAATTATTTCCTAAAGTTTTGCGCAAGAGCAATGCAAACAAGTTACAACCAGACATACCTTAAACTGATAAATAATTTGGAAAACAATTATTATTAAAATTATTATTAAATATTATAATTTTTAGATTTTATTTCGTACTTAAATATCGTACTATGTGCTTTTATCAAGACATAAAATGATACTGATTTATAGAATCTAGGTTAAAGTTGTGATAAATAAAAATAAAAAAAAAATATATCATTTTATTCAAAATAGGTATCATGAATACACTTTTTGAACGTCAGAAGAACGTAGAATCTACGGTGCCTACCACCGGTTACCACCGGTGTGAAGTTGACTTACGGCCGTTCCCAATATTTGATCTATCTCTTACTTGAGATAGGAATAGCTCACATTAGACATTAGCTCCATATATTTTATGTCAATTGTATGTCAGCTGCGATCGGTTGTATGTCAAACTAGAGATAGATTGAATATAGGGAACGGCCATTAAAGTATTGCACAGATCATTTTAAATTGTCTTTACAAATTTTATTGACACTTTATTTTTTTAAATGTTCCTTCACCCTTATAAAATCTGAAATCAAATACCTACCCGTCGCTTGTGGCTCGCGTCGTGTGAAACCAAATAAAATACGCTTTCCACTTGTGACTTGCGTCTCCATTACATTCACAGTACTTTTAGAGAATTGACTTCCACAGAATATGAATAACACATACGTTGAAGCTCCGGTAGATAAGTATATGTATTGAAAAGAAAGTTATTTACATTTTCAGGTCATTTTGTCGAATAAAACGGTTCGTAGTGTTTAGCATAACTTATTATAATAAAATATATTTGTATTAATAATAAATGAGGTATTTTTGTAGTTAAAATAATTTTTTTGTAGATTAAATTAACAACTGAACAAAGATAAGAAATAATTATTTACTTGACGTCATCTTCTTCTTCTTATGATCTTATATATAAAAATGGATTTTCAAATGTGTTAGTCGCGCTAAAACTCGAAAACGGCTGAACGGATTGGGCTGATTTTAGTCTTAAAATATTCGCAGAAGTCCAGGGAAGGTTTTTTAAAGTGACACAGAGTTCACCGGGACAGCTAGTTAATAATAAACAAGGTATTTTTGTAGTCAAAATATTATTTTTGTAGATTAAAAAATTAATATTATCTGAACAGAGATAAAAAATAATAATTACTAACTTGACGTCATATTGTGTGTTGGTCACAAGCTGCTATATTGTTCTCTTTCCTACTGTAAACTTATTAGGCCTTATAGGTTTTTATTTATATTTATTATATTATTATTTATTTATATCATGCAATAAGATATAAAAATCAAAACAAAAATTTTGCTAAGATGTTCAGACAGACACGTTTGAAAACTTATGAGTTATGACTTTTTATTATATTTGTCGAGGTTAATAAAATGTAATAAATTGTAACAAATCTTTGTATATTTCCAGCTGTTCAACTTTGATGTAAGATGACATATTCTGAAATCTCAACGATACAATACTAAACGCGGACTACACCATTTGCAGTAACTCCTTAACGCTACATTTGCTCCGACTGGATTGAACTTATGTGCGATACGGCGTATGTTTCAGCCGATTTAAAATTGTCTTGCTATATGTGGGTCCCTAGACGATCAATTTTATTATGCAATATCATTGAACAATATTTATGAACAGTAAAAGCCAGTCATAACTGAACTGTAATTATTACTACAAAAGATATACACTGAATATACCTATTATATTACGGTTATTTTTTATGCTAGAGGTAGCACCAGCAAAGACAGTAAACAAAAAGTTTTGTTAAACGTTTGCCAACGTTTCTGTGTGCACATCGGCGTACCCAGGTAGGTGCAGGGGGGGGGAGGCAACTGCCTCCCCCCCCCTGGAAGATAAAAAAATGTAAATTTTCCTGGCACGTGGGAATTAAAAACGTGTTACAGTACTCGGCGAAAAATGAAGTGTTGGAAACAAAAATATAACTTGTCAGTCAGATAAAATAAAAGTCAGTTTTGTCGATTTTTTTGTTTCAATATACCAGCGACCGCCTTCTCGAAACAGGTATGCTGCCCCCCCCCCCCCATTAAAACTTGCACTATTTCCTAAGTTGAACTATATCTAGTACATACAAAAAAAGAATGATTGAAATCGGAATGGTAGTTCCAGAGATATGCGAACACAAACTTAAAAACATACATACATACTTACATAAACTAGGCCTTTACATCCGTTGTGGATGATTTATACAGTATTTTCAGAGCGAAGTAACCACTCCTCAAATACTGTAGTGCCTGGGACAAGATTTTTAAATGTCCGTATGGTTGCCCAAGCACATACAGCATTCTCGCAACATAGTCGGCCTAGTCCAGAGGAAAGAACTAGTCAATACGTCTGGAACCAACCATGTGCGGGTTTCCTCACGATGTTTTCCTTCACCGTACGAACGTCCGTATTATGTACTTAAGATCAGAAAATGTCTCATTGGTACACGCCTCCACCCGGGATCGAACCTGCACCCTCTACGAGTGCTAGCCAAAGGTCTGCCCATTAGGCCACGGACGCTCATCTTACTTACATACATACAATATATTACATACATACACTTGAAATTTTGCACATTTGTTCAGACGCTGATATAGACTAACATATACGAAAATTGGGCAGTTTTGGAAATATTACATACATACGCGTTGAATTGATAACCTTTTTTTGAAGTCGGTTAAAAACAAAATTAAAACTTAAGAGCATACGTTAACATTTTTTTCCCATACAAACGTATTCCACAATTTCCTCCCTGGATAATGCGTCTAGACAAATGATTTTCTTATACATTATTGGGATCTGTAAAAGCTATGCCTCTACGTCCGATTTTTTTTAATTTACTAATAAATAAAAAAAATATGAAATTAATGTTCCGTACTCCGCCAATAAACCGACCATAAAGCGAATTTGAAAGATTTTTTAGGTAAAATAAAAACGTAGAGGCATAGACTCATCCTTTCTGAAGATATTAAAAAAATAATTAGATAGGCTCTATTTTAAAGGAGGAATCAGAGGAATACGTTACCTCGATTTACTGTATCTGTCTCTATCACAATACACCTGCCAGCACAGGGTGAAGCGTGATGGAAATAGTTTCTTCGTTCAAATTTTACTGTACCCGCGTTCCCTCTTAAGGCTGCCACACAACAAACTCAGGCACTTGTAACAAAGTCCTAAATTATATGACATATTTGTACTTAAATAATAATTATTAATAAAATTAAAATTTAAGGCTTTAAAATTTCCATAGAAAACACACAATTTTTGGCCAATATATTTTGTTCTATAACGGGACGGAACCCTTTGTGCGCGAGTCCGACTCGCACTTGGCTGATTTTTTAATTTACTTTTACCGATTTCATTGTAATTGGTAACTGGTAACCAGCTGAGCCAAATCGCACAAATACCGACAAGAGCTACAGGGGAGAAGAATGTGCGAAACAAATCTTTCTAACAGTGGCGTAGCTACCAAGGGGCAAGGTGAGGCGGTGATCCGAAGCCACCTCAAGGGCCTCTCGGTCTCTAATTTATAGGTTATAAATTTTATATGTTTTGTAGCTGTTAATTTTTATATGGTATCTTTTAGATAAGTAGTAATGTAAAGAAGATTTGAACTTGCAAAAGGTAAGATGGTTACGTGAAGTTTTCAATTACGTCCTGCATGTTGAGTCGCCACTTGGGGCCCTATTTTTGCCCCAGCGTCCTCAGTTAGCTACGCCACTGCATCGGGATTTTCTCTCACAGTCCTAACAACGGATGCTCGTTTCTAAAACATAAATTACCCCTGTTTTGAGATGAAACTATGTTGTTAATAAAATTCAAGACATACCGCAATACGCCTTCATTAGAATAGCTTCATTACATAGGCGGGAAGCCTCATAAATATGCAAGCTTATGTTACGCGGCGAGACTGTCAGCATCAGTAATGTACATGTACATACAATATACAGGATTTCATGTATTAACCCCTATATTTGGGATAATAATCAACATGATATAAGCAGACAACTATTGTCTGCTTATATTATCATGTTTATGTTACACTTTGACTATAGAGTACAGTAGTCAGTAGTTGCTATATAAATTCGAAACTGTGTGCTACCTCTTTACGCTTTTAAGATGTTGAACCGATTTTGATGATCTGAGTCCCATTAAAAGATTTAGGAAAGTTTTTTGGAAAATGGAAAGGTTAAAAAGTCAGTGAAAAAAATGCTACTTATCTCAACCCTTCCCAACGGAATAGTTCCCGAACTACTAATAACAAGACGTAGAAAAAATAACCTATAGTAATTACGGTTATATCTTCTTCTCTATAAATAAAATAAGTTGTAAATTTTGTTAGTTTCGCTAAAACTTAAGAATAGCTGAACCGATATGGCTAATTATGATATGATAAGGAAAATATTCGTGAAAGAAAAGTTTATATTATAGTGATACGTTTGCGTCATCTAGATTTGAATAAAAAAACAAAATTTAAATATTTCATATTGCACATCGAAGCTCCCTAGGTGCACAGTATTCATTTTATTAAGAAATGCACAATATTATACTACATAATGTTATTCAGGATTATCAAAAGCCAACAGCAATCACCATAATAGATTCTCCCTGATTACATCGTAGGTGTTGGAATTAGGGAAATGCTATCGGATTTGGCAAGCATGCATCTGCACAGGTGTTATTTGATTTATGTAAGGCTTTGCGGCTTACAGTTTGAATGATAATTCGGCTATGTAGGCCAATAGTGTATGTGATATTATATTGATGAATTAATGACCATGATCTGACAATATTATCTATTGTTCACAATACAATAATTATACATTCTATACGTCCATAGAATCGTATATAATAATACGTCAAGTTAGACATAAAATATAAAATGTCAACACAGCTATATTTTTATGGTTAGGTTAGATTGACCATTGCAAAAATATAGCCGTGTGTTCTTCTGTGAGTGCTGGAAAAAATATTCTAGGTCAAAGATAAAAATTTCGAGGTTTTTTAAGTTTTTCCTCGATAATGACATACCATTTTCAGGTAATATCGGATATTGTCAATTTTTTTTGTTAAAATCTGATAATTTTCGGTGAGACTGTTACTATTTTAATCGCAAAATGTTTAATAGTACCGACCATACTGAAAAAAAAACCAAACAAAAACCATAATATTAATAGAATTTTTAAGATATATTATTATGTGCTTCATCTGAGGTTACTTTTAATATATTACAATTAATTATGTACGATGTCATCAGTTTTATTTATGATTGATAAATAAAATCATTAAATTGCATCATCCAAAGCCACATTCAAACGTATAATATGTTTATTTGCAGTGGGGTGAATAATAAATTCCCGGCTTATGTCTGTCTGCTCGCAGCCAGATTGTTCTCGTAATCCCAGTTCGGCTAATGGTTGTACTGCACTACCGATTTTGTAGCAGTGGGGTATTATCAGCAAAAGAAAATCCAAAAATACTATACAGAAATCGGCTTAGAGTGGATTGCACCTACCTACTTTAACTATAACTTTAACTTTAACCATAACAAAAAGTCAAATGAACTGTCAAATCCCTAGTAAAAGTCCATTATGGGTGCCATATTTGACGATAACCTTAACTTTAACTACGCCTCTGGTGCAACCCACCCTTAAATAAAAAAGAAATTAGCTCAAGCATTTATTGTGCAAAAAATAAGTAAACAAAGAGAGGAAATAGTAATGAAAACTTTAGGATACAAAATAAAATTGACTATCACATAATTAAGAACACGCAAAGCTGACATAGTTATCGCCAATTTATAATGACCGACTTTTAATTGACCAAACTTAATATTAATCTAAGTCGACGTTAGAACAGGAACTCTGATTCAACAGAATAGATTGCATCTGAAGATCCATTTGCTTCTTCATCGCCGCCTCCTCAAACTGCTTTAACAGACCCTTCTTCCACTTATCACCGAACAGGAATGTATCGACTTTATTTTCAAGCAGCTGGCCCCTCAAATCCTTGTTAAATTTAACGACAATGGCATTCCTTCTAGCAACCGACTCGTTGTATTGAAAATCACATAACAATTTGCCAGCGTCTACCAAATCTTCAATTATGTCTTGGTCACCATCTTTCTCAATTAGTTTAGTGAGCGCTTTGCTCACACAAGTCAAGCCCAGGGCAATCTGCTTTTGCTTATTTTGCATTTCGACGTCCTTTCTCAAAACACTTTCAACCAATTCATTCTTCAGTAGCGGATTGATCTCTGGCGCATTAATCATTGGGCAATTTTTTGGAATAAGATGTTTCGCTTCAAGCCCCTTCTTATCTGACACCTCTAAGCCATTGGCAAGTAAATAATTCCAGCTTTCAGCCAATTCCTTTGTTATGTCTTCCCCCGTTTTGCAACCATTTTCATCCGAATGAGCTCTCGGCAGTATGTTGAGTATATCTTTTTTTAAATTTCCTTTTTTTTTAGATCCCTCTCCATCGTTTCGAGGCCTTGAAGTTTCCAATGTTGAGGAAAGCAATTCATCTGTATAACAACAATAGCTTAAAACTGTGTTATCTGTTAAAAATCATCTGTTGACTAAATATATCGTCAAATGTAGCTTAGATTACTTAGATTTTAATTCAATAACTAAAATTTTGTAGCTGATGTGTTATTTATTATTAACCCTCGATCGGTCACGTCGAGTTTTCAAAACGAGTAAAAATATAATGTCATATAACTAGCTGTCCCGGCAATGATGTTTTGCCATCTATATATATAAAACTCAAAGGTGACTGACTGACATGGTGATCTATCAACGCACAGCCCAAACCACTGGACGGATCGGGCTGAAATTTGGCATACAGGTAGATGTTATGACGAAGGCATCCGCTAAGAAAGGATTTTGATAAATTCCCACCCTAAGGGGTTAAAATAGGGGATGAAATTTTGTATAAAATAATACTTCTTAGCGCGAGCGAAGCCGCGGGCAAAAGCTCGTATAAAATATTTAGAGTGGGATGCATCAACTGACTTTAACTATAACTTTAACCATAACAAAAAGTCAAATGAACTACGCCTCTGGTGCAGCTCACCCTAATAAATAAAAATAAATATAAAAGAGTATAATTCGTGTGTCCTATACACACGAATTATACTCGATTTTGTCAAACAAAATCTCCTTATGTGTGTGTTGTAGTTTGTGTAATGTTTCTTATTTTGTTAAAAAATGTATGATAAAAGCATAATTTCAAAATAATATTAGCTCGATGCACTCCTTCACCATGATAATTAATAAACTATAACTGTGCGAAATTTCAATCACCTACGTTTCCGCATTTAATCCTTTTTTAAAGTCAGTTAAAAGCACGTACCTCTTTCTTCCAGGCTTGTCTCAACCACGTTAAAGGGCTGAACGTTCTCATTGCGCCTTGTCATGTCTGCTTGCATGTCGCTTTTAATTTTTTCGATTAAATATTTGGCGAGAATTTCATCATCAAATGGACGCTTGGACATTGTAGCAAAATTTGTGGACGTCCTTTCTGTATTAAAATTTTGATAATGTGTGCCAAAATATAATATACGCACTGATAAATATTGGCGGTGATGTGGACGGTCGCGATAAGGATAGCAGGGCTGTGCCAGTTGGCTTAGCTTGTTTAAGACTGACCGCAAACGCACGTTTTCTGTATTCGATTTCAAAATTTCTTTCAAAGGGATCTTTTTAACTTAACTTCCGAGGGATGTTAAGTTTTTCGTTACGAAATTTCTTGATTCGATCGCCGCGCTAAAAGCCCGCTATGATAGCTATGCAATAGCTATTAAGTAAAAAAAAAACCTCCGCCAAACAACTTTAATTCATCAAGCCCCGAGCGGTCGCATGCGACAGCGAGAACAATAGATAAGCTGTGTCTCGTTTTTCTAAGATCGACAGGTTAAAAAGTAATAAAATAATATTTACTGACTTTAAGTTTAAATAATTCCTAAGTGTAAAGTGATATTTTAGTCCATAATAATAATTGTTGTCACGGTGTGTCGGGGTACTCGTGTGAAATCAAACATCTACATTAGCAGTCCTTTTACTAACTTTTTTATCTGCGGTTAAAACATAATATCCACACTAATATTATAAATACTAATATAATATTATAATTAATGCGAAAGTGTGTCTGTCTGTTACCTCTTCACGCCCAAACCGCTGAACTGATTTTGTGAAATTCGGTATATATAGATACTTTGAGTCCCAGGAAAGGATAGAAACATGGGATACTTTTTATCCCGAAAAAATGTACGGTTCCCGCGCGATTAACGATTTTTGGCGCAAAGCGAGCATCATTTAGTTGTTTTATTTAAAATAACTCGTCCTACCAGAACGAGACATAATATTTGACGATGAGCCAGACTACTCAATGATGTGTAACAAAAATAAGTGATAATACTTTAGGGTGTGTACGTGTTCCTTGTAGAGAGTTCACTGTGAAAGTAGCAGCGCTGAAAGACGATTTTTTTTTTCACTTTTGTATGGGCAAGGGCCCGAGCGTCACGAGTTTCCCCATACAAAAGTGAAAAAAATTTGGTCTTTCAGCGCTGCTACTTTCACAGTGAACTCTCTACGAGGAACACGTACACACCCTAAAGTATTATCACTTATTTTTGTTACACCCTGTAGATAACACATTCGAATGATATGATAATATTATGGAATGATTGCACTTTTAAATTAATACTTTTAGTGCTATTTCTTGTAAAGATAACCTGTACAGTAATCTAAATGACCTTCATACATTCCAAGGGGGAGCGCGTCACCATGTTAGAGGACAGTGACATTGCTTTGTTGTGTTTTTTTTTTTTTTTTTTCTTTATTTATTAAAGAGGGTTTGTTCGCTTTGCGAGCATGTCACCCTCATAGGAACATACAGAATAATTTATGCTCTAAACTTAATGCCTAACTTAACTAATTTATATAACATGCTAGCCTCTTTAGATTTTGGGAAAGAAAGGATACTATTGCATACTCCTATCTGACGTACATCAATATTATACTGATATAGAATTCTCAGTCTCTCGACTTCGTTCCGGACACATTCAATTAAAATATGGTACACGTCTTCCACCACGCCGCATTCTGAACAGTTTGGTGATGTGATTTTTCCCATTAATGTAGCGAAACTATTTAAAGGAAGATGTCCGGAACGAAGTCTGAGACTCAGTACAATATCTTGCCTGCTCATATCGGCATCATCGAACCAAGGTCTTTTTGGTATGGTCATTTGCATAGTTCTATACCACACTCCTTTTGATAATGACCGTTCATCAAAATATTCTTTCCATAACCGGTATCCTCGAGATTTTACGTTAGTTAAAATATTAGTATAGTCAGGAAGAAGTTCCACTAGATCACCTCGCGTCGTTGCTTCTTTCGCTAAACCATCTACCCTCTCGTTGTCTATGATGCCGATATGAGCAGGTATCCACTGTAATATAATCTCTTTGCCAGAACTAATTAAACTTAAAATACATGCCACGATATCATAAGCTAACTGCGTACATTGATCATTAGAACAACATTTTAATACATGCTGAAGAGCACTCTTGGAGTCGCAAAAGATCACAATTTTTTTAACATTAATAGACTGTACATATAATAACGCATTGTAAATAGCGACAAGTTCTGCTCCCATGATAGATGTATGTGAATTAATTTTAAATCTACCGGTCTTATTTAATTGTGGATCCAGAAAAGCTGCGCCCACTTTATCTTGGTCTTTCGATCCGTCTGTAAATATCTTATGAAACTGTGAAAAATAATTTACAATATAGTTATTACATTTTGTTTTCAAATCATTTTTTAATAATGTTTTCTTGGGCTCGGGGGCATTTTCAATATATAACTTAATTACATGAGATAGGTTCACATTGTTTACCCACGTAATGAGTGAAAATCTGCCTAAAATACTGCTAGATTCAATAGGTATCGTCTTATATAAGTCATGTAAGCGGACCAATAAGGGCTTTTTCTTTCGTCTCCAGAACGGACTTTGGCAAAGATCGGACAATTTATCAACTACGGAAAAAGTATCATGATTAGAAATAGATTTTAATTTTAATAAAAATTTTCCAGCTAAATAGTGTCTCCTGATATGTAACGGGGGGAGAAAAAGTTCACATTCCATTACATGGATCGCAGTATTCTTAAGAAATCCACCTATTGTTCTCAAACACGTATTTTGAATTTTAGTCAGTTTACTTAAATTAGTATCGGATGCACTATCGTAAAGGAAACTGGCGTAATCCATTCTACTGCGAATCAGTGAAATGTACAGACGTCTCAAAAACTTGGGATGAACCCCCCACCCTGATCCAGCCAAAATCTTAAAAACATTTAAATGTTTCATACATTTTTCCCTTATTTCGTTTACGTGTTTGGTCCATTTTAGGGATCGGTCTAAATGAACACCTAAATATTTAATACTATCCACTACTTGTAATGAATTGTTATTTAAACTTAATTTTATTGACTCTGACTTATATCCACTTTTAAAAACACATATTTTACTTTTATGAGATGATATATTTAGACCTATGTTTTGGATAAAATTATTAAATAAATTTAATGCCGATTGTAGTTTACGCTCTGCTTCTAATATATTTTTAACTGTAATATATAGGACAAAATCATCTGCGTATTGTGATAACAATACGTTATTAATTATAATACAGGTACAAACATAAATAGTTCCAATGTTAAACAAAATAGGGGACAACGGGTCACCTTGAGCTAAGCCGCGGTCAGTATTTGTAGAAATAATGCAATCACCTAATAAAATTATTGTCAACGTCCTTTCTTTCAGGAAATTCCATAAATAGTTACACAATTTTTTGCCCGTTCCCAGTCGGTCCATAGTAGATAATAAAGCACGCACATCAATATTATTATACGCGTTGTCTATATCAATAAAACAGGCAACTGTTATCTTTTTTTCTGAAAATCCGGTTTGAATTTGTGACACGAGTCTAGTTAAGTTAAATAACGTCGATTGGCCCTTTCTGAAACCTGTAGTATTGCTCGAAAAGTATTTATTCCTTTCCATAAACCATTCTATTCTATGAAATGGAATGTTATGAAACACCTTGCATATGCATGAAATCATGGAAATGGGCCTTAGGGACGAAGAAGAATCTGGGTTTCGGCCTGGTTTTGGAATCGGAGTTATAGTAATACGGCGCCATTGAGTTGGAACAAAGGACGAGTCATAAAATTGGTTGTAAAGTGAAACTAAAATGTGTTTACCGTTTTCAGGCAAATGTTTTAACATTGAATATGAAATTTTGTCATGACCTGGCGATGTGTCTTTCGATTTTATACAGCTGTTAAGTTCCTGAATATTTATTGGAGTTTCCAAGTCAGAATTCTGTGATGTAAAAACCGGTTGTCTAGGTAAAACAGAGTCGGGAGTAATAGTGCGTAGTAACTCATTAGCCATATGCTTGTCAACGTACCTATTTTGTATATGGCGCCCTTTAACCCATCTCATCTTCTGCCACAGCTCATTTTGACTAGATACTTGGTCGAGGGAAGAACAAAAGTTTTGCCAAGATGTTTTTCTAGCATTTCTAATGAGCCTTTTAGATTCCCTGATTTTATCCTGAAGAATATTATAATTATTGGGTGTGGGGTTGCGTCGAAATTTAGAAAGGGCCAAACGGCGTTCTGCTACAACTTTAGAGAGAGATGCATTCCAGTATGGCTTACAAGAAAATCTGCTTTCGATGTTTTCGTTTATTTTAACATATGGAATATATAAATCCGCTGCTATGTTCATATAGTCAATAAAAAGATCGTACGATGCTTGTAAATTGTTTTGAAAAATGTAATTGTTGTAAAGTTTGTGTAATAATGTTTTATATGAAATCCAGTCGGCTTTTTTATAGTTTCTTTTATCTTTTAAAAATTTTAAATTTATTTTTTGATAAGTAGTAATTTTAATTATACAATGATCGCTACCTAGCATTTCATTCAATACCGACCATTCGAGTTTCAAGCTTAAATCACTAGTGGCTAGAGATAGATCTGGGGAAGAATACTGCATATTGTTGTTATGTAACAAGTCAACACGAGTGGATTGGCCATTGTTCAATACAATAAGATTACTATCTGATATCGCATTAAAAATCTGATAACCACGATGATCATTTTTGCTGGACCAATAATTGTGGTGGCCATTAAAGTCACCGAGCACTAAAGTTTTATTCGGTAAATTTGAAAAAATCAAGTCCCAATCCGTTTGACTCGTTTGTATTGATGGAGGACAGTATATTGACACTATATTTTCTACTTGGTCACAATTATAAATGCTAACTGACAAAATTTCTATACCCGGGTTACAATTTTGTATAGATTGTAATTTAGATTTTACTGACCTGTGCGTAAGTATCGCCACTCCGCCGTATGTGTCATCGCGGTCCTTGCGGAAAATATTATATCCATTAATCCTGAAATCGCGATCCGTACACAACCAAGTTTCACTTAGTGCCGCAATGTGAACCTTCTCTTGCAGTAATAAATTTTCAAATTCAGCTACTTTCGGTCTTATACTACGGGCATTCCACTGAATAATATTAAGTTTAATATTACGTTTATTACTATCCGTCGTCGTCGGCAAAATATTTTAGAATAAATTTCAGAATTGGCCAATCAGCGACGTTATCTACTGCTAACAAAATCAACCATTCAATACAACATTTCAATACATTTTTAATTTTAATTTGAGTATTATCATACGTCTTTAAAAAAATAATTTCTTGTAGCCTACTTAATAGTTCACTAAAAGTAACTTTTTTACGGTCCATTTCTACATTCGTTTCTGTTTCACTTTTTGAGTTCACGCTATCCTGGATACATTCTTCTTCTACGATTTCCATTTCTAATTTTATATCTTCTTGCTGCTTTTGCTTCTTCTTGACACTCGGTTTCTGAGGAGGAGGATGATGGACAACCGCAGTAGTTTTCACCTTGTCAGCGTACGTATTAGGGAGGTTAGCTTGAGATGGAGTGGAGCAAATAGAATCAGCATCGTTGATAATAAGAGTTTCGTTTATGGGTAAAACTGGGAATCCCGATAGTGTAAATGCTTCTTTATCTTGTTCACGGTCGTTTGTTGGTGGCACATACATTGTAAGGGCTTTTCTAAAGGTGCAGTTAAATTCGGCCATGATATCACGTATCTTTTTTTCTTTAATAAAAATAGGACAGATTCTCGACAGAGCCATATGGTCACCATTGCAGTTAGCACAACGATATATTTCAACTTCACAGTTGGGATGATTTTTTGCGCACTTTGGGCAAACTATTTGTTTGCTAGGGCATCTTTTGTATGAATGGCCGAACTTCCAACAACGGGAACATTGCGAGACTGGAAACACATAAGCTTCCACCTTTATCCTTGTATCGTGCACATAAACATATGGTGGTATGTACGAACCCTTAAAGCATAGACGTACCGACTCACTAGGTAGCCATCCAGATTCGTCTAAATTTCTGCGATTTAAACGGTTTACCGATAAAATTTTGGCTGGTTCTGGGCAAGAAATACTTTTTAATATATATTCATCCGAAAGGTCTAAGTCCACGTCTTTTATCACGCCGTATGAAAAACTCGTCTCCATAGCTTTTTGAATTCGCCATCCCATATCGATTAGATTTTTACAGTTTTCTAGTAAATCAGCACTAATATGACTATTTAATTCGACACGTACTCTGTAAGGGTTAATGTATTTCACTCTTATTACATCTTTTATGTTGTTCTCCTTGAATAACCGGGCTAAAGCAAATTGTTTTGGCATAATTTCATTCGACGATATATATATTTCGATTTTTTCTTCCTCTCTTAATTTTTTCCCATGTCTCCTAACTTCTATCCATTCATCTTCTTCATCATTTCTGTCTCTTTTCGTAGGTCTCATCTCCACTGCTAACTCATTACTCTTCAGTAAACCGCACTCATTATTACACTCCGCACTCAGTTCTTCAGATATTTCATTAGATTCATTCATATCGAATAGGGTATTTGACAACATTTAAAATAAACCTATTGTAGGTAGTGTGTAGTCGCAGCGAGCCGGCGCGCCGGCGCAGCGGCCGCTATGCCCTTAACACGTAAACAGTAGATCGCTTTATCGATGCGCACTAAGTAATAGAAACGACCGATTCGCACGCATGCCGGTACGAGACTGCTTTGTTGTGTTGCATTGTTGCAATGTTAATAATATTGTCGCTTTAGGGTTAGTTCACATTGCAACGTGACGAAACGATGACGAAACTTTTAATCAAAACTGATTTATCTACTACACAATAGGCGTCTCCCAGACAGACGCGAGCAGCGGTGGCGGTGGCGGTCAGTTGGATGGCTTGAGAGTTCTAGGAACGACACAGACACACGCGGTGGCGGTGGCAGTACAAACAACTGACCGCCACCGCTGCCCGCGTCTGTCTGGGAGACGCCTTAGGGTCAATTCAGACCGCAACGCGACGAGGCGAGGCGCGACTCGACGCGACCTAAATTTGTATGGATTTGACAGATGTCGTCAGCGTGAGACGTCTTGCGAATCTGTCAAATCCATAGTAATTTAGAAATGCATCTACGCGTCGCGTTGCGGTCTGAATCGACCCTTGAAGTACACATTGGTTTGACAGACTTGCCGTCCGCGTTTTGAGTCAGCTTCTAATTTTAAACGGGCCATCTTACGTTGCAATGTAGACTCAGAGTAGACAGAACGACGTTAGTTCTGTTTACTCTGGTAGACTGACCCCTACGCAACAAGATGTGGCATTCAATACGTTGCTGTGTTGCGATCACGTGACATTACGGAGTAATGTAGTCATGTCAACTCCGTGGCGCGAAAATTCGTTTATCGCGCGGGAACCCTACATTTTTCTGATATAAAAAGTATCCTATGTTCTTTCCCGGAACTCAGAATATTATCTCCATACCCCTCAAAATCAGTAGTGCGCTTTAAGCGTGAAGAGGTAGGTAGTGTTGGTAAAAATAGCATTAGCAATAATAATTAATTGTTAAATGCCCATTAGCAATAATTAAATTAATCGTACTTCCTAAAAATATGATTGCTAATATTATTGTGCGTAGCAATGTTCTGCGATCATGATAAAAATCACGTCCGCGCTGTTTCGCACCGCGGTGCTGTCAATGAGTTGCTATTTTTCACTCGACGCGAGCGGTGCGATGCGAACCGATAATAATTCACGATGCCGCGTTTTTAACAAATAGTAAAGCAATAATACTTAGCATGCTGTGATATCAAAATTAGCATTTTAATGAAATTAATAGAAAATAACATTAATTCCCATTACTATGAAGAGGTAACATACAAATACACTTTCGCACTTTTATTATTACTATCTTTTTGAGTTATATCTGCGTCTATTATAGAAAGGGTCGTCGGCCATTGCTCGCGCTAACGAGTATGACACTTCATTATGATGAACGTTGTCAACTATATTGATGATTTAAAAAAAATACCTACTCAAAGTAATGAAAAATATGAAACTTTATAATTTTAATGAAATGATAATAACAAGGACGATTTACACAAAGTCTCGTCCTCTGGTAACTACCTACCTGAAGGAAGAGGGAGTATAGTAATAATTGGCAACTAAAATACATTTAATAGTTATACTGAACACAATTTATTTAAGCCACCGAGGCCATCAAAATTTTTTTTGCTATAGTCCGTCCATAGTCCCTAGTTACCCAATCCACTAGTCACCCCGAAAGCCAGGTATCATTTCTAATATCCATTCCCTGTAATAGTCCTACACTGGCCGCTGGCTCTCCTTGGTCGTACTCCCATAGTGCGGACAGGGAGAGTCGCCGGCTAGTGTCACATAACATTTAGATTAAAACTGTGTAACGGGCCTCTACGTCTTGGCTTCGGCCCCACGCATGCCTTCCAAAGGTCCGGGATTTAATTGCCCGTGAGCAAGGAATACCTTACACAAACATTATAATAATAATAATAAAAAATCTTTATTGAACCAAAACTTATTTTCAATAACCTTTGTCGGTGGGCAACGCGCTCTATAATACACACAAACTATACTATTCTAAGATATTATGACAATATTTTATAAATACTTAATATATTACACATACCTTACTTAGGCAATTACTCTGTTATATGTTATAATATAATATGTATATTATGTATAATATCTTTAAATAATGTTAATACCAAGTTTATCAAGACCAGAAACCTTCGGTGGCAATTTTAAGGATAGAAACTACTGTACTAACATTACATTATAACATTAAACCTAAAAAAAAATTAAAACGTACTATCATGGCAGTGTTACATACACTGTACTGAAAAAAGTTGCTGTTATAGACTGACATAATTATACGAAAACGAGGCAATTCTGGAAATATTACTGTATACATACGGTTCGAATTGACAACTTCCTTTTTTGAAGTCGGTTAAAAATACTATTATTGTTTTTAAAATTAGTAATATACTTACCTACCGGCCAATGTAGAGAAAAATACTCTTTGCTTAAAACAAAGAGGTTTTTAAAAGAAATTAATTTCAGAAGTATTACATTGTTTTGTTAATTTATGTTAGTTTATTTTATTAGATGTTGATTTGAAATAAAAAATATTTATGTAAAAACTTTAGCAGTTTTATTTACTATTTTAAAATATAATGAACTGAGCTATACGAAAATAATATGTCTTGCTTACCTTTAACAGCATTTAATATTAATTCTTGAGAACCGATGACTACACAAATATTTACCTACATTTTGTACCTAGATGTGTATCACATTTTACCCGAGCGAAGCCGGGTTTTCATCCACAAAGTAACAAAATCATAACCAAATCCGTAAGCACTCAGGAGATCTAAATAAATTAAAATTTTCGAATTAATAAAATAATTATAATGTTTTGTAATAAAATCAAAATGTAAATCCCTATCTAACCACGCTAAGCGCGCACTGATTGGCTCGCTGCCGGTTTCGACCGCCGAAATCCAGCCCGAACTGGATAAATCCGGATTTATGCAGTTCTACATAAATTTCCGACTTAGTCAGGAACGTTTGCTAGATTATTATGCAGATGGGAACGCAGTATGATCAGATATTTACAAACAATGCCACGAATTTTGCCTTGGCTTTTCCAATCCACTTTTAGTGTTCGAAAGAGTTTCCTAAAAGTGTTTGAAGTAACAAATCAAATCCTTACTAATATTATAAACGCGAAAGTGTGTCTGTCTGTCTATTAGCTCGCTTAAACAGCTGAACCAGTTTTGATTGAATTTGGTACTTATAGAGATATTTGGAGAGCCATAAAATGACATAAAATAGTTTTTGTAACTAAAAATGTACGTTTTCCGTGTGATAAAAGAATTTCAACGCCCAAACATTGCAAGTGTCAGCTACTAGATAATTATTAAAATAATTTGTAAGAATTATATAAACAACCAAACACTATATTTTTAATACATCTCATCTCATCATCAAAATGTAAACTAAATTGTATATTATTTTATCAAAGAGACCTCTAGGCACGCACAAACGTTGCTTATTAGAGAAGTAAAAAGAAGACACAACTCGACGAGACACAAAATCCTCCGAAATAATATGTGAAATGTGAATACAAATCCGACGAAGAATTAATAGGCGAAATTAAAGGGAACGTATTTGCCTTTCAATTTCTTGTATCTATAGACGTCGCTAAGTTTAATGAAAAATTCCTTTCGCATGGTCCTGTTCAATCAAACACCAAATGTTTCGTTTTTCGATTTTCTATACGAATTTTTCATATGAAGTTCGAATAAGGAATCAGATTTCGTGTTACCGTGTTTAATAATTATTTTTGGATGGGGTTTTCATTTTCTTGTATTCCTGTCGTCATTTGTTTGTTTTACAATCATTTTTGTAAAAAAAATGTACCGATATTTTTGTTAGTAGAAACCTAATTATATAAGAAAAGATAGATTCGTTAGATAGTTTTCTAGTTATTACTAAAGCTATAATATATTATACCTAATGCTTGATGCTAAATCAATAAAGGCGGTAGGATCACCAGTTAAATTGTAAAGATAACATTGAGTACTCACCGCAATCTCTGCTCTCGTTGAATAACCTGAAAAAGAAAATTAAATTAAAAGCCTTCGATGTAGTGGAAAAGTCCCCGAGAGGACGGGAGATAAATATCTAAGATTACCCAGGGGTACCTGAATTGTTTGATGATCAGCACTTTCCTGAGGGGTAAAATTTTATTGATACTATTGAAGTTTTCAGTCACATCATAGCATTCTATCGAATTGGTGCAGTGATATATTAATATATTAATAAAAAAATATATATTAATAAAAAAATTACTATACATAACATAATATTAAGCCGAGTATTAACTCGGCTTAATATTATGTTATGTATAGTAATTTTTTTTACGGCTATTGCAAAAATATATTATATTTAACTGAGATTTACATTACTAAAACTGCGGTGCAGACTTGTGTGAATGTGAATACAATTTAAGATTTTATTGTTATAAACTCATGATTCGGTCCATCCTAATGCGCCTTATGAATGATCTAGGTGCCTGGTAACACAAGTATCGAGTCCCTTTGAACCAACAAAATCCTATTAACCGACTGGACTTTGTAAGTTTTCCAATCGGCTTACACACAACGACTAGTTCGCGCTAAGGAAAACAGACTTAAATCTTATAAATAAATCATCATGTTTGTCACTTCGTACTTAAAGAAGAGTTTTAATGACTACCTTGATACATACTACTATTATAAATGCAAAAGTGTATAGCTGTCCGTATGTCGTGTTTCTTCGTAACGCCTAAGCAGCTTGTAGAATCCTCGAGACACTGGCTCACTACAACATCCAGTACGACCATAGGTACACGTCTTGACTCTCTGACTGTCACTGCACGACTGACTCGTTGGCAGCCAGACAGACACTTATAAAGACTGCACCCTACTACTCGGTGTTCGTGAGACAATGATAAGTATCTACTATATAGATACTCTGCGCATACACTACATCCCTTCCTTTTTCTAATTTTGATTAAACTAGACTGATTGCAAAATCTAGATGTATACCTCTATACTCCTACTTTCAATACCTTCTCCTTGCCAACTTGTTTCTTCATCTCAGCGACAATTCTTCCAATAGATTTACAATACTTAAGAGATTTCTTTTTTCATTTTCTCTACTCTTCTTACCCTCACCTCTTTCCACAAATATAAGCTTCCATCTCTTTTTTGCCTATCTTTCGTTTTGATCATTTCTATGCTTATCTATCCTTGTTTTTTCAGCACTTCCAATATAATTTAATGGAAATAAACTACATTTTCAATCTTATAGGAAACCACATTTCCAATTTTGTAGAAAACCACATTCCAATTTAATGGAAAACTAAATGTCTTATTCAATGGAAAACTACATTTCCAATTTTAATGAGAAACCACTTATTAATGTCCAATTATTAAATTGGTTTTTCATTGGTTTTTCATTAGAAAAACCAAGTTTTTATATTTTATTACCAAATTTAATAAGAAACCACTTGTAAATTTCTAATTTAATGAAAAACTAAGCTCTTATTTATTCCCAATTTAATGAAAAAACCAAGTTCTTATTAACTTCCAATTTAATAAGAAACCACTTGTTTATTTCCAATGTAATGAAAAAACCAAGCTCTTATTTATTTGCAATTTAATGAAATGTCACTTATTAATTTCCAATTTAATGAAATCTCACTTGTTAATTTCCAATTTCATGAAAAACTAAGCTCTTATTAATTTCCAATTTAATGAAATATCACTTAATTTCCAATTAATGAAAAACTAAGCTCTTATTAATTTCCAATTTAATGAAATCTCACTTGTCAATTTCCAATTTAATGAAAAACTAAGCTCTTATTAATTTCCAATTTAATGAAATCTCACTTAATTTCCAATTTAATGAAAAACTGAGCTCTTATTAATTTCCAATTTAATGAAATCTCACTTGTCAATTTCCAATTTAATGAAAAACTAAGCTCTTATTAATTTCCAATTTAATGAAATCTCACTTAATTTCCAATTTAATGAAAAACTGAGCTCTTATTAATTTCCAATTTAATGAAATCTCACTTGTCAATTTCCAATTTAATGAAAAACCAAATGTCCAGTTTAATGGAAAAGTATATTTCCAATTCAATGGAAAGCTATATTATGTCTAATTCAATGGAAAACCTTATTTCCAATTTAGTGAGAGTCATGTTTCTGAAACCGAAAACATCAGTCCAGCCATTTGTCATAACTACATAAGTACTGTAATCCTGTATTCAAAAAATCATAATAATATTATGATGATACCAAATATTATTTAGCTTTACTTTAAATATTTTATTTAACAAACTGAATAAAATTAAACATATTTAGTGGAACTTATTTTTCAAATGTATAGACGTTCAAATGCATATCTGTCATATTATATTTTTCTACTGATGCAATTGATTTATATATATCATAGTACTATTAATCATTTGCTATGCTAACAAACATTGATCACAAAATTTGACCATGAATTAATGATTATTCATAAAGTTAATTGCCATTAAATGGAGTAATTAATTATATGTTTTATTTTCCATTTTTTCTGTGCTAATTCTTTAGACTTCATTATCAGCTCAATTTTGGCAAGGCTTTTCCAAACACTATTATTTTCTGTTCGTGGCCGTGTTTGCGCCATCTATCTGTAAACGCTTGACGCGTCAATTACTTCACTACCGTTTGACGACGCATCAAGTTATCATTACACTAGTGCCAACTGCCAAGTATAAATCATTGCTCGTGGGCTGGTTGTCAGTTGTCACCCTTGCATGTATTCCTATTACAATGGAAATCTCTTATAATTCCTTTTTAGAGCATTTCCTAATTTCAATTGGAGGAAATTCAAGTCCTCTCGAAATAATTTGCAAATGGTATAATTTGTATCCAAGCATTTCATTGCATGAAAATCATTTTCTCAAAATTAAATATATTATATTGTCTAGTATTTACTAATTTCTCCCACTGTGTAATTTAACGTTCACATAATAGCAAGTACCGTCATCTAATCGAATAACTAAGTATTTACAACTACCCAACTAACTAACTCCGCTGGTTCAGCGACCCGAAGTGGATCTTGGTCTTCAAAATGAGCTTTCGCCATTGAGCCCTGTCCTGCTACCTAGCTACCTCCTGCCAGCTACCGACCTGAAGGTCGCGAAGGTCAGCCTCAAGCATCTGCATTTGCATTATAATATGTAATTCTTCCAATTTTTCTTTTAGATATTAACATTATTATCTATCTTTACTAAAGGATTTCGATTACGCGACTGCATCATCAAATCCAATTATTACAAACATATCTTCTAATTTCTGACATACTCTGTATTTGTTTGCATAATTGACAATATATTTTATTACCATACTGATATTATCGTTTTGTCAATATTTCCATATTCATATTCAATATTTAAACTCAAAGTAAACTTTCTTTGTTTTACGCATTTGTTATTGCAAAAATAATTAGTTTCAAAGTCTTTCTTGCTAGCAGATTACTCCGCTTACATCGATTATTCGAAGTTTATTTCTAATATATTGTTTACAAGAACTTCCATAACAGTAAAACTTTATCTGAATATACATAGACCCAACATGGACCTTTTAATAATTATTATGAATATATTTTGGTCAAAATATTTTTTCTGTAATAATTTTACATCTCAACGTTTCATGAAAAGAAAATTTAAGATTTATCAATGAATAAATACACATATCTCTCGATATCAATTTACTACTAGATAAATTAGATTCATGATCCAGACGAAATAAAACGAAAAAGGAAATTGGACCGCAATTTTTCATTTATACTTCTTCCCCTTCCATTTTCAAAAAAAAATTTTTTTTTTTTTGGCAGTCCAACTCTTTGTTCAAAACCAGAGAACCAATTCACGTACTTTCTTTTTTATTAATACAAATTAATAATTATTATAATACTAGCTGGTCCGGCAAACCTTGCCCTGTCATATAAATTACTTGTAGTTGTAATGTAGTAATGACTAAATAATTAGTATGGCACGTCTATCGCTGTTCCGTCACACAAACAATAATGGTCGCCGTCAGTCTCGAGTCGAAAATTAATAATTTACTATTTTTTATTCACAAATGCACTTATAGTAGCCGATTCTCAGACCTACTGTATATGCATAATATAAAATTTGGTAAGAATAATTAGTAAAGCCGTTTCGGAGAGGATTAACATTGTGACACGAGAATTTTATATTTTATTAGGGAATAATCTCCGTCTCATGTTTTGTCATCAACACACGAAAATTAAACTTTACTTTACTCAATTTCTAACGTTTCTTTTTGTCTTCAGTTTATATATTATATACTGTTAAAGAACGAGGTCTTGAATGTCTTTATCACGTGACATATTCTGTACCTGCACTGTAAATATACTACGCAACTTGTCACACAATGTGTAACTGTTTATTTTTACTACTACATATTAAACGTATTAAAATATTTTTATTCCAAGGGTTCTATTCTATGAATAGAAAGCAACAATAAAAGTAAGTATAAAGTGTAACGTACATTGCATCATTTTTACCTAGCTTGTTTTGCAAGCTATTATAGGATCATACGGTAAACTCACTCAAGGCATCCGGAAAATCAACACAGCGACGAGCTACATTAGATTAAGTCTTTATTATTATGATTATTATGATTAAGTAATTAAATTTATATTACCCCGAACATTCGGGCTATCGGAAAACACTGCAATGTACGAGCATGTCGAAATTGGGTGCATAAAGATGTCTACTGTACTAATTTATATTATGGCACTGACCCAATTTAACACAACAACACTACCCTCAAATAATGTATTTATTATTTCCTCTATATGATTTGTTACTTGTAACTTTATTGTAAGATCGATCTTAGTCTTACCGGTTAGCTCCACATTAACCTGATTTAGTATATTGTTTGTATATATTTTTTGTCAATTCTTGTTTGAAGAAGTTTCCATATTATAATTTAAACCCTAATAATTTTTTATAGTCTTATTGTTGCTTATTATCACAACATGAATAATAAAGTAGGTTGTATTTATTCCACATACCTACTATTGAGATTTAGGAGCACTATTCCTATAATTCTTAAGAACCGTTCTTAGCTCAATAATTTAAAAAGTCCTTAACATTGAATATATTGTAACAAGTATAATATTATTATTATTATTATTTGCCAAATATTTTACAATTTGGTCTTAATATTACAACACAGGAACACTTAACAAAATAATAATTATAATGTCTAATGTCTTTCAATTTATTTCTCTCTTCTTTTTTTTTTGTACCGTAGAAAATAGGGAAAACTGTAGAACGTCGTACACCATAATATATTAACAAGGAACTATCCACATTATAATTATCTTTACTTCATAAAAAGATTAGTTTAAAAGCCATTAAATTTTCTTTTGAATACTTTTGCTATTAAGTTTAGTTTTCCAACGTTTCCTTTATATGGTAATTTAGCGCGCTGTTACATTTAGGCACCACTTATTTATTGAGAACGCTGTGATTATTATTGTACTTGTTTTGTACAAAATATTTTAGGTTATTGTCTTAAAGTTCTATTCATTATTTCATCCATGACTGTATCATAATAAAATATGAATTTAGTATTATTCACTGACTTTTACAAGAACAGAATTTCCATATAAAATATAAGACACATCAAAGAACCTATCATGACGTATACTCCTACCACCAAAGTAGAATACTTAAACCTCTTAGATTAAATTTAAATAAGTTCAAATTAAATTCCACTTACCTGCGTACCGAAACAAGAAAATCGCAAATCGATTGTAATTATTAGTACACTCAACGCGCGCCCAACTTCACTTCGGTGCATCTCCTCTTGTTTCGTGGTTATTAAATTGGAGAGCTTCAATCAGTCTCTTCAGTATCGCTAAGTGTTAACTTGTGCAGTGCTCTGGACTTCTAGTGCTCATAATTATTTAGTGTGGTGATTAGTGAAGTGACATCAGTGTTTAAATACAAATTTAAATGTAAGTACCGATTATGCAATTATTAGCAAAATTTATGAAATAACGTAACAAAATAAATAAGAACAACAGATTCAATGTTTCATCACGTCGGGGTCACCAATGTGGGTTATAATGCGTGGAGGCCCAAAGGAAGATCCTCCGACCAGGCGAGGTGCTACGCCCGGTCAGGCCGGAGCCCACGTAATACAATTCAGTTGTCGTATATATACCGACGCGCTCAGAACACTTCGATAGCGCGATGCAGGAACGTTAGGCGAATGTGGGTACCGCCACAACTCCAAACATTTTAAAATTAAATATATAGCTAAAAGTTTGATACAAAATCTTTACTTGAAGAAATATTCAAATTCACAAACTTATTCTCAAAAGTAATATTTAACGAGTACCATTAATTATTTTAAATCACACTTCAAAACACACCATTTTAACGGTTGTTCAGTTACTCATTGCACGCGTTATAAATATCTTGTAATATTCGAAAGGTAAGAAAACAATCAAAACGTAAGCGTATTAGTTTTGTCCGCTTTACAAATTTCAATCTCTGATACGAACTATAAATACATTTAGATCTTCCTTCCCTTTTTTTTTTGAAATATATCATTTTCCATACCTTAATTGTTCATCATCGTCGCCACTTGTAGAATCCTCGAGACACTGGCTCACTACAACATCCAGTACGACCATAGGTACACGTCTTGACTCTCTGACTGTCACTGCACGACTGACTCGTTGGCAGCCAGACAGACACTTATAAAGACTGCACCCTACTACTCGGTGTTCGTGAGACAATGATAAGTATCTACTATATAGATACTCTGCGCATACACTACACAGCTGATAAACTAATTTTGTTGCTTGGTATGGAGATACTTTGAATCCCGGGAAAAGACAAAGGATACTTCTTATCATGGAAAATTTTAGGGTTTTCGCACGACAAACTAATTCTGGAAAACGGAGTTGCAATCGTTAACTAGTCTTTAAAAGTCATAGTATTCAATTGATCCTCGAATATACAATGTGTCCCGACACCGATGTCCGAACCTTTAAGGTCATAATAAAGGGCATATTTTATCTAAAAATTTGCTGTAAATTTTTTTCTATCTCCCTCTATTGTGAAATGGCAGCCATTTTAATTTTTAAGTATCAAAGACCCGGGCCCCCGTACTAATTTGACCAGTACATCTTATATATAAATGCCCTATGAACATAACAAAGATCTCATTTGATAGCTGAAATTATAGACTACAATTACACAAACATTATGTTTTAATTTTCGTGGAATAAAGTATAGAAAAACATAGGTAAAGTGAAAAAAGTTTGGATATTTTTCATGTCTTTTTTATTTATTTGCTTTTTGTGAAATGTCTAGCAGATTAAACTGGTTATTTTTTATCTTAAAAAGATAGAGGAGGTTAAATAATACTAACATACATTTCTGAACATCTTAGCTCTAGGTCAGATAGGTTAGGAATTATAGCAAATTGAATAGGGCCCTTTTCCTTGCATATCAACCGGGGCAGTAGGAAAAAAGTGCATTACAAATTTTAAAGTTAATTTATGACTGTTGTTTTTGTTGTTGTTATTTTATTAATAAATACTTTATTGATACATTACTTGTAGATTTTCGAAGCATTTCGTTGTTTCCCCCTACTTTTGATAATTTTTTTCCGACTGCCCCAGTTGATATGCAAGGAAAAGGGTCCTATTGAAATTGTTATAATTCCTAACCTTTTAGGGTTCCGTAGTTGTCTGTCTGTCTGCGGTTTTTGCTATAGGGCCTACAAAGTTGCTATTCGGCATGAATGCACATATTAATGATGCTGAAAAATAGTACTTATATAAAAATTTAATTTTTTTATTGTAAGACACATCAAGCGGGGATGATTTTTTTGCGTCCACCCCACCGTGTGTGGTGTCGTTGGAAAGCATTTAAAAAAATCGAGTTTTCAAAGATCGTTTTCTGATGGGAACCATTTGTGAAATATGAATTGTTCACTATTAGCTGCAGCGCAAAGCACAATGCTCGGGGGCACGATTCATGGAATTATTATAATATCACGATTGGAGGATAGCGGGGTGTGTAGGCGGGGCTAGCGTGCTTTGATTTAAGTATATCAAAGCACGCTAAACGCACAAATTTTGACAGCAGGCTCTTAACCCGAAAGAATGTATAGTACCTCGTGATAAACGAATTTTGGCGTAATGTATGGTAACAAATAGAATATTATAGTAGTAACGTATAGTTACGAGCGCCATCTAGTAAATAATATGCCTTGTCTTACCTTATTTTCAAGATGACTGTTGAACTTTTCGCCCTTACAATGTGTTCCTTCGGGACAGCATCTGAAAAATATTGAAAACTTTATTTTTTTTACAATAAGGAATATAACGCAAAGATTGAAGCATGATGGTGATATACATAATATTATAGTAAATAATCCGACCAAAACCCGACATGCTGCACACGTCAGATCAATGTTGATAGAAACGTTAAGGCCGTCACAGACTTAGCTATAATATATATTAATATACCGTACTAAATACACTGAGACCAGAAATATAATAATATATTATAGCTGAGTGTGTGGTCACGCGAAAATTGTATAGAAAATATATATTAATATGCCTAGCTATAAACATATTAATTCTTAAGGCCTTCAAGCGTCGAACGAAACCGTGTTGTTTACTGTCTATGCTGTTGCTGCTTCTAGCATTTAAAAACACTGCAGTAATATTATGTGTCCTACTAAATATCTTCTTTTTTAATTTGAAGTTCGGGTAATATTTAAAATAAAAAAGCATCTCTAGCATCTCCTGGTACAGCTGGTTAATATTTACTTAAAATAAAAGCAAACTGAAGATAAAATGTAGCTCTATTAAAGTGAAAATACTAAGTACCTAACTATTGAAATTGCAACGTGGCTCGCAGTTTCGATGCTCGAAAACAAAAGAATATCGCTCCGATATTCTGGTTTTTTGTTCTATCTGCAACATTCGCCATACTGTTCCAATTTCGAACTATAAAATACGTAAGCCGTTAGAAAAAGTATCAGATAATTTCTGCAATAAATGTCGGAAACTCTATGTGAAAAAGTCGGATGGAAACACCAATAATAGTTCGAAGTTTTACTTTGTTTCAACGGCGCAGTTCTGATAACGAGTAGGTGTTATAAAATCCATAGTAATATTATTAATGCAAATGTGTCTCTCTATCTGAATCTCCGTCTGTCTGTCTGTTATTTCTTCGCGCCCAGACGCTGAATTGATTTTACTGAAATTTGGTATGGAGATACTTTGAGTCACGGGAAAGGACATAGGATACTTTTTCCCGGAAAAATGTACGGTTCCTGCAGGTTAAACGAATTTTGTCGCAACGGAGATGCGGGCATCATCTAGTATTTTATCCTATGGTAGCTGGTAATTAAGAGATTACTTGTGAAAGAAACGTAAAAGTCAACTAAAAGCTCGCGCGAGGTAGGTACAATCTGCTCAACATTTCAACTGTACATATTTGTCCGACTTCAATACAGCCCCCGGCATATTGACGGTTCATTACTGGAAGTGTCAGCGCCGCCCGCGTCCCAAACTCCTAACAAGCAAACTTCTAAGCCGAAATTACTAAAACTTTGCCTTTTTGCGACACATTACGGGTTCAGTTGTGTCACAATTTCCATGTGGGAATGATAAGCGGCGTCATTTTGACATCATCGTTTTACTCGTAAGAAGAAGAAAATTGCTCATGATGATATTACTCTGAGACTCCTTTGTTAAGGACGCTATTACAAATATCAGCGATTTTCCGGTACCATTTTAAAGAATTAGGAGTTAGATAATATATTCATCTCTACGACTGTACCATAAAAATTCTATAGCCGCATACAAAATTTTTAAATAAAATACGTTTTAACCATCACAATAATCGCAAAATATGAAAAAAATGGGGTCTGATAACGTACCTTAATATCTGAATGCACTGAACTGAGGAAAATAAGTATACAAAAAAATTGTTGCTTATTCAGTCCTCTATAAAGTCCGCTAAAAATTTTATATAAAAATAAACAACTTTTCCAGTCATAAGAAAAATAAGAAAATTTCTCAAATTGTTTCATACATTTTCGCCACAAGAACGCGGCGAGCATCGTAATCGCCACTGTACAAGGCGCGCTAATATGAATCTTATTTTAATGTCGATAACGTCGATATTCGTACTGACAGACATCCGACCTGCTAATTCTCCGGTTGGAGCATACTTAAATGTTAAAATAAAAAAAATGCTACGATCTTTATAAACTTTTTGGATATAATTGTTTCCATGCAGAATTATTATAGCAGATAATAATAAATGTAATACAAGTCGTGCAAATTATGTGAATTTGATTAGAGTTGCAAAATATAAATATAAGTAACATCATGTAACATTAAGATATTATCAATAATTAAGTCTGAGATAAAGTACTAGTTTAATTTTTTTTCTCATCACCTAAGTGGGTTTAAGACATAAAATAGGAATCCTTATAAAGAGTTACCAAACCACGTATATTAAACTTAATCACAATTGAAGGTAGCTAACCATGAAACGTTAAGGAAAGCCGAAATTTGTACAAAAGAAGCCCCGCAAAACCAGACATGGCACCAAAGGAAATGTTCCAGTTTTTAACCAAACATCGTAGAATTTTTAACTATTCTATTTCACAAAGCTACGCCCGCACATTTTTTTAGTAAACAACATTTGAAACAAAAAAAATCCAGCGTACAGTCCAATGTTTGCGCGACTCTATACTCATTAAAATGCATGAAGTGAATACTGGGTCAAAGAGATATTGTGCTATTTGATGCCATCAACGCGTGTGTCTCTCAGAGTAACAAACGTTATTCGAATGCGTGCCGTATTTATACGAATGAATAAATATCGCGGTCAGGATGTGAATGCTAAGCACATGCGGAGCAAAACTGAATGGGTTGAATTCAGTTAAAACTGTTATAATATCTAATAATATATAGTGAGCGTTTTATATAGCGAAATTTAAGCAAAAAATATCTTAGTAACATTCTGGATAGATACATTGAACGTTTAATAATTAAATGATATTGATTGAATGCGACAAAATTGTTTCGAATAAGAACTTCTATATTAGTTAAGGTACGTTCCAATGACAAGCGCTCGACGCGCGTTTTGATAAAGCGCTTTGTGACGTCGGTGCAGGTGACTAAGAGCCAGCGCAGACAGAACGGAGCGCAGCGGAGAGGATTTTATTAACGATCTTGAAAATAAACTTTAAAATTATGACATTAAAGTGTGATAAGGGATTTTCGCGTTTCCTCGAGAATGCGCTAGCATTTCTTGTAAGGTTCAAACACTTTAGTGTAATATTTTAAAGTTTATTTTCAAATGCGTTAATAAAATCCTCTCAACTGCGCTTGTTTCTGTCTGCGCTGACCCTTAAAATTAAAAATTACGTGTTCCCCAAAACTTATTTTACTGACAAATAGGTACGTTGTACGCATAGACTTATAATATACTGTTTATTGTTTTTTTGAATTGTGCAACGGAAACTTAAAACCAAACTCTTCATTTATATCAAGTCTTTAAAATCATAGAATACAAACAATTTATTATTTATTTAGAAAAGAAAGAAAGGGTTTAAAAATAAAGAAAAAGACACCTCTGTAAAATAGCGCGATCAATCTATGACCGAGCCAGCTCTCTTTGTTGGATGATAGTGACATGCAATAAAATGCAACGCCTTTTTCCCAGAATAATTTCCTTGTTTGTTTTTGTTCGGGATATCTTTAACGGGACTTTAATGGGAATGATTAGTTTCAGTGTCCTTCTTATTTTATTTTAAGCTTTCAACTGATACCTTTTTGAGTTTATATTAAAGCGTCTTAATTTTATTTATAAGCACTTAATTCCCAGAGAATTTAAGTGTTTAAAAAGTAAGTCATAACTCATCATGAGATCTAAATAGAAATTATTCTTTGCCTCTTTATTTTTGTATTATAGGTACGTACATCATAATATTATCTATGTGTGGAACAAAACAAAGTGATAATACTGGGTGTATTATCTACCCTTAGATTATATAAAGTACCCGTGAGAAGAGGAGCGTTGAAAGATTAACTTTTTTAAATTTTTGTATGTATATTTTTCTGACATTTGAGCGATTCTCATAGAAATAAAGAACTCTTACAGCGCTGCACTTTTATAGTAAACTCCGTGTAAGATACACATACACACCCTAAAGTATTATCACTTAGTTTTGCTACACCCTGAATAAATTATTTTTAACAAAAAAGGATGTTTTTTTTTCTTTCCGTCTTTTTGTTATTATAGTAATAAAACATAATAATATATTATACACTACCGTCAGGTATAATGACGTGACGAACGTCCCTCATCTTCCACGTATTTCGGCGTGACGTTGACGCATGACGCTGTAAATTTTTCCCGGCGGCTGAAATCGAATGTAAGGTACTGATAACCCAAATTGTAGCGGCGTGTGTTTAGCTACATATATATGCTTGAAAAAACTAGAACTACTAAGGCCTATGGTAGATTTTGTGAATTTTGAAATAATAACAATGTATAGCCTTAACGTATCAAAAATGTATTCTGGTCCAAAGTTACAAAATTCTAGGATAGGGGGGTAGGAACAATTAGCCAGTAGGCGACGCGTACGTGTATCGTTTCGCATATCACGACATTTTCGCGCACTGTGATTGGACATATAAGATGTCACGGGAAACTAGCACTTAAGTCCTAAACATGCCCGCGGCCTTGAAAGCACCAGCTTTTAACACTATTCCTCCCTCACGAGTGGACAGATCTTCGTGTAAGATCGCCTTATGACACCTGATGCTGTCCTGATGTCCGCCACTCTGGCGATGCCATCGCCACCAGGAATTGTCCTCACCACGCGACCAAGTTGCCATTTCAACGGCGGAAGCGCCACGTCCTTAATTAGGACAAGCGTATCAGGCTTCAATTCCGCCGTATTTTCCCTCCACTTAGCTCTTATTTGCAACTCCGAGATATACTCACTAGCCCAGCGCGTCCAAAACTGCTGCCGCAGCTGTTCCACTCTCTGGTAGCGGCTCAACCGGTGTACAGGTAAGTGCTGTAGGTCGTCTTCACACACCGGTGCCGTGAGAGGTCGGCCAATCAAGAAATGGCCAGGGCTGAGGGGATAGTAATCCGAGGGATCCGAAGACAGAGGTACCAGCGGACGTGAGTTTAGCACTGCTTCTATCTGCGTCAGTATGGTAGTGAATTCTTCGAACGTCAGATGAGCATTGCCGAGCACTCGCCGCAGATGGTACTTGCACGACTTAACCCCCGCTTCCCACAAGCCACCAAAATGCGGGGAATATGGAGGAATAAACGAGAATTTAATATTTTGACCTTTTGCGTAATCTACAACGTCTTTACTACAAGATGATAAAAACTGAGCAAACTCATTTTTTAAACCCACAAAATTTCGTCCATTATCCGAGAAAATTTCACAAGGTTTTCCACGTCGAGACATAAATCGTTTGAGAGCGAGGAGGTATGCGTCAGTAGATAGGTCACTGACAAGCTCCAAGTGAATAGCACGAGTAATAAAACAAATAAACAGACAGATATAGGACTTTACTAATTTTGCACCCCTACCCTTACGATTCAAAACGGACACTGGCCCAGCGTAATCGACCCCTGTCCTAATAAAAGGGAAACCTGCCGTCAAGCGCTCTTTGGGCAGGTTGCCCATAAGTGGGCATAGCGTTTTACCCCTGGCGCGTATACAAGCGATGCACTGATGAGTGACCTTCCGAGCAAGATTCCTACCGGACAGCGGCCACCACTGCTCGCGCAAGCGGTATAGCAACGCCTGTGGCCCGCAATGCAAAGATTGATTGTGTTCGTGAATAAATAACAAGCGAGTAAAATAGTGCTTAGAACATAAAAGTATAGGGTGTTTTTTATTATAATTAAAATCTATAGAATTTTTTATTCTGCCACCTACACGAATTAGGTCCCTTTCGTCTAGAAATAAATTTAGGCTCGAAAGTCTGTTGCTTGACTTAACATTCCTTCCATTCTTCAGCAAATTATACTCCAAAGAAAATGACTCCCTTTGTGACAATTTAGCCAGCATAATCACTGCGCGATTCAACTCATCGACACCGATCGCGCCCGTTAGCTGATTGGTTCTGTGGCGCGGCTGGCTATTGTGTGTGAAACGCAGTAAATAGGCAGCCGCGTGACTCATACGATTGAAGTTTGAGAATCTGTTGAATGGAAAGAATGTTTCGTCCGTATTAATATTTTGATTTAAAAATGTATTTATAGTGCTAGATTTTAGTTCAGGCAAATCAGTAGGTAGGAACTCCGTATTTGAATTTATATCTGTAGAATTAAAATTAAAATTTAGTACGTGTAAAAATGGAGGACCTTCCCACCAATCCATAGATAAAACTAAATCCTGGAGGCTGACTCCACGAGAGATTTTGTCGGCTGGATTATCCTTGCCACTTACATGCCTTCAGGTAAATGCACTCGTCAGTTCGTGTATTTCTGCGACTCGATTCTGTACGAACGTTTTAAGTAAATTAGGTGTCATACGTAACCAGCCTAGCACAATAGTCGAGTCGGTCCAGAATATGACTTCGTCGAACTCGCGAGTGAGCGAACTGCGAATTTTATCGTAGAGTTTAGCGCCTAGCAACGCGCCGCACAGTTCCAGTCGAGGTATACTAACAGGCTTCAATGGGGCTACTTTACCCTTCGATATTAATAATTTTACGACAACATGATCATCGCATACGGTTCTCACATAAGCACAGGCGCCGTAAGCTGTCTGCGAGGCGTCAGTGAAAATGTGCAGCTCGACTCGTGTGCCGTCAAACTGAAATGCGTGTCGCGGAATCTTTATTGAAGAAAGATGAGACAGACTGCCAACAAACCGGTTCCACGTACGTAAAATATCTGCGGGAAGAGGATCGTCCCACTGTAACTTAAGCAACCAAAGACGTTGTAATAAAACTTTGCCTATAATAATCGACGGACTTAATAAACCCAACGGATCAAAAATTTGCGAAACCATAGATAATATGGTGCGTTTCGTTACATTAGAAGTAGGCTGCTGTAACTGCGTATTAAAATTAAAATCGTCAGACACGTTGCACCAACCTAAGCCTAAAGTTCTACATTGGCTATGCTCCCCGAAGCTTAAGTTGCGAAATGTATCAATAATTTTATTATCATTCGGGGACCGCGTTGGGCATGCGCCCTCGCGGACTTCAAAATTAAAAACCCACTTGCGTAAAGTAAAACAACCGGATTTTAGCGCGTCTACGGTACCCTTGCAAATTTTTAATAATTTAACCTTGTCGTCACTAGAGGTCAAGAGGTCATCAACATAAATATCGTTATTTATGACTCTTTTAACTTCAAGGTCGGAACATTCAGCAGCCAATTGCTTCAAACAGCGTACACTCAAGAACGGTGCCGAAGCTGTGCCATATGTGACCGTGTTCAGCTTGTATACTGCAAGCGGTTTAGACGGTTCGTCGCGCCATACGATTAGCTGTAAATCACGTTGGTTCGGATTAACGAGGACCGAACGATACATTTTTTCGCAGTCGGCTAACGCGGTGTATCGGAACTGTCTAAAGCGCAACAGTATACCTAGCAAGTCACCCTGAATAGGAGGTCCGACGAGTTGTATGTCATTAAACGAAATTCCGTTACTACTGGCTGCACTGGCGTCAAACACGACACGGAGTTTCGTAGTAGTGCTGTGTTCACGAAACACGCCGTGGTGCGGCAGAAAATAGTTGGGGTTCGAATAACTATCGACTTTAGTCATGTGACCTAAGTCGATGTACTCTCGCATGAAATCCACGTATAATTGCTTATAGCTAGTAGGTGCGCGTAGCAACCGTTTTTCTAACGCAAAAAAACGACGCTCAGCTTGGGAGTACGATTCGCCCAGAACCTCAGCTGATTTTTTGAGCGGAATGTCAACAACAAATCTGCCGTGCTTGTCGCGTGTAGTATTTGTTATAAAACTTTGTTCACAAGCCATCTCTTCATCAGAGTATATCGTATTCCGAGGCTGAGTTAGCTCTTCGAGCTCCCAAAACTGACGTAATTGAGCGTCTATAGATGTACTAAAATTACATTGGATGTGTCCATATTTTTGCGTAATATGATTGATAGGACCCGAAACAATCCAACCCAACTTAGTATTTTGTAAGAATGGACCGTTCGGTAAACGTATCTTGCCATCCGTGAGCAAGTCCCAAAACCGGTCCGCTCCTATTAAAATATCTATATTTTGTTGCCCTAAAAATTGTGAATTTGCCAACTGAACGTTATCAGGTACCCTAAAGTGCGCATAGTCTACCTGAACAGCGGGCAAGGTGGGCGTTATTTCGTTTAGAACAAAACATTGAAGTCGCATCGAGTAGGCATTAACGCGCGATTTTACTTGTATGTCACACAAATGCGTCGAATGTGAAACAATATTACCTACCCCGCATATCATTTTAGTGGACTGTATTAACGGAAGATTTAATTTTTTGCAAAACGAATGTGTAACGAAACAACTTTGACTACCACTGTCTAGTAAAGCGCATGCGACATGATAATTATTGTCTTTATCGAGAATTTCAACTAGCGCAGTGGATAGTATAACTGGTTGCTCATTAATGCAGTTTACATCTGTGTGCGTGTACGCATGAACATCGCAAACCTGTCCCTTATCGCTTTGAACGCAACTGATAGAGGGAGAGGGCGCGAGCCCTACGGCGGCGCTCGCGCTAGCCCCAGCGGCGACAGTCGATGATTTAGATACAAGGCTTGTGGTATGATTAGAATCGCTAGAACTATGAATGAGTGAATTATGTTTTGAGCTGCATTTTTTACAAGGCCCAAACAAACAGTTGTTCACAGTGTGCCCGGAACGTAAACAATTTTCACATAAGTTGTGTTCTTTAACGATTTTAAGTTTAGATTTTAAGTCCATATTAATAAATTGTGAACAAGTGTAAATTGGATGTGGAGCCTTGCATACTACACACAACTTACGTGAATTGCGCCCGGCAGGCTTATAATTATTATTAGATACAACATTACACTGAGTTACGTTACTGCGAAAAGTACTAGATGATTTTTTGTTAACTTCGGTTATAGTGTTGTCTTTACTGTGCGATAAAATTAATGTTTCTAATAGATCGGCCCTAGATTTCAAAAAATTAAGTCACTTTGCGTGCGCAAAGTGACTTAATTTTTTGAAATCTGGCAAATCTGGAAATCTGGCAAAAAAATGGCACTTTTTATGAAGTAAATATCGTTGTTATTTTTAAATTTTTATACAGTCCGTGTATGGCATAGTGATTACTGACGATACAGGTTGTACCGAAACAAAACGATAATACTTTAGGATGTGTATATTGAGTCCCCTACATAGAGTTAACTGTGAAAGTAGCAGCACCGAAAGTAGCTAGTAACTTTTTTAAACTTTTGTTTGAGAAAATTCATGACGCCGCCGGGGCGCTTGCCTGTACAAATCACAAAAAATTACTCATTATTTTTTGTTCCACCTGCACGCAGAAAATTTATTCAAATCGATCCAGCCATTTTGGAGGAGTTAATGACAAACGCACGTAAAGTAAAATAGATTATAATTATAAAAGGTTAGGCTTAAAATATGAAATCTATAAAATATTATGTTATGAGTGTAGAGTGCTCAATAGCTCTCGGCCCCGTCTTTGAAGGCGTGTGAGAGTGCCCACTCGAAATATGAAAATACTCGACACAATATTTGATATGTAAACTCACATTAAAAATCTGAATAAATAAATTAGATAGTAATTCATAAAGTATATTTTTTCATACTAATTATATAGCTTCAAAATAATAATAATAATAATGGCTGGCTGTTATTCTCAATACATGTCTAATCGTCAAGAAACTGTTGATTACCTAATTTTAAATTTTATCTGAAGTTGCTTGGTCACAAGCCCGCAGCTTTAGTGAAAACCCCTAGTGAAGAAGTTAAAAACTGAAAAACAAAATAATAATAATAATATTATGTGATGGACATGCTCACTAAGGTATTTTACTTCGTTGTCATATCCAATCCGTCATGCAAGTTTCGTTGCCCTAGCAACGTTTACCAGATAGTAAATGGACCAATCTTGAGCGCTTCAACGTAATATTATGATTTTTATTGTTCTGTAGGTCTCTTCTTATGAATAATGTTTTTAGGGTTCCGTACCCAAAGGGTAAAAACGGGACCCTATAATTACTAAGACTTCGATGTCTGTCCGTCTGTCCGTCTGTCCGTCTGTCTGTGTGTCTTCAGGCTGTAACTCAAGAACCGCTATAGCTAGAATTCTGCAATTTTCACAGATTGTGTATATCTGTTGCCGCTATAATAACAAATACTAAAAACAAAACAAATTAAATATTTAAGGGGGTCTCCCATACAACAAACGCGATTTTTTTGCTATTTTTTGCTCGTAATCAATAATGTTAACAGCTAGGCACTTGAAATTTTCACAAAGTCTTTAATTATATTTGTACTTTAATATATAATAATAAAATTAAAATAAAATAAATATTTAAGGGGAGCTCCCATACAAAAAACACAATATTTTGTCTAATTTCGCTATATACCGGTACGGAACCCTTCATCCGCGAGTCAGACTCGCACTTGACTGATTTTTTTGCTGTTGGTTTTTTCCACATCGCATTGTTTCGTAGTTAAGTTCGTAGCTGGTCTACGGAGCTTCGTAGCTGGCCTACGGAGCTTCGTAGCTGGCTTACGGAGTTTCATGGCTGGCCAACGGAGCTTCGTAGCTGGCCTACGGAGTTTTATGGCTGGCCTACGGAGCTTCGTAGCTGGCCCACGGAGTTTCGTAGCTGGTCTACGAAACTTCGTAGCTGGCCTACGAAACTTCGTAGCTGGCCTACGGAACTTCGTAGCTGGCATATGGAAATTCGTAGCAGTGCAGCTGGTCTACGAAACTTCGTAGCTGGCCTACGGAACTCCGTAGCTGGCATACGGAAATTCGTAGCTGGTCTACGAAACTTCGTAGCTGGCCTACGGAGCTTCGTTATTGGCCTACATCGTAGCCGGTCTACTTATTTTTATAGTTGATATGTAGAGGGCGAAGATTCATTATTTGAATCAATGATATTATATTAATTTGAATGATTACTTTTCAAGTTACTCATAGTTTTTTTTTTTCAAAATTTGCATTCATTGCGTAATTTATACGTAGTTCATTGTTAGATAATTATTATTAACACAATAATTATCATAATCGTAAGAAGAATTTATCGAATCTTAAGCCGTCGCGTGGTCGAGTAAAAAAGTAAGGCACCATGTGAAATCTAGCAGATGTCTTAGATGGTGTATTCGAAAAAATACACAACAATCTCTACGACTCCCGTATATAGGACGTAACAAAGAATATACAAATATAGAGAGTCTTATTCATACTGGCCATACTACACACTACACATGCATAATATATTTTAGTGTTTATTTATTTACAAAAATATATTATGCTTATGCGGAAAACGTTGCATTGCCTATTTACAACATTATACGATGTGATTATAATATTTTTGATAATATGCGAAATTGCAAAAAAGTCCTAAATAAGATTGTATTATTTTGAGAGCGAAAAACTAATATTATTATTTTTAAACCCAGAATAAATACAGCCGTTTCAGAGGAGTTACCCAGCTAACATAACGACACGACAATTTTGTATCATAAGATGTATCTTTGTCTGTAGACAGACAGTTTTTTAATAAACTTTTTTAAGCTTGCAATATGTTTTAAAGATAGATTTGTGTATTTTAATAATTCTCAAAAAATATGTTGCTTTTGGGTTCATAGGGTTTTTGTTCCATACCTGAAAAAATAATCTTTCCACTTTCAAATTGTATCCCACTATATTATTATTCGATTGCCACGCGAATTTGAACTTTGTCGTTCCTTTTGAAATGCTTTTGAATGATATAAAATAGACAACAATATTAGATACCGTACAAACGTATAGAATTTCACAATACATTAGGGATGCGCCGCAAACAAATCGGTTCACACAATAGGCGACCTTATCGATAAAATTGATCTCTTTCAAGACTCTGTGAGGTCAGTACTCTGTGACGTGTATATACTATCTAATCTTGCTTAGGATAAATCCTGGAATAGGACGAAATAAATCATATTTAATGTTTTTGTTTTGATATTGTCACTTATTAAAATAATAAAAAAATATTACACAGCTTTGATTTTGTTCTTCATATTGTCACTGTTTTTGTTTATTAATTATATTACAAAGAGAAAAGTATGTTGGGTATTTTGTATGGAACACTTTTTGAATGAACTGATTTAGACGAACACTGACATAAAGTGAATAAAGAGGAACTGAGGAAGAATATAAACAACTTTTCGTTTAAATGGATCTAGAAAAACATACCATTACGTTACATTAGGATAAGCATGAAAAAGCTATGAACCATTAATTATTAAGGTATATTATAAAACATGAAACTGTAAATAAGTGTATGTTTATTATATAAATTATATGGAACCGAATTTTTGCACTTTTTCAAACTGTAAAGGCTCTTACGCGTTCAAAGACAAAACGTGAGCCGAATTCCACAATTTCTGATGCTCGAAAATCCGCAACCAAATATTGTTTACAACTACACTTAGACGCGCATCGGTCTGTACAAATTTTAATGAGTCCACCTCTACAATATAATATTTTGTTTGCTAAACAAAAGCCGGCCTTATTATTTTCGCAGAGGTTGTACTCGAGGTCGATAGGACTTTATCAAAGTTAGTAAGTTCAAGTAGTATCGAGATTTTATTCTGGATTTTGTTTTAATTATATTGTAGGCTAAGTGCGCTTTAGTTTGGAACTGGTTTTACGTTTAAAAGTATATTATTATAATGTTGTTATATTTTACAACATTTCTAACTTAGCGTAATGTTTTTACAAATTTTTATTATGTAGTATGTAGCTCACCGTTGAGTAACATAATTACATCATCATCACAATAATTTTATCAGAAACTTTTAATTTATTTAATCCTAATCTGGTAAACATAATATAAAAGAAGTCATCAATATTAACCTACTTATAAGTAAGACATTCCAGACGAATTTTTATTCATATACCTGCAGGATATTTTATGAATTTAAGCTATACAAGTTCAGTTTCGTTCAAAGTGTAGAGCAATATAAGTTGGTTAATTAAACATTAGTTGTGTTAGTGTTTTGTTGTTATTGCCATATTTTAGTGTGCGAAAAGGAACCAAATTCAAAACGGTTGAACTATGGGAGTTACGTTACCTTAGTTTTTTATTATTTGTAGATTAAATAATTTATAACTATATCCACATCACCTAATAATATATTAAACAAGATGTTAGTGTAAATAACGTTATCCATGAAACCGTCAAAGGAGTCCGTCAAAATGAACAACTTTTTCTATGAGAACAATTCTGGGAACTCAAAAAAATCCATCTTCATACCCATACAAATTGTCGATCCGGGCATCCGTATAGGTATGAAAACGGCATTTTTTTTAACTCCCAGCATTGTTCTCATAGAAAAAGTTGTTCATTTTGACGGGCTCATTTGATGGTTTCAAGGATAACGGTGTTTACACTAACACACTGTAGTTTGATATCGGTCTAACTTTCTAATTTTAACGTAAACATCGGTAAGCAGTTTACTGTCAGTTTACTGAAATAATTAAGCCATAAAGTCCGTTTATGAGATTAGATTTTGGCCTCAGCCTGTATTTCCCCTGTGGATAGTCAAGGTATTAGTTTAGCGACTACAAGTGTCTTAAGCGGCAAATGAGCAAGGTCTTTCGAGCCACTCTGACATTGGCAACTCACCGAGTCGGCCATTTTTAAAAGAAGAAGTAAGCGGCAAATGATAATAAAGAGATTTTCAAAAATATAAGAAACCCAAATTAGAAACAAGTTAATTAACGTCAGATCCATAAAATATCATAACACCTTATGTACCAATTTCCTGAAATAAATGATTCTGAATCCGATTCTGTTCAAACCGGTTGATCGTAAATGAAAAGGAGGTGCAGAGTGAGGAGGAAAAGTGTGAACCACCGATTTGTTAAGCCAACACTTGCTGTTTGGTAAAGCCAGCACTTGCTGCTTGGTAAAGCCAGCACTTGCTGTTTGGTAAAGCCAGCACTTGCTGTTTGGTAAAGCCAGCACCTTGCTGCTTTAGGCTATACCATAAAAATAACATTTTTATTATATTTAGTGCCATAATAATATGTGTATTTACTATACATTAACCGGGCACTTTATACTTACACTTACTAGTTCAGATCATATTTAATACTACATTTTAATCCTCTTTTAATCATTCGATCGCGGATTCTTGGAAATCTATTGTTCTCGCGGCCCACTTGGGCCTTACGTCGTTAAAATCAAAATTAATCTAATTGTAAATAAAAAATCTTAACTGGGTTTAAACTAATAGAAATGATGATGAAGCCACAGACTCACCAATCCACCAATCTGGAATCTTCCTACTCCTCCTATTTTTCTTCTGATTAAATTCGTTGCGGGTCCCAAGACAGTTTAGCATGTCCCTCGGGCTCCCTGAGATCATATCAAAGGGTTTTCGTGGTTGGATACCGCTGTCGATCCAGGCGACACAGGAGATACAGTGGTGGGAATGTGTGGTGGGCCAAAGCCCGATTAAAAAAAACAGACTCACCAATATGCAGAGTGCATAGAGACGCCAACGCAAACAACACACTGATCACCATCATGCACAATTACCTGAAAATAATAAAAATGAATATTACTATACGTTAATTACCTAATATTATAACTTTTAATTACTTGATGCCCGGTAAACTTCGTATCACTGTCCTCCTAATATAAACCTTTCCTTGACTTCCACGAATTTTGCAAGAATTTTACTATCAAAACTCATTAGTTATTAGATTCTTAAGGATATAACTGTTTAATAAGGAACCGTTTCTGATAAAATAACGTTTACTAACGACTTAAAAAAACTAAATTAGTTCTATGGAATTGCATTTTTATCCAATTTACATAGAAATATCAGCTCTATCGAGTAACAGGAAGTATGTCAAATTATTATAGGTTAGGTAGTCAGAGATGCTATAATAGAATAAAGTTTTTATGAAAAAGTTGCAAAGGGATTGGTAGGTAGGTAGGTAGTCAAAGCAGAGGGTGCTCCTAGCCCATAGGCAGAGGTACTATACGGTCAATTTTTCATCAATCTGATCCATCAATCTGATTGACGGAATATTGATGGTACTAAAAAGTTCATATTATAAAAATCGGCCAAGTGCGAGTTGGACTCGCGCACGAAGGGTTCCGTACCTTTATTATAGAACAAAATTAGACCAAAAATTGTGTTTTTTGTATGGGAGCCTCCCTTAATTTTTTATTTGATTTTAATATTATTATTAAGTATTAAAGTACAAGTATAACTTAGGATTTTGTGGAAAATTCAAGTACCTACCTGTTGCCATTATTGATATCGAGCAAAAAAGGCCAAAAAAATCACGTTTGTTGTATGGGAGTCCCCTTTAAATATTAACTTTATTTTGTTTTTAGTATTTGTTGTTATAGCGGCAACAGATATACACAGTCTGTGAAAATTTCAGAACTCTAGCTATAGCGGTTCTTGAGATACAGCCTGGAGACAGACAGACGGACAGACGGACAAACGGACAGACAACGAAGTCTCATGAATAGGGTCCCGTTTTCACCCTTTGGGTACGGAACCCTAAAAATGATCAATCCATCAATCCGTGGGTTAGACGATCAATTTTTCGTCAATCTTTACCAGATTGATGGATCAGATTGATGAAAAATTGACCGTATAACCTCTGCCATACAGTAAAGCATCCGACCAAAATCCGAAATGTTGCACGCGTTATATCAAAATATTGACAGTACAAACGTTGTTAAATGTCAAACAATGTTTTTCTTTACCTACTCTCTGTGTTGGTGCTGCCGTCTAGCATGAAAATATTGCAGTAATCCTATTAGTAATTAGTAAAACTGTCAGTTTTAAGTTTAAATAAGAGATAAAAATGGAATCACTAGTATAAAATTAGACTGGTTAGGTTTGTTAAATTCAATTCATATACACTGAGAGCGTGGCTTCAAAATATACAGTATTTAAATTATATACTACTCAAAATATATCGATGATCTGTAGGTTGTATGTGAAAATTATGCACTATAAACTACTATTCGTAAGTAAAATACAGTTCATATCGATTTATTGCGTCAGAGATAATTCCAGGTAACACAACAAAGTTATAAACCTCTTCTGATAAAGGGTTTACGGATGAACGTTTGTATCACATAATTCTGTAATATTGATAAATTGTATATTTTGTCACAGCAGTACTATCTAAATTAGATAATAATTATTACTGTGATTTTGCGGTTAATTATATCCACTTCGTATTGATTTTGCTTAATCATTGATATTGGCATCAAAATTAATATATTATTTTGATAACGGTGCAGGTAGGATTAATTTTTCGCAAATCATTACTACTTGAGCAAGAGCTCCTACATGGAATTTTGGTTTGTAGAGATGTAATAATAATAAAATCAGCCAAGTGCGAGTTTGACTCCCGCACGAAAGGTTCCGTACCATTATAGAGCAAAAATAGTTTTTTTTTTGTATGGGAGCCGCCCTTAGTTACTGATTTTATTTAAATTGTATTTGTAATTATATTAAAGTACACATAAAATTAAAGATTTTGTGAAAATTTCAATTGCCTACCTGTAGCCATTGTTGATCGTTGTATTGGATGTTAGTTGTATTGGAGCCTGCCTTAAATATTAATTTTATTTTGTTTTAAGTCTTTATTGTTATAGAAGCAACAGAAAATATACACAATCAGTGAAAATTTCAGAACTCTAGCTATAGCGGGTCTTGAGATTGAGATTGAGAGAGACAGCCTGGAAACAGACAGACGAACAGACATACGGGCAGACAAACGGACAGACAATGAAGTCTTAGTAATACTTGTAGGGTCCTGATTTTACCCTTTGGGCACGGAACCCTAACTAGTAACTAGATATCGAATACAACGGAAACGGTATAAAACATATTTTATGCATAAGAAACTAGACTTTATTTACTTATAACATAAGCTAAGAAAAAATTATTACATTATCGTGTAAATTTTTTTATGAAGTGGGATTTAAGACTCTTTCACAGGTAAAGTGTGTCGTGTACACAGCAAAGCGACTCTCAACTTAAGTGGGGGTCCGACTTTATCTTAACGATGTTTGTCCGACTTAAGGTTTTAGATGTGTCCTTTTGAGGGATTATCCTACGAAAAACTCAGCATTAGGATCGCACTTAACATGTTTTGAATACAACCCTTGGAGGCACTAGGTAAGAAGGTAAAGGTACTTTCTATTTGGTTAATATCGATATTCATATTTAATATTATAAAATATGCAATAGTGTGTCTGTCTGTCTTCAGGCGTAGCATGGTCACCATAGAAATGGTTTCTTTCTACGGAAGAACAAAAAAAGAAGACAAAGTGACAGTAAGGCAATGGAAATCCGCCATTTTGTCGATAAAATCTATCAGATATCGATTCTTTCCCATGTTTACTGTTGTTATGCTAGCCCTGCAGGGAGTGTCTGGTACCTCTCCACAGTTAAACTGGAACCAACTCTTAGGTCTTGGAAATTATTTAGAGTCTCATGAAAGGAAAATAATATATCACATATTATATTTTGGAAGAGTGTGTAAGTACTAAGTGCATAGATTTGTAAAATAAAATCATGTCTATGGGAATGTATAATCTACAGGATGTGACAAAACAAAGGGTGAACTATAGGGTGTATTATAATATATATCGTGTCATTCATCGTGATAGTAAAAAAAATTTGTAGGGGCAAGAACTCTAGCGTCACGAATTTCCCCTAATATAAAGGTAGAATCATAGTTTGAACAGAACATGGCAGGCGTAAAATAATAATATCTCATACGTCACATTAAACATTTCATCCGGAGTCAAGCGAAATTGCTACCTATCACATTGAGGATCTCCCAAGAAATAACTTTTTCATAAATATTTTCAAACGGGCAAAATCTTTCGTTATTTTTATATTAATTGGACAAATCCTCTTACGGAGTATCTTTTCTGTGAAACGCCAAAAATTGAAAATATAATGCCTCCGTATATTACCTGAATTTATTTTATAGTTAGAAATATTATATTATTATCATTATACTAAAATAAAAACTGCTATTTCTTTTCTTATTTTGTTATTCGTTTCCGTGGGCTTAGCACTTAGCAGAAACAATTGAAAATCACGTACGTATTCTTAATGTTACCAAATACAAAGTTATGACGGCCGCACATAAAAAGTACACTACTAAAGTATGTCCTTTTCCAAGACTCAAAGTATCTCCATACCAAACAGTAAAGTTGGTTTGGGCGTAAAGAGATAACAGACAGACACACTTTCACACTTAAGATATTAATATGTATATATTGGTACTGAATTGCGCTCAATGTTTTTGTACGTTTAGTGCAAAAATCGGTTACGTCAGTCACCTGCGAGCACACGAACGACGCTTGCAATAGCCATAGAAGTTGCTGTGGCCGAAATCGGTCAGGATAGATATTATTATTATTAATATGGATGTTCCTCCTAAGCTTTCTACATATTGTATGAAGTAGTAAAGTTTGATATACACTTATCATATCCAAGAGAGACACTATGCATAGATTTAGGTAACAACTTACACACAAAATCCTACTTAAAGTATAGCCCCTATAAAATAATTTTCTTATAGAGGTATCGACAGAATAACGACGCAAAAAAGGACAGTTTTCTAAAATCACAAATAGTTTCAACCAGAACTGCCCTACTTGAGAGTTTTGGGGCAATTTGGTTCTTGATATTTTTACTTTTTACAATATTTTACAAAATTACAATAAAAACAAAATCAAAATCAAACCTTATATATCCCCACGTCATGCCACAACCTGTACATTTTGTGGTACACATTACGGAAAAACTATCACGCATTATTTGTGCTTTAACATAGTAATTTTTATTTATAATGTATGTAGATGTGTTATCATCAGTCAGTCAAGGTGTGACGACATGAGCCCTCACAAAGCTGCTTTTAGCTAGTACTCGTAACAAATAATCAACATAAGAGGTGTTAGTAGCATAACGTCTTGCAGATTTTGCGAGGAGAAGGACGAAACACCTATTCACCGTCTCCTTGACTGTCCTGCTCTACTACAGAGCAGAAACAGGCACCTTGGTCGCTACGAATACTCATCTACAGAAGCAAATTTGTAGCATCAACCCCAATCGCTCAATTTATGACCAGAATTAGGTTGGAGACGGCATGGCACTCCAATGCGAAGGAGTTACAATAGGTCCTTAAGGGTCACAGTGACATCAGGGCTGCAATGACCTGCCTTTGGAGGAAATAAAAATTAATATGTACGCAGTCGTGCTTAAAATCAATAATTAAATAAAATAGTAAATTCGCCAAAATAATATCTACGATATTGTTATTACATTCTGAAACCCTAGTAAATCGTGAATTCATTTTGGTCGTAAACCTTGGCCCGTCCATCATATCTATTTTCTTTTATGTTAGCTCCTAGTTTTACGATGGCTCTTTAGTTATAATGAAAAAAAATCAGAGAACAATAAATTTTATATGACGTCACGGATTTTACGGCTCAATGACATTTGATAAATCGGAGGGAAATATTTTTTATGAATTTCAATGCTTATTTTATAGTAGCTTTTCTCAAAAAGCCTTGTGTGTGTGCCAAAAGGGATACATAATTATTTTCAGATATTATGTCTCAGACACCAGCCTGAAGATAATAATTAATTCATTTCAGACTGTAAAATTTTTTTGGGGGGGGTTGGGGACACTTTTTAAAAGGTTTTGCCTCCAAAAAAGTTTACAGAACCGGTGTTTTATAGTATAGTCTTTATTATTACTGGTTGTAATTATTAAGAGTCTCATAATACTGATAACGATCGCGGTGAATGTACGAGTTCGTACATCTATCACCATGCTTGTTCTCTTTATCTGGACTTTTGAAGATATTTTGCACTGCCAGTTAACCACAGAAAGAACAAAGTACTTTTATTTTAATGTACAGATGTAGGCATCCACCGAGATTTTTATCCCATTAAAGAACATATTGGGATTAATCGCTATAAACCACAGCAAGAGTTCAAAAACACATCAAAATCGCCTTTATACAATATTAGGGTAATTTGGCGGAGAAATAGGTCGCACCGGCATCGCCATTATAGATATCGCGTCATATGTGTCTAAATGGCCACTAATCATCTCCGGGTGACGGGAGTATTGATAGCAGGCAATTAATCTTGATCAACTGCTGATTTCCTTCCCGAATATTCGTATACGGTTGGATATTTTCGTACTCGCGTGATGGAAAACTTATTGGAATACTTGGTTGTCTTGATATTTGTATAAGATTTAATTTTTTTTAAATTAACAGAATATAGTGCGAACATTTTTCACATAGCTCCTGGCACTAGAAAGGTCAATGACCGCTGGTCATCTTAAATTATTGGAATCTTAAATTATTTTGATTATAGTTAGACTCATATAATTTCCACATATCTTTTGTTACCAAAAAACCAACGCAAAACCCTAAAAACTTAAACAAAAACATCTAGTTAATACACACCGAAACTCCAGACTTATAATATTTTAGAATACAGAGGCTCACAAAACATTTTTTTAATACAAAAGCGCACCCAAACGGGCGAGATTAATATCAGATATGCTCTTCCATATGAATGGGTATTTTGAATGGGAAAAAACTGCGAGAGAGCTGTTAATTTTTTTGAGTAGGTGTATTATGTGTCGCCGTACCAGCGCCACAGGGATTTGACGAACTAATATTTTAAAATCGATTGATTGAAATCCCATTACTTGTATTGCGAGTGTATTGAAATAAAATCGGTCATGTGACGATCTGTAGTGTTGGTGTTAGAAAAAAATTGTTTTACATGCTAAAGCAAAGAATTTAATCAATTTAACAATCCACCAATAACCATATAGACGTCCACGTAAAATTCCAATATTATAAATGTTGTTTGCCTGCCTGTTTGTTAGTCCATCACGTATGCGGTATGGATATACTTCGAGTCCCGAGAATATGTTGTATCCCGGAAAAGTGTACGGTTCATACGTGGTGAATGACGCGGCGTAACAACATTTCAGCCAACATTGAGTGAATCAATAAAACAAGAATATACGAGTGTTTTCGAAGAAATATTTCGGATCCATTTTCTGATTTTTTTCTCATAAAATGCACTTTAAATTATTAAAATTTTAATGGACGTACGAAATGAACGTTGCATTTAATAGGAGGCACCTACAGCGACGCCTAAAGGAGGCAAAAATATTTCCATTTTGGGAGATGTCATTCCATCAACGAAAGAACGACGTGAAATAAAATGTGTTTTTACTTTTTAGCAGCTTGGCTTATGCTTTCTTTGTCATTATAATGATTAAGAAAACATACTTCTATAAAAGTAAACGAGAGTCTACAACACAATTTATTACTACTAAGTATTTTTTGCCATGCCAAGTATATACCATGCCGTACAAAGAGAGTTCGTAATGTTTCGGCACTAAGAGTGGGTTGCACCGGCTTACTTTAACCTCTGTCAACATGCCTGTCATATAACTTTAACTTTAACCATAACAAAATGTAAAATGAACTGTCAAATCCCTAGCAAAAGTCGCCATATTTGACGATAACCTTAACCTTAACTTTAACTACGCTTCTGGTGCAATTCACCCTAAATGTATTCTGTTGACGCAAACTGTTGTGTCACTGTTGTTCGTAAAAAGTAAAAAAAAAGAAAACTAAAATCTGCACCCCTTGGATATTATTTCTGCCGGCTCCTATGGCTATTGAATTTTATTAGCAGAGCGATAATACTATTTTTGATAACATTCAGATGTTTATAAATTATACAAAGCATGTAGCTTTGGGTTATTTAATCAACTTGAAAAAATATTGGAATAACATAATCCTAAATCCAATCTTATCCAACAAAATCTTGTGAATACGTTAGGGATTGGAATTAATCTACAAGTCCAGATTAATCAATTTTATAACTGTTCGGAGAAAAAATGGACCCTTGTTACAGTATTGAAAGAACTGCGATCGAAGAATGTTATTTTATTAAATCGAATTTCTACCATCTTTCAATGGACTTTTTACTTCGTTTTCGATTAAGGAGGAACGTTGAAGTAATGTACAGTGGAGGAAAATTATCGCTAGGCTGTTTCAGTATCTTAGTAATATTTTTTGTTAATTGTACGTCGTGAAAAATGAATGAAAATATATTTTTTTAAATGGTTAGCCAGTATTCTTTCAGAATGTCCTACGTGGGACCTAACCGGTGAAAAAGTCGTACGAGGCCAGTGGTCACCTTTTGGGAAAAAAAGAGAGTTGTTCTTGAAAAATATAAATTGTTATGACTTTATCTATTTTATCGAAAGTCAACGTCAATGTACATAATATTATTAAGTGTACATAATATAGCTACTAAATGGGGAGGCTTACGCCAAAAGAAGAAGAAAAAGTGTACATATTATATAAACGCGATCCACAAACTATGATAGATATAAAAATGTACAGTACTAGCACAGTACCGTAATCTTTAGAAGGAAAATAGGACGTGAGTGATAATATTAGCACTAAGAGGCATTTCACTATAATTGATGTGCCTCATTATTATGACATTGTCTCCAATAACCTACCCAATAACATTAATAACTTTACATAACCAACCATAATACAGATATTTTAAACTGCTAAACGTTATATTTATTTGACCGTGCGCGGTACCTTCCGACTTTGCATTTATTTAAATACATCTATTAAAGCTTTTCTTGCGGAGAGACTAATATTATAATTGCAAAACCCCTAATTACTAAGGCTGCAGCAATTATAAGTCTATCGTCTTAAGAGGCCGGGGTACCCTCGAAATTTTCATACATTCTTAATAGCAAAATCATTTTCTCATGCGAAAATATTTAACATGTTTGAGTTATTTTTCAGCTTAAGATAGTAATTACCTAGGGCCCTGAACAATTTTTTTTACAAAATATTTAAATACTAAAAAAAAATTTGTGTTTAAATATTTTTAATAAATTTACTACTAAATATTTAAACACCAAAAAATAGACAAAAACACTAAAAAATATATAAATGTGCAGGTGCCCTCGCGTCGTTATAAATAAATTATTATAAGAAAAATTGAGACGCTATTTAAAATTCTGTTTTCACCAGGTCTTAGTTAAACCCATAAGTTATTTTTTTAAGATGCCAATAAATGTTTAAAGGGCTATCTGTTCCAGCTTTAATAAGCGCTTATTAAAGCTAGAACAGGAATCCCTTAACATTAATTTGCATTCTATTAAATAACGATGTTGCGAGTGTCCATGGGCGATGGTAGTTGCTTACCATCAGGTGACCCGTTTGCTTGTTTGCCCCCTTATTTAATAAAAAAAAAACTTATGGGTTTGTCTAAGATCTGGTGAAAACAGAATTTTAAATAGCGTCTCAATTTTTCTTATAATAATTTATTTATAACGAGGGCACCTGCACTGTCGCACCCAAAATTTTGGGTACGCCCTGAATGACCACCGAGTCACGGTTTAATTTGGTTAAAAATTAAACCCTTACCCTACTAATTAGTAACGTAACAGTGTGGTTAAAAGTAACCAAAGAGTTAGGTAATATATAACACCCCTGAAAGGTTCTGATTACACAAAAGATTGGTTACTAGTAAATGAACAAGCTTAAGCTATTAATAAGTAAATACTATATTTAGCAGTAACAAAAAGTTTTATTAAAATTAATCAAATCGTTACTTGCATAAACCTACAAAAACCTAGCTATTTTTAACCAAACTGTTTGACAGCCAATAACAAACGACGTAGTTTATGCCAGTATTCGTCAACGCACTCTGACATTGGCGATTCACCAAGGAGCCATATTTAAAAGAAGAAGAAGTAGTTTATGCCAAACAAAATCATTTTGTTACTAACAACTTTCGATAGGTATTTTAATGTAATACAAAACAGTTTAGTTATATGCTACAAACACAGTTGGTTAGTATTAAATAAAGAAGTTATGTTAGAAAATTACATAACTGGGTTTGGCTACTGATGGCAATAGTTATGTTGTCACTATTTTTAGGTAACCAGTAGCATAATTTTTTGTAAGCCCAACGGTTTTTTCAGTATCTGAACGCGCCGTTAACAGTTGTATGTATTTATATCGTACAGTAATGCTAAATCTATTAGACGTAGATCCAATACTAGATATTTCCCGAGACTGCATACGTGCAAAAAGAATCTTACACGAACTTTTTATTTAGCTATAAAAATATGTTTTGTCCTTTCCGATAATCTTACTCAGATATTACATTTTATGCCAAACTTCATTACCATTGGCCCGGTAGATTCAGATCCCATTTTATGCTTACGAGTTACGATGTGATTTTGATCTAATTTCAGTAAAATCTCTGTATCTAAATTATTACGATTAGTAAAATATAGTCTAGTCTAACTAGCCCTAAGGCCGTAGGTAAACACTATAAATTAAATCATACAAGTTAGATTAGATATTATTTCGTTCCGTCGTCATTACGTAGCAAAACATTTAAATTATTCAAATACCCACCCTCGAATTTAAATTTTAGAGCAGAGGTTCCATTGCCAACATTTTCAACATGCGGTCGCGCAACTTTACTAATTAGCCGAGTTTAGTCCCGAACTTCGGATATCAGACTGAGGGTCAGTTCGAGGCAGTTTTTGTAGCAATTAGGACTTCTGATTTTATTTTACGTATGTCAAAGTTTCATTGTAAATAACGTGTGTGTTTCTCAGGCTGATTTTACTGTACTGATCGCTCGCTGACCGTCGGTGCTGATACTAAAATGTATGAAATATCAGCGCAGGCTGTTACAGAGTTAGAAGAATTTCCTGGCGGTTGCCTGCATGACAGAAAAAAAGACGGGTTGCACTCCGGGAGTGCCGGCAGAAGTGAAAACTTGATTATTAACTTTGTGTTGTAATTTTTTTAACCCATTTTTTATGAAGATAGATTTTTAAAAATCGATTTTTTTAATTAATCGAAACCCTTACAATCGATTAAAAAATATCGACAATCGAAAAAAAAAAACAATCGATTGTTCGTTTAATAGATTTCGATGTTACAACACTACTCTCCAACCGTCTTACGGTTTTTCGATCAGCACACGTGACCTTACGCGAGTTTCACAGTTTTTACCCATCCCACAAAAGTGCTCAATGCCGCTAAAGAAGTTTTCACTTCAAAAATATCTATGGAATGATAGGATGGTAACTTTCATGCGGACCACCTCCGCGCGCGGGTGACCCATGAAAGGACAAGCGCCCTAACGAGTACCTACATCTTAACGAGTAGGTACGTAGCTTGAAACGATAAGCCACAGAATATGTATGCTCTGTTCTACAATAATGTTGTAAATATACTCACACACTGTGTACACTGGTGAAATGCGAAAATTATTCGAAAAAAAAGATAGATGACGGATACTTTTTGCAACTTAGTAAAAAAAAATAAAGTTTCCTCACAAGATTTGGTTCACGTGGGTAGGTGGGTGTTAATGTCATATTGTATAGTCTACAATATTTTAGATAGTTTGCCGTTTTCAACTAGAATCATTAAACTATGTAAAGGAAAGGCTAAGGGTAAGGCAAACAGATCTTAATGAAGCGTGTAAAATTGCTCACATAGCACAAACAAAAAGGGTCCCCCGAGTTTGCTTAGTCATTATCATATTTGAATGTGTAATATTTTATACAATGTATCATAGTGTGCACGCTGCAGACATGATGAAGGCGAGACCGCACTAAGGCTGGATTTTCATGTGTCCGCCCTAAGTGCCATACCATACGATGCGATGCGGCGGCGGTACAGCGCCTGACCGGTGCCGCTCCGGTTTCCTACATAATATAAAAAATATGGATGGTATGGCACACGGCGCCGTCCGGTGCGCTCCGGCGCTGCACCGTACGCGCACCGGAATCGAGACGAGGCGGGGAGGCGGGGAGCTCGAGTGCGTCGCTGCTACAGTACTGCAAAACGTTGCGGTGCCGCACTCACCGTGTGGCCGGTAGTCCGGCGAGATGGCCTCCGGTGCGCGTGTGGCATGGCTGTAACGTGCGGTTTGGCGCGATCTATCTGATCACAAGCAATTAGTGTATGTAAATGACAGCGCGACCAAGCCGCTATTGAAATAAATCGTTACATACTTGTGATCTCTTGATGTAACGGCCAAACCGCTCATTCGCGCGGACGCATATAAATCTAGCACTACGGCCGTACTACGCGACAGCAACGCTACGCGACATAAAACGTCAGTTCTATGAAACGTGAAGTGTCAAGTGTCGCGTCACGTCGCTACTCGCTGCAAGCAAGCTGCAAGCTGCAACGTGGTGCTAGGGTTAATTCAGACCGCAACGCGATGCGTAGATGCATTTCTAAGCATGTACTGAATTAGATTGGCATGTCGCTTCGCATCGCATTTGAAATCTGTCAAATCCATACAAAATGATAAGTAAAACGAAAGAGATGATGTTAGATGTATGGGCCCTTACTAAACCTCTCCTTAGGGTCAATTCAGACAGCAACGCGACGCGTAGATGCATTTCTAAATTAGTATGGATTTGACAAATTCGCAAGACGTCTCACGCTGACGACATTTGTCAAATCCATACAAATTGAGGTCGCGTCGCGTCGCGCCTCGCCTCGTCGCATTGCGGTCTGAATTGACCCTTAGATCCGGAGCTGCTATGTTAGATTTTTGAAAATGAAAACCAATAATCGCATTTTCTTTTTATGAAATCTTTATGCAGTTAATAAAAATTAGATTTTTACTTTAAAATTGTTAGCTCTACATTTTACATAACATTATAATTATTATATTTTGTTTCATCATAATATTATTATCTGCCTGTGGCGAGCCTCACCGCAATCTCGCAGACCCGAGCTACCTACATCAAAACGGCTTATGTTATGATACATTTTATATAAGATTAACAATGTTCATTTATATTTTACATGTATTAAATTGAGAAAATATCATTGTTTGAAAAACGAAATTAGAATACACTTGGACTTAGTCCCGTACTAGATGATTCCAGCTAGTCACTTTGTTCACTTTTGCTACGATGAAAAGTAGCCTATGTCCATGAACGTAGAAAAAAAGGCGGACGGAGTTTATAATTATAATATACAGCACTGTGTCTTCAGAGTCGGCCAGGCTGAATGCATGTACACTGTCCACACGAACACATTCTTACGCTAGTCCGGCCATTTGACAGGTGTAAGAATGTGTGAGTAGGCGACTCTAAAGACACAGTTCTGTGTATAATAAGACTCCGTCCGCCTTTTTTTCTACGTTCATGCCTATGTCCTTCCCCGTCTGCTTTATTATATTTAGCTAGCGACAAAGCTAGACACCTTCGTCATGGATTTTAATCACCGGTATTGTTCCCAAAGTCCAACTGGTTCTAAAGTCGTATAGTCTAACAAGTTTTCTATAATATTATGCAAACAAACCATAAAAATGAAAGCTATCACATGCTAGCTTAAGTTTATTACTATAATACGCGGAAACCGTTCACTTTTCCGGGATAAAAAGTATCCTATATCCTTTTCTTGGACGCAAAGATTATCTGTATTAAATTTCAGCAAAATCAGTTCAGCGGTTTGGGCGTGAAGAGATAACAGAGAGACAGACACACTTTCGGATTTATCATAATATCATCAACTGTATCATATGCAATATATCGTAGATATAAATTATGCTACCTTAATCAAACTTAGTAACAGCTTGAAACTTGGTTCTGAACTCAATATTATAACTTGGTTAAAGCCAGGTACATACTTGTAGGCACTAAGCGCTTTCTAGATACACGAGTAGAACATGTAAGGAGATTGTTAAAACTTGTATCAGGTAGTATATAGATTATCTTAAAATAAATTGTAGTACTATAATTTGCTACCATTAAATAACTACTAATAATTATTATTCTAAAATTAGTATGAGCTATCACGTAGGCCGACAGGGAAAATATATGGCAAAGTAGAACTGCCCCTAAATAATTAAAAGTATAGTCACTTGTAAGATTAATAACAATAATAAATTGAATTTGAAATGTATGAAAAAAGTGGCATACAATCTTTCGTAGCAATATAGGGTACTTCATCTCTTATTCGGAATATAATATAATTTAAAGTTCTATCTGATTATGGCATTTTTTCTCTGCGTGGCAATTTAAAATTTGGTCCCACAACGTATGAAACCACGTAGTAATTATATTCTCTTTGGTATGAAACATCTTCGTCCTTGTATTCCATGATATTTAAGTTAATTATGCAAACTGGCACTGTCAGATTCGAAAGAGTTTTATCAGCGTTTATTTAGCTCGGCTTAAGCCTGTCAGGAGTAAGCCTCTAACTTCCGCAATTAATACTTGGTAAAGCTCTTGCTTTCAACTTGGCGACTTGCTGAACTTTAAAAATATATACGGATTAAAATCTAAATATTATCGCGTAGATGGAAATTTGAGTGTCGCAAGACGAGCCGTTAGTAATTGCTGTTATGTTCGTAATTTAAGTTGGCGTCTGCAAGATGCGTAAGTACCTAATAGATGGTATTATATTATCGTAGTCCTTAGGTCCAACATAGAAGGATTTTGTGGCAATAGGATGACATTGTCACGTCGGCGTGGACGCAAAACAGTTGACACTAACGGCCGTTCCCAATATTTGATCTATCTCTGGTTTTGCCCTACTAGAGAATATAGGAATAGCCGAATAGCTCTCATCAGACATTAGAGACATATATTTTATGTCAATTCAATGTCAGCTGCGATCGGTCGTACGTCAAACCAGAAATAGATTGAATATTGGGAACGGCCGTAAAAGTATCACCCAGTAAATTAAAACCCAAATCAGATCAATTATGTATAATTATTATAATATATACTTATTACACTTGTCGGTTCGACAGAGAACCAATATGGTGATTATCCTATTTATTTATACCTTTCCGAACTAAAACTAAAAACAATAAATCATAATATTATACAGTTTAACAGTTTAAGGACTACCTTATAAATATAAAAATAAATTTGATAAAATTTTAAATTAATAATAATTTGATTTTATAACAATGAAATATTAATTGTATAATATTGAAAATAAATAAAGCTTAACATTTCGTTTGACATTTGATAATCAAACTGACATTTGAAATTTAAACTAAGTTTTATAAATATTGAAAGCAATTTCTAACAATCAATTACTGTTTGTGTGCAAAATGAATACATGGATGAGATTGATGGAGACTCTCAACATATTTAAGATGGCGGTTTTTTAGATTTCAGCCACGCCTCAATACATCCTTGTAGGGTTGTCGTTGTGATATGATGTGTATTGAGTACCTATTATGATGACCTCATATTCGACTCACATCCAATGTTCGATAATATAATTACTGTTTTCACGTTATTATATAGGGCAGCACCATCACAGTAAGCAAAAAGTTTTGACAACTTGATCTATAACGTTTGACAACGTTTCTGTCAATACTCTGACACGACGTATAACATACAGTCGGATTTTGGTCGTAACATTTATCTACTGAGGGTGGATTGCATCGACTTACTTTAACTATAACTTTAACTATAACAAAATGTGAAATGAACTGTCAAATCCCTAGCAAAAGTCGCCATATTTGACGATAACCTTAACCTTAACTTTAACTACGCTTCTGGTGCAATTCACCCTTAATGTTCCAACTTTTGCGTTCTTTCTATTTGTGATGATTACCGTCATAAATTAACTGGAATGGTTGTTTACCTATAAATTATGAATTAAATTTACAATTAAATACTGTTTATTGTCTTGAAATTTATGTTTTTGTCATTTAAAGGAAATTGCGATTCTACTTTACCAATTTACATTAGCAAATCCTGAATGATTGGAATAGGGTTGACAAAATAAATCTTTAGGTACTTTTGAAATTGTATTTTTTATGATATGAACAAAATGTTTCTTTAATTAAAGAATATGCTTAATTTATGAGTTTTAAGTTCAAAGTAAGTTTTTTTTGGGTGGTCTCAAAATGTTTAAATGATTCTATAATATATTTAATACGAAGTTTTATAATTTAAACATTAAAAATTATTACAGCATGGATGTGAGTCTCTTAGGATTTATGAGCACACTTAAATTTATAATATATTATACTATCTGATTGCCCACGATGGCACGTAGTTATTAAACACACAGTAGGACCCATCCGACGCATCATGGATCATCTTACTTAAGTCAGACAATCGAGTGATCAGCCTGTGATGTCCTAACCGAACTGAGAAAAATAGCATACTGTTTCCAACGCGGGAACCGAACCCATGACCCCCAAGTCAAGAGTTACTGTCTAAACCAAATCACGGGACCACGGAGGCGACTGGACCGCGCAAGCAGAAAAAAAATTCCTAACCGACAACCCTATTCGACTGATAAAAGAATAACAAAACAGTCAGTTCATGAAGTTCGGAACAAGAAGAATCGTTTGCGAAACTTTTTATTGACACGGCGCTAGTATAAAAGTGAACGCCACTAAACACCGAAGGAAATATTCGTCTGTTGAGGAAAAACTTCCCACTTTTTTTGTTTCCAAATCTTTTTGTCTTAAGCTTTTATTACGAACGGTTTACGACTTGGCTTCAGCGAATTTTCCTTGCTAATCGTGTGTTTACTTGATAGATTTTCCTTAATCTGTAATCTATACTAATTGTACTGGAAGAAGTTTCTGAGAATCACCTTAATTATTATTATTGTCAAAATATGTCAGATATTATTTCATAATAGATTCCTGAAAATTCGGACTTTCCGGAAAATTTCGGACAAAAATAATCGTTTACCAATTAAACGTAATTCAAGTTACAATCACTCTTATATTTACCCCTTAAACAGACGGTCTATAATTACTATAATAAAAAAATGGAATCAATATTTACTATAATAATAAACAATGAGAGGGATAATATTATATTTCTGTATTTATGGTTTATAATTATTGTTCTACTTATTGATCTACATTTTACAGTATTGTAGACAGGTTTAAATTAGTAAAGCTTTAAACATAAGGTTTAAGTTTTAAACATAAGGGGCTGTTCACAATATTGAGATGTTGTGTGGCACAGCATTTCAACTAGCAATTCAAAAAAGTTTGTTGACTACGTATAAGAAAATACACGTCTTGTTGTAAGTGCGGTACAACTAGAAATTCGCACTGTTGCAGTAAAACGCTAGCCTTTTTGTGTACCTACATAACTAGTAACTAAAGTATGAACTAAAATGCTAGCTATCTTTAAAGTACCGTATTGCATTTTTAAGCATCGCCATATCCCACTGATAGCTAATATTGAAAGTATAACCCTAAAAAGTATAAAAACCCCTAAAGCTGGTATTAACTCGTCAGCATTTTGACGTGGCCAAGCCGATGTGTCAAATTTACTTCCAGGGTTTTTCTGACCATCGAGGATTACAATGCTACGTTTGATAGGTTCATTCTTTCAATAACAGCTCTTATTGCAGTAGAAATATTATTATATTTAATCCAAATATATTTTCATATTTATCCTGACCTATTGTATCTAAAATTTAGCCTTCCCAGTTCCCAAATCCCATCCTATCCAATGTAAAATGCCATTTTAATGTAGTCAAGGCGCGTTCGCTAGTCATGGATTGGCGTTGGGCTGATAATGAATAATGAAAAAGGAATCACGGATGTTCGTAGACTCATCTTATATTTCAATTAACCGTGGAGCTATAATAATATCTAAGATTAAAGTCTTCGTATCACCGAGGCAAATATGGCAATGAGGAATTAAATAAATTCACTTCCTTATAAGGAAGTGATTTGAATACGTTTGATTATTCCACCAATCACGGGCAAGGATTGTCACAGTACAAACGAGTCGGATATGCAAAACCGAAATAAATCCCAAGAAGGGTGATTTGCGCAGGAAATTTAAATTTCTCTCCGCTTCTGGACGTTGCGGTATTATCGTGATTTGTTCTTGTGATTTTGAGGAAAAAATATTCATACGTGGCTTTTTCTTTGGCAATTTTAACATATTTCTTATACCTACGTATAAAATATTATTAAAGTTTATTTTAATGTAATTTACCTATATTAATAGCATAAAAGCCGAAGTGTGTCTGGCTCTTACTTCATTTCTTATAAACTGATGTAGATGGATACAATTTCGAGTCCAAAGAATGTGTATTCCCTTAAGACATTTAAATAATAATAATTAATTTGTACCTAATAATATTATCTTATGAATAATAATAACGTTAGTACCAGTACCTTACTCCGAATAATATGAAGCCCAAATAGGATAGAAGCAACAATATTCGAAATTCAAAGTTTGTAATTGGCAGGCTACCGGCACACGGGACCAACGCTCAGATTAAAGCCTGAAATCTCCAATTCAAATCCATACAAATTGAGGAGACCCTTATAACTTTCTTCATTTATTGTTTCCTATCAATCAATATTATTGTGAATTTGATGTAATAATAATGGTTCCAAGTTTCAACGTTCTTGAATGGTTCAATATTTTATTACTATTTATTTCGTTTTGATTCAATTTAAGCACAAACAAAATTTTCCCAGGGCTCCGCTTGGGTAAATACAGCAGGGTAAAATATCATAGAAAAACATTCGGTACGTTTTTTTTATCACGGCAGTCTCTCTGCAAAACTTTAAAAAAATCTATACGTCAGTTCGAGAGCTTATTCGATACAAACAAAAATATATCTTTATCATAATATTGTCTGTAATCCTTATTATATTATGGATTCATTTTTATTAATATTATTATAACAAGGAGGCCCGTGTAGTCCGTAAAAGCAGCATCCCACGGTAAGCGTACATTTTCTTGCAATTAAAGTATCATTAAACGTCCTTCCTATTATCTAAATGCAGTATGCACTAGTAACATTTTATATTTTTCATCAATCTAATACACTTTTCTTGTTACGTATTTTAAAAGACTTTTTATTTCTCTATCTATAATATCCTTACTCCACGTGCACACAGGTATTGTTAGAAATCCTCTATCTTTTTATCGACACAATATCATGTTGTCAGCGCACTTTTGTTGTTTTCGAAGAGCTTTTAGTGCTACAACAAAAAAATCTACACCAATTTTATTGTTCAGCGCTGTTGCTGCATGCGGACCTTTTTGAAGAAAACAATATAATTGGTGCGAAATAGTATATAAAGTTATAACTTTCAAGATATATACAGGGTGTAGAAACATTCTGATCGGAACCTAATTTTTTTAAAGAATCACAAAATAAGAACGTCTTGATGATGTGTTTTTTTATTTGCAATTTGGAGCCGTCTATGGGCTATCCGCCCATATCCTTTTTTTGCTATCTTTATTTAGTTTATTTGCACCAAGGATAATTTCTTGAATTTGATAAATTTTTTCAAGGGTCGGCAAAAAAAAAACTAACAACACTAACTTAGTCCTAAATAAACTGTTAAAACCAAAGTGTGGACCCCGGACTTAGTCAGCGGGATCTGCAGACCCTCGCCCTTTCATAAGCATTTACATAATATTGTTTGATGATGTGTTGATGATCTCCAAATGATGTGTCATTTGGCCACATGTCAAAATAACAAATTTAAAAACAACCCCCGATTCCAATGAAATCAGAATATAAAAAATCGGCCAAGTGCGAGTGGGACTCGGGCACGAAGGGTTTCGTACCGTTATAGAGCAAAAATAGGCCAAAAATTGTGTTTTTTGTATGGGAGCCCCCCTTAAATTTTTTTTTTATTTTATTATTATTCTTAAATATTGAAGTAGACATATAATTAAGCCTTTGTGAAAATATCAAGTGCCTACCAGTTGCCATTATTGATATCGAGCAAAAAAGGCAAAAAAATCACGTTTGTTGTATGGGAGCCCGCTTTAAATATTAACTTTATTTTGTTTTTAGTATTTGTTGTTATAGCGGCAACAGATATACATAATCTGTGAAAATTTCAGAATTCTAGCTATATCGGTTCTTGAGATACAGCCTGGAGACAAACAGACGGACAGACGGACAGATGGACAGACGGACAGACAACGAAGTCTCATGAATAGGGTCCCGTTTTCACCCTTTGAGTACGGAACCCTAAAAATAGAATTATGAGCAAATCACTGGAAGTAGCATTGCTAAAGTCTTTTTTTAAAATAGATAAACCAATATTTTTAATTATTGAACGGGCTGATAATGATGAACAATTATTGCTAAAATACTCTCGATCTTAATGTCAGCTTTCAAACAAAAAAATGGATAAAATCTGTCCACCCGTTTGAATGCTACGATGCCACGGATAGACACACAAGTCAAATTGTAACATCTTACTATTTTTATAATAGTGCTCTTGAATAAACCTGATTGCTATAATTTCGTCTATACCACGGTGGACATAAGCTTCTTAACGAAAATGTACGTTTCTGTCAGATTTTCCCTCTATTAACCTTATGTTAATGTATTTTAACTTTGTCCTCATTCTATATAGCAATGGGCATAGGCTACTTTAAGAAAATGTGCGGTAACCGAATGATTTGCGTACAAAATACCGAACATCTAAAGTTTTAAACGAGACTCATTATAGTTCAAAGCGAATACAGACATTAAAATAATTACCGATTTTATGCCTCCCAGTTGTTACCGGATCGTTATGAATTCTAAATTAGCGAAAACAAAGTATTATACCGACGCGATGTCATTAATTATTGTAATTAATATTATGTAGCCTAGTTAAATATTATGGTACTTATAGAGCAGATAGACTCAACCTGCGGCCCGCCAAAACTTTATCAGTGGCCCGCGTAAAGATAAAAATAATAATAATAAACCGCTAATTTTGAATACCATAAATTTTGTACACCTAATATAAATAGCTAGCGACGCGACGCCAAGACTGAAATGTGTTTGTGGCCTGTATACAAAAGGTTGACAGCCACTGATCTAGAGCCTAAAAGCTATATCCACATTATGCAATTTTCTCTTCAATTTTCGTCATCTTCTTTTTATTCAACTTCCGTTTGGCATATTCAATAATTGAATGCGTCAATAATCAAAATCCACCCGCGTTGAAAGAAAAGTGTCATACGATTTCAGCGCGCGTCACGGGCATGCCTCACGTTCGCTGTTGACTGCGCTATAACGAATTCCCTTGATGAACGAAAAAAGGCACAATATGGACAAAGAAACAAATACAAATCTCCATACCCTTTTCCACCAAACAAAAACAATATATTTTACGTATATAGGTACCTAATAATTATTGTTATTGCTTTAATATAATTTTCTAATCGTATGAAAATGAAAAAAAATCTAATTTACCAATTTTTAAGTCTTCATTTTTTTTTTATATTTAAGATGATCAAAGTTATGTTATATAAAATTCAAAAGTGTAAAAAGTTCATCTATTCGCTAAATTTAAAAAGTTTTTAATCAGTTTCACTCACCAAAATCCACTTCTAGAAATTCAGTTCAAATATTCAAAAACCACACAGTCATTCGCCGTCACAAAACGTTCGAATTTCAAACTTGAATAAATTCAAACTCATTCGAATTTACGTTCAAAAACTTACAATGGCAGATCGGGAAACGCGGGCTACCCCTCCGAAACCTATAATCGTACTAAAACGAGAGCCGTAGCTTTCCCAGAGATAGGGTAGAATATTTTTATTTGCGCACAGCTAGAACATTTAATTTTAGACCTTATTCCTCTATACTTAAAGTATTTAAGTACGGATTTAACTACAAATATAAGATTGTAACTGTAAACATTTCGTTGAGTTCCCGCTCTTATATGGACACTAATTTGTGTACCGGAAAAGGAAACCTTTAGGATGTACGCTACAAATACGGAAAAATGTTGCTAAATGTAGCAGATTGATGTGTTTTTCTTTCGACTTTCCTCGCTTGATTTAAGCTATCATCATCAGCTAATTATTGTTAAATCGCATTAAGAATAAGTTTATTTTAACTTAACTTATCATTATTGTTAATGATTATAAAAACTTAATATAATGCTACTTTATAGTCAGAATATTGTGTGATGGCAGAAATTTACCCAAGCATCTAATAATGTTATTAGACTAGTTATTTCAATTAATTTTACTTAATACTATTATTTTCTTATACTTATACTTACTATTATTATTTTCTTTTTCTCTATCTGCAGTCTGTTTATCTATAACTATAGTCTAGAATCTAGATATTTGAAGATATTTTGTCATGATATTAAGCAATAACCTCTAAAACGAAAAATAATATTTAAAAATATAATAATTATAATAGTGACATATTTATAATAATAACTAAACTGAAAAACTAAAACGGCCAAAATTCCATCTGAAAACCCAATCCCATCAACTTAAGTGAAGTGCTTCCTGAGCTAATTTCAAAAAAATTGCACCCTTTTCTGTCCATATGCTAGTAGTGGAACTTATAAAGCAAAAAAAAGCAAAGTTTTAAAGTAAATGATATAACTTTAGAAATGGTTTTGAGCATCGTCGATAATTTAACGTTTTTACAAAGTATATCTTCTGGAATGTCCTTTAAAACTTATAGATTTTCAAAAATGTATTTTGTCTACGAAAATAATATATTGTGTTACTCTATTTTGTTACACTCTTTTTTCATTAAATATGGTTTTAATTTGGGCCTATTAAAGTGGCAACACAGTAAAAAGAAGCAAAAGTATAGATGGAGTTACAACGGACACATCGTGGCCGTTTTGTTTGTAAACAACTACTCGTTTAGTGTGCGGTTAGTGAAAAAAAACTTTTATATGGACTAATTGTGCATGCTACGCAATAAACACCGGTAAGTTTTTATCTACTTTGGTTTCACTTTATGACGAAAGAATAAGTTTATTGTTTAGATTGTTATATTTATTGCTTGTGTCCGTCACATTTTCATGAAGTTTGAAATTTTTTACGTTAGAAAAACATGGTCATTATTTCCTGTTTGTAACGTTTTTGTAACAATTTTGTGTAACGTTATACAAAGGAAATCATAAAGGTCTGTTCATGCCGGTAAGCAGTTCTGTTTTTTTTTTAGGAAAAATAACAACGACAATAAAAGACATCGTAAAAGGTAATTGGTGCTACAACATATCTTCATATTCGCGAAACCCATCAACTACTCGTGGGTCAATGGGGTTCCTGGATGTGGGAAGACAACTTGGATCATTAATAACTTCAATGAGGAAACGGACGTTATAATAACAACGACGATCGAAGCAGCCGAAGATCTAAAGCAAAGGCTATCGCTACGAACTGGCAACAAAGTTAAAGATAAAGTTCGTACCATGGCCTCTTTGCTGGTAAATGGGACAAAAGGAGCCTACAAAAGGTTGATAGTTGACGAGGCCCTTATGAACCATTTCGGCTCAATCGTCATGGCGAATCAATTAACAGGTGCCAACGATGTCATCCTCATTGGAGATATTAACCAACTCCCGTTTATAGAGCGTGAAAACCTCTTTAAACTTAATTACGCTCGTCCAAACCTAGTAACCAGCATCACCCAGGAGTTGTCTTGCACACACAGAAGCCCTATGGATGTGGCATATGCCCTAAGCATGGTCTATAATAACATCTATTCATCGAAGGAAATTGTGAGGTCCCTAAAGCTGATGAGATATACAGGAGCGAGAATACCTAAAACCGATCAAAACACCCTGTATCTTGTCCACACACAGGAGGAGAAAGCAGCCCTCATTAATGCAGGCTATGGATCGGGAACGGACTCTCGCATCCTCACAATCCATGAAGCTCAGGGACTAACGAGTCCTTCGGTGGTCATCATACAGACCAAGTCCCGAAAGCTGGCAATCCATGACAGCGTTCCTCATGCAGTTGTAGCTATATCCCGGCACACTAACACCTGTGTCTACTACACTGACACTGATGGAGACGCTGTAGCAAGCTTCATAAAAAGAACCACGGAGGTGTCAACCGAATACATAAAAGAATACAATATAAAAATGGCTATAAAAGATAGGAACGACAAAGTCCTAAGCCATATAATAGCGGATCGTGAACTGTGATCCTCAGAGATCGGGAAAAAAAAAAAAAAAAAAAAAAAAAAAAAAAAAAGGTCCTGGCAAGCACACTGGCTGGTAGATTCGACACAGAACGATATCTTTTTTAACACCTTAAAACTCCACCCAGCTTGAGTGACCCCTCTCCACCAAGCCAATGTCACAACATCTAAAGGCAAAGGGTGGAGCAGCATAATATCTAAGGAAATCGGAAAATGTCGGATCTACTAGCCGCCACACTGGGAAGTAAGTATCATATTATATTGTTATGTGTGTATATGTGTATATAATATGTATATTGTTATGACATATTATTATAAGTAATATTATCTGTCTGTAAGTATATAACATGTTGTATTATATATTTTATATAATATTTATATTATGTATATTAATAAAATATTAAAAAAAAAAAAAAAAAAAAAAAAAGTCCATGGCGTGATGGACTACAATTACATTAATAATATTATTTCAATAATTATCCTTGGTGCGAAAAACCAATATAAAAAGAGAGCAAAAAAGGATATGGGCGAATAGCCCATAGACGTCCCCGAATTACATAATAAAAAAAAAAAAAAAAAAAAACATCTTCTGATAATCTGAAACGAGATTTTAAGGAACTTTTTACTTTGCCTACATACTCATAAAGAAAATAGAAGAAATAATAATCTTACTCTACGTGATTTCAATATTACAGATAGTGAATCTGATTAAGTGAATCTAATTAAAATAACTGAATACATAAACTCACACACATACATCCACACGTACACTCATCCACACATCAACATATCCTTCGGTGGAACAAGAGCACCACATATTAATATGTGATATTGACTTTAATAAAAGACAAGATTAATCCGATTTTTATTTACAATTATCTCACCCTCCTAGTACACCATGAAATAGTAGTAGTTTTAGACCCGCTGTTGACTACTAAAAATACTCATGAACTGAATAAATTTCCCAAAGAAAAAATATTTCATTCCAAAAAACTAACTTTTTATTATTAAAAGAGGTGACAGACACGCGCGTAAGTACGCGGACTTACGGCTCGCGGCTCGCCTGTGTGTCACCTAAAGTTCGCGTACTTAATGTTCGCGGTCTTGGAATTTTACTCGTAGCTCGTACGTCTGGCAGCACTGCGAGCCGCGAGCCGTCAGGCAGTGTTGCCAACACGACTAATACAAAATTTGCTAAACTACTGTTAAAATTTACTGTAATTAATGCTTAAAATTATGCTAACATTTTCAGTCAAATAAAACGGTTTTTAATTTTAAATCTTTAATAATCAACAAAATCTAAATTTACTTTATGTTTCATCTCTCTTGCTCAGGCCTTTGTTTCTCTATTCCGCTAGGTATATTAACTTTATGCTTGGTACCTATAAGCTATGTCCATTATTATTATGCATTAAGTAATTATATTATGCTAAAAGTATGCTATATTATGCTAAACAACAAATGAATAATATGCTAAACAACGTAAAAATATGCCAAATCTATAAAATATTATGCTAAATTGGCAACACTAGTGCTAGCCGCTAGCCGCCATTTTTTTCGACGCGAGCCGAGTAAGTTCGCGGACTTAAAACTCGCGTACTTAAAGTTCGTGCGTCTGTCATCGACGCGAGCCGAGTAAGTTCGCGAACTTAAAACTCGCGTACTTTAAATGCGTACGTCTGTCAGGCACTTAACAGCAGTGATAAAACTAACTATACGGGTCAAAAATTACCATAAGTTTGCGGTATATGTATAAGCCCTTATATTTCTTTTGTGTTACAATTGTGTTACGTAACTCAGAAGAAACACAAAGGAAGTGGCATTTTTTTTGAAATTAGCTCTCCTAACACCGTAGGCTGTAGCTAACTGAAACTGCGTTCCATTTGATGTTAAAAACGATCAAAATGCTTCAACTAGGAGGTTTTTGAGCGCTTTGATCGTATTTAACATCAAATGGAACGCAGAGTGAAACTCTTATAGCTGAGAGTGACGTCTGTGACGTATAGCATTAAAAGGTTTATTTTATGTTTTTAGGCAGTCGGTATCCAAATTTTTACAATAATTTTTAGCCAGTATCCAAAGTTCACGTATTTGACTTTTCAAGACACAAAGCATTTTTTTGTAATAAACTAAGTGGTACTTTAGGGGGTGTATGTATTGCTGACATAGAGTTCACTGTGAAATCAAAAAATATGTTTTTTCTGATTTGTATGGGCCAGCGCTCCAGCACGCAGCGTCATGAATATTGCCATACAAAAGTTAAAAAAGAATTACTCCCTCAACGCTTCCACTTTTACAGTGAACTCTATGTCAAACACACCCTAAAGTTACATTAGTTTGAGTTACACTTAGTTTGAGATCAAGAGGATTATTTTGATATTTTTGCTCCATCAAAATGATCAAATCAATCGGCTTTTATAGCATTTTGTGTATTACATAGTATGTTTTCTTGTTAACGCCACATGTAGGTAGTATATCCCATTTGTCAAAGTGGATTAAGCGCTTATCCTAGATGCTATTGGAAGTCTGATACGAAAGGAATTCTATAAATGACAGACTTATTTCAAGTCTATTTGCAATAAATTCCGTCTCAAGTGTGAAGAGAAGTATTTATGTAACAATCCCGTTGACACTTTTAAAAGGAAGGTTATTAGTTTAAGAAAAAGCAAGTTTTTAATTTCATCGCGATCCTTAAATTAATAATAACGAGAGTGTCGGCAGGAGTAAAAAACTGCAGGAACAATATTTAAGCCATAAATTTTCGCCGCGCGATAGAAAGAGATGAGGATATTACTTCTTCTCCTAGGTCGCGCCTGCTCCAGCAGTCTATTCTACCTCTGTCTTACGAATTTTCAATCAGCTTACCTTTCAGAGTTTTGACCTATATCGAGCCCCGTACGAGCACCGGTGATCGCGACAACAATAGAATACAATGGCATTTCCGAGAATCTCCGATCGACGGATTAAGGCAAGCCTCGCACTAAGTGACACTAAACTATAGTTTTTAGTATAAATAATAAAAACTCCTGAAAACCGTTAGCCTAACATTTTGTTTGTATTTGTTTGACAATTATTTATGTAATAAAAACTAATTTACATGCTGATTTCTTTTATTATCTTTAAAAACATTGTACATAATCCTTCTCTTTTCAACAAATATAATGTTACCAAGTATTATTCCCAATGAGACCCAACACAACATTACAATTCTGGAACACTCACGACGGAACCAATCAAGAATAATGCATTTTCCACGGTAAAATGTAAAAACGAAGCAATTTTAAAAAGTGACTGTGTGAAAAAGAGAGAGAGAGAGAGGGAGAGAGGAATGAAAGAGACAACTGCATCTCAAGTTCAATTTGTAGTGTCATAATTCTTACACCAATATGAGAGTAATCTACATAGAAAGGAGATGAGCGTAAAGATAATGTAAATTTTATTCCACTTAGCTTGTTTCAATTTAGCTAAGGAATAAATCAATATTTTCTACATACTTCGGCGCGAATAGGCTAGTAAGACCTTTGACCCAGAGACGCTGAACCGTTTTTGGTGAAATTTGGAGTGCATACATAATTTGACATACTGAAAAGCTCAAATAACATTTGATTTTTAGGGTTCCGTACCCAAAGGGTAAAAATGGGACCCTATTACTAAGACTTCGATGTCTGTCTGTCCGCAGGCTGTAACTCAAGAACGCTAATAGCTACAGAGTTGAAATTTTCACAGATTGTGTAATCCGTTGCCGCTATAACAATAAATCGTAAAAACAAAATAAAATTTATAATTAAGGGGGGCTCAATTGCGGGGGCTTAATGGGGGGGGGCGGGGCGGCAACAAACGTGATTTGTTGGCCTTTTTTGCTCTATATCAATAATAGCGACAGGTAGGTACTTGAATTTTTCACACAATCTTTAGTTTTATGGGTATTTTTATATTTTATAATAATATTAATATAAATTAAAATAAAAATTAAGAGGGGCTCCCATACAAAAAACACAAATTTTGGCCTAATTTTGCTCTATAATGGTACGAAACCCTTGGTGCACGAGTCCGACTCGCATTTGGCCGATTATTATTTTTATGATTTTCTAGCTTGGCAAAATGTGTGGTTAATTGATTTTGGCAATATATAGTTACAAGTGAAGTGTATAATATTAATATAAGGGGTGTAACCACGGTGTAACAAAACAAAGTTATAACACTTAAGGGTTTGTAAGCACTGAAGGAATAACTTTTTTTGCACGCTGCGCAGCGCGCTGGGGCGCTTGTCCATAAACATGAAAACAGAATAATTGCTCTTTTTGATTTGTTACGCTCTGTATACAGAATGTAACAAAGGTAAGTGATAATACTTTAGGCCCTTAGGGTATGCACTATGCAAGTGTCCATTGTATAGAGGTCACTGTGAAAGTAGTAGTAAAGTAAAGTAAAAATATTTGCTCTTTTAGCGCTGCCACTCACAATTATTACCTCTATATGTATAACGGATTCATACACCTAGTATTATAACTTTTCTGTGTTAGTCTTCTTAGTTAGTCTATAGTGATAGTCTAGTTTTCCACTAGTAGGTACTATAATTATTTATCAGTGTGTAGACGTGGTGAATAAAATTAGGCATTCCGCTGGAAGTTTTGGGCGAGACCGCGCTAATTCGGAAACAATCTCCAGACGCCGTGAAACTATGCGATCGTTGAGCACTCGGGAATTCGGCGTGATCCACTTGGGACCTTTGAACGAAAACTTAATTCGTTTGTCACGGTTTTGATGACACTTCTTACATAATATTATTATCATGAAGCGGGATGCCTAGTTGTGACTATAGTTTGTATTGCTAAAAGTAGTTAGTTCATAGTTATACAAGGTGTAACAAAACTAAATGATAACTGATAATACCTTAGGGTGTATATTATGTCCGCGGAGCGGGACAGAGAGGACGATCCCCCCTCTCTGCCGCTCCACCGGCGTAGGACGGGAGTGCGGAGGCGACGCTATGCGAACCTCCTAACTCTCGTCTAACGGGGCTCCGGGAGAGGATGGGAACCTCCCCGGCTAGCCAGTCCCGGCGCCGAGGGGAACGCTTCAGTTTGCCTAAGCGTTCCCTTACCTTGGTGGAAGTCCGGTCCCTTTTGAGGTAGACCGGCCAGTCGTGGAGGGAGTCCCGTGTTTGTTAGATCCGGGATTTCCCTCTTTTATACGGCTGAAGGCGAACCGCAGGTGGTTTTAGTGAGTAGGGTGTATATTATGTGTTCCTTATAATATAGAGTTCACTGTGAAAGTAGCAGCGCTAAAATAGTAGCAGCGGCAAGCAAGCAAGCGGCAAGGCGGAAAAAGTTCCACTTCCGGCGATGCTACTTTCTCTCAACTCATACACACCCTAAATTAGTATATTCACTTAGTTTTATTACACCTTGTTTAGAAATAGTAGAAAAAGTTTTTTTCTTTTTAAACACAAATTAACCTTTCAAGCCCCAAGCGGTCGTATGCGACCGCGATAACAAAAGAAGAACAAAATATTTCCAAGAATATTCTGCGATCGAGGGTTGCATTTCCATGCTGATTTACAACGCAAATCTCAGCCTAGGAGAAGGCACGTTGTCGTCGACAGTATCCTATTTGAGGTTCTTATAAATACACACAACAACTAGTCACAAATTAATTATTGCTAACAAGTATAATATTCCATCTGAGCTGCCTGCTTTAAATATTGCAATTATACAAAAAACTTAAAAGATCCAAGTGGAACATACCAACTAATTCCAAGTGTGAGAACAGCTCTAGCGAACAAATACCACGCGACGCTCTGTCAAACGATCAGCCGATATTTGACTCCGCGTGCTATCCAATCCAATAAATCACATGGAATAAAGCCAATTGTTCATCATTATCAAGCTACTTTTTGTAAATTTTTGTTTCACGATTTTCGTTGGCATATTCCACCAAAACGGTACTGGACCAACACTGATGAAAATATTATGTTGTGTTTCGGGAAAAATATTGCGGTATTATACTAAGCAGCACCACAGAATACATATTAGTTTAACAAGCAGCACACAATCCTGTAGCTCTACCATGAGTTTAAAGCTATAGTTTTTATCGATACTCGATACCGACTACGCGAAGTAAATTTTTAGTATGGCAAATTTTACAGCGCCTCCAGCGGTCACTTGCGGAACTAAAATCGCCATACTAAATATTTACGTAGTCTGTATCGAATATCGACAAAAACTATAGCTTTAAACTTATGGTAGAGCTACTGAATCGCTTTCGGTGTGCGAGTTTTTTTTAAGGCGAGGCCAGTTCGAAAAGTCTGATTTTTAAGCTTCCAGACTGAAGAAATTATGTGGAATTCTCTTACACCAAAATTGATGTAGACTCAGAAAGGAACAAAGTAAAGAAATAACCGAACAGAATATTGAAAAATGGCATGGTAATTCTGTAAAAAAATCTTGAATATCACCATAAAAATACCTACACTTCAAATTCGAACATCTCGTAATTTTCAATGACAATGATATGATTTTTTTACAAAAAGGATAGCTTTTTTATAGTTCTAATGAAATAACCGAATAGATTTTTAATAAATGATTCGGTCATTAAAAAAATTAAAATATTTAATTTTCTCCTTTTTCGCCCTATCAAGAACGCGGCGAGCGTCGTAACCGCGCTGATATGAATGTTATTTTAATGTTCTTAACGTCGATATTCGTACTGACAGACATCGTCCTGCTAATTTTCCGGACAGCCTTGCCTTAATGAAAAAAAGGGGGAAAACGAGCAAACTGGTCACTTGATGGAAAGCAACTTCCGTCGCCCATGGACAATCGCAGCATGAGAAGAGCTGTAGGTGAGTTGCCGACCTTTTACGAAGGAATAGGGGAGGGTAGGGAAGGAAATGAGGGAGGGTAGAGAAGGGAAAATGGTAGGGGATTGGGCCTCCGGTAAACTAACTCACTCGGCGAAACACAGCGCAAGCGCTTTTTCACGCCGGTTTTCTGTGAGCCTGTGGTATTTCTCCGGTTGAGCCGGCCTATTCGTGCCTAAGCATGGCTCTCCCACGGTGAGATTGACACTTTGGTTGTTTAGATTGTTGTCAAAGTTAACAGACAGACACAACAATAGAACCAATAAATTCAAACTTACCAAAAGGACATGCGATTTCGATTATTTTCTTTGTATCCGTGACAACGGATGGACAGAATCAAATCATTCCATTCCCGAATCGATTACCGCTGGAGAGCGATACAAACGGAAAATATTTAATTTTGTTTCTAAACAGCTTAAAATTGTTTACTTATTGAAATACGCCGATTCGAATATTAGTACCGCCAACGCTTTTTTGAGAGTCGTTCCTGTATTTGTAAAAATGGCAAAACGTGAATAACAAGTTGTTTTTAAGTTTGTAATATAAATTGTAGAAACCGTATTTTATTTGAAGAACGGTGAAAAAAGGGAAGGAAATAACGCCTAGTTAATTATAATCCCTCAAATCCATACCTGAGTATTCATAGCACTGTTTCTTTTGTCTGAAACCCAATCTTTTTTCTAGATAAGTTAAGGTGGTAAAAAAACTTTCAAAGAGAACTATAAGTATTAAGTATACAGAACGTATACTTATATATTTTCAGTATAAGAAAACTGTCTCCGCTTCAGACAATTTAATTTTCAAGCTTTAACTTTTTAAATATTTTTAACTTGAGCAAATTCTTATTTCAAAACCGGCCAAGTGTACATTGGATATTTTGCATTGGTCCCGCATTCTACACAAAGTATGTATTTTATAGTATTTTTGTAATATTGCTTGTAAGTCGTAAGCCGTATTATTACTAGAAAGAACGTGTCATAAAAGAAGATACATTTTATTAGGATATAGTAATATTTATTTAATAGTTTTTGCGTAAAAACATGCATATAATAATTATAGCTTTTTCTTGCTATTTAAAATAAACAGATTATTATTGATTGATTTATTTATTTACGTTTTACATGCGCACAAATTTTCACTTTTATAAATTGGTGTGAAAGATGACGCAATGTATTGTGAATTGTGATATTGTATAAATAAATTAAATAGACCAAACTCGTAATTATAATATAAGAGTAATTATTATGTAGTAATTATGCTGTATTAATTTATTATGGAATATGTACTGATAATATTATCTATAATTCAGCCTGATTTTTAGGCTTTTTAATATTTATGGCCATTCATTACTTCCTGATAAAGTTCCGGATAAGCTATCCACAAGTTTTTTGACAGATTCTCAATACTCAATTGTTGTTAAAAGTTGCCTTTGTAATTTTTCTAATTTGAGATTACTTCCTTTAACGAAGGATCTCTAAAAACTGTCCTAAGTTCTTAAACTCGGAGTACCAACTAGGATATTTAATGCAAAGCGCTTTTAGCTCGAGCGTGGAGGTACAACTTCCTAACTTCATATACCTAGTAAGATTCTGCATGAAATCGATATGGATAGATAGATAGAGCGATAGAATTTTCGATTTTGTCGTTGAGGAAATTCGTTTTTTGTTATTGTTAAAGCGGTTCATGTATACTAGAGATAGTAATTCGTAAAATTTTATACACGGTGTACGGACCACACTAAGTCATGGCGATATATTTTTTGTTTTGTTTGTACGTGAGTCCATTAGAGCTTACTGCGAAAGCAGCAACGCTGAAAGAAAAGTTTGCATGAATTTGTACGTAGGTCGTAGGTATATTAATAATAATAAAAACTTTTTCAGCGCTGATATTTTCACAGTGACGTCTAAATTACAATCTAAATCTAAATATCTAAATATATTATATAAAACTCAAAGGTGACTGACTGACATGGTGATCTATCAACGCACGGCCCAAACCACTGGACGGATCGGGCTAAAATTTGGCATGCAGGTAGCTGTTATGGCGTAGGCATCCGTTAAGAAAGGATTTTGATTAATTCCAACCCCAAGGGGTTAAAATAGGGGATGAAAGTTTGTATATAATAATACTTCTTAACGCGAGCGAGGCCGCGGGCAATAGCTCGTATAATATATATCATATTTGCACCCTACACTACAATTTTTATAATATTCACACCCAAACTCTTGAGTGTACTTAACTTTAGTATAGCACTATTATATTATATTATTGCAAATAATATTAGAACTCTACACTTTAGGGTCAATAAAATGACTTCTTCTTTACCCCTGCGCTAGCACCAAACATGAATATCGTTCAGTGCGTTGGGCACAGGAACGGACATGCAAATATACAGACAAATGATGAGATGGACAGACTTGCGTTTGAGCTTAGCGTTGTGCTAGGAAAAGAATCCCAAGGTAAAATACTCTCGAATCGGTTTCAAAATGGAGCACCGTGGAATTATCCTTTCCGAATATTCCCCTTTTCCCGTGAAAAGGAAATTTTAGAAAATCTTATTACATTTATTATAATACCATTGATGAACAGAAATTACATTCAATTGTATATTCGATGCTTTTAAATAAATTCGAGTTTTCAAATAATGTTAAAAAGCTTTTAGCCTTCCAATCAACTAAAATGTTACAAAAAAAATTGAGGTAAAAGGTAAAAATGCTTCATTGAAAATATGCAAAGTATTTTCACGTATTCCTTTTTGCCAGAATTAAAGGATGGAAATGAAATCATAATGCTAATGAAACGCTGCCATTCGGCGGCGAAATAAAGCCTATGTGGATGTGGAATTTTGACCAACATTCTTACATCACAATCTCCTAAGTCTTAATAATAAAATATATTTATGCAGCGAATACGTAAAATAGGTGACTTTCAGAGGCACTCAGAAACATGTTGTGATGATTAAACGTGAATTTAATGAAAAGTTTGTCAATTAATGTATAGGACTTTTGTCAAAATCATAATTTTATTAGCATAAGTAATCCCTATTCGTCTCTGGGTGCGGTGGTTTAACTGTCAAGTGATTTTTAATGCAGCAGATTACAAATAATAAAAACTATTATTATTCGTAGGCACCCAGACTTCTTAGTCTGATATTAGGTATGCCAGTGACGGTTACCGATTACCGACACATCAGTTTAAAAAGTTCTCTACACCGTGCTAAGACGGTGACTATATTTTAGTTATCTGCTTCACTAGTTTCAGTTAATTTATGTAATATAAATTATGTTACGTCGGCCTTAAAGATGATAATGACAATAACTTTATATTACCCCGGAAGAAAAAAATGTAACAACCGAAACCCACATTTTTCTGGAATATTCGCAACTAATTCTACGTCTCTCATTCCACCGAGCACTCTTCTGGGATTAGTATGAAATGCACTTAAGATTTTATATCACGCGTACCCATATAAGCTTGTAGGGTATGCTGTGAAAGAATACATTTGTTACGTGTATCCTTAAAACGTGGGTCGCGTTGAATTATTTTTCTGGTTTATAGAGTAATCATAGCAATACCTAAAGTTGTTTAAGTTAAAGCTCTTTAGCGGCATTATGCACTTTTTTGGGATGGGTAAAAAATATTATGAAACCACAATCAGGACACGTGATCTGGCCCTCTAGCCAAGACTTTTCTTTGTCGCTTCTATATAGAATCGCCGATCAAAATGTATGCAATAGATAATCGTTAATATGACGTTGACATTTGAATTATCTAATGTGAATGCCATACATTTTGTTCAGCGATTCTGCCCTACCCTGATCAAAAATTCGTTAGGAGAGAGGGCCGTTTGCAGGGCGCGGCGTAACAGGGATAGTAAGTAAATACGAGGGCTGCTATTTATGTATCCGGAATTAAAAAAAGAAACAAACATATATCATTTAATATGGTTTTATTGCTTTTCAAAATATTCGCCGCGATGATCGACACACTTTTGCATACGCTGGAACCAATTTTCATAGCACTTTTTCCATTCTGATTGAGGTATCTCCAAAACGTGCATTTTGAACGCATCAACAGCCTTTTCGCGGCTCGAAAAACGTTGACCACGTAATTTGTTCTTCGCGTATGGAAATAAAAAGAAATCGTTAGGTGCCAAATCAGGGCTGTACGGCGGATGACCAGTCAATTCGATCTTTTGACCCTCCAAAAACTGAGTTGTTTCAGCTGAGGTGTGACAGCTAGCATTGTCGTGATGTAATATGATTCTGCGTTGTCGGTTGTCCTTTCTTATTTCTTCAAAGACTTCTGGTAAACAAATGGTCGTATACCATTCAGAATTAACCGTTTTACGATTCTCTAATGGCACTGTAGCCACATGTCCATTAATTCCAAAAAAACAGGCGACCATTTGCTTCAAAGTACTTTTTGCACGAGTAACTTTTGTTGGTTTCGGCTCATCTTGGAACACCCACACCGTTGACTGTTGTTTAGTTTCGGGGTCATATGCATAGATCCAAGATTCATCACCTGTGTAGATATTATAAACGGCTTTTGACGTACCACGGTTGTATTTTTTTATAATTTTTTTGCACCAATCGACACGAGCCCGTTTTTGATCGATTGTCAAGTTGTGCGGAATCCAACGCGAACATATTTTTTTTACAGCCAAATGTTCGTGTAATATCTTATGTATGCTCGTCATACTTATGCCTAAGGACGCCTCTATCTCGCGATATGTAACATGACGATCACGCATTATTAGTTCCCGCACAGCATCTATATTTTGTGGGACAACAGCTGTTTTTGGGCGACCTTCTTTATTTTCATCCGTGAGCATAGACCGCCCACGATTAAACTCACTGTACCAGTGATAAACAGTGGTTTTTGATGGTGCTTCATCTGCAAAAGTTGCGGTGAGTTGAATAAAGCACTGTTGTTGATTTAGCCCACGCCGAAAATCGTAGTAAATCATTGCACGAAAATGTTCACGCGTTAAATCCATGGCAAATGAAGACACGCAATTTTCAAAATGACGCCACAATGGAAAAATAATTGACAGTCACATGAAACAAAATGTATTCTTCAACCAAAGAGTTATATTTTCAAATGTTGTAATTACTTTTTAAATATTGTTCTTGTAAGTGGCCAGTTCCGGATACATAAATAGCAGCCTATGTAGTAATCTGTACCTAATCTCTCTTGGTACCGTGCTGCAATGTATGCCTGCCAAGTGCCAGAGATGACAAAGAAGTAGCAGGCTTCTTCGTAAACTCTGCCGGCACTATATGAACTGCATATCCGGTTTTTTTTTGTATTGATCATAGAATGAACACGACTTCGCCAATTCGACTGTATCAACAATGCTTAGGGCTTGATTATACATACCGAGTTGAGTGGCGTGAGTGGCTTTTGGGCAATTAAATTGACCGAGAGCACCGAGTGCTCGGCCGAGGGCACTGTCTTACCACTCTACTCGGCAGGTATGATTAGGCTTTGCAGAAAACCGACGGAAACAATGCTTACGTTATAGTTCTTATAACGTCACGGGACTAAGGAAACATTTTAAGGAACATAAACTCTAAGTTCACCAGAAGTACTATTAAATTCAGTTAAAATGTGATCTGTCGGCTGGGTTTGACCTAATGCGACCAAACTACGTAGCTCCCCCATCTGCCTAGAAATCAACATCACAAGACGTGTGACTCTGATGTTGAAAGTTTTTACGAGGTAATCCGTACGCCAGATATCCTTATTCTAGATTAATTAATAAAATATGAAATGGATTTAGAAATTTATAAACAAAATTCATAAAATATTTATTCACGAATGAAAAGACTTATTTAAATGCACTAATGAGCATGTAAAAAGTTGTAGAAAACGTTAAGAACCTCTTCGTGTTGAAAAAAATTGAAACAGTGTTACTAATTAATTCAAAAAGAGTCGCGCACAGCCATCATTAGGGCAGAACGGCTTAAGTTGGGAGTTACAATCCTCATTTCTATTGAAATTTCTTATGCACGTACATTTTTGGTGTATTTAGTGCTCCAAAATGTTTGGTGACTTTCTTTAGAGGTATGATTTTATACAGTTATCGGGATCCGGGAACCGGAAACCTAAACATACTGTACCATATCTAGTACACTGTACTGTACAGTGTACTAGATGTGGTACAGTATGTTTAGGTTCCCGGTTCCCGGATCCCGGCAAAGAGCAGAAATAGTTAATTTAATGTGTCAAAACGTCGCTGGCAACATAATAATGTTATGCTCTATATTTATGGAACCAGTTGTTATTTATTTTTTTCAAATCTTAATAGAGGCAGACTACCTTCCCTTCTTCCCTTTGATCTCTTCCTTCTCACGAAATCAAGTTATTTGTGCATTGAGAAGAGAGATAATCTGCCCGTCAATCAACTACCACACCAAATAATTTTCATCAAAAGCCGTTTAACAGTAACTAGGGAAACATTAACAGATTCCATCCAACCACCCTAATAACTTATATAAAACTAGATGTTTTATCGCATGACAACCATACATTTTTCCGAGATAAAAAGTATTCTATATCCTTTTCAGGGACTCAAGGTATCTCCCTGCCAAATTTCAGCAAAATCGATTTAGTGGTTTGAGCGTGAAGGGACACACTTTTGTATTTACTGCGTGACTGGTGAGACATGTTCAATACTTGAGGACGTGATATTTGGCTATTATATTAGTTGGAAAAAAATAATATAAAAAAATAATATCAATTGATCACTGACTAAATGTAGCTTAAAGTTAAATAATTATTTACCCAACGCATGGATACCGCGAGCGGGAGGGGTAGTTGTGTGGTGTTTCTTTGGTAGCGCACGCCTCTGCACCGGCCGCATAGTATGCCTACTTGCCTAGCCGCGTAATTTACTTAGTATCCATGATTCATAAATTTTTTGGAAATTCAAAAAAAAATTAAGAACCTAATTTTATTACATAATTATAATGAGAATCGAGTACTGAATACTCTCCTTAAATATCGGTATTGACTCACCAGTCATGCTGTATAATATTAATATGGATTGTAGTAGGAAGAAAAACTAGTCCGAAGATTACTGAAATCCCTAGGTATGGTCCAAATATGTACGGTCACAACCACAAGTGTCGCCAGTCGCCACACGTTGGATCACCGCCAAGATGTCGCCCGCACTCCACGGATGACGTTTAATTGTTTTGGATTTCTTCTCTCAACAAAATCCACTTTTCGCTACACGTGTACTTAGCTTCATTACTTGAATAATTCATAACTTGCTTCCCAGCTTTTTTTTTTTTTTTTTATTTTTTTTTTATTTTATCAGGAAAACAAACAAGTATACTAAGAAATCACAAAATAAATTACATACTAGACTTAAAATAACAATAGTATACTCCACTAAGTTTTCACATATTACTTGAAAAAAAGATTACATTATACTTAATTTTAAATACTTAATATAAAAGGTACTTAGTTGCTAACAGTGCATTAAAACTTTCTTAATTTCTAAATACATTTTTACCCTTTGCAAATATATCTATGTTAGTAAAGTGATCATTATATATTTTAACTAATCTATGTAGAGGCGCGCGTTCACCAGCATTTGTACGACATTTGGACGTTGCAAATAGTGGGTAAACGCGCGTCTCTCTTCTTATTACTGTCCTAGGGACAATATAGAAAATATTGTTAACCAGTTCTGGACAATCAATTTTATTGTTTATTAACCCATGCAGCATCATAGTTTGAAGCAATAAACGTCTTGACTTGAGAGTTAGTAAATTATATTTGGCTAATGATTCCTCATACGGTAATATTATAGTCTGATGATGATTTTTATTATGACATTTATATTGCAAGGTTTTAACAAACTTTCGCTGGATTCTTTCTATTTTTTTGTCATATTTAGCATAATGCGGGTCCCATATCATAGATGCGTATTCTACTTGTGGGCGAATCAATGAGTTATAAAGAAAAAGATAGGTGTTTTTAAGTTTAAAATCGGATGATGCTCTCATAACGAAATTGTAAATTTGTTAAAAAGCTTATTATTTTATGGTGTAATTTGTGGAAATGTTGCGGAAAAATATTTGGTATGAAAGTTAGATTTTCATTTCATGCCCCGGATCGCTCTCCTGGATTCACTGTTGTACCTGGCAACACAGAAGTTGCAGTTGTGGAAATGAATGACAGTCAGAGTGAACAGACAGACACGCTTTCTAAATTCAAATTTTAGTGTAGAAGGATATTATAGGATATTATCATAATATTGATCACAACTACAGCCTTATTTTGAACCGACTTAAAAAAAAGGAGGTTATCAATTCGACGCGTATGTATGTAATATTTTCAGAACTGCCCAGTTTTTGTTTATGTTAATCTATAACAGCGTCTGAACAAATGTGCCTTTCAAAAGTGTATATATGTATGTTTTTATGTTTGTGCACGCATATCTCCGAAACTACAAGTCCGATTTGAGTGATTCTTTTTTTATTGTACCAGGTATTGTTCAACTTAGGGAATACTGCAAGTTTCATCAAAATCGGATCTGTAGTTTTGGAGATACGGAGTTTTTATTCTCAATGATCTAATAAATAATCTAATGAATAATGAAAAAAAAAATCAAACTTACGTACAATTTTGAAGTCGGTTTTATCTTTTTAAAATACAGTTATTATTAGTATTTAGTTTACAACGTTAAAGTAATTTTATATGTCACCCTTATTAAAAAATAAGTAGATCAAAAACAAAATTTTCGGCACTAGATATTATGTCTAAGAACACGCTCGATCATAGACTTATAATATACTGTCGAGGTTTATGCGCTCGATAATATCAGCTTTCAAACAAATAAACCAGATCAAATTCGGTTCACCCGTTTGGATGCTACAATGCCACGGACAGACACATACAGACTGATAGACAGACATGTGAAACTTAGAACACCCCTCTTTTTTGTCGGGAGCTTAAGAGGATACGCTAACACTTTTTTCCATACAAACGTATTCCCCAATTCCCTCTCTGGATAATGCGTCTAGATAATGTACCTGTCTCTATCACAATACACGTGCCAGCGCAGGGTGAAGCGTGATGGCAATCGTTTCTTCGTTTAAATTTTACTGTATTTGCATTTCCTCTTAGGCATCCATTAGACGGTAGGTTTTGCTGTCAGTTTTACCACAGTCATGACTGTGACTGATGGGTAACCTACCGTGTAAGAGCGCGACTGACGGTGATTGACGAAAATCTGGATACATTCGTCAGTCCATCAGTCACCATCAGTCAAACATAATTCATGATTGACGGAATTGACTGACGCATGCATGAGCGTATAATAGCTTTGTCCACATTGTGCCTTTTTCTGTTCATCAATTGCATGCCTTATAGCGCTGTCAACAGCAAACGTGAGGCATGCCCGTAACGCGCGTTGAAATCGTAGCGCGCGCTATGATACTTTTCTTTCAACGCGGGTGGATTTTGACGCGCGTCACGGGCATGCTACACCTTCGCTGTTGACTGCGCTATAACACATGCCCTTGTTGAACAAAAAAAAGGCACAATGTGGACATAGCTATTGGATGCCTTAAACATAGACGCCAGCCACCGCCATCGCGTATATTTCTGTAACATTTGGTCGGGAATTGAGTTATGCAAATACGTAGGTGATGAATATTCTAACGGCGTAAGGTCCGCGTGTGGCTCGATTCAAATTGAACCAAACTCCATTTAGGCCTGAATGTAGCGTATGATAATATTGTCTACGGTCTACCTTCATCACGGCGATGTAACTGCAGTTTATGACTTATTTCCGGGAATCAGCTAAGCAATTTGGATGGAAATTGTTTCGTATATATACATAGTATTATGGTCAAATACTGAGTCCACTATAAGATACCTACACATCAGGACGAGCGAAGTGAGCCCTAGTAAGTAGTAAGTATATCCTACCACTTGCACTTTTGTGGTACTGCTGCAGGCTTAGCATAACAACAGTAGACATGGGAAAGAATCAATATACTGATAGATTTTATCGACAAAACGGTGGATTTCCATTGTCTAACTGTCACTTTGTCTATGCTTCCGTAGAAATAAACCGTTTCTATGGTGATCTTGCTAAACCTGCAGTTATACTTTACGGAAAAACTATCACCCCTGTTTGTTTGTGCTTTAACATCGTAATTTTTATATTTTATAATAATATGTAGATGTATTATCATCGGTAGTCACGGTTTGGTTACTATAAAATATATATAAAAAAACTGCCTTAAAGATCATTACCACGCAGAAATGCGATGCGATGCGAAAATGATGCGAGCCCTCGCAAAGCTTGGCTTTTAGCTAGTAAAGTTAGTATGATGTTAATATTTTCGACATTATCAGTTCTTGTACTTGCATGGCTTACTTACTGAAATTTAATGTAAAATTTTTCATGTTCAGCAACTAGCACTACAAACATCACTTACTTATAAGGGTACTAAACTTCTACACAACAGCTTACAATAAAAGGATTTTAAGGCATATTACTGTAATCACGGCCCACATAATATCATTTACTTCTAAGTGGCTGAATGTAACATAATATAGAATAGGTATAGATCATAGATTTCTTGTCTAAGCAAAAAAAAGATAGATAATTATGTCAAAATCAAAATATTTATTTAATAGGTTAATGTCAAAAAGTCAAAGTTAACATATCCATTATACGCTCATGCAAGCGACATTCAATTCCGTCAATCATGAATTATGTTTGACTGATGGTGACTGATGGACTGACGAATGGTATTCATGACGGTCACTCAATTCTCTTCAGTTTTATGTCAGTCAAAGCCAAAATTTTCAAAGGTATACGTTACTATTTTTTTTCAAATTTTGTCAGATGTGACAACACTCACTCAAAATTTGTGACTGATGGTTGCATGAAGCAAAAATCAAAATATCCAGATTTTCGTCATTCAGCTTCATGCAACCGTCAGTCATGCTTTTACACGGTAGGTTACCCATCAATCACAGCCATGACAGTGGTAAAACTGACATCAAAATATACCATGTAATGGATGCCTAAGAAGGTCTTAGACATGAGGCCCACCACCGGTTCAGGAACTAACCCGGCGAGAAGAACCGGCGGAAGAAACTCGCACGGGGAAATCTTACCAAAAAGGTGGAAAATTACAATAATAGATTGTGTTTATACGAAAGTATAATAATATTTTAAAGTATTAAAATATATGCGGCAACATTTCTATCCTTCTTACCCTAAAATACTACGAAGAGGAATTCGTTTATTCTGAATTATGAAAGACGTTAACACACTCAATGCCAGAAGGGCCGAAGCGCCGTAATCCAAACTTTTGCTTAACAATGAATGGCATGTCATTAAGAAAGCGAGACGGCCGAACATTTGCATAACTTGAGCTGAAATAATATTTTAGCATCTCAATGAGTCGGTTCGAGAGAATAAGCGGTTTGGAAATCGGTTATCCAGACGGAAATATTCAAATTTGTTGTGAAGTGATGTTTCGCTAACAAGCAAGCCAATACGCAAGCGTAATTGGGATTCCATCTTCAAAGAAATCAATTATTTAAATCTGCGAATTGTCGTAAAAAAATCTTTACAAGGCATCACCATGATGGGCTATGACTAAAATATTATCATGTTGCGGAATGCGGGCCAGCATGGAAATGGTAAACGGTTACGAATGGACATGACGTGTGGTCTATGATTGTTCACGATCTTCGTCAATTATTGTGAATACCATAGCAGCAATATTAATGTTTTACTGTACCAAACCTAATTACGTTTGAAAACTACGTGCAATGTTAAATTCAGACATTCTGATGCAACATGTGTGTTGATATAATCACTTCAAATATGCAGCTCTAATTTCGCATATGCGGCGCCGAAACCATTTTGCGGTGTCCGTTCAAATTGCCAGCTCTACTCAACCAGATAAGAATTTGCCAACTAAAATACGAACTAGCGAAAATAGTAAAAAGTTACTTGAAAGGGTTTTCAACAGGTTTTTACAGAATTAGGAGAGCAAATTCTAAATTATAAACATGTAATAAATTTTAAAACAAGTATCGCTTTAATTGAAAATATTTTACTTACTACAAAGTCGAGTCTTCAAATTTTTTTACATACCGTCTACATAATTTTGTAAACTTTAGGGCCAGGCCAAAATATTGTATTAATACATAAAAAACAATCCGAAATAGAAAATTGAAACTATTTTGTTCCATCTCATTTAAATTTCAATAGTATCATTCTGTATTACAATTTTGAATTTAGTATTCCACATCAGTAAATAAACTCGCAAAGCGAACCAATTCATACGGCACCAATATTGTTTGCCAGAGCTCACTAACGCTACACCGACCGACAAAAAGGAATAAGTTAACATTCGCGCTTTTTGTAACCGCCAACCGCGGCCGAAATTAAAGTAATATTCATCGCAGTTTGTGGCCAGAGATGAGATAGAAAATAATATTATGTAACACGTTTATTAAACTGAGCCAAATATGAACATCAGAAGGAAGGTAGTATCGCTTTTCCGCGATGACATACGTGATGGGTGTCATCGCCCGCATATTATCTCGTCCGCATGGAAGTCGCCCGCATTCTATAATTTCATAGATAATAAAAATAAAAATTGATTTATTGCTGAGTTTTGTATCAAATCTTTTTAGAAAGTCTACGTGATGACCTACCAGAGATGTTTTTCCAATCATGGCTGGCAACGCACCTGCAGCTCTTCTGATGTTGCAAGTGTCCATGAGCGCAGGTAGTTGTTTTCATCAGGTGACCCGTTTGCTCCCTTATTATATATAAATGCAGGCAATACCATGACGCAACACTCACACGGCCGGGAGCAAGTTGTCGCCCGCATGCGGACTAGGCGCGCGGAGACAACACGCGTTACTCGAAACGCTCCCTCATTTTCACTTCTCGCTTGTGCCGTGGTCTTTTAAAACTACCGAACAGTTTTGATGTGGCTCTCTAGGCCTTCTCATACGATGCCTTGTCTGTCATTCAATGCCTTTTTAAAAAGGTCCTTCTACGTGGTCATGGCTACATCTGCGCGTTTATCAAAAGTTTATTTTTCAAAGTTTATCCAATTCAGTTCGATTTCCTATTAAGTAATTAGTATCTTAAGTTGATATTACTAGATATACTGCCCGCAACTCGACGTGCTGCGCCAAAATTCCTGTATCGCGCGGGAACCGTACATTTTCCGGAATAAAAGTATCCTATGTCCTTTTCAGGGACTCAAAGTATTCCCATAACCAGCAAAATCGGTTCAGCAGTTTGGGCGTGAAGAGGTAACAGACAGAGACACACTTTCAAAATTATTATTAGTACGGATATGGATATGTAATACTTTGTGTATATCTGCTCTGTCATCATATGCTAAGCCTCCAGGCAGTATGGAGGTGAATTTACAAAGGCGTGTACACTGTACACTGTACAGCGTGCTGTTTGTCGTGCGCATGTGACGTGTCTAACTGTCTACACCAAAAGCAATAAACAAGCTCGATTGTACGCAATTACGTGCAAGAGATAGCAGTTGAATACTTGACAGATCATCTATAAAGGTACTCTAGTATCTAGACATTTTAGAAATCCTTTGTATAGTCAAAATTGAGAGAGGAATAATACAAAGCTGCTTCGCATTAAAACTAAATAAATAATTTCTCTCTCAATCAAACTAAATAAATAATAGATATAAAAATAGGTTTAGCAAGTAGCAACTGTTAGTCATATTTGAACGAAAATATCAGGTAAAACTCATATAAGCTGAAGTCCATGCGGACGGAGTCGCGGGCAACAACTACTAGTATTATTATATTTGTTGACATGATCATATTCTAACACGGCACCGAAAAGAACGCGTTATCAGTAATTAGCAGCAGGTCGGTGGAGCGAAATGCGGCCGCTATCGGTCGGCCGACGCCATGCGGGCCGCCGATATTTCGAACGATATCGCTACAAACGAGCGCTGCCCCGCTTACTGGACGAGTATACTTGCATGAGCTTGCACATAAATGACAAAAATATGTATTTTGGTTTTTTCGCTAATAATGCACACTGTTCTTATAATTTTTGCAGTTTGCAGTTTGTACACAGTTCAGAAATGTAGGTTCACCAATACTAGAACTTAATGACGTCATACTAAATTTGAATCTAAATGGCATAAAATTAACCACACAAAAATAAATATAGGACTACTTATTAGTACTATCCGAATTTAAAGAAATCATCTGTTCGCGACGTAATTCGTAAATGCTGAAATGTAAATAATGGTAATGCAAGAAAAAGGGTAGAGGATTTCTTCCCATCAAACTACCTCTTTAATCTTTATCTAAATTCTATATATAACATCTGAATTTAGATAAAGAAGTCGTTGTACCTACTTCTAAGGTTTTTTATTTGGTTTTAGCGCATTGATTGACAATTCCCCTTCGATCCGGATTCGAAAACTTACCGTTGGAAGTAACTGAAGCCGGCCACATACATCCGGAATGGTTCTCTATGTTCACATTCTAAAATCCGGAGACTTAGAAAATCATAATCTGAAAAAAAAAATAATGTAGAGCATACTGATAATATTATAGTTTTCCGAGCATTCCGAATTATTAATATTTTGAATAAATTTCTGACTACGACACATTCACTCCTGATAAAATTGGTGCGTCTTCAAAATTTGTTGACCACGCAGAAAATTTTCGAATCTAATTTTATGAGGAATTTATGTGTTTCAATGTAGATTTCAATGCACTTAACTTACGATAATTATTAATTTCGGTGAATGTAAATTGTAAAGGCAGCACGAGCTAGACACAACATGTTATCTAGCTTGCGAGGCCGGCTGTTGCATTTCCAGAGCGGCCGCTTCAGACCAATTGCAATTCCAACTGAAATGTGCCACATTTATTGCATTGCGATCGCAAGTTTATTAATAAATAAGATTTAATTAAGTGATCGGTAAGATTGTGGCTTAAAACTTATCCTATAGATATAAATGTCTTGCTGTACATTTTACAGTTATGTTAAAGCCTGCTCTCTTCTCTGCTGAAAGAGTAAAAAATTAAACAGAAATAATAAATAAAAGTCTAAGGGCCTATTTGACCACTTTCTGATAAAGTTCCGAATAGGCTATTCACAACTTTTTTGACAGATTCTCCATACTTGATCTGTCAAGTTAATTGGTTAATTAGCCTATTCGTCACTTATCAGAAAGTGGTGAAACAGGCCCTAAGAAATTCTTATTAACTGTGACTAGACCCCAAAATGTTTAACAGTGACCGAGCGAGATGATGTTCTATTGCTAAAAATACTTTTGAAACAAAATAGCTGGACCTGGATGAATCGATCCACCTATGATGCTACTATACCTGCACTGACAGCTGCACACAAAAACACACGTCCGATTTTCGTGGGGTTAAAAATGATATCGAATAAGTCTGTTTGTAAGCTATCCACACCAAAACCGCTAATTTCACTAAAATTTGGTATGAAGATACTTTGTGTCCCGGGATAGGATGAGAAAGGAAAGGATACTTTGGAAAACTACATAAAAAGTACGGTTCCCTCAAGATTAACGAATTTTGGCGCAATTACGGTGTTGCGGACTTTATTTAGTACACCATCAATTTTATATTATTATTGTAACGATATAAATTACGAAAATTAATCTCTAACTCTCATAAATCAACCGTTACAATTGGAATTTCAGGTCAAATCGGTTTGGCGAAGCATGAACGGGGGCCGACACTTAAACTCAGCTAACCGTTTAATAACTTGTACTAAGCGAAAAGACAAGAAAGATAACTTTAGTTTGTTTTTACTATAATAATTTACGAGGATATTTAACTATGTTCACAACAATAATATGCTCTCAGATACTCAGAAGCCTTCTTTATATTTTAGTTATTATAAATACACTTTTATTTAATAACTAAATTACGTCCATAAATAAACCTTCCCTGTATTTTCGTAAATATATTTTCCAACCTAAAATTAGCCAAATTAGCCAATGGTTCAGCCTGTTTTGAGTTTTAGCGAGACTCGCAAAATTCAAAATTATTTTATATTAATATTTTGTTTAAAATTAAACCAAAACTATAGAAAATACGTTTTAAACAGATGAAAATTCTAAAGTCTAAATTAAAACTTTGTCTCATAAAAACAAAATTAAAAATCTCCGAAACGAAAAACTAATTCTGAGAACAAAAACAAGCTCCTATTAGGGGACTAATCTCTCTGTATCCAGTAGACATGGTAGAGAAAACTGACAGGAACAAATAGAAGTACTTATTAGAGTGTTCCATGAATTTTGGAGGAGCTACAGTCGGGCACAAAGCTGGCGCTAATTGGAATCCGCACGAACACCGGGAAACGGATGGTCAACAGACATTTACACTGCCAGATAGAAAAAACGCGACTTGAAATTTAAATAAATAAAATCGTCTCGCTAAATTTCCGATTTGGCTAATTTTAGTCTTGAACCGGTGGAACGCACACCATTGTTTCGACGATCAGGAATTTTTTTGTAAATAATGAACTCGAAAAAAAATTAATTGATTTTAATTTTGATTCTTGAAAGATTCGTGGAAGTCTAAAAGGTTTATGTTAGGAGGCAAGTGAAAGCAAAATTCACTGGGTCATCTAGCAAAATATGCAAATAAAGATTATTAGGGACCGTGTAAGAACATTATAATGCACAATAAATTTTTTTAAGACTGAATGTGCACTTTTATAATTCTGGACGTCACGTTATCGTGCAAGTCGACTTCCACGATAAAACGTTGGGTACGTTATAATATGCCCTTTTGATTTTAAGCACCGCGGACGTTTTGTGTGGTTGAGAAGAGTGTAAACATCATCATGGCCTCTAACGTGTACGTTAGAACGTTATCGTCGAAGGAAATTTAAAAGCATCTTCATAATATATTATCTCCATACATTTTACTTCCCTGAGATATCGTTTTACCGCAAACATTCACGATATTACCGTCAAGTCCAAAATTATAAAAGCGCACAATATGTCATCTTAAAAAGCCGCGCTATCTACGTCGTTATATGTTTCAGATTTTTGTCGCACGTAGGCATTCCTTGTATTAAGAGGACGTGAAGAATTTGTTGGTTGACATGTAAATTATTATTAATAATAATAATAATAATAATCATCAATTTTAAGCTTCGAATTGGCTATACCAATTCGTAGCACCATCGTTGTACAGATTCCTTGTAATAATGTTTTTTATTTTGTGTTAAGTATCACAATAATACCAAAAATAATAACTAAAAACAACGCAAGTAGATAGGTCTTAGAACCTGCTCAGTGCACAAACACAGAAAATGTTATGACGTTTTTCAATCCGTTTTTCAACAAACATTCATGAGAAGGTACTGTTATAATAATTTATACTAATAAAATTATTGACATTTCGTCGTACTTTTTCGGCACGCAAGTGCACAAGGCTCATACGCTGACCCATTTTTCTGTGCATACAGAATCTTTTTAGCACTAAAACTGCGTTATGTCTGTTCTATATTGGAATTCCTAGGTTTTTGAAAGAAATTAGGTTATGGATGTTAAGTTTTTTGTGCAGCTTATTAGATTTTTAAATCGTAGGCGTATTAAAATATTATGAACTGTATTTCTTCCAGCTAGATAAGCTTATTCTCTCCTTATTGATTCGTAATTAATTAAATAAACATTACTACTTAATTGCGAATCATGTAACGGAAGGTTAAATAGGTGTTATTGTGGGATTATTAGTCTTTGCCTTTCGTCAAAATCTTCCAAGTACTTTCGGAGCTTATTCGACACAAACAAATAAACACTTGCCTTTAACTTAAGTAGTATAGATTATATCAATTACTTTTTAAGTAAGTAGGATTATTTTGGAATAGATACATTTTGGCCTGCTGCCAGCTCGAGATACGGAGAAAAGCAGAAATTCATACAAAAACTTAAGTGCAGATAATTTTGGCTACAAATTTCTAATTTCCAATAATTGGTCCTACGTGATTGAATAAAATCACGTAGGACCAATACGTTAACTATATCATTAAAGTAATACATGGATTGTAATTGACGTCATTAGTAGAGTAGAAAAGAAATTAATAAACATTAGAAGAAAAATTTAAAGATGGAGAGCCCAATATTGTGTGGACTTGAAGTACGGAACGGAAGATTAAAATAGGGTTGTCAAAAAATTTTATTAAAATTATTGTGATACATAATAATTTATTTTAGTTTAATTTAAAATGTAAACTAATGTGGAAATCTATCCTGAATACTAGATTACTAATGATCGTATCACGTATGTTATATAATAATATTATACCTATGTATTAAATACAACTACTGACTCATATTTCATCTGTATTTAATCTACAATTTTCCGAACGCTTCTTGCTATTGAAACAAAAGTCATTTTTTAGGGTTCCGTACCCAAAGGGTAAAAACGGGACCCTATTACTAAGACTTCGTTGTCTGTCCGTCTGTCCGTCTGTCCGTCTGTCTGTCTGTCTCCAGGCTGTAACTCAAGAACGGTAATAGCTAGAGATTTGATATTTTCACAGATTATGTATATCTTTTGCCGCTATAACAACAAATACTAAAAATAAAATAAAATGAATATTTAAGGGGGGCTCCCATACAACAAACGTGATTTTTTGGCCTTTTTTGCTGTCTCCAGGCTGTAACTCAAGAACGGTAATAGCTAGAGATTTGATATTTTCACAGATTATGTATATCTGTTGCTGCTATAACAACAAATACTAAAAATAAAATAAAATGAATATTTAAGGGGGGCTCCCATACAACAAACGTGATTTTTTTGGCCTATTTTGCTCTATATCAAAAATGGCAACAGGTAGGTACCTGAATTTTTCATAAAATCCTTAGTTATATGTGAACTTTAATATTTAATAATAATATTAAAATAAAATAAAAAAATATGGGGGGCTCCCATACAAAAAACACAATTTATGGCCTAATTTTGCTCTATAATGGTACGGAACCCTTCGTGCGTGATTCCGACTCGCACTTGGTCGATTATCTCTGCTCCGTAATGTAATTTGAAATTAAAAGCCGGTGTGTTTGCAAAGATACTTGTACTCTTATTTTAACCCTATTTATAGGTTGTTATAGTTGAATATCGCATAGCAAATGTGCAATGGAAATTAGGGCATGGTATAACGGGGAACGCTCGCAGAGTGTAAGCCGCAATCTGCCGATATTCAGGTGTTGCCGGACAAACATATGGAGGCGGCTTTTTGGATACAATATTAGTTTTGGAAATAATTTGCACTATATTATACTTATTGTTATTTAGTCCGGTCTTATCCAATTTGCCTGAGTGAATTTGATATTACCCAATCAAATTACGTACCTATAGGTCTGCCATACTCTGCCTATGAATCAATTTCTTTGACAGTATATAATATTATAATATTTAATATTATATTATACTCATCATATTATATTATCATATCACAATAATCCATACTTACGTATTACTAATATTATAAATATGATAGTGTGTCTGTCCACCTGTTACCTCTTCACGCCCAAGCCGCTGAAGCTTTGGTATGGAGATATTTTGAGGCTTGAGTCCCGGGAAAGAACATAGATGCTTTTATCTCGAAAAGTACGTTTCCCACGCGATAAACGAATTTTGGTTCAACGGAGTTGCGGGTGTCATCAAGTTTTTTACAAACAAGGAACATAATATAATATTATCTACCACACACTCACAAAGTTACTTCCTACATAAAATAGTCCATTTCCGTAGTCGTAAATCGCTTTATCTGAATTTTAGCAGTTCTCACCGTGAAATATCAGCGACGTGCGCCGAATGTAAAAGACCCCATATTAGCATATCGTTTGACGTTCCAAAAGCAATTTTATTGGCGTTGTTAACGATCGGAATGGATTTTAAACAATGTATCAATATAAAATTTCAATGTATTGAATTTTTCATTTTTAACCCTCGTTTTTTGCGCTCAAAAATGTTGTCGATAGGGATTGCATTGTGATTTGTGCCATTATAAAATATTATAATGAGCAAATGTAACTTGACTATAAACCCGACTAAAAGGGAGGGTTATGATTTTGTAAAATATTCTTGTTTGTTTGGCCCTATATTTATTTGGTAACATTTCATAATCTATTTAAGCTTATTATAATATATAAAATGGATTTTCAATTGTGTTAGTAACGCTTTAAACTCAATAACGGCTGGACCGATTTGGCTAATTGGAAGTCGGAAGATTTATAAGTGACACGAAGTTCAGCGGGACAGTTTATATTATTTAGGTTGTAATCAAACTTATTGAAATTACTTTAGGGTATGTATATTGAGTGTGTATATTATTGAGTTTACTGTGAACTTTCACAGTAAACTCAATAATGCTAATAATTTTAGCGCTGAAAGAGCATTTTTTTGTGTTTTGTATGGGCAACCGTCCTAGCGTCATGCATTTTCCTGTACAAAAGCAAAAAAATAAAGTTGCCTACTGTTACACTTACAGCCAACTCTGTACTCTGTACACACCAATTCACACCATACATACCCTAAAATTTTATCACTTTTGTTACACCCTGTAGAAATTATTATAATTATTGTTGCCATTGTTGGTATATTTTTTAAATATAGTTTGTACTTCAGTCTGTATTATTAAATCCAGTGATCCAAATCCAGTGCTGTATTCAATAAATTTAATTTATTTTTGACATGGTGTATTTGCATACGTTTTCTTTCGTTTTCTTCGGTGAAGAGCAGAGAGCAATAATTATTATATTATTTTGTTATTTCATGACTGTTAGAACTACCAACAAAATTAATATTCAGCATCAACCCACCTTTTAAGAAGCTATGAAAGGTCGCGTAAACATTGACTGTAGGACTAGAATTTGCATGAGATTCAATACTTGGATAGTATATCAATATAGTAAGATATCTAAACATTTGGGGTGACAAGTAAGCAGATGATCGGACGGGACGTTATTGGTAGATTACTTTCATACGGTGACTTTGTTGGTAACTTTTGCTTCCAGTTATGCCGAGCGAGCTTAAACCTTGTGTAGCCTACACGAGTAATTCTAATAACAAATCGCCCAAAAACAATATTTTAGGTACCGTCATGTCGTGTTAGCGAACAATGCCGGAGTGGAGATTACGTCTGACTAGTACAATCAGAATAGTTGAGGTGGGCATCCGACATTCCCTTTGCCGTCGGCTCTGATGGATTTTCTTGATCAAGCCCTACTTGAATAAACATTTACCTTAAATTACATACATATAAACATTTGTTAAAGGTTTAGTTCGTACTGGGACACAAATTGATACATAATTTTTATATTTTACTAGTTAATGTCTGTTTGTCTGTCTGTCTGCCTGTTACTCACCCAAACCGCTGAACCAAGCTTAGCTAAAATTTGGTATGAAGATACTTTGAGTCCTGAATGTCCTTTACATAGGATACGTTAAGCTGAAAAATAACTCAAACATGTTAAATATTTTCGTATGAGAAAATGATTTTGGTATTGAGAATGTATGAAAATTTCGAGGGTACCCCGGGCCCTTAAGCCCAATAACGCAGCGAACGTGTTAATAATAATATATATTACACATCCAGACCCGGGAACATTGAAAACTTTTTGTTCCGTCAGAGGGATTCGAACCCGCGACCCCCGGCTTGAGCTACCAACGCGTTCACCATTGAGCCACAGAGGTCGTCAATTGCGAGCATTATCTAGCCTAAAATATTTTCATGACACGTTATAATAGAAGTTTATTTCCACATACCAAAAAGTCACGAAACAATACAGAATATAACAATACGGGCGAGTTAATAGTGGATTCAGCGGAACATATGAAATAAACGTGATGCGTCAGAGAGCTGAAAAGTTGTGCATCCGATGTATTGTGTCTTGAATACAAAAGACGAGCGGGCAAAAACGTTATGCGTTTTCATAAGAACCACTGATCTCTATTATACAAGTACGCTGGATAGCTGATGCCCTTTGAAATGACAGCTATTTCTTGTGCCTATTCGAAGCGGAATCAGCCCCCCATTATTCGGGTAGAGAACTAAATCTGAGTCTCGCCACTCACTCTGACATTGGCAACTCACCAAGGAGCCATAATAAAAAGAAGAAGAAGAAGAAGAACTAAATCTGACGTAAAAATGACGTTTGAAAGCCGCCATATTGGCGCTGATAGCAGTAGTGAGAGTACTTGAAACTAATACTAGTGATGACAACTGTTATTATTGGTTGTGGTTACGTCAAATTTAGTTCTCTACCCGAATAATGGGGGCGCTGATTCCGCTTCAAATAGGCACAAAAAGCAGGTCTGTATCAGCAATCCAGCGTACTTGTATAATAGAGATCAGTGATAAGAACAGACATTGTGCGAAATGTTCGCTGAAAAACTAATAAAATGCGTATTTACCAACCAGAAAGAAGCAACAGTTATGTTTTGAGATTTTTGTCTGACCTTCTTGTGTTTTTCCACAATTCAATGTGTACTTAGCCTAAATTGGCCGAACTCAAAGACTTGTCCATTAATAATTTAATATGAAATCATACATTAACTGTTTAACTGTGCATTCACAAGTAAAATAAGCATTATCCGTCGATCGGAGATTCTCGGAAATGCCATTGTATTCTATTGTTGTCGCGATCACCGGTGCTCGTACGGGGCTTGATATATTTTGCTGATAATATCAGAGAAACCCTAAAACTTGCTCCATAGTTTTATAGACTGTTTTATATCGAAAACTCTTATGTTTAATGAAGTATACACAACCTACTAACGTAACTTCCCACGTATGCTATACACAGTTTTATTTTATCTCGCATTTTATAGTCTGTACCTATCTAAGAACAAATAGTAGGAAAGAACTTATACAGTGTGAAACAAAAATAAGTGATAATACTTTAGGGTGTGTACGTGTGCCCTGTAGAGAGTTTACTGTGAAAGTAGCAACGTTGAAAGACGAATTTTTTTTTAACTGTTGTATGGGCAAATGCCTTAGGGTTATTACTACTTATATAGCGTATAATATAATATAATTGTATAATTTCTATATCAAAAAACAGTATCTATGGACGCTTCATACCACATCAGTCTGGCGGCTGGCCCCGTACTAAGTACCTGAACGACTTATGTCACAAGTAGGTACCAGACAACGGAAATACATTTAATACTTTTTATACTATACAATAATATACATATATTTAAGTTTTTTATTGTATAATACACATCCATGACACAGGAACGTGGAAAACCTTTTGTTCCGTGGGCGGGACTCGAACCCGCGACCCCCGGCCTGGCACTTCGCTCACTAACTGAGCTACAGAGGTCGTCTAGGTCGTAAATTAAAGGCCAGCAATACATCAATATTTATAATATTATAGGTTCTACTATACTATCTGTTGAACGCCTCCGTGGTCTAGTGGTATAGAGTGCGGCTCTTGACTCGGAGGTCGTGGGTTCGATTCCCGCGTTGGAAACATGTTATTTCCAAGTTTGGTTAGGACAATGCAGGCTGATCACCTGATTGTCTGAAAAGTAAGATGATCCATGCGTCGGATGGGCATGTAAAAAGTCGGTCCTGGGCCTGATATTTCGCCGGTCGCGTCAGTCTGCCGTCCCACTGGGTTATGAGAGTAAAGGAATAGAGAGTGCTCTTGTGTACTGCGCACACACTTGGGCACTATAAAATTACTCCTGCGTAGCTGGCCTGGTTTCAATGAAACCGGCCACCGTCACCGAAACCGGTGTGGGAGCTATTATTATTATTATTATACTATCTGTCATATTACTGTAGAAAACTGTGATCCCTCTATACATACCGCTTATTCTATGGCATGTCCTTTAGCTGCAGAACTCTATCCAACTTCATTCATGTAAAATGCTGAGTAATACTAAACTTTGATATTTCCTTCATCAAAGTTTCTTAATCAGAAGGTTAGTTTCATAACATTTTCATGAAGTTCCCTGTTCCACGAGCTATGTAGTTAATGTGCGGCTGTATAAAACATAATTGCTTCTCGACATAAGTTGAAATTGTTTTGCTTACAGTAATGACGGTCAGATCACTATGTAATTTGTTTTGATCCATATTCGTTGTTACGGCCTTATAATCTACATCATTTAAGGACGCTATGACAGAAAAATTAGCAGGTCGGATGTCTGTCAGTACGAATATCGACGTAAAGGACATTAAAATAACATTAATATCAGCGCGCCTGGTACAGTGGCGGTTACGACGCTCGCCGCGTTAATGATTTATGGCGAAAATGTATGAAAAAAATTGAGAAAGTTTCTTATTTTTCTTATATATGAAAGAGCAAAATTGTATAGTGATTTGTATGGAAAAACGCCCCAGTGTTATGCCCAATGCCTATACAAAAGTTTAAAAATGTTACGCTTTCAACGCTGCAGTATAATCACTTTGTCTTGTGACACCATGTATAGGTTTTATCTAGAAAAAATGTACGATTCTCAAGTGCAACTTTAACTCGAGTGTAGCCGATTATTGTTATTTCTCAACAATTAGGTATACTATGAATACCGCGTATACATGAGATAATGTTATAATTTATTTGAAGAAAGCATCAACAGTAAAACGGCAGACATTTTTGGAAAAAAAATCTCCGTGGTCCTCAGTTTGACAGCCACTTTCGTAAGTTTTCGTACAGCAGCATTTTTCAGTCCCCAACTCCATCACGTCCAAATTTTTCTCAATTTTCTGCTTCATTTTCTGAACGTCCTTGCATTTTTTGACGCAAATAATGGTTTTTGGTGTAGGAGAGCAGGAGCATTTCTGTCAAATATTTTTGTCGTTATAATATTATCTTGATTTATGTCTAAGTTTATTATAATACAATGACGTTAACAACAATATTATTTTATTATTGTTTTGTGCGATCTATAGCATAATCTTGCCATTTTTATGATAAAACAAAGTGACAAAAATTTATTTATCTCGCGGTGCGGGATCGTACATTTTTCGGGATAAAAGTATCCTATGTCCTTCCCGGGACTCAAGTTATCTCCACACCGAATTTCAGCAAAATTGGTTCAGTGCTTTTAGCGTGAAGAGGGTTACCTGGCTGTTAAGCCACACCCACAGTCGAACAGATAGACAGACGCACTATCGCATATTTTTATGATATTAGTATGGATTGGATGACACTAACCAATATAAGAGTTTTTCTCCTAATCCGTAGGCATTTGGGTCTTGTGTTATATCCTCCACGTGTTCTCCTTTTTTCGGCGGACTCGAGTAATCTCCTGCGAATTTCACACCATCTCCCATTACAGGAGTATGATGCACCTGGAATTTGTTACCTTGTTTTGTGACATCTGCATTGCTTAGCAAAGTAACTTCTGGTGTTGTTGTTCTGCATTATGGGTTGTGTAAATTATTGTTTAATTATTACTCCACAAAAATATGACTACCTTAGGTACCTAGCTCTCAGTATCTTCTTTAAAGTTAGTTTGCGACATATTTATATGGAATCAAGGTAAGTGGCCCGACTTCGGTATTATTTGGGGTCATTTTGATATATTTTGAGATTGAGAAAAATGATCTCAAAATTACAACATTTGCATTAAGTATACTGATTCCAATAGATATAATTGAAATAAGACTACTAGTGACAAACAATGGAGACAAATTCGACATTCTCACGATAAGAACGGATATGATGACAAAAACACGAACTTAGCACAGTGACCTTATGAAAATGACTTTACATACCTACTAGATCAGTGGTCACCTTTGTTAGGTCAACTCCTACAACCGTAAAAATCGAATCATCTAAAGAGTTTTTGCTATTCTAAATTATTTCACTACAAAAAATGTAAAGCCTTAACTAAGTTAATTATTATTAAGAAATAACTATCTTCGTAAATTTTAATGTTATGCATTTTATGATATTTAAATATACTGTATTTTAATAATTGTTATTAGTAATTAAAATACATTATATTTTAATTACATAAAATGCATATAGTATTTTAATTACCCATTTATTATTTCATTGTATGTTGCAATTTGCAAACTAAAAAACAACAATTAAACCAACTAGATTTTAAAAACAACCTAAAATCAGACGCACACCTACCTCAAGTAAAAAAAAACTATTTTCTTCAACCCGTAGTCTAATTTATATATTAAACTCTACCTACCGTACCGTACCGTACTGTACTACCTACTAATTACTATGCGTATTGTAAAACATGTTTTACCAGAATTTTAAATAAATTGTCATTTTGTTCTAGAATATTTAAATAAGAGTAAAATTATTCAAGATGTCGCATTGTCCTTGGCATAACGAAATATAAATAGAGAATAATAAATGTAAATATTAATATTTTTTCCATACTAAATAGTCTAAGAACTGGACTGTCGATTATGATAAGCTTCTCTATCATAAGATTAGTACACAATATCAAGTCGTCATCATTGAGATAGCCATTATAATATTTTTAGTCAAACTCTACATTTAAGTTTATTGAATTTTAATAATAACTAGAGATCGCCCAATGATCGAAATTCGACCTTACTATCAACGACATTAGGACTACTACCTTTATTTTGTAAAAAAATATTGACTTTATGATTTATCGTAGACTTTATCATATTTTTTTTCAACTCTTGCCTCTGGGACTCAGGTATCTGTTAATCTCAGACTGGCCATGTAAGAATCGTATAATTAGTATCTAAGATTCATAAATAATCGGCAAAGTGCAAGTCGGACTCGCGCACGAAGGGTTCCGTACCGTTATAGAGCAAAAATAGGCAAAAAAATGTGTTTTTTGTATGGCAGCCCCCCTTTAATATTTATTTTATTTTAATTTTATTATTAGTATTTAAATTACAAATATAATTGAGGAATTTGTGAAAATTTAAAGCGTCTAGATATTGCTATTATTGTTAACGAGCAAAAAAAGATAAAAAAATCACGTATGGGAGCCCCCTTAAATATTAATCTTATTTTTATTTTAGTATTTGTTGATAAGGCGGCAATGGAAATACACAATCTATAAAAATTCAGAACTCTAGCTATAACGGTTCTTGAGATACAGCCTGGAGACAGACAGACGGACAGACAGACAAAAAACTGTCATCTTTCCTAGTGTGTGTGTTGTAGTGAGTGTAATGTTTTATTTGTTAAAAAAATTATGATAAAAGCATAATAATTTCAAAATAATATTAGCTCGATGCAAAATTTCATTCACCTACGTTTTTCGCCAAATTAAGGGATACTTGCAAAGTTTTTCGCTCGCATATTAATAATATAATAATTATAGATTATTTAATGTCTCTGAGTAGCCTTAAAATTACCATCGAAAATTAAGTAGTAAGTACTTATACCAATATGTAGTCATAAATTTTTTAATATAATATTATAGTTATGTATATTTTAAATAATAATTATTCTCAATTCTGATTTGTAAATCACATAAGTAGGTGATTATTTGCATTATAAGTTAATTTGTTTTGATTATGACTATAATTTTAGTGTCCCATATTAGCTAGCGTGTTTCAATATCAGCTCCTACACTAGTTTTTCGCAGTTTTTGAACTTGAAAAATAATGTAACCAGTTTGTCCAGTGTTATTTTGATTTGATTTTCTTTACAATATTACGATTATATCAGTAGATTTGAAACGTATTCAGATAGTATTAAGTTCAATGTGACAAAAATAATAGCGCTACCGCAGAATGATTTAAATTGAAATCATTTCCTATTTCGTTTCCTACTACTATTATTAGAATATTTAGAGACTTTATTATTTTAGTAGTTTTGTGATGTGAGAGTGTAGTCTGTGTTTAATATTTCCTTTTTCGCCTAAAACAAAAATGTTTCATGTAGCTACAATAACACTAGTAACATTGTTTATATGCCAAGCTCAAAGTGCGCGTATTTTAGCTGTATTTCCGATGCCATCTATAAGCCATGCTTTAGTCTTCCGTCCATTATATCTGGAGTTAACCAAACGTGGTCACGAACTAATAGTGATTACTCCAGATCCAGCCTTCCCAAAGAACGCCAGCATACCGAACCTAACAGAAGTCGATGTTCACGACCTGTCTTACCCACTCTGGAAGAAATATTTGCTCAAACAAATTAAGTTTGGACACGCCAGCGAACATTTCAATCAGATAGAAAAAATGCTTCGAGCGATGTCCATTGTGTTCAAACATCAAATTCAAACTCCTGAAGTGAGGAAAATTATCGAAGATAATAAGGATAAAATTGATTTGCTCCTATTGGAAGCACCTGCGAAAGCCTGCCTTGGATTGACACATATTTTCAAAGTGCCAGTGATCTCTATAAGTACGTTAGGCATAGTAATGGATTACGGTGACATATTTGGAACACTAACGCATCCACTATTATTTCCCGGATCGAGAAGTATTAAGCATAATAATTTCAGTTTCTGGGATAAGATTAAAGAAATGTACCTACATTGGAAAATGATGAAACTGCTGGCAAAACTTGAAATTGATGATGACAAGTTGTTGAGAGAAATCATTGATCCTAATATTCCGCCTTTGTCAGAGCTAAACAATAATATAGATTTGCTATTTGTTAATTTACATGATGTTTGGGATACCAATCGCCCTGTTCCACCAAACGTGGTATACATAGGAGGCGTACACCTGAAACCTCCGAAAACTCTACCTCAGGTAAAATTTTAAAATTGTAACAGAATAATAACATCCATAGCCAAACAAAGAACCTCTTCATTATTGTAGTCGCTAATGACCTTGGCTGTTGAAAAACGACTTAAAATAAATAAATTAAAAAAAGAACCTCTTCCTTCCTACGTTAAAGTTTTTCTTAAAAACACAGTTTTTTCGAGTCAAAAAGAATTCCAAAGTGTATTTGTCTATCTGTCTGTTACCTCAATGCTTTAACCACTGACAGCTAGACTAATTTTGATAAAGTTCGGTACATAGATGCTTCAAATCCGGAAATTTAAGGAACCACGATGATTGATGATTGAGGTTTCTACCGAAGTAGAATGTACTCTAACCTTGCGAGATAATCAAAGTTTGGTGCAACGGAGTTGCGGAGTTGTAGTGAGACTTGTAGTCACCAACATGGACCATTGTGAAGTGGCACCCTAATAATGCTAAGGTTTTTCATTTCAGGATCTTGAAATCTATTTGAACTCTTCAAAGCATGGCGTTATATACTTCAGCCTCGGTACCAACGCAGTTCCATCTGCACTAAGAACGGAATTGATAAAATCATTTATAAACGTTTTCTCAAAGATCCCGTACGACGTTCTGTGGAAATGGGACACTGATAACCTACCGGAGATGCCTAATAACGTCAAAGTATTCAAATGGCTACCACAGTCTGATCTTTTACGTAAGATATTTTAATTTATCTACATCATTATTCGTAGATACCATTATATTAACATGCTTTTTATTTTTTCTTCGCTTAATTCTTCTCTTGAAAAATTAATAGATACTTAATATTTATATTACATTAAGTTACATTACATTATAATTATAGCCTGTTAGAAAATAGTAGATGCTAAACAAAATTAGCGAAACGTAATCACAATCGAATGGTTAATTTCTACCTTGACATTACCACAGACAAGCTGTGCATGGGTGTGTATTTGTCTTTTATTTTTCTAAGGCACATTTTTTTTTCAGATCATCCAAAAATAAAACTTTTTATAACCCAAGGCGGTCTGCAATCTACCGATGAAGCTATCGATGCTGGTGTACCATTGATCGGAATACCAATGCTCAGTGACCAATGGTTCAACGTGGAAAAATACGTTCATTTCAAAATAGGTGTGAGACTCGACATGGAAACTATAACAGAAGAAAGGCTAATGAAGGCAATAACTACTGTTATTGAAGATAACTGGTAGGTATAACTATAAAATTATGAATATTAACATGAATGTCAATTAATAAAGTCAAGACGCCTAACATAGCAATAAGCAACGTCGCGAGGCGTCGTTTTTAAGCGGCAAATAATAAAATGTCCATTGAAATTAGCAAAATGTAGCCCGTTATCGTGATAGGAAAGTATGTCAATTAATTGCTTAAGGCCATCCTCCGAGCAAACGACCTTGACCATACATTTGACGCGTTGCCGAGATCACACAAAAATCCTATTTTTTAATTATCTTAGTTCAAAATTGATCTAAAAAAATTCAAACGGGGAATAATAAGTAGTTAAGGTGACGCCATGTTAAAGTGAAAAACCGTGTTGGATGTGTTTGAGATTGCTTGTTTTCTATGCGAGGCTGGCCCGGCCTCTCATAGAAAACAAGCAATGGAACATCAAAAAAATGGAAAGGGCGTAGCGACAAAATGGTTTTTGTCGCGTAATTTAAAAACCATAAATACATTTCATATAAGCTATGGACAAATTTAAGTGTATACTAGAACCAATTTATGTACAAATTTTGGAAGCTTGTATCACTCTCCTCTGTTGGCAAAATAGGAATCCCTTTTTTTACAGAGGTCTTTTTGATTGATTATTCTGTGTTATAAAAGTTGACCAATCGTGTTATGCTATGGGTAATTCAAAGACAAAGACATGATGAATACTGACAATGAACTTTAATTTCTTAGCTTTAGTCATTGCTGAGAAAAATGGACATCGCTACAGCCAAATTATCAAGGCGTCATCTTAATGAAATTGTCTATTTGTCATGTGTTTCAAATACACGTAATTTGTAAATACTAGGGAGATGCTGAAAGTATGCTCCAATTTTAATAAATTGGTATTACTTTGGAAGCTAATATCATGAGTATAATAAACAAAAATAGGAAATTAATAACGATACGTAATATTAATTATTATAAAACAAAGTCGCTTTTTTCTCTCATGTCCTTTTGTTCCCTTTAATCTTTAAAACTACGCAATTACGGATTTTGATGATTCTTTCAGTGTTAGATAGTCCATTTATCAAGGAAGGCTATAGACTATATTTTATCACGCTAAGACTAATAGGAGCGAAGAAATACAGGAAATTGTGGAAAATACGGGGAAAATTATTTGAAAGGGCTAACTTGAACGCTCTGATCTCAGGAACTACTGGTCCGATTTGAAAAATTATTTCAGTGTTAGATAACCCATTTATTGAGGAAGGCTATAGGCTTATATTTTATCACGCTAAGACTAATAGGAGAATGTGGAAAAAACGGGGGAAATTATTTGAAAGGGCATAACTCGTGAACTACTGGAGCAATTTTTATGTTATTTGGCACAGATAAGAAGTAGACCACGTGAAGAATCATTTTTTTAGTGGCTATATATTTTACACCCGTGCGACGCCGGGGCGGGTCGCTAATGAGTTTATAAGGCTCTAAATACGGTAAATTACGGCATCTCTTAGCGCCTTAATACTTCTTGGTTATAGAGTTCAGATTTGAATGGCTCATTTAAAAAATCACCCCACTGCATCGATGCGGCACGTTGCATTGTCAACTGACCCTAATAGTTAACATCTCTATTTAGTAGTTTAGATAACGTACCTAACTACTAACTGCACGTCAGTTAATCAGAATATAACATCGCTAATTTTGGCACGAAAATTCTTACGTTCCTTTATTGCTTAATCAAATATTTACAAAAACAAAAAACTACTTAAAAATCTCAACAAGCATTATTCAATACAAAAAATATACCAACACATAGCGCACGGTTGACATTATGAGTGTATTTTTATTCCAGTTACCGAGAAAATATCAGAAAGTTGCGAACGATATTCAACGATAAGCCACAAGAACCTCTGGAGAGGGCTGTCTGGTGGGTGGAATATTTGCTGAGGCATGGAAGCGCCAAGCATCTGCGGTCTCCTTCTGCAAATGTGTCCTGGACAAGATACTACGAAATTGACTTAATTGCGATCATGCTTATAGTTTTAGTCATAGTTTTTGTGGTTGTTTTAATAGCACTGAAATCAATTTTAATATTTTTCGAGGAGTCAGTTAAATATAAGAAATTGTAAAAATTGTTCAAATAAATTATTTTACTTATTATGTAATGTTTTTGAATACCTAATTTTAACTTAAATTTCCACGTTAATAATTTTTTAACCTCATAAAAAACCTTTCATCTGAATACATAACACGTTAGTCATCAAAATTAAACCTTTTTATTGCCACACGAATTTTGTGACGTTTATGATGGAGAATCCTCAATCCTCATAAATATCATAATTTATAGTATTTTTTTTTTAGTCACCCCAAGTTTTATTTTGTAATTGACGTACCCTGGTTTAAATAAATAAATGTAAACTAAAATCATCACAAAATCCGTGTGGAAAAATAGTGTTGACCAGTGTAATTATTGTGATTAATGTAAGTATGGGTTGCAGAATTTAATTAATATTATGAGTGTCGATTCAACCACAAAATTATAATTACTTTAAATAATGAAGTAAGTATATAATATTATTATTATTTCAAATTTTTGGGTTATAATGTTAAAAATATAAACTGTATAATTTTTAATAAATACTGCAATAGCCACTGGCGTCTGGAATCATTCCACCACGCGGTAGTTTAACACAAGAACTCTGCAAATAATTATGAACAAACAATATACAAGCGGTTAAAATCTTTGTTATAGAATTACAAGTCAATATATTATTGCTCTAATGTTAATTAACTATCTACTAGTTAAATAAATTTTGATTCTAGCTCATATACGGATGCGAGTAAGGAGATACATTCAGTTGGTGTCGATCAGTTGTGTGTGCTGTGTCTAGCGGTTAATACTCTGCGGTAAAGCTAAAAATAATGTTACGCGTATTCGTTATAATATCAGCCTTCGCGTTTTTAATATACCAAGTTAATACTGCGCGAATATTAGCGGTGTTTCCGATACCGTCTATAAGCCATCAAGTCGTGTTTCGGCCGTTATGTCATGACTTGGCGAGACGTGGACACGAAGTTATAATAGTCACCCCCGATCCAGTATTCCCCAAAAACCTACCAAACCTGACAGAAATTGACGTCCACGACCTATCTTATACGCTGTGGAAGGATTTCTGGGTCTCCAAAATCAGTATAGGACAAGTGGATGATTATTATAATCAAATGCAAAAAGCGTTGGAGGTAGTGTCCATGATATTCAAATATCAAATGCAAACTAAAGAAGTTAGACAGATTATACAAGAGAATAAAAGTAAAATTGATTTGCTGCTGGTGGAGGGTCCGGCAAAAGCCGCACTTGGCTTGTCCCACGTTTTCAAAGTTCCAGTTATCTCTATAAGCTCAGTGGGTCCAGCTTGGGACAGTAATTCTGTGATCGGCGCGCCTACACACCCTATTCTGTTCCCAGGGGTCACAAGCTTTAAACAAAACGATTTAAGTTACTGGGATAAAATAAAAGAATTATACGTTTATTGGAAGTTGTCAAAAATATTCGAGGAAGCCGAGAAGGAGGATGACAAAATGCTGCGGGATTTGTTCGATCCGAATATACCACCACTCGCAGAGCTGAACAACAACATTGATATGATGTTTTTAAATACCCGCGACGTTTGGGACACTAATCGGCCGGTTCCACCGAATTTAGTTTACATTGGAGGAATACACTTGAATCCTCCGAAGGATTTACCCAAGGTAAATATTGTACCTATTTATAATACACGAAATACTGGAATGATAGTGATTTTGTGCACCTAAGTAATCATTAATTTTAACTAATTTATCTAAAATAGTTCTGTAAAAGATCTAAATATATACCCAAAAGTGACTAAATGACTGACTGACATAGTGATCTATCAAGGCACAGCCCAAACCACTGGACGGATCAGGCTGAAATTTTTTTCATGCAGGTAGATGCTATGACGTAGGCATCCTTTAAGAAAGGATTTTGACATTATATTCCACCCCTAAGGAGATAAAATAGTGGATGAAGGAATGTATATTATTATAATAATACTTCTTAACGCGAGCGAAGCCGCGGGCAAAAGCTAGTTTTTAATAACTTGGCAGATATTATTATCCATACTAATATTATAAATACGGAAGTCGTGTGCGCAATGTCTGTCTGTCACGCCCAAACCGTAAAACCGATTTTGCTGAAGAGTATGAAAATACTTTGAGGCTCAGGATAGGGCAAAGGATACTTTTTGTCTCGGAAAAATGTACGGTACCCGCGCGATGAATGACTTTTGGCGCAACGGAGCTGTGGGCGTCATCTAGTAGGTACATATAATAATTATTGTATATTTTCTTACATCTTTGTAGTCATAATATACCATAATAATAATATAATTATCTCCATAATGATCTAGATAATTATGGATTAACGAAAGATCAATGATCAATAATGGCAAAGATCATTGTGATAGATAATAATATTAATATTCATGGCACGTTTCCCCACGTCATAATCGAAGTTTTTGCCAATTCCCACTATTCAGCGATTTCTGGTCATGGTGCAAGTGTAGAATGGCGCTGGACGCCACTCTTCGGCAGTATTTTTAGTCTAGCTCCGGTAATCTACTTCCCGGCCCATCACAGAAGTAGTGCAAGAATGTTTTATAGAATACTAGATGACGCCCGCAACTCCGTTGCGCCAAAACTCATTTGTCGCGCGGGAACTGTACATTTTTCAAAAAGTATCCTAAGTCCTTTCCCGGGATTTGAAGTATCTCCATACCAAATTTCAGCAAAATCTGCCCAGCGGTTTGGGCGTGAAGAGGTAACAGACAGACGTGTACAGACAGACAGACAGACGGACAGACAGACAGACACACTTTCGGATTTATAACATTAGTACGGATATGGAAGTATGGATTAGCTATTTACACAAAAAATATTTAAAAAATCGCCGTCTTTGCGAAAATCAAGAAAAAAAATTATTTGCAATTTTTTTCGCTTAAATAAATAACTAGTACGGGAGCCCTAGAACAATTTTTTTATTACTATCAACTATCAAGCTATTTTTTTGTGAGTAGCTTCAGTTTGATAAGACGAACAACATTTTCATTTGCGAAAAATCTTGAAAGTGGTAGCTAACAGCTTAATTCTTTGTACCTAGTTAGTAAAAAAAGTTAATAAAAAAAATTGTTCTAGGTATTATATTATTTTAAATAGATATAAATTGAGTAGGTTGTCGAACACGTCTACATTATATTATCATAGACATAATAGCCTAATTTAGCCTTAAAGCTATAGATAATAATTATGTAAATTACAGTTACTATGTTTCCTATATGAATCCTTATCCCTAATAATAATAATAATAATACTCCCCACACCGGTTTCGGTGACGGTGGACGATTTCATTCAAACCAGGCCAGGTACGCAGGAGTAATTTTATAGTGCCCAAGTGTGTGCGCAGTACACAATTCGAGCACTCTCTATTCCTTTACTCTCAAAACCCAGTGGATGGGACGGCAGACCGACACGACCGGCGAGAGATCAGGCGCAGAACCGACTTTTTACATGCCCATCCGACGCATGGATCATCTTACTTGTCAGACAATCAGGTGATCAGCCTGCATTGTCCTAACCAAACTTGGAAATAACATGTTTCCAACGCGGGAATCGAACCCTCGACCTCCGAGTCAAGAGCCGCGATCTGTACCACTAGACTACACATAGGTACTCTTGGAGGTATCAGAAGTAACGTAGGATACTTTTTATTTTAAAAATATATTTTTTACGAAAAAAATGGGGACGTGGACGCGGACGAAGTCGCGGGCAACGGCTAGTACTCAATAATTCATTTAGAAACTCAGTTTTACTAAACGCTAAACTCAAAACTTATAGGAAGTCATGGTTTGATGTCACAGAAAATATTATAATAATCACTACAATATGTAGTTTAAAACAAACTAGGACTTTTGTCGATTCTCTATGTTTGCTTTAATATTTTCCATATTAATATTTTCTATATTTTATAATATGAATAATATAAAGGCGAATAATATTATTTCCAGGACTTAGAAACTTATCTCGACTCTTCGAAGAACGGCGTCATATATTTCAGTCTCGGTACGAACGCCGTTCCATCAGCGCTACAGGATGATATCATACAATCGTTCATAAACGTCTTCTCAAAGCTTCCCTACGATGTTCTATGGAAGTGGGATAGAGAGGAACTACCAGGAAAGCCATCGAATGTCAAAATTTTCAAATGGCTACCTCAGTCAGATCTTTTGCGTAAGTAAATGAGATCAGTCATAGAATTAACACATGTGCTTAAAAAATCCCGAAATAAAACTCTACATTTAGAATAGGGATGATGACAAGGTCAAATATAAGCGATTTTTGTAACTAAAATAAAGAAATAACGGTAAAAATTAAGTGTTTCAAAATTTTCAGCTTGATATTATCTTTAGTATTTTTTTGTTATGCGCCTACAAACTACAAAGTTGGAATATTCAAGTCGATTTTTTTTTTCGATTAAATTTCTTAATATTTCTATACCATACGATACGATAACTTATGTAATTTAAAGCAACTTTCGTTATGAAACCACTTTCATAAACGAAATAATTAATATAGCTATCGAACAAAAATCTCCCGCGACGCCTACAAACAACTCTAAGGTGACGTCATAATTGAGTAGCATTTTGTATGGAGCGTTTCGAGCAGGTCTATTTTATGAGATGTTTGAATTGTCATATTATCTTGGTGAATTTTTAAGCTATCAGAGTCATTATTTCACCGATGTTTCTAGTTTTTAAGGGTCTTTCAATTATCAATAAGAAAAAAAAGTCATCATACCTATTTTCCAACAGTAAGATAGGTGACAATTTTCTTAAAGGCTGGTGATTAAAAAAATTATTTAGAACGAACTCGAGCTTAAAATAAAAACTAAATTAAAATCGGTACGCTGCGCCTACGCCTACGGCTGGCGTAGCCGTAGACGTAGTAGTTGCTACGCTATGCTACGATGTACACGGACAGACAGACAGACACGTCAAGCTTATAACACCCCTCTTTTTTCGTCGGAGTTTAAAATATAGGTAATTGGTATTTGGTATATTACAATGTAATGCTATCAGATCGTTTCAATCAGCTTTTCGCCTCATTTTACTTAGTAATGACTGTATGGTACATGATTTAAAAAAACTTGTAGGTCATCAAAAAATCAAGCTATTCATAACCCAAGGAGGTCTGCAGTCCACGGACGAAGCTATTGAAGCTGGCGTACCATTGATCGGTATTCCCATGCTTGGTGACCAGTGGTTCAACGTAGAAAAATACGTGCAGCTGAAAATTGGCAAAAGACTCGATATGGAGACTATTACTGAGGAACGACTAATGGATGCAATAACAACCATCATTGATGATAAAAGGTATAATAATTGTCTTCCTAGTTATTATCAGTCATCTAGATCTACGCTATCGACGTTAATAGTGTAGGAAAATTCCGTCATTTGCCGAATAGGTCGCGAAACTACCAGTCTGACTTTGATAAAATTTTGATCAAATATAGACCATACAAAAGAGCATGAGCCACACATTTAAAGCGGCTCGAAAGACTACTAGGGAAGTGGGTACTTTTAGAGATGAAATTCCTGGTGACATTTCGTATTATCTTTTCAAGCAATCAAAGGATTGGCTATTGCTTAGGTTTTGTATTGTAAAAAAGTCAATAGATTACATCAATGATTAAATTACCAAGGTTAGCACTCAAATTTAGCATCTGGCAAAACTAGGCAAATAGCTATTTATGGTCTCTCCACGCTGGACCATAATAGGTAACCGAGATAGCTATGATGATTGCAAAGTTTTCACATGCACAATCAACCTCCATTATTAAGGAATATTTACGTACTTATACACGTCATTGGTAATCGCTTGAACCTATTATTCCATCAGGATTGAGGGCCAAATATGGATAGGCCGCATAAAAATATTCTATGTATTAAATATTCTTTATTCTATGCAATCCATACTAATTGCGGAATGCGGAAGTGTATCTGTCTGTCTGTCTGTTACCTCTTCACGCACAAACCACTGAACCAATTTAGCTGAAATTTAGTTTGGATATACTTTGAGTCCCGGGAAATGACATAGGATACTTTTTACCCTGGAAAAGTGTACGGTTTCCGCGCGATAAACAAGTTTTGGCGCAACGGAGTTGCGGGCGATATCAAGTCATTAATAAGTAATAACCCTTGTATTGGCCGAATCTGAATTGACGAATATTATTATTTTTCCGACTCAGTCGCTACTGTTAACAAATACACTTTTTCAAAAGTAAAAAATATATCGTACTATGTTTTTAAAATATCTTAATAGACACCTGTTTAAAATTACAGAATTAAGTACCGTATTAAAAGTCAAAATTCACATCAAAATAATTCATTGCATTTTTATGGTAACAAATACACGAACAATTCTTATTATGAATAACACCGAAAAGAATAATAATAATAAAAAAATGAAGAATAATAACTCTTCAGTATAAAAAAATATTATGTAAAATTACAGTTTTATTCTAGGTTTAGTCTGTATCTTTTACTTTGATTTCGTATGTAATACGACGTCACGCCACGCCGCGCGCTTATTGACAGACACTACACAAGCGCAATGTTTAAATATTGTGTTGATCGTGCCAGCTCTTAAGAACTGACCTGTATCATTGTGGCGTAACTTGTTCGAGTTGTCAGGCCCAGCCGAAAGATCACAACCAACATAAAGGCTCCATTCCACCGCGGCGCACGCTGTGCACGGCCACGCGCACGCGTGGACGTGCACGGATTTATTTCTTTGACTTGAGTCAATTCGTGCGTAGCGTGTCCGTGGGTTGCAGTGGATACAGTCACATAATATATTTTCTTATAAAGCGAACCTTGACGCACGTGCGTAGTCTCTTCGTGCGCCGCGGTGGAATGGAGCCCTTATTTCTTTGACTTGAGTCAATTCGTGCGTAGCGTGTCCGTGGGTTGCAGTGGATACAGTCACATAATATATTTTCTTATAAAGCGAACCTTGACGCACGTGCGTAGTCTCTTCGTGCGCCGCGGTGGAATGGAGCCCTTATTTCTTTGACTTGAGTCAATTCGTGCGTAGCGTGTCCGTGGGTTGCAGTGGATACAGTCACATAATATATTTTCTTATAAAGCGAAGCTTGACGCACGTGCGTAGTCTCTCCGTGCGGCGCGGTGGAATGGAGCCCTTATTTCTTTGACTTGAGTCAATTCGTGCGTAGCGTGTCCGTGGGTTGCAGTGGATACAGTCACATAATATATTTTCTTATAAAGCGAAGCTTGACGCACGTGCGTAGTCTCTCCGTGCGCCGCGGTGGAATGGAGCCCTTATTTCTTTGACTTGAGTCAATTCGTGCGTAGCGTGTCCGTGGGTTGCAGTGGACACAGTCACATATTATATTTTCTTACAAAGCGAAGCTTGACGCACGTGCGTAGTCTTTCCGTGCGCCGCGGTGGAATGGAGCCCTTATATTGACTTTCCATATAAACCGACTACGTAACATAGGTCCGCCGTCAGCCTATAAATCAATTCCTCTGATGGTACAGGTACATTAATCGTATAATAATATTTTCATCGTAATAAAAGTAATGTAGGTACATTAAAGGCGTAAATTATATCAGTAGGTATTAATATTTAATACTTTACCATCATAAAAATCCGATTTTACTATCGAGTAATCTTTGTATGAGTTTCAAAGCAATTTTATGTTGGACTGTTTATCTTGAGAATCCGCGGGAAGTGGCGTGAACTCGTTAAGTAAAAGATACAGACTAAACAATGTGATGTCCTCATGACGCGGGAATTCACAGGAACCCTTGAGCAATGAGCATTACAGCGAATTCATGTCATGAAGCGAAATTGACGCTTCCATTCCGCGCCGGTGTAAATTAATCCTTACACATTTTTCCAGTTACCGTGCCAACATCCAGAAGTTACGTTCGATCATCAACGACAAACCCCAGAAACCGCTGGAAAGAGCTGTTTGGTGGGTCGAGTATATACTGCGGCATGGTGGAGCTAAACATCTGAGGACACCCAGCGCCAATATGCCTTGGACAAAATACTATGAGATGGACTTGGTACTACTAGTACTTACAGCTGCATCGGTAGCTATAACACTTATAGTAGTCGCAGTAAAGAATATTTTGAAGCTGTTTGATGGTACACCATTGAAAGCTAAGAAGGCTTAATTTTAACTATATTTGCATTTTTAATTAATCGGAAAGTAGAATGAAGTGTATACATATTATTAATATAGTTATACGTATAACTATCAAAAAATTGTTTGACAGGATGATGCGTATTGCTAAGTTAACTAAAGCTGGCACGTTCATAGTACTGACACTTTTGCAATTTCACTATAAAGTATGTTTAAAAACATAATATGTTTGCATCATGATAAAAAATATCGTTTAATCTGCGTACGATAATAATATCACAGTGTAAAAAATAGATAATAATATGCTATCGGACATCGTACGTATGCACAAAATTATCGTATGTGTACGATAATTATCGTACGGTTCCGAACGCTGGCCGCGCGCCGATCACACGTGACTGACTTGTAACATTACGCTGTATTTATAAACAGTAGCATAAGAAAAACAATAACTGTCCCCTTCACGCTCATAAGATCGACTGCGCGCGAGAGAGACACTTTTCATGATGCGTATCACGTATGTAGTCACGCCGCGCGCTTATTCACAGACACTACACAAGCGCAATGTTTAAATGTGTTGATCGTGCCAGCTCTTAATAACTGACCTGTATCATTGTGGCGTAACTTATTCGAGTTGTCAGGCCCAGCCGAAAGATCACAACCAACATATTAATATTATTGACTTTCCATATAAACCGACCACGTAGCATAGGTCCGCCGTCAGCCTATAAATCAATTCCTCTGATGGTACAGTTACATTAATCGTATAAGTAATAATATTTTCCATCGTAGTAAAGGTAATGTAGGTACAGTATAGGGGTAAATTATAATATCAGTATTAATACTTTACCATCATAAAAATCCGATTTTATTATCGAGTAATCTTTGTATGAGTTTCAAAGCAATTTTATGTTGGACTGTTTATCTTGAGAAGTTTTGGGACTTCAATACGAAAACTTTATCAGGCAACATAATGTTATTATGACTTACTTTTTCATCTTCTACAAAAATATTACAGACTTTGAAGATAATATTATACCTACCTTGTATTTATGTGAATATAGAAATTGGTATGTGTGGCAAATAATAATTAATATTATTATAAGTAAATTGAAACTTTTTATTACTTATATTTTATTTTTCACATTAATAATTTTGTTAATATTAAATATTCTAATATTATGTTCATTTTGGTTTCCTTTTTTCGTAAACATTAGTTACTGTATAAGTGATAAATAAAACGAAACCGTACTTCTATAACATTTATATTTTAAAATTCGTTAATTCTAATAAAATCAATGTACAAGTTCGAAATATAAATTAAAAATAAACAATCAGTCTTTTTAAATTGAAAATAGTAAACTACAAAATGTAAAACAATTCTCTAAGAAATGTATTCACATTAAGGAATTTTAGTATTAAAAAATATAACTTTACAAGGATTATATTATTATTCTTATTTATGTTTAATTATATAATAATATCATATTATTCAAATCTTTAGTTAATATGAATTACTTAACAATAAATTAATTAAATTATAGGAACTCAAAACATTTAAAGAATGTGAAAAAACATTTAAATAATGTGAAACCATCTCAATGAGGATTAAAATATAGTATAATTCATACGTAATATTATTGTTGCGCTTGTATTTCCAGTATATTTTTGTGTTTATTCAAGATCACCTTACTTTCGTACCACAACCACTTCCGATAGACTTTTATTGGAATTAAAATCCAGAATATGTTTACTATTTACTCAATATTTACATATAAGTAAATAAATTAATGTAATGCACAAAATATGCTAGACCCCTCAGTGATAAAAATACAGGGTGCAATAAAACTAAGGGCCTGTCCACAATATTATGTCCACGTTACGACATCGCGTGGGACGGTGCGGTAACGTGGCACCGGGCACGGCACGTTGTCTGTCGTGAGTCGTGACTCGTGATGTGAAAATGTACGTCAACGTAACGTGAAAATACACGTCACGATGTTTGCTACACCGTGACGTGCATTTTCACGTTACGCGGTTACATTGTATAGGGAATTCTATAATATTATTAAATACATTATGAGAAGCATGTACTTGGCTCATCTTGGCGCGGGCACTCCCGTGCCCCCAGATTTGTATTTTAATGATATGTAGGTTTTTACATAGAATTTTACCCAAAATGCAGTAAAAATACTAATGGGATATATATTATTATTGCAATGTTTTCACGCTAGAGCAAAGACCTATACATGCGCTAGAGGCACAGTACCAGTATAAACAGCACACACAAGAAGTTTTGTTCATCGTTTGACATCGTTTTTATCAATATTACCTATTCTGACATGGCATGTCACAACTCACGTGTGCAACATGTCAGATTTTGGTCGGATTATTTACTGTATATTGTGCTAGTAGCGACCTGTGCTCCGATATTTGCGAAATATTCCCATTAATTCTTTATTCCTTATTAATTTTTAGGTTCTTGTAAACAAAGGGTAAAATGGGACTCTATTACTGAGATTTCGCTATGGTGATTTTTTAAGTCTTAATATTACCAAGAAAAAATATAAACTGATAAAATTAATATTCATGTCAAGCATCCAGAGAACGATATTTAGCACTTTAATGTAAGGTCAACGATTTTTAATAACAATCAATTAATTTACGTTGTTAATTTAAAAATAATACCTACGTAACTATACAGATATCGTTTGGCGCAAAATATTTAAATCCCAAGGACATTTATTATTAATATAACAATAAAATAATATTATTATTACAACATGCAAATACTGGCAGTGTTTATAAAGGCATTTGAAAATCCTTTATAATAGCGTCGGTACTGGAAAAATCGTAAAATTTAAGTGCTATTGTAATAAAATAAAGTGGCAATAAATTGTATTAACGTTAGATAAATGTCTTGATGATATCTACCTACATAAATAATTAAAGTAGGTACTTCCTTGTTTTTGGAAATAGCAAAGCAATAATACTTAGCATGCTGTGACATCAAAATTAGCATATTAATGAAGTTATTAGAAAATAGCATTAATTTCCATTACTACGGTACAGGAGTACTATTATAATATATTCTGTGCTTACAGTAGAAATAAGCTTTAACATATTCTTTAACCGAGGTTTTTTGGCAGTTTCCGTTATCATTCATACGATTTATAGTAGGTACGTACCTTCAATGGCAGATCTGTTTTACCATGTTCGAAATTTATCTCTATGAAATAAAGTCAAAAGTCCGTAAATCGGATGTCTTTTACTGTACATTAAGATTTTAGTGAGAAATCCAGATAATATTATAGTAATTGTCTTCAGACCCACAGGAAAAAATTATACAATAGGTAAAACCCGTTTTTTGATCTTTGGTATCAGAAAATCTAAGGCAGTCTTATCTCATTATCATAACTGGGCACCGTTAATCAAATAGTTAACTTCGTTAATCGTTAATCCGTTAAAAAAAATGTAAGCTTCGTTAAACGTTAAAGCGTTATATTTCGAACGTATTAACGCAAGTTAATGTTAATCGTTAACCCATTAATATGTGTAATATGACCTTGTTATAACTTATGTCATTGCGTTAGTGTACATACAAAACATGTTGGTTTAGGTCCTGGACACTTGGGGGCGATACCGGTCCGTCCACGTCGTGTCCCTGGGCACCTCCCCCGTGCCATCGTGAGCATTTTCACGGTGACACGGGAGGGGTGGCTGAACGCCGGTATGGCGTGTGCTTGTGTGCGTGCTTGTTGTGTGTGTTTGGCTGCGCCCGCAGTGTGACGAACGGGCCCGCGACCCGGGGTGTCGGAGTTTTAAGCTATGGAGGGTCGCAATTGTGAAAAGAATCTCCGGGCGGGTCCCGGCTCCTCTGGGGCCGGAGAATCCCGTGCACCTCTGCAAGGGGGTGCGAGGTCCGTGTATACGGAGGGACCAACAACTGCGATGAGTGAGTCGGAGGCCGCAAAAGCGGCGAGGCAAAGGGCCATTTTGGCGGCGCTAGGAGGCGATGCCCCTAAGAAGCGCGATAACCCGAAGCCGGCGCCCATTACCGCGCCGGCGGCGGCTTTGAGTGACAAGAAGTTGAGGGGCGACAAAGACTTTCCGCATGTCCTGCTGACACGCGATGTGCTCATGCCGCCCCCGACTCGAATACCCGGACGACACACCCCTGGACTTGACAGCGAGGACTTGCTCTCGGACTCCAGTGAAATGTCTGCCATGTCGCTGGACTCCGGGGGCCTGCCCGCATTCTCGGACAGGGCGCGCCGAAAGAGGCGCTCAGATGATGACATGGCGCCGCCTCTCAGCAAGGGGGCAGCGCCTAAATCTAAGAGAGGACGAGGCCGCCCGCCAAAAACCGGCCAATATGGCGGTCTGGCTAAGGTGCAGGCTGACTTTGATCTGGAGAAGGAAGAGGCCCTTCGTTTACAGGCCGAGAAAGAGATCGTTGAGGCAGCGCGGGAGGCGGGGAAAACGCGAGCGACCATCAGCTCCACCCACTCCCAATCTGGACTCTCCGTTTCTTCTCCTTCGCGAGAAGAGGCTATGGAGCGGACAAGCGCTGACCTGTTGAAGACGATGGAGACTTCGCTGAAGACCATTGAAATGGTCGCCACGAAGTCCTCCAATCTTAAAGGTACCTACATAAGGTACCTTAAAGAATCGGTGGCGACCATTAAAATGGTCTTCGAAGAAGTGAATGATCGCTCCGCAACGGAGGAGATCAAGAGGCTGGAAGCCCAGAACGCGCGACTCCAACAGCAAGTGGACGTCTTACGCCACGAGTTGGAGGAGATGCGCCAACAGGCGATCAAGCCCGTCACACAAGACCTGCAACAGCTGTTGGCGGAGGTTTCTCGTACCAATATCGAAACCTTCGGCAACATGCTGAATGCACGTCTCGCCGGCCTGGAGGATCGTCTCCTACCAGAGCCGAGGCGGAGGCCACCGCTAGCTGCCGATATGGCGGCTGGAGGTGCAGTTGTGACGACTGAGAGCGGACAGCCGAAGGCTAAAAGTAAGCTGCCGGCCGAAAAGAGGAAGAAGGCGACAAAGGTAGCGGCGGGGCCATCGCAGGTACCCGCCGCTAGCATGCCGCCCAATGAAGTAGAGAAAAGAAGGAAGAGGAAGAAAACGTCGATGGCCGCTCGCGAGGCCGAACAGATGAGGGCACGAACAGCCGCCCCGTCTGCGACGGACCCCTCGTGGTCCAGAGTAGAACCGCGAGGGAGAAACAAGAAGAAGAAGGGAGCTGCCAAAAAGACAGCTCCCAAGAAAAAGAAGAGAAAGCTGCGTCCGCTCAAGTCCGCCGCCATCACTCTCACGCTGGAGAAGGGGGTGGATCAGAGCGTGACGTACGCTTCTATACTAAAAGAGGCGACGAGTCGGATCGACCTTGGAGAGGTAGGGATCGCCCAGACAAACAAGGTTCGATTCCGGCTAGCGAGGACGGGCGCCCGGATACTAGAAGTGACCGGGGAGGACGCCCAGCAGAAGGCGGACGCCCTCGCAAACAAAATGAGGGAGGTCCTCGACAGGGACGCAGTGAGGATCGCTCGCCCTGTCCAAAGAGTTGATCTGCTCGTCTCCGGCTTGGACGACGCAGCAACCGCCGCCGATGTCACTAAGGCGGCGGCAAAAGAAGGCAGCTGCCCGGCCACCGATATCCGGTCGGGCAGAATTACGGTGGGCCCAAGGGGCGCACGGAGCGTGTGGCTCCACGTCCCTAATGCTGCCGCCAAGAAGTTAGTTGCTTCTGGGCGGCTACAGGTGGGATGGGTCCTGACAAAGGTGGTGCTGCTGGCCGCGAGGCCAAAGCGGTGCTACCGATGTCTGGAAACCGGCCACCTGGCATCGAGCTGCCAGTCCCCGGTAGACCGTAGCGGGAATTGCTTCCGTTGCGGGAAGCCGGGGCACAAGGCCGCCGACTGCGCGGAGGAGCCTAGCTGCTTCTTCTGTGCCGAGCTCGGCAGGGCGAGCGGCCACGTGCTGGGGACAAACGGCTGTATCACAGCTGCCGGCAAGCCTCCCGGCACGAGGCAGAAGCGTAAGGCTCCCCCTAAGGCTCGGCCGCGTAAGCGGCCTGAAGCCGACAAGGCTGGGGCGAGTGAAATTGCCCCCGCTATGGAGGTGGAAGCCTAGGCCTGTGGGCGGCTGATCGGGGGATCACCGCCCACAATATAGGCCCCGAGGAGATAGGCTCCCCCGGTGCCCGGGGAGCCTCTCGGATCAGACACGCGGTGGCATAGGCTGCTGCAGTGATTGTGGTGCTGGAAGCGGCAAGCGCTGCGGAGGACGCGGTAGAATGCGTAGCGATCCCGCTCCTCCGCGTGTAGCGTTGATGAGGGCATGGGGGGGTTTTAGTCGGTAAACCTTTGCGGAGGGAGTCCGACATACCCCTGCCCCCCTTCTTCCCCCGAGGGGGCGGGGGATGCGTAATGCAAAAAGGTCCTGGACACTTAACAGGTTAGGAACAAAACAAAATAATTGTAGGTATAATTATTGTATTCTACCTAAATAACTCTTCTTTATCAACATGCAAACTATCACTGACAGTAATTTATAATAAAAATAACACTATAAGTACTGGCGCCGGAGTACTATTATATATTCTGTGCTGGCCCTGAGTAATGAAATGATAAAACCTCAGGATGATACGAAACAAATCTCTTCGCAGTTTTCTCACTTGCACGCGCCTGAAAATGTATCTCGTCATTATCTAGTATTATTTTTGTTTCACTCGCTGCTGCCGTGCCGCGCGTAATTGTCTGAACCTGTTTTTCGCTCCGCGCCGCGGTGCCGTGCGGTAAATAGTAGGCATTGGATTAACGATTAACGGACTTCTGCATATTAACGGAAGTTAACGAGTCCGTTAACATTTTTAAAAGTTAATTTAAAAGTTAATCCGTTAATCAAATTGTTAACTTCGTTAATTAACGGATTAACGAGTTAATGCCCAGCTATGCTCATTATTATGTCTTGATAAATATCCTGCACGAATACTATAATTATGAACACTTAAATACTTAAGATTAAATAATAATATAATATATATAAACAAACACAACCAGTTGTAAAACGATGACTAGGTCTTCAGTTATCTATGATGTGGTATTCTGCAGGCCTCTGAAAAAAAATTTAAGATATAAGTAGGTACTTGTACTATTATCTATTCTGTGATGTAAGCTGCAAAATTTCAAAAAATACAATCTGAATATTAATTTAGAAACCATCTCAATTCTAATATGCGGTAACACGTCGGTGGTAACTTGACAAAGAAATACATAGATTAAGAAATAGGTAGGTAGCTAGGTTAAGGGTGAACTCCGATTGCCATTTATTTATTTATTTATTTATTTATTGAGAAAACTTACAGCTACTTAACAGGACAAATTACTAATCTAATAACTGCAAGCCATTAACAAGTTTCCACTAATACAATATCTAAAGTACTTACGAGATATATGAATAAATATTATCATAACCCTTAAGAAACAGTAGTTAGAACTATCAAATCAATATTTTTCAAGACAAAGAAAAATCTTCTAAAAACCAGCTAATAAATTAGATATGTGTGTACCTTTGATAGCTAATTTCAGAGAACTTATAATAAATTATTGCTAATGTTAAATAATTAATTAGGGTAACGTAACACTTTAATAGTGTCAGATAAATCAAGACAATATAATTACTTATATTCTATTTGTTAAGTTGCGACTTTCACTGTGCAAGTCTAGGCTAAATAACATTTAACAATATTATTATACTACTAAAAGTAATAATTATTTATAACAATATTACCACAATAATAACTTTTGAATTTTAACATTAAATATCAAAGAAAGAATTTGATATAGCCTGTCTGAGGTTACAAGGTTTTGCAGAGTAAATGTCAAATGTGGGATTTTTATGAACAAACTCATTTAATCGACCGCATGCCCTGAGAATATATGAATTACGCCGATAATACGTGTTGAAGGTTGGTAAGTAGAATGGAACAAAATTTCTGAAATATTTTGTAGGGATGTTAAAATGTAGTTTATTATGTAAATAAGGGCAGTCGATGTTACCATTAATTATTTTTATTAGATAAGACAAGTCTGAAATATTTCTACGAATTGATAATGGTAAAAAATGAAAATGTCTACATCTGTCCTCATAAGTCGGTAAATAGTAACCACTTTTAAATTGTAGGAACCGTAGAAACCGCCTTTGAACGGATTCAATTCTATTAATATAAAAGTCATATTTGGGGTTCCAAACCTCCGACGCGTATTCTAGTATACTCCTGACATAGGCACAATATAAGATCTTGATTACTTTCAGGGTCGAGAAGTTTTTACTTACTCTAATGATAAACCCAAGAGCCTTTGACGCCTTATTAACTATGTGATCAATATGTTTATTAAATAATAATTTAGAATCTACCATGACTCCCAGGTCTCTCATATTTAATGTTCTCTTAAGCACAGTACCCCTGATGTTGTAGGAAAAATTAACTAACTTAATATTTCTTGAGAATGTCAAGGCATAACATTTCGAAATGTTGAGTTCTAGCTTATTAGCTAGACAGTATTCATTAAATCGATCAAGATCTTCTTGAAGTAGTTGACAATCAGTAAAAGAACGAATATTTTTGAAAATTTTTTTATCATCCGCGTATAATAAGAAATTTGAATGTTTAAAACAGAAGGAAATATCATTGAGGAAGATCGCAAACAAGAGAGGGCCTAGTAGTGAGCCTTGGGGGACACCTGAAGGAACAATAGTCCAATAAGATATAAAGCCGTTTATAGCGACAGCTTGCGAACGATTAGCGATATAAGATGAAAACCACCGAAGTAAATTGCCATGAATTCCTGCATTATATAATTTTTTAAGTAAAATAGAGTGATCTATACGGTCGAATGCTTTACTGAAATCAGTGTAAATCATGTCGACTTGTTCACCCACATCCATAAATGAAGAAGTATAGTCATTTGCTGTTAGAAGATTAGAAACAGTTGAGCGCCCTTTCAAAAATCCGTGTTGTTCGGGAATGAACCATCCTCGTAACGATGAGTACAGTTGTCGGTGCACGATTCCTTCAAAGATCTTAGAAAAGACACACAGTTTTGAGATAGGCCTATAGTTCTTAACTGATGCTTTATCTCCGCCTTTATGTACTGGCGTAATAAAGGCGGTCTTCCAAATATGGGGCATATATCCTTCTTCTAAAGATCTCCTATAAAGGATGCAAAGTGGATCAACTAAACTCTTTGCACATTTTAATATAAGTACTGGATGCAAATTGTCAGGACCTGCTCCTTTATTAGGGTTAACAGATTTGAGTGCCTTAAGCACTTCTAGAGCATCAATGTTAATATTTCCTATATTAATGTTATTTATATTGACCGCATCATAAGTGGCACTTGGATTAGTAGTGGGATGAAGAAAGTTTGATTGAAAATAAGTGTTAAATAAATTACAGACTTCAACACCGTTTGATGCAGAAATGTCGTCAAAGTTCATTATAGAAGGGTAGACATTAAGCGATTTCTTATTAGCTTTAATAAAAGTCCAAAAAGATTTTGGATTATAGATTATATTTTTCTCCATGGTGGTCAAATAAGATTCATAGCATTGGTGTTCTAAGACTTTAAATCTTTTCCTAAGTATAGAAAAAGTAGAATAATCCCCGATATTGCCATACTTTTTATATTTTCGATGGTACTTATTCTTTTCTTTTAATAATTTTTTTTTAATGATGAATCGTACCAGGGAGGAAACGTACTAGAAGATACGAGCCTATGGGGAATATGCGCGTTTTGAAGGTCACTTATGACGTCGTAAAATTTTTTAACTGCTTCTTCTAATGTATTGTTATTTAAACAGTCATTCCAATTAATGGAATCTAGCACAGTACACATCTCTTCATAATTTCCTGAGTTGTAAAAATATTTAATCCTTTTATTAGTACCTAACATTGGTTGTGCAGACAAAGGTATATCTATACGTATTGATCTGTGATGAGGTAGATCCTCTGGGACCAATGGATCGTCACAAGCTGTAACTTGAACTATAAAGTTAGAGAATATGAGATCTAAGAGCTTGTCGTTGTAGTTTCTGACTTGATTTTGCTGTGATAACTCGCATTGGACGAGAGTATCAATGAAGGTGGTCTGTGCGCAATTGAGAGCGATCTCCGAATCAGCCAAATATTCACCTTGTGAGCTCCAGTTCAATAAAGGGAGATTAAAGTCTCCTGTAACAAGAAATCGTTCATCCGGATGCTCAATAATAATATCAAATAATTTATTTGAGAAATTTTCAAGTTGAACATTAGCACTATTACCTTCATTTTGTCTGCAAAGATAGATTGTACAAATGTGCAACTTGGAAGTTATCCTACCACAATTCGTTTTATGTTTGATGGACACCCATATGTCTTCTGCGGAAGAGCGCCAGTCCATGCGCTCAGTAGCGTCTAGATCCCGGCGGACCGCGATCAGGACACCACCACCCATAGATTGTCTCGTCTGATTGTAGTCCCTATCGCGACGCCAGACCACATACCTCTCATCAAACAACTCCTGGTCATGGATCCCTTCCAACAGCCACGTCTCAGAGATCAATATAATATCGTAATTATTATTGTACACATTTCGCTTGAATACATTAGTTTTCGTTCGGAGCCCCCTTGCGTTTTGATAAAAAATGCTAAGTGTCGAGTCCATTCTTAAATTGGTTTAGTAATATCAATAACATAACGAGTAATATTATGTGTAAATTATTAGATACGCGACTAATAGGAACTTTAATTGCCCGATAATGAACTGAAAACATCTTGAAACGAGTATACATTATAATATTATAAAACAATACAATATACTTAATCATGATTAAGAGCGCAAAGTTATGATTCGAACTTTTGTCTTTAAAAAATAATCTATAATAATGTAATATCTTTATCACCCATTGATTTAAGCGTGCTTGTCGTAAAATGCATAAATTATTTTCGTTACAGTGTAATATTGTTATAACAAATAGAAAATAATATAGATATAATATCAGTAATACTGTAAAGCCCTTGAATTCATCATAATAATAATACGTTTGAGTCTTTATACTCAGAGTTGTTAAAATTATAAAAATATCTAAATATTCGCGATAATAATTATTATTGTTAATATCGGGTAGGTACAAGACTAGGCCGCTCAGCTGACGACAGAGCGAGACGCATACAGGTGATATGGTTAATGTACAGGTTGCAGCAAAATAGCAGCGGGTTAAATTGTTACAAGCAAGAATGACCCGTAATAGCCAGTTTTTAATATAGCTTGCATACCATATTTGCGTAACAGGGTTTGTACTTACCTGCGATACTTCTTCGAATTTGCATCCGTTCAAACTGAACTCAACTGGGCGATAACGAACAAGTTTGTAATAGTCAGAGATTCTCAAACCTTGCACAGTGAATATGTCGCACTTGTAATATAACTTAGAAAATAACAGTTTTAACTTAGTTCCAATTAAGGTATTACAACACAATAATAAAAACTTAGTTCTAATTAATGTTGGTAATATTTTATCTATAATGAATGTCAAATATAAAATCACTTTGTAATTCTGTCCAGATCTTTCTCCGTTTTTATAAAAAACACAGGTGCAGAGTCTGATTTTCTCACCATAATTTTTGTGTGCTTTACCCAAATGTACTTATAGCCATTCTCTTTAGCCAAGGATTTGGCTTTTGCTAGAAGGTTTTTGTTTCTTTGGGTTAAATGATCGTTGACATATATAGCGGTCGCACTGGAGAAACCAATATCGGTAGCGATGAGATTGCGTCTTCTCGAAGCAGCTACGAAATCTTCTTTAATATATCGGTTATTGAAAGAGACAATATATATAGCCATAAATGAAAACTGGACCTTAGAAGATGGTGGCTTCAGTTGTAATTTTAGACAGACACTAAAACATCCTTTTAGGATATTATAGTCTGTAGTAATATCTGATATACTATCAGAGAAATTGATTCATAGGCAGATGGCACACCCACGTTAGTTGGCTGGCTACGTCAAGTCAATGTGAGTTGTGATGTGTTATGCAGCTGGCTTCTCACGGCGCGTAATATCACGAGCCGCTCGAGCCGCGCCGAGACGCTCCTTTGAAGTTACCGACTTCAATCGGATCGGACGCGCCAGCTCGAGCCAGCCTGCGCCACCTCGAGACACCCCCTTCACACGGCACGTGGCTCGAGCTGGCGCGGCGCGGCTTGTCTTATTACCCGCCGTGAGAAGCCAGCATTAGCTAGCTGGGTTTGACATAATACGACCGAATAACGTTGATCCATCTATAAATTAACTACTCTGATGATACAAGATACAATATATTATTATTTCTTCTTAAAAAAGAGAAATGTGACTTACTTCGAGGTGCGCTCTTTAGAGTGGTGGTGCGGGAGACACAGTCACTCTCCTCTGATTCTGATCTCATTTGGAAGCTCGTTTCTGAAAATTTCATAAACAAGTTTTATTTTTGTAAATTTACAACATCTAAAAACTCATCAAACAGCCCGCCACCTGGCAGTTCATCGGGAAAAGTCACAGAATCATGACAGTTCCCCTGACGATTTTGTAGATTTTGTATCGACTGTCAATGACTGTCAGGCTGCCTGCCGACCAGAGCCTGCAGGCGGACTGTTAATGGGTGGAACCCTTAAAATTTTTCAAATACGATACGTGTTATGCACCGTCTTCACCAAGCAAAAATAAATCTTACCACTATCGTATCTAGCCTTGCTGTTGCTTGGCATGTGCATTCGACTAGGTGCCTCTTGGTTGTCTACGTGGCCAAACGTACGGAACCCCAGCGCGAACTGTGCGTAAGGACTGATTTCGTAAAGTTCTGCAATGAAAAGAAGTAAAATGTTAGAAACGACAAATGTTGTAGTTGGACGTTTTTTTCCCTAAGAAACTTGATATTTTTTTTTACTTCTGACTAATTTATGAAAGTCATAAAACATATTTTAAAATTTAGAGTGTGTTTGAACGTCCAATTATAATCCCTATAATGTTTGCAATATCAAATACAAAACCAGTTTTTTTTTATTATACCTAGGTTTCGAGATGGCTTTATTCTATTATTAATCTGATCCTCCGTGGTCTAGTGGTATAGAGCGCGGCTCTTGACTTGGAGGTCGTGGGTTCGATTCCCGCGTTGGAAACATGTTATTTCCAAGTTTGGTTAGGACAATGCAGGCTGATCACCTGATTGTCTGACAAGTAAGATGATCCATGCGTCGGATGGGCATGTAAAAAGTGGGTCCTGCGCCTGATCTCTCGCCGGTCGTGTCGGTCTGCCGTCCCACTGGGTTATGAGAGTAAAGGAATAGAGAGTGCTCTTGTGTACTGCGCACACACTTGGGCACTATAAAATTACTCCTGCGTAGCTGGCCTGGTTTCAATGAAACCGGCCACCGTCAACGAAACCGCTGTTATAATCTGATCCTATGAAGAACAGATACAACAGCCTGCTGCCAAACAAAACAAAATTCAATAAATTCTCCATCAAACCCAACATTCTTCTTTGTATCTTAGATGGGATTTAAGTCTGCAAATTCCGAGATCGTCCGGATATCGTAGCATTAGGTACAACTGCGACTACGTTTCTGATGTTCTTTTCGCCCGTCTGTCTAAATCTTCAGAAACACCAAGATCTTCAAATCAAATTAGTTCTACAATACGTAAGATACCAAGGCCCCTACCATGTTTATTATCTGCAGTGAGATGAACGGGCGTGCTGTACACTCTATTATTGTCGCTGGGCAGACTCTGCGGCGTATTCACCGTCACGTTGCTCCGCTCAGACTTGATCTCCGTTGTGAGGGAGTTGCGGTACTCGGTGAGACGTTGGTGGCTATAAAAATACATAAATACTAGTGAAATTCCCGATAGCATTTTAAGACAGTGGTTGATGATAATGAACCAATCTCCTGAAGAAGATGACTCCGTAAAAGGAACAACTGTAAAATATTTTGAAACAGCGTATAGTATACGCAAGATGCCTATAATTGCCTATGCTTGATGCGCAGAAAAAGTAACTTGATAGATAAATATAGCAAACCAGTTAAGTGTTGTGTTTAAAATTACATAAACAAATAGTTACAGAATATATTTTGTAGATATTCAGATTTTGATAATCACTATAAGACAACGTCTGTTACCGTGACTTTAGTCACTTTCAAATTTAATTAACAATAATTTGAGTTTTTTAATAACAATACTCACTTATGACGTTTTATCAGTATGTACAAAAATATTAGTAAGCACAACACTAGTAGGATGGAGCTAAACACTATGACCAGCATGTTGATGTCCATATACTCCGACGGTGGGCCAATGGCAGCTGAAAAATAAATAAAGCCTACAATTACAAACAAACTTTAAGATATTCGTAGTTAAGACCTAGTAGATGGAACTAAAGAAGTCATTAAACCGGCTTTAGTTGCCAAACTGAAATCAGATGTTTTTGATTTTTAAAACGATGTTGGTGATAATTTATGATAGAAATCTACACTAATTATTGCAAACGTGAAAAACAAATGTTTAAAATAAGATCAACTTGAAGAAAATGATATACCTCCAAGCAACGTAGTAGTGGCGTATGAGTATAACGATGTAGTAACTCCTGCAGCGTTCTCCGCCATAACTCGAATTTGGTACCACTGAGCCGGATTTAATCCTGATACTGCTAGAGAGCTCAGCTGACTTAATACTGGCATGTAGTCGTTCCAACTTGGATCTGATAAAGGCTGAAATGAGACCAGAGTATAATATTGATCAAACACTATATCATAATACCTGAACGTGTAAAATTATAATAAAACATAGCACACAGCAGTATAAGAGCACATTGCCTTTTGCTTCTATTCCCTTCTTCATGACCTGCTATTGACTAAGTCAACTTTTAAGTCTAAAAGAGTTACATTATCATATTTTAAAATTACTTACGGAAAGACTCTCAACTCTCTTCCACATCTTTCCACCGTACTCTCTGTAGTCAATCTCCCATCTCGTGATCTCACATCCATTATCATCCCAGCCACTCAGCTGGATAAATATATGGGTGGCGTTGCTCCAGAACCACTCAGTTGTACTTGGTGCCTTTGGTACTAAAAGTAAAATGTATTATCGTATCAGAAGCTTTGCTAAAATCTTTTGATAGGAGACGCAGAACTTAATCGTTTTTATTGTTAGTATTTTGCTATTGAGTATATTGCGTTATTACGAGAATCAAAGCTACATTCAAAACTAAGAAAGTGTTGTACCACTAGGAGAAATGTTAGGACCTCTATTTTTTATAATTTTACTAATTGCTTATTTTTGCATAATAAACAAATTTTAAATATTACTCTTTAAAAATATTAATTTTATGCTCCATACCTCCTCCCAATGTATAAGCATCTATCTGTGTAGGAGTCGATGATCCAACACTGTTAGATGCTATCATCCGCAATGAATATTTTGTCCCACATTTTAATCCATCCAAAGTGTATTCTTGAACACCTTGAATTTGAGTCCCTTTGTCAGTCCATGTATCTTGCCAAGATCCGTTTGCTTCTCTCCAAGTTAGTTCATACGCTAAACATAAATATTATATTCAATAGAATATATTTTGTTTTATAAAACGCTTACATAATAACTTCTAAGTATAAAAATGATACTTACTGATCTTTTGTGGTTTCCCAGTAACTTTTTTGGGTTGGTCCCATTGCAAAAACAAAGCATTCTTATGTGAAGTCACTCTCAACACTGGCGGTTCAGGAGTCGGAAGCACCATCACTTCGTAGGAGACTGAATCAGAGCCGTACAGATTCTTGGCTATACAAGTATAGTTGCCGCTTAGAGATTGGTCTATATCTGTAATTTGAGAAAATATAATGTATAAAATCATCTAAGAGGGAAAAAAGGATGTTGTTATTTCTTTAGGTGAGCATGAGAGATGCTGGAAATAAGATAGAAAAGTTATTCCAAGTTAGATAAATGGCTGTCGTAATTCACAATACATAAACAGCAATCGTCTGTTCTTCGTCAATCGTCTGTTATTACTTATTCCTTAAATCCAGAGGTCTCAACTAATTGTTTTTGTTGTTTAGATGTAGAGTGGCATTTAAAGTCCAATCGTAGTATATTCGAAAATTTTACTTTTGCGTATTGGGCACATCACGAAGTCAATAAACGAATTTCATCCTCCGTGACCAGATTTGAGTACTTACTATGAACCAGTAGTCCTCCATCCTGCTGTCTCGTGAAGCGGGGATGATGCGTGATGATGTTGTGATCGTGGTACCATAACGCGCGTGGTGGGGGCGAGCCGGCGCCTGCGCAGGCTAGACGGAGTGAGCCCCCCGCGCCTGCCCACACACGACCGCCTAGTGACCATACTCCCGCTACCACTGGAATGAAGTACAGAAATAGTAAAATTGGTGGGAAATAGACAAAGAGGAAGATTTCCAACCGTACACGGTGCGTCATGTTTGAGTCCGTTTCGTCTAAATATTTTTATATATTAATATTATAATATCTATGGACACTTCACACTATGCAGACGTGTCTGACCTCGTTCTAAGTACCTAAAGGACTTGTGTTACAGGTACCAGAGAACGGAAATATAATTAATACTTTTAAACTATACATATATTTAAGATTGTTATTATGTGATAGATATATTTAATACACATCCATGACCCAGGAACATTGAAAACTTTTTGTTCCGTTGGCGGGATTCAAACCCGCGACCCCCGGCGTGATTGCTGACCACGCGCCCAACCACTGCGCCACAGAGGCTGTCAAACTCGTATTATTCGTTGTGGGGTTAATCTTCAAATTGATATAGTAAAGCTTCGTTGGTACTATTATAAAAAGTTCATTCATTAGTCAGCCAAAACATTATGAACTCATTATTCTGGCTGTATTACGCGTCATTTATTTTATATTTACCTTTATTAGTCAATTCCACATGTACCCTCGCACTAGGAGCGCCCTCGCCAGCGGCAGTATGAGCTCTCACAAACACCTCATAAGCGCCAGAGCTGATGTTAGACAGGGCAAATTTCAGCTGACGAGTAGATATCGATTCTTGTGTAGGCTCCACGCGGTAGCTTTGAGGTGCGCCCGTGCTGTGGAAAATGAGATAAATTCTGGTAAGTGAGAATTTTAGTGGTATGGTTATGGGAAGAAATAATTCAAAAAATTATTAATTTCTTTGAATACGCAAGTGTATTTTTTTTTGGAGGATCAAGGATTAACAGCTTGCAATAATAAGTACCGTGTCGTCGGCTCTCTTACACTGCCACTTTTCACCTCAATCTTTTAGTCAACTCCTCAATGCTAATTCATATTGTTATTATTTACCTGGAAACTGGCTTCACGTACACAGTGTAGTGAGTGATCTCTCCGTTTGGTTCGTCCGGTACCTTCCAACTGACGATCATCGAGGTAGGGGATGACGCTAGAGCCTTTATCACTGGAGGAGCACCAGGCACTGAAAATAAATACTTGATAGCTGTATTACCATCGAAACTAAATCATCGATATAAACGAAAAAAATAAACGAAAAAAATATCTTTATAATTTTTTCGTTTATTTTCTTCAAAGAAACTGTGAAACTACTGGGCCAATTGTGAACTATGACGAAAGATATAGATATAAAGGAAACCACTCGTAAGAATATTGTAGTAATATCAATTCTTCTGCTATTGCTAGATGATAATAAGGATTCCATGGGAATAGTTTGTGCATAGTAAGTCGCGGAAGACAGCTAGTTCTTAAATAATAAAATTAAACAGACATAATATTATTGACAATAATTATTCGTAACAATTTTTAATGCTCAATGTAAAATTATATAGTTACCATCTTGTAACGTAGTACAAACTACGGGATACGAGAATGGTCCGACCCCGTAGTTGGAGAAGCCAGCAACTTTGATGGTGTAGTTGGTGTACTTCTGTAGACCCTGCAGATATATCTCCGAGTGCGGTGATGTCACATTACTCCAGGGTCCATCTGGAAATTTCAAATTCCAAAAGGAATACATAAAGGAGGTCCATTACGCGCAAAATGGGCAGACATTCATTCAAGAGGAAGAATAGTTCGTTTAATATCAATAAGCTACCAAACACTTGTGCTGTATTTAGACTGTCAACTGCCAGTGTCCGGTATCATAGCAACGGTAGGGGTAGGAGTTAATGCTTTTCTGGAATTCTGAAACCGCTGCGTTGCCGTAAATTATACCTATCCACAACATCAAAGCCCGCTTGCTAGAATTCTCAAGCGTCGTATTTTATACACTACCGACCACCTTATATTATCTTCTAAAACAAGAAGCAGGATTCCATAATCTTGCATCGTGCTGTCATCGCTAGTTGGCACCACCATACGTAGAATGTAAGCAGTTATAGTGCTTTTAAAATATAAGTAGAGAAGTGTAAAGAGTTTAACCCCTACCGTCAGTACTGTACAGCAGCACGTAGCCCAGCAGGCTGGCGGCGCGCGGTGCGAGTGGCGGCCATGATACCCGCAGCGCGCCCGCCGCCGCGCCGCCGCACACGACACCCGACACCGCTTCCTCGGGCGCTGAAACAAGTAATTACTAATTACTTTTAAAATTCGGCTAGTTCGTTTGTAAGCTTTAAAAGTTTCCGTACCAATTACAAGGTAAAGTTTTGATATAGTGCAGTGCAAATTTTGATATAGTGCAAAAGTATAATGTTAAATTAAGAAATTTAGAAACATCCCCCGATATAGAACTTAATATACATTGTTGGGCATCAGAACGCAAAATGATGAACCCAAATTATCTAGCACTGAATAGGCTGACGATGATGAACTATTGCTACATGATCAAGACTCAAGAGTGTCTCTTGATCCTGTCAGCTTTTAAACAAAAAAGTAAATCTAAACCGGTCCACCCGTTTTACATATTGCGTAGGAAGAAAAAATGATATCAAAAAGGTTTTACCTCCTTCTCTTGTCGTTTGATACACTGGTATAGAAAATGGTCCGTTACCAGCTGAATTAAAAGCGCTTACTGTGACTGCATATCTGAAATAGATTAAAATTTGTTTGTTATTTGATGTTACAAACGTTTCTTAGTAAATATAGTACGACATGCAAAAATTAACTTGGCACCTGCTTCCATAGATTTTGTATGGGACAAGGTGTTTATCATACTTCTATGCGTTATAGAAACTATAATGTTTACGTAAACTTACCTAGTATTCTTGAGGAGGCCGCTCAATACAGTTTCTTGTTTACCGTTTCTGGATGACATCTTTATTATTTTGGTGTTGGTCCCATTTGAACCTAGAATGTAAATACCAATCGCGTTTTAATGTCACATGAAAATAAGAATTGCATATCGAATACATCATTGATATCATTGTGTTGATCGATTTAGCTAATTATGGAATGTTTTTTTCGGAAGAAATGGAAGAGCTGCAGCTTTAAAATTAACTTCAATTTTTAGCTTCATTTTAGCAAATTGTATCTAAAAATGGCCTCAAGCCTGTAAGTACGCCATTGTTCCAGTAAATTATCTAAGTTTCTAGTGTGGTTCAAAGAAACTACGGAATTGTCACAACCTTATATTGTGTCCTTTTTCTATTGAATTGTTCAAGTATCTACCAAGGATTTAAATACGTGGTACAAACCTGACTCCCCACTAATAAGTGGTACCGCCTTTACATGGTACCCTTGTAGGGGACCGTTATGGCTCTCTTTGGATGGTGGAATCCATGAAACCAGTAACTCGCCCGGATTGTCAGTCTGCTGGACTTGTACCCCTAGGGGACTGGCTGAAGGCGCTGGAAAAAGATTTCACACTTTTCCTCGTTACAATACTCTAGTGATGTTAAATTATTACCCTATGCGTCTCGTTTATACCTCTAAGGCCCACTTGCGCAGATCTAAGTTAAAGTTAAGTCTGAGTTTAACATCATATTGTCATATCTGTCACTCACCAAGTGAGTGATAGAGATGACATGATGTTTAACTCAGAGTTAACTTTTAACCCAGATCTACGCAAGTCCGCCTTAATAGCTGCGCTAAGATAAGGAATGACTGCAAATGATAAAACATACAATATGCCAAGTACAAAATGTGTACTTTAAAGTTAGTGCTACAATCGACGTCAACTTCAAATACGATTTCCTGCTTTTTTGTATATTCTTTTTAATTCTAGGGTTATATTAACATTTAACACAGGATTACATAAGGTTCAAATTAAGTGTAACTTTAACTAACATTATCAAAATTACATAATTCGGTCAAATAATAAGGTCTACCTCTTCAATCTTCCTATGAATTAACCTCTCGGATAGTACATGACTACTTAGTAATTGTTGAAACCTACCTTCCTGTAGCGTAGAGAAGTGTACAGGTTGTGTATACGGGCTGAGGTCTACCAGATTGCCGGCAGCTACTCTCACTCGGTAGTCTAACGCCGGCTGTAAATCCCGCAGCTCAACGCTCTGACGAATGTCGTTGGTTTGACTGAAATTAGGAAATATAAACGAGGAATGTCATTTGAGCTGTTGAATGAAATATGAAGATTGAAGAATGAGGCTTATTAGCTTCTGAGCTGAACATAGATTGTAAAATTTATTGTCTCTCAGCCGCACTTAAAACTTAAGCAGTTATATTTTAGACTTTGACATATTACAGTCCTTAAATATTTCTGTAGGAGTCTTTTTAATTACTACATAAGATTTATCGTTAGAGGTAAGGCCAATAAAGGCAGATATCAGTGAAGAACAACATAGTAAACAGAGAAGATGAAAGTAGATCCCATACACAATTAGCAAAACTAATCAACAATAAAATGCAGAATAATATGTGCGTTTGTGCACTACACGGAATTTTACCATCCGGTCCGGCGTTCATAACTTTCACGTTTGCCATAATATCAAAACGTAAGAAATCGAGACGCTGCGCCGTGCCGTGCCGGATGACAAAATTCCGTGTAGTGCACAATAATTATTGCTCTATTATGAAAATAAAGACGTGATCTAACTACTTTTACAATGCTATAAACATGAGATTGTTTACCGCGTTACATTGACAAGTTTGGCGGAGTCCCACAAGGCGTAGTGGTTGTTGGAGTACTGTATGGAGTAGTACTGCACTTGGGAGACGAAAGTATCGCGCCAAGATAGCTTCGCCGTGGAACTGGTGACGGAGTCCACTTGCAAGTCCATAGGTGGGACGGGGGGTTCTGAAAATCCATACTAATATTATAAATGCGAAAGTGTGTCTGTCTGTCTGCCTCTCTGTCTGTCTGTTACCTCTTCACGCCCAAACCGCTGAACCGATTTTGCTGAAATTTGAAATGAAGATACTTTGAGTCCCCGGAAAGGACATAGGATAGTTTTTATCCCGGAAGAATGTATGTTTCCCGCGCGATAAACGCAACGGAGTTGCGGGCCTCATCTAGTGGTTTATAAATACAAAATATGTCATCAAAACACTGCATCAAAAGGACAAAATATAATAACTCGCTCCTCAATGATCTAAGTTTTTGAAGACATTCCTGCAATATTCAACCTTGGGGGTTTTAGTAGCTTGCTGCACCCGAATATGATTTTCGGAATGCTGAAATTCTTTGCAAATGAAATGATATAAAATCTATTTTATTTTACTCAATTCTTTGGAAAATATTTTATTATTTATGAAATTATGACTGTCTGTCTCATGTTAGTACTTTTTTTCATTTTGACATAGTTTTAAAACGTAAGAAGTACTTACCTAGTATATTCAAAAACACGTTGTAAGTAGACACTCCAAAAGGGTTGCTAGCCCGGCATTCGTACGTTCCCCTGTCTCTGCTCTCCGCGTGTTTTATGCTCAGAGTGCTCTGCAGACCTAGCGGGCTTGCGGTTTCTGATAGTGACACTCTGAAATTAAAAAGTAATATGAAGATTATTTGCCATCTGTTACAAGACAACGGTATTCCTAGCTCCATGATCATCCAGAGTTGAACCTTCATAAGTTCCTGAAGTAAGAGAGTGCTAAATAGTTACGTTGTTATCCAACAGATGGCGCTATTTCAATTTTAAATCTACTCAAAAAGGAAAGAGACTCTTGGTACAATTCCGTGCATCGCGTCTGTCGCGGGCCTCGGAAGCAGTGCCATACATTTTCATACAATGACTTGTCGCGATGATTGTCGCGAGCGGCCGACGACAGTCGCAGTCGTCGGACGCGCGCGGCTTACGATTGTCGCGATGCACGGAATTGTACCTTTACGATTGTGTTTTTAATCCTTAAAAGCTGGCTTCCAGCGAAAAACTGCTAACATTTATAATAATTATGCTTTAAAATATTGCAGCTAATATAAATAATATTATATAGGTATTTTAAGGTATTTTGAGTCAACATCATTATAACAGTAGGTAATAATTGCCAATGTACCATCGAAGAAATGGATTCATGGGCTGATGGGTGATCAACGTTATTTGGTCGGATCATGTCAATTTAATGTTAAATTGTGATCTGTCGGCTGGGTTTGGCGTAACGCGACCAAACTACGTAGGTACCCCATGAGCCTAGGAATCATTTTCTCTAATAATCATCGAACAAATATTATATAGTACCATCGAAGAAATTGGTTTTAGGAAGTTGACAGACCTATGTCAATTGGACGGGTTATATCCATCCATTGTTCGCTATGATCTGTCGGATAGGTTCGACAAAACGCGACCGAAATAAAAGGTCCACCATCTGCCTTTCAATCAACTTCTCTGATAGTACAATTATTCTGACTTTACCTGGCTGATGACATTTCAACAGGTTTCCCGTCCAGGCTCCACTTGATCCTGATAGGGCTGTCCCCCAGCGGCTGACACGTGATGGTGACAGTGTGACCCATCTTCGTCGTGATGTTCGTCCCCACTGACTCGAAATGGACCGGCTCTATAAAGTGACGTTATTGGAATTAAGTTAGAAAAATAACACACTGCTTCCAAGCTAAGAGAAGTGGAAAAAATAATAAATATACAAGATGTTAGTATAAACACCGTTATCCTTGGAACCATCAAATGAGCCCGTCAATATGAACAACTTTTTCTATAAGAACAATGCTGGGAACTCAAAAAATCCGTCTTCATACCCATACAAATTGCCGATCCGGGCATCCGTAATCCGTATGGGTATGAAGACGGCATTTTTTTTAATTCCCAGCATTGTTCTCATAGAAAAAGTTGTTCATTTTGACGGGCTCATCTTTAGATGGTTTCAAGGATAACGCAGTGTTTACACTAACACACTGAGCACACGTTTGCTTCCAATTTTTCAGAGCTCTATAATGTAGCCGCAACGAAATGGTTAAAGAAATAAATCTATGAGTTATAACTTATTAATAATAATATATGAAATATAGACTCACTATTGACACTAATCCACAAGTTCTTATGTAAAGGATCTCCAAAGCCATTGTTGACGTGGCACGCGTACTCCCCTTCATCAGCCAATGATACTACTTCAAGTGAAAGAGAACCATTTGGATAGCTGGAGACGCCACCACCAGCTAAATCTAAGATTGGTCTCCATATTCCTAATGACGCTGAAATAAAAGTAATGCTTATTATGATAGCTGATAACTGAAATAAAACATATGGTACTGAAATACGTTAAATTTTGAAATGGATGTTCCTTATTTCTGCTTTCGAATACTAACTTAACCTAACTAAAATTATTAAGATTAATTAAAATGTTGTTAAAGGCAACAGAGACTGAAGACAAAATAATCTTCGTTTTTTGTAACTTCTGGATTTTCTTGTAACACTAATTATGAGTAACTTACTGTCTCTTTTCATCCAATGTATCTGAGGAACAGGGTAGCCGTTTGCGTTGCAGTCCACAATTCCTCGTTGTCCTAACAAAAGAGATGCATTTGTTGGTTCTTCTACCCATTTGGGTGCAACTAGAAGAGAAAAGTTTTCGTAAAAAATAATTTTTAGTTCTTTTAAGTAAGGATAATTGATAAGTTTTATTTCAGTCAATTTTGTAGCATCTGTATGAATATAACTTAAATCAGTATTAGTTGCTTCTCAAGTTATATTTGCCTACTCTAGTGAAGAGTGATACTATTCTACGCTATACATATAACCTGAACAAGTTGTTGCTATACATCTGTTTCTATAAAGACAACTTCATAGATAAGAAACTTACCGTTTATGTATAAGTCAGTAGTTTGGTTCACTTTTCCGACGTGATTTGTCGCTATACACGTATACCTGCCACAGTGCTCCAATGATACTCGCTTTATAATCAACACGCTGAATAATTCTGAACTTCGCTCTGTAATCTGTCAAAATAAAATTGATATTACTTCCAAAACTTTTTACACCAAATTCTAATTTCTTTGAGAATTTTATGTCTTTTAATAAAGACGGCAATGGTTCTAGGAAAATAAAAATACCTTTAAGCTAGCAGGAATCTTCATTCCATCTTTCAACCATGAAAAGAATATTGGAGGATCCCCACTTATTATGTTACAGGTTATTTGCACGATCTGTCCTTCTTTGAGTCCAGATCCAACTCTTAGTTCATCTAATTCTGGTGCTTCTACAACTTGGATTTCAAATGACCTAAAAGTTGCAACAATCAGTTTCATAGCTATATCGTTACTTTTTCTAAATTTTTTTTCCTACAAATCAACTCTTAACTATCCTTCCATCCTATAACATACAGATTATCATGACTTTCAAGTTTCAAGGACTTAAGTTTGCACATCTACTTAATGCGTAAAGCTGATTCTCCTGATTGTGAAATGTGTGGAAAGCCAGAAGATGTGCAACACGTTTTAATGGAATGTGTCCGATATACTCATAAAAGAAATAAGTTATTTAATTTGATTAAAGTGCCTTAAATGAATGTGGGTATATTTAATGTTATATTGGCTGAACCAGATTCTGATTTCGCAAAATTATTGTATTCTTTTATTATTAGAAGTTAGTTTTAAGTTTTTTCTGGCAAGATAGGATTGACATAGCCATTGTGTGTGCTAAAATCCCTAAATAAAATGGGATTAGAAAAAAAAGTTTCAAGGACTGAATAAATATTAATCAATTATGTTTAATTAGCTTGCTTTTTGGTTTATATAGCTCACCAATCTCAATAAATATATTTATTATTATATTTAAATATTAAGTAATTTTGACTAATATCTACATATACATACCTTCTTGCCATTTCTCCGGATGGACTGTACACTACACAAGTGTATGTATCACCATTCTCTTCCTTAAGTACTCTATGTAAACTTAAAACTCCATCTTCGTTGCTCTCTATAACTTGTCTTTTTCTTCGTCTTTTTCTTGTGTTTATGTGTTTTATTATGTATGTTCTTTTATATCGCATGTGCTGCGGCAAAATCGAAGTGACTAGTTTCTTCCCTTTATGTTCCCATTCTAGTTTACTGGAAATATCAAATTTTATAAAAATAATTAATAACGTTACTGATAAGTGATATTATTATTATGGTACTATCTAAAAGTACTACTATTATTACTTTACTCTTAAAAAAATTAGTTGCAGAAGAACAGAAGTACCAAGCGTGTTAAAATTATAGTTAAAATATAAAATTACAGTCAAGTGCCTTCTACGATAGTAGCTTTTAAGGAAGCTATAATAATTTTAAACCTAAACACATATTTTGTAGTCGCCATCTACAAAATATACTTTAGTACTTTCATGCTTCCATGGTGGTTTGAATCTAGAGATCCTTGCTGAGAATGATAAGGAATATTATGTGCCACAGTGAAATGTTCTTTACCACTTGCGTCTAGATGGCGTTACAAATTTTGTAAAAAAAAAGTTGCTTTACAATTATTGTAAAGCAAGGTCTCGAAGCAGTAGGTACTCATTTTAACTCTTATTTTATTCAAATTATTATACCAAACTGTATGTAGTAAAATTACACAAGTATTTTACCTGATAGGATAGCCATAATATGGACATCGTAATTTTAGGCCTTCCCCACTCAAAACTTTTATCGGTGGTAATGTTCTTATGTACGGTGGCCCTAAAATAATTATTTTATAATAATTATAACAATCCAAATGAATATCCATACATTTTTTAATAATTTATGATTGCGAAAGTGTGTTTGTCTGTTACTTCCGAAGCCCAAACCCTTAACCAATTTTGATGAAATATGGCATGGAGATAATTTGAGTCCCAGGGAAAGGACATAGGACATTTTTTATCCCGGAGAAATATACGGTTCCCGCGCGATAAACGAATTTTGGTGCAACGAAGTTGCGAGCGTCATGTCATCTAGTTAATTAAAATATGAATATTAAAATAAGTAATTTTATGCAGAGTTATCTTGGTATTAATTGATCCTTATGTTACTTCTGGTCAATAATTATGAAAGTTGTCTTTTTAGCATGGCAAAAATTACAAAATGTATTTGAGTGTTCTAACATAATTTCAGAAGATACAACTTAATCAATTTCCTTGCATGACACCAAAAAGATAATTTCAACTTCTTCATCAAATTATTTCAACTCCTTCATGAAATTACTTACTTGGCGCAGTCGGTAGGATAATAGAATCATATTTGGGTTTTCATAAATTCAGTTGTAACGATAAATTAGAAGAATTAAACAGGCTGCTTAAAATGTAGATTGGTTTAGCCAAATATGCTTATTTTAATTCAAAGTTACCGTAAATGTTAATTCTCGCTGAATATTTAACGTTGGAGTCCCCCTCGTAGGCAATGCAGGAGTATAGACCGCCGTCCTCCACTCTCGGCCTGGATATGTTCAGTTGGGAGACCACCCCGATGCCTATTGGAGACATCACCTGTCCTAGGATGTACCTGAAATTAACCATAGATAGATAGAATAGAATATTATAATAATTACATTTTTTTAGACTGAGCAGACGGGCTGACTAGAGCTGCACTGGCAGATAAAATGGCATGTGGAATTCTGCTTTCAATTCTTGTAGAGATTCTGACTGAATTAATGTAATATTCTGTAAATTGTAATATACAAACGTTTTTTTCATACAGTATTTTACATTGTCATCGTCTGATGTGTTGAAAAAGATTTGACACACAAGGACAACTGTAATTTACGAGCATCTTTAACTATTAGGTCTGTATTACTAAATGTAAAACGTCTAGATATTATTTTTATTACTCAGATCAGAGTGACCATAATAATAAACATAATTTCAACCCCATTTTTGTCACTATACAAAACCAATATCGAGTATCGGAAAATTGAGCCATAAATAACGATAATTTTCGCAAAAACGTAATGGCGGCTGAAATTATGAGTGTAATAAATTATTGTAAAACAATACGGTTCATCAGTTATGCAATTACATACACTATTTATTAGCATAATTTATAATAATTACCATACTTAACATTGTAAATCAAATCGCTAAAATTTTATCAAACTAATTAGATTCAAATATTCAGAGAGATAATATTATATTATTCTGTATTAATGTCTATAATCAAAATCGCTAATCGTATACAAGTAATAATAATTGTACAAGTAACCAATAACGCATGTTTAGAGCTTTGTGTAGACTCGCTCTACGCATCTAGGTACTCGTTTTAAGAGGGATCTCGATAGGCGGTCGCCATTTTTCCATACAAACGTTGTCCGCTGTTTCCTCCCTGGATAATACCGGTAGAGTTATAATTTTTTTCCTGAATATCTATGGCCACTAATACAAGGCTCGGCTGGTGCTTTCAGTCACACTCACACACTTTGCGCCTGCAATTTTATAGTTTTTTGATCGTTGTTATTTTATACATCAATTAAATCGAGTCAAATCAAGGAAACGCCCTAGATATATTTTTTGTCTTTAATTCAGTACAAAAATTATCTGAAAATTCCAAATAATTTGGACATACTTAGTATGGCTGTTTTGTCAAAAGAAGAGGTAACTTTGGGATTTTTTTTCTATCGAGTGAAGTTCATGATATTGTGTAATGGAATATGAATTCCAATGTGTTAGATCCTTAACTAACACATATAATTTTTTCAGGATTTAAATTACTATATTTTTATGTCTCCTGTCCCGTTTAAGCCCGGCCGTACATTGTCCGAATTCTGATCAGAAACAGTTGAAATACGTCGGACCGCCACCCCGCACATTATCCGAAATATCCTTCCGGCGAGTTCTAGCTCACTCGGCTCAGTACAAAATATTGTAAGAGACAGCGCGGACGTTCAACTATTTCTGATCAGAACTGTCGTACAATGTGCGGCTAGGCTAAATCTAAAAAATCGTCTGTTTCTTGTAGGTACTGAAGCCAAACGAGCGTAATTTGTGAGTTGTGAGTCGCAGAATTTTAGCTGGCAGAAATTCTGCTGCATTCAGTTTCATACAAAAGTCATGTTTGATACACACGAGCGTAATTTTGTGAGTCATGATTTGTATGAAAAGATATTTACGCGACCGAAATTCTGCGACTCACAACTCACAAATTACGCTCGTTTGGCTTCACCCCAGTTAACTGCACTTACCTAGAATCAGTGTTAGAAGTTAACACTACTCCGTCTCTCTCCCAGATAAATCGCGGTGGTCGATCTGCGGTGGCAGTGCACTGCAGGCTTATCTGCAGTAGTATCAGTTGGTTATCAGTTATCACTCAATTATATCGGCAGAGTTAAACAATGCAATCGTTAAACTATTGTATGTTAAAGTTTATAGGACATAAATGAGTTTCTATAGTCAGGGAGATGAGGCAGATTTTGGTATTAGTTTAAAAGTGATAATATTGATTATGCAAAATGCGCAATGTAGTCTGTTAATTGTTTTAAAAACTCTTAAAAGACACAGACTGAAACAAAATTGGAATACCTCTTGTCAAAACATTTATATCATCTGTCTAGTTGGTCTGATTTCAATAAAACCAGTCACCCTTTTCAAAAACTGCGTGGAAGGCATCACTGTACGAACTTTAGAAGATAAATTATACACATCGGTATACGCTAGTGGTATTTACCCTTTACCAAGACGGTCTTGAGGTGTTTTAGAATATAGGTATCATTAGTTACAATTACGTCGTAATTATGAAATATATGTTAGAACTGACAAAAGTTTCGCACCCCTGTCTTGTAACATAAGCCAGTGAGCCAAGACAGAGGTGCTTGACTTATTGTCATGTATGGTAAGGGTAAGATCACACTAGGCGATACTACGTTTTTTCAATTAGTTTTGTTACATTCTCTATAATAAGCCATCAAGCCCCGTACGAGCACCGGTGATCGCGACAACAATAGAATACAATGGCATTTACGAGAATCGCCGATCGACGGAATAAATAATCGTTACATTACTAGTGATATCGGGGTGTAGCGGCCAAAACGCGCAATCGCTCGAACGCATACCTATATTATTATAAATCTAGCCGTGCTATGGAGCGTAAACTGACGTCGCGTCGCTGCAGCGTAGAGTCGCTTAGTGCGGTGTTGCCTTTATACTCACGTCTTCGCCTGGCGAAATAAGTTTCTCGTTAAAATGTTGTGTTATCATTATGTTACCGGATACCAAACTCCTCTTGGGTCTGCCATCTGAAATAATAATTACGTTAATCTTACGCCAAAACAACGCGTTTGAAGTTTATTCGTTATACAATAAGATACAAGTTGCAAAAGCAGCACTGTAAAAGCCCAGTGCTGCTTAAAAGAGGAAAGCAGCAAAATCATCAATGTTTTAGGTACCATAGAGGAAATTGATTCCTAGGCCGTTGACAGACCAACGCCATTTGATCGGATCGTGTCATTTCAATGTTAATTGTGATCTGTCGGCTGGGTTTGACGTAATGCGACCAAACTACGTAGGTCCCCCATCTGCCTAGGAATTAACTTCTCTTCTTAAATATGGACTTGTAAAAACTTTGTCTTGCTCCCGATCTCTCGCTAGTCGTGTCGGTCATCTCACATCAGCTGTTCTACTGGGGAGTGGGGAATGTAAAAGAATAGAGAGAAGGTAGTCTTATTGTACTCTTTTATACTGCGCACATACTTGGGCAATACAAAAATAACCCAGTGAAACTGGCTTGTCACCGAAACTGGTGTTGGAACCATTATTTTAGCTACGTACAAAATTTCACACCGGGGCAAAACAGCTAGCTAATAGCTACCTACGGGAGAATGCGTTTATTTAAAAGAAGTGATAAACATACTTACAAACTATTTAAATATAATCCTTACTAATATGATTACTGATTAGTAGTAGGTAAATACACTTACTTGTTTTAATTAATTCGATAAAGCTCTCTAAATCACTTCTGGTAGTTATGTACTTATAATTATTTGAGCTGTAACGAAAACAATGAAAGGTTAATTGAAATACAGTACACTAACATAATACAGTAACGCACTCTGTTACTAGGCATATAATTAATTTGATTGTGGTTTTTCACATGATTTTCATGGTACCTTTAATTTCGGCAGCGCGAATATTTTACTCAATATTTTAACTCATAAATCATAATAATTAATAATGCAATAATGATAATATTATTAATTTCTTTGGTTTTTATACATGAATTTTTACAAAAGGCAATAACTATAACCACTCGTAATAGGGGACATATACCTTTTTTCGTTCCTTATTAAGTCAACGGCGTGAACTGACTAACAATAACTAACCTAGAAATATTATTATTTATTATCTGTTAGGGCAAAGTACCCTGAACCCTCATTACCTTTTATTTGCAAAATATACAAAGCATACCAATTATAGGATTTTCATAATAATTGTAACTGTTAAAGTGCTAATAATTGGGTTATTTACCATACATAACAGCAATCAATAGTAATCTATAGATGACATAACTATCGGGTAAACACATGCACCTCCCGCTATAAATTCAAATTGAGAACATTAATGCACGACCACGGCTGACCCGGGCGTCGTGGTAATTTCATTAATCTCTCTTTAATTTATGTACAGTTAACCGCTAACTAAATGTATAACTTGTGCTAAAGTGTGGTCGCAAAACAGAGTTTCATGTGGTTTCATTGTACTATCAAAGAAATTGATTTATAGGCAGTTGACGGACGTCATTTGCCATTTGGTCGAATTGTCGAATTACGTCAGTTCAATGTTAATCGTCATCTGTCGGCTGTTTTTGACACAACGCGACCAAATTACATAGGTCCGCCATCTGCCGATGAATCAAATTCTTTGATGGTATATTTAATGGTATTCTAGTAGATATAATATACATATACTACGCTATATATACGCTATAATATATAGAGTACGCTACAGGGACGTTGCCCGTTCTTTTACGTTACTTTTTTAATAGGCAACATTATCTTTTATAGATGAAAACTATCCTATGTCCTGTCCGAGGACTCGAAATATCGTCATTATATTTTGTTAAAATCGGATCCACATTTTAAGTGTCATAAAAAGATATCCACAGCCAAAAATAGAACCTCCTCCCTTTTGGTAAAAAGGTAACAGCTAGAAATAGAATTTATGATATTGGTAAATATTACATTTGGTTATTTGTCACCAAATAATAGTCAAATTCAAAAGTATATCAGCAAGATAAAAAAAGTTTTTTTTTATTCTCTTTACATTATCTTTTTCAGTAAAACGTTATGAGCAATATGGCCGTTTACAGGAAAACTGCTTTATACGCAGCCTGCAAGTTATTTCAAAGGGGATCTTTTCCGGATCGCATTTCTATAATAATATGATGATCTATTAGACTTCACAGACGTTTATTCTCAGTAACCGGCAAAAAATAACGTACTCAAATATTTTTTTAATATACTTATCAAAGGAAGTTTCTTGGAAGAAATGAAAAAGATATTATTAACTTTGTACGCAATACTTTCCTCGAATAGAATATAGAAAACATGAAGAAAATATTAAAATTGCTTATTTAACAATTCAATAAAGATATATTATTATCAATCATCAATGTATTACTATTTTTAGAAATCTGGAAAGTGCTTTACAAACAATAATAAGAATCAAAATTTATTAATCTCGCATTCCAAAAATGTTTGTGACTACTGTCCCATAGCGCAATGTTTGTCGCATGCATTCGCGTTATGCGAAGATAATTTCAGCTGAAATTTGCATAATCTGATGTACAGTAATTTGTATTCAGCACAAAATACAACATGTAGCTTTAACTATGAATTGGCTAGTAATTACGCTAGTTGGCTGTATTCCAAGCCCCATCGCTAAATTGTTATTCACGAACTCCGCCAATCGGTAAGGCGTTGTAGACATTTTTAACGAAATATTAATGAGCGTTGAATCGCTTCTCGCAGATACAAACCTTATATCTAACGTGTATTCTTCCAACGAATGTGTACCTGAAACGAAAAGAAAGATGTTAGATAAATCAAAATTTAGGTATACTATTATAAATAAAGTCGGGTTAGTTAAACTATGTAGAATGGCTGAACCCATTTGACTGAAAATAGTGAAACTGCATAGTATCGCGATTAGGACATAGGATAATTATACCCTACTCCCGTGGAATGGGACATAAAACGTGTTTGTATAATGTTTATATTTATTTTTAGTTATGATTGTTAAAAATGCATAGTGATGACTAGTTTTTTATTTAATGTTTTAATGCATTTTAGTGCCGTATAGTCCAAAACAACTTCAGCCAAATTATTGCTAGACCGTACTAAATTGCGGAAATTCTAGCTTCCTAAATCGTCGTCCGAATAAAACAAGTTGCTAACTTCACAACAGTGGTTTTCTTTGGTGTAAAGTTGGAACGTATAATTTCGCAACTGGCGGGAGGCGGCGCTAAATTTGTGGGTGTAAATGTGTTTAACTAGTTACAAATAAGTTTGGGTCGCTTTATTGTGTATTGACTATTCTATTTCCTCCTCCTTCTCGCGTCGTGTTCCTTATTGCCGAGGGTCGTGATTCCCCTTTTGGAGTTTAGTGACGAGTGACGACCACATTGTGCCATCTGTGACGATCTTTGGCAAAATGGAGAGCATCATGAAGGCCGGTATTTAAAGTTGTGCGCACTTGATCAGACCACCTAATAGAGCTTCGGCCTCTTGGGCGACAACCGTCAACTTTATTCATTACAACATTATAAGCTGTTCGAGATTATGGTCATCCTTTCTTGCGATGTGACCGAAGCAATCCAAAACTCTACGTAGGCAAATCGACGACACTCTTGTTTTTATCTTTAAGTCACTATAAAGGATGGAAAGTGGAGACGTTGGTACGAAAGGCGGTCCGTGGTATTCATCATGGACCTCCAAATCAAGCCGCGCTCTAAACCACTGGACCAAAGAGGCGTTGAGCAAAGATGACATGACGTGCCATGTCAGTCATGTAGACAGCACATAACCAAATAACCAACGCAGGAATTGAACCCACGACCTGCGAATCAAGAGCCGCGCTCTAAACCACTGGACCACGGAGGTGTTGAACAAAGATGACGTGCCATGTCACTCATATTATACACATACCACAGCACATAACTTACATGTTGTATACATATTGCAGGCGCCAACTCAAATCAATTTACCATTAACCATGTTACGAGGTGAATAGAACATCTTGTATAGAAATCATGACCTACTTAATATATTTATCACATTTTTAATACAGTAGATTGGGAATTTTTTCATCAAAGATTTTCATCAGACGCTAAAGTCTTCAGGGATTTCGATTTGCACTGTAAAAAAACAGAAAAATGTTATTTTAAAGCAGTTAACAATTTAGGACATAATAAACTTAAATATAGGCAGATACATTCAGGAAATCTTTTATTTAACTATACCTTTGTTATCTTACCTATATCACCCATAATAAGATACGAAAACCAAATATTTCCTTAATATTTCATTTAGCGGAATAAATACGAGCAAAAAAGCAAGAGTTACGAACTTTATCTTGAACTAAAGGATTTCAAAAAAGTTCATTCATGTAAATCCAATGAAAATTGTACTCTGAAGTCTGGAAATAGAGCTCAAACTCGATCGGCGTCAAAGGTCCGTTACTGAAATCGGTAAACGGGCAACTTTGCGGACCGCGGAGTTTGAAAGTTTTGAGTGCATTGCCGAGTTAGGCTCTGGGCACTCGACAACTAAACCGCTCGGAAATTGCACTAGGACTTCGTTTGATAGCGTTTTTCAAAGGTTGAAGCTCCGCAGTTTCATTCATTTAAAAATTATTCCTCATTTCGGCTTTGATGAAGCGACCTTTTTTGAAACCGGATTTTTAACTTTGTCATTAGTTTTCTTTGGGTGCAACGACTTCTGCATTTTAGAGTTAAGTTAAATCTGAGCTACCTTATTATACAATATCTATGTTTACAAATAATCCATACTTAATATTATAAATGCGAAATTGTGTCTGTCAGACTGTCCGTCCGTCTGTCTGTCTGTTAGCTCTTCACGCCCAAACCGCTGAACCGATTTTGATGAAATTTGGTATAGATACACTTTGAGACCCGAGAAAGAACATAGAATACTTTTTATCCCGGCAAACTGACGGGTTCGTTTATCGCAGCGGAACTACGGTTCCGCTGCGATAAACGAATTTTGGCGCAACGAAGTTGCGGGAGTCATCTAGTATTATTATAATTAATGTGAAAGTGTTTGTGTGTTTGTCTATCTGTCTGTCTGTTACCTCTTCACGCTCAAACCGCTGAATTGATTTTGCTGAAATTAGTTATGGAGATATTTTAAGTCCCGGGAAAATACACTGAATACTTTTTAGTTTTTATCCAAGAAATTTGAACAGTAATTGTTGCGCGATAAACGTATTTTGGCGCAACGGAATTCCGAGCATCATCTATTAATATAGTAAACTAGTTGACCCGGCAAACGTTGTTTTGCCATTTAAAGTATTTCTACTTCATCAGTAATTGATACAAAATCTTACCCCCCCCCCCCTTTTGTCCCCTAAGAGGGGTGGGGGGAAAACTGATGTTAAGTTGGAAAAACAGTTAATAATATGACGTAAGTCCATTAAAGAAAAAATTTAACACAAAATCTGACCCCCTTTTGGGTCCCCTTAGGGGGGTGGGTGGAAAGTTTATACACCAGATGTTGAGTTGGAAGAAGACAAATATATGTGCGAAAACCGCATTCAAATCGGATCAGTAGTTTTCGTGTGATAGTGGAACAAACATACAGACAGACAGACAAAAAACTAACCACAGTTTTGGCTTGTATAGCGATGTAGTAACACAGGGGGTGCTTATTATTTTTTGAATATCTTTAACGTACAGAATTCACATTTCTACAGTTATATTATATGTACTTATAGATGATATTTTTTGGTACCTATACTAAAAACTTTACCGTCACTATACAGTTTACGACGATACGAGACGCGACGCTGCATTTAAAACATTGATTCAAAATTGAACTTTTTTTAATTCACAAAAAGAAACATTTTAAGTACTGTCGGAGCTAGGTTGTGAAAATTTTATGTTGCGTACAGCTTAGCGCATCGTTGCTTTTAGAATGTGTATAATATTCTTGGGTAACAAAATATAGTGTCTTCACAACTCTATATTTTTAAAACATAGCGTCGAGTAATTGTTTTACAGTGTTAGTTGACCTTACAATATGTTGACCATGATTTTTTTATAAAACAAGGGGGCAAACGAGCAAACGGGTCACCTGATAGAAAGAAAATATCGTCGCCCATGACTTGGACACTCGCAACAACAGAAGAGCTGCAGGTGCGTTGCCGGCCTACCGTATAGTATAATATTATTATACAATATATAAAAAATAAAATATGATACCATAAGATTTTATACACATTCTTATGAACTTTACATGTAAAGACAGGTCACAATAATATTATGACGCACGAAACGTTTGCAATAATTATAATTAGCACCAAGACTTGCTAGCTTAATATTTGAAAACCAAATTGTAAACACTTTTGAACTTCAGTCGGTTCGTAATTCCGATCTTCTTCAATATCCAACTCGGGATGGGAATAATTGAGATTCATAAAGTTGGTACATTGCTGACAAAAAATATCACCCACATGAAATTATTATAATTTGTCTTTAGGTACTTTGTTTAAATTAAATAAATGTAACATTATAAGTATTATTTATTTATAAGTAGGAATAATATTATAAATTATAATCCTACTTTCTATTGATAAATGGTTCGTTTTTATTTTAATAATACAATCTAACATTAGCAAACAAAAAATAATAAGACAAAAAATTAAATAAATGAATAAAATGATTGATATCTTTTTTTTATTTATTATTAAATAAGGGGGCAAACGAGGAAACGGGTCACCTGATGGTAAGCAACTACCGTCGCCCATGGACACTCGCAACATCAGAAGAGCTGCAGGTGCGTTGCCGGCCTTTTAAGAGGGAATACGCTCTTTTCTTGAAGGTTTGCAGGTCGTATAGGTCCGGAAATACTGCTGGTGACAGTTCGTTCCAGAGTTTTACAGTGCGCGGCAGAAAGTTACGCGAAAAACGCACTGTGGAAGACTGCCACTCATCAAGGTGATGAGGATGGTATCTTTATGTAAGTATTTTGATTTTCTTACCATAAATTACAAAATTTATAAACCAAGGCATAGCGCTCTTTAAACTTTAGCTGCATAATATTATGTATAATTCTGTGCCTGTATCTTTAATCTTTGTAATATTTACTAGATGAAGCCCGCAACTCCGTTGCGCAAAATTCTTTTATCGCGCTGAAACCGTACATTGTCATCATACATTTTCAGCAAAATCGGTTCAGCGGTTTAGGCGTGAAGAGGTAACAAACACACAGACAATATTAGTATGGATAGCATCATAATAATTTATTACATTCCAACAGTAATAAATTACCGTTACAAAATAAAAATGTAAAACGGAACCTTTTTTCTTGCCGGACATTGTAATTGAGTCCCACAAAAGGCAGGGGAACCAAACCCAAAAGTTTGAGATAAAGTGACAAAGTTGCTGGAGTTTTCCGAAAACATTTTTATCCGCAACTTTTCTCTTTTCAAACAAGACTTTACATGACAATGGCTCTTTAAAATTTACTCGGAGACGCCAGGAAATTATTTTAATAAGATTACGCGGCTTAATTTAATTTTCTTTTGGGGTCAGATAGATTTACTCCCTTGGTGACTTTAAATAAGAATAATCATTTTATATTACCTACATCAGACCTTCTCAAACTGTGGGTCGCAACTCTGGGGCTATGTGGTATGCAGCCTAATCCATATAATATTGTGCAATGCGAAAAAGATGTATGAAATCTCTAGCACAAGCCTAATATCCTTTGCCAGGGGTTTTGCACATTTATTGCGTTTAGTTTAGATTATAAAAAATAACCAACTATACTATCTACTTAGATAAACCTGCATACTTTACGCTGGCCGCATTCGTTTTCCGTATTAGATTTCCAAATTCATTTTCCGTATGCGGAATTCCGTGAGACTAGCGCAAACGTTCGTTTTTTTCACGCGCGAACGCGCCGGCTTGTATTTGAAAAAAAAATCCGTTCAGAAAAAAGCGAACATGTGCGCCAGGTAATGTATTTTCTACTAATTCCATGCATTCGGATTTCCGAATACGAAAAACGTGTGTATTGGGCCAGCCTTATTGTGTGTAATTTGCAGAATCACTAACAATTTCATCAATTCCGTATGACGTACCGGACACCATCCACCACCCCCAGCTAAATGACAACAATAATTGGAATGCAAATGTCTTATTACAATTCCACGTATGCCCGCCCGTGAAACTGATATGGAGATCAGCATAATGACATCTACATTGTACAGGTATATACTTTTGTATGAGCTAGGAATTAAGAATATTCGTAACTTTGTATGAAGAAATACGTTTATCGTCCAGAAACTGTACATTTTGCTGGGATAAAAATGTAAGAAATTTCTTTGTGCTTTTCGACGTCTTTGAAACATTTTATCATTGGCCATTTTCGACCTCCAGACTAATCACTCAATAATCTTAGAGGAAACAGATTGCACTATCAGAGAAGTTGATTTTTCGAATTTTTTGGATGGCGGGCCCACGTAATTTGGTTGATTGAATTGACATAACTTTATTTGGTCGGGTTATGTCAATTCAATGTTAGAGGGCTTCTTGTCGGCTGGGGTTCCGTTGACATAACGCAACCAAATTACGTGGATCCGCTATCTGCCTATGAATCAATTATTTCTTTGATGGCACATAGTTCTATTATAATGCTGGCGTAAAACAAATATTTTATCAATCATTATCAATCAATCTATTATATCTGAATCTGTGAATTACATACCATTAACTTGTTTTAGGATTCCATTGTGGTGTATACCAGGAACCATTGGAGAGGACCTAAAACAAACAAAATTTAAAATGGAATTTAAGAAAAAGCAAAAATAAACTCAACTAGTGCGTGGAGAGAATCGGGTATACAAGCCCCTCTGCACGTTCCATTTGATGTTAAAAATGCTCAAAATACCGCCTATTTTGAGAGTTTTGATCGTTTTTAACATAAAGTGGATTGCGGGGACGGTATAACGTCTTAACGAAGCTATAATACTTTGGGGTTTGTATATGTTCCTTATTTAAAGTTTAACTCTCTCGCGCTCGAGCGTTGCGAATCGTCCCATTCAAAAGTAAAATTGAAGCGCTCTTCAGTGCTGCCACTTTCACAGCGAACTCGATGTTACACACACTAAAGTACTATCACTTACTTTTGTTACACCCTGTAGAACATTTTGCACCAATTTGTATTTATATTGTTCCAATGTTCTTTATATTTTATCTGTGCTGTTTGTCAACGTCACATCAGTACTATATTCTGCGCCTTTTCAAATAAAACAACTAGTTGCACTCCGGGATAGTCGGTAGAATTGAAAAAGAAACAGAAGGGGAAGGCATACATTTTCGCACGGTAAAAAACCAGGGTATTATCAATTTTATCTCCAACGCAAACTGGCAAATGAGATGTAGTTTTCTCCCACCACGTTACAAATTTTCGATCAGGTCATATGTTCTGACACGAATTCACCATTTTTTTCCCTACCCAAAAAAGTAAACAACGCCCCTAAAGAAATCTTCCGACCATAGCTGAAAAATAATGAAAAAAGATGAAGATAAGAAAAATTCCATCTCTCCATTCTCCAATATCCTAGCAAAATACAACCCTACCGAGCTGGCATAAAACTTTAAAAGCAATAAAATACCGCAGCGAAACAGCTGATAAGCGCTTTTTTATTTCACTGTCCATTACCAGCCGCGGTTACTCTAACTGCTAATGTTTATCACTGTACCACGGAGAATTACAAAAACTATAATATTATAGATTGCAAAACATAATATGTTAATATGTTCTATATTTTTTTAATACTTATTAAGTACTTAAGTATATTATAAATGCGAAAGTATATCTGTCTGTCTGCCCGTCTGTCGTTCACCTCTTCACGCCCAAACATCTGAACTAATTTTGCTGATTTTTGGTATGGAGATACTTTAAGCCCCGGGAAAGGACGAAGGATACCTTGTATCCTGAAAAATATGCTAATTCGGCGATAAAAAAAAATCTGCGCTACGGAGTAGCGAACGAAAATTAGAAGAACGTATTTTCGAGTATATGCAAAGTTTCAGGGAATATCTAGTTGGTTACGATTTATAAATAAGCGTTATTTGAAATTTCATTCCATTCAGCTTGTGCAATGGGAAATTCCGTCAGTTTGAATTTTGTATTTCTAGGTCAGACCTCAAAGCTGCCATTACTAGGTTCTGATGCGTCAGCCAAATCTAAATTCATTGCTCCGAGCTACGATATGGAACAAAAACCGGATGAACAAAAGTTCATTCTTTTGCATGGTTACTTTTAAGCGACTGTGCTTAAGGACAACTTTCTGTTTTCGAGTGAATGTTACATGTATAGATTTCTTTGGAATGCTCAAGAAACACTTATAATATTAATCTTATTAAATATGTTTAAATATAATTTTATCTAAGTCGGTAGAGCAGTTTAATTCATCAAGCCCCAAGCGTTCGCATGCAACCGCGATAACAAAAGATAAGCTATTGTGTCTCGTTTTTCCACGATCGACGGTCTAAAAGTGAAGAGGCAACAGAAAAACAATAATATAAATTACTCTTCTAGTTACTACTAGTTCACCCGTTTAGATGTTACGATGCCATGGACACATACACACATACACACAAAGAGAAAGAGAGAGATAAACATGTCAAACTAAACAACTTATAACAACCCTGTGTTTTTGTTGGAAGTTAAAATAGAAAGTCTTCAATCTTCATTACTTCGAAACCATTTTCACTATGTTCCAGCGAAACACATGTTATAAGGTACCTTGTTTTCATACTGCAACTTACTGGCAGCTGACGTTATGTGCATTGAAAATTGGCCAGTAACTTGCATAGTTGTAAGGAATTGATATAATTTTTTCTTCTTGTTACGTTTACTAATAATTAAGAAGTCGAAAAGTTTATTTCTTTGTTTCTATGGAATGGGCTCCGATGTTATCCGATACATGGAGATTTTGATACAATTTGGCATTAATATGGATACTTTTGACTATACAGGGTGTAACAAAACCAATTATTGTGTCATAATGCCGTATGGGTATATGAAAGTAGCAGCGCTGAAAGAGTTTTTTTTTTACATTTGTATGAAAAAATACATGACGCGGGCGCCTATACAAATCACAAAACATTTTTTGCTCTTTCAACGCTGCAACTTTCACAGTGAACTCTATAATATAAGGGACCCATATACACGCACCAAAGTATTAACACTATAATTATTACGACTCTATGTCCTTTTGGGGATGACACTGGACACACTAGGATACTTGCAAGAAAATATAACACAAATGTACAATATAATAATATGTTATTATACTGTTTTCACAAATTTAAACTTAGCTAAACAACACAGCAGAACATGAATTAAAAGTAAAAGTTGTAAGTAAAATTCACTTGCAAGCTACCATGCCAGCTACTGTCGAGTTTATAGTAAGCTTTACACTGACACTGGCGGGTCATAAGAAAAATAGAATGAAGACGGAGTATGGTAATTTAAAATCCTTAGTCTTTGTGTGAATAAAGGGAAAGAGTGAAATATCATACTATGTTGGCGTATAATATTGTGGTAAATAAAAATCTATTCAGAAAGGAAATTTTAAGAATGACTAAATTATTATATTTACCTGTTTCGATAATAGATATTGTACGCCCAATCCTCCTCATACAAGTCGCTGGACCGTGTAATAGCTGTAACAAACAAAATATGTAAATTAAATTTAGTACTTAAGTCGATATATTATTTTTTTTATAAAAAAAATTCAGAGTAATGTTTGACTAAAATAATAAGTACAGTTCATACAACTCTCATAAAATAGTAATTGCCTACATGAGGAAAAAGTAAATCCAATATGATATTAATTCCAAGTAATCAAGTATGATTAGAATTAGTTATCTACTTGATGCGAATATTCTATTAGAGCAAATGTAATAAAGAAATACATAATTGAAAAGGTCCATTCTGATATAAACTATTACGTGCGTCTTTCCAGATGTGAGATGATACACTCTATAGGTTAATAAAATTTTGGTACACATAACATTACATTTTGCTACTAACTAATAACAAATAAATAGATGAATGGATCAACGCCGTTGCATAGTTTAGGTTTGGGCACGAAGAGGTAACAGACATACACCCTTTTATATTATTAGTATGGATTGAAAAAAGAATTGATATCAAACTATAACTGTTGAAAACACATTATCTACAACAACTTCCTCGCAATCTCGTTTCAAAATCTGCAGTACCGCAGTACTTACGTCTATAACTCTACTCAGTCAAATAAACCTATTGGCTTTTTGTTGTTTTCAGCGTGTTTCCACACACTTAATCGTATTACGTCAATTAGGCGTGCAAAAACCACGCAGACCTGCGAGCGAGCCGAACGGGTGAGCGAGCATTAGTTCGACCGAACGGTAATGCATCATTAGCTAATGACGTAGAAACCACATTCAAAGCCTTTCGCTTTTTGCGTCCGACGGTTTCGCCGTAAATGATTTGTACACAGTACACTGTGCTCAGCAAAAATAAATTATTTACGACTTTGTTTTACTTGTACGGTTCTGAAATGGTTTCGAAACAAGTAATATAACATCCCCCGGGAAGTGCTGTAAACATTATTGTTGTTATAAATACTAATAATACATACAATACTCTATTTATAAAAGTTATTCACGAGGAACTTTAGTAAAGCATCATGTAAAGACGTTCATATAATATAGGAATTTAATCACCAAATAAAATATGCAAGGAAACGAAATCAACAGATTTTTTCGTTCTATGAGTTTCTCACGCAATATCGGTTCTTGTTGCCGGGTTAAGCAGGCCATAAGCACAAGGGTGTACCTGACAAACCTACAGAATTCTGTAACATACACGCTCCGGTTTACCTGAACAGTTAACCTGTTCAGGTAAACCTGTCGGGTACCTACACCCTTGCATGTACGGTGTATTGCCTGCTATAGTCCCGAACCGAAGGTAATTAGCATCATTAACGTTTTGTTAAGCATTCAAAATTTTGGTATAATGTGCTCATAAAAAAGACACTTCATACTAATAAAATATGTCTCGGTTTCTCTTCACCCATTAACTCCTGTTCTTTGCGAAAAATCCTGAAAACCAAAAGCACGAAGCTCGCATAAAAACCGAACAGAAAGTATGTGATTTATGTCCTACTGAAAAAACTATACACGAGTTACTCATTGAAGCGTAGACTACTGACTGTAAAATATAGTATTTTCTAGAGTTATAGAGTATAGACTATTCTATGACCTATTTTAAAATGAACATCGGTGGCTAACCTAGCGAGTTTTGGCAACGTATTTCTTTTATCGAGCTACAGGTTGGAATGCTTTTATTTTGTGAGGATTGAACGTAATCGTTTTAGTATTGGGATTAACTAGTTTTCGTGTGATATTATTTCGTTGAAATAAAATACCTAAAATCGCGAATCGAAGTTGTACATCCATACTACTAAATGTGATAGTGAGTCTATCTGTCTGTCTGCTACCTCTTCACGCCTAAACCACTGAATCAATTTAGCTGAAATTTGGTAAATATCTATAATTTCCAACATGATTACGCGATAATGTCATACTAGATGATGCCCGCAACTCTGTTGCGACTTGCGCCAAATTTCCTTCAACGCGCGGTAATCGTACATCTAAAAGTATCCCGGAAAAAATGTACGGAACGCCCCGGGACTCCATGGAGTAGTATGGAGTATCTCCATGCCAAATTTCAGCAAAATTGGTTCAGTGGTTTGAGCGTGAAGAGGTAACAGACAGGCAGACAGACAGACACACTTTCGCATTTATAATATTAGTATGGAAGTATGGAAGTATGGATGTTACAAACGACGATTGTATCTACAGTTAAAATATCGTTAGCACGTTAGTGTTCATTTGGAGCAGTTGTTTGTGAGTTAGTTCTGAATATTATAGTTTAATTTGTAATGAGTATGTAATTATGTATAAAATGTTGTACATATTTCGTGTTGTCAAGAGAAAAGTAATTTTAATATTCGATGTTGTTACTATGTACTACTTGCATAATAATACTTTTATTTTAACAAAAACCACACGGGTAGGTTAAATTTTCGGCATGTTTTGTCCACTACACAATAATTATACTTCGTTGCTGCATCCTATGAGATTTAATAAACCTGTAGTCCGAATTTTGTGGTACTGCATCATCACACGCCATTTAGATATTATTTATTTAATTTAAAACTGAAAAAAGACAATCAATTGGTTTTATAGTACTTCCGCCTTGCTTTCCTAGATGGCGGTGTTAGTTCGTCCGTCATTCGTTTTTCGTGTGCGGCATCGTCAACACGTTATCCTTTTTAAATTAATTTCTACAGTGTTAAAGTGTTATAATTAGTGTAAATCGCCGAATAATATTGGAAAAAGGAAGAATAAGGATGATTACGAACATATTCGCCGCAAAATACGGCGATTGGAAGTAAAATTACGCTGCAACAAAGGAAAAGGTACCAAACTACCCGCATTAATTTTTAAAAATATTATGAATTTTTTCTTTGTTCTCAGCTATGGCATGGTAACGATACGTTAAAAAAGGACTATCTTAAGGGTTAATACGTGATATTAACCAGATAGTCAACCTTTTGTACCTTAATGGGGTAATACGCGATATTATCCAGGTTACAAACTGAGTCGTGATGATACGTGATATCATCCTGAAAGCAACTTTATGCTTTTGCTTATTCACACCGGACAAGATCCGAGTCATCAGCGTCTTCCTCCCGGGAAGGCCGCTGCGATAACGAGCACTCATCCGACGACAAAAGGCGCGATGAAGACATCGACGCGCGGGAGGCTCAATCTTGCTGTGGAACTCCACAATCTTTAGCCGACGTCAAAGACGTGGATTATATGGAGTCGGCCGCGCCTGCACCGGCGTCGCCGCAGGCCGCACCGCCGACATCAGCGCCGCTGAGCCAACCAGAAGCCACCGTGCCAGTAGATCCTAACCAAGAATCTACTCCCAGGTTACCACTTGAAATACTAAATATTCTTGGCAAGGCCAATAAAACAGAGAAAGCCCTAGGCGAACGCATTCCCACCGAACTCTCTGAACGTTGGGGTAAAATCTTGGTCGATGGTTTGGCTAAGGAATACAAGGAGTCGCTTGTGGCGAAGATTCTTATACCGACTAACTTTTCGCTGTCACAAGCGTCTAAACTCAATCAAGAGGTAGCCGCAGTTCTACAGCAGGCTGCAAAAACCGATAATTTTTTTTTTATAATACAATCCAAGGCGTAAAAAGCGACGTCTACCTTTTCGGTGAAAAGCGCTAGCAACAAGCACTGCCGGGCAACTCCCGAGCTCCTCCTCGTCAGCAGTACGCGAGGCCAGCGCCAGCAGCGCCGGCCCGCCCGCACGAGCCGCAGCCGTCGACACGTCGGCGAGGAGGGCCCAGCAGCCCCCGCGCCGCGGCCGCCCCTACGCGAGCGCCAGACCGAGCAACGACAGGAGACGCCGCTACTAGAGGTACCTCACGCTGGCCGCATCCAATTCTTTTTACGCAATTGGCTTCTAATAACCTCCGACAGCACGGTGCAGTGCTGTCTTATGCTAAAGGATATTATAAAATACCCTTCTGCATTGAGTTATAAGTCCCTTCTGTAAGCCACCTTACCAACGTGTGGAACCAAGTAATCCACCTTTTACAAAGAGTCAGATGAGCAATGCTATTTCAATATATTGTAATGAAAATTTGTCAGACCAATTTATTTCATACATTTTTCTTACACCGAAAAGTATCGGTGGGTTAAGATTTATATTCAACTCAAAATTACTTAAATACATTTTTAATTTGCACGTAATCAACTTTTAAAATGGAAGATATTCGCACTGCTATAAAATTGGTCTTTTCAAATGCCTATATTCCTCATATCTCAATCTCAAAATATCTCAATCGATCTCAAGGAATTGCTTGTGCGGTGTGCCGATTCATACATTACATAAATTTATTATTATTATTATTATTATTATTTTTTGAGATTTCGATTTCATGATAATCTTTGTGAATTTAACTGCCTTCTGTGCCATTTATATTTGTAAAGCTTCAAAAGCCTCTTTTTATGTGGTCAAGAAAGCAGGGCCATCTAGTGGTCGAAATTTGAATCGAAATCTAAAGATTATGCTAATAAGGTCAAAATTGAAACAATTAGGTTTTATTATCAACTTTGAGAAAACTAGTATGACGCCTTCACAACTTTGTAGATTTATTGGCTTTGACCAATGATATTATATTAGCTTTGACATAATATCATCATAATATTAAATACTCAAGTCATGCAGTTACTCCAGAAATTTTCTAACTAGCCAACGAAATCCATAACAAAGCGCGATTTCGCGAAGTTCATTGGCACTTTAATTTCAGCGTGACCAGCAATAGCATACAGCCGTGTAGTTGTATATTCTTTGATACAACTGGCCGCGTACTAAATACTTTGAACGAGAAGTTTTTAGCTTCACAAAAATGTAATAATAATTTTGATTCCATCATGCCTGTAAAACCTTATGTGTACCACCAGTTGGTGGTGCAATATTATTTTTAATAGAATAAAGTAAGCTTTTTAATAGAATAAACACAAGTTTATACGAGCTGGAGATCTTCACAGACTCGTCACTCACCGGCTGGGGCGCCGCGTGCGACGGAGTAGTAACTAGATGCCATTGGTCTGCGGATGAAGCTCGCCATCATATCAATTATCTCGAATTATTGGCTGCCTAGAGATTGAAATCATTTTTCATTTCATCGTTGTGATAATATTTTAAATGTCTTACTAAGAATAAATAATACTACTGCCATAATTATATTATCTTATATATTAATATTATAATGTGAAGTATTCAATTTCATCATCTCAATGAAATCGCGAGAGATATATGGCAGTAGTGCGAGAAACAACGCATATATAATTTATTTGCTTCTTATTTATATAAAAACACAGATGCTGACCAGGCGTCTAGGTACGTAACGTAACGATAGGAACTTACTAAAGATCTTATTGAGCTTCGGTCAACCTGACAACCTGATGGCTGATACCGTACTTACTCGCGTTGTGCTTTAATAATAAGTGCTATATTATTATCTGCTAAGATATTATGTCTCTTGGAAACAAGACCCAGGTGCCTTCATCATCCTTGCTTTTACAATTTCATGGCACGATTATTTTTTCTATGCCTTTCCGCCATTCGCGCTCATACTGTCTTAGGAAAATTATAGAAGAGGAAGCGACTGGTAAATTAGTCGTTCCGTACTGGCCATCGTGTCTCGGCCGTGTTTTCCACTGTTTTGATCGCTTCTCAAATCTGACGAGATTTATTTTAGGCCAGATAAAACCTTCTGGCGTGCGCAGTATTGTGCGGAAAGTCTACCTAAGACGCTGAATACCGGAGATGTCTATTGTCAATAGCATACTAAAACCGTTGTCGGGAGGTACAATTAATCAGTATGATACAGGATTAAAACATTGGTTTAATTTTTGTCAAATTAATAATATTGATTTGTATTAAGGATCCGTAGCTGATATAATATTATTACGAATTCTTAAATTTTAACAGAAAAACCTAATGAAAAAGCAAGTTGCGGAATGTTAAATTGTTATAGGTCTAGACTCTAGTTTGTCTCTAATCATTATTAATAATCATTGCGAGTTTCTTACGCCGGTTCTTCTCGCCGGGCTAGTTCCCGAACCGGTGGTAGGCACCAGTAGTATCAACGTTCTGAAAGCATTTTTTTAAAATCTATTCAGAAATAAAACAATTTTTATTTTATTTATTTTATTTATTTTATTGGTAAATCCCGTTGCAATAACGATCCTAAGATTTTTTAAAGGAGTTTTTAGGAGTAAGCCCAGCTTCCTAAAGTATTCATTTTTAAGGGAACCTTATAAACTTTTGGAGTACGTATCTAAATTTTATCCGTAAGATTCTATACTTATTATCATTAGAAATTTTATAAAAAAAAAAAAAATGGTAACTCTCATTCTAATATTATAATAATTATATATAATAATTCAACTCGTTGTCGACGGGACAACGGGTGCAGACGTTGTCACTCATAAGAACAGAAGACGTTCATTCCGAAAATTCACGTATCGTAATCACTATCAATAATTATTCATCAAGCCCCAGCTAAAGCTTTATCTGTGTACCTAGATAAGACAAAAGAGCTGAGAAATGGCCCAGCTACTGATAAGCTCATTTTAACAACTAGAAAGCCTTTTCATAATGCCAGTTCCCAATCTATAAGTCGCTGGATAAAGAGTGTCCTCAAGGACAGTGACATAGAGATTGGCGTTTATTCAGCGCACAGCACGCGACACGCCTCCACGTCGGCGGCGCGCCGCGCGGGAGTCTCCGTCGACATCATCAAGCGATGCGCTGGCTGGGCCGGCTCATCACTTCGTTTTGCTAAGTTTTATAACTTACCTTTACCAGATTTAGCACAAGACAGAGCTTTCGCAGAAGCTATTTTTAATGTAAATTCTGATTCATAGCATATCCAAACTAATTAAGTAGTATTATTATTTAGAAGTACAATACTTTATTAAATAAAAATTGTTAACATGTCTATAATGTTATACCTATCATATTAAATTCCGTAATTAATTAACTTAATGTAATTAATCTGGTATTTTATCATTCCGCAATTACGCGCTGAACATCTACAGGTTTATTAAATCTCATAGGATGCAGCAACGAAGTATAATTTGTGGTTAATTGAACTTACCTTAAGTGAACTTCAACCAAAATTATACGAGTTGCTGCATCCGTAGAGATTTAAAATCCCACCCCACCCACTTCTCTTAGTCTGTTGCCCCTATTCTTTACTTGCGGAATGATAAAATGTTATGAATTATCCTCTCTAAAAAGAATGACGGACGAACTAACACCGCCATCTAGGAAAGCAAGGCGGAAGTACTATAAAACCAATTGATTGTCTTTTTTCAGTTTTAAATTAAATAAATAATATCTAAATGGCGTGTGATGATGCAGTACCACAAAATTCGGACTACAGGTTTATTAAATCTCTACGGATGCAGCAACTCGTATAATTTTGGTTGAAGTTCACTTAAGGTAAGTTCAATTAACCACAAATTACTTATATTGTGTACATAATAATTTATGTGTAATTGTGTAATAATTAGAACAAAACAATTTTGCTTGATTGTGTATGATTGGCTCTAGGCCTAAATTATGAAAGGGGTTTTTGGTAGAGAAAAAACAATTTGGCTCTTTTACCTGAGAAAATTTGTGTTATTTTGTGTCATTTTTTTCCTCTTACCTACCTTAGGTCATCCATCTACTACCTAATAAGTAATAACGAATAAGATTTTCACAAAAACCTTTTTCAGCTACTAATAACGGATAAGATTTTCACAAAAACTATTAATCAATTAGGGGCGTCGAACGTGAAACTTTTAAAACGGAGTTGTGTTGATTTTTTAAACAGTTTCACTGTTGCAGACGTTTCGGTGCTCGGGGAATATTGTGTTCGGAGTTGAATGCGAGTTGGCGCTGCCGGTGCAAAATTGAAAATTTCAACGTCAGATTTAAACCGTTCTGACTGAATGTAGCCTCATTAAATTGCGAATTGCAATTTATTGTCGGCACGCTGTCATCTTTTGTTACATCTCAGTTTATATTTAACTATACGCCCGTTACTTAGTCGCGCCAAAATTCGTTTGGCGCGACGAAGTAGTGGTGGTTCGATGTTCCTCGCTTTCATCACTTTCCAGGTCCGCAGGGTAGAAGGTCTCCGCCAACAATTCTGCGGAGCTTCGGGCGTCGAGGGTCTCACTGCCCCTTGTTAGGCGCAGATCCTCCTCCCTCCCTCCAACTCTGTTCAGCACTCTGTAGATGCCCTTCCAAACCCCCTCCCTATTCTGTTTTCGGCAAAACTCCTTCCAGCTCACTACCTGAGCCTCTTTCACTGCCTTTTCATACTTCTCTTTCGCTTCCAGGTACAACCCAACTACGCGGTTTCTGCGATCAGGCGCTGCGGTTTGGATCCTGCGTTTCCTCGTGGCGACCTCCTTCTTCATCTGCGCGAGCTTATCATTCCACCACGACAAGGTGAATTTCTGTGTGTGTTATTTGGTCGGCATAGTGTCTCTGTATGTCTGTGTTATGACTTCCGTGTATCTGTCTATTGCTTCATCTATTTGTTGTGTGCTGTGTATTGAATCCATCGCTTGTAAAGTCAATTGTCTGTCTGACATCAGCTGGGTCAGTTTCTTACGAAACTGAGTCCAGTTTGCCTTCTGTGTGGTTAGGTTAGGTTAGCGAAGTAGCGAACGTTGTGCGTTGCCGGCCTTTTAGAGGAAATACGCTCTCTTCTTGAAGGTTTGCAGGTCGTATAGGTCCGGAAAAACTGCTGGTGACAGTTCGTTCCAGAGTTTTACAGTGCGCGGCAGAAAGTTACGCGAAAAACGCACTAAGGAATCACTCATCAAGGTGATAAATTATATTATCTTACCATAATAATTATATCTTTTCCCGGGACTGTCTGTCTATTAGCTCTTCATTTGGACGTGAAGAGGTAATAGACAGTCACACTTTCGCATTTATAATATTATTATGGATTCTGGGTACAACTACGAAACGTGCACTTAGTTAAGAATGCTTCTGAATAGCAATTCCTAACTAGTGGGCTGAAGTTCCAATGAACTCAAAATAATTATCATTAAGCAAGCTACAAGCAAGAACGAAAAATAACAGGCAAGTATTGAAGTTATATCTCCCTCTTCCCCGTCTTTCAAAGTATCTCCATATTAAAAATCATGTAAATTTTTCAGTTGTTTGAGCCTGAACAGACAGACAGACACAATTTCACATTAATTAATTATATTTATAACTTAGGAAGGATTCTGCGCGGTAGTTACAACTACACACCGTACGATTTAATGCTCCTGTATAGTTGAATTCCTTACTGGAATACCAAAGTTCCCATGAATTCAAAATAGGTAAGTACTTAATTATCATTAATAAACATGTCGGACGTCGGTACATAGCAAGTAAGTAAATATGGTAGTCTGTTTTAGTGTCTTTGCCGTTACAAAAAATCTCTTAATATGTGTTAAAAATGAAGTACAGTAAGTAAATGTAGTAAAGAAAGTGTAGTAGAAAATAAATGTAGTACAGAATACATATTTCTCCTTTAAATAAACGGAATGTGAATCCAATAGATAAATTACATTATTTCGTAATAAATGAAATAAAATATACCTGTAAAATGGCAGTAAACAATATTATTACCTGAAACTTTTGATGAAAATTTTCAACTACGAGACTTTCATTTGCGACCCTGTGATCTGCGCCATGCTCTGATAACTTTTAATTTTGAGTTTTTCTCAGAATAATAAAGATATTTCTTTTAATATTTAAAGGAGTATAAATAGTATTATTTCAGATACTAATAAATCATTGATGCTAGTGTAAGAACTAGTTGTTGCTAGTTACTTACGATACAGAAATCAAATGCAGAGTCCAGAAACACAATACAGTTTAATCGTCACCTTTTACACATTAGTTTTTGTACACACTTATTGTCTAAAGCAAAGATTATTTACAATATTTAAGTCCAAAACAATTCGCTACCGCAAGAACTAGAAAACGTAGTAAAAACTAAAAACATCAGATCTAACGTCAACATTCGAAACTAGAACTCTCCGCACCATGAAGTTCCTACATAAGGAGGATGCATGCATGCTGTTGCAGGAGCTGCCACATCACTCCCCTGCCGAGACCGGTTCACGGTCGATAGTGTTTTGGAAAATGTACGTGTCTACCGCTTCGCGTGACCTTTTCTTTTTCAGGTGCTGCTGGGACAACTGGATTGGATGGAGCGGTTGCTGCTGGTGGGATGACTGGATTCACTGGAGTGGCTGCTGCTGCTGGAATGACTGATTTCGATGGAGTGAATGTTTTTGGGATAAGCATATCGCTCTTTGCGCTATCTTTGCTTGGCAGGTAAGCTGGTTTGATTCTGTCTATTGTGACTGTCATCTCCTTACCTTGCACAAGTAGGTTGAACGTCTTGGGACTTCTGGTCAAGACTTTGTAGGGCCCTGTGTATGGTGATTGTAGCGGACGTTCTTCAGGACCTCGGCGCAGAAAAACATATTCTGAAGACCATATGTCTTTTGGAATATAGAAAACGCGATTTCCAGCGTGATTCGAAGCTGGTGTTGGTGCGAGGCAAGTGAAACATTTTCGTAGTCGTTCTACGTAGTCTGACTGATCCAGTACCAATTTTAGAGCTGTTGCAGTTTTCAGCAGATTTTGCAATTCAGGATCCTGTTCCTGATCTTTTGCAAGATCTCTGTAGTTGATAGCTTCTGTGATCTCCTCTATTCTCGATAGTGCGTCTGCAATTACATTGTCGCTTCCGGGTATATGTTTCAGGTCTGTAGAGTATTGAGCAATAAAATCCAGATATCTGAATTGTCTCGGTGAACACTTTTCTCTCTTGGTTGTAAATGCGAAGGTAAGTGGTTTGTGATCGGTATAAATGGTAAATTGTCTTGCTTCTAACATATATCTAAAGTGTTTGATGGCCTCATAAATGGCGAGTAATTCTCTATCGTATGGGCTGTACTTTTTCTGACTAGGAGATAATTTCCGAGAGAAAAACGCCAGCGGCTTCCACATATTGCCTTCCTTTTGTTGCAGGACAGCTCCAATGGCTTGGTCTGAAGCGTCCGTAAAAAGTGCCAATTCTGCATGTATATCCGGGTGAGTAAGTAGCGTGGCATCTGCTAGGCTTTTCTTGCATAATTCGAAGGCTTCTAACATCTCCTTCGTCATACTCACAGGGGCTGCTCCCTTTACATTTCCTGTTAGGGCGTTATTCAAAGGACTTTGTATTTTGGCGGCTTGCGGGATGAATCTTCTATAATAGTTTATCATTCCTAGGAATCTTCGGAGTTGTTTCGCTGTGGTTGGAGGTTGCAGGTTTTTGATTACTTCAACCTTTTCCTCTAGCGGTTTTATACCTTCAGCTGTTACTTGATATCCCAGGAATGATATTGCTGGCACGCCAAAAGCACATTTTGCTGTATTTATCAGGATACCATATTTGGAGAGTCGCTCAAAAAGTCCTTCCAGGTGTTTTTTATGTTCCTCTTCTGTGCGTGAGTAGATTAAGATATCGTCTATGAACGAATATACATTGCTCAAGCCCTGGAGTACTTCATCTATGAACCTTTGAAAAGTTTGTGCTGCGTTTCTCAATCCAAATGTCATATAGGGAAATTCATACAGGCCGAAAGGTGTAGTGATTGCTGTTTTAGGTATGTCTTCCTCGGAAACTGGTATCTGATTGTATGCTTTGATTAGATCTATTTTTGAAAATATTTTGGCTCCAGAAAGTTCGTATGTGAAATCATTAATGTGACGTATCGGGTAGCGGTCTGGTATGGTTCTTGCATTTAGGGAACGGTAGTCTACGCATGGTCGCCACCCATCATCTTTCTTCTTTGCTAGGTGTAGTGGCGAGGACCATGAGCTTTCAGATCGTCTTGCAGTTCCATTTTGTAGCATGTCATCAAATTCCTTCTTAGCTATCGCCAGGCGGTCTGGAGCTAATCGACGGGGGCGGGCATATACGGGTGGGCCTGGTGTGGTTCGTATATGATGCTTTGTCGTGTGCTTCGGTTCCACCGGTGCTCCGGCGGGTCTCGTGATCATGGGAAACTTCTTCAGCAACTCGTGGTATGGTGATTCGCCTGCCACGGCCTTGACGGTAAGTACATCTGTCTCCTTGGCACAATGTGGCAGGGCTATCGAAAGAGTCGTAAGGTTGTCTACGAGTCGATGGTTGCGGCAGTCGACTAATAAATTGTAGTGACTTAAGAAGTCGACGCCAATTATAGGTTTTGCCACGTCAGCTACCACAAACCTCCACACGAAGTCTCGTCGTAGTCCCAAATCGAGATGCAATTCCTCGAAGCCATACGTCGATATTATGGAGTTATTTGCTGCATACAATTGAAACTCTGTCTTATTACGGTGTCCTCTGGTCGCTTTCTTAGGGAATACACATAAGTCGGAGCCGGTATCAATTAGGAACTCCAACTTGGTCTTCCTGTCGGTGACGAAGAGGCGGCCGTTGCATGCATGGCAGTCATTTGCCGCCACTACTGACTGCCGTCGGCGTTTCCCGAGAACGAGCAGGGGCGGGTGCATTTAAATGCCTTGTTGCCAAATTTATTGTGGTAATAGCAAATACCGTTGCTCCTCGATTGAGATCTCGAACGTGGCCTGTATCTCTGCCTGTCGAATCTACGTCGTGGTTGTCGCGAATGGTGTGTGCTGAGTTTGGCTACATGCTTGGTCAGCTGCTCGATCTGTCTTGCCATCGCCTCCATTGCCGACCACATAGAGTCACTAGCTGGTGTGCTGCTGCTGCCAGGTGTTGCTGCTGCTACCTGGAGTGTCGGGTGTGCGATGGCCGTTATCTTATCTGCCAACTCCGCCAACTTGTCCAGAGGCATGTCACTCTGCGAAGCGATTACTGGCTGTACGGATACTGGGAGTCGGTTGTACCAGGTCGTTCGTATAAACTCCTCTGGTATGTTCGAACCGGCGAGGTGTTGGAGATGTCGCAAGAATTGCGACGGCTTTCGTGTGCCAATGTCCTCACTCATGAGGAATTGTTTGATTTTTTCTTCGCGCGGGGCGGTCAGGCGACGAATCAGTTCGGATTTTAATGTTTCATATTTCCTTTCCTTGGGCGGGTTCTCGATGATATCCGCCACCTCAACTGCATATTTGTGTTCTAGGTTTCCGCATGTCGTGTAAAATTTTGTTGTGTCATTGCTAATTCCTGACAGCAGAAACTGGCCCTCGAGTTGCGCGAACCACAGAGCTGGGCGCTCTGGCCAAAATGGGGGCACTCTAACTCCGACTCGAAATACTTCCGTCGGCGCCGATACTCCCTTGCTCGGAAAATTCACGTTCGGGTTTTCTTCGTTATTAGTCGCGGCGTTTTCTTGCGGCGTGGACATTTTTATTAAAATTAGTGTGCACTTTTGCTAATAATAATTGTCTTTGCAAATCACTTTTTGTCACTGACTCATTGTTCGTAGTCGGTAGGTCACCAATGTAAGAACTAGTTGTTGCTAGTTACTTACGATACAGAAATCAAATGCAGAGTCCAGAAACACAATACAGTTTAATCGTCACCTTTTACACATTAGTTTTTGTACACACTTATTGTCTAAAGCAAAGATTATTTACAATATTTAAGTCCAAAACAATTCGCTACCGCAAGAACTAGAAAACGTAGTAAAAACTAAAAACATCAGATCTAACGTCAACATTCGAAACTAGAACTCTCCGCACCATGAAGTTCCTACATAAGGAGGATGCATGCATGCTGTTGCAGGAGCTGCCACACTAGCTTAAAATTACACCGTGTAAGGGTAGCGGGCCCCTAGACGAGCAATTTTATTGCGCAATATCACGTATTGCGTAATATTATTCACCATCTAGGGTTGATTTGAACATCACGCGTCTTAAATAATTGTCAAATAAACAGCTGTTCAATAAAATTCAATAAAATATACCCCCCGTGCTCGTAGATGGTACTCCAATATCCTTTAGTATGAAAGTTTAGTATGAAAGACTTGGGAATCCTTTTGGACGATCGTCTTTCCTGGTCAGACCATATTTCCTTAATCAGCAGCAGGGTGTATGCAGTATGGAGCTCACTCAGAAGGCTCAAAAACGTTCTTTCTTTTTCTAGTATAATGTAATAATTCATAATCACCCCAAAAAATATCAGTCTACCGGAGAGGTCCTCCTGTGCAGGTGCCTGCGCAGGTAGACCGGAATTTGTGTAGGAATAGACCTGTGCAATTTTTTGCACAGGTCTATTCCCACAGGCGACTGGCGCAAAATCATATTCCCACACACATTGCGGTCTACATGCGCACTGCGCAGACATACCTACCTGCACACTGTACAGGTGGACCTCTCCGGAGGGTGTAGTGCGAGTTTTATTCGATCATACGCATCGAACACGTTAATGCGAATTTGTATGGGATCAAAGCAGCGCCACCTACTGGATTACGTGGATACCGCTTTGATCCCATACAAATTCGCGTTAAGGTTCTCGATGAGTATGATCGAATAAAACTCGCACTACGCACTCGGTAGACCGTAGCGTATATGGCTTACATTAGTTAAATATTTGAACCGCGAACATACGAAATGAAGGCGTTATAAAGTAACGAACTCTTCTAGCGTTTTTGTTATTTCAACTAGCCTTTTTAAATAATCGTTAAATACAGGCTCCAAAGAGATTATTAAATGTACAAGACTTATCCTTTGATTAACAAATTTTATTAATCAAAGGAGAAGTCTTGTACATTTTATCTTGTAAACAAAATTTCTCTTGTCTTTATGAAGTTATAATAAAGTTCTCAATTAACTTAAGTAGCAAAGTTATGCAATACAAATTCTTATAACTTGATAAATGAATACAAACCCGTCGATCGTGGAAAAACGAGACACAATAGCTTATCTATTGCATGCGACCGCTTGGGGCTTGATAAATTAAGCTGACAGATCATAACTAAAACCATAGAGTAATTAAATAGTTGTCCATGCTAAAACTGAATTGACATAACTCGACTAATTTATGTAGGTCTTCCATCTGTCTATGTAACAGTCTATGTAACAATCAGACATATGATTAAACTTCAATTTAATGAAGAGTTTCACAGATATATATTATAATTTGGAGTTTATGTCAAAATTTTCACTTAATTACAATTAAATAATTAATATATTATTTTGTCTCTAGTGAGTACGACAGTATAACAGTAACATTAATAATACATACATACTCTGGAAAAGCATAACGCTCTGTGGGGTCAAAAGAGACGATTTTTTAACAGTTCCATTTTCTTGTATGAAAAAAAAATATTCATAGTGCCATGTCTTGAGTTTAGAAATCTTTGGTATAAAATAATATAATCTACACTATAAATCTGAGCAAGGAACTGCATGCCAAATAAAGTTAGAATTAATGCGGGCTTTCTAAATATTTCAAAGTTTAAAATAAATGTCTAAAGGGTTAGGGTTCTTCGCGGTATCTCTATCTTAGTATGTTAAACTAGCTGACCCGGCAAATGTTGTTTTGCTATATAAATTATTAATTCTAGTATCATATTATAAAAAGTAGATAAAAACTTCTCATGCCTTACGAATGTACCAGATTACTTAGGTCCGCCATCTGCCTAGGAATCTACTTCTCTGATAGTACATACAAAATTTTATTACAATAGGTTGAGCCGTTTTGGAGGAGTTCGCGCACAAATACTGTGACATGAGAAATTTATATATTAGAAGAAATCCAGCGCTGTAGTAGCAACGTATTAAGTTGTATGATTTGTATGCTTACTAATATTAAAAATGCGAAAGTGTGTCTGTCTATCTGTTACCTTTTCACACCCAACGCGCTGCACCAATTTTACTATAATAATAATTTATGACTAGCTTCCAGTTAAGCTTTGTAAAAAAAAATAGTCTAGCATCAAACTGGAAAGACTGCCGCTTGCTACTGTATCAATAAGATATAAGATAAATTGATTCATAGACAGATGCCGCACCTACGTAATTTGGTCTGGTTATTACCCAGCATGTTACAAACAGCATGGAACTAATAAGTACTACCGAGTCCATGACAAACAGTCACTTGACAAAATCCGACCAAATAACATAGATCCGCCATTTACCTATGAATTTATTTCTCTTATAGTACAAAGGTATGTAATAAAAAGGTAAACCCTTTTTATTTATAAACACTTTAATATCACTTTATAAATTCAGAATATCAATTTGACGCGAGACGCTTTTAGCATTAGCAGGCCTGTCTCACTCCGCGCGTAGGTATCGAAAATATACCTACGCGCGGCTGCCCTTGCGCAGGGTATAATTCAGTGGGGCTGCGCGAGCGAGCAGCGACGGACATACTTTTTAAGTTTTGACCTGTTTTTATTAAAATGGAAAATAAAAAGAAACACCCTAAAAAGTATGGTGCTGTATTCAATTGTTTAAAAACTGATTGCTATACAAATTTATCTTTTTTTTGGTTACCTAAGGACGCTGAAAAGTAAGTAATATAATATGACTCATGCAAAGTATTATTTGTACTTTGAATAGGTACCTTTTACTACATTATGTAGGTAATACATTAAACATAAATCTTATTAATATAATACTTATTAAGTATACTAGCTGTCCCGTTGTTTTGCCGTATACGCGATGGACGTTGCTATGGTGACATACTATTTGGTCACTTCCATAAAATAATATACTTAAATGCCAATAAAGTATTTCGCCCGTATCTTTTTGGTTGCTCTATTGGCACGTCTGTTACGCCATTTTCGTTTTTTTTACTTAATTACTCTATTAAACTGAATATAATAAGTATCTAAAGAAATTTCCATTAATCATCACAAAAAGTTGTTTATGGTTTATAATTAAATGATAATATTAATAGCGCACCGCGCGCAGGTATTTTTTTGGTACATTCAGCCCTAGCTGCCCTAGCGGCACAATAGTACATTCGAGCGGGCCGCTCAATGTATAGGTTCAGTGTAATATGGATCGTTATCCGTAGGCATAAGAATGAAATTGGCTTTTAATAAATTTTTGTAGGTACTGAAACAAACAGACGCTGAACTCTGAGTCATTCTAAATGGTACCATATGTTTATAGATTTAAAGAAGACATTTCGTTGGATACATTTTCTAAGATAAACTTCTGTACGGAGTACTATTATATATTCTGTGGCATTAGTGATACTTTAGACGTTCAACGTGTTCAAATATTCACACTTAATCGTCTTAAAGAACGACTTGCTGAATAATAAAAGTACCCTGGTATCGGGCATATTCCGAAACACCTTCAGTCTCAGTTCACGTTTTGTGATTTCAATATGTTTTTAATTTAATATACATTTTGCTGTGTATAAGTTTTGGTTTATAGTTTTGGTTTAAATTTTATTATTAATAATTAAATTACAAATATAACTGAGGATTTTGTGAAAATTTAAAGCGTCTAGCTGTTGCCATTATTGTTTACGAGCAAAAAAAGACAAAAAAATGACGTTTGTTGTATGGGAGCCCCCTTAAATATTAATATTATGTTTATTTTAGTATTTGTTGTTATAGAGGCAACGGAAATACACAATCTGTAAATTCAGAACTCTGGCTATAACGGTTCTTGAGATACAGCCTGGAGACAGACAGACGGACAGACGGACAAACATCGAAGTCTCATGAATAGGGTCCCGTTTTCACCCTTTGGGTACGGAACCCTAAAAACAATAGTCCCTCTTTAGCATCAAGCGTGAGTTTTGAAATAAAACCCAGTATACTAACCAGTACTCATGACGTTTTGAATATGACGCCATTTTGTACAGGTGTACGGTACGGTGTACCACTGATGAGACAAATATGACGTATTAGTAGTATAATCCATACTTCCATATCCATACTAATATTATAAATGCAAAAAGTCTGTCTGTCTGTCTATCTATTACCTCTTCACGGCCTAACCGCTGAACTGATTTCGCTGAAATTTGGTATGGATATACTTTGAGTTCCGGGAAAGGATAAAGGATACTTTTTAATCCCCGAAAAATGTACGGTGCCCGCGCGATAAACGAATTCTGGCGCAACGGAGTTGCGGGCGTCATCTAGTATGTCATAACTCATAGGCACATCCCAACAAGGTCATTCGTCAATGCACTGGCAAAAATATTTTAGAACGAATCAACAATATGGCGTCGATTCTTGATTATTAGCCAGTATACTGAGTTACATTTACGAACATGCCCAAAGTGTCTGAAAATTGTGCAGTGATGATGTATGCCGGTCCCTCGTTTATTTCTTCCGCTTGTCCTGTGTAAAGTAATTTAACAATTTTTAAAGCCATTCTTTTAAATGGCTGAGTTATAAAGACTACTGCACTAACGTATTTAGAGCACGTTCCGAGACTTTTCCTTACAAACGCTCAGATTGCGCTTCACAGCTTGCGAAATAACTATATTTGCACTATTGTCTCTCTAGAATCCAGATACAAGTGGATTTAGATGTGTTTCTATTTCTTGCCTTTAAAATTTATAATACGATACGGTACTATATTTAGTAAAATATATTTTATACACCAAAACAAACCGAAATGAAATAGCGGCAACAAATATACACAATCTGCAAAAATTTCAGAAGTCTAGCTAGTTTATCAGATACAGCCTGGATACAGACAGATAGACAGACATCTTTAGATACGGAACTCTAAAAATTAAGGATTAATTTGGTCTATAGCAGACATCACAATATTTGAACCAGACATTCTTCCTGTAGAGTGTAGAACATTGCAGTATTAACTTGCAATCTGATCTCTAAAGCCTCCTATAATTGTGCTATCCTAAAAAATATAATAAAAAGTTAATTACGAAAACAATAAGTTACAGAAGAATACTAATGAAACATACATTGTGTACCAACACGCCGAATAGAGCGATATCCGAGGAAAAAATACATTAGAAACAAAAGAACGACGCAGTATGAGCGAAATGGAGTGAAACTAAAAGGGGAGATCGTGGTATTACGACTTCGGTTTTATTAGGGCGTACTCACAAATACTATTCGTATTATATTAACCGTAAAAACAAAGTGGTGTACTTTTTGTGGGTGTAATGAAAGTGTATGTTCATTCTTCATGTACAGCATAGTCTGATTAGGATAAGAACCCAATGTTCTATCATACAACTTGTCAATTATTTTTTTTCGAAATAATTGAATATTATTAAATACACAAAATACAAATAGCGCATAAAGTGTTAAATATCAGTTGTAAGATGTTTATTAAGTTGCCACTTGAATCAAATAAATTAACCCAGTTAGATATACCTCTCTAAAATCTAATCAAAACCCTCAGAAATCTGGCAAAAATTAACCAAATATCAATAACGCAAATTTTAAGACATCACGCTTCAATTTCATCCTCATATCTCAAAAAAAGGAAAACACAATATAAACACAGCCTTACAACTTAGACCAAATACGGACTTGCGGGTTTGGAGAGTCATTAATGTAGTATTCCATTAGAAAAGGCGTTACTAAGATTTGGCCGAAGCTCTTAGTGCGCACGTTTTGTGGAAACTAAGTGCATGAATTTCCTCCAGACGTAGATGGAATTCCTTAGGAGTAGCAATTAATTTATGTACCTCTATAATATATTTATTTGATACAAACTAAAATCTAGCACGGTGTTTTTGGTCGGGTTCGTTTCAAAGCGATTTAAATAAAAAAGAATCAAGCCCACTTGCGCCAATCTGGGTTAAAGTTAACTCTGAGTTAAACATCATGTCATATCTGTCACTCACCAAGTCAGTGATAGAGATGACATGATGTTTAACTCAGAGTTAACTTTAACCCAGATTGGCGCAAGTGGGCCTCAGAGTATTATAATTAGAGATGCGCCGAATATTCGTTTCGTATTCGGTATTCGGCGTATTCGGCATGTTTTTCACTATTCGTATTCGGCCGAATTATTCGGCTCAGTTACCGAATATATTCGGTTTTATTTTTTTCAAAATATTAAAAACTAGACCCGCCCCGGCTTCGCTCGTGGGACATACATAGCCTATGTCACTCAGGGCTCAGCTCCTAAGTATCATGTAACACAACATTAGGCACTAGGCAGCAAAATTAAAGTCCAATAATATTGATGAATATTACACATTACATTTTAATATTTACAATATTGCTATTTAAGGCGGCTGAGAAGCCGCCCTGGTCTTCCGGTGTCTGTGGATGGTACGAGTGACCAGAAAGAGATAGCTGACAGGTAAACGTTAGGGCTTCTGATGTAGTGAGGGCAATCAAATCAATATCCAAGGGAAAATCCCCCGGACACGATGGATTAAGCATTGAACACCTACAATATGCTGGCCCTCATATATCGCGAGTTTTGGCCTTGCTGTATAATCTCTGTATATCGCATTCTTACTTGCCTCACGATATGATGAAAACTGTTGTGGTCCCAGTAACGAAAAATAAAACGAAAAGCCTATCAGATATTTCTAATTACAGGCCCATCTCGCTAGCAACTATCATTGCAAAAGTAAGTATTTGACAGCATTCTTAATACACATTTAAACAGATATATTAGATGTCATGATGCGCAGTTCGGCTTTTGTTCTGGCCTTCCCACCGAGTCCGCAATATTGTGTCTTAAGAGTGCTGTCAAGTATTATAATACAAGAAAAACGCCCGTCTACGCCTGCTTCCTCGACCTTTCGAAGGCTTTTGACCTCGTGTCATATGACATTCTTTGGAAGAAGATGAGGAAGTCGAATATACCTCATGAATTGGTTAATACTTTTAAATATTGGTATGATAATCAAATAAATATTGTTAGATGGGCTGGTGCGGTGTCAGATCCCTACAAGCTGGAATGTGGCATGAGACAGGGGGGGTTAAGCTCACCTGTCCTATTTAACCTTTATATAAATGGACTGATTGAGGAGCTCAGCATGAAGCATATCGGTTGTTATATAGATGGAGTATGTTTCAATAACATAAACTATGCGATGCGGATGACATGGTCTTGCTGAGTGCCTCGGTCTGTGGTCTCAAAAAGCTACTTGACATTTGTGAGCGTTACGCAGCGGAGCATGGGCTGATATACAATAGTAAAAAGAGTCAGTACATGGTCTTTCACGGTGGTACCAGAAAGGTGGATACAGTGCCGACTCTTTTACTCAATGGTGTTCCTTTAGCTAGAGTCGAGGAGTTCAAATACCTAGGACACATTGTGACGTCCACTTTGAAAGACGATACTGATATCGAAAGGGAGCGAAGGGCACTGTCGGTTAGGGCGAATATGGTTGTTAGGAGGTTTGCGAGATGCTCGTTAGAGGTAAAAATGACGTTGTTTAGAGCTTTTTGTACATCCTTCTACACTTGCAGCCTCTGGGCAGCATATACGCAAAGGGCCTACAGTGCCCTTCGCGTCCAATATAATAACGCGTTCAGGATGCTGGTGGGGCTCCCCCGCTGGTGCAGCGCTTCGGCGATGTTCGCGTGCGCACGAGTGGACTGTTTCTTTGCCACAATGCGCAGGCGAACATCGTCGCTGGTGCAGCGCATGCGGGGGAGCTCCAACGGCATGCTGGCCGCGCTCTGTGAACGCCCTGATAACCTGTATATCAGTCACTGCTGTCATATGCATGCAGAATACAGGCTAAAATAATAACTGTTATATTATGTAAGTAATGTGTGTTTTTCTTTAAACAACAAATTCATAAAACAAAATAAAAAACAGAAAAAAGACAATAATGTTTTAAATAAACAAAGCATTTAGAGATAAATTGGTAGGTAGTGCAATGCTCAAACCGTCGAAAAGGAATCCACTCAGACTTTTATTAATGTAATTTGATCTGTACCTATTTATATTATGAGTCTTGGATACTTGCAATAAATGATTATTATTATTATTATAAAACATCGCGATGAAAAACTAATAAAGAAATTAATATTATGCATAAGAGGTTTGAGCTCTCCATTGTGGGTGTCGCAAACGCCACACACAATAGATTTTCAATTGTTATGCGGCAGCCGCCTGCCGCTGGAGGATTGATGGGTTTTAAGCAGTATTCTGACTTTAATAAATCTTTTTAACATTGGTTTTAATATATTTCTGTTATTATTAAATAATACATGAAATCTTTTATTTATTGTTGCACAGTTCATTATATTGGAGATTATGCATAAAATCATTAGTCATTTAAAGAAAATGTTTTACTACTTAAAATAAACCTTGCTTCTTATGTATTTTAGTATTAAAGGTATGTATTCCATTTAATTCTACTTACATGAAGACAAATAACAATAACTTAATAGTTAATAGTAATCTACATGCAAATGAAACAAATAACACTGTTTTACTGCTTTATTTTTCACTTCATTAATGTTGTAATAGAAATTTGAACCTTAGCTTATTGCTTTTTCACATAAAAAAGAAACATTTTTAGTCTATGACCACAGACAAGTCAATTTCCATATCCGGACTCCATATTGTCTTGAGACTTCCATTTGTAAAAATCTCTCGAAATGAACTGCGCTCTGTTATATTTACAAAACTTAGTTTTATTTAAAACTACAATAAAGATCACAACCTCTGCAAGTTCTTTGCGGTCTGCCACTCACTAAAACCTGGTTCTCACTTTTTCTGAGACACACACACATCCTGAAATGGCTAAAGTGTGGTTCTAAACTTGTTGAAGCACTTGGAAATCGTCGTTACTGGCAGGCGATGGTTGTTGCAAATGTTTCGCAACACTGCACAGATGTTAATCATTGTTTTTCTTGTCAATGTGTTAAACTCCTCACAGACAGTCAGACAGTTCCAGTGCCTGGGCTCGGTTGCGATTGCGAGGTCTTATTTAACTGTATTTCTGGCTTTCTTCTTCAGGAATGGCTTCTAATACGAGCACTGTGTGCACCAATGTTATAAAAATACGTTTTATAGTTTAAAATTTTACGTAAAACACCACTAACCACTCAGCGACAAACAAGCAATCGGAAAAAATCACTTTTGTTGTGATCACTGATCGCTATAATTTAACAGTTCAAATTGCTCGCCGATTGCCATCGCATTGCTGTCAAAAGCTTAGGTGATACGAAATAAATGCAACAGTATAGCAAATAGTGATAGCAAAAATATAAATTTCTTCAAAACCCGTGGATGAATATGACACAAAACTTTAACAGTAACAGACATCAATAAAATAAACCATATTACATTATTTACACCATTTTTACAAACTCTAATATTTTTTCGACGCAATTAGGCGACGTTTCTAATATTTGCTAAATTACTGGGAAACTCGTGGATGAATCTGACACAAAACGTGTCTGCATATATTTTGTTACTGCCCGAGAGTTTAAAATTTAGCTTTTGTGATATTGCTAATATCACAAAAGCTAAATTTTAAACTTTAATATTTTTTTCGGCCTATAGCGACCAAAAAACAAAATACCTAAATATCTCTGGAAGCTGTCGACCAAAATGACACAAAATCATTTTTTAGGTTTACCTAGTGGTCCCAAACCTATACGCAAAAAATCAGAAACTTTAGAATTTTGAAACCAAAAAACCTAGAGCTATCGGTCTAAGTATGGAGATTTAGCGATTTAAATGTAATTATAGTTCCTTGATTATTCAGCAGAGGGAGTACTGTCGCTCGTTGCTATCGTATTTTTTTGGCTGGTATGTGATACGAAACTGCGATTTTGGAGCAATTATTGCGCAATAATTGCGATTGCATTGCGCTCGCGAGAGAAGGCTCGCTCCGAGCTAGCCAGCAGCGGCACGTAGAGTACACGATAGAACCTGTTTACGCGGCAAAATAAAATAATGGTAAACCGAATAATTCGGCCGAATATTCGGCTCGGTAAAGGCCGAATATTCGGTATTCGGTTATTCGGCCAAATCACTATTCGGCGCATCACTAATTATAATGATTAACGCTAGACGTATTGATACCGAACTCTCGTGCATTATGACGTTATGTACCTTCAAATATACAATTACTGTTCAGTATTCGAGAAAAAACTGCGAGGCTAAAATGGTCACATTTAGCAATTCCTCTCAATCAATTCACAAAATGATTTGTTAAAACTGGTCAAACACACGAATGTCAAATTAGTACGAATTTAGGCATCTGAATTGCCAAGTGTCAATTTTGCAATTTTTTAAAAAATAATTAAATTATGATTCATAATATTATGATTCTCCAAAGCGATCATTTTAGCCCCGCAGGGCTTATGGTATTTATTCGGTCAAGCTATTTGTGCCGAAGCATGTCTGAACAGTCTGACAAACGATTATGGACAATGTAATATAATACATATTAACACTGCTGGGCTTTAATCGGCGACTGGATAATGTTATGTTCTTTGACGTTTAAATTTTTAGGCATCCATTAGACGGTAGATGGGTAACCTACCGTGTTCTTGAGCGTGACTGACGGTTGCATGAAGCTGATTGACGAAAATCTGTATACATTCGTCAGTCCATCAGTCATCATCAGTCAAACATAATTCATGATTGACGGAATTGACTGACGCTTGCATGAGCGTATAATGGATGCCTTAAAATACAATTTAAAAAGTATAAATGTCAAAATTATGACATATTAACGTTATCAATCATGTTTTTAAAAATTTTAATGTAAAAATGGAGACCATGGCCACGCACTCTTAAAGTTGATATTATAATAAGCTGAACCAGCGAACCACAGGCGCCCTCTACGATATCAATGTGTGCCAGCAATATTCAAGCAGTAGCGCAAAACGACTGTGACAACACGATGCTTCATTATGATGTAACTGCATTTTAATAATTTTACGTGAACTGGGTCGCTGTGAGAGCCACTGTAATGCACTTTTTAAAAGCCTTTATTTAACATTGTTCTTTGCAATGTTTGTTTTACCGCGTGGCCAGGTTGTTTTTAAGATATTAAAATGTTAACAATGGGTGATATTTTAGTCTGAAGTTAACGTAAAGAAGTAGATTTGGGAGTGTTACTGGATTGACTTCCTTGTTGTTTTAAAACTATTGTAGAAAGCATCTTCTGGCATCTTCTTAGTAAAGGAGAGTCAGGGTTAATTTTTTCGCGCCGGTTAGTTTTCGAATTGGTAGTACTATGGTCATCGTAAAAAGACATTCAGAAAATATTTCGTGGAAAATTCTTTCAAAAAAAATTTGCGTGTGATACAGACAATAATTAAGTAGCTTAGTTTGAAAGTGTATACCTAACATGCTCGCCAGTTATATTTTTATTATCTTACATTAAATTTTAATTCCAAATATAATGTTATATTATAAATAAGTAGAAATACCATACTTGAAAATTTAAACACACCCATTACTCAGTTAGTACCAATAAAGATCCCCGAGTTGTTCTAATACCTGTTATCAGTCATAAAAGGGACGAATTTGAAAATTATAGCCCTGCCAAGGGCCGGGTAATTACAATAGACTAAGGCAATATTATAAAGGTTTTTACAGCCGCATCGAGTGCCGAAATTTACTGCGCTTGTTTAAATTCAGGTCATTCCAATTTGCTTGGTTCAAATGACAGGGCCATGAAGTTGGGATTTAATTATCGGAAACTAATTATGAGTACTGTTATAAAGGCAATGTTTAATGTACTCTTTGCTGTGTTCTGCTGATTGAATTTTGGACTTGACAAAATGGACAACGAGTGTGCACAGGCTTATGATCGTTTCGAAAAAAATAAAAATGGAGGAACAAGGCTTGTGTACGAAAACTACGAGTCATCGCTTGAATGCAATTCCACCTATAACGAAAAGTCTGACCTCTGTTCTAATAGCATGTCATTATCATGTCACTGTTTGGTGGTATTATTATGAATTTGATATGGAGATAATTACTTTAAGAGATAAGAAAGGACATAAGATAGCTTTTGTTCCAAAAATGTACGGTTACTGTGCATTATCAACGGGTTTCGGTACAACGAATTTACGGGTTGTAGTAGGATAATAAGCTCGTAACGTAATCGGTCGTTTGTAACGCGATTGTCAAGCTCAGTAACGAACGGCCCGGCTTCCACGAGTAATTTGAGCGGGCACATCCAAAATTTTAATTACTCCACGCGGCCACACGAATGAAATATTAATTACGATCCTGCGGCGAACGATTGTTTCATGATGGCGGACGCGCGCCTTCGCTTCCAATTAAATTTTATCTTTTATACATTACCCCGGCAGATTGTTATAATGAAGTGTTTTTGCGCGATCATAAATTTATCCTCATGGGCGTTTCATGGAGGTATTCGATATTCGACGGTCGAAAGTGATTGGAATATTGTGAAATGTGGATGCGCTACTTTTTTTTGTTTACGTTGGTACGGTTAAAATAAATAGTTGCACACGTTGATGGTAACTTAATAATAATATTATGATAACCAATGTCTACAAGATGCAACAAAATAAAGTGATAACTATACAACGTGAAATTTTAGTGGTTGTTTTCCCGCAGCAGGACGATTTACCTACAGTAGTACTATCGAATCATGTAAGTTATTTTTTGAAAATACAAAATATTTTGTATAACGTGCTATGGCAACTTTATGCCGATAGGCGCGAGCGGCTATGGATCAGGCCGATTTTTTTTATGATTTGAACAAAAAAAACTTCACAAATCTATTGTACTACTAAGATAGAATCATTTTACTGCGGGAAAACAACTATTAAAATTTCACGCTGTATATGTGTCATTGTATAGAGTTCGCTGTGAAAGTAACAGCGCTGAAAGCGTAATTTTGTGATTTGTATGGACAAATTCATGAATTTGTCATGTCAGCATCATGATGCTGGGACAACATTAACTGGAACTCTGTACAAGGGACACATACAGTGTACCCTGTACACGCCTTAAGGCAGGGGTTCCCAATCTTTTTTAGCCTCCGGCGCAGTTATTCTACCTAGCTATTTCAAAAAGATACATAAATAAACAATGTAATTATTATAGTTAGGTTAGGCAGGTAAATAATAATTAACAAATATTTAAACATCTGTCTGCTTTGCATAAGGGCGACAGAAGCGAGCTCTTATCTAGTATACCTCACAATCTTTACATTTTGTGGTACACTTTACGGAAAAACTATCACACCTAATGATTTGTGTTTTAAAATGATAATTTTTATTTATATAATTATGTAGATGTGTCATAATCAGAGTCAAGGTGTGACGATGCGAGCTCTCACAAAGCGCGGCTTTTAGCTAGTAATTTTGTTTTACAATATTTGTGGTTTCGGATAATGATGGAGGATCGGCTCACGGCACCCTTCGTGCCTTTCCTTGTATATTTTTATTTATTTTATTATTACCTACGTGTGCCTTTCGGTACATGTAGGTAATAAATAATAATATGTATACGCCACTATTACGTTTTGGTTATATGTAATCTTAACCATTAAGGGGTGCTTCTATTACAAATAATGGATGAATAATTATTATCCAAGTAAAATATGTAGCCGACTGTACCCTCCACCACACCCTTTCACATCAAACACAGAATATCGCTTTCATTATGTCGACGCGACATCCGTGTCAAATTGCCTGTCACGAGCAAGTCTGTCATCGCTCGTTAAGTGATTCAATAGTGACATGTGTTCGAGTTGTTACACATGGAGCGTTTTTAGCAATTTCACTTCGCCCCATAAAGTTAATATACCTAGCGGAATAGAGAAACAAAAGCCTGAGCAAGCGAGATGTCACTATCAGTAACACTGCGTGGTAAAAAGAGACGTGTGATACATGACAGCATCACTCTTTTTTTGACGTCCATCAGCCCGGATCAGCCCCGTTGACAATTTAATCTCATAGAATTCATGTTCAATCATGCTTGTGTAAGTGTATACGTACACATATTTTTCACACAGATGAAAATCAATTTCGGTTACGTTTGACAGCTCGAGTTTGTTGCTCTATTCCGCTAGGTATATTAACTTTATGCTTCGCCCCAATTTCGCACGAGATCAAAAAAAAATACAAAGAATAGAGTCAAAAACTGATGTGTGAGTTTGTATTATACTTTTGACATGGCCATTTTATATAATGTAATTTTTGACGTTAAATATGTCATTGAAGCGAGCAATCCAAATTTTTCTTTATTTAACAATGGGAATCAAATGATATTAAAAGTTAACTCTAAAAGTTAATATTAATTTATACAAATAACTGGCCATCAAAATATAATATAGTATTATCAAGTTTCTATAATAATTATACATTAAAATTACGTTTCAGATATTTGTGAAATTGCTCTCCGTTTATCAACATCAGAAACATCAAATTGTAACTTGAATTTAGCACTAAATCACGTTTTCCTATACACACGCACTATGTATACGTGTATATAGGCCATATTAAACAAAAGCGAGACGTCTTGCGGTACTTTACCCAATATGTTAATACCAAAGCCTCCAATATGGTTTAATTAATTAATTAATTGAACAATATCACCACTATAATTTGATCCCGGGCTCGCGGTTATCATAATTACAGTGGCAGGGATGGTAAACCTTACATAGACGTGCCATTTTTCTGAAGAAATCTTCAACGAGGTCATAGACATGCCAATAAGTAACATTAATTATTTGTGGCTAGATTACGCCCGAAATTCTACGTTGCGACAAAATTCGTTCGCCTAAGCATTACATTTTTCGGGGATTAGAATTAACCCATGTCCTCTCCATGGACTGAAAGTAACTCCATATGAAATTTCAGCAAAATCGGTTCAGCGGCTATAGCGCGGGTGCGACGAGGTAACAGACAGACAGACGCATTTATAATATTAATTTGGATTATGATGCTTATTTGTTGCCCCGTGGGCCACGGGCCGCGGCCATTTTTTCATGGTCTTTTGTTTTGTTAAAACATTTACTTACGTCGATTATAGTATCAGTAGCGTGCAAAAAAATATATTTTCGTTTAAGGCTGCGTTTCCACCGGAGCTGTCGAGGTAAGCTGCGTTGCGGGGAATGTGTTTTTAAGAATCAATAGAAACGATTCATTTACCTGACCACGTTTAGCGCAACGATTCTATTGGTTCTTGTAAAACACATTTCTTGCAACGCAGCTTAGCTCAGCTCCGGTGGAAACGCAGCCTTAGGACGTTTGTGCACTGCAAGGAATTTTACCGTCCGGCGCGGCGCGCGGCGGCGCGGCGACCCGATTTCTTACGTTTTGATATGGCAAACGTGAAAGTTAAATTCCGTGTAGTGCACAAACGCCCTTACAGTGTAGGTACTAGACTGGTAAGCGTACCATTGGTTTGCCACCTCTGGTATATATTAACATTTTCATGAAGAAGATAATGTTGCGTTTGATAATAATGAGACGAACAATACAGCTATATTCTGTAGGCGTACTTCACGTAGCTCTATTATCAGTATCAAATATTATGTGGTTCAATATTCGTTAAAGTTGATTGACATATTGATGCCTTTGTTGTAGGTATAGCCTAAAATATAATATCAACATAAAATATGATGTCGACGGTCGCTACGTAACTTTTGAGTCATACGGATCCATTTATTAAGAGCATATTATTATTCCTTACATACATTTTTTATCCCAATTACTATATTGTGATTCATTAGGTAAAAATGATGAAACCTTCAAAAATGCATATTATAAAATTATAGCAAACCAAATTAAAAATGGCGCGCCAAGAATTGCGATAGTAAATAGTAATATATATTCATAATCATAATCGTTTAATTCTTAATCATATTATCAAAATATTCTTCATAATATAGGATAAGCTAAGGTAAAATATAAAATATCATCAGCAGTATAATAAGTGGTGGCGGTATAATAATACATTAGCCGGCGACACTCACTTGACCGGCTTTGGGTAAGTAAGCCCACACGCACAAACTTTAATAAATTTTCATAATCATAGATAAGGACACTTCAATAAAATATTCATAATCACAATCATAATATTGGCTAAGCTAAGCTCTAAATCATCAACAGCCTAATGAGTGGTGGCGGTATAACAATACATTTGCCGGCGATACTCACTTGACCGGCTTTGGGTAAGTAAGCCCACACTCACAAACTTTAATAAATTTTCATAATCATAGATAAGGACACTTCAATAAAATATTCATAATCACAATCATAATATTGGCTAAGCTAAGCTCTAAATCATCAACAGCCTAATGAGTGGTGGCGGTATAACAATACATTTGCCGGCGACACTCACTTGACCGGCTTTGGGTAAGTAAGCCCACACGCACAAACTTTAATAAATTTTCATAATCATAGATAAAGGACACTTCAATAAAATATTCATAATCACAATCATAATATTGGCTAAGCTAAGCTCTAAATCATCAACAGCCTAATGAGTGGTGGCGGTATAACAATACATTTGCCGGCGACACTCACTTGACCGGCTTTGGGTAAGTAAGCCCACACGCACAAACTTTAATAAATTTTCATAATCATAGATAAAGGACACTTCAATAAAATATTCATAATCACAATCATAATATTGGCTAAGCTAAGCTCTAAATCATCAACAGCCTAATGAGTGGTGGCGGTATAACAATACATTTGCCGGCGACACTCACTTGACCGGCTTTGGGTAAGTAAGCCCACACGCACAAACTTTAATAAATTTTCATAATCATAGATAAAGGACACTTCAATAAAATATTCATAATCACAATCATAATATTGGCTAAGCTAAGCTCTAAATCATCAACAGCCTAATGAGTGGTGGCGGTATAACAATACATTTGCCGGCGACACTCACTTGACCGGCTTTGGGTAAGTAAGCCCACACGCACAAACTTTAATAAATTTTCATAATCATAGATAAGGACACTTCAATAAAATATTCATAATCACAATCATAATATTGGCTAAGCTAAGCTCTAAATCATCAACAGCCTAATGAGTGGTGGCGGTATAACAATACATTTGCCGGCGACACTCACTTGACCGGGTTCAGCTGAGAGCCCTAGCGGCTGCGGGAGATTTATTTCATTTGCGCAACTTAAACGTACGTGTTTTTGTACGTAGTTTATAAGTGAGATTTTTTGAAAATACAAAGTAAAATTGTGTCAAAAACACAAGACAAATTTTGTACACATACATTTGAGATAAAGTTTTGTGGTTTGTCTCGCTACTTGAGCTGACTATAGTTAAAATATTTTATGGTGACACCAGCGGTCATTGACCTTTTTAGTCTAGGAGACATATGAAAAATACTCGCACTGCATTCTGTCTGCATTCAAAAAAAGTTGAAGTCTTATAAAGACAGACTATTATATGCTATTATATTATATTCATCGGAAAACCTTGGTAACTCTCGGAATGATATTATCTTGAACTATACAAATCAACGACATTGTAATAATAAGAAATGCTGCATAGAAACAAAAGAATGGAGGTACTGGTATAATATGGTTTATAGCAGTAAATGTTCATTCGAACGTTTGAATGAATGTTTAATTACCTAGTGTTCAATGTATTCAATTTCTTTGACTACACTCGATAGTCGACACTAATGTTTCATTTGGTCATACAGTCCAGTAAATTTTGCCAAAGGAAAGAGGGCGAATGAACAAAAAATTATTATTCATCTGATATCATCTCTAGTTTTTGTAGCCCGGTCATAAACACGACGTATTCGTATTTCGTATCTATTAAGTACTTGAGAAATGTTTTGTTTATTAGTTTTGTTGCACCCTGTAGATGTAAAGAAGACCGCGTAAAGGATAAATAAGCACAATTTAATCACGGGATAATTTAATTCGGTAAACTTTACCTGCCGTCCGCGTCCAGAAAACATCTAGTCAACTGTAAAATAATAGCTCAACGAAACCTAATACATTTAAACGTGGGAATTATGAGTTTTCCTGTACAAGTTTAACAGTAACGCCGCAAACAATAAACTGAACCGTCCAGTATCTAATACAAGTCCAACTTTGTTACTAACGTTTATAGGTCATGCATAGTTAAAGGCTTTCTCTTACATAATACTGAATATTCAATAAGCTTAATCGAGCTATTTCAACGTGAACACTGTTCGGTAACTGTTTTTATACAGTTGTAATGTTAATTGTTTGTTAATGACAAGTTAAACGTTTTGTGTTATGAAAATTTTAAGCATTAATTCTATAAATGAAAAATTATTTTTAATATCATGTTTTGTAAATAACATTCTATGATTTAGATAAACTTTAAGTATTAATTAATTGTTTATAGTAACATTTTTAACTGAGCTTCGTAATAAAAATGGATGGATACTTTTTTGGCAAAAAGCCATCAATAGATTTTTTCGAAAAGGGTTTAAATTTTAAAGCGCACACAACAGTTGTTGTGAACGATAATAATAACAAAACGTTGCATAAACTATTGCAATTTTAATAAAAAATTAAAGGGGACACTCGGGGACTGCGGCGATTAAGTTTTTGTATCGCATTTTTATCAACTTATGCAATTATAATTCGCATTCGTCTATTCGCTCGCACACAAACACCGTACCGAAATTTGGTAACACCGCACGACCTACTGGTCGGAGTAAGGTGTATTAGGTTTTTTTCGTTACGGAATTTCTTTATACGGTCGCCGCGCACGAAACCCGCGGTAAAAGCTATAAAATAGCTTAAAATATTAATTAAATTATTAGATTTTGAAACTTACAAACCAATAGCATGAAATAGTTTTAGTTTCGTCAAGTAGAGCTCACCACGGAATCCTATTTTACTTCAAGAACCCTCAAAATGAGTCCAGCAAAACTTGTTCTTGAGGAAGCACCTAACTTCACAATTCCCGCGTTCATAGTATAGTCACGTAGTCCGGCTCTTCATAATTTTATTATATTATGAGAGAAATTGAGGTAGAATTAGAAACTTTGGTTGGCTCATGGAATTTCAAAGTTCAGCATTTATTGTTATAATTACTGGCAATTTCGAACTAAGTTTGCCTCTATCTCCGCTCTTGTGAGGGACTTACTAACTTACTTTTTTTTAAGATTAAAAGTAGTATTAATTTATTCCAAAGTAGTCACAATATTTCGGTTTCGACGAATGATCAAGAAGAGAAATGGTCAATCATCTGTCACATAAGAGGAATATCATCAGTCATCACATAAGATGCAGTATGAATATACATCCTTACAAACTTTCATGTAATTTTTTAATGTAGTCATCTTTAGAAAATAATTATATATGAAAGTTTGTATAAATTGCAGTTTTAAGGTTAGGTTAGGATAAGAGAATATCATGAGGCAGACAGTTATAATAGTCAATATTTTGTCTTGTGTTTTGTGTATCAATGTTACACACCAACTTAAAACTCAAGCAAATAGTAGAACTTTGTAGTAAGTGATTAATGATTATTATCACAATATGGAGTTGAGCTTAGGGAATGATCTGTCAGTGTGTCAGGAAGTCAGTTCAGCATCCATCACATTACCAGTAGTAACAACATTTTCGGCAGATAAACGGATAATAGCATTAACGGCTAAAATGATTTTTTAAACATTACCGGCAGGTAAAATTGTTTTACCTTAATGATTTCCAGTTAAGTGAGAATTTATATTATGTTGGCTTATGATGGAAAAATACGAATAAATAAATCTAAATATTATGTAAAAAAAAATAAGTCGTGCATTGAATGAATCATTTAACTTGATAAATTTTCCATTGATCTGTAAAAATATTACTTGCAATAATTGAAGAAGTGATAATTTCGAAAATAATAATACTTAGCAAACGGGTAAATTACCTTTAAAGCGATACAAAAATCAAAACGAACCAAATGACACATTGTTAAACGCGCTCCTAATTTAACAAGCCTTTTTGTAAATGTTTGCGAACGGTCACCCCATTTGAGATAAGCGTTATCCAAACCAGACGATGGTGGCCACGAATTACCGTCCACAAAGGATTACGCCCGGAGCTATTTACGCCATTACCCCACAACGGGTAACGTCAACGAGTAGGGTAACAACGAGATTGTATTGACACTGTAACTGCGCTATGTGTTTAGCTGTTTTACTTGAAAACGCACTATGTTTAGTTTAGTTCAAAGTCGTCTATAATAGTAGTCTATAATAGTGCTTACGTTAAGATAAAGGCCACAGGTAATTTTGAATGCAATTTCTGTTCGCGTAAATGGACAATAACTACAGTTCTAACAGAATATTTAATTTTTCAAGATTTTAATTTTTTCAAAATTTCATGTGTCACTGCACGCGCAAAATTAAATCTTGGAGAATCGCACATTATTCTATTGTAACTCGTATGCTAACTTCATCAAAATAGTTGTAGTAGTTCCAGAAACTACAAGAATGTTATTTCTTCAAGTATGATCCATATCTGATGATAATGATAATTATTATTATAATTATTAAATATATAGAAGACATTTCATATTTAAGTTATTAGACTTAATTGAACATAATTGAATGTCTTCTAAAATATACATAATATTTAACAACTTGACACTTGTTACAAAATAAATACAAAACGTTATGGCGTACGTTAACGTTACAAAAGCGCACGTGAAAGAGAGCACTCGCTTAATTGAAACTGTTAACAAACACCGGAAAATAATAAGTTATTAATAATGAACATATTGTTAAATACAGTGTGCTTTAAAATTAATTATATTGTGCGTTAATTAATGATGTAACTGGAAGCTGGGAAGTCCGTAAATTAATAGTCTGAAGTATGTCCGGAATTTGTGTGAACTCATGGAGTTCGTACCGCCCCTATACACCCTTCAGTCTTTATCAGTATGGGTACTTAGAGTCGAATTTGCTCTTGTCTTTGCTTTGACTTTGAATGAAGATAATTTACAAGCAGTTTATTCTTTTCCCTCTAAAAGTTGATTACATTTTGTATTTTTAATTTAATTCAACTAATTTAGAAAGCTCGAAGAAGCTTTATGCTATACTCTTTTATATTTTACTTTAAGTTACCTGTTCAAAAACAGCATCCCGCTGTAACTGTACAGAGATAAAGAGTAGGGTACTCTTAATCTCTGTCCTTTCCTGTGGTCTATTCTATGTTTATGTTAGATTTTTATAAAAAAAACTGTCTAGCAGCTTATTCGATGCAATCAAACAGACTTTTCCTCTTTATAATTAGTACACATTATCTTATTTGACATGTAAAGTATAAAAATATATAATGTAGATACAGGTATAAAGTTGATTATAATTACTGACCTCAGTAAAAGGAACATAAAAACCGACCTAAAAATGTGTTACGCGGATCCCTCAAAGAGTCGAGGTTTGCTGAAACTGCGTTAAAATTGTTTTTTAAACGATGCAAATGCGGAGTTTACACGGCTCTCGAGACAGTGCGGCCGCATTAATATTTATACAGCCTCCGTTACCGCGACACCGTCACTGAACTGAATACTGTTACGCCTAAAACTGTTGACTGCACTAACTAGGAATCTTTGTTGTTGCAACTGTTTATCCAGACAAATTTTGTTTGCGGTTATACGGGCATTTCTTTGGTTTACACTTATCCAGGTAACTCAAATTTCGTTTGCGGTTATCCAGGCAACTCAAATATTGTAAGCAGTTATACAGGCAACTCAAATTTTGTTTGCTGTTATCCAGGCAAGTCACATTTTGGTTGCGGTAATCAAGATAACTCAAATTTTTGCTTGTACAAAGTTAGTGTGGTGTCGGTATAGGTTTTTGATCTCGTATCCTTCAATTCCCATTTCTCGTTCTTCCCGTTCTCTTGGATCAACTGCACCGATTTAGTTTTGTTTTAATATATTCGTACGCATTTAGGAAAAGTTTTAGTGGTGAGAAAGAAACAAAAAAATGAATAGAAAACATTGAAATTAATAAAAATAGATGTAAGTTTTCAGAAGAAATAAAAATAAATAAAGTATTATTAATAGTTGCGACAGAAAAATATTGTGTACCATGAAATAAAATTTAATTTGATAATGCTTATCATAATCATAATGTTATAATTATTATCATAACATTTTGTTTAAAAGACATCATAACGTCTTCATAAATAAATAATTATTCTAATAGTATGATTATATCGATCGATACACACTAAGGTAATCCGATGATAAGAACTAAGTTTGGATTGAAAATAGAATGAAAAGTGCAGTACCATTTGCCGAGATTTACCAAGATTTGTAACTGTCAGAGTAAATGAAATATTGAATAAACCAATGTAAGCAAGTTTGCAGCGAGTTTGACTAATTGAATGAAAAACAAGCTAAGTGGAACTAGTGGAGCGAATAAACTAATGCTGTTACATAATCAAGAGTTCGTAATTGATGTACATTTGCAACTGCCACTCTCAATATTAAAGATACGGATAATTTAGTAACAATTTCCACTTGCCACCATCTGTCAATTTGTGACAAATTGTGTCATGTATATGTGTAATACGTGACACAAATTGTGCCATGTATATTATGTGTAATACGTGACACAAATTGTGTCATGTATATTATGTGTAATACGTGACACAAATTGTGTCATGTATATTATGTGTAATACGTGACACAAATTGTGTAGGGACTGTATTCATTTTGATTAGTGCGAGTGCAAGTCTACCAGAATCTGATGGCAATTTTTGACAGCAGATTTTCAAAAAATATGCTTGATCATTGGATTTTTTTATATTTGCATGTTAAACACACAAAATCAGTCGCTCAAATAAATAAAAAATAAAATAAAGTTAAAAAAACTAAAAACACGCTTTTTTATATACAACCAAACTAAACTGGCCGTTTAAGATCAAGTGGTAGGGCGAGAAGCGTATAATATCGCGATCTAGGGTATCTTTGAACCTGTTTTTAGATATCAACCGCTAAAATTCATACAATGTTATTCATACCGGCGTAAGGGTGAAGATATGCCTAATAACGTTAAATTCTTCGAAACACGATTAAAGTAATTTGCCTCGATAGAAAAAAATCGTGAAAATCATCATAAATTGCCATTTTATTGCAATTTTTCGATTTTACGGCGAATTTAGATAGAATTCTAGTAAAAAATTTATGTTTTCATAAACCTTTCATCAAATCCCATAAGGTAGTATTTATGGTTTTCACTAAAATGATAGTTAGTCATTCAAAATAAAATAATAACCTATAACGCTCGCACTGTATGAGGGCGGCGGGGATGCGGGGTGGCGATTCAGTCGGCCGCGGAGCCTCGTCGCAAGCAGACACGTACTACTCGTCGGCCCGCTCTTTACGAGAATTTGATGTGAAAATGGGAAATAAAAACTGCAGAGGAAAAAATATCCCTTTTGCGGAAAAGAATAATTAAAAAAAAAAGAAGAGTTAAGGGAAAAAAAGAAATAAGGGTTACCGTACACTTGACTGAGTATCGGTATTATCTTTTTTTTGACGTTATTTTTTTCCTCAGTAGGCATTAGAATAAGGGTCACCGCATATTTGACCGGGTACCGATATGGGTATTGGGTATCTTGTTTTGACTATTCTTTTCCTCTGTAGGCATGAATTAGTAGAAATAAGAATAAGCGTCACCGCACACTTGATCTGGTATCGGTATCGGTATTATCTTGTTTTAAATTTTTTTTTCCTCAGTAGGTATGAATGAGTAGAAATAAGGGTCACCGTACACGTGACTGGGTATCGATACTTATAATATTTTTTTGACACAATTGTTTCCTTAGTAGGTATGAATGAGTAGAAATGAGAATAAGGGTATTGTCCAGTATCAATAACAATATTGAACGCCGGGTGAGTAGCCGGCACGTTGACGGAGACAAGGGCCCTGCGGATAACGTCGTTCAAGGAGGCATGGCGGGACTGGCGGCCGGCGCTGCGTCGACAAGATAGACCGTGGTGACCCTGGCGGTCTACTGCGGCGCCGCAGGGGCAGCGGTGGGGTTCGGTGATATTGGCTCCTAGTCGCAAACTGAGTGAAAGATTGAATGTGTGGTTATCTAAAAGTGTTCCGGTATTGGATGATGGGTTAGCCTGGAGCCAGTAGCCTGATTCCGGCTCGGCGGACGCTAGAAGACGCGCCCGATCTGTGGTGGACGAGGAATTTAGAATTTCTGATTGTGCCAAATTGATTAGTGGTTCATCCCAATTCTTTTGGATATTGGGGTTAACTGAAACGTCACTAGGACAAACACGTTTCCAAGCGTTGATCGCCTCAGCTAGTGACTCAATGCCTACGTTTCCAGAAGAATTGGTGATGATTTTGATGAAAAGAGGATGAATGCTGTGAGCTGAAGAAAGGAAGGCAGGAAGGGACACACTGGACACGCTTCTAAGACCCAAGCCACCGAAACGAACGGGGAGAGTAGCTTGGGCCCAAGAGGTGTCAGAGATTTGGCAGTTGAAAATATTCATTATTGTGTCTTTTAAAATAGTGTCTAAATGGGAAAGAAGGTTGGGGTACTCCCATAGAGGGCAGCACCTCAGGACATATGTGAATTGGGGCACAAACAAACAAAAACGAATTATTTGGTAAGCCATATGGGATTTTATTGCGACGAGTTTGCCAGAAGATACTACGAATTTTTGTTTTTGTTCCTAAACGTAAGGCTCAAAACTGAGATTCTTTACTGAGAATTTTGATACTAGGGGCCAAATTGTTAAATTTAGACATTATTACGTCATGCGGCTGTGCGATTGGGCCGTTAAAAAAAAGTTCACATTTGGAGAAATTTAAATCCAAATCTATTGCTTTAAATTTTCAGTTGTACCTATGGGGACCCCTAAAATTTTTAATATTTTTTCCATTTTTGCATCAAAATCTTAATGCGGTTCACAGACTACATCTACTTACCAAGTTTCAATAGTATAGCTCTAATAGTTTTGGAGAAAAGTGGCTGTGACATACGGACGGACGGACGGACAGACAGACAGACATGACGAATCTATAAGGGTTCCTTTTTGCCATTTTGGCTACGGAACCCTAAAAATTAATAAATATATTTTTATAAATAAATTGACTATTGTATACTCTGACATAATAACCTAATAAATATGACATATTATCTCATAACGTATGTCAAGTAGGCTTGTACTTTGAATATCATTCATTCATTTATTTATGTTTGTTTGTACTTTGTAAAAAGAATCTGCCTGAAGTTAGCCAGGGATTAGTTTACTCATGTTCAATGCGCGGCCTATACATACTAGCATAGACTTTGAGTCGGGAATTAGGGATAGGTATGGGCTACAGCTACGGGTCTGGGCCCAGCACTAAAGAGCATCTGTGAGCGTACGGAAGCATTCGAGACAATTTGGAATCGGTAACTAATGAGGTAAGTATCGGTATTCTCTTGTACAATCAACCGATAAGTGTGTACATCAAGTGTACGGTAAACCTTATTCTCATTTTTACTCATTCATACGGCATACCTACTGAGGTTAAAAAGTGTTTCAAACAAGATAATACCGATACCCGGTCAAGTGTACGGTGACCCTTATTTCTATTCATACAATACCAACTAAGAAAAAAAATTTTCAAAAACAATATTATAATACCAATTATAACTATACCCGGTCAAGTGTGCGGCGACCCTTATTCTCATTTATGCCTACTAAGGAAAAAATTTGTCTAAAAGAAGATAATAAGAGGGTAAAATATTGAACTCGCATGCCCGGTCGCCGCTGCCTACGCACTGTCTACGCTACGCACCTACTAGCAGGCGTGCGCGGGGCGGAAGATGGTTGCCCCGCGCATGCTCCCGCCACGCTTCATACCTCACCCCCTCAGAAACGCGATGCGCACCCTACCACTTCATCTTAAAGTGGGTCAAAATCGCGCCCAAAGAAGTCGGTTACAAACATTACAAACAAATATACAGGTGAAGCTAATAAAAAGCGTATTCATTATGATTAGTGATAAGTGCAGGTGATTATTGCAGATATTATTAACAGGAGAAAGTAAGTGTGACAGCGACTGATTAGTGCAAGTTCTTTAGTTTCGCCTAATCACTAATCACCTGCACTAATCATGGTGAATACAGGCCCTTAAGGACGCTATTACAAATATCAGCGATTTTCCGGTACCCTATTAAAGAATTAGGAGTCAAACTGCGAGGATATTTTGGTTTCAAATGAAAGATAATATATTCATCTCCACGACTGTACCATAAAAATTCTATAGCCGCATACAAAATTTTCACATAAAATACGTTTTAACCATCACAATAATCGCAAAATATGAAAAAAATGGGGTCTGATTAGGTACCTTAATATCTAAATACACTGAACTGAGGAAAATAAATGTACAAAAAAATTGTTGCATATTTAGTCCTCTATAAAGTCCGCTAAAAATTTTATATAAAAATAAACAACTTTTCCAGTTATAAGAAAAATAAGAAAATTTCTCAAATTTATTCATACATTTTCGCCACATCAAAAACGCGGCGAGCGTCGTAACCGCCACTGTACAAGGCGCGCTAATATGAATCTTATTCTAATGTCATTAACGTCGATATTCGTACTGACAGACATCCGACCTGGTAATTAAAAAGTTGGAGCATTCTTAAAGTGAGTAGATACTAGATACTGCAGAAACGTGACTCTAAGTTTTCTATGTAGTGTGTAATTAATGTTTAAAGAACCTTGTAATTTCATTAAAATATGTAATTTTTCAGTTTTTTTTTGTACTATCAGAGAAATTGTTTACACACACACAAACACTTCCATAATTTAGTAGGGTTAGACTTAATGTTTAAGACATTTATTTCTCAAAAGAACTTACGTATAATTCACTTAACTGAGAAAATATACTTACAATTACATATCAGTTTATTAACTTAAGCGTACCACGTGTACAGGCTGAACAATAATACAATAATTACTAAATAATTGAAAAACTTTGCATAGAACATTACACCATGATTACACCACATATTCACAACTAGTTACTTTTTTTTTTCGTTTTGATGGTAGACAGTAAAAACTTACGTAAACACAGAATAACATCATAGTCCATAGATCTCATATTACTGGATGTGGCAATAGTTATACTTATTTAGTTTATTGTTTATTATTTTTAATTATTATCAATGTAGCAAGTATTATTTAGTTTAAATATTAATTATGTGTGTAGATAATTATGAAATCGATAATAACATAAGTGCATAGTACTTAGACGACAGACAAAATTATGTATAAGTACATTTTTTGTTTGATACATACAGGTCCCAACACATAGATTTGATATAATGCGACCAAAATATAACGTAGGTTGCGTTATCTGCCTATAACTCAATTCGTTTAGTCATTAGTGCATATTAAAAGCAAGGTACAATAATTGTACACACAGCTGCTATCTTTTAAGTTACTGGACGACCCGGTGACCTTCGTATCACTTCTCTCGTAATATAAACCTTTCCTGGGCTTGCACGAATATTTCAAGACTCAAATTAGACAAATCGGTTCAGCCGTTCGCAAGTTTTATCGAGACTAACAAAAAACAAAAATGGCTGGTCGGCACATCATAAACCGTTTCTCAGAACAGTTGATTTGATCGTCTGAAAACTTTGTTAATTTAAAAACTCACACCCACAATAGAACAGGGAAACCGCAAACAATTAAAGTTCATAAACTTCTCCTTGTTTTACTTTAATTTCTAGTATTGTAAAGCAATTTGAAAATTAATTTTATATAAAAACTTTTGTAATGGCAATGTTAATTGGTTTTTTAAACGAAAGAAAACAATTCGGTTCAGGTTCGGGCTCCGATGAAAATGTAACGTTATCTTCTGAGAATAAAGAAATTGTTGTGAAAATTGTATGTAAGTAATGAAAACTGTTTAAATTGTTATTTCAAATTTTCATAAACTTTAATAATCATATTTTACTAGATGGCGCCTATAACTCCATTGGGAAAAAAATCGTTTATCACGCGGGATCCGTACATTTTGCTGGGACGAATTATCCAATGAATTTTGGCACCCACGTTTGTTATGTTATATGTAAGCGGAATGTTAGAATTTGTCGCAAATTCTGCGGATTTTGGACTATCGAGCACGTCGTTGAATGGCCCTAGCACACGGCGACTTTTTGTAGCGATGAAATCGTGATACAATCGCAAAGCGGTCGCTAGCTACACAGCTAGCGACCGCGTCTAAGGACACACGTCAGTGACTTTCCGATCTGTACGCGGCAAGCTGCGACTGACAAAGCATCAAATTAAATTCCACTTTATTGACAGAGGTATTAATTTTCTTCTGACTTAATATGTGTGTGGCAATCCATGCTATTCATATATGTGTAGCGATCCATGCTGTCGCCGCTTGTGGCGTAAAAGCTAGTCGGGTAGAGTAAAATGAAACCTATATCCAATGTCATAAAATAGCATTTTATTTGAATTTTTGTCGGTCACGGTCGTTTGCGGCAAAGATCAGTAAGTCATCTATAGCCTAGCTCACGAGGCGCTCATTGAGTCACCACTCTATACAAACTCAAGTCAGTAATGGATAACGATACAAAAATATCTGAGAGCCTTCTTCCTTCATATTCTCCACACTGATACCCAATCGGTATAGTCGCGCGTTGAAACGGACGGAAATTGGCTGAAGATGATGAAATAATGAAAAAAAATCTAAGTAAAAAACACTTTACAGTTACACTCACACTACAGCTTCAATAACAACTTTACCACCATTTCCATTTAACTGTAGCTAAACTACATGTCTGAATATCCTGTTTCAGTTAACAACTAGACTGCTAATAGTTTCTCGGAATCCCGACCTACCCATACCCCTGTCAATCTGGGCCGTCTGGAGTCACAAAAAGATGATTAGGGGAATTGAAAACGCGACACAAAAACCTGTGATGTTCCGTGATTAATATTTTGTGTGTTCCCTAAATATGGAGACAAAAATTGCTGTAGACTTTTTAACTTCATGTTACCGTAAAATAGAAAGCATGATACGCTTTTGTGATACTTTTATATTACTAACTAGATGACTCCCGAATTGCGTATCGCATTTTTTTTTGTTATAGCGGCAACATCTGTAATAAATTCAAAAGTCTATACATATAAGTGGTTCTTAAGATACAGTCTGGAGACAGATGGACAGACAACGAAGTCTTAGTAATGACGTCCCGTTTCTACGTTCTGGATACGGAACCCTAATATGATGTAAGAGAATACTTGGAAATTTAAATAAAATCTAGGCAGCCACAAAAGTTATTTTCAATCTACGTCTTCGATATCCAAAGTAACTTTAAAGTTTAAACTTCCAAACTTTTAAGTTGATTCAAAACATGTTTTCTGAATATCAAGTACGGGTCTCTCTTGATTGATTTTTTTTTCATACAGAAAATTATTCCCTTAAATTTTGTTTCCCTCAAAAACTAGACGCGTCCTTTCTACATCACACTTTTATATTTTCTCTTTTTTGTTCACTAATTATAGTTTTACCAGACGTCACCAAAATGAGAAAAGTGTATATTATTTTATGTTTATTTTTATCTTTGGTACTCTCAAAAAGCTCCATGGCTTGTCACATTTTAGCTTGAAATCTACCATAATATTATATATTCTTCTTTGTTGTGAGAGTGGGTACATGCAAATAATCGGTTCTTGTTTTTCTTTTTTGTATCTGGGGGCATGGGAGTGCCCCCGCCAAGATGAGTTGGTTATTTCAAGTTCTATCCCAAAGTTTTAAAGGTTTAAAAAATATAAACAGTGTCTCTACAAGTCTTCGTAGCACATCTACATCGATCCGTAGCACCGCTACGAAGACACGTGTAGATCACGTAGCACTGCTACGACTACGATACGAGTGACATTATAATTAAAGACGTGAGTGCATGAATGAGGTATGTAACACATTTCAAATTTCGAGTAAATCGCGTTTAAAGTTTTGAAAAAACTTTTTATGATTTTTCATCACAAATCAAGTAACGGCTTTTGTTAATTGTATCAGGAGGTGTAAATATCTTCCGTTTTTATTGTTATGTTAAAAATTATATAAAAAAATCTCCATTCTAGGATAAATTAGGAAAAATGTGAAGTTACTCGGTTCTTCACTTTTAAATGCAACAAAATCTGTAAAGACTGTCAATGCATGAAGTACACATAAATCACTTTTTTTATTGAGATGAAACAAGACTCAATTTAAAAGACAATAAATTCACGGCCAAACAGATTTAAACAAAAATGGATTATACTTTTGAAAGACGGGAAAGATTATAAGGGAATTCCGCATTAGAAAACTAAATGTAAACAAAACTGAGTTGTAGGCGTCATCTAGTAGGAATTAAGTAGAGAAAACGAGATGATGAAAGTTCACCTCCAAAGCAAATTTCGTCGAAATCAGTTCAGCCGTATAAGTGTTAAGAAGCATTTAAGATCATACAAACACGATTTCCCAATTTATAGTTTACTAGTAAGATCAATTAATTTTTTAAAATATCTTGGGTTTCTCAAAGTTGATATATTATAGATTGTTTAAAATGAACCCTTACTTAATAAATAAATTTAAGTATATTAATAATAATAACATAAATTATGCACTATTCAAATGTTACAATTAAAAGAACAATATACTAATTCAAGTTTTTATTATGTTTTATTATACTTACTTTTAACTGCGTTTTCACGACTATGGCTTGTACGTCATAATACCTAGTAAAAAAAAAACAGTCAAGTCCTTACAATAAAAAATTCTTTGTCGAGCATAGCTAGTTCGATTTTCAAATTTGATTGAAAGACATTTGAATTTGGAATGAAGTATCGACGCGACCAAAGAATAAATACACTAGGTACGCGACGCGACGCTATAAAGTATTAGCACAGGATAAATGCAAACAGCCAAACTGATGCCTAAATATTTTTTTATATTTCCAACAATTTAATATTATAATAAAAACAAAAACAAAATATTTTATACGTAGGTACCATTTAAGTTACGATAGGTTTTTCCAAAATTTTAATTTGTTTGGAAACAACGAAAAGCGCCTAGTCCATCGATTTATAGTAATATATAAGTCTATGGCCTAGTCTTTAATAAAATAACTATCGTAGTAGGTATAAAAGAGTATGGATGTGTATGAAATATGCTTTGATTATTATATGTATAAATACATATATAAATATGTATTGTGTATGATATAATAAAAATCTTAAATATACAACGTTGTCTGGTACCTGTAACACAAGTCCTTCAGGTACTTAGCACGGGGCCAGACTAACGTGATGTGAAGCGTCCATAGATATTATTATTATTTTCTTAATAATGTGTCATTATTAATATACCTAGGTACTAGAGTTTTGCCTAGAATGTGAAAGAGTACTGTTGTATTTTTTTTGTATTATTTTCCTTAAATTATTTTGTTAACTGTGTTTTGTTTTAATGTGTAAAATTGGCAGAATATTAACCATTATTACATATTCGTTATCATGCACGTGCTGCAACTTCCAGGAACGTGCTTTTTGTGTCCCTCCAAAACTCCGTCAAAAGTTTCAGTATAGAGTATAGTAACCGACTTGACTCCTTGACTGCTTGACTTGACTTTTACTTAGACTTTGACTAGACTTTAGATATGATCATAAATGACGATAATATAGTAAAAACAAAAACGTTGATGAAAATTATTATTATGAAGAAGACTGACTATACCTTTGGATGTGGCAAAGTACACCCCCGGTGTCAGAGCCAAACGCTAACAAAAAAAAATATATACTAAATTATCTATGCCTTTGAATAATAGAACAATAAAAAAGTCGACCTAATATTCCTTATTTAAAAAAAGTAAAATATTCAAGCGATCTCCCGTACTGCAACGTATATGGGATTTGTATGGGATGTAATTACCCGCTTCTTGCATAGTCATTTGGACGAACCTTGTAACTTACCTGCTTCATCATCTGGCTAACTTTGTAAGTATACGTAAAATTCAAAATTTTTTGATTGTAAATCATTTTCCAAGTCCTAAAAGCTACATTTATGCAATAAAACGTAAATTTTCAAAAATGTTAATTACCTCATTCATGCACTCATGTCTTCAATTGTGATTTTCTCTAGTAAGTAGTAAAGTTGCTTTTGTAAATTTTTTAATAAAATGGTTGTAATAAATTAAAAAAATATGTATTTATTAAAAAAACTAAAAGTTTGATTTTCAAGAAAACCCAGTCACGGCACTAATTATTATTATTATATTATTACCTCTGGATGTAATAATTCTCTAGAAGCACATAGTACTTTTATAAAAAATACAAATAATAACATTTTACAATTTTTCAGCGTTGTCTTTTGATACCATTCAATAAAAGGTTTTTTTTTTATATTCAAGTGAAAACAAGCTTTATTCTAAGTGATAAAAGTTGAAATCAAAATATCAAAAATGCAGAAGTTGTCCTGGTCGCATCCTTGAAAAGATTGAAACTAGGATAAGATACTGGTAGACCTTTTTCTCGTTTAAAATCCCCATCGTTCTTTTCATAAAACACACTTTCAGCCGTTTCTCGTCTTCTTAAAATAATGATATTGTTAATAAAAATAATATTGTTAGTCTCACTAAGACCCGAGAACGACTGAACTTTTGGAAGTTCAGGGAAGGTGTATATTAGGAGGAAAATGATACGAATTTCACGGGGTCATATCAGTTATTATTAATATTATACTATATCTAAAAAAAAAAAAAACGTTACCCGATTTTCGCTACCAATACCTCACCAAACAACAAAGGGTGATTAGGTCGGTTTATGAGTAAGATATAACGCAATCCGCCAGAGGAAAGGCCCTTCATACTGAATGGAGTTAGTTAGCGTAGGAGGTTCGTTACCGCCGTATTGTACCCGACGCACGTAGGTGCAAAACATATGAAATGCCTTACTATATCTTCGTATATTTTTGTATGTGCTGATTATTCCGAATAATGTTGAATGATGTTTTGAATGTGATTGTATGTTACCCTTCTGCTGAACTAATTATCAAAAAAGCTGGGACACGTTTATGTATTTCCAAAAGTATTTTTGGAAATATGAGACGTAACTTGAGATACTTTATCAAAAAAGAAAAGAAGAAACCGTTTATGACAGAAATGATTATGTAATATAATATGGAAATAAGTAGGAAACTACAAGGATTTTTTTAATTGCACCCCTATTGGGGTGAAAAGTAAAAAAAGGAATCAATGTTTGCTTCCTTCCTTCCGCAATATAAAGATAGGACTTGGAAATAATTTCCATCAATTTTTTCAGAGCTCGCGTGCATTTTACCATAACGTAAAGGCTAACGCGATTAAAACAACGTTATAGAGATATCGGTGAGGAGATTGGCCGTAAACACGTTAAACATCCCCCGGAATCGAAGCGGAATCTAATATGGCGCATCAAAGTACCCCCCCCTGCACAGGGGGGAAGCTGCCCCCCGCGCTAATGAAGTTTGCAACTTGTAGCCGATCCGCTCATATAAATACCAGCCTGCCGTTTAGCGGTTAACGACATTATTATTAGTGCAGCCTTCGGCGGAATATTGTGGGGTAGAAGTTGTAAAATGCCGTGATAATGCTTTTAATCCATCAAATGTTTTTAATCGATGAAAATAAATATGTTGTATGTTTTTTTGACAAATTCCTCACATCCAAAATCACCTATTAAACCTGGCCTCAAACGCACGCTTACCGTATTCGGAATTCCGTGATACAAGCGCAAACGTTAGTTTTTTGCACTTGAAACGTACGTGCGGAATCTTTCCGTACGGGAAAAACGAACGCGGTCTGCTGATTTAAATCAGTAGAAAATACATCAACTGTTGCATTTGGATTTCCGATTGCCGAAAACAAAAAAGGAGGAGGTTTCTCAATTCGACCGTTAATGTTTACCGATATTACGTTTTTTATGTTTGTCCGCAGATAATTTCGCTGCTTATGAACCAATTTAATTATTCTCATTTGTTAGAAAAATGATACTTTACACTTTACAGGTAGTCCCATGATATAGAACAGGGTAAAAACGGGACCCTATTACTGAAACTTCGATGTCTGTCCCTCTGTCTGTCCGTCTGTCTGTCTGCCTCCAGGCTGTTACTCAGAATGGTAATACATAATTAGAGAGTTTAAATTTTCACAGATTATGTATATCTGTTGCCACTATAACAACAAATACTAAAAACAAAATAAAGTTAATATTTAAGCTCCCATACAACAAACGTGCTTTTTTAGCTTTTTTCACCCGTAATCCATACTGACAATAGCAAGGCAATTTGATAGGACTCAAAAACTAGTCTGGTGGTCAGTCTGCGATCCGTCTAGATAACAAATAATAGTTCTAAGCCTACCAAATTCACACCCATATACTGTACCCTAAAATATAATGAGATAATAAACAAGCACGAGTAATTAACTCAAAACATTACGCACATTGTTCATACAACTTCCGACTCACAATGGGAATTGTAAAAATACACATTTGTCCCCGACGCAACCCTATTCATGTGCTCATAGCAAATAGGGTTGTCGCTTATGAGAAAAATAGATATCTAGCAATTACGGAGTCAGTAAATAACGCGTGTAGCTCCGAGCATGTTGTAGTTATATTGTATGTTACACCAAGATTTGTATATGAAAATATGAGTGTAATACTTGTATAATACAGCATGTTTATAAGTGAGCCTGTATTATATTAGTGTCAGTTTATTGATATTAGCCTCTTAACTCTTTTTAACAGTCTCGCGGCATCGGCCGTTGGGTGCAGTCGTGGCGCAGGCACTCGGTTCATTGATATCGCGAGTTTTGTAACTACCCTCTTTTTTTATTATCTCCTTTATGGAGGGGAATGAGACTATTGAGACTAATGTACTGTGTAGCAGTGAAATAAGCGATGTGATTGCGGATGTAGAATGTGTACGTGAGTTGGATGAAGTGTTGGATATGGGAATTATGTCGGAAAGTAGTGCTGAGATTAATTATAACGGGAGGAAGGTTGAGAAAAGGAAGGAAAGAGAAGATGATAGCAGCGAAGATGGATTTACTCAAGTTGTTTATAGAAAATCAAAGAGATTGCTAAGAAGTAATTCTAAGGATGTGGGAAATATTACTGATAGTGAAGTTCAAGCTGAGTCAACTGAAAATACTTACGAAGTATGTGTAACATCCTTAAAACCTCTGCCAAAGCAGATGGCATTTGCGAAATTACTTAAAGAAGAGAATATAAAAAATGTTACTAAAATTAAATACAAGAGTTTATATAAACTTTTGGTGGGATTTTCGTCTAGAGAGAATGCTGAGGAATTATTAAAATCCTCAAAATTTTTGGAATTAGAACTTAAGTGTCAAATGACTTATGAAACTAGCAATTCTTATGGAATTATTAAAGGAATTGATTTGGAGTTGACTGATGAGGAATTAATGAAGATTTTACAAAGTGAGCAGGAAATTTTATCGGTTAAGCGACTTAGAAGAATTAACTCAGAAGGAAAATGGGTAGACAGCGAAACTGTTCGTCTTTGCTTCAATAGTTCATCACTGCCTTCTTTTGTTCGAGCCTACGATTATCGCATCAGTGTGGAATCTTATGTGTTTCCAGTTTCGCAGTGTCATGCGTGCTGGAAATTTGGCCATATGACCAAACTTTGTCCTACAAAAAAAATTTTATGTCCAAAATGTGGTGGTTGTCACACTAATTGTGATGTTAAGGAGTATAAATGTCTTAATTGTAAAGGCCCTCATTTTACATTGGACAAAAAATGCCCTATGTTTTTGAAGGAAAAAAGTATACGAGAAATTATGAGCAAGGATAATGTTACATATCGTAATGCTCTTTTGACTTATTTAGCTAGTCAACCTAATAAAATATCATTGGAAGAAAATAATGAACATACTTTGGATAGCTCAGACATTCCGTCACAGGCAGAGACTAGTCAAGAGCCTAATAAAGAGTCTTATAGTAGTGTAACGGCACGTCGTATATCAAGAGTTAATCAAGAGCAAGGTACATCTTCAGGTTCGGAGACTCAAACAAATAAACAAGAAGTACATAAGAATAAGAGTAACAGTAAAAGCCGAAAAAGTGAGAAGAAAGGAAATAAGCGTGATGATGGAGGAATAACAATGGAAAGAAGTGATAATCAAGAGTCGATTAATGATCAAATGAATCTGGATTTAGACAGCTTGGAGGATAGTCATAATGAAAATATTGAAAAAATGGACTGGTTGAAATTAATGATGAAATTAAAAGGTATATATTATTCGGACTGTAGTGGTGCACAAAAAATTTATGATATTATTTTGGTATTACTAGGTGAAGTCAAAAATTTTCTAATGCGTTATTTATCGAAGGAAAGTTTTATTGATAATATTTTGAATAGATTTAATGGATAGTACATGTCATAATTTTACGTTAAATATTTTTCAATGGAATTGCCAAAGTCTTCTGCCTAAAATTGCGTGTTTTGGAGAGCTTTTAAATCAAATGAAAATCCATATAGCTATTCTAAGTGAGACCTGGCTAGAGCCAAGGAAAAAAACTAAAATAAATGGATATAATATATTTAGAACTGACCGTCATGATTCCTATGGTGGTGTAGCCGTAGTCATACATCACTCGATTCGAGCTTGTGCAAGTTCATTTAAAGTAAGTAGTAATAGTGGAATAGAAGTATTACATATTAAAATAAATAATTGCTCTAATTTACATAATATTGTGTCTGTTTATTGTCCATCATCAATTCGTACTGAAAGTTTTCATTGGGACGAATTGTTTTCGAAATTTCCTGATAAAACTTTGATAGCCGGTGATTTCAATGGGCATCATTGTACATGGTCAAGCAAGTCAGATGTAAGGGGGGTTCAGTTATGGGACTCGGCATTAGATAACGGGTTTATGCCCTTAAATAATTCTTCAGCTACACGGGTTAAATTGGTGAATGGTAATCTACAACAGTCATCACCGGATATAACATTTGTGTCATCCGATATAGCTGTTTCTTTCGACTGGCAAGTGCTCAATGAAAACCTAGGTAGTGACCATCTGATTATTAAGTTATCAATGAATTATCAGGAACCTTTGAGGGTAGTCAATAAACGTAATATGAGGCAGGCTAATTGGGATTTGTACAAAGAAAAACTTACTCAATATTTTACGAATCCCACGGTAGAAAATAATTTTATGAGTTTACAGGACAAATATGATTATTTTATTTCTCAGATTAATAAAGCAGCTGGTGAAAGTATTCCTATGATTAAATCATGTTCTAATCCGACTAGTAATTTTAAGCCAAAGCGATATTGGAACCAAACCCTGTCACTAGCTGTAGCACAACGTAGATTGTGTTTGGCAAATTTTAGAAAAAACCCTACGCCCGCTAATTACGATAGATTTATGGCTAAGGTTAAAGATTGCACAAAAAAAATAAGCGAAGCTAAATCAAGGTCTTATCGGGAGTTTTGTGACTCTATTGATGAAACGACTACAGCGTCCACCATGTGGAATAAGATGCGTTGGTTTAAGGGCTACAAACGACAAAAAACATTTGTTTCTAGAGAAAGACAGGAAGAACTGTTAGTTAGTCTTACCCCTGATTCAGTTCTTAACAAAGAACCTGTATTTTATTCTGAGAACCCTATGATGGAATGCGATTTTACACTTACCGAATTGAATAATACAGTTAAGAAAAAAGACACTTCGCCTGGGGATGATGGAATTTTTTACTCCATGATATATAATGCACCTGATGTGGTTAAGAGATTTTTGGTTCAAATTTATAATCTTATTTTACGAACTAGTTACGTACCTATCCAATGGCGAAATATACAAGTCATTTCTATCCCAAAACCTAGTACCGATCATACTGCTGCTGTAAAATTACGACCGATTTCGCTTATCTCTTGCATTTGTAAAGTTTTTCATCTTATGATATGTAAAAGGGTAGAGTGGTACGTGGAGAAAAATAAAATTTTATCACCTTTTACAGTTGGATTTCGTAGGTCTATTTCAAGTATAGATAGTTTAGTTAGAATTATTAGCCAAATTCAGATAGGATTTTCTCAAAACACTCCAACGTTGGCATGTTTTTTGGATGTCGAAAACGCTTATAATAATATTTCTATACACAAAGTTGTCGAGAATTTAGACGAACTTGAAATTGGACAAAAAATTTGCAAATATTTCTGGTCATTTTTAAGTGATAGAAATTTGTTTATTAGAGATGAGCATGGAAATTATATTCTAAAAAGGCACACACACATAGGATTAGCACAGGGTGACCCGAGTTCACCTTTATTTTTTAATATTACGACGCGCAACATTTGCAATGTCGTTCGAAATGTTATGAGGTCTCAATTCGCTGATGATTTTGTTTTTTATCATAGTCATAAGAACATTAATGTATCTCAAAATAATGTCCAGCAAGCCCTGGACGCTGTAGTTTTGATATTTGATGAACTTGGCCTGAGTGTGTCTCACTCAAAATCTAAATTTTGTCTCTTTAGTCGCGGGCATAGACGGATCCTGCCGCGTTTGAATATTTCTGGTAATCCTATTTCCCATTCTGAAAATATCAAATATTTGGGTATGTTTTTAGATCAAAGTCTTAGGTGGCGCAGGCATGTTAATGAAATTTCAGAGAAATGCTCAAAATTTATCAATCTTTTAAAGATTTTATCCGGCTCTAATTGGGGTGTTCATCCAAAACACTTAAGAAGATTATACATGGCAATCATTAGAAGTAGGATGGATTATGGATCCTTTCTTTATGATCATTGCGCGAGATCTCACTTGTCGAAGTTAGATAAGCTGCAAAATCAAGCTTTAAGAGTAATTGGTGGATTTATTAAAAGCTCTCCAATTCATGTAATGCAGAGTGAGTTAAGTTTACCACCTCTACATTTAAGAAGAGAATATTTAGCGTATAAGTTTTATTTAAAAGCATTGTCATGGCAAAATAATGTAACTGTAGATACAGTAAGTGAATTATATATGTCTAGTTTATGTCGATATTGGCAAAATAAAAATAAGCCCCTTTTGACCAAAATCTTCCATGAGACCAAAAATTGCAATGTGTACGCTTCGAGTCCTTTGGAAATGTTCAAAATGAATAAGTGGATGTCCTGTATTAACCTTAAAGAAATAATAGATGTTGACTTAAACTGTGTTGTAACTAGTAAGAACAGATATGAAGTAAACTCCCTAAGATCAGAGATTGTAAAAGAAATTTCTACCAAGTACATTGGATGGGATTGTATTTATACCGATGGTTCAAAAGAGGCCGGTGGTTCAGGTGCAGCATTTTTTCATGTTAACAAAAGAGTTTCAGGGTGTTTTAGAATAGAATCTAATTTATCAATTATGTCCACAGAACTTTTTGCTATTTCGGAGGCACTGTCTTATTTGTTGAGGAACAGTAGCAATATGCAAAAGAAAGTTGTGATCATTTCGGATAGCAAAACCGCTCTTCAACATTTGGCTCGGTGCGCCTCTGGACAAAGAGGTGTTCCGGTAGCCTACGAAATTATTAAGAAGATAATTAATCTTCAAGAGTACAGTTGGACTCTGAGAATGCAATGGGTACCTGGACATGTTGGTATTAGAGGTAACGAGGAGGCGGATCGATTGGCAAAATTAGGTATTCTACAAGGTAGGCTTATTAACTGTAGACAAGATTATTCCGAAGTTTTAACTTTATTCAAAACCTGCAATTACGAACACTGGCGAGAATATTTTGATGAACATTCAAAATTAAAAGGTATTTGGTATAAAACAATGCAATCGATGCCTCCTCGTATACCATGGTTTATAAAACCTGAGATGAGTCGTAAGGTTGTTAAATTAGCATTTAGACTGCGATCTGGGCACATTCCATCAAGAAAGTTCGCTTTTTTGATGAATAAGGCTGACTCACCGAATTGTGAAACTTGTGGTCAAGTCGAAGACGTTCAACACTTGTTGATGGAATGTGTCAAGTATCAGGCCCAAAGATTATCATTTTTTGAAAAATTTAATTTTAATCAATATGCGATGGGACTCGTGCAATCCATTCTTTCGGAACCAACTTCGGAAGAAGCCAATTCGTTTTTCCGTATTTTTGCCAATATCGATTATACAGTGTAAATTTTAATTATAAGTGTAAATTTAAGTAAAGGGTATAATGGGATTGACATATCTTCGGATAAAAATCCCTAAATAAATATAGATTAAAAAAAAAAAAAAAAAAAAAAAAACTCTTTTTAACGATTTTTGTATGGCTTCTGTGCATCGTCAATCTCTATTTTCGCTTGTATAATATTATGCTTTTTCGTTTGTATATTTGCCCCTTAATATTAACTCTATCTAAAATACTATCTGCTCCCTAAGCTAGGAAACTTTTCAGAACTGACGTTAACGAGAAGGCTTCTCTAGTAAATACCTTGACAGCGTGACCGAAAAGGTATTGAACCAACTCAATGTCAAGATTAGGATTCTGTTATGGCAAGTAGCGTTTCGCATTATGTTTACAGTTCTTACCTAAAAGCCTACGAGCTTTCGAGTTAAAAACTTGTATACTTACTATGTTTAACTACTACACTTCGTGATTAATAATAATAATAGCTCCCACACCGGTTTCGGTGACGGAGCTACGCAGGAGTAATTTTATAGTTCCCCCGTGTGTGTGCAATACACAAGAGCACTCTCTATTCCTTTTACTCTCATAACCCAGTGGGACGGCAGACCGACACGACACTCGTGATTATTATTGTGTTAGTAAAATAATATTATCTATTAAACTATCGTAATGATTCGATTAAGCATAATCGAATAACATTAGACCTTATATTTTGATAGCTTCGATAATAGACTTTATTGAAAGATGAATTTCACTTTTAATTCTTTGTCTGAATATTCCATTTAAAACAGTTTCCATTAAAAGTAGACAATATTAGTTTAAGAATTTTCATTATCTCGTTCGTTCGTTCATGTAATTATTTTTTTATTGGACATCTAATATTTTTCTCTTTTGTCGTCAATCTAATAAACTCTAAAATGTTTTTATTAAAACTTTTTTAAAATTTTTACAATTGGTAATTAAGTAGTACATAGTACATACGTCCAGGTACATACTGGTTCATAAAACAACAGCTGATTTTTGTTACCAATTGTTTTCTAAAAATATTAAATTATATCTTAAACTGAATCATCGTCTTTGAAAAATGCGATTAACTGAAGGCGATAAGAAGACTATTATATAAATGGAGAACATTATAAAGCTTAAAGCTGCGCTCACACCAAACTGACTGTCAGCTGCTGACTGTGACAAAGCTACATAAGGATCAATTCATCGCAACGTGACGCAAAGATGCATGTAAAAATTTGTACTGATTTGACAGATCTCAATTATGTGAGACGTCACAAATCTGTCAAATCTGTGGTCAAATCATCTACGCGTCGCGTTTCGGTCTGATCCCTCGCTCCCTTAAGCTGGGAACAAATTATCGGACTATTATATTATATTTTCATCGGATGTGGCTTGTTTCTATCTGATTAATACAAAATACACTTTACCTTGAGCGTTCGGACGTCCGAACAGAATCTGGCTGGCCGGACGTTTTAGCATCCGCGGACGCCCGAGGATGTACCGTGCACATCGTTAAGCCGCATCCATCAGCCGCGACTTAAGAAAACGTCCAATAATTTGTTTCCAGCTTTACTTTCAATGGCTGACAGCTGACACTCAGTTTGTTATCAAGTGCAAGGAGTGGGCAACGTGAGCAGTGCAACGATCATGATATTAATATCAAGTTACCAGCAAAGCTCTAAGGAAAAGCCTGCTCATTTAAACCCACGAATTAAATTGTAAGCGGGAACGGAAAATTTTAATTAATGCTCTCTTAAGCGTTTTATTTATTTCTCTTTCGGTCTCATTAGATTAAGAAAAGCGAAAAACTCACCGACGTTGCAGCAGGCGAGCACCGCGATAATCCAAATGGAATTCATATTTGATGATCACCTGAAATAATTGCATTTATGTTAATATTTTTAAATACTTTTCTAGAAGTATTTATTAGGTCAAAAGCAGGAATGAACTCAATGATTGGATTTTCTCTTATATATTGATTAAGAACCTTATTCCTTACAAATAAAAAGTGAACTCAATTATATTTTCTGATGTTGTATGGGTTAAGAATCAATACATTTTTAATTAATTAATAAGATGGAAAAAGTATTACGACAAGAATGACAAAATTCTGTTACCTTCTATTCAGAAAAATCATACGTCTTATGATTACTCTCAGGGTGAAGCCAAACGAGCGTAATTAATGTGAGTTGTGAGTCGCAGAATTTCGGTCGTGTAAATATCTTTTCATACAAATCAAAATGAAATTGAATGCAGCAGAATTTCTCCCAACCGAAATTCTGCGACTCACAACTCAAAAATTACGCTCGTTTGGCTTCACCCTTAAAAGCAAAAGATGACTTGTCTAAAAAGTTCTTCTCATTAGACAAAAAGCAAAAGTTCAATTCGTTCCAAAATTTCTGCATCAGGCTTTATTATTTTAATGCAAATCACTGCCTCGAATTGCAGATAGACTTTTCAGCTCGCAGACGTTTTCGATTAAAAATTTCCCTGCGACCGGATGACACGAGAGTTCCTTTTTTATCGCAGTCTATGAGTGCCGAAACTTCTGGATCCAGGATTTTGATGACTACAGACTTTAAAACCTGTTTTGGCGCGTGGACATAGTAACGCGGAAATAATAGAAATAACGCGGATACATTGCAAAACTAGATGACGCCCGCAACTCCTTGCGCCAAAATTGTTTATCGCGTGGAAACCGTAAAATTTTCCGGGATAAACCGTATCCTATGTCTTTTTCCAAGACTCAAAATATCTTCATACAAATTTCAGCAAAATCGGTTGACCGGTTTGAGTGTGAAGAGGTAACAGACACACTTTTGCATTTATAATATTAACTTACATAAGTATGGATTGGCCTTGAGCTGCTTTACACAAACATTTTCATGCTTATGTCATCCAAGTAGACTGTTGCTAAAGTGAAAACTGAATTTAAAATGAAACAGATCAGCATTAGAAGAGGAGATTGAACACTAAGAGTTATTGATTATTTTGTTTTTATCACAGAAAAAATGTAAAACTGATCGAAACATATTATTTTAATACCTCCATCGTGGGAATCGCAGACACAATAGATTTTCAATAGTTATGCGACAGCCGGGTGCCGCTTGGGGATTGATGGATTAAAATAAATGGGAATTTCGTTGTGAAGCTACACGTTTTAAAACAATAACCATCTTGTTTACTGGAGTGACCTAGATTTTTTAAAAAGTTAACTGCGTAATGTTGATTACATTAAATTTAACAATAATAATTATTGTATTATTCCTAACAACATCGTAACAGTCTCGATAAAATATCTCCAGACTCCAATTAAAAAACTATCTGGACAATTTTTACAAAATAATTACACAATTTTTAAAAAATAATTTAATAAATATATAAAATCTTAAACAAACACTAGCACAAATCTGTTTTTTTTTTTGTTTTTTTTTCAGACGCCATTACGATAAACATCAGTGTAAACAACTGCCTAAACTGATATTCGGTTTGACGTAAACACGATAAAAACGTGCCTCGACCGAACGCGATCAACACCTCATGAATAAATTTGCAAGTTTCCCTCCGACGCGACCAAAGACTTTGGACTTATAGTGATGGGCAGTTACGTCTTTATTGATTATCGATAAAATTATACTACCGCCATTGGCCGCTTACGACACGCGTTATCGGAGAAATGCGGTGACCACGTAACGTGTTTTTTAGTATAGGTATTAAATAAAATATAAAACTACCCTAGCGTTGGCAGTCATCTTATTACTGGCACCTTAGAATACTAAGACTTAAAAATACTAGGAACACTATTGATAAATTGACTCGAGCTGCAATACCGGGGTAATAAGAATAAAACATTTTCACCCTTTTTAGGGTTCCGTAGCCAAAATGACAAAAAAGGAACCCTTATAGATTCGTCATGTCTGTCTGTCTGTCTGTCTGTCTGTCTGTCCGTCCGTCCGTATGTCACAGCCACTTTTCTCCGAAACTATTAGAGCTATACTATTGAAACTTGGTAAGCAGATGTAGTCTGTAAACCGCATTAAGATTTTGATGCAAAAATGGAAAAAATATTAAAAATTTTAGGGGTCCCCATAGGTACAACTGAAACAAAAAAATTTTTTTTTCATCTAACCTATGCGTGTGGGGTATCTATGGATAGGTCTTCAAAAATCATATTGAGGTTTCTCATATCATTTTTTTCTAACCTGAATAGTTTGCGAGAGAGACTCTTCCAAAGTGGAAAAATGTGTGTCCCCCCCCCCTCTAATTTCTAAAGTAGAGGCATGATAATTCTAAAAAAAATATATCATGTAGATTACTATAAAAACTACCAACGAAAATTGGTTTGAACGAGATCTAGCCAGTAGTTTTTTTTATACGTCATAAAGAGTAAAGTACAACTGAAACAAAAAATTTTTTTTTTCATCTAACCTATGCGTGTGGGGTATCTATGGATAGGTCTCCAAAAATCATATTGAGGTTTTTCATGTCATTTTATTCTAACCTGAATAGTTTGCGAGAGAGACTCTTCCAAAGTGGAAAAATGTGTGTCCCCCCCCCTCTAATTTCTAAAGTAGAGGCATGATAATTCTAAAAAAAAATATATGATGTAGATTACTATAAAAACTACCAACGAAAATTGGTTTGAACAAGATCTAGCCAGTAGTTTTTTTTATACATCATAAATAGTAAACCTTAATCTAAATTTCATTAAATCGACTGAAATATAAAAATAAATCAAAAATATTTTAATTTCATAAAAATAAACCTTATTGCTGCTGCGGAACCCTCCATGGGCGAGTCCAACTCGCACTTGGCCGCTTTTTTATTCCTTTAGCGGCTTATTTTGTGTGTGAAACATGCAAATATAAAAATTTATCCAATGATCAAGGATATTTTTTGAAAATCTGTGGTCAAAAATTGCCATCAGATTCTGGTAGACCTATAATAGCCAATAACTGCGAACTTTAATATTGTACATTGAGTTAGCAACTTAGGGTGGGTTGCACCAGAGGCGTAGTTAAAGTTAAGGTTATCGTTAAATATGGCGTCCATAATGGACTTTTACTAGGGATTTGACAGTTCATTTGACTTTTTGTTATGGTTAGGGTGAATTGCACCAGAAGCGTAGTTAAAGTTAAGGTTAAGGTTATCGTCAAATATGGCGTCCGTTATGGATTTTTCCTAGGGATTTGACAGTTCATTTGACATTTTGTTATGGTTAAAGTTATAGTTAAAGTAAGTTGGTGCAACCCACTCTAAGTAATTGCGGATTTCACTCATAAATGGTTTCAGTTGGTATTTAGGTTTGCAGACGTGGTACAAAATATGTAAAACACATTTTATTGTTTGATAGTTGGTTATTCAGCTGTCAATCAGTAAAACAGGTTTTGATTGGTTGCGTAGTTTTTATTGGAAAATGAAAAATCAAAAGGATTCATCAATCATCAAAATCAAAAGGAATGGAAGGAGAGGAAATTCCTTATTATGATGCTGCCTGAAAGATGGCAAAAGGTCATTGATCAAAATGGTCAATACATTACAGAATAAAATTATTTAGTACCATGAAAAAATTGTCTTTCATTTTCTTAAAAAAATCCGCAGTCACTTAGTTGCCAACCTTTTATTTTTTAAAGCTTTTTAATATTTGATGTTGTAATTTATTAAGCATTTTATTTATTCTTTTCCACCTTCTCGCACTATTGGCACCTACACAATTTTGTCTCTGAACACCTAAAGGTTGACTGGCAGAGAATGCCATTTGGCATTAAGTCCTCCTTTGTACCGATGTGCATAAAGTATGAATAAATAAATAAATAATTTCATTCAGTCTATTTCTTCAGTAGATAAATATTCATACGGCGTATACTCATTAACTAAAGCTATATTTTCGACATGTTTTCGACGCGTTTTACTCAAACTCAACAACATGCTTAGATCCCCTAAAACGTTGGCTTAATGTGCACCGTTTATCGTATCTTATTATATCCTAACTACCTCATTATCTATTGTCTCTCAGTTTCCTGTGTGTTCGTTGGAACGACAATTTTGCGTGGGTAGGTTGAATTAAGCTGAGCTATTTCGTATTTACCTCTATACCTCACTGTTATGGTGTAATAAAGAATATAAAAGGCAGATCAATATAACAATAGAAAGAACAAATATGTTTAAGAAAGTATTTTTTGAAACAGCCGCTTTCAATTCTGAGAAAAGATAATACGAAAGAGAGAGAAAATACGCACAAAATAATTAAAAATATAATATGTCATGTGCAAAATGAAAGCGCATATAAATGAATTTATTTTAATATTACAAACACTTTAAAATCATCAAAAATTAGTTTTACGCTTACCATACCATTATAAATTTAAGTTACGAACGCCTCTGTGGTACCGTGGTCTAGAGCCTCGCTCTTGACTCGGAGGTCGCGGGTTCGATTCCCATGACGTTGGAAACATGCTATTTCCAAGTTTGGTTAGGACAATGCAGGCTGATCACCTGATTGTCTGACAAGTAAGATGATCTATGCGTCGGATGGGCATGTAAAAAGTCGGTTCTGCGCGGTGCGCCTGATCTCTCGCCAGTCGTGTCGGTCTTCCGTCCCACTGGGTTATGAGAGTACTAACAGGAATAGAGAGTGCTCTTGTGTACTGCGCACACACTAGGGCACTATAAAATTACTCCTGCGTACCTGGCCTGGTTTCAATGAAACCGGCCACCGTCATTGAAACCGGTGTGGGGAGTATTATATAAAATTATAATACGAATTATATTTTCCCGATATCGATAAAAATAAATTGCACGTCACTAAAACTCAGTCTATTATCAGGTACAGCTTTAAAAGAAAAGCCTATAGAATGGTTAAGTTTATTTACGTAGTATTTAGGAACAAACTCTAAGCTCAATAATTACTGTATTATTCAGATGTTCATATTGTATAATCATATTTTGTTTTAAAGGTATCGACAGCTCTAAACATTATAAATAACCATCGGTTAGATTGACCATAAAAATTCATATAATTTGTACTAGGTATATAATATGTTACCGCTAGAATGCGGAATACGATAATATGCACATTAACGAGGTAAACTGCAGATGTCCTTATACCATACGTTATAGTGTATTTAAATCAATTAAGTAGTTAGTAAGACTGATGTTTTTGATCATTTTTCTGCCATTTGACAAACGATGTTTGCTGAATAGGCGCCGGCAGCAATTTCGGCAACCGGCGCCGAAAATAATTATTCCCTACAACTAAATATTTTTTCAAACAAGAATCTGTTATATGCAATTTACTGCATGCATGGTCGTTAGTCCGCAGATTAACTAGGTATTCTGTAGATCATCTCGTTAAAGTAAGAATAGAATAAACTTTTTGCATTTTAACTGACTCACCCAGATAATCTGCAGAATACCTTGTTAATTTGCAGTCTAACTGGTTTACGCACATTAGCGGTGACATACTCGTATATAATAAAAGCTTCGTAATCAATCAATCAGAATCCTATTTATACACTTTCACAGTTTACTAATCGAATAATTATAGTGACACTTTTTTATGGCTCTAGTTTGGGATATGGAATAAATGTGTTTATTTATATTCTGATATACCTAGTTGTTTAGAAGGATGTTTTGTAAGCGAAGCTTTATTTCAACACTTTTTAACTACGTAAAAATTATTTAGAGTACTCAATAAAAAGATATATTTATTTAAAAACACGTAAATATGACACTTTATTATAAAGATTATTTGTCCAGAGGCTGTTGTAATCTGGTCGTAACGTGTACACCCTGGGGAAATTATTGGACGCTAAATACGGACAATGAAATATCGCGCCCAAAGCTGGCTTCAGGGCCGCTGTGGTACACGGCGTGAAACAGCGGGTTGCGCGTCCAAGAACCACGTGTGACCTAGTCAGGACTGCATGCGCCAATTTAACCTAGAGTTAAATTTAACCCTGACGGACCCTGTAAATCCTGGGTTAAAGTTAGTCGTGGATTAAAGTTAACCTAAGGTCAAATTTAGTACTTATAAGGTCAAAGTTAGCTTATGGTTAAAGCTTTTTACATGGTCCAATAAAAGTGTGTCGTGTTTTATCTTTTATTAAGTTTTGTGTCACGGATATTGTATGCACATAATTTAAGGGAAAAAATTTTTTAAACTTGATTGCAACTGTGATAAAATGAATAATTAATGTATTTTGAAAAAGCTGTCCCGGTGAACTTCATGTCACTTTAAAACCTTCCCTGGACTTCTACAATCAACTTAAAACGTTAAAGTTGGGCTAAACTAGCTATTATCAGCTTACTCCAAGACTATGCTCCAAATTGCAGCTATATGCTCACAGTATAAATGCTGTTAGCGACAGTACTTCAACATCACAAAAAATGAATATCTAACAGTCATCTAAGACTATATTCAGGGGGTGTCCGACGCCTTAGCACCCTTGTCACTTTGACAGACACAAATTATGTTCAAAATGAAGTTACCGCAAGATTTTCTATTCCAAAAGCTTTTATAAGTTTTGCGAAAAATAATTATAACTTTTTCATCCCCCGAGCGAAACTTCGAACACGATATAGATAAATCTATTTGGAGTTTTTTAATTTAAATTAGCGGATTGACACAACTTTTTGCGTCAACTTTCGAGAAACTTTTAAGTATTTTGTTGATGTAAATGACACTTTAATTTTCTTGAAGTTGACTCTGGAACAAAAATTTGTTCCATACGAGAAATTAAATAGGCAGATGATATACCTACGTCATTTGGTTGGGTCAGGTTAGGTTAGATTCCTGATCTGCCACATGGCCTCCAAGTAGCAGACTCGGGGGGCGTCTGCTACAGCCCTGGTGGGGGTTGAGGAGGAGGGCGCACGTGTTGTGCGCCCATCGTGGAGTCTTCGGACCGCTGGCGGGGTCGCGGATGTGTGTATCGTTCCCGTGGCCCCGTCAAAAGGCGGCGTGGCGGAAGATGGGTGGGGGGTTTAGTGGGTAAACCGTGGTCTCATTAGCTACGGGAGTCCCACATCACCGCTCGGGTCAGCTAAATTGCGTAAGTCAATCAATTTTTTTGGTGGTAAAAATAGTATTTAAACACATTAATAATATTTTTTGCAGCTTCAAATCGCGATTGCGATCAAATAAACTCCCTAGTTTAAAAGACCAGAAATAGCAGAAAAATGGTTTTTGTATCCTGATGAAGCAAACGTTATGTAGATTTTGATTTTGATTTTGATTTTGATTTTTGAACGTTATGTAGCTTTATAAGTAGTTGTGATTGTAATGTGTACAAAACTCAAAAGCTACCACAGTGTTTTTCGATGCGTACTTACTAGCAACAGTACAAAGCGAAGCGAAGTTCAATTAAAACACTTTTTCATAAAAAACGGAAAAAAAAACGGAAAAAAAGACGAAAAAAATTCCTTTCTAAGCCAAAGTACTATTTAACTCCACTTAGGTATTTAAATGACTTTCTTTGTAGAGTTAAAATTAGACCTTTTTAAGAGGAAAGATCAAAGAGTCTCAAAAGTATAGACTAGTGAGCGGATTGGCATAAGTGGTTTTACGGGTTTTGATACGTAATCGACCGTAGACTTGAGGTCAACATAAGAACAGCGGTACTGAAACGTAGAATAAGGGTCTAATGACACTTTTATTTATAGTAAAAATTATTTATTTAAGACACCGCTCCAGAGTGAATTTCATTTTCGTAATTTTTAGGGTTCCGTAGCCAAAATGGCAAAAAAGGAACCCTTATAGATTCGTCATGTCTGTCTGTCTGTCTGTCTGTCTGTCTGTCTGTCTGTCTGTCTGTCTGTCTGTCTGTCTGTCTGTCCGTCCGTATGTCACAGCCACTTTTCTCCGAAACTATTAGAGCTATACTATTGAAACTTGGTAAGTAGATGTAGTCTGTGAACCGCATTAAGATTTTGATGCAAAAATGGAAAAAGTATTAAAAATTTTAGGGGTCCCCATAGGTACAACTGAAACAAAAAAAATTTTTTTTCATCTAACCTATGCGTGTGTGGTATCTATGGATAGGTCTCTAAAAATCATATTGAGGTTTCTCATATCATTTTTTTCTAACCTGAATAGTTTGCGAGAGAGACTCTTCCAAAGTGGAAAAATGTGTGTCCCCCCCCCCTCTAATTTCTAAAGTAGAGGCATGATAATTCTAAAAAAAATATATGATGTATATTACTATAAAAACTACCAACGAAAATTGGTTTGAACGAGATCTAGCCAGTAGTTTTTTTTTATACGTCATAAATAGTAAAACTTAATGAAACAAAAAAAAATTTTTTTCATCTAACCTATGCGTGTGTGGTATCTATGGATAGGTCTCCAAAAATCATATTGAGGTTTCTCATATCATTTTTTTCTAAGCTGAATAGTTTGCGAGAGAGACTCTTCCAAAGTGGAAAAATGTGTGTCCCCCCCCCTCTAATTTCTAAAGTAGAGGCATGATAATTCTAAAAAAAATATATGATGTATATTACTATAAAAACTACCAACGAAAATTGGTTTGAACGAGATCTAGCCAGTAGTTTTTTTTATACGTCATAAATAGTAAACCTTAATCTAAATTTCATTATATCGACTGAAATATAAAAATAAATCAAAAATAATATAATTTCATAAAAATTAACCTTATTGCTGCTGCGGAACCCTCCATGGGCGAGTCCAACTCGCACTTGGCCGCTTTTTTATTAGTTAATTTATCAGTACCAAATTGCTACCTGTAACAAGTAAATATTATTACACGAGCTTTTGCCCGCGGCGTTAAGAAGTATTATTATATACAAACTTTCATCCCCTATTTTAACCCCTTGGGGTTAGAATTTATCAAAATCCTTTCTTAGGGGATGCCTTTTTTTTTTTTTTTCAGGGGGCGACCCGAGCGGTGATATGGGACTCCCGTAGCTAATGAGACCACGGTATACCCACTAAAACGCCCCCCCATCTTCCGCCACGCCGCCTTTTGACGGGGCCACGGGAACGATACACACATCCGCGACCCCGCCAGCGGTCCGAAGACTCCACGATGGGCGCACAACACGTGCGCCCTCCTCCTCGGCCCCCACCAGGGCTGTAGCAGACGCCCCCCGAGTCTGCTACTTGGAGGCCATGTGGCAGATCAGGTCTGTGGCTCTGCCACCGACCACACCTCGGCCGCAGAGGATAGGGCAAGCGGCGCACCGCAATACCTACTTGCCTCTTCCTCTGCGGCCCCACCTCGGTGCGCATCCGCAGCGGACTCCTCCAGTCCGCTGGGAGCGCCCTCCTCGGGCCAGGCGGCGACACCGGCCGGCCCTGGTTGCCTCTTCGCTTCACCGCGGTTGTCCAAGCCGCGGTTACTAGAGCCCCACCGCCACGACAAGGCGAGCAACCATCGGGGGGTTCTTAGGGGATGCCTACGTTATAAATACCTGCATGCAAAATTTCAGCCCGCTCCATCCAGTGGTTTGGGCTGGGCGTTGATAGATCACCATGTCAGTCAGTCACCTTTGAGTTTTATATATATATATAGATTCTAGTATAATTACGTATTTTAAAAATATTTAAATGTCATTCATCTTTGGAAGTCGTTTAAAAATACTGCGTACAAGAAAGTGCTCCTGAGTGTATACACGAGCGCCTTAAAATAAACAACTTCCTCTTATGAGAAATACTTAAAATTTTCCTTAAGACGGTCGCTTTGGTAACGTACGAGGATTTTCGTACGAAGCAACAAAATTTAAGAAAAATTATCCTGAAATGAACGAGTGGAATGCAAATGTTTAAATAAAAATACTGAAGGAACAAAGTATTATGATGTTTGCTTTATCATTACGGTAAACAAGGAATCAAACAGAATTATGTCAATCATGAAAAGCAATCTATGTTGTTATTGTCTGTCAAATGGCTTCTCCAACGTATAGGATAAAGACAGGAAAATGAACTAGTATAACAATTAGGAAATATAATATTAGAATATATATTAAAATATTTTAAAAGTCCGGCTTTATTATTTGTTCATTAATAATATTGGGTCATAGTTTTTAAGTAAAGATTATTTAATTCCATAAAATACAGTATCAACATTTTTCAGAATTACAGTGCTGCTTGCACTGTAATTCTGAAAAATGTTGACATTGAAAACCTGAATGAAAGTGCTGAACAGATTTTGATAAAACTTCGTTAAACATGGAGACTGCCGGGGAAAACGCCTGCAGGATTTCACGAGCAGCATCCACACTAATATTATAAATGCGAGTGTTTGTTTATCTGTCTGTTACCTTTTTACGCTTAAATCGCTGAACCGATGTTAATGAAATTTAGGGTAAATTGCACCAGAAGCGTAGTTAAAGTTAAGGTTAAGGTTATTGTCAAATATGGCGACTTTTGCTAGGGATTTGACAGTTCATTTCACATTTTGTTATGGTTAAAGTTATAGTTAAAGTAAGTCGATGCAACCCACTCTTAGTATGCAGATATTTTGAGTCCCGAAAAAGGACATAGGAGAGTTTTTGTTCGAAAAAATTTACGATTCCCGAGCGATAAACCAAATTTGGCGGAACGGAGTTGCGGGCGTCATCTAGTTTAGAAAAGATGACGCTCGCAACTCCGCTCCTCCGCAAAATATGTTTGCACTAGACGTTCCGCGCGGCTTCGCGCGCGTAATATTTCACAGACAAATAAGTCCACAAAAATAGCCTATGATAACATAAAAATTGCTCACGTAGTTCGTGAGATAAGATCTTTCAAATAATTTCCCCCGTTTTCCACATTTTCCTCTATTTCTTCGCTCCTGTTAGTCTTGGCGCGATAAAATATAGCCTATAGCCTTCCTCGATAAAAGGGCTATCTAACACTGAAAGAATATTTAAAATCGGACCAATACTTCTTGAGATTAGCGCGTTCAAACAAACAAACAAACTCTTCATAATAATTTTAATATTAGTATAGATTTAAGCCTAAAAGAAAGTGCTGAACCGCTATTGATAGAACTTCGTAAACATGAGGACTGCCGGGAAAATGTGTGCAGGATTTCATGAGCAGCATTTATCATAGAGCATTGAATTTCAGGCTTCGACGGTAATAACATCTCTCAATATTTGACAGTGGGAATTTGGGAAGTGGGAACTCGCACCCCGCTCCCCGCCCTCCGCTCTCACCACTAATGACTGAATCGTTTTGGGGGAGAATATTACGTATTAATGAACACCTAAATATTCATAAATACATAATAATGGTTACAAATGAGGTGATTATAAACTGAGCGTAATATTTCAAGTTAATACCATGATGCTAATTGTCCAGGGAAATCGTGAGTAAATAATATAGTATAAATAAAAATAAAAGAGTACATAAGTATGTGTAATAATTATTGATCATTTTTTTTGCAACTATCATAATAAAATTACTTATAAGTTATAAGCAAGGAAGTTGTTAAACTATTTTTCTAATTAAATTTAATTGATGGAAAGAATATTTTATTTTAATCATAGGTAAATCAAAAATTCAATGCATTCCAAAACTAAATAAACATACATACCTGCCTAATTTTATCATTAATTTGCAATAATTTTTCTAAATTAATTAAAACAAGTACATGTCTAAGTATAATTTTTCTAAAACATAAAAAAAACGAAGTACAGTTTAGTAATTACTATTATATCAAAAAATATTTTAGCGAATAAAACTTACCAAAAATGTTTTATTTATCACACTAGCACTGAACGTTCACACAAGATATGAAAACAATAATTCGCAAAATGTTTTCGTTTCCCGCCATCCAGAGGGCGCGAACGTGCTCCCTCCTCAGCGGTCGCAACGTCACTGGACCGGGAGTTCGAAATTCGAAGATACTAATCATGGCCGCGATAAAATTACTGTAATTTGGGTAATTTGAATATAGAACGAGATCAAATCGTGATGAAAAATTACCAGCCACTGTTTCAGGAAAGGTTTAAATTACAGGTTACAATGTAAATTTTTAACTGATTTACTATTATGATGTGTACCAAAATACTCGCTAATTATTTTATTAGTAAATAAAATTGAAATTATTCTACTAAGTCTATGCTACAGAGTAATTTTTAATGTACTTAAATTATAAATTGCAAGATATCAAATGACTAACAAAGTTTGTAGTCGTACGGCTACGAATATAAATCTGACCTGATGTTCTTAAGATAATATATATAACATATAATATAATAATAGATATTAATATGTAAAAACCTTATTTAAATTTTTAAGGGTTCCGTAAGTAATCAAACGAAATTCTTATCATAACTATGAACAACCTTTAATAATGATAACTAGGTCAAAATAACTATGTTTCTTCTTTAGTGCAATAAAAACGTACAAAACTTAGTAATTTTTAATTGCAAGGATATCATTCTTGAAATGAATCCCACTAGGATCGAACTTCTTTTTTACTTCCTCAAACTCTTTGGGCAGCAGGTTCTTAGTGGCCAGGAATACCAGCTTGAATTGATGTTTCTGGCGGTCGTTGCATTCTCTGCACGCGTCGTCTAGGGCCTCTTTCATGTGGTCTGAAATGTGTAAAAATCATTGTTATCTATAATATCATTATAATATATAAGGCTTTAAACTCACATGAAAGTGAATCATCACCGGACAGCCTAATAATCTCTAATTGAAGGATTGTAGAGACTTCAAATTTAGGGGGAGTGTTCTCCGCATAACACAGACGTAGGCATTGACTTCATAACATTTACCCAATAACGATGAAGCCAAAAGGAAGGGTTTGTCATGGAGCTCTGGGATTAGATTTTGCGTTCCTATGCACATTTCGATAAAAAAAAAAACGATTCGAAAGGAATTCGAATCACAGATTTAAAGAATTTGAATGTTGTTACTGATATTATAGACTATTGAAAGTTCTAATTACTAAAGTCCAAATGCATCGAGGCACCAACATAATATAAAATAGCTTTGTATGAAATTGTTTGTCACAAACTTTTGAATATACTATATGTACTCACTTTTGTATTTTAGACCGAGTTCGCTGCATGGTCCTTTGTCAATGAAGCAATTCACTTGTTCTCGTAATTTATCTACATTTTGTACTAATTCCTCAGTGTTGAAACTGTCTACCAAATCTGTGTATCCATGCGCAATCGCAAGCACACAAGCAAAAACTATCAACTTCATTTTCAGACTTTTCAAAAAAGGAAAGGTTCTATTTTCGACAACGGATATTTTTTTTAAAGTACACAACGCCGCAAACTTCAAAATATGTAATGAAAACTAAAATACCAACCGTTATATTTATACAAAGATACGAATATTATGTTATGTAATTTCATATTGATGAATGCTATTTAAAACATTTTTACGGTTATAGCTTCATTTAATTTAAAATTTTAATGATAATTTAGTTAACTTTATAATGTAAATTACACTGGCGCAAATTTATTTAGCTAGCAGCAGCCGACCAGCAAACACCGATTCGACAAGCTCATAGAGTAGTCTTTCGGTAGCGGCTCGGTTCATAGGTTACAGAGTACGATAGCCTTTACGTAGTCTACTCTGGACACCTAAGTCATAGGCTAGGAATGAGATAGCCTTTACGTAGTCCATTCCGAACCCTATTGCAGTTAGGTCAAAAGTAAGAAACACCAGTTAGTGTAAACTGTTCCTTACAATAGTAATTGTGTGTACGCATCTTTATATTGTGACAATACATGTATAAACTGTGGCCGGCTGTTTCATTTATTATCACAACTACCCTACATCTGGCGCCCAACGTAAAATAAAGAACCTACAATCTACAACAAATAAAGTACCCTACAATCTGTAACGAGAACATTAATACGACACAGCGCAGCGCGTGGACACTGGACTCGAATGCTTTCCCGCTCGCACTTACGCTTCAAGTTACATAACACCACCGCCGGGCCGCCTATATAAAGCGCGACTCGTGCCTTGTTAATTCACTTAGCTAGCAGCAGCCGACCAGCTAACACTGATTCGACAAGCTCATAGAGTAGTCTTTCGGTAGCGGCTCGGTTCATAGGTTACAGAGTACGATAGCCTTTACGTAGTCTACTCTGGACACCTAAGTCATAGGCTAGGAATGAGATAGCCTTTACGTAGTCCATTCCGAACCCTATAGTAGTTAGGTCAAAAGTAAGAAACACCAGCTAATGAAAACTGTTCCTTACAATAGTAATTGTGAAAGCTTCTTTATATTGTGACAATACATGTATAAACTGTGGCCGGCTGTTTCATTTATTATCACAACTACCCTACATCTGGCGCCCAACGTAAAATAAAGAGTAAAGACCCTACATCTGGCGCCCAACGTAAAATAAAGACCCTACAATCTGGCGCCCAACGTAAAATAAGGAATATACAATCTGTCAACAAATTATTATAAAAAGTGGGTAGTCTGATAAAATACGATGTCACCGCCATTGCCGCCAGCCTTATTGCAGGGGGAGGGCAAAGAAGAACACCCTGTTGAATATGCTAGTCGACTACTGACACCTGCGGAAAGAAATTATTCAGTCACTGAAAAAGAAGCACAAGTCATTGTATGGGCAACGAAACATTTCAAGGGATTAAGATATGAAGGAACGAATAACAAACTGGTTCAACATAAAAATAACATACGGCCAGAAATGTTACCTGCTATACGTTTCTCTATGAACACAGCACATAATAAAAGCACAGGATATACAGCAGCACACCTCACGTTCGGAAGAGAATTGCGAACACCATATGATATCACTCATAATTTCACTGAAATTGTCAACACTGAAAATTTTGTACCTGCAATCACGCCATATTTAAAACAACTAGCAACGGACTTAACTATTGCTAAAGAAAATGTTGAAAATATGCAAGATAACAACAGAGAAAGAGCAAATAAGAAAAGAAAACCAGATCCTGGTTATAAAGTCGGAGACTTAGTCTTAGTGGAAACGCATCCAATCAGCCGTCGTGAAAAACAATTCTCAGCAAAACTCGCTCCTCGCCGTGACGGACCGTATGTTGTAATGAAAAAATACGGTCATTCTATTTACGAGGTTGCCAATCCTAGTGAACCAGAGAAGCCAGTTGGGAAATACCATTCTTCTGCAATAACCAAATTTGAAAAGAGAGATGATGAAACTCCAATTCCAGTCCTACCAATAAAACGACGTGGACGTCCAAGGAAGCAACCTTCTTCGTAATCCTGGTGCTCTTACGGGACGTCTGCGAGCACCAGAGGGGGAGACTGTAACGAGAACATTAATACGACACAGCGCAGCGCGTGGACACTGGACTCGAATGCTTTCCCGCTCGCACTTACGCTTCAAGTTACATAACACCACCGCCGGGCCGCCTATATAAAGCGCGACTCGTGCCTTGTTAATTCACTTAGCTAGCAGCAGCCGACCAGCTAACACTGATTCGACAAGCTCATAGAGTAGTCTTTCGGTAGCGGCTCGGTTCATAGGTTACAGAGTACGATAGCCTTTACGTAGTCTACTCTGGACACCTAAGTCATAGGCTAGGAATGAGATAGCCTTTACGTAGTCCATTCCGAACCCTATAGTAGTTAGGTCAAAAGTAAGAAACACCAGCTAATGAAAACTGTTCCTTACAATAGTAATTGTGAAAGCTTCTTTATATTGTGACAATACATGTATAAACTGTGGCCGGCTGTTTCATTTATTATCACAACTACCCTACAGTTGTATTTTTTTTTCTGAGAAAAACTTAGCCTAAAATGAGCTGTTGATGTATGTACTTAGGTTAGTTCTTGTAATATACTTTAATCTAATTCTATTATAAATAATTTAATATTATTATCTCGACAAACTGTCACAAGAGTTATAGCTAAATTAAAATTCGCTCCAATTTCAAATTCTGATTTTGCCTTAGATTAAATCTCTTGTCAATAATAATTAATTAAGTATATTCTGACAAGAACCCTAAAATTTAAAAATAAAAAAGTCATACAAAATATTTATTATCAGTACTTAATTTAAATTAAGACGACGCGACGCCTTAATAATTTGGCTGTAGCGATATCGATTTTTCTCAGCAATGACTAAAGCTAAGAAATTAAAGTTCATTGTCAGTATTCATCATGTCTTTGTCTTTGAATTACCCATAGTATATTAACACGATTGGCCAAATTTTATAACACAGAATAATCAATCAAAAAGACCTCTGTAAAAAGGAATTCTAATTTTGCCAACAGAGGAGAGTGATTTAAGCTTCCCAAAATTTGTACATAGATTGGTTCAAGCATACACTTTAATTTGAACGCTTATAATATTATATGAAAAATATTTTACATTACGCGACAAAAACCATTTTGTCGCTTACGCCCTTTCCATTTCTTGCTGTTCCATTTCTTGTTTTTTTCTATGAGAGGTTGGGCCGGCCTCTCATAGAAAACAAGCAATCTAAAACATATCCAACACGGCTTAACACATGAGGCACGAGCGAAAAACTTTGGATACTTTTTGACGAAAAATAGGGAAACGTAGGTGAACGAAATTTTGCACAGTTATTTATTTTATATGGCAAAGGAGTGCATCGAGCTAATATTGCTTTGAAATTATGCTTTTATCATACAGTCTGTCAAGAAAGTCATGACAGGCGGGAAAATTTTTAAATGAAAAAAATAATATGAGAACTTTATTAATTCGAAATAAAAATATGCAAGGTGACAATATTTATTATGTAATAAGCGTTCTCTGTAAAAATACAAAGAAAACAACACACCTTTTAAGCGTGATTACGTTTAGAAAATTTTCCCGCCTGTCATGACTTTCTTGACAGACTGTACATTTTTTTAACAAATAAAACATTACACACACTACAACACACACACTAGGAGATTTTGATTGACAAGCCTATACACACGAATTATACTCTTTTATTTATGGTTGAAGTCTGTTGTCAAATTGAAAATAGATTTAGTTTTTTTATTGAATCTTAAATACTGCATTAGACAATCACTACACGGCCAGTCTGCCATCATTTGACTTTGCTCCCAAATTTTGCTGTGTTTTCTAATAAGTGAATGAATGAATGAATGAACTCGTGACGCTGAGGTGCTTGCATGGGCAAGGCGCGCCTCAGCGTCACGAGTTTTCCCATTTGTATGGACAAATCACAAAAAATTTGGCCTTTCAGCGCCTTTGTTACACCCTGTAGTTTATAATATTAGTTTATAGTATATTAGTGTGGATTAGTAATCGTAATTTAGTACTAATTTGAATAGTTATGTTAATTTTACATTAAAAATATTATGTATTACTGTTAGATATCTTCATCATCGTTAAATTATAATATGGTGGTGATCATAATTTTTTAAAATTATTGTCGAAATAAACTACGAATTACCGAAAATTATTTGTGAGAAGAAACATAATTATTATGTTGAAATATTTTAACTTTTAATACACTCACAACTTGAGTTGGTATAACTTGCTTGCGTGACGCCACCCATTCATTTGGTAGATATTTTTATTTGAGATCAAAACATTATCTTATTGTTATAAATAAAATTGATTCCAAGAAGGTTTAAGTGGTTTTATCGTTTCACCTTAATTGTCTTGCTCGAAAAACTAATAGCCATTTATATAGAATTAATAGTGCTGCTACCGATATTTAGAGGTGTAGAATAAATCCCACCAAAAACATAAATGTAAATGGAGAGCCACGTTCCATACAAACATTATTCTTGTCTATGGTCTTCGCCGTAAAAAGGATAGAGATCTAAATAAGTGCCAAGTTTCATGGAAAATCGAAATATATGTATGCATAGGAACCAAATAACATTATGAACAAATAATAGAGTCTATTTCTTTGCTTTATTGAATACTAGCTGTCCCGGCAAACGTTGTTTTGCCCATATAAAGTATTTCTACTTCATCAGTTAATCCAAAATCTTCCCCCCTCTTTTGTCCCCTAAGGGGGGGGGGGAGGCTATACACCAAATGTTGAGTTGGAAAATACAGTAAATAATATGAAGTAAGTCCATTAAAGAAAAAAGTTTGATACAAAATCTTACCCCCTCTTTGGTCCCTTTAGAGGGGGGGGGGGATTTTTATACACCAGATGTTGAGTTGGAAGAAGACAAATATACTTGAAACAACAAATGTACTTGAAATATTCACAAAATCTTTAATTATATTTTTCCTTTTATAATATATTATAATAAAAGTAAAATAAAATAAATATTTAAGGGGGTCTCCATACAAAAAACACAATTTTTGTCTAGTTTCGCTCTTTCCAACTCGCACTTGACCGTTTTTTTTTTGTTTTCGGATTTTTCCCTACGCTTACACACAATTATCGAGCTGGATTCCAAATTTCAGCCTTCTAGGTCATCTGGAAGTGGGTAAGAATTTTGATCTAGTCAGTCAGTCAGTCAGTGATAAAAATGTAGATTTTCGGGCGTTAATATCTTAATAACCGTTTGAGCTCATGAAATTTAGAGCATATATTTATCTCGCAAGTCTCATTATATGAGCCAAATTTGAAACGTTTATGTGAAATAGTTTCTGAATTATGATGGGGTCAAAGGTAGCTGCAAATGGTTCGTGTAATATTACACACGGTGCTGCTCGCCATTCTGTTATGCTGGAACTTGGCTGGACACGCAACCGCGTGTCTAGATTTAACTTGCTCTCGGGTTTTATTTCTTGCATCAGTAGCAAATGTTTTAGACTTTTAGAAAGAAATCGTTTGTTTTTAGACCGATTTGAGTGTGAGGATCATGTATTGGCTCTTATTTAGAATATTTTAGAAGATTATTTTAAGCCAGTGGCTAAGTTTTGCACGCTTGACAACAGATGACAATGATACACCTGTACAGTAATTCAGTTGCCTATAATCTTTGATTATAATCAAAGCCTATAATAATGACTTTGTAAAATATACAAAATTAATTAGAGTTATAACTTCATACTATACCGTCAGAACATGCGAACGTGTTTTCAAGATGTATTTAGATAATAATATTATATGATTATTTGCTAAAACTAGAGATCGCCCAACGGTCAAAATTCAACCTCAGATAAAAAAATTAATTACAAAATATTGACTTTATTATTTTTAGACATACATAAGTGATTCCTGCTTATTAAAGTCAAAATATGATGACAGACTGGCCGTGTAATAATTGTCTAACATTACTTACGATTCAATTAAAAAAAACTAAATCTATTTTCAATTTGAAAACAGACTCATAAATATAGAGTACAATTCGATGACAATTCGTATGTTTAGGCTTGTCCTTAGTGTGTGTGTTGTAGTGTGTGTAATGACGTTTTATTTGTTAAAAAAAGGTATGATAAAAAGATAAAATTTTGAAAATAATAATATTAGCTCGATGCATTTCTTCACCATATTAAACTATAACTGTGTGAAATTTCACGCGTCTACGTTTCCCCATTTTTCGCTCGCGTATTATGATTAGCGGCCGCCCAAAAAACGCGCTTTTATGATATGCCATCAGCTGTTTCTACCGGGTATTGGGTGGATGAATCGCAAGACCATTATAGGAATCACAATTATATTGTTATCAGTAACTTTTCTGAACAAATTTACAGTAAAAGAAATAATATTCTGAACTTCAAGAAGAAGAAATTAAGATGACGTCACGACACGATCGTTAAAACATCTGAAAGGCGGGAAAACTTGGAATCTAATTCGCCCGGTCATTAGGTACAAACTTTAATCGACTTGCCTTGTAAGGTTGAGCATGACTTGATCTTCTAATTGCCTTCGAAGGACGATGCTATTACAATGGCAATAAAGTCCAAAAACTATTGCTTAGTTCAGCTATTCCCAAAGTGTGATTCGTGAAGGCTCCGCGAGCGATTTATAAATTGTTTTTAGAACTGTCATCAGATACGATCATGGAGGCAAATATTCAAGGACAAAGCATTCTTTTTTTTGGAGTCCGGCAAAATACAAAGACCTTTAATGTCAATGCAAAAATATCACTTTTTAAAAGAATACCAAAACAGTTTGAGAGCCACTGGCTTGGTTTATGGGGTTTTTTGACAGGAGTTTGTCTTAGATTCACAAATAAAAAGCGTTTTTGAACGAACAAATCAGCAATGCTGTTGAATAGACAAAGTGTCGTCTAAGCCCGGCCGCACATTGTCTGAATTCTGATCAGAAACATTTGACCGCACATTATCCGAAATATCCTTCCGGTGAGTTCGAGCTCACTCGGCTCGCTCGATACTCGGCAGTACAAAATGTAAGAGACAGCGCGGACGTTCAACTGTTTCTGATCAGAAATGTCGTACAATATGCGGCCGCGGGCTTAAAAATCGGAAGCCGGACATTATTCGTATGATATTATGTTGGAATACATGAAGAGGGTAAGAGAGAGAAAGAACATGTCAAAAGTACCAAATTATAATGTAAAGACGAATATGCAGTGTGTAACAAATCTAGGTGATAATAATTTAGGCGGTGTACGTGTTCCTTGTAGAGAGTTTACTGTGAAAGTAGCAGCGCTGAAAGACCAAATTTTTTTTCACTTTTGTATGGGCAAGGGCCCGAGCGTTTCCCCATACAAAAGTAAAAAAAAAATTTGGTCCTTCAGCGCTGCTTCTTTCACGGTGAACTCTCTACAAGGAACACGTACCCACCCTAAAGTATTATCACTTAGTTTTGTTACACCCTGTATGGTGGTCCTTGGTACGAATGAGAAAGAAAATTTATTTATTTTCTATTAACCAAAGAAATTGAATTCATTATACGTAAATCCAGATCTTTAAAGTAAAGGCACTTCAGACTGTACAGTAGGTAGCGTTACTGACTAACTGTATACATGATTACGACAGAAGCGATGAACATCAATAGATCAAGTGAGTAGGTCAGTCCAGCAAAACATTGTTAAACTACCTAATAATAATAATCTTAGTGTCATTCATTACCAAAAAGTAAAAGCAATTTTAGAAAAAACAAATAATTGCTATGATGGCAAGAGAATATTAATCTTAAATCACAAAATAGCGAAAAGGACAGTCAGATCTTTATTTAAAATCATTATAAACATAATAATTTTAAATACCTACTACGTTTTTATAAGGGGTGGAATTTATTAAATTCCTTTCTGAGGGGATGCCTACGTCATAGTATTTTTATGCATACACAGTGTCAGCCCGATCGGTTTCAAATTGACAAAGTTTCATACAAACTATCAACCCAAATTTCACCCTCTTGGGGGTAGAATTTCCAAAAATGCCTAAATATATATCCATTAAATTTAAATTAGTAACCCAATAATAAATTTTCATGTTTCTAACTTAAGAAATGACGGACTTTCATTCAAACTTTCAACCCCAATTTCCAAATTTTTATTCCGAAAACGCCTAAATACGTATCTATTCATTTTTATTCAGTAGCCCAAAAATTAAGTTTCATGTTTCTAACTCAAGAAATGACGGACTTTTATTCAAACTTTCAACCCGAATTTCACCCTCTAGGGGGTAGAATTTCCAAAAATGCCTAGATATAATATCCATTCAATTTAAATTAGTAACCCAATAATAAAGTTTCATGTTTCTACGGACTTCCATTCAAACTTTCAACCCCAATTTCACCTCTTAGGGGTAGAATTTTCAAAAACGCCTAAATATGTATCTATTCATTTTTATTCAGTAGCCCAAAAATAAAGTTTCATGTTTCTTCTAACTTAAGAAATAATGGACTTTCATACAAAGTTTCAACCCCTATTTCACCCCCTTCGGGTCAAAATTTCCAAAATTACTTCCTTAGTGGGTGTCTACTTAATAAAACAATCCTGCTCACCAAATTTCGTGGCTGTAACTTTAACAGTTTTTGCTCTGCGATGATGAATCAGTCAGTCAGTCAGTCAGGACTTGTAATTTTATATGTATAGATTAGATTGTTACAGCTACAGTAACATTATTATTATTACAGTAACAATCTAACATTATTTATTTTTGTACAACTGTAAAAGATTTTCGTCTACAAATCGCGCGTTTTTCAGTTTCAGTGTGGAATCGCCTTCACGTCATAATCACATACTCGCCTCATCTGAATATTTGATTTGCTGGAGATGGAATCTTTATGATATTACGTCTTGAACGAATACCGAGTGAATACGGGTGCTCATGGAATATAGACAAGTAATTAATTTATGTTAATAAGTTTATTGTTAATTAGTAATTAATTATTATATTTTTACGCTTATTAAGTTTTCGCATTAAGCTTATATTCAATTAACTAAATATAAACTTAATGTTACGGCTATTTCATTTTTATTAACTTACTAATTAATATAGTACTTAGGTACTCTTCATGTGCTATATAATGACTTTGAGAATTATTATATTAAGTAATATTAATTAATTTTTATTTGTGCTTCTTGTATCTCATAACTGTACCCTAATATGAACGTTAACAAATTCTATACTCATGGCACTTTGTATTGGACCCCTACATAGAAATTATAGCTAATACTTAGAGCTTAATTAAGTTATGGCTTAGCTCAAGTCCACAGGGCTTTCATAAGTTAAAGACTTAGTGAGGCCACATTGCTCCGTTGCGGTGCGTTGTCGCAGCGTTGACGCTCCAATGTTGACATATTTGTATATGTATATGTGACTAGATGACGCCCGCAACTCTGTCGCGCCAAAGTGCGATTATCGCGCGGGAATCGTACTTTTTTTGGGATCAAAAGTATCCTATGACTTTTCCCGGGACACAAAGTATCTCAAAATTTCAGCAAAAACGGTTCTGCTGTTTAGGCGTGAAGAAGTAACAGACAGACACACTCGCATTTATGATATTAGTATAGATATAATCACATTGTTGACGAAGATGAAGCCTAGATTAATTGCCTTGGGTAAATTTTGAATGTCTGTCTGTATGTCTATCTGTTACCTCTTCACAACAGTATGGCGTCGACTCTTGACATCACGGGCACACGGTAGTGGTATTTCGGAATCGTGTGCGAGATCGCACCGAAGAGACACTTCACTTCTATAAAACTGACGTTTGCAAAACGATTCACGTTTGTAAAATGTTAGAATGTGAAGTGACTCGTCGTGTCACTTAAGGGTCAATTCAGACCGCAACGCGACGAGGCGAGGCGCGACGCGACGCGACCTAAATTTGTATGGATTTGACAGATGTCGTCACCGTGAGACGTCTTGCGAATCTGTCAAATCCATACTAATTTAGAAATGCATCTACGCGTCGCGTTGCGGTCTGAATCAACCCTAATGCGGTCTCCTTAATATGTTGTCACGCGTCGCAATGCAGCTCTGTCATGTTATTCCGTTCCGTTCAATTTATCGCACCGCAACGGAATAGTGTGGCTTCATCCTTAGCCGGGACGTCATCGACTAACACGCTCAAATAGTTAAGCCAAGTTGAACGTTAAATTGAAACTTTCGTACTTCTTTTGTTTTGTTTGGTTGATTAAAAGTTTTTCTCCGAGTGTACAGACAATAGTCTATTCGCACTAAAATGAATGTGTCTGCAAATGTTAATATGAACTGGTGAATAATTGTTGTATTCAATATTGATTATAAAATATAATATAATATCTATGGACGCTTCACACCACGTCAGTCTGGCTCCGTGCTAAGTACCTGAAGGACTTGTGTTACAGGTACCAGACAACGAAAATTTTAATTTTTTTATACTATACATACATAGTACATATATTTAAGATTTTTATTGTACTCGTATCTAATACACATCCAGACCCGGGAACATTGTAAACTTTTTGTTCCGTCGTCGGCGGGATTCGAAACCGCGACCCCTGGCTTGAGCTGCCAGTTGCCACACACTCAACTAAATTGAGCCACAGAGGTCGTCATTAATTATATAGATTATAATATTATAATAATTTATAAATCAATCACTGGTCCAGGCAAAGTTTCTGTTTACATTCAGATCAAAATGGCTTAAAAAGGAGCATAGTGCAAAAAATATACTTAGATCATATTATAGCGTTCGTGCTTTAAAACATACTATGCTTATTCTTAAATTAGTTTTCAATTTTTCCCAGAAATTACTATTTCTGTAACATAATATTTGTGCTATCTTATTCGTCTGGGATGTAAAAACTCGATTTAAGTTCGAAAGTTGTTGTCAAAACTCATGAATCACAAATCAAGGTTGCTTCGGCTACAGTCCTAGAGCTACTTTCATTACCTGATAATGACCCTCACACCATTGTCATAGAGATTATGTTACGGGTAATATAACTTCGAACGGCACAGAGGACTTATTAAAACTTCACCGTGAAGTTTTTATTATAAAGGAATTGTTAAATAAATATTTGAGCAGGGCAAATGTCATAAAGTTGGGTTTTGACTTTTGACACTGATGTAATTAAGGGGTCTTTATGGGAAAGGTATTTTTGTATGTCTATATCATAGACTTATAATATACTGTCGTAGTCTATATTTTATTTGGCAGCTGAAAATGAAAATATAGCTGTTACCGCCCCCCCTAGACGAGCTATTTAATTGTCAATATCACGCTTTAATTTTATTGAACCCACACCCCAGTCAAGTAGACATATTTTGAGGTTGCATAAATTCGTACCAAGCTGAACATTGGTAATATTGTTGTAGGATGATAATATACAAAATATTATGATATTTGAAAGTCCCCCATAGTGCCCCTATATGGATTTTTTACCCTACGTTAAAGGCCCAAAAAAATTGTATTTCACGATTTCTAGCAAAACAGTAAGGTTTTTTATAAAAATGCCTGAAACAAAATTGTAGGTCATAAAATTATCTATAAAAAGTGTACCAATATTTTTTCCCTACGAGCCACCGTTTTTTAAACATTAAATTCGATTAAAAAGTTTTTAAAGTTGTAATCGTCGTTTGGGTATTTTTTCCATATAAGGGAATCATGGGGAACTTTCAAATTTAATTTTTTATTAATCATTTTCTTAACAATTTTGCCGATTTTCAGCTGGGTATATGCAACCTCAAATATTATCTAACTTGACTGAAGTGTATGAAGACGCGCGATGTTCAAAATCAACCCTAGACGGACAATAATATTTCGCAACACGTGATATTTTAATTGTTCAATATTATTGTAGGTTTAGGCGCCCACTTAGGTAAATATTGCAATTTTTTAAGTTGTGAATTTTAGGATTTTCTCCCATGGTTTACAGATTTTTCGTCATACAACAAAATGTTCAACTTTTTAAGTTCTTTCATTTGATATATTATGTGTGCATATTGTGCTACAGCTTGGATACGAGTTCAATACATTTAATGCTTGACCTGCTACAGTAAAAAACAAAAACCTTATATTCTAAATATTTCTTTAGGTAGGGTATTGTTTTCAATAGTTATGTATTCTGCAATATTTGGTTTGCATTGATTTTATAGAAGTATTTTAGAATGTACTTTTAACTTTAAATTATAATAAAAGTATATCTTCAAAAGTTGGTCCCTTTGATTATAATATTATAAAGGTTGGTCCGTATTCGTGGTGAAATCGAGTGAGCGAGCTAGTCGATAATCCGAATGAGAGCTCCGGATTTGAAGCTGAGCTGACTTCACTTGAAATTCCATTTGGTGATCCTGAGAATGGAAGTGTTAAAGATGCAATATTGCAAGTGCAATGAAAAATCAAGTGTAAGAAAGTAAACAATAATTACTAACTGCCGCATTCAGAAACTATTAATTACGCAACTGTTTTTGACATAATTATAAAGCCACAAAATTTTCATTAAATTGAAGTTTTTTATCATATTTTAATGTCTATCATAAAATGAGTGAGTAAATACCTAGCAGCCTAAATGCAAAGTTTTAATGGACAACCATTTACACGAACTTTTGCATTTTAGTAGGATATCAAAATAATTTAAGTCCTCCTAGCGTTACATGAAAACAATTAACAATAACACTTAAACATTTGAATGTATACGAAATAGCTGCAGCTTAGGCCCGCGCTACGAATAATAAGTACTTCAGAAGAGTTAGCGTGAAAAAAAAATGTATGCGGTATACATTTCGTGGAACTTTCATGCTTTCAGTTGGTTTACAGCTCGGTTCGTTTAGGCTCTTTTTATTTATGTCTCCGCGTGAACGAGCGGCTTGGCCACTACACCGGGAGATCACAGGCAATTGTATGTAATGATACATTAAAATAGCGGAGCGGTCGCGCCGTCATTTTACATACAATAGCTTGTGATCTTGCGGTGTAGTCACCAAACTACGCAATCTACTAAGTCGAAAGTAAATCGAGCCTTACAGCCATGCCGCACAGGAGGCCATCTCGCCAAACTACCTGCCACACGGTGACGTTTTGCACTGTACTGTAGCAGCGAGTTGTTGTTACTGTAGCAGCGACGGACTCGAGCTCCCCGCCTCCCCGCCTCGTCTCGATTCCGGTGCGCGTGCAGTGCAGCGCCGGAGCGCACCGGACGGCGCCGTGTGCCATACCATCCGTATTTTTCATATGTAGGAAACCGGAGCGGCACCGGTCAGGCGCCGTACCGCCGCCGCACCGCATCGTGTGGCATGGTACTTAGGTATAAAATTTCCGTTACCCACTCAAGTCATACTGAACTTTGAAGCGGTCTAAATAGGTATGAGAGTTCTTGTTCTATACTGCTATTGTATTTCGATGGGCACTCGCAATAAACTCGGCTAGAAGATGACATTACAAAGTTGAACTGAAATTTTATTTAAACGACTCTCGTAAACCGATATCTACGTCATTTGTACGTGTATATAAAATGTTTATGGGTTTAGAGTTAGGAGAATTATTGCTCGAGTTAATACGTCAGACGTTTTCATAACTTTGAATTAATTGAGTTATTAGTAATCATTAGCTATCCCGGCCAACGTTGTTTTGCCATAATATGAAGTATTTCTACTTCATCGGTTGATACAAAATCTTACCCCCTCTTTTGTCCCCTTAGAGGAGTGGGGGAAAAAAAATTATACACCAGATGTTAAGTTGGAACAACACAAATATATTTGCGAAATTCGCATTCAAATCGGATCAGTAGTTTTCGTGTGATCCTGGAACAAACATACAGACAGGACAGATAGACAGACAAAAAGCTGATTCAATGTTACAAAAGAAATTCTAGGAGAATGATAAAGGATATCTTACTGAGAAAAATAATATTCTAGTTAATTACAGCTCCAAGATTGCTGCTTATTGAGCCATATCTCATCTGGAGAATAAAAGTAAAAGGACAAAGATAAAATTAATCACTCTCATGATGCCCGTTCCAATTTCCGCAGAAAACGCCAACGATATTTTATTGCTATACTTTAAAACTGTCATTTGCAGCAAAATATCTCTTCCACGATTGTTCCTAGCTGCCTTGTTATATTAATTACTTGTTACTTTATTAGGATAACCAGAAGAAGCAGGTCTCTTGATGTCTTTTAGAAAATACTTCTCTGGAACGTCGTTTATTAGTAGGTAGATAAACATAAGTTTTAGATTCAATTTAAGGATAATATATTTTATAATTTTGATGTTCAGTTTCTGAAACTTTAACAGCTATATTTTATCTATTCAATAAAGTTGTTGATTAACTAACGTGTTTGATGTTTGCCATTCAAAAGCTCTAATTACCTAATAAAATTAATAAACCTGTCAAAAACCCTTAAAAACTGGCTATTAGTTTTTGGACTCCTATAGTTATCTTATTATATACTATGCGTACGTAGCAGTTTTATTCCAATAATATTATTATTATTTTCTATTTATAAGCCTTTCAGGGACTTTGAATTTGGAACACAAAAAATGGCGGAGCGCGGCAAATGTAAATTTCCCTCGCAAAATGCGCTTCAAATGAACCAATTGATGTATGTGCCATTACTATTCGCAACGCAAATTATGCATATTAGTATTATTTCTGCAATTCCATTTGTAATTGTGTCATTTCCTGAAACGCTGAATACATGAAATAGGCTGGTGGCTGGTACGCTTGTTACCGTGCTATGTGTTAGCTTTGTTTTTGTTAGGGAATATACATAGAACATTAAATCTACGTGAATTAAAATTATTTAACACTTAAAAGTAATTAACAGTTTAAAAAACTAAAAAATACGCTTTTATCACGCACTAAGCCAATCCGCCATCTTGGATGTCCGCCATGTTGGATTTAAATCACGTACGCAAAGTAATTTCGCCATTTGTCCCAAAACAATAACATTATGTATAATTATACTAGAATTATGTATAGTTATACTAGAATTTACTAGATGATGCCCGCAAGTCCGTTGCGCCAAAATTCGTTTATCACGTGCGGACCATCCATTTTTCCGGGATCAAAAGTATCCTATGTCCTTTCCGACACTTAAAATATTTTCATACCCAGCAAAATTGGTCCTACGAGCTACGGTTTGGGCATTAAGAGGTAACAGAGAGACAGACTTTTGCATTTATGATAGTTGGATTAGATGCCCTTTACATAGAATGGTAGGTATTCATATTGCTGGAAAATATGCTGTCTCAGTGACCGTTAAAATGAAAACCTACCAGTTCATAGACAATGAAAAAATTGAGTTCCAAAATTCCACCTTTACATACATAGGTACTTACATACAGAGCAAGTTAAATAAAAGCTTTTTTAAAATTGCAACAATGTTAAAAAATATAGTCATTACTTCCGAGTTCTGACTTCCAAAATATGAAACCGCATATTATTTTTCATCCACTTCAGTCCAAACAATAGCTATATCAAATCACGTATAACGTATTAATCTCCGTATTTCCTACCGATAGGGGTTTGTTCCAGAGCCGTCATTCCCTCAGCCCGGCTTATCGGTTCAGTTTCAACTGTCAAAAGTTACCGAGCGCCCGGCGGGAGGAACTTGACTGACAGCCGTCTACTACACAGTAATAAGCTGGAACTGTATAATTCTAACATGTTACAGCTGTATATTATATTATACGAGCTTTTGCCCGCGGCTTCGCTCGCGTTAAGAAGTATTATTAGATACAAACTTTCATCCCCTATTTTAACCCCTTGGGGTTGAAATTTATCAAAATCCTTTCTTAGCGGATGCTTCCGTCATAACATCTACCTGCATGCCAAATTTCAGCCCGATCCGTCTAGTGGTTTGGGCTGTGCGTTGATAGATCACCATGTCAGTCAGTCACCTTTGAGTTTTATATATATAGATTATATTATGTACTACATAGTACACTATACAGTATTATTTATATAGTATAGGAGTTATTGTTTACAGTATAAGTGTTGTATATAATTATTATGAATATTATGATAAAACTGTATAATCTTTAACAAGACATGTATTTCACGTAGATAATTTACTGTCGTGTCCAAATTAATGTTATCATATTAAGGAGAAATTTTTGCTTTAATTTGGAGTAATTATAATAAACTTAACTGAGTATGGTGTTAAATTTTGATCGTAAATTAACGATCAGACGATATCGAGACTTAAATGCGGCCTAATGATGTGTAAAATATAACGCTCGCTCCATTTTAACCAAAGAGATAATACTTAAGGATGTGTACGTGTTCCTCGTAAAGAGGAAAACCTGTGAAAGTAGCAGCGCTGTAAGACAAAAAAATTTCACTTTTGTATGGGGAAACTCGTGACGCTGGGACGCTTGCCCATACAGAAGTGAAAAAAAAAGGTATTACCTCATCGCATCGCTTCTTACTACGTCTCATTTTTAAATACTAACCCTTAGGCCAACTTTCACAGGTCTAGGTTAAGACTGTTAAGTTTGGCTAAAATAATGCGTTGTTTGTCTATAACCGAACCTAATCAACTTTTGAAACAATATATTTTTGTTTTTACGACGGAGTGGAACTTACAATTTTAGCTTTCTAGACTGAATTTATTTGATTTAATCATCAAAATATAATTAAAAAAACAAATGTTTGTAATCTAAAACCTAATCACAATATTATTGTTGCAAACAATGTTATATTTTTGTTTGTTTAGAAAGTTTAGCAAAAGTGAGAGCATCATTATTATAACTATATAGGTAACGTAATATTTTTAAAGCTTCTCTGAGGAAACAAATACAAAGTTTCGTAATAAATCTAGGAGATAAGTACTTCATAAGTTTTGAACTATTATTCCTTACCTAGTCCATAGCGCTTTCGAGACTTCTGTAAAAGATTAACGCCGTAGCACGCGTAGCATGGCACGTCGTAGCATATTTGTTACTAGATGATGCCCGCAATTACTCCGTTGCGCCAAAACTCGTTTATCACGCGCGGACCGTACATTTTCCTGGGACAAAAAGTACACTCCGTAGCACGCGTAGCATGACACGCCGTAGCACGCGTAGCATGACACGCCGTATCCGGCGTAGCATGACACGCCGTAGCACGCGTAGTTTGACACGCCGTAGCACGCGTAGCATGACACGCCGTATCCGGCGTAGCATGACACGCCGTAGCACGCGTAGCATGACACGCCGTAGCACGCGTAGCATGACACGCCGTAGCCCGCGTAGCATGACACGCCGTAGCTCTCGTAGCTGAAACTTTGAAGCTAGCGTAGCATACTGCATAATATTATTATGATCAGGGGGGGTGTGCCAAAATGTTTTCGTTTTCGCTTCGTTATAGAATCGCCGATGAAAATGTATGGAATTGACATCAGCGTTCGTTAATATGACGTTGACGTTCGACTCGTCTTATGTCAATTCCATACATTTTGATCGGCGATTCTATAACGAAGCGAAAACGAAAGAGTTTCGGCTAAATGGCCAGCTTACACGCGTAGCACGCGTAGCTTGTCACTTCGTAGCACCGTAGAATGTCTACGCGGTGCTAGGAAAGGAATCTTTTTCTTCGAATAAAGGTTTACTGTGGCAAGGTTTACGATGTAAATAAAATATTTTTCAACGTCTAAAGGGTGACAATTTGATTATCTAGACAAAACCTTACAACACCGCTGGACTGATTTTAATAGTTTTGATCTTAAAATTGTCATATTCTTAGATCAGAGAAGTTTCGAAAAGGATTAAAGTATGGGAAATGTTGATTATACTAGTAATACTAGAAATAAGAGGTACGACAAAACGTGTGTCGCGGCAACTAGCACTATATTAGTTGCCGTGACACACCGCGATATTACAGTACCATCGACACAATATAAAACCATTAGAAAAAATTTAATAACGATACTTGAAAGTTGTCCGCCAGCTGCGGGCTGCTAATATTTTAAATCACTCAATACAGCCGCGATCGCGAGGACGCCAACAATAACCCATTGTCTCTTACAACCCGCTCCGTACAGCGCGTATGACAAATAGGGGTGCGAGCTTACGTTTTAATAGGAATAAAAATGGTGGTGAGCTATAATACATAATATTAAGTGATATTTAGAAAGTCCTGATCTCTCACCAGTCGTGTCGGTCTTCCTTCCCACTGGGTTATGAGAGTAAAGGAATAGAGAGTGCTTTTATACACTTGGGCACTATGAAAATTACTCCTGCGTAACAGGCCTAGTTTCAACGAAACTGGCCACCGCTACCGAAATTGCTGTGAGAGTTATTATTATTCAAAAAGTAAATTTTAAGATGTTTTATTGATTTTTTAGATTTTAATAGCATTTCTTTTTTTAGAATAACAGTATTTTATTTGCAAGGTTAAAAAAAATTCAAATGCTGTTAAAAGTTCACAATAAAATATTATTAATATTTTAAGATGGAAACTTTGTACCCCCAAACATATTTTAATGAAAGCACCCCTTTTTAGAGAACTACTTATTACTTACTTTATTTACGAAGGGAGGAAAATGAATGACTGTATAATCACAGAGTAATAAATATACTAGACGTATTTTACATAAATTACATTTTAAGTTCATTTATTAAAAGAGCATTTAAGTTTTAGGTCTGTGTTAAACAAAACTTTAAAAGTCATTAATTACATTTTAAACTATTAAGAGCGTTTACACCTTTCACGCTCAATTTGGCTTAAAACTGTACTTTTCAAACTTGAAAAAATCATTAACCACTTATCTTTATAAAAATTTTGGTAACTTATTTTTATAGGAAATTTCACTGTCTATATAGTTATCAGAGAAAAAAATATGATTTATAGAGTATTTGTACATTAAATCTCGATACCATAACAGAGGTTTTCTTAAATTCCGTTATAGTATCAGTTTCGAAGCCTCAAATTTACGAAACCAGCGACAGATCTAATTAGAAAAAAATAATAACCTATTGACAAGATCCTTAAGCAAATAGTTATCAGAAAAAAATATTTCATTTAGGTATTTAACTATAAGTAATTTAAATTCAAAGAATGAGAAATATCAAGGATTTAAAACCTTATTTTTACCTATTTATCTTACTTATTTCAATATAATAATAGCTTCATATGATAGAAGAACACTTTAATTAAAAGTATACTTTTTAAATATCAACAAATACTTTGTTATTTTTTTTCTACAAATATTTTAAAACTTACTATAAATCGCTGCGCGCAAAGCAATTGAAATCAGACCGCCGCGAGGCTTGCTGGAGGGTGGACGTATCGCTCCCTGCTGCGCATGAACTCTGTTGACCTTTGTCGCGCATACTAGAGTAGTGAACATTTATAGCGTGATCGAAAAATCTTGATTGTTTGGTAAGTAAATATTTTATTTTGTTAGTAAGTAATATAATACATTTTATGTATGTATTTTTATGGCGGAAAATAATTTTACTATTAAAACACATTACATTACAGAACTAATGGGAAACAAAACGAATATATTTTTAAGAAAGAAAAGAAAGCGCAAAAATGTAGAAAATTTGGAAAGCTTGGAAAAGGCAAGAATGGCTAAAAGGTTGCTATTATCACTGTTATCCTTACTTCAACATATTTTTTCATTTAGAAATAACGTGTTTTGTGTGCTTTCTATTTGTGTTTTTATTTCAGGCAATATAAAAGTAAATCAACTGAAGAAACAACAACGGAAAAAGATGAATGTGAAAACCAACACGAAGAAAAGGTATTTGAATAGCAGTATTTTTTTTTTTGACCGACTTCCGACTTCCGAAATTAAGTACAGTTAATAGGTGCTAGTTTCATGCCTAAATTATATCTATCTGCAACTGACATTTATGTTATTTAATATTTAAAAAACTAAAAAGGGTGAAATTATTTTTTTTTAACAAAAAATTTAAACCGATTTCCAAGGTAAAAACAATAAGAATATTAGATGAATGTGAAAACCAACACTAAGAAAAGGTACCTTGAATTGAACGTATTTTAAATTTTTTCTTTGCTATGCCGTCATAAATCATAATAAAATATATCAAATAAATTCCCTTTTTTTTCAGAATTCTTTATTGGGATTATAGTGGAATGCCTAGAGCGTAAAAATCATGCAAACCTCTGATTTCCGTAATAGTGGATGAAAATTGAAAAGAAAAAAAGGAATATGTAGCTGATAATATAAATAAAAAAGTTTACCTATTGAAAAGCTGTTGTGCTTTTGATTTTTAAATAATTATTCTATACCATTTCAGTTACACTCATTTCTGCCTGCATTTCGTTCAGTTATGTTGCGAAATAATAAAATATATTATCATTTTTTTAGGGTTCCATAGCCAAAATGGCAAAAAAACGGAACCATTATAGATTCGTCATGTGTCTGTCTGTCTGTCTGTCCGTCTGTCCGTCCGTATGTCACAGCCACTTTTCTCAGAAACTATTAGAGCTATACTATTGAAACTTGGTAAGTAGATGTAGTCTGTGAGCCGCATTAAGATTTTGATGCAAAAATGGAAAAATTATTAAAAATTTTAGGGGTCCCCATAAGTACAACTGAAACAAAAAAAAATTTTTTTCATCTAACCTATGCGTGTGGGGTATCTATGGATAAGTCTCCAAAAATCATATTGAGGTTTCTCATATCATTTTTTTTCTAACCTGCATAGTTTGCGAGAGAGACTTCCAAATTGGTAAAATGTGTGTCCCCCCCCCCTCTAATTTCTAAAGCAGGGGCATGATAATTCTAAAAAAAATATATGATGTAGATTAACTATAAAAACTACCAACGAAAATTGGTTTGAACGAGATCTAGCCAGTAGCTTTTGTTTGTACGCCATAAATGGTAAACCTTAATCTAATAAAATTCATAAAATCGACTGAAATATAAAAATAAATCAAACACCTATTAATTTCATAAAAATAAACCTTATTGCTACTACGGAACCCTTCATGGGCGAGTCCAACTCGCACTTGGCCGCTTTTTACCTCTCTACCAATCAAGTCCTTTCATTTGATATCCATATTGAGGTAGTAATAAGAAATATGTGTAATCTGCAATTTTTCTTACAACTACCGGCCGGCTACGGCGGCGGCCATCTTGGATTTTCACGATGTGTTTATAACACTGATTTCTATTATACAAGTACGCTGGATAGCTGATACACACCTGCTTTTTGTGCCTATTTGAAGCGGAATCAGCGCCCTCATTATTCGGGTAGAGAACTAAATTTGACGTAACCACAACCAATAACAACAGTTGTCATCACTAGTATTAGTTCCAAGTACTCTCATTACTGCTATCAGCGCCAATATGGCGGCTTTCAAATGTCATTTTTACGTCAGATTTAGTTCTCTACCCGAATAATGGGGGCGCTGATTCAGCTTCAAATAGGCACAAGGAATAGCTGTCATTTCAAAGGATATCAGCTATCCAGCGTACTTGTATAGTAGAGATCAGTGGTTTATACATTGTTGCGTGTTATTCTGATGTATTTAAAGCTATATTGTAAAGTTCCATTAAAATCCATTCAGTGGTTTTTGCGTGAAAGAGTAACAAAATATGTCCATGCATACAAGCTTTTGCGTACATAATATTAATAGGGTTACACTTGAATAAATAATATAAATCCGATTTTTTTATTTTAATACAATGATAAACATTTGATAATAATAATTGTGTCTCACTATGACAATCACCTTATTGTACCTACATAAAATTACAACTTTGCCCAAAATTTCATATTACTCATTTTATGTTTTATAAAGTAACATAAAACATTCAACATAATGCATTAGTGGATTTAGGATTAATAGTAATAGTATGCTAAAATGTAGTGGTAAATCAATAATAATAAACCGACTCGCATCGACCTTGCATCCGCATTCCGCACGGATCAAAATCTTTTGATTTGACTATAATGAACCAACTCACGCACACAGACGCACTTGCTTCTGTGTGAATAAAGTTGCACTGAATTACATGAAACTCGACATTATGCGTTCGACGTAAACGCTCTTAAAAATGATATAAAATTGAATGTACCGTAAATTCTTGGTAGAAATACCTATAGTGTTTTACAGCAATAATTATACTTCTATATTATAAGGGACACAAATTGTATTATGTAATCTCTTAGTTTTGTTACACACTGCGTAATAAAGTGGAATAAGTGCAAGAAAAGAGTATAATAATTGTTATTGCTGTGTTAAAAATCAGGATTTTTACGCAAGTACAGTGACATACCATTTCAATATGATGTAAATTGTGATCTCTACGAGTAGTTACTACTCTAATACTACTTCAAAATGGCCACTCGTACTGTACGAGTGGCCATTTTGAAGTAGCATTGCCAAATCATTCCGCTAGATGTCGTGATGCTTTGGTTTGGCACATTTGTGTCCACCATTTACGATACTCTCTGGAAAGCTCTACATTGTCAGATAAGGAAGTTGGCGACCGTCAGAGACAAGAAGCATTACTGCAGGCGTAGCATGATCACAATAGAAACGGTTTCTTTCTACGGAAAAATAGACAAAGTGACAGTTAGACAATACAAAGTGACAGTTGGACAATGGAAATCCGCCATTTTGTAGATAAAATCTGTCAGTATCTCGATTCTTTCCCATGTCTACTGTTGTTATGCTAGCCCTGCTGGAGAAAGAGAAATATATAGCCTACTCCTTTTTAAATGAAATATGGTAAACACTAAATTCAAAGTCAAAATTCAAAATTCAAGTGACAAGTTTAAAGTCTCTGTAATTTACAGTCTGCGAGCCGCACAGTGTAAAGGGACAGAAGTTGGGTAAATAACAAATAGCCATTGTTTAAATTCTCGGCTGGCGGTTCCGTCGCTTGACGTTAATGGCGGTATTATGCTTCGCCTTAAGTGCTCGCGAGATAAGGCAAGGGGTTCAATTTTGTCAATTTCTATCTACATGCGGTTTGTTGCTTTGAAGTGTTTGAATGTTGTAAATGGGGCGATGTGATTTTTTCGTGAAATGAACCAGCGATATAACAAAGAGTTAGCCAAAAAAGTCGTAAACGAAATGGACAAAAATTATGAAAAAGAATTTGATAAAGGCATGGGTAAAAAGTCCATAGCCTAAAGTCTAAACAGAAAGCAAAGATACCGATAGTAAATAGCTATCACCTAGTCACCAAAACCAAAAGATACCAGATCGGTATGGAGGCACTTTTATATTCTTTAGATTTTTTTAGATTCATTAGAAATTGCCATACTAATTAGGTAACGTAGTTTTGTCGAATGATAAGACTGCAGCTTATAACAATACCTTAAATAAAATATCTACATGCGGCACTAACACAAATAAGTTGCAGACACTAAAACTCTTTTGCTGTAAAGTAACAAAGTAGCAATGAAATAAAATATTTTATATTGTTGCATAATGACTGTTTGCATTTGTGTTATTGTTTAGAGTAATGTTTGTCAGAGTACAGAGTACAAAGCACTTAGAATATGATTTGACTTGATTTCCTTTTCTAGCCGCTGGCTGCGCTAGACTAGAATAGAAGATTGGTACATTATTTAACGAGAGCAACATAAGTGCTTGTACATGATGTGGGGTGTGAATATCAGTGTTTTGTCCGCTTAGCATTAGCGGACACCTTTTGAACAAGATGACGATACAAGAGTCAAGCACTCTTCTGGCAGTTGGCACAAACAAGATAAAAAAGTTTATTTCGTAAATATTTCTAAAATGAATGCATTATCGTGGTGAGTGCACGATAGATAAATTATAATATTTACCAACGCACACTATTATAATATATCTCTTAAAACCTATCTTTACTAAGTACTTTAATTTTAGAATCTAAGCGAATCACACTAAAATAGGTCATCTGTCCTTATTTTATAAGTTGTTTTAAGATTTTTTTTATTACTTTAAAGTAATTCGGTAAATACTCGCAAAGTGAAATACAAATGGTCGTCCGCTATAACAATCACCATACCCTTACTTTTGCATTACATCTACTCCCGTTCTTGGGATACATATGGGAACACTTAGTTATAAAGATTTCAAGTTCCCACAAGTTTTGTATTGTAAGCAGACCGGTGCTGCAACTATCCTCGTTGTTTGTAACTTAGCTAAACGGGGTAAAGTTACAGCTTGCTAGGAATTTGCTTAAATTGTTTTAAATGGTCTCTACCCGGACATACATTAGGTTTTGTGTAACTTTTTGTGGACTGTTGGGGATAGTGTAAACAGGACAAAGCCGACGTCATATTGGCGATGCGTAAAATACAAAATTAAAATATCACAATACTAGATGTCGCCCGCGACACTGTTGCACCAAAATTCGTTCAACGTGCGGGAACCACACTTTTTTCCGGGATAAAAGTATACTATGTCCATTCCCGGGACTTAAAGTATCTCCATATACCTAATTTCAGCAAAGTCGGTTCAGTGGTTTAGTGAGGAGTAACAGACATAATATAGACAGACAGATAGACAGTTATACACTTTCACATTTATAATATATAAGTATCTTAGAGCAATAAGTATCGATTAGTATAACGGCCGTCACAGACTTAGCTATAATACTAGTTGATCCGGCAAACGTTGTTTTGCCATTTAAAGTATTTCTACTTCATCAGTTGATACAAAATCTTACCCCCTCTTTTGTCCCCTAAGAGGGGTGGGGGGAAAAATTGTGTATAACACCTGATGTTAAGTTGGAAAATACAGTTAAAGAAAAAATTTTAAATAAAATCTGACCCCCTTTTTGGTCCCCTTAGAGGGGTGGGGGGGGGCTTATACACCAGATGTTGAGTTGGAAGAAGACAAATATATCCGCGAAAACCGGAAGCAAATCGGATCAGTAGTTTTCGTGTTAAAGAAAAAAGTTTAATACAAAATCTAACCCCCTCTTTCGTCCCCTTAGAGGGGTGGGGGGAAAAATTTTTATACACCAGATGTTATATCTGCGAAAACCGCATTCAAATCGGATCAGTAGTTTTCGTGTGATAGTGGAACAAACATACAGACAGACAGACAGACAGACAAAAAAACTAACCACATTTTTGGCTTCTATAGCGGTCTAGTAACACCCCCCGCTTATTATTATTTTAATAGCTAATAAATGCTAACATATTTAAAATGTGCTAACCAAGCTCTTATGATACCCCACACGACACCGTCAGGAAATATATTTTTTTTGTTCTTTACTTTATGTCCCCTAGATGGCGCAAATTTCAATTTAAAGTGACGTCATGTAGCCTATAACCAGCGGACAATCAAGAGGCTTCCAATGACACCTCATTTGTCCAAATCGGATTAGTAGTTTTAAAGTTACGAGGGAACAGATGAACATCCATACATACATACAGGTCAAAATCATAACCAAGGAGGGATGATTTGCTTCGCCGTAGTCGGGTAAAAATAGCAACTTTTTTAGAGAGAGGATTTTGATAGTAATTCAAAATTACTATAATTTTACGAGTTTTATTGGCCGATACGTGTTCCTAATTGGGTAAACGATGTACCTTCCGATTTTCTAGCGAATTGCATCAAAATCTCAAAATATGCAAAAAGTGATCTTACGTGATGTTAGAACTTTAATGACAATATTATCTATAGTAATACGTAGTAACTCTACAGGTAGTAGGGACATATTTTATTGCCCATGGTCAGCGTCGATTGTTCATATTTGACAGCTGCTAATTATGGTGCCAATCTTGGTTATCCACACGTTATCCATCATGAGCAAACATAAACAGGAGTGTTACATATAATAATAATAATAATAGCTCCCACACCGGTTTCGGTGACGGTGGCCGGTTTCATTGAAACCAGGCCAGCTACGCAGGAGTATTTTTATAGTGCCCAAGTGTGTGCGCAGTACACAAGAGCACTCTCTATTCCTTTACTCTCATAACCCAGTGGGACGGCAGACTGATACGACCGGCGAGAGATCAGGCGCAGGACCGACTTTTTACATGCCCATCCGACGCATGGATCATCTCACTTGTCAGACAGTCAGGTGATCAGCCTGCATTGTCCTAACCAAACTTGGAAATAACATGTTTCCAACGCGGGAATCGAACCCACGACCTCCGAATCAAGAGCCGCGCTCTGTACCACTAGACCACGGAGACGTTAATTCTGTAGACAATATAATGCTTAATGTAAAGAGGTATTTTAACTTTAGACCCTGCTGATGAACTTATAGAGTATAGACGGACGAACAGTATTCTTAGCAAATCCATAAACATTTCGGTACGGAACCCTACATTACCTTATATTTATTCATTTTACGAGCTTCGAAGGTTAACAAAGGTAGGGTAAGGTATTAAAGATTCTATTACCTTCGGCCCTGATGAAACGGTGATCAAGTCGTTTGACGCCGAAACACGTACGCCGAAGACGTCGCTATGACTGTGTGGATGTGTACCCGGCGTGGAAAATCGAAAAGGTAAGTAAGTCCTCTATAAGTAGATAAGAAATAGATAGAATAGGTAGAATTTTATGACTCTTACTGAAGATGTCGCTATGTGTGTTTAGGGAAAATACAAAGTTAACAATGTATGTAATTGGTTTCTAAGTAGGTAAGAAATAGATAGGTAGAATAATATGTTGACTTTTACTGAAGACGTCGCTATGTGTGGAATATGGATGTTTAGGGAAAATACAAATAAAATCGAAAAGGTAACTGAGTTTTTTCTAAGTAGGTAAGAAATAGGTGGAATTTCTCGACTTTTAAGTTGCTAGTATACAATTCAATTCAATTCAATTTATTTATTTGTAAAATGTGTGTTAGTAAAGATGTTAGTAAATTTCACAATAGTGGTTTCACACATTTGCCCAAATGAGCAAAAACTTCTCTAACTCAAAACAACTTTACGTCTCTTTTTATTAAATTTTATTGAATTTTCACAAATATTATCGATTCAAGAATTGTTAATTAAGTACATGATATTATAATGCACTATGTCTACACAATTTGACAAAGTTACAAATATTGTTTTTTTTAAGTTTGAATCTTAGTTAATAATAATAATAATATAATATCTATCGACGCTTCACACCACGTCAATCTGGCCCCGTGGTTAGTTAACTATCATGGTGTATGATGCAAGCACAAAACTTCATATTAAAGGTCAAAACTTTCATGAAATTTTGTCAGCCCTCGAATTTTGGACTGTAGTAAGTCGTTGAAGATACTGATTAAGATAAATATGAAGTATTAATTTAATTTAATTCTACTTAAGCTTAAACAAATCAAATCGTAGCTGTTGCCGACACAATAACTCAAGCTCCAAGTTGCAAAACTTGGTGAGCGCTAACTTTTAAATCGAATTTTGTTCACAATTTATTTGTTAAATGTCATTTCAAAGATGCGACTGAGTTGATTTAGTGATAATCACAGTTAATTTAAATATAAGAAGAATGAGACTTTAACATTACAATAATATAATATATGACACATTTTACTCGAAGATTAGTTACTCTAGGAAAATTCATGTATTTTAGCAAAGATTTCCTTAGTTATAACTTATATATTCAGGCCCTTACTAATAAACGCTGTATAAGCTTTGAATAGTTATTCAGTGTTTTGTCTTCTTCAATCCAATTACAAATGTCACTTGTGTGACAGGAACAAAACACTGTATAACTATTCAAAGCTTATACAACGTTTATTAGTAAGGGGGTTATTTTATTATCCCGGCATCCAAACGAATGTCTAACAAAAAACCAAGTCATAACAAGATGCTTTCCTATGCCTTTTCTATACAACCTGAAGCATTCAATCAGTCTGATATCACTGAAACTTGAACTACAACAATAATTATTATGACATCAAATCTTTTTAACACCTAAAATCTATTGTTTTTACATTTCAATGAAACGAAATGAATGTTTCGGTATTTAAAAAACACATTTAACTGAACGAACTGGCACTCAATAGCGTTCTTAAGAAGACAGTGAGCGCTTTTCAATTTGAATTGAATAGTCTGTAACCCTTTCAATCGAATAGGTATGTTTATTCGATTTGTAGTTTTCATTTTCACCTAAATTCCGAGATATATACGCTTTATAGGCAAGATACTTCTCTATGTGTTTTATAATTACCTAAATCATTATTGAAATACTTCCATACTAATATTATAAATGCGAAAGTGTGTCTGTCTGTCCGCCTGTCTGTCTGTTACCTCTTCACGCCCAAACCGCTGAACCGATTTTGCTGAAGTTTGGTATGGAGATACTCTAAGTCCCGGGAATCTTTTCATCCCGGAAAAATGTACGGTTTTCACGCAATAAACGAGTTTTGGTGCAATGGAGTTGCGGGCGTCATTTAGTTGATATTATGTTAATTAATTTTGTTGGTATTCAAAAATGACTAGCTCGTAAATAAAATCTATGTTCTGTCAGAAACATAATATATTTTTACTTAGATTTATTTTAGCTAAATAAAAAACTAAAATTTTATAGGCTAAATTAGATTTAAGAAAATACGGCAGCCTAAAAGCAGTATAATATAAGTGAATAAGAAAGCTCAAAAATTGTTGAAAATTTTTAAACGCAAATTTATACGCGGCAAAAGAAAGTAGGTCTCGCGGGCTCTAGAAAAACACTGAAAATTGTTGTACACTGAAGCTGCTTGTGTTATAACAAGATCTGAATTTAGTGCTCTTTTAAAATATAAAAGTTTTGGGTTAAAATTATAGTTGGGTTTTCTTTAGAATCTGGAAACTGAAAAGCGTAATTTTAAACGGAAATTAATAAGAAAATTGGTTTAGACACAGTTTGCGTAACATCTGGCAAACGCTACTATTACTATTTACGGTGTGGAAATAATAACAAAAAGCGGCCAAGTGCGAGTTGGACTCGCCCATGAAGGGTTCCGCAGCAGAAATAAGGTTTATTTTTATGAAATTAAAAGGTTTTTGATTTATTTTTATATATCAGTCGATTTAATGGAATTTAGATTAAGGTTTACTACATTTATGACGTATAAAAAAACTACTGGCTAGATCTCGTTCAAACCAATTTTCGTTGGTAGTTTTTATAGTAATCTACATTATATATTTTTTTTAGAATTATCATGCCCCTACTTTAGAAATTAGAGGAGGGGGGACACACATTTAACCACTTTGGAAGAGTGGTAAAATGTGTGTCCCCCCTCCTCTAATTTCTAAATTTTCGCAAACTATTCAAGTTAGAAAAAAATGATATAAGAAACCTCAATATGATTTTTGAAGACTTATCCATAGATACCCCACACGCATAGGTTAGATGAAAAAAAATTTTTTTTGTTTCAGTTATACCTATGGGGACCCCTAAAATTTTTAATAATTTTTCCATTTTTGCATCAAAATCTTAATGCGGTTCACAGACTACATCTACTTACCAAGTTTCAATATTATAGCTCTAATAGTCTCGGAGAAAAGTGGCTGTGACATACGGACGGACAGACAGACAGACAGACAGACAGACAGACAGACAGACAGACATGACGAATCTATAAGGGTTCCGTTTTTTGCCATTTTGGCTACGGAACCCTAAAAACGGAGGCTGCAGCAACATTATTTTAGGATGAAATATTATAGAAATGAGCCGGTTCTCCTACAGGTAACCTACAGGATAAGCACGTAAAGTTTAACACAATCAGACCAGCCCTTTCGGCAGAGTTTGGCAACAAACATCGCGACACGAGAATTTAAAATAATATTATAATATGTCAGGAGTCAGGACTGCGTACTTTTAAATAGAAAAATTTTCTTAAACGCAACCACAATACGCGTTCATTGAAATGCGATAAAACTTTGTCGACTTGTTGTCTGTGATAAGAGTTTTAAAGTTTCTTCATTCTAAACATTTCCATGCAGACAAAATTGCTGACTATAATAGTCAGCATTTTTTTTTGCAATAATTGCAATAGTAACTTTTATACGCAAGATAAAGCGAGCAGGAAAAAGTAATATTGATTGCTTGCATCTAATATCATATTATTTGATAATTTATTGTGAGGCTAGCTAGATGATGGAGAATTATAGGAAGTAAAGGATAATATTAGTATAGCCACGTTTTAACTTAGCAAATCGTAGATATTCTGAGAAATTATATGTCAAAGATCAAATAAAAATATTTTGGTGTATCATAATTTGTAAAATTTGTCCTTAAAATATCCCAGATAAGTACCAGTACTTGTCAGTTTGTCTCATGATCTCATCTCAACTTAAATTCGCGATCAAATATTATCCAAATGTGTTTGATCATTACGGCGTATTCTTTCAGTCCTTTTGGGTTATAATTTCTATGCCTCAGTTTAAATAGTGATGAATCTTTCTATCTCTGTCTACGTCGTTCATTCGAAGGTGACAGAGCGGGACAACAGCTGTAGTTCATGTTAATTGCTCAGCGGTGAATGCACTCTCTTAATTAGTCGGTTTATTAAGGGCTCAAGAGTTTATTTACTCGACGACCCGGGATGAAACTGCGCTATTATTTTTATGAAACGTCATTGTGATTTTTTGGATGATTATGAAGTTGTGGCAAAATAACGAGCATCGACAAGTATTGCATGTTAAAATAGCTGGAACTACTTTATACAACATCATAAGTTGCATTTTGACCTTTGAATTTTCCTACTATATAAATATCTTCTAAACAAGTATACGTTGAGAATTGAGATATTTCTTGAAATTTGAAATCTTTGAAAGTGAAATATAGTAAAATATTTTAACGTCATGCTCTCTATGTTAAAAGAAATTCGTATTTCCATTTTCTACCTCAGATTTTCTGTCATCAATAATTATTAATGCATTGTGTAGTTCTAACTTGGCATTAGAGCAGGTCATGTCAATTACTCAGTGAGTGAATCAATACCGAAGCTCACCGTTAGTTAATATGTAATTAGTCGTTTGACGTCTGCGATGTTCATTAGGCTGGTTGATTCAGTTATATCTCATGAGACCTACGATCGATTTTAAATTGACATCACTAGTTTACTAATGCACATAATATACGAGTACGCTCTATGTTAATATGCTATAAGATGTCTCTAAAAATATATAATTTATTTAGTAAATAAATTACATAACTAAAAAAATATAATTAAAATAAAAATAATCTTTTTGTACTTGGATGTAAGTAATTATCATGGGCGCGTGGATGGTAAACTCTTATAAGCCAAAATAAGTTCAGCAATATTTTTTTACGTGCAAAATGATTTGGTTATCAAAATTATACTGCATATATAAATTAACCGGACTGTGAATAATCTGTCTAATGTAAGTCATACACGCTACGGTCCACCCTCAGAAAGGTCTACTGGAGAGGTGACCAAGGTGCAGTTATGCCTGCGCTTTGGAGAATCATATTATTTTGAATCATAATATTATTATGATACATTTAAAAAAAAATCACAAAATGGTCATTCTGCTTACAATTCATGTCTAGTAATTTGTACTAATTTGATATTCGTCAGTTTGAATGTTTTGATGATTCAGTTTCAGAATTGATTTTAGAGGAATTGCAAAATGCGACCATTTTAGCCCCGCTGCGCGCTGCACCTAGGTGGACCTCTCCGATAGACCGTAGCGTGTATGGCAGCCATAAGGTGACACTTTACAAGATGGCAGCTTTGATTTCGATATTGGCCATGTGCCAAATGACCCTCATAGAGTTGTGTTTGATTCTCTTAATGACGGCCAACAAAAGTATTGCGTTCACCTTCATTGCTACAGCATTGTGGTCTATCTAACATAATGACTAATGATCATAATATACTCCACAAACCATACCTCGCTTACCCACTGAATTACATTTTTGCATTTCATAATGAAAGTGCGAAATATGTCCCCGTAGAGTTTGTTCGAAGCCCGTATAAAGCCGGGCTGAAATCAGTCCGATATATTATCAAGTTCTGCTGAAAAGGCATCTGCATCGGAAACCTTTTATCTGGATTGAATGGTCGTCTGCGTTTTATTCCTTAGCCCTTTTTACAATCGAAAAATTCTAGCTCTTTTACGACCGGAGCGCTCAAGTATTTTTCGCCGCATTTTTTATTGAGCCTTAAAAAAGGTTTTTCCTGTAAATAATTACGTTTATTGTTATGGCTTTGCTGACATATATTTTATTTGGGTTTTCTCCTTATAAATGAGTGGCCTCATTTTTGAGTTAGGTGGGCGTAGATGAAACATTTTTGTATCAATAATATGATATAAAAATAATTTCATTTGGGCCCACTATTACTACCGCCCACTGTGGATATATTGATAAATATTTTTGTATCAATTGATCAGTCAGTAAATATAACTATGCTAAATGTGAGTTTCTATCACTAAACATTGTGAAAGTGTTAGCTGTTATTCTACCATCAAAACAGTGCTCTCAGTTGCAAATATGTATACATAATATTATACAAGAGGTAATATACTGTCATTTAAACTGATAAACTTTTGCTCCGAGGCAATTACACATTTATAAGTAAATTATTAAGCGAACGAATCAAGATATTCCGTAACGAAAAAAACTTAACACCCCCACTATGACGGTGCGCTGCACGTTAGTGCGGTGTTACCAGAATTCGGTACGGTGTTTGTGTGAGTGCGACTAGACGTACATGCGAGTTATAATGGCATAAGTTGATAAAATGTTATTCAACAGTTCCCGACTTACCACACGTGTACGTCTTTTTATGAAACCAAACAAACAATGCTAAAAGTAAATGAAAAGTTTTCATTTACGTCTATATCAAACAAGTCACTATGCTATGCTTGAAATTCTTAAAATCAAATCTTGAAGCTCAAAGAAGAGCCTTATAATTAAAGAAAATAATAAAAAGTTATACTTTCGTTTTTAAAATACAACATATTTAGTTGTGGGTGATAAGACTGGTAACAATTATTATTACGACTACTAGAACAAGTCTCTTCATATGAATTAGGACGTAACAAACAACATAAAATATATCGGATAGCGCTATAGTAATAAAATATTGGAGAGGCTGTTTTGCTATCGAGTACAATGGGAGCCGAGCACGACATAATATGACATAATCAAGTGCCACAAGAGTCGTTCATAATAACATTTACGAAGGGGTTTTGTTTGATTTATTGATCGATTGTTTGTTAGATTACGAGTTATGTTATTACTTGTTATTGTGATTTTGAGGGTAAAAACTATCTTCTGTTCTTTATCGGGACTCAAAGTATTTTTTAAATAGAAAATTTCATCATGATCGCAGAGAAGAACACAGAAAGACATGCAACTGTTTGTATGGGCTTTATAATCTGCACTAACGTAAAATGAAGCTATTGAAACGTAATAGTCCTACTACGTGCAACTACGCAATTACGTAGCGGCGTAGCGGAGCTCTACGCGGCGTAGCGGAGCTCTACGCGGCGTAGCGGAGCTCTACGCGTCGCAACCGCGCTACGAGACACCAAAACTCTGTGAATATTAAGGGCCTTCCCTACGGAGAATCCGTAATTTACCGTATTTAAAACCTTATAAACTCATAATTTGAAAGCTACAGAGTTATAATAAAAATACAACAATAATCTTCAGTATCTCAACATTCCTTTCCCCGTTTTAAATTTTCTATTTTCTTTTATTATACTCATGATATCAGCTTCCAAAGTAACGCTAATTTATTAAAATTTAAGCATACATTCAGCATCTCCTTCATATTTACAAATTACTTTTATTTGAAACAGACGCCAATACATCGACAATATCATAAACAATAATTATCTTTATTTGTTATTTCAGCTATTTGTAATATTTAAGTTTAAGAAGTTTAAAGTAAAATAATTTAAATGTATAACTCAATTTTAAAAGGTTTACTATAAAAATACAAAACTAAACTATTTTATAAATAAACACTAATATACATACACTATATCATAAACTACGTATTCCCCGTTTTAATTTTTTTTTTAGGTCAATTTTGAAGATAAGTAAAAAAATACGGTTTTGGTGCGATCTCGGCAACGCGGCTAATATATGGCCAAGGTCGTTTGCTCGGGGGACGGCCTTAAGCTGTCATTTTGAAACTATTTTGACAAAGCTAGTTTTAAAATGAGGCCGCCAGCCTTGGCCGGCGGGTTATGCCGCCGGGCTGGCTGCTTTGGTGTGAAGACAGCTTTATAAAGATCTAAAAGCCGAGCTTTGTGAGGGCTCGCGTCGTTTTTCTGCGTGGTAATTTAATAGTAACCAAACATTGACTGACCTATCTACATACCGACACATCTACATACCTATAAATAGAAATTACTAAGTTATAGCACAAATCAATAGACGTGATAGTTTTTTCGTAAAGTGTACCACAAAAGTTATCAGGTTGTGGGATACATACTAGGGCTCGCTTCGTTCACCCGTTCAAGAACTAAAATCTTTGTTAAAATTCTATGAGTTAAATATTAATAATGCTGCTTATATGTAAATTCTTTAAATTCTTTTTTAGATGCAGCGTTAATCGTTTGCGATACTCTTCCTATAAATAACTTCAACTGCATATTTTGCAATCGGTTTCATTGTTGTTACCCTCGATCGCAGATTCTTGGAAATCTATTGTTATTCTATTGTTATCGCGGTCGCATGCGACCGCTTGGGGCTTTTTAGCGGTTTAGTAAGTTCAGTAACACAGCTCTATAGAGTTTAGATAGGTACAAGTTGAAAAGAAATTTCATTATCTACCTCACCTGACTTAAACTTCCCCTGAAATAATAAGCTGATGATGATAATGCCTCATTAAATTTTGCACACGAATATTAATCAAGTAAATTAATAGCACGAATAATTATAATTATTAACCGATTTACATAATTTATCAACGTACATTGTTATCCTAAACAGTTGTAGAGAGCAATATAATATGATAACTAACCCGGCACACGTTATTTTGCTATTATGTATATTGTATATTGTACAAAATAGAACTTCCACCTTTCGAACAAACTTAGATATAGCCAAGAGCCAGCGACAGCCAGTTTTTCATCATTTTATAGACTCTACTTAACTCTACTTAGCTGATTAATTTAACGTAAAATTACTTATTAGTCTTAGTTAGGCTAGATTGTAATAATTATGAAATGCCTATACTTACAGGTATTTTATGTATAAAAAAAATATAGAAGCTGCAAGTTTACCTATTTATGATCCCTATAGCTGTAGTAAGAACGACTTGCAACTATTGGGTTTCCAGTTCTGAAAGTCTACCTGACCTTCAATAAAATGGGTAAAGCTTAATTATAATCTAATCACCACCTACTGCCGCATACGAATAGATATTTAACTAAGAGTTTGACAGATAATGTAAGGAAATTATGTTAACATCTTAATTTAATTTAAAAACAATTAAGTAATTAACATTCATATCCGAGTGTGACAGTTATACTTTAAGGCAGTTAAATGGTGTTTGGCAGTGAGAAGCAACTGTTAAAAATGTCTGGCAGTTGAAGACGAGTTTTATATAGTTATCCCAAAGAAAATAAGACAAAAATATTCAGCTTTATACTTCATATAAAGGTGAGTTAGACCAGACCTTTTTTAAAGTATAAAGCTTAAATTTTGTGCATATTTAGAACTTTTTTTATTTCCTACGAATAATAAGTTCTTTACAAAAATTTCCAATAACGTATTAGAGTTCAGAAATGACTGGAGCGATAGTCTTAAAAATTTATGTTCTGAACCTGAGAATCGGCCAACTATTTGCCAAGACTCGCTGTTATTATTTTAGAAATTTAGACCATTCACTCACCGCCGCGCTCATCAGATGCCAGATTAGATGCAATAACTAAAATACATATTAATATAATTTTCCTTTACCTACTTTTACATACATAATATTATAATAGACAATCTACAAAAACTAATTACGGATATGCCCTCAAAACGTAAACGAGCAAAATTAATTTCATATTGATCAAGTATTTTAACGGTGTATTTGCTCTCGATGCACCAAATCTAAATCAAACAAATTTTCATTAAGGGGAACGCCAAACAAACGGGAACCACAAAGCAATCCCGTCGTTATGGCATTCAAATTAGAGTTCATTATTCATGAGCACGAAGTTCCGCTGCGGGTCATATTTGATAAGCGAGCTCTGTTTATAGTGAACACAATAACATGTTTTTGTTTTTGAATCAAAATGTACAAAATGTTTGGCGTCGAATCTATTATGGAGAACTAGACATCCTAGTGAAGCTTGACGAACCAATAGAAAAATAAGTGGTTTTTTTAGAATCCATAAAATCCAAATAGACTTTGGGTTTTCAATAATAATTAACCCTTAGCCGCAAGCACAAAAGATTAATAATTAAAAAATTTTAATTTTTGGTGAAGATTTTGATTGGAATTCTTATCTATCAATCTTTTTATTACTAATTATTAGTGATGTTAGCTCTACCACTTCTATAATATTAAACTGTGCAAATTACATATATTTTTCATGTATTTTACCTGCAGTTGCAGATATCTGCGAATAGGTATAGCAAAAAAACGAGCTAAGGAATTTAATATTGTTTAACCAAATTAAAACCATTTGATCAAACCCGATGATGATGATAAATGACGGTGATAATACCGGGAAGATGAAATATTACCCAGGGGAAAAAATTAAACGCGGTCAGGGGAAATTGTTTCACCCCCACAAAAACTCCGCAGGCAGCTGAATGAGGTTACAAAACTTTAATTTCGCCAAATTAATTCCAAGATTACCCACATATTTTAAGGTGTATTAAAGACTTTGAGGAAGGGATAAATTACCACGTTATCCCACGCAAAATTTACTTAGCAAATATTAAACTTTTTTACCTTTTTTTACAGACGACAAACAAGTTCATATTAGAATTTAAAAAAAACTGAGATAATTTTTATAAACTAGATGCCCACGATTCCGCTGCGCCTAAATTAGTTTATTGCGTGAAAACCGTATATTTTTCCGGGATAAAAAGTACCTATTTTTCCGGGACTCAGAGTATCTCCGTACCAATTTCAGCTAAATCGGTTGAACGGTTTTGACCTGACGAGGTAACAGATAGACAGATCGACACACATTCCCAAATTTTATAATATTATTTAGTATAAAAGTATGGACTTACTTTTTAGGGTTCCGTAGCCAAAATGGCAAAAAAAGAACCCTTATAGATTCGTCATGTCTGTCTGTCTGTCTGTCCGTCCGTCCGTATGTCACAGCCACTTTTCTCCGAAACTATTAGAGCTATACTATTGAAACTTGGTAAGTAGATGTAGTCTGTGAACCGCATTAAGATTTTGATGCAAAAATTATTAAAAATTTTAGGGGTCCCCATAGGTACAACTGAAACAAAAAAATTTTTATTTCATCTAACCTATGCGTGTGGGGTATCTATGGATATGTCTCCAAAAATTATATTGAGGTTTCTCATATCAATTTTTTCTAACTTGAATAGTTTGCGAGAGAGACTCTTCCAAAATGGTAAAATGTGTGTCCCCCCCCCCTCTAATTTCTAAAGTAGGGGCATGATAATTCTAAAATAAATATATGATGTAGATTACTATAAAAACTACCAACGAAAATTGGTTTGAACGAGATCTAACCAGTAGTTTTTTTATACGTCATAAATGGTAAACCTTAATCAAAATTTCATTAAATCGACTGATATATAAAAATAAATCAAAAACCTTTTAATTTCATAAAAATTAACCTTATTGCTGCTGCGGAACCCTTCATGGGCGAGTCCAACTCGCACTTGGCCGCTTTTTTGCATTTTAGCATAATATGCTACCGGCTGCGATATTAAAATTAATAATATTCTGATATACCTATAGGCGCGATATAATAATCGCCTTCCTTTATAATGCGACTTTTTTACTTGTTTGCCTCTTATTAACCTGTTTATAATTAAAGTAAATATATTGCATAGCCTTTATCGCGGGTTTTGAGCGCGGCGAACAAATCAAGAAATTTCGTAACGAAAATAAACCTAACACTCGTTAAACCTCGTTTTATTACGGAAAATTTCGGCACGGTGTTTGTGTGAGTAGACGTTTGCGTGTAGACTAGCTATTGCTATGCAATACTCTCAATGGCCACAGCCACACATATATTTTTTTATTATGAAGTCTTCTAAAGAGTAAATAAGAAAAGATAAAATTTTATGTTGATGCTGTCCGAATTGAATCGTATGGGAATGTATTTCGCACGTTGCTGAAATTTAAAATACAAATATGGTTTTCAGAGTTCACGGGCTTTCAGTCAATAGCTTAATGCTGGTCACGGGGCAGAAATGAAACTGGCGACCCGTGAGGCTTTATAATAATATTAAATTTATTCGAAAACTTCAAAATCTTAACCAATATATTTATTAACCTACCAAATATCGTTATTTGTAACGAAGGTCTGCAATTTGCAAATGAATCAATTTGTACTTAAAGTTTCTATTTTATTTGTGTCATGTTTGTTATCGTGTAGAAAAGGTATATTTTTAACTCGCTTTTATTAGCTTCACTTGTAACTATATAATAATAATAGCTCCCACACCGGTTTCGGTGACGGTGGCCGGTTTCATTGAAACCAGGCCAGCTACGCAGGAGTAATTTTATAGTGCCCAAGTGTGTGCGCAGTACACAAGAGCACTCTCTATTCCTTTACTCTCATAACCCAGTGGGACGGCAGACCGACACGACCGGCGAGAGATCAGGCGCAGGACCGACTTTTTACATGCCCATCCGACGCATGGATCATCTTACTTGTCAGACAATCAGGTGATCAGCCTGCATTGTCCTAACCAAACTTGGAAATAACATGTTTCCAACGCGGGAATCGAACCCACGACCTCCGAGTCAAGAGCCGCGCTCTATACCACTAGACCACGGAGGCGTTGTAACTTGTAACTATGTATATGTTTGTAGTTACAAAATCTTGGAATCTTAATTTGACCTACTTCCCGGTCTTCGATTAGGATGAAATTTTGCACACACTCTGAGTTCTGATGACAATACATGACTAGCTAAGAAACGTCATTACAAATCCAATATGGCGGCTTCCCTAAGATAGCGAACAGGCAGCAGGCTATTTGAAATGCACCCCCATAATAAATTATGGGTATCAAAATATGAAAGACTTTGCTGTCAGGAATACGAAAAATCATCACGTGACTTAAATTTAACATGTTGGACATCCAAGATGGCGGTTTATCTAAAGCGTGTTTTTTTTTAGTTTTGTAAACTATTAAATTAATTATTCATCGATTTATTCAATTCCTCTTAAGAAACAATATGAATTCTACTTCTCATAAGCGTGAAATAAAGTCCTTTATTCTCTATCAACTCGTTATCGGAAACTTTATTTACGCGAAAAGCAACAAGTTAGACAGAAGTAATCGGATGACTAAATCAAGTTGTAGCACCGACAGCAATTCCTGATTTCACTCCGATTGCAAATCGATTGGGATTCTGATTTTTTGCTTGTGAACTAACTAGTTTGCTAGCTTTTTCGAAAATTATGACGATTCAAAGTTTATGTATACCTATGTATACCTATCACAGGCATATTTCTAGATATGACCAAGGCTTTTGACTTAGTTAATCATGACATTCTACTGGCTAAACTAGAAAAATATGGAATCAGAGGAAAGGCATATGACTGGATAAAATCCTATTTAAGTGATCGGAAGGTGTGTACAGAAATTACAAAAATTGTTGGTGATTTAAAAAAAACTTATAAATCTAGGTATGCATATTTAGACATAGGAGTTCCACAAGGAAGTTTGATTGGTCCTTTTCTTTTTCTGGTGTACATAAATGACGTAACAACTGCAACTAAACATCTAAAAATTCTGTTTGCTGATGACACTACAATCTTGGTCAAATGCCTAAACATCTTATTTTACGAACAAGAATTAAGAAATGCACTCAATGATATAATATCCTGGTTGATTAAAAATGACTTGCAAGTTAATCTTAATAAAACGAAAATATTGCAATTTAAGTATTATAATGCAATGTTGATACCCAAAAAAGTTACTTATGACAATATTATTATAGAAGAAGTAGAATCATTAAAATTTTTAGGAATAATGTTTGACCAAAATTGTAACTGGAAAGCACATGTTGACTATATCTGTAGCAAGCTTGACAAGTTCGTTTATGCACTGCGACGCTTAGCAAAGACCGTATCAATATCGGCAGCTCTCTGTGCATATCACGGATATGTGTCATCCATTTTATCCTACGGTCTTATAATGTGGGGCAACTCTGTGGAGTTTGATTCAGTTTTCAAATTGCAAAAGAAATGTATTAGGGCGATTTGTGGTGTTGGACCGCTTGAAAGCTGCAAACCCTTATTTCAAAAACTGAAATTACTTACGCTGCCTTGTATGTACATTAGAGACATGTGCATCTTTGTTAAAAAGCATCCGAAATATTTCATGCAAAATAAGGATAACAATGCTGCAAAAAGATCACAGCGTTATCCGAATAAATTAATCATGCCCAAATGTAGCAGCACAACTTTTCTCAAAAGTCCTTATTATATGGCTATTAAAATATATAATAACTTGCCAAAAGACTTAGAAAAACTGAGCTTAATTCCTTTTAAAAGAAAACTAAATGAATGGCTTATAAATAATTGTTTTTATGATGTAAAGGATTTTTTCGTTGGTACTTATTTCTGACATTTCTCTATTGACATTAATTGACATATTGTGATTTGTGACATTTAGTAATCGTAATACTTCTACTTCTTTTCTCCACTTTTTAGATTAATTAAATGACATTTGCATACTATTCATTTAGTTGAGTGACATGATCCTATATTTTATTATGAAGACCATACTGTACATTTCACTCTGGCAAATAAACTATTATTATTATTATTATTATTATTATGGTACTGATAGACGGTCAATTATAAACCTCTTTTTAAAAGAAGGATTTAATTTATACACGATTAGAATTAAATATAGATTTCAAAATATAGCAAGGCAAATGTCACGCGCGAATGAAGGAGGATTGATAGGAACTGAGGTCTCCGGCCGAATGCAGGGATTATAAAATTATTATATCATAATACTAGATATTATAATATAGAAAGAGTAGTGCTAGGCACTATAATATACTAACCTAGTATATCACAGTACGTTTACAGGAGTGGCCTCTACAAATACAAGCGTGTAAACGGGCTGTTTCATGTTTGAAGACGTGAGTGGAAGAATCGAATAAGTAACATTTCGTAACATACGGACAATAACTCATTTTTTCCCTAATTATTTTAATAAAACTTGTAAGTTATCTACTTCATAACCTAGCTAATATATCTGGCTACACATACAATCCATAGTTTTTCTATTTCAAATAACTTTTCCGCCTCTAAAGCCTCCATTTAAGCAAAAGAACGGGAAGTTTTTTCATGTTACTTACCTTATTCTTCCACTCACGTCTTGGTTTGTATGTTTGTGATAGCTGCTAGACCCGTTCTGGTTTCGGTTTCTGGACACAAAAAGCGTGCCCTCACATGTTATGTCAATGTTGTTTGTGAAGGTTTATGTAAGTTTGATATTTGAGGACGATTGCTATTAATGTCCAAGCAGGCGTGTAAGCCGCAAGGAAAGATCTTCCGACCGAGATGTTATGCTTGGTCAGGCCCACAGAAATGTCGGGTCACTCAGGCCGAAGCCCACGTGATTGATTTTAGCTATCGTATAATATTATATACCGACGTACTTAGAAAAGCCTTCGAGTTGTGAGTTTTGCGGTCTACACGGTGGTTTTTGCTCGATTGGAAGTAAAACTATCGAATAAAACCGTATGTGAATACTTAGCATTATGTTTAATCGATGCAACGATAATTATTTCAAACTGGTGACTGAAAATACTTGACTACTCTATTCTGGCATTACATTTCACCCTCAGTAGCTAAAGCGATTTTCTAAGAATCCACCACTTTATGTAAAATATTCAACCGTTTATGTAAAAGAATTCCTATCGTATTCTATGAAGCTGCTTGTTATTTATGAGAAATTGTATTCGCTGCAAGTCACGTTCCTAGATGAAAATCGAAATAAAAATTTGTGTACGAGTTAACTCGATTCTATTCCGCTGATTCGCCTCTCCTTCATTTCCACACCAGACATTTTCTTAAATTGTTCGTTATTTCGCAAACGGGATTTTAAAATTATATTGAGAGGGATTTAAATAGGAAGAGCATAATATCTAGGGCTAACAGTATTTATACTGTGTGTTTATACTTGTTTACAGTGTTTATACTTGATTTCTTCGAATAAAAATGCTACAGATACAGTAATATAAGGTTTATTCTCCGAATTTCACAAATCGTGTATTGATGGCTAATTTAATTGTCTTCCTGGCATTCCTTAATTGTTCCTGGCATTCCTTTGTTTTGTTCTAGAATCTAGAATTTGCTTCAATTGAGTTGGCTGCAGATGACGTCATGAGATCCGGTAGACCATGCTTTACTTAGGTTTTCATATGTGTGAATGAGATGGCGATATTTTGGATGAAATTAGAGTAAGACAGTTGAAATGTGCATTTTGAAACGATGTCGTTACTTAAGTCTTATACTATATTATGTTCTTATGTTTTTCTCTGTTTTCTTTAAATTACACACACAGTTTTTGATCACAGACTGTGCCTAGCCTAAACATGCCATTATTATAACTGGTTTAACCTCAGACTCATAATACAATTAACGCGGTACTTAAAATGGCGTTTAATTATATATGACGTGTCGGACAATTATTGTGAATTTGACTCCTAAATCACGTCTTGTACCCGAAACTGATATTCGGATATAAGAATTGGTCCTTTTCTATATGCTACTACAATATAACCTTTCAAAGTTGTGTAAAGATAAAGTGGTTATTCATCACTTATTTACTCGTATTTCAGGCTTCTTTGACCGCGTTGCCTTTGGTTATTAGGGTTGATTCAGATGCATTCTATGCATTCTCGCGCGTAGATGCATTTCCAAATTTATATGGATTTGACAGCTTCGCAAGACGTCTCACGCAATTGAAATCTGTCTAATCCGTACAAATTTATGCCACGCCGCGCCTCGCCTCGCCTCGTCGCGTTGCGGTCTGAATTGACTCTTAACGTTATATGCCGCTTCATTCCAAATGGTCGCAACTCAAAAGGCAAAAGTACTCGAATCTGATAAAACACTATCATCTCAAACATATATAATATTATTCTAATACAGACCACAACTTATTTAATTTGCACGTTAAACTTTATACGCGGTACTATACCTAATTAAAGAACTTATTATGCACATAAATTAAAATCCGACTTAGTACGAAACAAACTGCCGCGCTGAGGTTTCCGTACTTTCCAAAGTTTACTCGCTCTACATTTTTATTAAAGTTATAAAAGTTTTTCATAATTTCGAAATATATTCCGCCGAGTTCGTGAGCTTCAGTTCGGAATATTCGTCTCTCGTTCAGTTTTATTCAGTCCTTATCCTTTAATGTAGAATGACAGCGTTAAGAGTTTAAAGTTCGTTCATTGAAAAACACAGCAATTTTTTTTCTACAGGTTAGGTTAGGTTAAACGCACGGTTTCCTAAGGACCAGAGCAGACCATGCAGGGACTGGTCAGTGGTCAGGTCGTTATTCTTCCCAAAAATGCTTCATCCTAACTTACCTACAAGTGAACACGAATGTAATAAGTTCTATATTAACACGTAAATAGAAATATAAGTTACTCAGAAAGAAAGACCTTTTTTTTATTAAAAACCCGTCGATCGTGGAAAAACGAGACACAATAGCTTATCTTTTGTTATCGCGGTTGCATGCGACCGCTTGGGACTTGATGAATTAATAGTTACATATCATTTTTGTCAATTTTTTGTATATTAACAGTTTTGTATAAGTACAAAACTGTTAATATACAAAAAATTGAATAAAAAAATAAGACAATTAACTAGCTACTGCTTTATTTTTGCTTAGACAAACTTAAAAAACTTTGAACCGCTTTGAAAATATCCTCGGCAACTTGGTCAGGTATTTCCAAAGCCGGAAAATGTCCGCCAACGTCAAGATTAGTAGCTCCAACAAAGTTCTTGAACTTCCACTGCAGAATTGTATCGGATTGATGGACGAGATCGTTGTTCGTTCGAAGACCCCAAGTAGGGACGCTTGTGGGAATACTGAAAGGAGAAATAACATAGTACAGTTAGAATAGTGACACTATACTATAGAGTAGAAAGATACGTTGAGTCTGAAAGAAGAAAGAAAACAGAGTTAGTAATAATGGTATACTCTTGAGTCCTGAAAGTCTCGCATTACGCATATTTTAAGCTTGAAAGATACGAGTGTACCATTAGAGTTTTTGTCATGTATTTATAAAAACTCCAATTAAAAAGACAATATATTATTATCTCTGAATTAAACACAACTTGGCTAATTCAATAATTAAAGTTGTTAAAATCAACATAGTAAAATAATTTACCTCGCTAAAGTATGTTCAATCTCGCAATTCATGATGTTCTCTTTGAAGAGCCGTAGCGACGTAGTGATGCTGCCACTGGTCCAGTACAGCATGACGTTGTCAATCAGGTCCGTGGCGTTGAAGGTAGAGAGGCCGACGTCAGGCAGCTCCTTGGTGATGGGATCCGTGAAGGCGAAGATACGGTCTGTGATGTAAGTTGCGAGGCCCATTGGTGAATCTTGAAGAACCGTACCTAAAAATTCATTGTTAACATCCATACTTCCATACTAATATTATAAATGCCAAAGTGTGTCTGTCTGTCTGTCTGTCTGTTACCTCTTCACGCCCAAACCGCTGAACCGATTTTGCTGAAATTTGGCATGAAGATACTTTGAGTCCCGGGAAAGGACATAGGCTACATTTTATCTCGGAAAAATGTACGGTTCCCGCGCGATAAACGAGTTTTGGCGCAACGGAGTTGCGGGCGTCATCTAGTCTATACTAATATTATAATTCTGAAGAGTTTGTTTGTTTAAACGCGCTAATCTCAAGAACTACTGGTCCGATTTGCAAAATTATTTCAGTGTTAGATAGCTCATTTATTGAGGAAGGCTATAGGCTATATTTTATCACGCTAAGACTAATAGGAGCGAAGAAACAGAGGAAAATGTAGAAAAAACGGGGAAAATTATATAAAATTGCTTAATAACTTAAGAACTACTGGAGCAATTTTTATGCTTTTTGGCACACATGAAGAATAAACCACGTGAAGAGACATAGGCTATTTTGCGGAAAAATTTACGGATTTCTTGAAATTCCTAATTTACGCGGGCGGAGCCGCGCGGAACATCTAGTGTATTATAAATGCAAAAGTGTATGTCTGTTATCTCTTCACGCCTCAATTTGATACAGTGGAGAAACTTTCAATTTTCGAAATAATTTTAATTCCAAGCCTGAATTAATGATTTTCGTAAAAATATGGACATACTTAATATTAACATTTTTTGGGTTCGTTCGCGAGCCTTAGATTTTACAGGTAAGAAACAAGACAGATTTTTTGTAAATATTTTCAAATTTTCTATAGATAACCAAAACTGCTTAGGTACCTATTGTATCAGGTTTTGTTGACTGAAGGTGCAGGTAGCCAGTCTCTTCCAAAAAGTTGGCCAACTTATTACTAAATGGCTGCCTGTTGTTCCCAACATTCTGCCATATTTCCCCCGCAGCCCACGCCATTTGGGCAAACTTGTCAAAGTTTATGGGGAAACTCGTATGGAAGCCAAGGACTTGTTCGGGGAAGATCGTAGCTAAGTGGCTTCCGATAATGTGGCCAATGTCACCGCCGTGGACATAAAACTTCTTGATACCAAGACGCTCCATCAGGTTTCTTATTACCACTGACATCTCGTAACCACTCATCCCAGGTCTCACTGGTGCCTGAAATTTATTAGATGATGACTTTATTGCAATTTGTATGTGCGTAATGTATCCATACTAAGATGGTAAATGCGAAAGTGTGTCTGTCTGTTGCCTCTTCACTTCCAAACCGATGAACCGATTTTGCTGAAATTTGGTATGGAGATGATTTAAGCCCCGGGAAAGGACATAGAATACTTTTTATCCTGGAAAAATGTACGATTCCCGCGCGGTAAACCAATTTTGGTGCAACGGACTTGCGGGCGTCATCTAGTTGACCAATATTGTGGAATATTTATTTCTTAGATTTATTTTTTTCATTATTTCAATGTCACGAAACTTGTGTAGGAACTAGGAAATAAATTTTAGTTCAGAATGTCATTCAAAAAATCATCGAATCACCGCGTCACATTACAATGTAATCTAGGCTTTATAAATAGATAGAGACAGAAAAATTAAGATTACTAAAACATAGATTGGTAGGTTACGGGATATTTTAAACTATATAGTAGAGAGTTACTAGCTAAAAAAATATTGTAAATCAATTTCAAAGAATCTAAACGATGCGTGTTACGTCAAAAAAGTAGATACCATAGAAAAAATACGTCGAAAAACATTTTAACATTTCCGTGCTACGGGCGCACAAAAAAAAATACTAAACGTATCTAGGTGAACAACAACTCCGGCATGCTTGTTTGGATCTGAGATTCGATATTGTTGAACAAATATTCAAATATTTCGAGATTCGACCAGTCTACACTCAAGGAGCCACTCAATTAGTCGCAACAGAACATACAAATTTAGAAATATAAACAAAATACGTGCTGCTGTAACATAAAACATTAAACAAACATAGCTGTTTGGTTGTTATAATAATAATATTATGATTTTATATTATTCATAAATTATGCTGCTGTAAATAAGCAATACTTTTGTTTTAGAATAAACTAGTAGTCGGACTTCAAGTCTTATTTGTTTCCATCTTATTTTAAGTGTAGATTAATAACGCCTTAATTATGATCATATCCAAAAAATGTTTATTTCTGGTCAACGTGCGGCCCCTACATACATACAGTCACAACGCGCAAGGAAATACGCCTATAAGTTCTAAAATCAATAACATGTTATCATTCTTAGTTAAAAAAGATAGTAAGTAGCTAATACCAACTTACTGTGTTCTTCAAAATATATGAAATCTATTTAAACGTTAGTAAATAATACAGATAATATTATATTATACCTGAGAATAAATGAATCCTGGTAAACTGGGAGCGATGACTTCAAACACGAAATCGTACTTTGAGTTCACGGTCGTCAACTTGGGAATTATTTCGTAAAACTCTCGCACTGAAGTCGGCCAGCCGTGTAACAGAAGTATCGGGACCACCTGCAACAAACAAAAAAATTAAGAAAAAATCGGCCAAGTGCGAGTCGGAATCGCGCACGAAGGGTTCCGTACCATTATAGAGCAAAATTAGGCCATAAATTGTGTTTTTTGTATGGGAGCCCCCCTTATTTTTTTATTTTATTTTAATATTATTATTAAATATTAAAGTACACATAATATAACTAAGGATTTTGTGAAAAATTCAAGTACCTACCTGTTGCCATTATTGATATAGAGCAAAAAAGGCTAAAAAATCACGTTTGTCGTATGGGAGCCCCCCTTAAATATTTATTTTATTTTGTTTTTAGTATTTGTTGTTATAGCGGCAACAGATATAAATAAACTGTGAAAATTTCAACTCTCTAGCTATTACCGTTCTTGAGTTACAGCCTGGAGACAGACAGACGGACAGACGGACAGACAACGAAGTCTTAGTAATAGGGTCCCGTTTTTACCCTTTGGGTACGGAACCCTAAAAATTAAGAAAAAAAAGTGACTCGACAACCTCATCAGAGTAGACAGAATTATTTATGTCTATTGTAATTTGTGACCTCATTTTGTGACTTGAAAATTGTTTTTGTTGGTTAAAGAAGAGCTAAGCAAAATTTTGACCGGTGTATTTTTTTTATATTTCACTATGATTTTGACTTACAGATAAGACGATCACGTAAGCGATTGTGAGGCAAATACTATTATTAATTTATTATAGATCTATAGGTTTAAACGTGGATATCTAACAGACACATTTTTCGTTTAGTGTGAAAATTTCTGTAAGTAATTAATTTTTAGTACATTTGCTGTATTAAAACAAAATGTTAGCTGAAAATCAGTTTACATAACCAAAATAATTAAGGTAATATAATATGAGTCAGATTTTAAGTTATAAACCCAACGTGGACTTTGAGGCTTACAAAATGTTATGCTACGATAAGTTTTGAAGATAATGAAGGTTCGCACCTCGGTGTAGGTTAACCGACTAAATTAAAAGGCATCCTAACAATTACTTGGTGCTAAAACTCCGCGAAAACAGGCGTCCTACATTTTGACTGGTATTTACCAGTTTTCAAGTTACATGTTTTTCATTCATAACGTTCCGTAGAAACGGGACCCTATTACTAAGACTTCGTTGTCTGTTCATAAATCTGTCTGTCTCCAGGCTGTATCTCAAGGTTCAAGAATCGCTAAAGGCTTCTGAAATTTTCACATATTGTGTATTTCTGACTTCTGTTGCCGCTATTACAACCAATACTAAAAATAAAATAAAACTAATATTTATTCCATGCAAAAAACACAATTTTTGGCCTATTTTGCTCTATAAAAGTACTGAACGCTTCATGCGCCAGTCCGACACGCACTTGGCCTAATGTCTAACTTTTAGGAAGCGCCAAGTAGCGCATTATTTTGTTAAATAGTTATAAGCTGACCCTAAGCGCCTTTACCTTAACATTTGGTCCAGCTTTAGGTTTGACGTGTACAAAATGTATATCCAATCCCTGGATATTGGTCTTGAAATGGTCAAATTTATTCAAATATTGAACACGCTTTCTATATTTGTACTGGAACTGCCAGTGGGCGAAAATCTGGGCAACCACATCCGAGTTCAGACCGTAGCTTGATGTTTCGTTTAGACTCTTCACTTTAGTCTTGCTGCGGTAGTTCTCGAATTTTCTACGGATATTTTCTTGCATCTGAAATTTAAGAGAAGTATCATTATAGACAGTAGACAGAGCGAATGAATTCGTTTAAATTATAATATGAAAAGGAAAACACTTTTTTCATAGACTTTTTGTGTATGTTTAATGAAACCAAGTAAGCCATCTAAAAGAATCATTTTATAGTGCCTAAGTGGGTGCGCAGTACACAAAACCATCGGATGACCGACATGACGGCGGAGAGATCAGGCTATCGCCTTTTATCATGTCCATTCTACACATGAATTATCTTTGTGAATGTACTAAATGCGTAACATTTTTCCAAAAAAGCATTATTTAATTAGCTTTATAACAATGAAATTCCACTTATTTTGTACAGTTCATTGGATACACAAACATATTTAAATGTAATTGTGAATGCTTTATACACAATTTAACAAGTTAAAATTATTTATCAAGTTGCAATAATTTAACAAGTTATATAATAGTTTAACAAGTTACAACCGGTTAACGAATTGCAACGTTCACATCGTCTCTAACATAGTTTCAGTTTTTCCCCAGGCTGCAATTATACCAACGCCAGTTCTCGAGGAAGACAAAGTGAAAATTATATTTTACATAAATCTTATTTGATGACAAAAATTTTAAAGGACACATTTGAGTACAATGTTCGTAACAATTAATTTTATATTTTATTTTAATTGCATTTGAATAATGAGATGCATTTTTTCTCTACGTCGTTATATTTAAAGTTTTTTTTTTTTAATGTAGAGAGACTCACGTACTCAGAGAGATTTAGTGATCCTACTTTACTTTATCTATATACATATATAAAACTCAAATGTGACTGACATGGTGATCTATCAACGTACAGCCCAAACCGCTGGATGGATCGGGCTGAAATTTTGCATGCAGGTAGATGTTATGACGTAGGCATCCGCTAAGAAAGGATTTTGATTAATTCCAACCCCAAGGGTTTAAAATAGGGGATGAAAGTTTGTATATAATAATACTTCTTAACGCGAGCGAAGCCGCGGGCAAAAGCTCGTATTTAAATAAAGTTATTGACATAGGCGGATAGTATACGGAATATTAACTGTCGAAGTTAAAGTCTCTCAAGTGTGACGGTTAAAAAACTTTTTAACTTTAACCTTTTAACGCCCAATGTAAAGCCTTAACAATATGTCTTTATTTTTAATTAATTAATATTTGCAATTAATTCACCGATGTAATTAAGTGTCGGCTTGACTTTACTGATGCCAGCACTATTGAGATTATTAATTACAGGCAGAATTAGTCGATAGGCAATTTCGCGCTAGTTACGACATAAATTATTCTGGAGACATAATGACATTGTAATTATAGTGAGAGGTGAATGATCAATATCATCTATATTAATTTTAATAAAATAATAATTTTAGTCTATTTAAGACGTGTGTAAAAATATTATGTAGGTAGAGATGACATACATAAAGATTTTCCAGAGTAAAAAAGAGAAAAAAATTGCACTATATTTTTTTATCAAATTATATCAATCGAATCGAATCATCTTATAGTCAGTGATTATTATTATACTGTACTCGGCAAAACATGGCGGTAGCGGTCATTGACTCCCTGTCAAAAACTTGTCATTTTTCTATACAAAGCTGCGATTGACAACATCTGACACTTTGTAACGTGACACTTTTTTTTTTGTGGGGCATTATCAATCGCGGTTTATATATAAAATGACAGTATTATAGAGTTAAAATAGTTGTAGTGTTGCGAGTTGAGATTTTTCTTATTTGAAATCTTTGAGTTTTTCATATTAAATCAATGTTTGAAACCCATAACTTCCGGGCTAACAGAGGAATATTGATCATTTAACGGTAAATAAATGAAATTTTTTACATAAGTTCTATATAATATTATCTGTCAAACTCTTAATTAAATTGAAGTTAATGTGTCTTTATTTTTGGTGGTATTGTTTTTTCTAAGTTACAACTTTACAAGTCATGATGCTGACATCCATCTTATTCAAAATGTATTCGTTTAAACCGTTTTCTTTAATCTCGCAACTCATCAAAACAATAATCACCAAAATAACTTTAGTCACTGTTTTACTTGTACTAAATTACCCATAAAAATATCTACTTTTCGTAATTATCAGCTGTAAAGGGACTTCAGATAAGTACGGACAAAGCATTAACGTCTGTAACCATAGTTTGGATCTTTTTATATGCAAGTTGAGCAAACTATACCTTAATGTCTAAACACACTAGGCCGAAGTTATGCGGCGTAAATTCCGCATGATTACGTCCGCAATGTCAAACGCATATAATACAAAATAAGGACGGAACGCGACGGAATAGTGTGTCATCGGTAATTTAAAATACATTGCAGGCGGAATCTTGCGGAATTTACGAATCAGGCGTTATTTTGCGGAAATCCATAGCTTTAAATTTAGTTTGTTATTATTTTTAGCAATATTCCACGAAATAAACCTCAACCTTTAATTAAATGAGTGAGTGTACACTGTACGCATAGGCATGCGTACAGCACCTCCCTCCTCTCCCACACTGCCTATGCGTACACTCGCATGCAAGAACCTGCAAACACCACCACCACACAAGCAAGGCCCCTCACCACCATGCAGGTTGAAAACCTCGACGCGCGTTTCGCCCTAACACCGATGCATCCTCAGGATGCATCTACGAACAACGTCCGCCAAGTAAAATAGTGACTTGGTTTTTGCTAAAAATAATAACAAACTAAATTTAAAGCGTTGTGCACTTTTAAGGATGCACAAAAATGTTAATATTTTGTGCACGAAAATTTCTGATTGAAAATTAGGTTAGGGAAAGTAATTTCCCCCTTTTTCTTACATGCTGCAAAAATGTATTATGATCTGCTTCTACTTATTTATTTCTGCCGGCACTGCCACAGTGCAACCCGTTGTTTTTTTTAGTAAAAATTAGGTTATTTAGATACTTACAGCATCCGAAAATACAATCCTATAGGGTCTTATCGAGAGGTCCGCTTTACTACCACTTGCTCCCCACCATTTGTGCAATTCAATTTCTGGCATGTCAGGAACCCTTGTGAGTCTTTCGTAGCCTTTGTATGAAACTACAGCCAAGAATACAACTAAAGCAGGCACAAGGATCCAACATAGTATCTGAAAAATGGTATGAAAGTTCCAATTTATAATATCAATAATATAAATGCTACAACCAAAACACTAGACAACGCCCACATTTTCCTAACTAATAATATAGAAATACGAAAGTGTGTCTGTCTGTTACCTCGTCACTGGTTGACACTAACTTTTAAATAGATTTAGGGCCTGTTTCACAACTTTCTGATAAAGTGCCGAATAGGCTATTCACAACTTTTTGACAGATTCTCCATACTTAACCTGTCAAAGTTATTGGTGGATTATAGCCTATTCGTCACTAATTATCAGGAAGTGGTGAAACAGACCCTTAGATGACATTTGGTACGAAGATACTTCAAAGAACGGGACCATGCCTTGTTTTTATTAAGGATAATTTTTTGCTTAAAAACAAACGGTTCATTCGGGATTAGACGAATATGAAACATTTCTATTTAAATACATTTTTTGTCCGAATACTTTGTAGTTTTGAAAATCGAATAGAATTTTCACTGGAACACATTTACAGTCAAAGTAAAACAACTTACATTACATTTTTTCGGTGCCGTCCCACTTGTCTCGCCAACTGTACTTTTATTTTTATCCTTTTTCTTCGGCGCCATTTTTAATTAACGGAGTCCACTGTTTATTGTGTTTGTAATTAAACTACAATAAAATAAAAGATAATTTGTATCTTTATCTTATCTTTAACGTAATGCTCAACCTCAGGACTGTTATCTTTTGGATTATCCAGTTTTAGGGACTGACGTGGCCCAATTCCATAACTCATTGACCTGTTATCTTTTATCTTTTGTATTGGAACTGCAATAAGAAATGTTTTTTGTACAATCTCATAATTTTATGAGTACGTACCCTTTATTGAAATGAAATGAAAAAGTTTATTTAACCAAGTAACATAGACTCACTTATTACTTGTTAGTAAAGGCTTATAAATAATAATTATAAAAAATACTAATCATATTTTAGGTTTAAATAAATGATATTATATAATGACTACATTATACGTCACCTCTGCTCTATTGCCTGGTGCAGCGATAGATGAGAGCACAGATCTTTTTCACTTAAAATATTAACTAGACAAACAGACAGGATTTAGTTCAATACATCAGCTGTTGCTGTAAACTGCTGAACAATCCATACTTCAATACTAATATTATAAATGCGAAAATGTGTCTGTCTGTCTGTCTCTTGCCTGTTCACGCTCAAATCGTTGAACCGATTTTGCTGAAATTTGGCATGGAGTCCCGGGAAAGGACAAGGGATAATTTTTTCCCGGAAAATGTACGGTTAACGTGCGATAGACGAGTTTTGGCGCAACGGTGTTGCGGGCGTCATCTAGTCGACTATAGATATTGAAAAATATTTCCTTGTTGTCTCTCTTAAAATTCTGATCTCCAACATGTAACAAAAACCATCTTCATTTTGCATTTTCGTCACCTTTGCACTATGGAGGTGTAATCTTAGCGAGCAGTATTCTGGGTCATCCGTTTGAGGGCAACCATTCAAGACTCCCCTATGTAAGTACAGTCGACGCAGAAAAGAAGTGTAAGTATGAAAAATATTTTTATACGCTACAGTCGCTACACCCTAAAAACGTCAGTGGACCAAAAAATATGGAAATACAATGATGGATATATTCTAATCATAATATTTATGTACTATCAGAGAAGTTGATTCCTAGGCAGATGGCGGACCTAAGTCATTTGGTCGCGTTAAGACAAACCCATCCGACCGATCACAGCTAACTGATACGCCGACCAAATGATTTAGGTCCGTCAACTGCCTAGGAATCAATTTCTTCGATGGTACACAAGCTGACCTGCCAAAGACTTTGTCATAATATTATAATTGTGTTATTTCGGATATTAAAAAATACATAATCTTGTTCATCTAACCTCAGACCTTCTCAATAAGCACACATTCATTAAAATCCATCCAGTGCTTTGAGAGAAGTTTGCCAACAAACTCCGTAACATGATAATTCCATACAAAAGAGGGTTGGATTACACAGTTCCAAGCCTAACAATTTATAATAGCAATCAATTAGCAAAACGAACCAAACACTTCTTCAACAAGGAAAATCAATGAGGAATATTTTCACGCTGGGAAATGAAGGAATTGGAAAAACGCGATGGAGCTGAACAGCGCATTACATTCCCGTTTGTAACACATCTGGCGCCGTTTTTTTTTTGCATTGGCTTAAGCCTTAATCCGGGTATTGAACCCTCGTAAACAAAAAAACAGGCTAAGTACGAGTCGGATTCCAGCGTGCATTAAGTGTTCCGTAGGCAAATTAAATAAATTTTATATAATTAAAATATTATATTAAGTTACATTGCATTTTCGCAATAAATTCTTAAGAGCGTTTACACCTTATTTCAAGTTTCCATACAAACCTGCGGCGGACTATTGGAATTGCTCTGCGCGCAGCGATTTATAGTAGTTTTAAAATATTTGTAGAAAAAAAATAACAAAAGATTTGTTGATATTTAAGAACAATTTCTTTAATTAAAGTGTTCTTCTATGATATGAAGCTATTATTATATTAAATTAAGTTAAATAAATAGGTAATAAAAAAGTTTTAATTCCTTGATATTTCTTTGATATTTCTCATTCTTTGAATTTAAATTACATAAAGTTACATAAGTACCTAAACGAAATATTTTTTTCTGGTAACTATTTGCTTAAGGATCTTGTCAATAGGTTATTATTATTTTATAATTAGATCTATCGCTGGTTTCGTAAATTAAAAGCTTCGAAACTGATACTAAAACGGAATTTAAGGAAACCTCTGTTAAGGTATCGAGATTTAATGTACAAATACTCTATAAATCCTATTTTTTTCTACATATTATATTTCTATAACTATATCGACAGTGAAATCTTCTATAAAAATAAGTTATCAACATTTTTATAAAGATAAGTGGTTGATGATTTTTTCAAGTTGGAAAAGTACAGTTTTAAGCCAAATTGAGCGTGAAAGGTGTAAACGCTCTTAACTGTAAATAAATAAATGATTAAGTGATTATGTCGTAAATCGTAATGCACCAAATTTTAGGATTTCCATGGAATGTGTCATGTTATATACAATATGTAAATTTTCATTTTTATCGTGTCGAAATTTTGCAGTATTTAAACGATTTGCATCTTTTGATTATGCTGGCTCACAAAATTACAATAGGCCGATAATTATTTGATATTATGAATTTAAGCTAACCCATGTGTTTTTGAAAAAAAAGAGTATTATTAGACAACAACGGATAACACGTTATCCTATAAGGGTTCCGGTTTTCCATTTAGGTATGGAACCCAAAAAGCCATGTTATTGAGAGCGTCCAATTAGTACCGATAATTAAGTACCTTGTTCTGATATGAATAAAAAATATTTCCCACATTATTATGCACGTGATTAATTATATTTTCCCTACGCAACATATTATTATATTCAATAATCGGGTTACATTTTTCTATGGTATGTAATTTATTTTGTAATCATCTTGTTCTACAGTAAATGTGAACCCTTTTCATACTGCAGCAATAGGCATTTAGGTATAGTCTATATAGTCTATATAAAAATCTCAACCAGATAAATGCAAGGACCTCAAAGAAAACAATTGTAAAATGTCTCTTTCTCCAAGTTTCTATCTCAACTTTAACATGAATATTAACTTTGATGTTTATAAGTGTTAGTTTTGATTTGACGATTCAAGATCCGGGTCACGAATTTAAAGGCATAATAACATATTAAGGCACAATTTTATAGTGCATCTCTACTGAGTACTGACTCTTATCCATAATCCATCTATTTAAGAATTTAACCACGATTTCGATTCCGACGATCCATCATTTTTCATGTGATAAAAATTATTCTTTAAAAATTGAGAATATTTTCAATGACAGTGCCAGATGATAGAAAGTGTATATGTCTGTCTTAACAGAAAGACAGTCAGACAGACAAGGGGTAACCCTCTTTTCACTCAAACCGCTGAAACGATTTTTATGAAATTTGGTATGGACATACTTTAAGTGCCTAAACACACTAGGCCGAAGTTACGCGGCGTATATTACGTCCGCAATGTCAAACGCATACAAAATACGGACGGAACGCGACGGAATAGTGTGTCGGCAATTTAAAATACATTGCGGGCGTAATCATGCGGAATTTACGCCGGCGTAACTTCGGCCCGGGACTAAGTGTCTAAATACACTAGGTGTTTAGACACTTAGTCCCGGAAAGGGACATCGGACACTTATGATCTCGAAAAATGTACAGTTCCGCGCGATAAACAAATTTTTCCGCAACGGAGTTGCGGACGTCATCCAAACTTCCATAATTTATATTATAAATGTGAAGGATTTCACGCCCAAACCGCTGAACTAATTTTGCTGAAATTTGACCAAATTGAAAATTGAAAACCAAACATAGCATCTAGTCTACACGCATTCGACGCGTCTAGTCGCACGGTCGCAAACACCGTGGCGAAGTCCGCCAAACTGTAACGACGTTAGACGAGTGTTAGGTTTATAATCGTTACGGAATTTCTCGATTCGTTTCCGTGCTCAGAGCCCGCGATAAAAGCTATGCAATATTAGCTTAAAAAATATGTGGTCGCCTGTACCGCCGCGGCTGGTGTGACTACAATATGCAATATCATTTTCATACACAGCAGCTTTATCAGATCAGCTGGAATCAACTGCCTTGTCTCTGCTTCGCCTTATTCTACACATTTTTATTGAAACTCGAGAATCGCAGCTTGGCGTTTTATGGAAAAGTGAACGGTCTTACCACAAAAGATCTAAACATCTATTGAACAGTTGTTTTGGCACCATCATATTGTACTGAATTTTTTTCTAATCAACTGTTCAACAAGACCCTTAGTGTCTATTTCTATTAAGTAGTGGTAAAATGCGTGTTTATTTCGTTAGGTTCATTTAAAACCTATTTTTTTACATTTACTGTTCAAGTTAATAAAAACCCGAAATCAGTTCTCGATTAGAATAATTTTTGGTAGTTTTTACGAATGTGAAACATAACTTAGGTACCGATGTTTTAGTTCTACCAATTTAGATTTATTGCTTCAAAAAGTAGTAGATGACAATATGTGCATGCAGTGATTATTCGTCTTATACACAGATATATTTGTTTGTATCTGATAATATATCTATGGTTTTATAGCTTATGTTAAATGTTCTATCAGAGAAGTTAATTTATAGGCATATGGCGGACCTACGTAATTTTGGTAGCATTATATCAAACCCAGCCGACAGATCACAATTAACATTGAATTGACATCATCTGACCACATGACGTTGGTCCGTTAACTGTCTATGAATAAATTTTTTCGATGGTACTTTGTTGCTAGGTACAACCTTATTCCGTACCTATATTCTTCGCACTAAATGCCAAAGTAAACACTGTATCAAAGGGAACATTTATTTCTGTTCATCGGTGTAAAAATTCCGCGGAGTCTCCGTCAACAAACTCGGCTGTCGGAATTCAAATGCAAACTTAACTCGACACTGAAATTCAAATTACTGATTTACATTGTGTTCGCACCTTTTTCATCATCATTTGCTTGAAATGGAGGTTATAATATTTAGTAAAATCCGGTTTTTGAGGTTTTTATCAATTTATCAGCGCTTTTGATTGGCTAACGTCAAATATGTACTATCAGAGAAGTTGATTCCTAGGTAGATGTGGGACCTACGTAGTTTGGTCGCGTTACGTCAAACCCAGCCGAGAGATCACAATAATTAACATTGAATTGGTCTGCCTACTGGTCAACTGCCTAGGAATCAATTTCCTAGATGGTACCAATCAAGCATTAATTAGGAATAGAAATATTTCGGATAAGTTTTAAAACCAAAATGAAAATCCATAGTAAGTAACAATATATAAGCGAAAGTGTATCTGTCTCTCTGTCTGTCTGTTATTTTTCCACGCCCAAATCGCTGAACCGATTTTGACCGACGAAATTTGGTATGAAGATCCTTTAAGTCCCAAGCAAGGACATAGGATACAATGTACGGATCCCGCGCGATATACTAACAAATTTTACTCCAACGGAGTTGTGGGCATGACCTGGTTTTATAATCTTTGATATTATTATTATGCTTCGCTGCTCAATTCTCGCGATTAATATTTAACTTGTAGTACTGTCTTCATTTACCGGCCTTAACACGAAGAGTTTAAATCATATTTCAAATCTGCAACTAAAAATAAGTCAAAAAACAAGTCATTTACAGTTTAGTTTCATACCACTCCCACATTTCCCTCTCTACAACCAGTTGGAGTAGGGGAGTGGGGAGAGTAGTGGTGGTTCTCTCAGTGGCATTCGGACTTCATTATCTGTTTTCGTGCAGCGGCCGCAACACGTAAATTACGGAAAATAGTGAAATAGTGCAGTGAGTGAATTTAAAAGCTTTGAAGATGGGAAAAAGGAAAAGAAGTCGTGATACGGAAGCATATTTACTTAAGAAAATTTGACGTTGCTCGAGTGATTCAAGCATAAGGCTCGTAAAAAGTGATGCGAACAGTACGTTATTGGTTTAATAATTGGGACTGTTGCCTTCACGGATAATTGATGCGAATGGTTTTCGGGACCATTACCTTCAGTAAACAAATTGATGCGGGACCAAAATGTAAGTGATGCGAACAGTACGTTATTGGTTTAATAATTGGGACTGTTGCCTTCACGGATAATTGATGCGAATGGTTTTCGGGACCATTACCTTCAGTAAACAAATTGATTCGGGACCAAATTAATATAAGTGATGCGAACAGTACGTTATTGGTTTAATAATTGGGACTGTTGCCTTCACGGATAATTGATGCGAATGGTTTTTGGGACCATTGCCTTCAACAAACAACTTCACCTTTAATAATAATTAAGGTAAGTTTTGATATTTTATTTGCACAGTCATGTTATTCGTAACAAAAAGTATTTTATTTCTTCCTGGATTCTGAAAAAGAATTTATTCCGGAAAAACTGAAATATTCGGTAACGAATCAGATGAAATGGAGGATCCTATTGTGCCAACTACTCCTCAGGATGTGGAGTCAGCTCCGGTTCCAACTGACAAAAATAATAATAATAATAATCATTTATTTCGGACAATACGTCCATAAGTATTATAGTTATTAAGATAGTAACAATTTTTCTTAGACTACGTTAGTAGTGTTAGTGGAAGTAGTGAAATAATGTATTGGAACCGGAAATAAGCTTCGATGAAAATATTTTGGCTTTGTTAGGCGATTCTCCGAAAGATGAATCTCCTTTAGGCAAAGATAATACATACATGGAAATATAGCTACTAGATTTCAGAATATTATTATGGTTTTTGGTTGGTGGAAGGTAAACAAAAACTTTAAAAAGATTTTCCAATAACTATTTTTTACGCATCCCCCGCCCCCTCGGGGGAAGGGGCAGTTATATGTCGGACTCCCTCCGGCCCATGCCCTCATCAACGCTACACGCGAAAGAAGCGGGATCGCGACGCATTCAGCCGCGTCCTTCGCAGCGCTTGCCGCTTCCGGCACCACAATACGCTGCGGCAGCTCTTGCCGCCGCCTGCCTTCACGGAGAAGCTCCCCGGGCACCAGGGTAGCCTATCTTCTCGGGCCTATATTGTGGGCGATGACCCCCCGATCAGCCGTCCCCAGGCCTAGGCTTCCACCTCCATAGCGGAGGCGACTTCAGTCGCCCCGGCTTTATCGGCTCCAGGCCGTTAACGCGGCCGAGCCTTGGAGGGCCTTGCGCTTCTTCCTCGTGCCGGGAGGCTTGTTGGCTGCTGTGAAATAATAATACAGCCGTTAGTCCCCAGCACGTGGTTGCTCTCTCTGCCGAGCTCTGCGCAGTGGAAACAGCTGGGCTCCTCTGCGCAGTCGGCGGCTTTGTGCCCCGGCTTCCCGCAACGGAAACTTCCCGCTACGGTCTACCGGGGACTGGCAGCTCGATGCCAGGTGGCCGGTGTCCAGACAACGGTAGCACGCGCTTTGGCCTCGCGGCCAGCAGCACCACCCTTTCACACAGACACAATTCGAGGCATGTCTGTCGGGGCAATGCCCCTTACAAAAGCAGGACGTCTTAACGTCACAGGTAACCATTTTATCTGGTAGACTTAGATATTTTTCTATAACAGTTTGGTGCAAGCTTACAAAGTCCTGTAATATCCCATCGATCGTGGAAAAATGAGACACAATAGCTTTTTCATTGTTATCGCGGCCGGATGTGGCCGCTTGGGGCTTGATGAAATATTATCATATAAGGTTTTTTACAAGTGCTCCATTTCAAACAAGCTATCCAACAAATAATTTTAATCAATTGGAAAATATACAAAATATCCAAATTGAAATGAAGAAACTCTTATATAAAGGTGCTATTTCACCTTGTGTTAGGTCCAAAGGTGATTTTCTATCTTAAATTTTTCTGATACCTAAGCCAAATGGCGAGCACAGGCTAATTTTAAATTTAAAGAAACACAATCTTTTTATAAAACCGCCCCATTTTAAAATGGAGGACTTAAGAATTGCCATTAAGGTAATAAATCAGACGCTTATTTATTTTTTAATTCCTATACATCCGCTGTATAAGAAATATGCGCCACATTGAATCGGTTAAGATTTGATCTTCAAAAATTAACTTATGAATTTAATTGTTTACCATTTGGCCTAAATGCAGCACCTCTTATTATTACTAAGCTCATGAAGCCGGGTTAATAATTGATGTGTCTGAGAATGTAGTCTGAGAGACTTTGCTAAGTTTACTAGTTTACTAATATCTGTTTGTCCTGACATAGAATATGGATGGTTACACACAAAAATCTTTGAAAGGCAGAAATATTTACATTTAAAAATACATAATAACTATGACTATATAATACAATTAAAGAAATCACTTATTAGTGAATACTTAAAATGGTGGAGTAAGAATCGTTCTGTGAGTCGTATTAGGAAAAGTCATTATGATTAAGTCATATTTTCTGATGCATCCAATGGATACAATGCATCCTGGATGGGGCAAATGTATCATTTAATAGTGTTAGACCTAATGGTTTCTGGACGAGTGTAGAAAAACATTATCACATTAATGTTTTAGAACTATTGGCAGCTTTCTTTGCGTTAGAAATATTTGCAATTAAAAGATATTTGCAACCGTCAAATATTATTTCGTATTTCGTATAGATAATACAACTGCAGCTGTCGCATGCATTAATCGAATGGGTGTCCATTTTCCACATTTGGCATAATATTTCGAAAGAAATTTGGAAATTTTGTGAAAAAAGGCAATTATGTAGATCATAATTATTTATTTTCGCTTCATATATAAAATCTACTGAAAACTGTACATTGACGATTTTGAATCATGTAGAATAAAATCGGATACCGAGTGGGAACTCGCCGAGTTTGCTTTTTCGCATATAGTCAAAAATCTTGGTACACCTCAAATAGTCTTACTTGCCAGCCGTTCAAATACAAAGTGTTATACTTAAATATGTATCGTGGAAGCCAGACCCGGTCGCTTTTTGCATTGACGCTTTTACTATACACTGGAGTGAATATTTTTTCTACGCTTTTCTCCGTTTGCTTTAATTTTAAAAATACTTAATAAAATCATTGCTGACCTTACTGGGATTGTTGTGGAGCCCTATTAGCCTACACAGCCCTGGCTTCCTGCTTTTTAAACGCTTAATAATATTACAAATTATTTATTTTAAGCCAAATAGTAACCTGTTACTGTTACTATGTGAATATTCCAGGTCACAGTCTACTCCGAAACCTTACCCTGGTTACAGGAATATAATTATCAGGGAAACGTTAAGAAGTGAACCACCTTCTCCTATCGATATAATGATGATTTCTTTGGCTCCTAATACTCAGAAGCAGTACAATAGTTCTCACTTTAAGTTTAAGTTGTATAATGCCGGCTATAGCTACGGTAATCTAAATTGTTGTAAATTTGGTTTATCCTTTTTATTTTCTAACATAATGAACGACGACCGAATTTTAAGGTTTATAAAAAGATTTTCTTTTTCGATCCAGACCCCAAAGCCGAAATATGAATTTACTTGGGATACCTCTATTGTCCTACATTATCTCTCGACTCTTTATTCTAATAATGGTTTAAATTTGGAAATCTTGTCGAAAAAGGTTATCACCTTGCTAGCTCTTGTCACTGGGCATAGAATTCAAACCATTTCAAACATTAAATTAAGTAACCTGTTGTTTAAAAACGATCAAAATCATTATCAAAATTCCTAATATAATTATTAAAACTTCAAAACCAAATATTATGATTTCTATTGAAATTATCTAGCTATTGATCTAAAACTGAGTTAATTCGAAACTCTTGTGATAATTTATTCATAAGTTACAGAAAGCTACACAAAAAAAAAAAAAAAAAAAACTTGAGTCATTGGATATAAGAGACGTGTTCCAAAAGAGTGGTGTCGAGGTTAGCATATTCAATTCTCACAGTACTCGCCACGCCTCTACTTCTATGCCAAAATCTTTGAGAGTAAGCGTAGACGTTATAAGGAAAACTGCTGGTTGGAGCACGTCGTCGTCAGTCTTAGCAAGGTTTTATAATAGAGAATTTTACTTATAGAAAATATTCTTTTGCTAGATCTATTCTTGATTCGCATACAAGTTAGTTGTATGCATACTTGTAAATTATTATTCATATTGTATGTATGATAATAAAATTGATTGATCTTTTGGTAATCTCCTTTCATTCAAGGGATACAGACTTCAAATATCTTTAAACATCTACAAGTTAAATATTAATCGCGAGAATTGAGCAGCGAAGCATAATTAATGATAAAACGAACTTACCTGTACGTGAAGTTCTATCATAATTAAAGACGTGAGTGCATGAATGAGGTATGTAACACATTTCGAATTTCGAGTAAATCGCGTTTAAAGTTTTGAAAAAACTTTTTATGATTTTTCATCACAAATCAAGTAATGGCTTTTGTTAATTGTATCAGGAGGTGTAAATATCTTCCGTTTTTATTGTTATGTTAAAAATTATATAAAAAAATCTCCATTCTAGGATAAATTAGGAAAAATGTGAAGTTACTCGGTTCTTCACTTTTAAATGCAACAAAATCTGTAAAGACTGTCAATGCATGAAGTACACATATTCACTTTTTTTATTGAGATGAAACAAGACTCAATTTAAAAGACAATAAATTCACGGCCAAACAGATTTAAACAAAAATGGATTATACTTTTGAAAGACGGGAAAGATTATAAGGGAATTCCGCATTAGAAAACTAAATGTAAACAAAACTGAGTTGTAGGCGTCATCTAGTAGGAATTAAGTAGAGAAAACGAGATGATGAAAGTAATAATCTCCAAAGCAAATTTCGTCGACATCAGTTCAGCCGTTTAAGTGTTAAGAAGCATTTAAGATCATACAAACACGATTTCCCAATTTATAGTTTACTAGTAAGATCAATTAATTTTTTAAAATATCTTGGGTTTCTCAAAGTTGATATAATATTATAGATTGTTTAAAATGAACCCTTACTTAATAAATAAATTTAAGTATATTAATAATAATAACTTAAATTATGCACTATTCAAATGTTACAATTAAAAGAACAATATACTAATTCAAGTTTTTATTGTGTTTTATTATACTCACTTTTAACTGCGTTTTCACGACTATGGCTTGTACGTCATAATACCTAGTAAAAAAAAACAGTCAAGTACTTACAATAAAAAATTCTTTGTCGAGCATAGCTAGTTCGATTTTCAAATTTGGCGCGGGAGCGCGCTCATTTGTATTTGGAATGAAGTATCGACGCGACCAAAGAATAAATACACTAGGTACGCGACGCGACGCTATAAAGTATTAGCACAGGATAAATGCAAACAGCCAAACTGATGCCTAAATATTTTTTTATATTTCCAACAATTTAATATTATAATAAAAACAAAAACAAAATATTTTATACGTAGGTACCATTTAAGTTACGATAGGTTTTTCCAAAATTTTAATTTGTTTGGAAACAACGAAAAGCGCCTAGTCTTTAATAAAATAACTATCGTAGTAGGTATAAAAGAGTATGGATGTGTATGAAATATGCTTTGATTATTATATGTATAAATATGTATTGTGTATGATATAATAAAAATCTTAAATATACAACGTTGTCTGGTACCTGTAACACAAGTCCTTCAGGTACTTAGCACGGGGCCAGACTAACGTGATGTGAAGCGTCCATAGATATTATTATTATTTTCTTAATAATGTGTCATTATTAATATACCTACTAGAGTTTTGCCTAGAATGTGAAAGAGTACTGTTGTATTTTTTTTGTATTATTTTCCTTACATTATTTTGTTAACTGTGTTTTATTTTAATGTGTAAAATTGGCAGAATATTAACCATTATTACATATTCGTTATCATGCACGTGCTGCAACTTCCAGGAACGTGCTTTTTGTGTCCCTCCAAAACTCCGTCAAAAGTTTCAGTATAGAGTATCAACCGACTTGACTCCTTGACTGCTTGACTTGACTTTTACTTAGACTTTGACTAGACTTTAGATATGATCATAAATGACGATAATATAGTAAAAACAAAAACGTTGATGAAAATTATTATTATGAAGAAGACTGACTATACCTTTGTATGTGGCAAAGTACACCCCCGGTGTCAGAGCCAAACGCTAACAAAAAAAAATTTATACTAAATTATCTATGCCTTTGAATAATAGAACAATAAAAAAGTCGACATAATATTCCTTATTTAAAAAAAGTAAAATATTCAAGCGATCTTCCGTACTGCAACGCATATGGGATTTGTATGGGATGTAATTACCCGGTTCTTGCATAGTCATTTGGACGAACCTTGTAACTTACCTGCTTCATCATCTGGCTAACTTTGTAAGTATACGTAAAATTCTAAATTTTTTGATTGCAAATCATTTTCCAAGTCCTAAAAGCTACATTTATGCAATAAAACGTAAATTTTCAAAAATGTTAGTTACCTCATTCATGCACTCATGTCTTCAATTATGCGAGCTGCTCAATTCGAAGCGATTAATATTGTATTCCCTCCACGAAATTTCCCACCCTACTTGAAGTCTGTATTTTAGATTTTTTCTTTATCTTTAAACTAATGAAGTCCGAATGCCACTGAGAGAACCACCACTACTCTCCCCACTCCCCTACTCCAACTGGTTGTAGAGAGGGAAATGTGGGAGTGGTATGAAACTAAACTGTAAATGACTTGTTTTTTGACTTATTTTTAGTTGCAGATTTGAAATATGATTTAAACTCTTCGTGTTAAGGCCGGTAAATGAAGACAGTACTACAAGTTAAATATTAATCGCTTCGAATTGAGCAGCTCGCATAATTATGATAGAACTTCACGTACAGGTAAGTTCGTTTTATCATTAATAATCTTTGTGTATCATAACGCAGTCGTCTTCTTGCAATGAAATTAATACAAATGCATTGTAAATTATTGCTCTGCTCTCCAAAGCTATCAGGATTTCTGATAGATAAACGTTTTTACCATTTAACTAAGCAAAAACTAATTTTAAACCGGGTAAAAAATGTCCAACTTCTGAATTATGTTATGATGCTAACTCGGCAAGGGTTGGAATATTACAATGAAACCTCGGGTTTGAATAAAATATGAAATTTGTTCAATGCTACAAAAGTTTGGTTTATCAATCATAATTTACAAGTCCCCGGGCATCATGACCGCCAACTTGAGACGTGATATCGAGCTCATTCTCGAAGAAGATTCTTAAAACTGTAGATAATTATATAAAATATTATAGTAACATAGGAGTAAAAGGAACTTTTATTAACTTACCTTATTAGCTTTATTAGATCAACAAAGTGGCGTTACAAATTTTTTTAACAGTTAAAGTTTTAAAATAGAGTGAGTTGCACCAGCCTACCAAGTATAATTTTAACTTTAACCATACCAAAAAGTCAAATGAACTGTCAAATCCCTAGTAAATGTCCATACACAAGAGTCATATTTTAATCAACTTCCAAAAAGGGGGAAGTTCTATGTTCAACTGTATTATTGATTATAATATTGTAATGCAAATTCGTTTGCGTAGAGAATAGAGATTCATTTATGAGACAGAAGTCTATTTTCCTAAATAAAAACTTTGTTAAGCGATATTATGTGCTTTCCCGATGTTCCAAGAGTCTCCATGCCAAACATATTATAAAGTTAGGCGATTGAAGAGGATATCAAAAAGAATTTCACCTTCAATAAATAATCAAGTGTAGATTTTTATATCCTTCGGTAAAGAAAACGAATCTATCTATCTTAATGTTCAAGTACCTAAGTATAATAATAGTATTTTAAAAAGATAAAATCGACTTCAAAATTGTACGTTATTAAGAATTATTAAATACCTACTATCTCAAAAACTATTAAACCGATTTTGATAAAACTTGCAGTATTCCCTAAGTTAAATAATACCTAGTACAACAAAAATATAATCAGTCAAATCCACAGAGAAAATTTGCTCCGTGGCTAAATCAGACTTTTAGTTCCGGAGATATGCGGACACAAACATAAAAACATACATACATACACTTTTGAAAGGCACATTTGTTCAGACGCTGATAATATAAACTAACATATATACGAAAACTGGGCAGTTCTGGAAATATTACATACAACGAATTGATAACCTCCTTTTTTAAGTCGGTTAAAAATTCTTTATCTACCGAGTAAAATCGTCTCATAAAATAATTGGACACGAATCGATTACAATGTCCCTGGAATCGACGAATCTTCATCCATTATCGGGATTAAGGCGACCAAGCTCTGGAAAATTAGGTTCTACACACAGTGACAGAGATAAGCGATGGATTAAATTTAACTGAATTAAGGAAATAATGAGGAATGAAGAATAAAATAGAGTTATAATGAATTATTATCTACCAATAGATGACACCCACTACGTTGCGCCAAAGTTACCTCTTCACGCCCAAACCGCTGAACCGATTTTCCTGAAATTGGGTATCGAGATACTCTGAGTCCCGGAAGAGGAGATAGGATACTTTTTATCCCAGTATGTACGGTTCCCTCGCGATAAACGAATTTTGGCGCAACGGGGTTGCGGGCGTTATCTATTTTGAAAAAATAAATGTTTTTTTTTATGAAATAAGGGGCAAACGAGCAAACGGGTTACCTGATGGAAAGCAACTTCCGTCGCCCATGAACACTCGCAGCATCAGAAGAGCAGCAGGTGCATTGCCGGCCTTTTAAGAGGGAATAGGGTAATAGGGGAGGGTAGGGATGGGAAAGTAAGGATTAGGGGAGGGTAGGGAAGGAAATAGGGTAGGGGATTGGGCCTCCCGTAAACTCACTCACTCGGCGAAACACAGCGCGAGAGCTGTTTCACGCCGGTTTTCTGTGAGAACATTGTATTTCTCCGGTCGAGCCAGCCCATTCGTGCCGAAGCATGGCTCTGCCACGTTTATCATTCTTTGATGAGTCAAAATTAAAAGCAGAGTCTAAAGAACGTTTTCGAAGACTACTTCATAGATAAACATCTTAGTATCGCATAGCTTCGCGTGTAGCGTTGCGCTACCGACGTTAAAACATCGTCGGCATTATGTAGATGAAATGTCTGGTTGTTTTCGATTGATCGAGCGATTCCTCTGATATCGGAGCTCGCCTTCAGACCAATTCCGTTTGAATATTTTTATGATTACTCGTGGTAACTGGTGAGTGGTGGCTGTGCTTTTTGTGTATGTTCGTATAAAAGCTTTCTATTATAAGTCAATTATACGAGTATAGGAATTCGTAAACCGCTTACAGATCGAATAAAGCTTAAAATATGTTTTGATTCAACTGATGCTCCTTAAAATATAATATTATATTATGAAGTCTTTATCAGGAAAAACAATTATTAATATTATCAATGCAAAATATTTACCAAGCTTCTTATCTCCATAAAAAAAAATTAAATGAATAATACTTAATTAGAAATACTTAATAAAAATTTTAGTTTAAAATCCGAATGTTAATCAAAAAAAGTCCTGCAGAAATAAAATATCCTTTTTTCTTTTGATTACGAAAACTATAGTTCAACACATCGTGCAAGCACAACTTAAATATTATTATACAGTAGAATATAAGTATAATTGTTATAGAGTAAGTTATAATCATATAATATTGAGTATATAAATAAAGTTATAATACTTTAATGTGTGTATGAGTCACCTATAATATAGAGTTCGTTGACGCCTCCGTGGTCCAGTGGTCTAGACTGTAGAGCGTCGCTCTTGACTCGGAGGTCATGACTCGTGGGTTCGATTCCCGCGTTGGAAACATATTGTGTAGGTATTTCCAAGTTTGGTCAGGACAATGCAGGCTGATCACCTGATTGTCTGACAAGTAAGATGATCCATGCGTCGAATGGGCATTGTAAAAAGTCGGTCCTGATCTCCCGCCAGTCTTGTCGGTCCTCCGTCCCACTGGGTTATGAAAGTAAAGGAATAGAGAGTGCTCTTGTGTACTGCGCACACACCTGGGCACTATAAAAATTACTCCTGCGTAGCTGGCCTGGTTTCAATGAATCCGGCCACCGTCACAGGGGCGACACTCTGTGTATATGAGAGCTCAAGCACCGGTGACCTTGAACGGAACGTGTACACCGCTAGGGTTGACACCGAAATGGAATTTAGACTTGTGCCAAAGCAAAGATGTATATTATACTAGATGTCCCGTGCGGCTTCGCCCGCGTAAATTAGGAATTTTACGAAAACCGTACATTTTCCCGCAAAAAGTTCTGTCCCTTCACGTGGTCTATTCTATATCTGTGAGTTGTGACAAATAATATCAAAAATGCTCTAGTACTTCGTGAGATAAACCCTTTCTAGTTTCTAATAATTTTCCCGGGTTTTTCCACATTTTATTCTGATTCTTCGGTCATATATATTTTAGTCTTAGCGTAAGTAATAATAAATAGCCTTCCTCGATAAATAAGCTATTTAACACTGAATTTTTTTTTAAATCGGACCAGAAAGTACTTCCTGAGATAAGCGTGTTCGAGCAAACAAAAAAACTCCTCAGGTTTTAAATAATATTAGTAGATATACATTTTTTTAAATCGATTGACAAACTCGAGTCTCGATCTAAAAGACTATGAAACGTATCATGGGACGATACCGTGGGAGAGCCATGCTTCGGCACGAATGGGCCGGCTCGACCGGAGAAATACCACGGGCTCACAGAAAACCGGCGTGAAACAGCGCTTGCGCTGTGTTTCGCCGAGTGGTGAGTTGACCGGAGGTTCGCGTAGTGTATATTTTCTTTGCCGGAGGCCCAATCTCCTACCCTTTTCCCTTCCCTACCCTCCTTTATTTCCTTCCCTACCCTCCCCTATTCCCTTCCCTATCCTCCCCTACCCTATTACGCTATTCCCTCGTAAGAGGCCGGCAACGCACCTGCAGCTCTTCTGATGCTGCGAGTGTCCATGGGCGACGGAAGTTGCTTTTCATCAGGTGACCCGTTTGCTCGTTTGCCTCCTTTTTTCATAAAAAAAATGGTACTTGGTAGTGATGATGATGATGATGACGAATGTAATTTGCATAGTAGAATCTGCTTTCCGATCTTAAATCAACACCGAAACTCTCAAACGTATATCTATGAAGAGTCAGGAGTTCTCTCAGCAGCTCCCGAACCATGGGTGGGTGTCGCTGGGTCCAAAATCTTACTTGTTGTTAGCATATACTCGGAATACTTCTCATGAAACCAAAGTCACCACATGTTTGCATATAAATTTTGAGGAGTTCCCTCGATTACCCATGGATTCCTTCATCAGATCACCATTTTTGTGAACATGATATTAAATTGGGATAATGCCCTATACACCAAAAGAAACATTTTGAAAATCGGTTCACAAACGGCGGAGTAATCGTTGAGCATAAAAAAACGAACATAACACCTCCTCCATTTTGAAAGTTGGTTAAAATTATAGCCTATGTGTTATTCTGATGCATAAGCTATATTGTTGTAAAGTTTCATTAAAATCCGTTCAGTAGTTTTTGCGTGAAAGAGTAACAAACATCCATACATCCATACATCCATACATCCATACATCTATACATCCAAACTTTCGCCTTTATAATATTAGTAGGATATGTATATGTAATACATAATATAACAATATTGTAAAAAGTCGGTCCTGATCTCCCGCCAGTCTTGTCGGTCCTCCGTCCCACTGGGTTATGAAAGTAAAGGAATAGAGAGTGCTCTTGTGTACTGCGCACACACCTGGGCACTATAAAAATTACTCCTGCGTAGCTGGCCTGGTTTCAATGAATCCGGCCACCGTCACAGGGGCGACACTCTGTGTATATGAGAGCTCAAGCACCGGTGACCTTGAACGGAACGTGTACACCGCTAGGGTTGACACCGAAATGGAATTTAGACTTGTGCCAAAGCAAAGATGTATATTATATATGTATATGTAATACATAATATAACAATCAAATAATATATTATCAAAGCGCACGGAGTGCGCGGCCAAGTTCCAGCAGGCCGCGCGCATGCCGTGCACTATTTACACGAACGGTTTCGACGCACTTTTGACCCCCTTGTATCTCAGTGCCTATTGCGAGAGCAAAGATAAAATTTTACCTACCTAATTATATACTAGTACTTACGCAATATACCAAATTTCATAGTTATAGATTTGTTAGATCCTGAAATATTTCCTTGTAAAAATAGCTAATTTTGGCACTGACTCACTGACCGGTAATCAAAATCTCTAGACCACTTCCAGTTGTCGTAGCGTTATGAAATTTGGCACACAGGTTGTTTGTTATATGTAGATTAACAAAAAATTAAGAAATTTGAGAAATTGGTCAAGCGTGAGTCGGCTCATCTATGAATTTGAGATAAAAATCGGTAATCAAAACCTCTAGGCCACTTTCAGTTGTCGTAGCGTTATGAAATTTGGCACACAGGTTGTTTGTTATATGTAGATTAACAAAAAATTAAGAAATTTGAGAAATTGGTCAAGCGCGAGTCGGCTCATCTATGAATTTGAGATAAAAATCGGTAATCAAAACCTCTAGGCCACTTCCAGTTGTCGTAGCGTTATGAAATTTGGCACACAGGTTGTTTGTTATATGTAGATTAACAAAAAATTAAGAAATTTGAGAAATTGGTCAAGCGTGAGTCGGCTCATCTATGAATTTGAGATAAAAATCGGTAATCAAAACCTCTAGGCCACTTCCAGTTGTCATAGCGTTATGAAATTTGGCACACAGTTTGTTTGTTATATGTAGATTAACAAAAAATTAAGAAATTTGAGAAATTGGTCAAGCGTGAGTCGGCTCATCTATGAATTTGAGATAAAAATCGGTAATCAAAACCTCTAGGCCACTTCCAGTTGTCGTAGCGTTATGAAATTTGGCACACAGGTTGTTTGTTATATGTAGATTAACAAAAAATTAAGAAATTTGAGAAATTGGTCAAGCGTGAGTCGGCTCATCTATGAATTTGAGATAAAAATCGGTAATCAAAACCTCTAGGCCACTTCCAGTTGTCGTAGCGTTATGAAATTTGGCACACAGGTTGTTTGTTATATTTAGATTAACAAAAAATTAAGAAATTTGAGAAATTGGTCAAACGTGAGTCGGCTCATCTATGAATTTGAGATAAAAATCGGTAATCAAAACCTCTAGGCCACTTCCAGTTGTCGTAGCGTTATGAAATTTGGCACACAGGTTGTTTGTTATATGTAGATTAACAAAAAATTAAGAAATTTGAGAAATTGGTCAAGCGTGAGTCGGCTCATCTATGAATTTGAGATAAAAATTAATATGTACAAGTAAATACACTGAAATAAGATGAGGAGGAAAGAAACAAATTGGTATGATTCCTTAAAAAAAGTATTGAAATCTCACCAAAAACATACCTGTTAAAACGGGGCCAAGTTCCTATTCACTAATTGTTCGCCTTAAAAAAGAGTTGAAATCCAATTCAATGCCAAGTTTAGATGCACTTCCAAATCGATCATAATCATCTTCATCAACAGCCTGATCCTAAATACTTCTAAATTTGAACTTGGCAGGTTTTCATGCTAGTAGCACTTGATAATTATTGTATAATTTTTAAATTTAAATATAAGATATCTATGTGATTAAATTAACCTGCCAAGTTCAAATTTAGAAGTATTTAGGATCAGGCTGTTGATGAAGATGATTATGATCGATTGGGAAGTGCATCTAAACTTGGCATTGAATTGGATTTCAACTCTTTTTTAAGGCGAACAATTAGTGAATAGGAACTTGGCCCCGTTTTAACAGGTATGTTTTTGGTGAGATATAATATAATAAAGAGGAAAGATTTTATTGTCAGTTTTTAGTCTGTTTGTAACGAATAATTTCCGAAACTACTGAACGGATTTGAAAAATTACTTTGCCATTAGAAGCCGACATTATCCCTCATGAACACAGGTACTTTTTTACCACGGAAAAATACTCCATTCTTACGAAAAAACGGGTAATTGAACATGCGTGCAACGTGTGTAATAGTAGCGCGCTCGCTCCACCGACTAGTCAGCCCTCGGCCGAATAAGTCCCGGACTTAGCGCTCCGCGCCTCGCGCGCCGCGCACAGCCCCCGCGCTGGTCAGACACGCACACATAGCCGTGAGCAATTTTACGAGCACACATGCTTAAGTGTCGCTTCTTTTCGCGTAATGTATTTATTCTTTGCCACCGTCGCCGAAACCGGTGTGGGGAGTATTATATTATAAGTTCATCGTGAAAGTAGCAGCGCTGAAATAATAACATGTTTTAAATGTTTGTATGGGGCACTGGCCCATACAAATCAGTTATCACAAAAAAACTCTTTCCACGCTGCTACATTCACAGCAAACTGAATATAAGGGACATGTGCATTACACACCCTGTTCTATCCCTTGTTTTGTTACACCCTGTAATACTCTATCGTAAAGCAGCTGAACACAAAACCACGCTAACGAGTATGCGGGTGCAAACCGGTTATTAGATTCAACAATAATTAATTAACTATTGTGTGCTTAATTAAACTTGATCCACAATCATTAGTTTAGGCACCCAATTAATATTCTACTAGTAGTTCACAAAAACTTATAAATGTAAAAGGGTGTATGTCGGTCTGTCGTTGAATAAAACTCGTCTAACAGACAGAGACGAAAACCTGGAACTATTAATTGTTATTATTAAAGGAAGTATATCATTATGATTACTACTTATATGAAAAAATAATAATATTGTATACTATTATATTGTTGTGTTCTTTCAATTTGTTACGGTTCATAGAAAAAACATAGAGTGGACAACACTATGTTTTTTCTGGAGCGTGCAAAAATGTTGTTTTCCTTTTTGTCAAACGCTTGATTATATTGATATTGCATTTTTATTAAAAATATTATTATATAAAATGCAAATTAAGCATTTTGTGCAAATGAGACAAAAGATATTTTAGTTAAAGAGCCAGGTTCACTCAAGCTGTAGAGCCAGTTTTTAGCTTGGATATATCTGTTAATTTATACAGTTTCGCAAAGTTTCAAAACTAAACTCCAGCTAACGGTAAAGCCATACAAAGTCTGCCCACTATAAAATAGCAATACATATCTAAACAAAGTGCTTCATGGACCTGAATATATAGCGTATAAATGGGTTATTACATAAGGTGACGAGCGCGCCATTCTAGTTCGTATACACTAGCACACACGACCCAGTTTCGCGTGAAATAATTCGCATACGTTATTGGTGGACATATCGTTTGCGGGCAGAAATAATTATGTGTGGAATTCATGCAGACAATGGGACGTGGAACGACAAAATTGGACCTGATTAAAGTGACGAAATATCACATACTATTCTCTAACAATGCTAACCTTATTTTATACCTAGAAAATCCATATTCCATACTAATAGTATATGAAAGTTTGTCTGTCTGTCCGTCTGTTACCTCTCCACGCTTAAACCGCTAAACCGATTTTGCTGGGTATGGAAATAATTTGAGCCCCGCGAAATGACATAGGAAACTTTTTATCCCGGAAAAATGTGCTTAGTGCGTTAAAAATACAGTGTGTAGAAATTATGATATAATATTATGTCAATGACTTTATCTTTATGTCCCTACATTCCACACTCTTCTATCAAATTGACTATTGCTAAATAGCTATCGCGTTTCTACCGACTTTGGTATGAAGGAGATAGCGATGTTTTTGCTTTTGAATCAATGTGACAACAAGCGCTATCGCACTCTTATCGACTGAGGCAATGGCCGTATTTGAAAAAGTTGTGTTCGGCGACCGGGCTATACAAAAAATTATTATGGTAAACCTCTCTGCAAAGCTGCAGCAAACATGTATCTACTGGATACAGGATAGCTTTTGTATCTGCTACCTTATTTAAATAAATTAAGGCCTAACCTTAAAAAGCGATAATCCTTACTGCTCACAGTAACATAATAATAATAATAGAAACGCCGTAGTATTAAATATACCTATTAAATATTGACAAATATAAAATATGAATACATAATATTAAATAAGCTTACGAGAATAATATTATTCCGAATTTCTCGGTAATATTTGCGGCATAAATTCAGTATAAAATAAACAGATTTCCATCAACAAGCACGCGCCTCCATTTTGTGCACGTCGTTCGTAAAATGTCTGCCGATGACGTCACAAATTGTCCCCTATTCAGTGGCGAAATTACAGGCGTCAACGCGCGCTCACTAATTTCCGCCTACCCATACTACTAATATTATAAAATATGCGAAAATGTGTTTTTCTGTCTGCCTGTCCGTCCGTCCGTCTGTCTGTGCGTCTGTCTGTGCGTCTGTCTGTCTGTTTGTTGTCTCTTCACACCGATTTTGCTGAAATTTGGTAGACTAATACTAGTCCCGGGAAAGGACATAAGAATTCTTTTCAACCAGAGCCTGTAGACAAGTGTCAAAACGCTAACGCTAACGTTACAAAATGTATGGGATTTGACATTAGTATTCGCTAGCGAAGCGATGACTTATATTAAATCGCATACATTTTGTAACGTTAGAGTTAGCGTTAGCGTTAGCGTTTTGACACTTGTCTAGGGGGGCTGAAAAAATGTACTGTTCCCACGCAATGAATTCAGGCGCAACGGAGTTGCGGGCGTCATCTAGTACAATAATAATATTATAATCTATATTATAACTATAATATATTATATAAAAATGGATTTTCAATTGTGTTAGTAATGCTAAAACTCGAAAACGGCTGAACGGATTGGGCTGATTTTAGTCTTAAAATATTCGCAAAAGTCCAGGGAAGGTTTTTAAATGACGTGAAGTTCACTGGGACAGCTAATATAATAAATAAAAGTAGATTTTCAAATGTGTTAGTCGCGCTAAATCTATAATATACAACAGAAAGACTTTATAATATTAGTTGCTTTCGCATTTATAATATTAGTGTGGACATGGCAGCTTTTTGTATGCCCTCAAAATTGTTAAAAGTCTCTTTACACGGGGCGGAAATGGTCGCTGTGTTTTTCATGTTTTTCAAGAGGAGACCAAAATTATCCAGCTCCGCTCACACAAGAGCTACTTGAGTATTTTTCTGATCGCTTGGGCATGTTCAGCCATTTTAATGCCTCATTTACTCGTGTAAGGGCGTTTGTGCACTTCACGGAATTTTACCATCTGGCGCGGTGCGGCGCGCGGCGCGCGGCGTCCCGATTTCTTTCGTTTTGGTAGGTATTATGGCAAACGTGAAAGTTTTGAACGCCGGACGGTAAAATTCCGTGTAGTGCACAAACGCCCTAATAGTAATTTCATAAATACTGAGTCCTTAACTTGTGTTTCTACCGAAATATCGTTTATTGAAACATTTTTCGAGGTTTTTGTATTTACTAGCACTTTTAATTGGTTATCGTCACAGACATAGATCAGGATAGATACCGCATGTTCCTCCATTTGTATATGAAAACGAGCGTGCCACTTTTTCCTACATACCTACGTAATATAATATAACAATAACAAATCAATAAGTATGTTAAATGCTTTTGTAACAATTACCTCAGAAACTTGGCATTAATAAATGAAATATTACATTTAAAATAAAACTACCTACTTAGCAGCTAGTTTCAGGTAACAAATAAGACACATTTTCGCATCTTTACCTATGTTGCCTGAAACTTCGTGAATTATTTCGGTAACAGAATTCGCCTGAATAAATACTCTCGTTTGACTTCCTAGGATTCACAGTATATCTTATTTGTATAGTTATATCCAAACCCATCTCAATCCGTAAGCGTGGAAACTGAAAAGGTAACGGACACAATTTATCATTTATAACATTAGTATTTATTTTGTACTAGCTGTTGCCCGCGACTTCGCCCGCGTCAAAGTAAAATATTATATCCTCCTTCTTTTTGGAAGTCGGTTAAAAAGTAGCCTAAGTTACTCCTTGCTATATCAGCTATCTACCAAAAAAAGTCCCGTCAAAATAGCTCCAGCCGTTTCAGAGATTAGCCGGAACAAACAGACAGACAGACATACAGACAAAAATTGTAAAAAATGTTGTTTTGGTGTATGCAGCGTATATAATATGAATATAATATATTCATATGCATAATATAGTAACAAACGTTTATTTCAATATTACAAACAGACACTCCAATTTTATTTATATGTATAGATGTATAGACTAGATGATGCCCGCAACAAAAATTAGTTTAAAAGTTTAATTAAAATTAGTAAAGAAGTTTAAAGCGATAGACCAAAATTAGTTTATCGCGATGGAACCGTATATTTTCCGGGATAAAAAGTATCCTGTGTCCTTTTCCGGGACTCAGAGTATGTCCATACCAAATTTCAGTAAAATCGGATCAGCGGTTTGGGCGTGAAGAGGTAACAGACATACAGACAGACACACTTTCCCATTTATAATATTAGTATGGATGGATTTTAAAATAAGTGTTTAGTAATAATAGTTTATGATTATGAATGTGTGCTCGTTAGCGGGTTAGAAATGACCCAACGACGCAGGTGCGCTGCGGTGTGGACGTGTGAATATATTACTGCGCCGCTAACTGCTGATAAGTACAGTAGCAAATAGTTTTACTCAATGCTGACGGACTACTGAAAATGACAATTATTTTAACCAATATACCATACTTATTTCCTATGTGACTTTATATCACTAAAGATCCATATGGATCATAGTGACGTCACGGCTCTTGCCTTTGGACATTAAAAACTAATATTAAAAGTATAAATAAGATAATGTCTGTATGTCGAGGTTTGCCCTTCAATCTTAATCCTCTAAGTCGTTTTGGACATTTCCATTCCTACCTTCTTACGCGCAACGGCTCACCCTTCATTCTTTTCTTGAGTGTCCTGCTCTACAATAGAGCAGAAACCTTACCTTGAGCGCTACAGAAGCTATACCAAAGCAGAAATTCTACAAATATCAAAACCTTGAACATACAAAACCAAAGCATCACATGCAACCAAAATCAATCAATCAAAATAACATTCAGCGGAATTCAAAGCAGGGCAAAATAATATGGGAAAACAGTTGACGCTCAAAGCGGTCTGAGTGACGTCATTACCGTGACGTCATTAGTGCCGATACTCCAATTAGTCCTGTCTCCGATGATTTTTATCGTGGAGCACCTACTTATTGATTTGCGGTTCGTTATGGTGAGGACACACGTGCACTCGATGCGTTGGCATATTTACACATATTTTTTTGCAATAATGCAGTTGTGTGTATAATGGGGTGGATGCTGATGGATGTGCCAGATTATGATGATCTCGAAATTGTTCCTATGATTTATTATAATCAAGTAGATGACGCCTGCAAGTCCATTGCGCCAAAATTCGTTTATCGCCGAACGGTACATTTTTTCGGAATAATTAGTATCCTATGTCCTTTCCCGGGACTCAAAGTATGTCCAATTTGTCAATAGCAACTTTTTGTTTAGGCTTGAAGTGGCAACAGACAGACAGCCAAACAGACACTTTCGCATTTATAATATTAGTATGGATTAATATTATTCTTATAATAAATGTAAAAAGTACTACTATAATATAGTGGAAATTGCGCAAGAATACTGAATTTTCTTACTGTTTAAATGAATTTCCACCAAGAATATTCATATTCGTCTATAATTAGTAATTGTAATTGACGTTGATTGACTTCACATTTCGCAATCTTCACATTTTGGAATCAGTTATTTGAAACCTACATTTTTTTAAGTTTATTGAATTTTTTATGTTTCTCAAAACTATTATTTGTAGGAGCACTATCCTTAAAATAACTCGATCCTCAAGCACTAAAAGTATAGTGCGAAGTCATGCTAAGACATTAAAATTTTATAGATCCTTAATCTTGGAATCACTATCAAGTTTCCCAGTAGCTATTAAAACCTTTTTTTTTGTGAATAAAAACCAAAGCTATTAGAGTTCCGCAACCAATTCAGGTTCTTGTCCACATTTTCAAGTAGTTGTAATATTATGCCGAGGCTATAATATTCTACTTAAAACCGTGATAAATAAAACCATGTAGGACTTGGTATTCTGCTTGACCAAGCACTTGTGGGACGATCGTCCAACAATATAATATTGTCCTGCTAGAACAAGATGACATTTTTTGTTGTTTTTGGTGAAAACATACTAGGTATACGTTAACCAGTCATAACTGGTTAAATATACTATACATTATCACCCATTCATGTTAACTTTTCATGTTCTAACATCGGCCGTTATATTAGAAAATATATTATATTTTTTTGGGTAACTTTATCCCCATACATTTTTATGCCTAACTTCACTGTCAAAACTTAACATTGATTATTCTCCTGGCAATCTACTAATAATCAGCTATCTAAGTACTAAATATGGCATTCCCAAAAGTTACATGGTTAGTTCAGTCATTGCCAGAAAGTTGGGAATCCACTCCCGTGTCCCTAACGTTTATTACTCTGTAGTTTGGACTCTAGAGAGTATTGTCCGAAGACGAAACGGTGTTTGGTGGTTGGAAACGGACGAAACTATATAGACGATGCATTAACTTTAAGGGACATGAGACAGAGCATCTAAAATTGAGACCTTTTAGTGAAAAAATATGTATTGAGATTTGAGAGATTGAGTATACAAATTTTCCGCCATAGTAATATTACGCTGTATGATCAAGAGCTTACTTTTATTATTGCGATTAACCTTTTCTACGTTTTCACTATTCTCAAAGTATATTTCATCAAAAAAGTTCAAGTGGTTTAGGCGTAAGGCACAAAACTAATGGAATTAGGTAGACCTATCATCATACTGAACTTCGATTCGATTTGTTCGACCTCAATGGGGGCATTTAGTATCAATAATCTTTTAAGCTAGTTTTAGAAAGCTGATACCCAAATGCACATGTTATTATTATTACTTTATTAGGTTACTACATGTTAGTCTCAGTTTCTACATCTAATCTAAATGCATAGAACATAACTAACCAGTCACTCCATCTTCTTACCATATAAAGTAATTTATTTTGAAGAAAATTAATTTAATGTAATTTGTATGTGGAAATACATTGTCTATTTGTAAGCTGTATCCCCCGAGAGTGGGGGTAGCCATGCATGTCGCACTATAAATAGGAAAACTCTCACCTTTATTTTTATAGTTAAAGATATGTTAAGTTTTAAATGACTCGGTCTTGTATACATACTTATATTATTATTGGTCAAACCTTCCGGCAATATTATAGAGTTATAACTTTTATGTTTCTGTAGAAGTTTATCTCCTAAACAGATAAAGCGATTTTGATTTTATTTATTGATTCAATTATTCTTAGGTTTCTTTGTCATCCACTGCGGCTTCTTGAAATTAGTAAAATTATTTTTTAGGAATGAGTTTCTTACGCCGGTTCTTCTCGCCGGGCTAGTTCCCGAACCGGTGGTAGGCACCAGTAGTATCAACGTTCTGAAAGCATTTTTTTTTAATCTATTCAGAAATAAAACAATTTTTATTTATTTTTATTTTATTTTATTGACGAAAGAATATCATATAGTGACAAGCCATAAAAGAACCTTTTATTAACTCTGTTTTAATTTTTTGTATTCATTACCATTTTACTTAATTAAAACTTAGCAACAAATACAGTTAAAGTTTCAATCTCAATTTAAAGGAAAGTTGCGCAAAAATCGTAGTTGGGAAAATATCCCGTCAGTTGAAGGAAGCACTCCGGAACAAGAGTCGATAAAACTTTGGCGGCAACCATAGAGTAGAGTGAAATAGATATTCTAGAATAGAAATAACATTTTTGCTCTATGGTCTCTACAATAACTAAAAATAATGTTAGGTAATAAAACTTAAAAAATAGGTAATAAACTAACTAAGATAAACTAGAAACTAAGATTAACAATTATTTCCATAGTCCATGACCTCAAACAAAGTTTTTTTTATAAAAACCTATTATAACTTTGACACCAGAAATCTAAATTTGAACCCAGCGGTTTGATTTATAATTTCCTTTCGATTCGGATACGGAAACTTACCACGTTCACGCTACACGCAGCACAATAGACACTGCACGCAGCGTGCGTTTATTGGTCTCACGTGGTGAAATTGTCGAATTTTGAGTCAAAATGCAGTGTGAATCAGGCATACTTACGAAAGGCATTGTCTTGCGAGTTGCGCCTGCAATGTACCTACTTGCAACGAAAATCGGTGATTCATACTTCCATACTAGTATTATAAATGCGAAAGTGTGTCTGTCTGTCTATCTGTCTTTCTGTTACCTCTTCACGCCCAAACAGCTAATCCAATTATTTTGCTGATATACTTTGAGTACTAAGGATGCTTTTTATCCCGGAAAATGTATGGTTCCCGCGTGACAAACGAATTTTGGCTCAACTAGTAATTATGTCATAAAATATCTTCACTGAGGTTAACAAATATTGTGATGATGACGATGATGCCATCAACACCATCATGGCGATACATCATACACATTGTCTTCTTTCTCATACAATAACATCGTACTAAATCTTCGAGTCTGGAGTGTGTACACAAAGTTGAAAATGAATATTTAAACATTTGAATATGGCACATAACTCAAACTGATTACAGAGATTGTAGTCTCGTTAGAATTAATGATATTCAAGAAGTTCCCACTTCTGAGCTGGAACTTTGTAATTAATTGGCAAACAAAGACGAGGACTGAATAGCAATTTTCAAAATGGCGTCAGTATTAAAAATTATAAAGCCCCTAATTATTCATTATTATGAAATCAGAGTTATGAAGTAGCTAATAAATCTTCTGGGTTGGGAAAAAGAAAGTAGTTTTGCAAGAATTAAAGGAGAAACTATTTTATCGCGTTCCTTGGAAAATTAAGAAACTGAGATGCGCAACTTTAAAATGGCTTAATGGTGGGGAAATCGCGGGTTTGCTTTTTAGGACGTCTTTGGCCCTTGTTGATCTTAAAATCGAACGAAGCGAAGAAAAGCGACCCGCCCCGCTTACTCCTCACCTCATGAGGAGTGAGCGAGGCCGTAGCCCGGAGGGTGCGTAGGAACTAGGAACACGCTATATTTTGTAAATCAGTGAAAGTTGTCTGATTGTAATTGTACACAATATGCTTCTATTGCCCCATTCAGTTTCATCACTGATCCTGAAATTGTGCATGGACGATAGCAAAATAATATTATGTTGATAATATTATATCTGCCGAAAATATTGCGACGAGTCACTACTCACGAGTTACACTTACAATGGATTTCAAAATATTCCAAGAAACTAACTCCATTAAATGCCCTGTCCACTTTTCATTTTGTTTATTATTAATATTTTACTAAATTAAAATTTTAAAGGTACTAGATACTACACAAGACAAAGTTTTTAAGTGATGAGAAAATAGCAAAATATATATCGATAACTTTTGTTAAACATGTTTCTAGTTTATCATTATTTTATCAAATTACACTACCTTTCTGTTGATAAAATTACGTGGAAAATAAAAAATAGAAATATTTTACCAAGTACCGCATAGATTTTTTCTGATAGTTTCGACAATGAAACTTCATAGTTATACGGGACAAATTTCAGGCCAGCTTGAATAACTTATTTTTAGTTATATAGCTCCTTATTATTAATAATGTCCAAATTTTGTAACTAACCTTGGTCCTTGCAATAACAATATATATCTATTTAATATTACTTAATCATTTACTGTGCACAAAATATTAGTGGAATACACTAATATTTATCGATATTAGTGTACTATTCCCATCACTAGTAACAAATGAACGTTAAATGGTTAACTTTGATCGTAACTCAACTAAGTTTCCCGATTTAACTCAAAGTGCTTGTCTTAACAATATATTGTATTATATTTATAATGATAAACAATTTTAATTATATCTTCAAAGGATAATTAAAATTTCCGTCAATATTTAAGCCCGGATTCTAAGCAGCAGTTTTTAATTTAGCGAATGTTGTATAAAAACGTTTTTTGAACATTGTATTTTTATGGTTTAAAGAAAATACAAAGAAGATATTGTTTATGACATAAATTATTACACTAGGTCAGCTGGCTTTATCGAGCTTATTAGAAAGTCACATGACAGATAAAGATACGCGGACCTTGACTGGTTTCATGCTGTGTAAGCATATTTATTAGTAAAAGGAATAAAAGAACATTGGCAGAGTTCCATACAACGAAATACCTGGATTTTTTTTCCGGCGTCTAAGGTTGAAAAAATATCCAAAAGATAGCAAATGCATTACATAATAATATTCAAAAACAATTTTGTCTTATAAAGGCCACGAAAAATACTTAAAGACATTGGAAGTTCGAACATCTTGTCGGTGTTAAGGCAATAATTATTAACTAAAGATGTAATAAAACTTACGATTTGCGGATACACCCAAATGCACAGTAAAGAACATAATCGTGTGTTCCTGGTCAATGATCCGATATTGGCGAAAAGTATTCCCGCGCAGATATTGCAATTTACGTTGAGTTTCCATTTTCACAATTATTCACTATCGTAAGGCAGCCATTGTGAATTGTCCGTCAAGTGAAAACGTCAACTGTCAAGTGTCATCATGTTTTAGATAAACGGGCCAATCATAGACGTTTTATAACCTCATTAGATGCGACCATTTTATACAAATAAATTGAGAGTTTTTATTTATTTACAAAATAACTCCGGCTTTTACATAAAAAAACAATAACGTGAAAAAAAACTGCAAATTAAATGATTAGTTTTTGTATATGTGACATTTTTAGACGCTTCCGAAAACACTAAGGTACAATCTTGCCATGACTCTTTCAGTAACTTTGTTTGCTTGCTAGAATCTAATGGACCAAAAAGATATAGTTGAAGTAACAAATCCGAATAATATTTATGTATACCTTCAAGTTATTTATATTCTACTCGCTTTTCAGGTGCGCTAGTGTCGCGTCTTTTCATCGACAATCCTCGCAGAGCCCGATTCAATTTCCTGTAAATCGCGGGCGTGACTCGCAGCATTCAATTTTCTACTTTACACTCCACAGTCTATATCGAAACTATTTATTTTAATTGAATTTGTCGATACATTTTATCGATAACTTTTATGGTGTTTCACGTCCCTAGGTTTTAGTGTATGAGGATTGAGGGCTACCGAGTTCGAAGTGCACATTATGGTATGGTTAGATTGGTCACTTTAGCGAACTCTACACGAGACCAGGAAAAAACCTTAGAAGAAACTATAACAGTTCATGTTTTAAATTCTTGTAATTAATACATCGCTTTTCTCGTGTCTTTAGGAAAGGGATGCCGTGAAGAAGGTTGCATCTGGCCGCCAGTAGTAAACTTGAATGAACCGGACTGGTTATAGGTAATTCCTTCAGACTTACTTATTTACGATCAGGTTACGACGTGCTGACGCGAGTTTTTACCCATCCATCAAAAGCGCAAAACGCCGCGCGCCGGTTAAGTTTTTTACTTAAGGCTCCTTAACTCTTTAAAACCCCTTCTTCCTTAAAAACTATAAACCCAACAAGAAAGCAGTGAAAACCGGCGATGATGCTGTTGATTATCATTACTACAATGTACACGAATATGGCAGCAATACGCCAATATCAAATATCTAGATGCATTAATTGTCAGGGGAGCTCTGACCTACATGCTGCCGGCAGGGATATACGTGCATTTTCCACCACACAACACCGAAAATATTACTTTGTATGATCTTGAATGTTTATTGGAGTAAGACTTTGGCAGCGTTATGGAATTTTCGGAATGGGCATTCAGAACAGCGACTCGAAAATTCGTAAGACGCGTCATAGGCAACGCAGTATACCCTATCCCATAGTCCCCTTTCCCCGTTCCAATGAACGGGGAAAGGGAACGATTTCACTGTTTGGTAATGTACAACGTATTAAGTACCTAACGGACTTAGATAAGTAAATGATTGGTCGAGACCAATCATTTATCTAAGCTAACGGCAATGATGCAAGAATCTTTATTGGGGAAGAAAATCAAGCTGTAAATTCAAAAAACTTTATTTGCAACCAATTGAGTACCGATAACAACTACGGAACATATATCTACAGGCTGTTACAATACTAAGTGATAATACTTTAGGGTGTGTCTATTTTTAGAGAGTTCATTGTGAAAGCGCTCGCTATGACACTTTTCTTTCAACGCGGGTGGATTTTGACGCATTCAATTATTGAATATGGAAACGAATGTTGAATAAAAAGAAGATGACGAAAATTGAAGATGAAATTGCATAATGTGGACATAGCTATTTATTTAACGGGCTTTGGCCCACCACACATTCCCACCACTGTATCTCCTGTGTCGCCAGGATCGACAGCGGTATCCAACCACGAAAACCCTTTGATATGATCTCAGGGAGCCCGAGGGACATGCTAAAACTGTCTTGGGACCCGCAACGAAATTAATCAGAAGAAGAATAGGAGGAGTAGGAAGAATTCCAGATTCCCTCCCCATACAAAGCGGAAGACAGCACAAAGTTACAATGACCGAAAGTCAAAGAACTGAAGGGGAAGCACCACGGGAATAAAAGTTAATAATTTGACTACTACGCTATAGCTAAATTAATATTGGATTTGGTTGTGTTAGTTTGTTGCCAATAATAATTGTGACAAAAACGCTTGAAGGCACGGAAGTTCCTAGCGCTGTCCACGAGATCACCGTAGTATGCGACTCCAGATGTACAGAGTAGGTTGTTTAGCATTGTAGTTCTTTCGTCCTGCCAGAGACCACACTCCCAGAGAACATGATGAGCGGTTTGTTCAAACATGTTGCCTTCGGTCGAGCACTCGCACATAGGTGATGCTACTAGTTTAAATGCATAAAGTTTAGCCTTAAAATTTCCATGACCCGTCAGGAATTGAGAAACGCAGTGGTCAATATCCATCCAATAGCTTCGAGGGCCCTCAATAATTCTTCTTGCTTGATACAGATTTTTCACGCTTGGCGGATTTTAAGAAGTTCTATATAATAAGTTATCGCGCAGAGTAACGACGATAATTTTCACGGCGCGGCGCGGTGCAGCATAGACTTAAACAAAAAAATAAAACATCACACAGGAATACAGCCTTTTAATTCTTAATAAAAAAAGTACTTAAATCGGTTAAGTTTTGTAGAAGGAATCAGAGGACAACGAATCGATGATTTTCTGTTCTTTTATTAGAACTTTTGTCGTGTTGTCTCTATCGCGCTCTGCGGGGGGAGACTTGAGATTAGTGAGACTAGAGAACTTTAGCCCTTGGTGTATCCTTTTAAAACATAAATTAGGTTGCTAATTGCTGCTCTACATAAGATATTATTGAACCATATTGAACTAAATAATTAATATTTAACAATGTATCACGCTGTCTATTAATCTATCACTTGTCGACGTAATTGTACCTGTATTCGACGTACAGTCGAGCCCACTAGTAATTTCTCCAGGGAGTGTACAGACGAGAATGGTTTCAATTTTCAGCCATAAGCCATTATAATAAGCTTCAAAAGTTGGTGACGACAATATGACTATTGTTGCTAGTTTCAAAAGTCTTATTTGCTAACGGTCTATTTGCTAGGCAGGCTTTTGTTTCTTAAATATTCTTTATTTAAATAGCGATATAATATCGTCTAGACTCTAGAGTTTCAGAACACTGTTCAAATATTTTTTTATTAATTGAATAACAAGTAGGTATCATTAGAATATTTTTTTAAAAGCAACGCATAAGCCTGCATAAGCGTTTCTTTTGATAAAGAGTGTCCATTGGTGATGGTGATCTCTATTAGGTGATAATTAAAAACGTATTAAAATTAAATGTTCACGAATTATAAAATTCGTAAACATTTGATTTTGATACGTCTTTTTACTATGTCCTACTTTGACTAATCCCGCTATTTTCACTCAAAAAGTTCCAAAGACTGCACAAAAAAAATCTGGCAACGCTGGTCACGACCCCCTTCTTCGCGTGAGAAACTTCTGTAGGATATCACCAGATGTCGAGAGGACTATTTCAGTAATAGAGCGAAGATTATACCGGGGGATCACGTCATCACAAAAAAGGTTGGAAGACACTGATCTATCGGCATTTTAGCGTGTTATATTCACACGGATAGGAGTTCGCAGCTATTTGGGAATACCGAAGTAACTTAAGCAATAAGTTACTACAGGTATGCGACAGTAACTCGGAGTAACAATGTTTATTGTACCGTTGTACGTGTGCAAGCAATTTCCAAGTCGGTCTATATTTCTGAAAGCACCTTCCTCCTAATCAGTGTCTTCCAACCTACGAAGAGAAGGGGCTTTATCTATAGGAGTTTCGTGTAGCACTTGATTATTCCACTGAATGGCCAAGTGCGAGTCTGACTCTTGCACGAAGGGATCCGTTATTCTTGTGGTGATTGGATGAAAGGTAAATAATTGCAGTTTACGATTTAAAATAAAATAAACTACTTCTCTTGTAATTTTAATGGTGATATTCATCATAAAATATTATTTTTAGTCTTAACATTCTCTTACTATGGTAGTTACAGGCTTTTTTCGAATTTTTTGTTGAGCGGCAACTGAAATAAGTGCTTTATAAATATTTTAACCCTCTAGCTATCACTGTTCTTGAAATACAGCCTGGAGACAGACAGACAGAGAGATATCGAAGTCTGAGTAATAAGGTACCGTTTTTACCTTTTGGGTAGATACGGAACCTAAAAAATGATGTCAGAAACCTCAATAGTCAATAATATGATACGATGTGCTCCTTTAAATTGCCTGCAAAAACTCGCCCAACTGTTTCAATTCGGAAGCCCCTGTTATAGTTTAAAGCTATGCTGAAGCTAAAACTATTCCGAAAATACGAAATACAATATACAAACTTTGGTGACAGTTTTGATGCAATAAAGGAAGCTGAAATATTTTATACACAATAGGGACTAAGATATGTATAATATAAGTATAATAGACTCACGTCTACGAGTATAGTCATGGTTCTTCCCACCTAGCAAAAAGATTGCAGAAGCAATTATTATTCTTCCGACTATGGATCAAAATACACTAGTCTAGTAAACATTTACTTGGCAGATCTATATTGCATTCTGAATTCTCTCTATAATTCTATAAGTATTAAGTACATCTTCCAATGACGTTTTAAATATCACGATAACTCTTTTAAAATACCCAGTCTTTGAGTCTCCGGAAAGGACATAAAAAATACTTTTTATCCCCGAAAAATGAACGTAATTAGAGTAAGTAATCGTAATTTAGTGCATCGGAGTAGTGATCGTCATCTAGTTAATTAAATATTAAGTATAATATTTTCTACTTTATCTCTACCTCACACTTTGTTTTTGTTTCGTTTGCCAAGGATGAAACTGAAATCTTGATCTAAGCCGCATTAAAATAATAATTATTAATGTATTAATTATATTAAATTATGTTAATGCTAAATAAACAATATTACGGGGTACGCGGGGTGAGCGCCTCCGGGTACAAAATGGCGGAACCGGAAGCGGCGTATAATTAATTATGGCCTCCCCACAATAACGTGATTAAATATCAACTTCAATGCGAAACAACGGAGTGCCAATGTATATAATATATGACTATAATATGTATATTATGTTACGTTAAGGCGCTATATTGATAATAACGTCCTTTTTGAAGTAATACTATAGGACCCTCAGAAATGTTAAAAATTGTATATTTATGGTACTAATTTAATATTTTGCTGTTTGATGGTTCTGCGATCCTATTATCTTTTAAAAGCAACTGCTGCCTTCCTTAACTGCCTTCTTTTATTAACCAGGCGTATCACCGCATTCATTAGATGGCCAAAAAACTCTCTTGTTGCTATGTTGATATTATATTCATGGCCTTTTTCTGAATCGTTTGACCCAGTTTAAATGTATTTCCGAAGCCATTTGGCACAGCCGAAGACTCGAACTGCAATTATCTGCTCACCAATAAATTATTTGGCCAATATTTTTTACTGGAACATCTCTAGAACCTACACTAGATCGCTCTAGTAGCAAGATGAAATAGTCCGCGCAAAACTTTAGATTGCTTGTGAGAAATGTAAGGCGTAAAGTACTATCAGAGATTCCTAGTAAGCAGATGGCGGTCCTAAGTAATTTGTTCGCGTTAATGTTCTGAGATCAAACCCATCCGACCGATCTCAGCTAACATTGAATTGACATAAGCCGACCACATCATGACGCAGGTCCGTCAACTGCCTAGGAATCAATTTCCTCGATGGTGTAATTTAAGATCTTTTTGGAGACTGGATAGGCGAAGAGGGAGCGAGGTAGCGAGAAAAAAAGAGACAGGTTAGCGCTGATGAGGTCATGCTATTGGTAGATCAGACGGGTAACTCCTTTGTGGCCTCTCAATAGAGGTATCCAACTACGTGCTCGAAAGCTAAATCTGTCACGGGGCCCGCAACGATTTTTTTCAGAAGAGAAGTAGGAGATATTCCAAATTTCCTTGCAATTTGTAAAGCAACACGTAATACAGCTAAATAATAATTATCGTAATCGTGGGTGAGTGTGACTCTCTACCACGCAACAAGTAAACTTAAGAGACCAAGTGGACAGATATTGCACATTTTTCTGCCTGGCAGAAAATAAATGTTGTTTGTGCTATATCTTCTGTCTAAAGCCTGTTGCTTACCTGTAGCTAGATACGATATGGCTCTGCCGGATGTCGTTTCTATGAAGAGCAGAAGAGCCAGGTCAACGTACGGCCTACAAACTGTGGACAGACATGCCATGTAGTAGACACCAGTGGACAGATATTGCACATTTTTCTGCCTGGCAGAAAATAAATGTTGTTTGTGCTATATCTTCTGTCAAAAGCCTGTTGCTTACCTGTCGCTAGATACGATATGGCTCTGCCGGATGTCGTTTCTATGAAGAGCAGAAGAGCCAGGTCAACGGCCTACAAACTGTTGACAGACATGCCATGTCTACTCCTAATACCACAACGATAAAATATTTAACGCCCGCATAAAAACAATATGCAAAACACTAACGTAACATTACAGAATGTTCAGCCCGTACACAGATTACATAGTTATTACTTATTACTTATTACTTATTAATAATTACTTCTAGGAGTCTAACCCACGTAATAGGTGCATGGTGCTGAGCCTTGACACCAGATTGTGGAAGTTTGATTCAACAGCAGTTATATTCGATGTGTAGATTTTTAAGCAGTCTTTCTGCTTTTCGAACCGCTCTATCTTTGTGCCTATAAACTACAACTTTTTTCTCTACTGACTTTAGACCTTAGAAGAGATAAAGACAAGCCAAAGCCTTAAGAGGTTGTATATGATAATACCTCCCAAGCCGATTTCGGTGACGCAAACTGATTTCATTGAAACCACCAGGAATTTAATAGCGCCTATACCCAAAAGCACTCTCTCTTCTTTTACGGCGTAAAAGACGGAGTTTAAGCTAATAGGTATTGGGACGGATAATCACTCTTCCTTTACTCTCGTCCCACTGTTACGGATTAGACGTGTGCGAGAGACGATCTCTGCTCTCTGAGCGAAGGACCGACTTTTTATGGATTATGGAACATATTTCTTGCTATACAATTGACAACATTTCAAAAATTTTAAGCCTTAAAATAAAAAATACTGTTTCTTTAGTTTCTTTTCCTGATATCAAAAAAATATTCAAAAAAAATTTATATTGCTTATTTACTGAGAAAATAAAGAAAAACTGAAAAATACGCTGTGACGTCATACTTACGGCATATCAGACATTTTTTCTTTGCCTGGTGTAAAAGCGTTTTAAAAAAACATCATGAAGCATAAAAAAAACAGTCACTTTGACAGTGACATTTCTACATACGAAAGTACCACGATGACATTGACAGACGTCCTAATAAACGTAACAAACTTACACTGACATATTTTTTCTTTTGTAAACTGTAATGGAATTAACCGTTCAGGCGTAAGTATGACGTCACTTGGCGCTTACGTCTCTTTAGAATACGAAGGATTAAAATCTATTTTTTAGGTATCTTAAAAACATAATTTTGAAAAAGCAAGAAACACGTGTCGCCTTATTTTAAGTCTACTTTCTTATAAAATAATAAAAAAGCCATGTTAAAATTTTGAAATGTTGTCAATTGTAGCCAGTCTGCATTGGACAGTCATTTTAATAAGGAGAGACAATGCTAACCGTGAGCCCTACAATCTACATATCCCACTACAAAGGCAAAAGGAAGGATCCTAGCATCTATATTTTAAGGAGCGTTTCAGTCCGCAAGATTCCCCAAAAGTATGCAAATATATGACCATTTCCAGTTCCGCAGAACAAATGGCGGAAGGGCCTGTTCGACCTCGCCTTGACAGAGCTTGTGTAACAATAGCATCTCCAAAACAATGTTAGGAAAACGTCACTTATGGAGTACTCTACATACACATTATTTACTATCAAAGGAATTTATTTGTAAGTAGAAAAGTAGAATTGTCGGGCTTAAATGACGAACAAATCCAACCGACAGATCACGACTACGGCCATTGACTTGACATAACTCGATCAAATAGCATAAGTCCACCATCGGCCTATAATTTATATTATCTTTTATACTGAATACTGATAGTACTATTAGAGAAATTATTTAATAGGCAGGTAATGGACCTAGGTGATTCGGTCCGGTAACCGCGGTTATAATATTATGACAAATCAATGTTAGAGTACCGACTGAAACCCTGAATGGACTTGAGTCTTGGCCGATCGAATCACAAAGATCTACCATCTGATATCAAACGATTCTATTGATATTCATTAAGTACAAAAAACTGAAGAGTTAGTCTTAATTAACGAGAAACCCAAGCCTTCTAGGCTTTTTTTTTATTTATTTATTTTGGAAAAAAAAATTGAACGATGCTCCACATAATTGGCATGATGCAAGTTGTTGATAGAATATTTACCATCAAAATTTGTTATTTTTGTTTCTTTCTTTAAAACGTTGCGTTCCTATCATTAAATAAACATTGACATTTATAGCAAGGATAAATGTCGACATGCACTTTTGAATATTCTATTGCTGATTTGATTTGCAGTAAAATTATTCAGATTATTAGGAAATAGTACCTATACTGTTAATTATTGTTGTAAATAAAAAAAACGGTGTTAAAAATAAAATATAGAAAATAAAAAACAAATAATTCGTAGTTAACGATATCGAGGGTGACGCTTCGAATCATGTAGAAGTGATTTTCTGAAATAAATTTTAATAATAGTTAAATTTAATTATAGCAAGAGGATAACCACTTTCCTGTAAGAATGACCATTCTTGGTCATCTTAATATAGTTTTCCTCAAACCTAAAAACATTGTATTACTCAGTTTGTATCCATTTTTAGACCTGTAAACTTTCTTATATTATAAAGGGATACTTAAATAATTTTAAAAACATTTGACGCTAAAATGAAAACTAAATTTAATTCATTTTCTTGGTTAAAGTAATTTCGTTAAATTGTGTACTTACTTGTTTTTATTCTTATGGAAGATTTAATTGTAGGTTTTTTTAATTGACCACAAATAAATTAATGGAAAATTAAATAGAATCGACTAATAACGTATGGAAACAAGCAGTACGCATCGAACCGGTATACCTATGGAATCTATAAATACATAGTCGGCGCGGCAGAGATAAGTGTTACTTAATACGCTAATGCTACACATTGTTTACGTGAGAAGGCCCTATTCAAATTGATAGCATCACCTTATATCGGAGCAGTGTTGCGTTCAGCGCTGAGCCACCAGGTCGTGCACAATGTGGAAGGTCATCGCGCTGCTGGGCATTGTGAGTGCCGCACCGTCCGACAACCAGATCAGATTAGACTTCAACCCGATCAACCAATTCACGCTACAACTCCTCGACAACACGTTTGCGTTCCAAGACAACTTCGGGAGAAGCAACATCGCCATATCCCCCTTGTCCGTCTGGGGAATATTTTCCCTGCTCGCCGAAGGTTCGACGGGAGAAACTTTCAAGGAGCTGACCAAGGGATTGAGACTGCCGGAGGACTTGAGATCCACTCAAGCGCTGCACGGAGCCATCGTCAACCTGCTGCATAGTGAAGACAGTGATGTGTGCATTAGTGAACAATCCGCTATCTTTGCCGACTGTGACTTGAACGTACATCAGGAATTCTGCCAGTCAGCCAATTATTATAACACCGGCGTTTATCTCGTGGACGCAAAAAATACCACCAAGCTAGCAGATGATATAAACTACTACATCTGTCTAGCGACGCATGGTAAAATAAAGCATGCAGTGCGAGCTCAAATGCTGGAGAACCTAAGACTGATCCTGGTGGACGCTTTATATTTTAAAGCGAGCTGGACGAATCCCTTCGATCCGACGCAGACGAAGGAGGAGTCGTTCTACAATTCTCAAGGCAAAACTATCGGTACGGTGAACATGATGTATCATAAGGATAAACACAACGTCGGTGATTACAACCAGATCGGCGCTCAGGTGCTAGAACTGTCTTACGGCAAAACCCAGCAGTTCTCTATGCTTCTGATGGTACCGTACGATGGAATGCCCTTAAAGACGATGCTGAGCAATCTAGCGACGCAGTCCTTAGATTGGATGGCAGATTTCATGTCGACGGAGTATTTACAGGAGGTAGACGTGTATGTGCCTAGATTTAAGATATCGTCGCAAATAGATCTGATCCCACCGTTGCAGTACAGTGGAATACAGCGGATATTCGATGTTGAGAAAGCCGAGCTGCCCGGTGTGTCTGACAGTCCGCTTTTCGTATCGAAGACGATACAGAATGTAGACATCGAGGTGACAGAAGAAGGAACCGTCGCTGCGGCTTCCACTGTCGTCGGTTTAGAAGACAGGATTCTGGGGCAACGTTTTGAAGCGAATAAGGAGTTTGCTTTCGCGATCATAGACAAAAAGACTGGTCTGATATTATTGTCCGGAGTGTATGCTGATCCTAAGCCTATATAAATGCTGTGATTCATTGAAATAAAATTGTATATTTTAAGTAATTTACATTTTTATTTCATATTTCTAAGGAATTGACTTAATATAGTTAAAATTGTAAAAGTATTGAATTCTGTAATTCTCATGTCGTCATTTATTTTATTGTTAGCTATCACTTATTTTTATTTCACTTTGCAATGTGTAATTTTCAAGTTAAAACAATATGTTATAAAATTAACAGTGATACAAACTTGGGTTGTAAAAAAATTTGATAACCTGAATCCGAATACAAAAACGTTACCCGAGTAAAATTTATAATTACCTACTGACGAAATATTATACTTAATTTTGAGTAGTTAAACGTTTATAGTTGTGATGTGCCAAAGATATTATTATTGTCTTGGAATATACAAATTTTGTACTTAAATACATCTGTAGATAATACTTATTATACCTATTTAAGAATGCTCCAACCGGAGAATTAGCAGGTCGGATGTCTGTCAGTACGAATATCGACGTTAATGACATTAAAATAAGATTCATATTAGCGCGCCTTGTACAGTGGCGGTTACGATGCTCGCCGCGTTCTTGATATGGCGAAAATGTATGAAAAAATTTGAGAAATTTTCTTATTTTTCTTATTACTGGAAAAGTTGTTTATTTTTATATAAAATTTTTAGCGGACTTTATAGAGGACTAAATAAGCAACAATTTTTTTGTATAATATTTATTTTCCTCAGTTCAGTGTATTTAGATATTAAGGTACCTAATCAGACCCCATTTTTTTCATATTTTGCGATTATTGTGTTGGTTAAAACGTATTTTATGTGAAAATTTTGTATGCGGCTATAGAATTTTTATGGTACAGTCGTGAAGATGAATATCTTTCATTTGAAACCAAAATGTCCTCGCAGTTTGACTCCTAATTCTTTAATAGGGTACCAGAAAATCGCTGATATTTGTAATAGCGTCCTTAAGAGTTGAATATAAATTAAGTATTATAACTTATAACTTATAAGTTATAAGGTTTTAAATATTACACTTACGGATTTTTGGTTGCACTAATATCCGTAAGTGTTAAAAGCCTTTTATTATAATCATGAGTGAAACTCGCGTAAAGTTATCGCGGAAATCATTAAATTAATTAGTAATTATATTTACAAAGTTTGTGTGATCCACGGCGGGCAGCCGCGGACATGCGCCGCCAGTGCCCGCTGGGCACCAACGGCGCGGTCGTTTTGCCCGCCGTGTGCGTGAAAAGCTATAAGGATTATTGGTAAGAATGGTAAGGTTACAGGATCTAGGATTTTTATTAGGAAATTTCCTGCTCTTTAAGGATCTATTTTCAAATTTTGATTATCTCAAATAGTTTTCAAAATATTAATCAAAAACCAAACCCTTCTTTTTATGTTTACTTTGTTTATAACTTTTGCATCTTTTTTCAGCCCTTCTTGCAATTTTGATAGAATGTTCTAGATAGTATTCCGAATCGAATGAGACCAAAATCATAATTTTCGGTGCATGAGATCAGGTTGTGACGAAAATGGCACTTGCTAACCAGACTATATCGTTCGCGGCGAAATTTACCGGCCCGCCCCGCCCGGCGCGGCGCCCCGTCGTGAGCAAAGCGCCTTAAATTACAAAAACAAAGTTGTTTTTTTACCGTTGATTGCGTTTTCCTGTTAATGAGTGATGTAATAACTAATAACAACAATATTGCTGCCTATACACTTCATCATCACAGGTCATAAAATAATTACGTCACGAAATTAAAATTAAAGTTGTTGTAACGCTACGTGCACAAATGTTTCGTATTGGATGTTACTTATAGCTACAAAAATATAATATTCTTGGGTTTGTGCGGTTAATATTAAAATTTGAGGTCATCGCCTGCTCTTTAGCTGTGCTAATTTTCATTAAAATCAGACCCGCGTGCATTACATGCATTTCAACCAAAGAAAGGTTTATCTACCGAGTCAGACTGTGGTCATGCTCTGCAGACTGCATTTTGCATAAGCAGATATAATATTATAATATTATGATGTTTTTGGGTCCATGATTTTGATGTACCATCGAAGAAATTTATTCATAGGCAGCGTCAGTTGACGGACCACGGACCTATAACAGCTACGTAATTTAGTCGGAATGTGTCAATTCAACGTTAGCTGTGATATTCTGTTGATTGGGTGCGACATAAGGCGACCAAATTACGTATTTATTTTCTACAATTTGAAACTTGTTACAATCTCAAATTGTAGAAAATTAAATTTTACTATGAGAGAATTTGCTTCATTAGGCAGATGTAGAGTTGACAATAATTATTATTAACAAGATAATCAATAATAAAAACAATAACTGTAACAACCCATATTTTGAGCAAATAAATAATAATTATGATTATGATTATGATAATCATAACTCTATTGTCTAAAGACTAAACCGTAAAACACGAGGTGCTATCGCAATAAGTTTCTCAGTACACAGTAATCTGTTGTTAGATAAGTCGCAAGAACTTATTAGCCCTTTCTCACACAATCGTGGAAACTATCAACATGAGAATGCTCTAGGACTACGATCATCGCAGATGTATTAGTTAAGGGCCCGGGTTACCCTCGAAATTTTCACACATTCTTAATACCAAAATCATTTTCTCATACGAAAATATTTAACATGTTTGAGTTATTTTTCAGCTTAAGATAGTAATTACCTAGGGTCCTGAACAAATTTTTTTTACAAAATATTTAAATACTAAAAAAAAAATTTTTGTGTTTAAATATTTTTTAGTAAATTTACTACTAAATATTTAAACACCAAAAAATAGACAAAAACACTAAAAAATATATAAATAAATAGTAAATTTGCTACAAAATATTTAAATAATAAAAAATATTTTTTAAAGTTTAAATATTTTGTAGTAAATTTGCTAATTATTTATATATTTTTTAGTGTTTTTGTCTATTTTTTGGTGTTTAAATATTTCGTAGTAAATTTATTAAAAAATATTTAAACACAAAAAAATTTTTTTTAGTATTTAAATATTTTGTAAAAAAAATTTGTTCAGGACCCTAGGAAATTACTATCTTAAGCTGAAAAATAACTTAAATATGTTAAATATTTTCGCATGAGAAAATGATTTTGGTATTAAGAATGTATGAAAATTTCGAGGGTAACCCGGGCCCTTAAATTTTGGAATTTTAGCTCAGTCAACAAAGTAGTTGTAGAATGTGAAATGCGTGAGCGGGAACCTAAGCGATTTCTGCAGGAACTTAAATTCAGGGTGGTTACTGGTTAGGGACAAAATATACTAAAAGTCCTGACGTCTAGGAGGGAGGGGGGGAGGGGCGACACAGGTCTCAATTTTTGGTTTTTCATCAATAACTAAGAAACGATGCGTTGTAGGAAAAAATATACTCTATAATTTAGATCCTATACAGTTTTTCTAAATTTTCATCCTTTTTTTAACTACACGCTCAGGAAAAGTGAAAATTAAAAAAAGCTTTGACAAGGGGGGTGGGGGGAGCAGAGTCTAAATATCAAGAAAATCGTGTGACTTTATGGGTGGCCCCTTGGTAATAATATTGTCCGTGTACACACTGCCTTTGTCCTCGACATTGGCTCTTGTACAACACAGTAATTATGAAGCTTCACACGTTTAAGAAACAACTTCCCGCTGCAACCGGTCAAGGTAATAACTATAGTCCACTAGATTCATGTCGTGATCATAAAATATATTTTTATTATTTCCAGCTTTTGCCTGCGGCTTCGCCCGCGTGAAATGTGAAATTCTGAGAGCAACATAAATTATTAAAGGAAGAAAAAGAATAACTTTAAAAAATAATAAGTCTAAGGTGTCACTCACAGGAACACACCAGCTTTCTATCAGTGTTAAAATTTTTGCAATCAGACTAGTAGTTTCAAAGATTATTTTAAATTTACTTCTTTATTATATAATATTACCCATTCTAACACAGAGTGTAACACATCAATGTGTCAATACTTTAGGGCAGGGGTTCCCAAAGTGTGCGCCGCGCGCGGCGCCCTGGTGTGCCGTGGGAAGGCAAGAGGGGCGCCGCGCCATGAGTCGATCCTCCATCATTATCCATAACCACAAAATATGTTATAAAATAAAATTATAATATTATGCATCATACAAAGCAGGCAGATAATTAAATATTAATTTATTATTATTTACTTGCTTAACCTAAGTATAATCATTAAAGGTGTTTATTTATGTATCTTTTTGTAATAGCTAGGTAGAGTAGGGCGCCGTGACAAAATATTGACTTGTAAGTGCGCCGCAGACTGAAAAAGATTGGGAACCCCTGCTTTAGGGTGATATTATAGAGCTGTTATAATATTATAGAGTTCACTGTGGCTGAAAGAGTAACTTTTTTTTGGCAACTCCTCGTGGATTGAACGGATGCAGACGCCCCAGCCTTAACTCTGGGGTACACAAATCTAAAAAAAATGCTGTTCTAGTGATATTAAGTTTTACCTGGGGCAGCTTTTACAGTCATCGCTATACAGGGGACTCATACACAACTTAAAGTGTTATAATTTATTTGTTACACCACGTATAAAGAAAAGATTGACTTATAGAGGTTGTCCGCAATTCGTTCGTTCGTTCGTTGTCTCGCGGGAAAGTCTAAAAGTATCTATGTCCTTTTCCGGGGCTCAACGTATCTACTTACTATCTAGTATATTATCAAACTTTATCAATCAGCATTTTCGCGTCATTAGGTAACAGACGGACAGACATACAGACATAAATACTTAAAACTTTTTAATTGTATTGTACTTACTTAATTAATTAAATGTAACCTGTTAACAACTATTGCAGTAATCTACAAACGCCTAAACAAAGCGCTTAGCTACATAGTATTGTCAATACAATATTTTTATAATCCATTGCTATTAGAATTTTGAAGTGCTTTATGTTTTCCGCAAATCCATAGGGGCAGTTATACACCTTACATCTTTTCGCAGAATACTTTTCCGAGATTCAAGTGTACGTATACCCATCTAAGTAAATCAACCGATTTAAACACAGAAGATGTCGACTGATTTAACTTTTTGAGGAAATAAAATTGAATAAGCTCAGAAACTATTGTAATAAAATATTTGGCACAGATACAAATAAGACTTGTAATATACAAATTACAATTCCAGAATCCCGCGGGATTCTGTTTTGCGCCTCATTCAGAATTTTTATGTAAAATATTATATAGCCCTTTTAGTGCCCTCTCGTAGCAATGTTTTGAACTACTTACATCTCTATCTTGTTTATTAATGCCAATTGTACTACAAAGATGGCACAACTTTTTTAATCCAAGAGCCAGCGACAGTCAGACTGTGGTCAGACTTCTATCATTTTATAAAAGCTGAAAGTTTACCTGTTCATGACTGATATGAAGAACTAGAACGAAGAATAAGAACGACCAGCAACAATGAGCTTAGGATACTTGAGGACGTATCCAGTGACCAGTTCTGAAGGTCTTCCTGACGAAATAAATTTTCTCTCTTATTTTCTTCCGATTAACTGTATTCTGAATCTCGTCTTCCACTGCCTGTCTGGCTGACGCTGGCTCCTTATATTTTAAACTTTAGATGAGAGGTTATCAATCAAACAACAAACATAATAATATTAATTTATTTTATTTTTCTATATTTTAACTAAAAGCTATTGTATATTTTTTGACGTGCTTCTTATAATAAGAGTGATAGTATTTTAAAAAGCTTTTAATTAAGAAACTTTTAAGTTTTAGTTCGTTCTATACAGCGGGTATAATAATATTATTTATGTTATAATATGCCGCCGCGCCGCGCCGTGGGCATGCTAGAGCTCTTGCTTTTTTAATTGTTTCGTCCATATTTTTAGTACATAATATTTTAGATTTTATAATACATATTTTTCCGGGCCTTAGTTATGACCTATGACCAATACGGAAATCTTGATTGAATTACACACAATAAATCAATTTTGCGCCTTAAAACGAACAAAATTAGAGACTCATACACAATTAGTCACAACGTAAAGTTATGTAAAACTCTGGAACGACCTGTCACAGCAGTATTTCCGGGCCTATATGACCTGCGAACCTTCAAGAAGAGAGCGTATTCCCTCTCAAAAGGCCGGCAACGCACCTGCATCTCTTCTGATGTTGCGATTGTCCATGGGCGACGGTATTTGCTTACCATCAGGTGACCCGTTTGCTCAATTGCCCCCTTATTTAATAAAATAAAAAAATAAAAATATCATTAATTTGTTTTTGAGATGTCGAAAGATATCTTTACCTTTCTTAGCAAAGATTTCATAAGGGTGGTGTTGCGGCTGCACCGCAACGGGGCGCGCGGGGCGCGTTCTAGTAGTGCAACAAAAAAAAAGCGGCCAAGTGCGAGTTGGACTCGCCCATGAAGGGTTCCGCAGCAGCAATAAGGTTTATTTTTATGAAATTAAAAGGTTTTTGATTTATTTTTATATTTCAGTCGATTTAATGAAATTTAGATTAAGGTTTACCATTTATGACGTCTAAAAAAAACTACTGGCTAGATCTCGTTCAAACCAATTTTCGTTAGTAGTTTTTATAGGAATCTACATCATATATTTTTTTTAGAATTATCATGCCCCTACTTCAGAAATTAGAGGGGGGGACACACATATTACCACTTTGGAAGAGTCTCTCTCGCAAACTATTCAGGTTAGAAAAATATCATATGAGAAACCTCAATATGATTTTTGAAGACCTATCCATAGATACCCCACACGCATAGGTTAGATGAAAAAAAAATTTTTTTGTTTCAGTTGTACCTATGGGGACCCCTAAAATTTTTAACAATTTTACCATTTTTGCATCAAAATCTTAATGCGGTTCACAGACTACATCTACTCACCAAGTTTTAATAGTATAGCTCTAATAGTTTCGGAGAAAAGTGGCTGTGACATACGGACGGTCGGACAGACAGACAGATAGACAGACAGACATGACGAGTCTATAAGGGTTCCTTTTTGCCATTTTGGCTACGGAACCCTAAAAATGGCAAAAAAAACCATGAAGCTATCACTTAAGAAATATTCAACAACATTTCACGCAATAAATGGACAATATATTGAAAAAACTGTCCTTTTTGACGTAATACTATATAAAGGCCCTCAGAAATGTTACAAATCTGGTAATGAGTTATACATAAATCTTCATAGCCTTATCTAGGTTTGAGAAGAACTAAAAACACGATTAATGTATTTTTCCCTCGATACATTTTGTGATAGGTTCTGCTAAAAATATAAATAACTGCACAGCTATCAGCTAGAAACTTTATTATCCAAATATTACGTAAGAAAACCAAGAAAATAAAATGAATCCAAAAGACAACGTCAGATCGCCTAATAGACAAGCTGTAAAACTTACAAAACATTCTTAATTCAAATCTAACGCTACATAAAAGTATTTAAGTTCATCACACATTTAATTTTCGAAATGACCTCTTAAAAATACGAAATTTGAAGAATATTTTTAAACGAAAATATATGTATTGTAGGAAATTAGTCTAATTGATAGATACCTTTGCAACTCAAAATCGTATAGAAGCATTTTTTTATGCTCCTAGTTATTTTTTAATTGATTATAATTACGTTTTTTCGCATGTTTTCCGAGCGAGCCGATAGCTTCTGGCCGCAGCGTATTAACGACTTTATAGTCATACAAATTAAGTAAGTATAAAATTATCCTATATTAGCCTTAAGTATAAACGGTCGAAATGTAGCTGACTGGAGTTTGTCAGTAACTTATTATTATATAATATGACTGTAATTGATTGTACTGTCGGCTCTTGGTGGAAATTTATGTTGAACACTAATAAAACACAATTTTTCGTGCATTTTTTCCACTATATTACGATATAACATAATTTAATTATATAAATCGTAATATAGTGGAAAAAGTCCACGAAAAACTGTGTTTTATTAGTAACTTATTATGTTTGTGATGCGCCCCTATCTGTGTTGGTTTTCCCCGCTGTATCGCGCACCTCGACCTCAGAGAATATTATGTTGTATAATATTTTTTTATTCTTATTTCTCAGTACAAATATCTCATCGACTGTTTCGCAGAGTTCCATCATGGACATCGTGGTTACCCATTAATGATTTTATTTATTTTGACTACTTAATTAATAAAATTTATTATGACGGATCTTACCACAACTCAACCTAGATATGCAACTAAAAAAGACCTATTTTTTTTTACACAAATCTAATTATGTTTAAATTATGTAGGAAAATCAATAAGTTAACTTTTCAAGATAAACTCTACTCAACTGTTTTTCAATCATTGTTATCGATTTATTTTTATATTACATTTTAAAAACACCTTAGTATACAAAAAAATTGGTTATGAACAGTCAACTCACGATGAAGCTAGTGATATCGATACTTGTACTCGTATCTTGTACATTTGCGGACGAATTTTTTTCCAGTGCTAGAAACTTTAGCATAGAATTTTTGTATCATACGCAACTAGAATCAGGTGGACATATTGTTATTTCTCCACTAGGAATCTGGTCATTGATGACAGTAGTAGCATTCGGTGCTGAAGGGAAAAGCCAATCCCAGCTGACGCAGGCTTTACGCTTGCCCAATTCTGATTCTGAGAATAATTCTGAGTATTTTGAGTTAAGTATCGTGAGTGGCTACCAAAGTGTAATGGCAACAGTGTTGGATACAGCAGATGGCAGTGTTGATTTGGGTAGCCACAACTTTATGTTCCTCGCCGAAGCGTTCGATGTAAATCCATCGTATAAGAGGAAATTACGTAATTTTTTAAAAACACACATTATGAATTTGAATTTAGGCCTGGCGCCTGATGTGGCAGTATCGGCGAATGAGCTTATCAAAGACACCGGTGCAGTGACATCCGATCTTTTTCATGCAGAGGATTTCTCTACATCTAGATTTATCGTTACTAATGTAGTAAAATTCAAAGGACAATGGAAAATACCATTTGACGAATCCGCTACAAAAGTGGAACCATTCTACGACGAGAATAAAAACAAAATAGGAGAAGCTAATATGATGTTCAAAGAAGACGTAGTTCGGATCTCCGAAGAACAAACCTTGCAATCTTCCGTGTTGGAGTTGCCATATGGGAACGATAATAAGTTCTGTATGCTCCTTATCTTGCCAAATGAAAAGGTTAAAGTCACTGAACCATTTAAAAATTTACAAAAAGTTTCAATCCAGAAAATATTGAACCAATTGGAACAAGGTGGATCCAAGGCTGTAAAGATTAAACTGCCTAGATTTAAAATATCATCGAAACTTGTTTTGAACAAGCCGCTTATGGACATGGGTGTGAATGATATATTCGTCCAGGGCTCGGCTAGTTTTACACCAATTGTTACAGAAAATAATGTATTCATTTCAACGGCTGTACACAATGCAAATATAGAAGTGACCGAGATAGGCATGCCAGGACCCGCAGTCACTACAGCTAAATTTCAAGACGGTGTCTTATCTAGCTTCGAAGCAAACAGACCTTTTATTTACTTCATTATGGAAAAGGTGACCGCTACTATAATATTTAGTGGAATTTATTCTGAACCCTCAGTAGTTTAAAAAATATTTATGAAAAAATATAATATTTTCCTGTGATTAAGGATTTCAAAGGACATTAAAATTAAAAACATTTATTATCTCAGTAATAATATACACTTGTCATATACTTATTCCACTTTATTGATTTATTTTATTACAATAATTATATATTTACAAGTACATTGTATACAAGTGCATGAAAAGTGTGTATTATTAGTTCTTACTGAGAAACCCCATAAGTTTAGAGAATTCCCATATAATAGAAATATTATAGTAATTTAAATTAGAATACAATATCCTATATGAATTTCATAAAAATATCGTGAACTTCATGGAAAAAATATTTTCATATTATTGATTACAAACTATAATTTTCGGAATGATGGTCCTACATGATGGCTACCTTATCAGAAAACTAAACTTAGCGAATATTAAATTTAATAAAATAAATTAATTAAAAATCAAAAAACCCGACTGCAAAAAATGTTAACTAATAAAAAGAACGAAACAAGACCTAATTCTGCCGGAGGCATCGAATCCAATATCCATGTTTTAATTGATACGACTCTTGCTTACGAGTTTCATGCCAGGATAAATAGAAGGTTACAAAGAAAAATGTAGAAGAAGAAAGTGGATTATAAAATGCAGTCGGAGGCATTCGCACCAAGTTTAACATTAATTAATCATAAATCATAAAATATTATGCCTCCGACTGCATTTTATAATCCACTTTCTTCTTCTACATTTTTCTTTGTAACCTTCTATTTATCCTGGCATGAAACTCGTAAGCAAGAGTCGTATCAATTAAAACATGGATATTGGATTCGATGCCTCCGGCAGAATTAGGTCTTGTTTCGTTCTTTTTATTAGTTAACATTTTTTGCAGTCGGGTTTTTTGATTTTTAATTAATTTATTTTATTTGCGACTTTTTAGTTGTAGTCATCTAACCATTTCGACAATCAATCTAATACAAAATTGACTAACTACCGTGCTGATATTTCCGTGTCTATACAACTGTCTAACTACAATTATACGTTATAATAGGTACTTATATAGGTTTGGTACTGGTTCAATGTATGTTTCTAGTTTTAAGTACCTAATCATTGTTTTTTTAATACTTTGTCATTGAATTTTCGTCGTTTCAGTAATGTCAGTTAATTTTTAATTAATATTGTATTTATCCATGCAGGCGGTTTTTTGTTTTTTTATATTATTATTAAGTACTAGCGGTCGCCTGCGGCTTCGCCCGCGTGGATTTCGGTGACCGCTGCAAAAAGTATGTCCCAGGAAAGACTCTGTCAGCAAAATGATTCCCAGGTCATTTCGCAGACTCCGACACTGACATCGAAGACGCAGTTATTATACGTGGCTGCACCAGCCCTAGTAGACTGAAGATTGTCTTACGCGCACGCGCACCCCCGCCTTGGTGACGCCCACTATCGTAATATTTTAATTTCGCCATAATTTCAAAACCAAACGTCCAATTTTAATCATTCAAAGACCAAATATTATTTACATAAACTGTACTTAGTGATGGAATAATTTATTTTGATGAGGATTAAAAGAATGAGTAAATTAAATGAGTTTACATGTAGTCCAAAAAAAATTCAAGATTTTTAAATAAAAAAATGGTTATTGTGCCTCACTCGACATAGATAGGTATAGTGTGTCGCGGACTTTTTTGTAGATATTTATAAGTTCTACAATTACTTAGAACATTTTATGGTTCTATCTTTTATAGTTTAGGCAGCGTACGAAAAATAAGTTGTAAGTCTGGTTGTTATTTACACCTTACGTCCGAAGAACCCAAATATCTTACGGAACCCTATTTTTTTCCAAAATTAAATCCAGTCTATGTTCAACAAAAATAATGTAGAATTCCAATGGTAAAAGAATTTTTCAAATCGGTCCAGTAGTTTCCGAGCCAAACAAACAAAAATCAAATCGTTCCTCTTTATACCATTAGTGTAGATTTATCGTTAGATTTAACATTAAAACTGCAAGTTATATACATATTTAGAATCAGTGTTTAAAATCCTTTATTTTGATACCCCACTCGATATGCTTGGTGAATTTTTATTTTTGTTTACCTCACAATATGGCGTCAAACATCCGCCATTTTGGTTTTTTCATAATGTCACCTATCTAAGAACACTTGGGCTATTAAGACAAAATATCTAACAATACCTCAAATATGAAAATCCGCTTAGCGGTTCTGAAGATACGAGGTAATAAAGAATATTACAAACATACAAGATACGCGCCAAACACATAACCCTCCTGGCAGTCGGGTAAAAATACTTTTTTTATTCAAAATGTTTTAAATTATGTAAGGAAATCAACCAAGTCTACTTTTTAAGATAAACTCTACTCAGCTGTTATTCAATCAATGTTATCGGTTTATTTTTAGATTAAACTTTAATAACACTCAGTATAATAAAAAAATTGGTCATGAGTAGTCAACTCACGATGAAGCTGGTGATATCGACACTTGTACTCGTATCTTGTGCATTTGCGATCGAATTTAGTTCGCGAGCTAGAAACTTTAGCATAGAAATTTTATATCATACGCAACGAGAATCAGGTGGTCATGTTGTTATTTCTCCCCTTGGAATCTGGTCATTGATGACAACGGTAGCAGTCGGTGCTGAAGGGAAAAGCCAATCCCAGTTAGTCAAGGCTCTACGCTTGCCCAGTTCTGAGATAAGTATCGTGAATGGCTATCAAAGTTTAATCAAAACAGTGTTAGATACAAAAGATGAGAGTATTGATTTGACGAGCCACAACTTCATGTTCGTCGACGAAGCGTTCAAAATAAATCCACAGTTTAAAAAGAAAATAGGTTCTGATTTTGAAACAGACATCATAAATTTGCAATTTGGCTCGACGATTGAGGCGGCAAAAACGGCGAATGGTATTATCAAGAACACCGGTGCAACGACATCCGACGTGTTTTATCCAGAGGATTTTTCTCAGGCGAGATTCATGCTCACTAATGTAATAAACTTCAAGGGACTTTGGAAAATACCATTTAACGAATCTGATACAAGATTGGAACCATTCTATGACGAGAATAAAAACAAAATAGGAGAAGCTAATATGATGTTCAAAGAAGACTCAGTTCGGTTCTCCAACGTACAAACCTTGCAATCTTTTTTGTTGGAGTTGCCGTATGGGAACGATGATAAGTACTGTATGCTCCTCTTCTTGCCATATCAAAATGTTAAAGTCACTGAAGCTTATAAAAACCTACAAAAGGTTTCAATCCACGAAATATTTGACCAATTAGAACAAGATGAGGAGAAATTCGGATCCGAGAGTGTGGAGATTAAGCTGCCAAGATTCAAAATATCATCAAACGTTGTTTTGAACAAGCCGCTTATGGACATGGGTGTGTACGATATATTTGACGAGGGCTCGGCTAATTTTAAACCTATTACAGATAATGATGTCTTTGTAGCAAAGGTTGTACATAATGCTAATATAGAAGTAACTGAAACGGGCACGACAGCATCCGCAGTCACTACGGCTGAATTTCAAGACCGTAGCTCGAGGCCTAGATTCGAAGCAAATAGACCCTTTATTTACTTTGTCATGGAAAAGCCTACCGCTACTATAATTTTTGGTGGAATTTATTCTAAGCCCTCAGTATTTTAGGAATTTTGTTTAAAACATTAAAATATTATAGGTTTAAGGATTTGAAAAGACATTGTTATCAATTTTCAATCGAATTATATTTTATCAATACTTTAGATTTGTTTACAATATTCTTCAGGTAAACAAAATTTGTAACGCAGTAATTCACTTAATTCACTTAGGCCCACTTGCGCCAATCTGGGTTAAAGTTAACTCTGAGTTAAACATCATGTCATCTCTATCACTGACTTGGTGAGTGACAGATATGACATGATGTTTAACTCAGAGTTAACTTTAGCCCAGATTGGCGCAAGTGGGCCTTAGAGCATAAATATGATTACAGTGCAAAGCGAACAAGATAAGATTATTAATTATTATTTAAGAACGTGCCATTTTTTTATAATTTTAATTTTGTACTTATTACATTACCTCTCTTAGGTATTTTAAGAATTTTGGGATCTGGCTCAGAGGTCAGAGGGTTGAACGTGGAATGAATATACCAAGTCGATAATTACTAAACAATATTATAATTTTTGTAAACTGGCAAGTTTCAGTACAGTAAACGACTCACTTCGAAATATGTGTGCTTAAGCCTCAATTAAACACCTGCTTATTGTGTAGCAAATTATAACAATCAAACACAAGTATGATGATGATCAATGATGCCAACGGGCAATGGTGGTTATTAACTAAGTACATCTTTTTTGTCATTTAATTAGATCAATAAGCACTAATTTAGTATACAATATATTGTATTTAAATATTACGTAAATGCAACATTCTGGTTCCTTTTAAAAATGGATACCTTAGAGCCCCAATCCCCATGTTGGCTACGTCAAACAAATCAATCAATTTACCAAGTGATAGGTTAGAAATAATATAATATTCTGTAGAACCAGTACGCACTGCCGTACGACACGACAAAAAACCCACTTCGTTATCCTTAATGATACTACGAACGTTGAAAACAAACTTATATTATTAGTATTTTGACCCTTATACTGCAGATATTAAATGCATAATCGCTTGCAGATTTTTGTTTGAACTTTTCCTTTTCTTGTCTAATCGAATACACGCGACAGAGACGACACAAGTTTGCTATGTTGTTTTGATCGCCAGTGGTTAACCTGTTTTAAGTTCATATAATGAAACTGGCCGTTTACACTCAGTGTATTCGGAGCCGACATAGTGAGGTGGACATTCACAATGAAGTCTTTATTTTTCCTAATATTTATTATCGCGTCATGTTCTTGTGCAGTGGAGTTCAGTTCGCGTGCAAGGAACTTTAGTATCGAACTCCTTCATTACACGCAAAAGGAGAAGGAGGGCCATGTCGTTATATCGCCGTTCGGCATATGGAGCCTCCTGACGGGAATAGCGTTGGGAGCAGGAGGTAACAGTAGATCGCAGCTGTCCAGAGCATTTTTCCTGCCGAGCAACCAGTTCACCATCATCAACGGGTATCAAAACCTCACGAAGACGGTCCTGGATCCGACCACCAAAGGTGTGACACTAACGAGTAAAAACTTCATGTTCGTCGACCGGGGTTTCACAATCAACCCCAATTTTGAAAAAATTATGCTCTCCGACTTCAATGCTATGATAAGAAATCTCAACTTCAAGGAGCCCGACACTGCGGCGAAGATAGCCAACAATCTAATTCAAGGATCCGGCGCCAGCGTCTCAAACGTATTGAGGTCCGACGACTTTGAGCAATCACGAATGATACTTACCAATGTCATAACCTTCAAAGGTCTGTGGGGTTCGCCGTTCAACGTATCGGAGACGAACGTCGAATCTTTCTACGATGAGAACAAAAGGAAAATGGGGGAGGTGAACATGATGTACCAAAGAGCTCAGCTGCCGTTTTCCAATATACAGGCGTTGTCGTCGCTCATCCTAGAACTGCCTTACGGACAGGACGGCAAATACTGCATGTTGATCCTGCTCCCGTATCCTAAGGTCAAGGTGGAGCAAGTCTACGCGAACCTTCAAAAAGTGTCATTCGGTGAGATATTCGACAAGCTCCAGAAAGACGTCAATGATTTTGGCCTGGAAGACGTGGACGTGAAGCTACCCCGATTCAAAATATCGACGAACATCGTTCTCAACAAGCCGCTAAACAACATGGGCGTGTACGACATTTTCGATCCGAATCTAGCGAACTTCAAAGATATCACCAACGAAGACATTTTCGTTTCCGCGATCGTCCACAAGGCAGACATAGAGGTCACGGAGTCGGGGACTGTGGCGTCGGCGGTGACGTCAGCGTATTTCGCCGACCGCATCTCCACGCCTAACTTCGAAGCGAATCGCCCGTTCATTTACTTTGTTATGGAAAAACCGACGAGGACTGTCATATTCGGAGGGATATACTCGAAGCCCTCGGTGTTTTGATTTTCGACTGTTAAGTATTTCGATACCATCAACTCTTTAGTAAATGACCATGTGAAACTACTATGGTACAAGGTATATAAGTACTATAGTTTAAATTATACTACCAAGGCTTTGTGGTGGAAATGACGGAGCTATTGAATTGTGCATTGACTGAACCATGACAAAAGTTTTATAAGCGACCGATAAGTTAGCCTTGTCCTAAGATTTAAAAGTAGAAAAAGTTTTGTGTATCCTAAGTACAGCATAATGATTGCAGCTATTAATACTCATTGGTTATCACTTATCAGTTATCACTGTGATACAAGTACTTGTGTTGTGCTAATGAGACTGTTCTATAGTTTATTATATTGGAGCCATTTGGTTAGATAAATTTGATGTAATAATGTGATCATTATTTTAATAATTGGTCTGATAGTGTTGTCGAGACAATATTTTTAAGCTAGATATAGGCTTGCAGTTTCTATCCTCAAATGTTTCTGATCAGTTTTTCGTAGGATAAGAAAACATGCTTTTAGCTTGCTAGCGAGTTCCTTCTCTGTTATTTAGTTAAGACTCTCTTCTGTTATCCTAATTATATTTATTAAATGAATTTTTTGTAAAAATTTTTTAATTGAAACTGATATTTCATTATTAAGTTTATAGTATTTCATGCATAATATCACCTTGAGAAAATGAAAAAAGATTATTTATAAACTGTATCCCCAATATTTTATCAATAGTAAGATCAAATTATTCGAATCGTTACTATCATTTCTGTAAATTATTATATTTTCAAAAATAATTCAAAAAATAGTCATCATGGTAGACAAATTATTTTCTGGATATTACGATACACTTTTTATCAGGGATCTACGAAATATAGATATTATACATAATATACAATATATTCCTAGTTTATTTCATAATATATAAAACAATAATGATGCAATTTTAGGTCAAGGGCTAAAATTATCATTATTTCAAGTTAAACAAACACGTAATCAAGTAATAGAGCTAATAATATTCAGCTATAAATTTTCAGCTATGCACTAAGGTCTAGTCAGTAGATTCCCTGATGGTAGCCACAAGTTCAGTTTATAGTTTAACAAATGATTTGAAATGGAGTATATACTATAATATATCTTAGAATTTTTTGGGCTATCCATAAGTACAACCCTTTTGGGTATTCGACCAACCATTGTTTTTGTTAATTACTTTACTAACTCATGTTGCATTTTTATGAATAATTGTGAATAAGAGGAAAGAAATTATCCTTTCTATAATTATAATCATCCACAGCAAATGTTGAATCGAGAGATTGCAAAAACAACTTTCTACTGCAGTAGAAAACCATGTCCTGACACTTACCTATTACATAATACTTCCTGTCAGTCGAATGTGCCTACTGAATTAAAACATAAAATAAATTAATTATTAAGTAATACTTTATAACTTTGATGATTAACATAACATTATGTTTTATGCAATAAGATTATTAACACCGACCCTATCGTATTTTAATGTGAAAGTACCTATGCTTGGATCATTGAATTAATGCATCAATATATTTTGTTTCTCCTGCAAGCAAAATAAATGGGCCGATTTCGGTATAATGGAATACAATATAATGGTATTACCCGAATCTTTGAAATAACGCACTCGGCATTCAAGCACAAGGCATATTTGCTATTAAATTCACAAGGGTTAAAGAAAATCTATTAGGTCTCTAGACGTCTCTACACTCGTCTCTCTCTTCCGCTTGTTTTTTACAAAATTTTATATCAACATCTACTTATATAATATAATTATTTAAGTAGTTTTGGTAAACACTTACGCAAACGAGCCAATAATTATTAATTAATAATTATTCATAAAATGAGCCTCTACAAAATATACAGAATAGATGGGGAGTGGACTATAAAATTTTAAAAGAATACAATAATTCATCTTATTTAAATGTCATTAAAAGATTTTTAAGTAAACGAAATAATTTCCAGTAAACCATTTACTTACATAATGAAAATAAGTACTACAGGTAGACAGTTACGGTTATTGGAAACTGTGGTAAAGATACGTAATGAGGAAGTTTGTGGAAATCCCTGGTGACCCAGGGCCGGAAATTTCAGTGCACTGCCAGAATACCGAAGTGCTAGGACTTATATGTCATCAAAATTTCGAAATAATATATTATAATATATCTATCTGATACATAACTAATATTATTTTCAACAATAGATACAGACAATTAAGAAAAAGGTCTACCCTCAAATGTCATAAGAATCACTCATATTTACTTATCTTTTAATCAATTTTAATATTGCTAGTTGCTTCTTAGGTCCAGCCTAAGAAGCTAGGCTTTCTTCAATTGAATTAGTTTATTGCTTGAATGATTGCTAGAATGCTTTAACCCATCAATCCCCAAGCGGCAGCCGGCTGTTGCATTACAATTGAAAATCTATTGTGTCTGCGATTCCCACGATCGTAGTATTAAATAAAGTAGCGCAAAATGCAATAGGAAAATACTATAATGTGTATTCCCCAATCAGTTATCTTTTACATGAGAATTGAGAACCAATTTCCAAATAATATAAAAAAATACTGTAGGTAGTACTTATAAAAGTAATATAATGAAGTTAATTATAAACTTTATTTTATCTAATATATATATATATATATATATATATAAAACTCAAAGGTGACTGACTGACATGGTGATCTATTAACGCACAGCCCAAACCACTGGACGGATCGGGCTGAAATTTGGCATGCAGGTACATGTTATGACGTAAGCATCCGCTAAGAAAGGATTTTGATAAATTCCAACCCCAAGGGGTTAAAATAGGGTATGAAAGTTTGTATAAAATTAAAAATAACACTTCTTAACGCGAGCGAAGCCACGGGAAAAAGCTCGTTTAATACATAAACGTAAAAGATAAATACAATTTAGACAATCTCTGGGATACTCTAGAGTCTACCCCGCCGTCGCTCTGGCGTATCACAGGGATCTGTTTTAGGCCCATTATTTTTGAAAGTGTGCACCGCTTGTTAAAATATTTAATTAAAAAGACAAAAGATACCCTTAGGTAGGTATTACACAAATCAAGTTTGGTCGGAAATCTTCTATGTTAAATATTATTAAATATAATAATAATACTTAAATTATAGGTAAGTAAAGTTGATGATAAACATGAATTAATAAATACGGTTATTGTATGCAAAAGGATGAGAACTGTTTTTAGGGTTCCGTACCCAAAGGGTAAAAACGGGACCCTATTACTGAGACTTCGATGTCTGTCCGTCGGCTGTCTGTCCATCTGTCCGTCTGTCTCCACTCTTCAGGCTGTAACTCAAGAACGGTAATAGCTAGAAAGTTGAAATTTTCACAGATTGTGTATTTCTGTTGCCGCTATAACAACAAATACTAAAAATAAAATAAATTAAATGTTTAAGGGGGGCTCCCATACAACAAACGTAATTTTTTAAACATTTTTTGCTCGGTATCACTGATGACAACAGGTAGGCACTTAAAATGTACACAATCACAATCGTAAATTGGCCCATAGCTAGTCAGCAGTCACGTAAGCAAAAAAATCCCGTATACAAAATATTTATAACACGCGATAAGCTTGGTAAAAAACATATATAACAACAAAATAATATTGGAAGTAGGTCTACATGTTGTTTTCCTTAAACGTGAAATCGTTTGACGCCTCTTTCGTGCTGTCATTTTCTCTGTCTTTTCCAGTACGTGCAAGAGAGACCGATTCAAAGTTGTCACTGACTTGTTTTGTTCGAATATAAAACTCTTTGTGTTCACTCAGTGTATCCGCACACCAGTGTTTAGCGTTACTCAAAATGAAGTCCATGCTTCTATTAATATCGTTGATCGCTTCGGAGTTTTCCCTAACCGATTTTGGGACACGCGCGAGAGACTTTAGTGTTAAACTTTTATACAACGTACAAAATGAAACGGACAGTCACATGGTTATGTCCCCGTTCGGAATATGGAGTCTCCTAACGGGAATAGCGATCGGAACTCAGGGGAGCACCCAAGTTCAGCTGACCGAAGCCCTAAACTTGCCTTACAACACTTATCACATAGTGCACGGTTACGACAACCTGACAAAAACAGTGCTAGCTCCGGAAACCGAAAGTGTGTCGTTCATCTGTAAAAACTTCATGTTCGTCGATGAAGATTTGGAGATTTTCCCTGAATATAAGCGCATAATGACAACAAATTTCAACGCGACGATTGCGAGCCTCAATTTCAAGGACCCGGCATTGGCAGCAAAGAAAGCGAACAGCATTATAAAGCAGTCCCGTGCTAGCTCCAATGAGGTACTAAAGGCTGAAGATTTCATGACTTCGAGATTGATAGTAACGAATGCTATAACTCTTAAAGGGTTATGGGCGTCGCCTTTCAACGTATCGGCGACTGTAGTGGAACCTTTTTACGACGACAACAAGAAAGTGATCGGACAAGTGAAAATGATGTACCAGAGGGCACCGCTTGCGTTTTCCGTTATGCAGCCCATAAAAGCTGCTGTCCTTGAGTTGCCTTACGGTAATGATGAGAAGTATTGTATGCTCGTTGTGCTCCCGTTGTCGACGTCCAACGTGAAAGAAGTGTTCGATAAACTACAGACGATACAACTGGCAGACATATTCAAAGCTCTACAGAGCGACATAGATGAATACGGACTAGAAGAAGTGGACATAAAATTGCCGAGATTTAAGGCGGATTCGAACATAAACTTAAATAAGTCGCTGAAGAAAATGAATGTCACTCATATCTTTGATCCTACCTTGGCGAGTTTCAGGCGTATGACAAAAGAGAATATATTTGTCTCTTCCATAGTCCACGAAGCCAGCATAGAAGTGACAGAGACGGGTACAGTGGCATCAGCTGATACTTCAGCTTATTTTGCCAATCGCCAGTCTACACCCAGCTTTGAAGCGAATCATCCTTTTATTTATTTGATCATGGAAAAACCCACTACGACGGTACTTTTCGGCGGCGTTTATTCAAAACCTACTATATTCTGATATTGTGAGAACTTGTTCTTAGAGTTATTGTTTGTGATATCAAAATATACGCCTCTTTACAAGACTGCCTTATATTAAAATAGTTGTATATATAGAATGTTTAATATAGACATAAGTGAAAACAAGTTCATATTATTTTAAAAGCATACTAACAAACCTGCTTTGTGAATTTTGTATCAAATGCACATACACATAGGTATTAGATACTTTAATCAAGCCCTGAGCAGTAGGTAAGCATAGAATACTGGTTTTTTGACCGACATGCTGGAGGTACATTCATCCTATCTTATTTATATAATATCTAATATTGTAGATAAAATAAACTTATAAACGAATACAGATTTTACTCTTCAGATTTTGTTTTTGTTAGTTCAATTTTTTATTTGGCGAGATAGGCCCAACTAAAACAATAAATAATTATTATTATGTTAAGCAGATATTACACGGTTCAATTTCGGTTCAATATTGCTTTCAATGTCATTGCTTCAATGGCATCGAGACGTGTAAATACATTTCAATGCGATTGCACAATCTCATTGAAAGCGTTCATTGCAATGTAGCTTTCAATGAGATTGCTTTCAATGTGGTCATTGTTCAATGTGATTGAACGTGTAACATGTAGATTGAACGACAATTATTGAACGATGGCGAACTCCTGCACGTACGAGTTGGCGCGACATCACATTGCGTTATGTGAATATTGAATATCATTTGAATGATACGTGTAAATTGGTAAAGTCGTTCAATGTTCAATGCCTTTCAATGGAATTGCTTCAATTTGATTGCACCGTGTAATATCGCCTTAATTTAATAATTATTTAAATAATCGGCCAGTCGGACTCGCGCACGAAGGGTTCCGTACCGTTATAGAGCAAAAATAGGCCAAAAATTTTATATTTTTATATTTTTTTATTATTATTCTAAAATGTTGAAGTAGACGTATAATTAAGGCCTTTGTGAAAATATCAAGTGCCTACCTGTTGCCATTATTGATATCGAGCAAAAAAGGCCCTCTTTAAATATTAACTGTATCTTGTTTTTAGTACCTATTTGTTGTTATAGCGGCAACAGAATATATACACAATCTGTGAAAACAGAACTCTAGCTATAGCGGTTCTTGAGAAACAGCCTGGAGACAGACAGACAGACAGACAACGAAGTCTCATGAATAGGGTCCCGTTTTCACCCTTTGGGTACGGAACCCTAAAAAACGCCACCTATCGGTTTATTCTCAAAAATCGCCATCTAGTTGACACTTGACGCACAGGAATACTATCAAAGCTCTCTGCCCTTACTATGGTCACAGAATAGGTACATAATATTATTATCAACTATGGTACTAATAAAAAAGTGTCGAGGTCAAAATATATCGTTCTGTCTAGCCTCCTTTACGCCGAACGCGCGATAAGGATCTTCGTCCGAATAAACGTGTTTATTTTTGAACCGCGTCATTCATCAATACCAGTAAAACCACTCCCTATATCATTCACATTATATTAATGATTAAACCGAATGTTAATTTCGTCTGTTTTTGTTAATATTAATTGTACTCTTTTTTGTGATTTGCAATTCCCCCAAGTTGGGTATTTTGATTTTAAGGGGGAGGGGGAGGATCAGGTCAAAGGTTTTACGAAGCTTTGAAAATATGTAACATCAATTTTGTTTACTATAACATAAAATAATGCGTACCGCGGAAGTAACTGTCGTGAAAATTTTGCAGTAGGTAATGTAGGCTACTGCCTGCTTATGGTGGATTGCACCAGAGGCGTAGTTAAATTTCAGGTTATCGTCAAATATGGCGTCTATAATGGACTTTTACTAGGGATTTGACAGTTCATAATATTTTTATCCCGGCATTTCCACGAAAACGGTAACCACCGCGCGCTATAAACAAATCTACGCGGACGGAGTCCCGGGCAACAGCTAGTAATTCAATAAATTAGATTTCTTTAATTTCGTAAACAATGACAAATCATGGATACTAATATAAATATTTATTTAGTCATTTCAACGTTTCATTGTGATTTGTGATTCACAAAACCACAAAACAATCACAATTCACAAGTCACAACTTATAAGTTATATTAAATAACAATATGGATGTACCTAAGGATGTTTTACTTCTGTACGAAAGGTTTGCTTGGGAAAACCCAGTTATAAAGCTAGTTCACACGGCGCCGTTATGCGGCGCGTACTTTTGTTGCTTGATGTAGAACAGCCTTTCCCAAAGTGGGCGATAACGCCCCCTTGTGGGCGCTGTAGGTATAAAGGGGGCCGGGCGGTGTGGGACCTAGGAAAAAAAGGGGCCGTTGTGTAGAGGCTTGAGGGGTGATTTAATTCACCTGAAACAATGGGGGCGCTAAAACGTCATTTAAATCTTTCCTCAATCTCAGAGTGGGCAGTAGACAAAATAAGTTTGGGAGCCCCTGATTTAGAATGATATTGGTAGAGATTACCGAAATAAGAGAGTATCAACTATTTATTATTTGATTCAAGATAACTTGGAACCACTCTTGGAACGTATATTACTTTATAAGACAAAGTAAGGTTTAGATGTTGTTACACCTAAAAATTATTAAGTACCTATGTAGTTATCGCCGAAATTGCCTCGTTGCCTCTTGGGTGCAATTCTGACGTCATCGGATCCAATGATGCAAATCGCCAATTTTATTACGTGGTTTTTTCGTATCTACCTACTACGTTGTAACATTTGAGTGTGAGTCACAGATGGGTGGTTGCTTTATGAGTGATTTACGTTAGTCATTATGGCCCGCACATGGCCCGCAAGACAAAGCCGATCTTTTGGTCAAGCTCTTTCGTCGATGCTTGTGTCCCTCAAGGTTGTGTGCTATCGCCTACCCTATTCATACGGCGTCATTATAAAGACGGGAAAATTAATATTTGTCAGTTTTATTATGAACCCACCCCCTTTTAAAGACTTCCGCAATGTCCCCGATAGGTACAATAGGTATCTTTCTAGAAACAAAATGTTTCTTTGTAGTTGGCAACATTGGATTTTTTTTAATAAAGTAGGTACTGAACTTCCATGGGCGGTAAGATTGCAATCGGAAGGAAGGGAAAAAAATCCTGGATTTCATGAAATTATGAAAAATTGACGCATTTATTATGAGCAACACCGTAAAACTAAAACCGAAGTCACGGGCAACAGCTAGTATCTGATAAATTTTTTGATATATTATAATCTCAGACCAAATAAAAACTCAAGACAGAGCGCTGCGAACAACGCGAGTGAAGCAGGGCCTATAATAAAACTGTTTTGCAATACAACAAAACAGATATTATATGGACAAGAAACACATAATATTATTATTATTGAAGAAAGCTATCCTATTCATTGCCTAATATGGTCAAATATCTTCTGATTGGTCAACTTACCCGTGGTGTTTTGCTATCTCCCTCGCTCTCATGGGAGATATTGGTTACCTTTCTCTTTCATGATGCAGCCAGCAGCGCTTCCGGCGAGGGCTTCCTCATAGGAGTCTCCAATGAACCAGCAAGAGCTTGTTCCATAATATTATGTGTTTCTTGTCCATATAATATCTGTTTTGTTGTATTGCAAAACAGTTTTATTATATGTCCTACGAAACACATAATATTATTATTATTGGAGACCTGTTTGATTTCTGCTGGTGAAAGAGTAGAATTGATTATTCTTATCTACTAAAAAGACGCTATGTGATTCTGAATTCAATATTTAATAAAATGTACAATGTCCTTGACCTTCTTCATTCATCCTTGAACCTCTTTAAAGCAAAAATAATGTTACTTATCCTCTAATATTATATTCCTTAGCATCCAGATTCCTTTGAAAATCTGAAGATAAACATGGTAAACACTAAAAAAGGGGAGAAAATAATTTACATAACTGGTAACCTACTACCTATTATGTTCCTAAAATCCTTCTGGTCCTCTGCTTATTATTCCCTTATATTCGAATAATTATTGTTGTCTCTTTAATAAATACAATACTTACCTACTATTTCTAGTTTTATTATTTCAATCTCCTCTTCTATCTGAGATCGCGAAATCTTAATTATTTAACTACTCCTCATAATGTTAGTTTACGAGGTAATTTTTTATTTACTATATTAATTATAAACAAAGCCTTCTATTGTTATTGTCTAGCAGCCGTACTCAGAGTGGGACATAATTACTTAAATGTAGTTAATTCAAAATCTTGACGCAAGCCCCCCACGTTATCTATCCAACTCTTCATTCAACTGAAGGTTAGTCACAATTAAATGTCTCTGAGTGTGCTGGTAAGGACACATCTTGCTCTTTCTGTGCTACACTCGGAGTGGGACATCAATTAGGTACTTAAAATATTGTAATTATTTCAAAATGTTAACCTAAGCTCCTTACCTATCTGTCAAACTATTCATTAAACCGAAGGTCACTTATAATTAAAACTCTCTGAGTATGGCAAATAGGACCGTGGTCACCTAATATTATTAGACTAGACAATCTACTATTTTTCAAATGGTAATTGAAATAAAATAAATCAGCATTCAGCAGTTATAAATTTTGAAAATTTTCTCTTGGTAGCTTCTCACTACCCTTGTCATTGTGTCAACTCATTCTGACATTGGCAATTCACTAAGCAGCCAAGTTCTTTAGAAAGAGGAAGAAGAGGAACTACTTTACAGAGTACTTCTTCTATTTATTATTATATTTATTCAGCCAACTCTTAGAGGCAACTGCGGGTCTGAATGCTACCTGTAGGAGCCGCTGCATTTACCTCTTTGAAAATGTATCTGATCCCTCTTGCTACTATTGATTTAGTTGCAATTTTAATCTGACCTGATACGCTACCTGATCTCCTCAGGATTGTGTAAGATTTATTAGTCTTTCAATATCTATAAATAAAATAAATAAAATCATTTATTTCGGGCTTCTAAGACCCATAGCATTACATTAATTACAATTAAAAATTTCGTTACATTCATCATACATACATCATTAGTCATTACATTAAAATTAACATACCTTTAAATTTGATTTAGCAATAAAAAAAAAAATTAAATTAAATTGTACAGATAAAATTATGTATAAATAAAATAATAAAAAGAATTTGTCATAAAATAGATACAATAAAATTAATCAAAATCAGTCAATCACATCTTTGTAAAAAAATAAATTTAAAATCAGTGTATGTAATAAACTACTTATGGACTAGTCATATGTGTGTACAGAATACATAATCTTATTATTATGCACTGCGCGTAACATGCATACTGCAGCAGTGGTTAACAAAGGGGCAGTCCACACGAGAGGCTATCATCGCCAGGACGGTGTTGGAGCTGTCCCGCACGCGGCGCACCAGCGACGCACACCTCTTGCGAATAGTCGCCTGAAAGCCATCGGTGCGCGCCGCTGCGAACATCCCGGAGGCGCTGCAGTAGCGGGGCAGCCCCAGCATCGCCCGGAACGCATTATTGTACTGGACAGTGAGGGCGTTGTAGCCTTTTTTGTAATATTTGGCCCACAGGGCGCAAGTGTAAAGTGAGGTGCAGAAGGCTCTGAAGAGTGTTAATTTAACATCTACTGAGCACCTCACAAACCTGCGAGCCAACATATTAGCCCTTTTGGACAACGCCCTCCTCTCCCGCTCGATATCTTTATCGTCTCTGAGGTCGACGGTGACTATATGCCCCAGGTACTTGAACTCCTCGACTCTACTGAGAGCGATTCCGTTCAGGAGTATTTCGGGTACCTGTTTTGGGACTCTGCCACCGGCGGCCTGAAAGACCATATATTGTGACTTGCCAACATTATAATTGAGCCCGTGTCTGCAAGCATACTCCTCACACATTCTAAGTAGCTTTCTTAGACCACCGATCGAGGGGCTGAGCAAAACCATGTCATCTGCATAGCTTAGGTTATTTAGGCATATACCGTCTATATGACAACCTACGTGCTGTTTGCTGAGCTCCTCGATCAGTGAGTCTATGTACAAATTGAAAAGGGTGGGCGAGGTCAGCCCCCCCTGCCTCAAGCCACACTCCAGCCCGTAGGACTCTGACAAAGTCCCCGCCCAGTTGACATGATTCGTTTGATTTCTGTACCAAAACTTAAATATGTCTATTAATATAGGAGGTATTTTGGCTTCCTTCATCTTATTCCAGAGAATGTCGTATGATACCATGTCGAAGGCCCTGGACAGATCGAGAAAGCAGGCGTAAACGGGGGTCGAGCGGTCAGTGTAGTAGCGGACGGTGTGCTTAAGACTCAGTATAGCACTTTCTGTGGAAAGTTTCGGCCTAAAACCGAACTGGTTATCGTGCAGAGTGATGTACTTATTTAACTGAGTATTAAGCACTCCGTCAAACACCTTAGCTATTACGGTGGCCAGCGATATAGGCCGGTAATTACTTTTATCAGACAGATCACCGGCTTTGTTTTTCACGATAGGCACAATTATTGTCTTCATAAGATCTAATGGCAGGTATGAATGGCTTAGGCATAGCGAGTAGAGCACAGCCAGTAGTCTGTATATGTGCGGCCCAGCATGCTGCAGGTGCTCAATACTCAGGCCATCGTGGCCAGGGGATTTACCTCTTTTCATATTTTTAACTATAGAAGCTACATCTTTTGCCTTTACACAATAGTCTAACTTTTCAACAAGCTTATCCCTACTATCGGATTTATTTGATCGACTCAGAGGGGACTGTATAGTAAAATAATCCTTAAAACTATTTGCTATATCTTTTTTATCGCTCTGGCCACCGACACTCATAGGAAAGCCAGGATTAGAATTCAGTTTTTTAGTTTCTTTCCAAAATCCACCAAAATCCCCTTTAGAATGTTTTTCAGCTAATTTATCCATAACTAACTGATCCTGATGATTTTGACACCATTTAAGCCTAGATTTAAATACTTTTCTACTGGTAGACATAGCGTCATATATAGCGCCTGACCTAGGTCTCCCACACAATACCCATTCGCTAAATTTTGTCCTGGCGTTCCTATGAGCTTCAGCAACATGTGTGTTCCAGCCAGGCACCTGCCTAGCTGCTCGCCCCGACCCTACTCGTCTTCGACCCACCAATGACGCCTCACGTAGGGCGGTGACAATACTGTGATATAAATTGTCAATAACACTTTTATGTTTAATATTATTGCAAACATCCCGAGCACATTGTATACATTCTATTCTATCTATCTATAACTTACAAGACCTATTTCAGGGCTTTTTATAACTTACAGGATATATTAGCTTCTTTAATAGCCTGATTATGTCCATAGGACTCTGTCCTAGGGCTAACTCTAGGCCACACTGTTACTGTGCCCCTCCTAATGAAACAAAAATTTTCCTCTAGCTACCTCAAACTGTTGGGTCTTGTAACTGTCTGCCCGATACTAAGAGTAATATTAGTTGTTACTCTTTAATGTTCTCTTAGATATCTCAATTAGTGTTTCTTTTGAGAGTTCTATTATCCCTGTAAATAATATTATGTTAGTGTTCCAAATAAATAATCTTTTCTACGTCTTGCTATTGCCCCTAGTAATCTAGTTTATAAATGTTTACCTTATATAAAAAACCCCTTTTGGTAGTATTTATGGAGCCCTAGTACAATAATAATAATATCTTTGTTTCAGGCCAAATAGCCCATATTGTATCCTAACAGTTACGGATTATTACTTTTTGACAATTATTATTCTCTTGACTTATGGCTGATTTATGTTACAATTTAGTTCTTGACTCAAGATCTTCTCTTTTAGGTATAATTAATGTGCTAGGAATCCAGCTACATCTTTTTCACCCTTTGGTATGGGTGACCCTGGATTTACCTGTTATATGCGACACCAGTCTGTACCTCCTTGTTTTAGTGCTCTGTATGTCTTTAATGTTTATTATATACGCAGAAAATCTGAGTTCTTTTTAAGGAATGGAACCTGACCCAACTGCCCCCCCCCCCCCCTAATTTTCCAGGCTATTGTTGTATTATGTCTGCCTGAGTGGGGGTCTATTGTGCAAGTCCTCATATGGGGGATAGTAATCTTAGGTGATATCTGGGTCTTAATTATGGATGTTGCCCCAAGAAGCATTGCTTCTATTGAGGAACTATTTCTTTGGCACCTTACCTGTGTTGCAGCTCCTAGGTATTAAAGTACTATTTGGGAGATTGGTGAAAATATCCAAACTAATGGTGCTGCCCTCTTTGCCTAAAGGTATCACAAAATGTTACAGCACCGTCTCTCAAGTCCCATGCAACATGCAATTGCATCATGGCTGATCTTCTCTAAGCGAGCAAGTATAGCCGTTGGGACACCCCATATTGAAAAAGGCCTCCGAGGCCTGGGGTAACAAGTGCCCTTCCGGCACGGGTATGTTATGAGACATCTAACCCTCTTGCCACCCTATATCGAGAAAGGCCTCTCAGGCCTGGGGTGACAAGTGCTCCTGCGGCCTGGGTTTGTTTGAGATAGGATACCCCTTTCTCGCCCCCTCTTGAAAATGGCCTTCGATGGCTGGGGTAACAGGTGCTCCTCCAGCACGTTTATGTTGTGAGATAGCCACCTTTATAACACCCCCTCTTAAAATGGCCCTTAAGGCCTGGGGTAACAAGTGCACTTCCGGCACCGGTTTGTAATGAGACTGTCTGTCTACTCTACTGCTGTGTCTGTCTGGCAGAAAAGCTGCTGTTAATGTTATTTTTAACAATATAATATAATCTTGTAGTTAAAATTAGTAATTTTATAATTAAAACTAAATTTAATTGAAACTAAATTTACAAAATCTTTTGCTTTTCTGCCAACCTTAATGTCAGTTTTAACAGGTCTAAGGAATGGGTCCCTCCCTCATCTCCTCTGTACGCTATGAGCGTCCTGTTGTATGACTAAGTAAAAGTATAGGAATAGCATATGTATGAGTAGTTTCTGACACTTTGTTATTGCTACCGAGCTGCATACATTTGCTGCACCTTTTGTCTGAGTGCCACCCTCTCCGGTGTGGTCACCCAAAACTCCTGATTACTACTTCTGTTTTAGCTTGGCACCTCAGCTTGTGTCTGCAGCATCCGCTGTCAGAAAGTGGAATACCTCCTTTTTATAGTGGTTTATAGAGCTGATTTTAGGGCCTGTCACCCTGTCGCTGATGTCGCGGCTGCTCTAGTATTTAAAGCATTTGCCTTAATCTGTTTTCCTTGAATTTATTAGGAAAATCCATTGACAGGGTATTTGACACTGTAAACGGCTCTGAGGTGTTGAGATGTTTGCAAGTGTAGAGATTCCCCTGGGGATTGTAGTTCTCTAACAGTACAGCTATTCCTGTTTGTTAATTGACTTATGAGTCTGCTTACCTTTATGTCTTTTCTGCTAACAGAAAGTTAAATTCCTAAGGTGTCACTCATGATCATTGACCTAAGCTCACAATGCACAACCTCTTATATTTGAACCAAAATCTGTCTAGGTCTTGGAATTGATCTTGCGGCTTAAATTTGTTCAAGTTTCTATTACTCTTGGAATATTTGACACTACGTATAGTGTCACCTTGTTTAGTATGCCTAAACCTAGACCCCTTAAGTTTAGTATGGGTCCCGAGCTGCAGTCTAGTTTCCTTATTAACTACTAGCCCCCCTTCTAGGATATATCAGGGGTTGCCCTGTTTTGAAATTTAATATTAATAATTTTGAGGGAAAATACCTAGGTGATCTGACTTTTTTTTTTTTTTTTTTTTGTTAGGGAATGTAAGATCCTATAAATAACTATAGTATAAATTTGTTGTCACCAAGTGTATTCCCTGCGACTCTAAGCTTTCTATAGAGCAGTCCCTCCCCCGGAACTTTTATGGCTATTTCTGTTCGTGTTCAGGACCTGGTTTATTCCTTTCTACCCTGGTTATTATTGTGGGGTGAGGAATTATTACTCTTTATAATTTGTCTTGAATTATTTACCCTATTAGATGTTGTTGATTATGTAGGTATTTTTATATCCTATCTATTATATACCTGTCCTGTCTAAAAGTCGCTAACCCTTCTTGTGCGCCTCCTAAAGACTGTCCTAATGGTTTTAGTTTCTCCTGACTAAATAAATATTCAGCTCTTCTACTTAGGTACCTAGTGACTAAATTTCAGAGTTAGGGTTTAGATTCTGTACAGCCCAGTCTACGAAATTCTGCATGTCTTGTTTTTTATTAATCTTTAACGCCACAAGGGTTCGAGTGGCAGAGTACGCCTCTTAGGCTAGATCTATAGAGATCCTCTATACATTCTGTTCTCGCCTCTGGTATCCTGTTCTAAACTTGTGTGTTATTACAATTTGTTCTAGAGTTTACCAGAAATGGCTGAGACTAAGACGTTGTAGGTATACTTGGTTGAGGTGTAACTCACCTATTTCTCTAGGTTATTGACATGGTCGGAGTAACGCCAGCTTTTGTGCCTGGGGCTGATGTCTGAACGGCCATCCTCCGAAGACCGAGGACGATGAGTTCTGACTCTCGTCACTCCACTTGTATCTCGAAAGAACACCTATCGGCTATCACTCACAGAGTTCTTTAACCACTCGCGCCACTCACCTGGTGACCGTCGATAGGTCACACTTGAGTGGTATTTGCTCATCGCCACGTGCACCGCTTGTTTACAAACAGATGAGCAAACCAAAGTGAGATAAAAATTAGATTCACTTTAAATTTCTATAAAAAGGAATTGATTTAATTTTACTTTAGGTAATTTACACTAAAATTTTAACAATTTGACCGAAAAAGGCGAAATTCGATGTTCGCCATTGCAATGAAAAAGACGCTATGAGGAAGCCCTCGCCGGAAGCGCTGCTGGCTGCATCATGAAAGAGAAAGGTAACCAATATCTCCCATGAGAGCGAGGGAGATAGCAAAACACCACGGGTAAGTTGACCAATCAGAAGATATTTGACCATATTAGGCAATGAATAGGATAGCTTTCTTCAATAATAATAATATTATGTGTTTCGTAGGACATATAATATACATATTATAGGTTTCGGCTCCAGCCGAAACTTTTTCGTTTTCGCTTATTTATAGAATCGCCGATCAAAATGTATGGAATTGACATAAGACGAGTTGAACGTCAACGTCATATTAACGAACGCTTAATATGTCAATTCCTTGTATGGGCTAGTGTTGCAATGTTATTCAAATTACCCCAAAATCGATGAAATAAATTTTTGTATAATATTTAAACACCCTTTCACGTGTGTCGTGAAAGGCTCGGCATTCTGAAGTGAGTTACACAGCTGGCGTACTTTCGATCGGCTTCACTTTGTTGTTCGCAGCGCTCAGTGCAGCGTCTTGAGTTTTTATTATTGGTCTGAGATTATAATATTAATTATCTTAAATAGTTTTGCTTCTGCATGCTGGTTTCTTATTTCAATGCTTTGTTCTTTGGCCTTTGCCTACTTTGCAAATCATTTGACGTACCTATAACATTTTTTACCTATAACATCTTTTGACGTATGTGACGGTATGTGGCAAATTTCTTTGAATATTACTCAAAAGCTCAAAAGGTAGTTTTCTCCTTGTGAGTATAGTATTCGTTGGGTAGTTTGGCCCGGAATGTGAAAGAGTTGTTGTGATTTTGAATTATTTTCCTTATATTGTGTTAAATTGGATTTTTAATGTGTAATATTGGTAGAATATTAACCATTAGATATTCGTAATCGTGCACAAGTGTAGGAAAGTGATGAAATATCCAGAAACGTGCTATTTTGTATTTGTGTTCCCTCCAAAACTCCATCGAAAGTTTCAGTAAAGCGTCTACCACTTTACTGAATCGACCGACTTGACTTTTTGACTGTATTGACTTTAGACTTTGACTAGACTTTAGACCTGACAATGAGGCGTTTTCTTATTTTTTTAATTTGATTGTCAAACAGTTTCCGGAATTTATTATGAATCCTTTAATTTAAAATGAACATGAATAATTGGAGTATTAATTTTATTTATATTAATAGCAACAGCTTTTATAGGATATTATGTTTTACCTTGAGGTCAAATATCTTTTTGAAGGGCATTTTAGTAACTAGATGGCGTATGGGTAGACAACTATCGGTAATACCAGGGAATACCATCAATAATTGCTACAAAACTGGGCAAAAGAATGTAAAACTTAATACATTTCAATTTGATAAAGACGCAATAATATTCCAATGAATAGGATAATACTGTTATTATAACGATGTTTTAGTTATAACTCACGGAAGAAATAGCCCTGTTTACCGATATTCACACCAAATGTCACAGGAATTATACATTTAGGTTTTGACAACAACTTGCCTGCACTTCTGCAAGATAACGGATATTTAATGGCTGATATTTTAGCAATAATGAACATCAAAAACCCTAATAGCAGAGTTTTACCTACCAATAAAACTCTTATTATGTCCGGAACCTTATTCAAGGCCTTTAAACAAAATTGAGATGGTAGTCTTCCGTTTCCTGCCATAATATTGATCGTTGTAGCTTCTTTCCGGTCTTTTTGGCGCCAAGATGGCGCTACGATGAGGGTAGGTTGGCGGTTTCCTATGTTCACCAGGGGAGGCGCGCGCGCGTTCTTCCTCATTGTAGTCTCAATTTTTTAGCACCAGGCAGACCTTACTGTAAGGCCTTGAATAAGGTTCCGGACATAATAAGAGTTTTATTGGTAGGTAAAACTCTGCTATTATGTCCTATCACCGTTATTCAAGGCCTTTAAACAAAATTGAGATATTGTTTGTTGTCGCCTGGTGAACAAGACGCCAATGTGAAAAATCAAAATGATTATGAGACATGATAATATATATATATATATATATATATATATATATATATATATATATATATATATATATATATATATATAGTATTTTAAATATTGTATATAAATATTTCTTATTTCTATTCCTAAAAATCAGTTACTATATTTTATTATAATTATTTTGTATATTATAGTACATTCTAATCATTAGAATTTGTTCAAATCCCTTAGGTTCAATAAATATAATTTATTAATTTATAGGTAATATCTTCTATTATAACATTGATCGTATTATTACTTTAAATCACTTTTTTTTTTTTTTATATATATATAAAACTAAGTAAAAGGTTCAAAAAGATTAACTAAAGTGTTATTTGCAGACGAAATCGACTTACAATCTTTTCTATAGTATTATTCAAAAGTTGCAACTGACCTCCAATTTGCTCTATCTAAAATTTTATCTAAGAGCTCTTTGTCAAGCCAACTTCTAGAGGCAAGGGCAGACTGTATGCTTCCCACAAATGCCTCGACTCCAACTTCTTTTAAAATCGGCTTAACCCATCCAGAAATTACTGCTATAGAAGCAGCTTTTGCTACTCCCCTAGCTGATACAAATAAATTTTTGATGCCGGCTTCTTTCCCTTTATCGCTACCTAGAACAACTAATTTTGGTACCCATAGTACGGGATCAAGATTTGGATTTTCACTGTTAGAAAAGATTTTCTAACCTGATTGAATGTGGGATTCCGAATCGGTTTTAGAACCGTACATTGGCCAGAAAGTCACAGTATCACTTTCATCTACAAGGGAAACCTGTGCTGTGACACGCTTAATAAAGTCAAGTCCCGACCTGGAGCTCTACGACCCGAGTATAATAATAGTAAAATGGCGCATCGCCTAAAAACTTCAAACAAAATTTCACAATTTATACTATTCGTAGATAAGAGATATTAAAACACTATAGTGTCCCAAACTGTACTCTGCTTATTTCATTTTTTGAACATTATTTGTCGAAATGATGTTCAAATTTTTCTTTTCCAAAACAGAGAGAGAGCAAGACTAGCACTAGCACTATTATTTGTGTTGCAAAGTGTAGAAACATCTGACATATGAACTAGGATTGTTTTGTAAGCTGGATTGTTTTAAATGTAAATCAGCTAAAAACTGCGCTCATTGAGATCCCGAGGGGTTAGTTAGGCTGGACCCTTAAAAATTTAACCATCGGATCCAATCTCCATCGTCAGGTAGTATTCGTGGAGGAGGAAGGCCCGTCGATTGACACAGAAAGTTCGACTCCAAGACTTGGAGACTTAGTCTCGAACCGTGAAAGGCGGTGACTGGAGACTTCAGATCCGCTCTCCAGAAAGCCTGGGGCCACTTTGGAGCTACTAACAGATACACGCCTTTTGCACGATTGAGATGTATCAATACTCTGGGCATCAAATTCGGGGGTGGGAATACCCAAGCCAGACTGAAGTTCCATTCCCACGAGAACGTGTTGTTTCTACGTCCTTTGATTCCTCTGGTCTAAGCTGACATACTTTGGCACCACGTGAGCTCGGGCTGATGTAAATAAGTCGATCTCGGGTATGCCCCACCTCCGAAAGATGATGTCGGTCATGCACCGCAGGGGCTAGATGCCATTCGGGGAGAAAAGATTTTCTCGACAATCGATCTGCTATATTGTTGTACCGGCCTGGAATGTGACGCGGTATAATATATTATATCGAATAGATCTAAAATTTTAAGTTTGATTTAGTCAAGATTCATTAGAGAATTTGATTTGTTCCCACCTTCATTTCTTAAGTATGCCACTAGTCACTACAGATTTCTTATCGCACTGCATAAGCAGAGACGACTTAGTGTAGGATCGTATTCGCGTAAACATTTTAAAAATTGTTAACATTTTATTTTTGATTTGCATGAAGATTTTCTTCATCATTAGGCCATCTCATGTTAAAAATACACCGTTTAAATCCGCTCTCCAACCAGAGTCGGAAGCGTCCCTAGTTAGAAAATAAACTAATTTGGGGAGGCAAAGTCGAGAAGACTTTTTACAATAATTAGCTAACTACCATTCTAATTCAATAGCGTGAAAAGGTAGAGACCGCTTTTCATGGAGGCTACATCGAAGTAAACTGTTGCAATGGGTCCAAAGAACTTCAATAATTTAAGCAACCCTGCGGAACTGCTAGTCGTGCGAAATTTAGACGACCGATAATGCTCTGTATTTCCCTAAGAGTTGCTTTTCTAGATCTTAACTTTTGAACTTTTGAATCTGAAATGGATTTTCGATTGTTCCATGTGTCCCAAAGAAGAACCCAAATATTCTAAAGCCTTTTGTGGCTGAAGTATGGGGTTTTATTCTTATTAATTTCAACCTAGTTTGAGCATCGTATCAAGTGTGATATAAGTCTGTTCTAATATTTTCGTTGTATCCTGGCATGCAATTAGGGAATCGTCTAAGAAAACAACTATACGTATTACCTTATTCTCATAGTAATTCTGCTGTCCAATTTGTCAGGGACGTGAACACTTTGGGGGCAGCTGTGGCCAGCCCAAAATATAGCAAACAGGTCAATTGTAAGAGTTGGCCTCTGTACATTAACCTTAGAAAGTATATAATAAATATGGTGTAGAGACACCGGTGCAGTGTGTGGTAATTTTAAGCCCGTGTTAGGTATCTTTACTAGCCAGTGTTACTAGCCAATCTTTGGGCTGCAGAAATTCTGGTATTCGATGCGTAGTTATCAGTCGAAATTTGCTTATCTTTAGAAACTCGTTAATGGAAAAAGGGGGCATAGTTGCGTCGCTTTTTGGGGAGTTTCGGGGACATATTCTAAAATTGTGTCCTTTAGCACGTTTGAATAACCTGATCTATTTCTGGGGACGAAGCTATCTGATAACGTGACTAAGAGTCGACGTAAAATCAGTGACGGTTTTCATAAAAACTGAATTTTGTAACCGGTTATTATTTTTAAAAATGGGAGAAGGAGCACTCCGCATTTTCCAAACATGTACGAACATGGTTAGCCTCCCCCTCGAAGCTCCTGTTGAGAGTTAAAATTTTCTGTCACTAGTGTCCCTCTGTCTCTCGGGGCATTGGATTGATTAAAATACTTGTTCGTAAATCGTACCCGGGGCCTGTTGGAGGAAGAGACGAAGGCTTATATGAGGGCTGAAAAAACCGCTCATTATTGGCATAGGAGCCAAAATTATAATTAAAAGCATAGGGGTGGAAGGGTCGCACCGCCTGCACTTGAGAATATGCATAACTTTGATTATCACTTAAAGCCAAACGGTGCTTGGGAGCGACCGGTTTGCTTGTAATTACTGGGGCCTGGTTGCGCAGCCAGAGCACCTAAAGTATACCGCCTCTCTTGCGCAGAGAAGGCTGGCTTTTGATAAATGAAAATTTTATTTACACCTCCATTATTTTTAATAAAATCGGACAACAGCGGGGCTAAAATGGTCGCTTTCGAGAGTCTACATAATATGAATCAGAATATGGTTCAATGGTCAATCTGCTTGAATTCATGATAGTAATTCGTACTAATTCGATATTCGTCAGTTTCACAGTATTGACAACACGTTTTCTAAATTGATTCAAGAGGAATTGCAAAATGTGACCATTTTAGCACGGCTGCTTTTTATTAAATAGATATATTCACATGAGGGAGGAATTTTTAAAATTTTAAACTATTCCTTTATTTATGAAAAATTTCCAACATTGTTCAATAATATCAGCACGCCTAATGCAAACTTAACGAACAAAGTTCTATCAAAAGATAATCACCGAAAAAACTATTTTTAATTTTGGATAGTAACGATTCTTTACTAATATTGTTACTATCTTAAGTCTATTGTAATAAATCAGAAACACCCTTAACGCATCATTTTGCATTATCACTGCACTCGTAATATCACCCAAAGACTTATCACTCGTACTCAAATTATCAAATTAAAATTATAAATTGCCTTCTAAAATTGTTTCAATTCTTCGTTAACCTCCAATTCGAAAACCAGGCCGGGCGTGATATAACGGACATTAATTGACCAATTATTGTCAGCGTTAAAGTGTTGCAAGTAAAGAATTGAGTGTCTGTAAATGCTCCGCAGACGCAGAGGCATTCTGAATAGACGGTTCTTTGAGGTCGGTTGTCAAATCAAAATTAAAAATTGTTCGACGTGTTAGAACTTAGAAACAGCGTCGTGTTCAATATTAAAATTTATCTAAAACATTACTAGCACAATTTTAATCCTCCGTAATTGTATCCGAAGGTGGATAGACAAGCTAAGAAATTTAGGATCTGACTGACCTGCTCGACAAGGTTATGCAATACCTCGTCATCACATTTTCGCTTCCGTTGTACGACTGGTTCTTCATCTGACGATGACGATGTAGAAGAAACACTCGAAAGCACAATTATCACTATTATATTCCGACAATGTAATGTAAAAACTCAAATTAAAAATTATCGAAACCACAAACGATCTTTTAAGAAAATAATATATTAGTTATTAGCAAAGAAACTAAATTTCTTGTAATTTTAATAATTTCTTATAATTTTAAAAACTTTAACGAACGCTAACAGCGTTATACGTCTTTACGGCACAAAACTCAAGACGCCAATGAGGAAGAACGCGCGCGCGCCTCCCCTGGTGAACATAGGAAACCGCCAACCTACCCTCATCGTAGCGCCATCTTGGCGCCAAAAAGACCGGAAAGAAGCTACAACGATCAATATTATGGCAGGAAACGGAAGACTACCATCTCAATTTTGTTTAAAGGTATAGGAGACGTGGTTTTCACACCACAAACCAAACACTCTCGTTTAATACTTAGGAAAAGCTGTGTTTATTCCACTAATCCACAGGTTTTTAACTTACAAAACTAATTAAAACTACAAGCGAGGCGAGAGACCGCCATGACGCGCGCACGCCCGAACTATTCTCTCTCTCATGTTCGTCGTCCCTCTCTAGCAGGCGGACGACGAAACCGCGCGATATCGCCATGGCAATTTTACTCGTCTGCCTGAGGCAGTATAAGACGGCAAATTTAAATTGCTCGGCGCTACATCCTCCCCCTCCAAGTCACTAGACCGCCCCGGTTGTGACTTGGGTCTACCCCTCGGCTTAGCGGTAATAGGTTGATCGGTTTCTCCGACGTAGGGAGTGAGCTGGTTGGCATGATACTTGCCTTTCACCACGTTCTGATTATCCACGACCTCGTATGTGGTAGGCGATACGACGCGGCTAACCTTAAAGGGACCTATGCGACGCGGAGCGAACTTCTTCGTAACGCCTCTAGCTGCTTGGCTGAGAGCGTGATTAGTGACCCACACAAGGTCCTCCTCCTGAAAGGAAAGTCCTTCCCTTCTGCTCCGATCCGCAACTTCCTTTCGAAGATCTTGTTGATGCTCATGCCTCCAACGAACCTCCTGTAGGTTGTCTACAAAGTTTTTGAGATAAGGGGTAATCTGGGGTACAAAATTTTCCTGCTCAACAATAGCACGTATGTCGTTGAGCACATGAATAGGCGATCGAAGCTCACGAGCAAAATTCAAATATGCGGCTGTATGACCAGTGCCTTGGTTATAGGCCGTATTAAGCGCAAATCTCACCGCAGGAAGAGTCTTTGGCCAGTCTTGATGACTACTATTGACCAGGATCGCCAACATGGCTTTCATGTCGCGATTCTTCCGCTCTGCGGGGTTCGCCTCTGGGTGATACACCGGAGTAAGAGCTTGATCAATTCCTAAGGCTAACATGGTCTTCTGCATGACCGCGGAAACAAATTGAGTGCCGTTATCACTCACGACACGTCTGGGCAACCCGTAACGTAAGAAAAATTCTTCAATCAGAACTTTTGCGCATTTCTCAGAGGTAGCTTCGTCAAGGGCGAAAAGCTCTACCCACCTCGTGGCAGTATCCTCTATCAAGAAAATCCATTTCTCACCTTGACTACCCTCTGGTAAGGGCCCGAATAAGTCCATAGCCAGAACTTCGAAACGCTGATGCATGGCCGGTGTCTGTAATAAACCGGCTGGCTTTAAATTGCTAGGCTTGAAAGCCTGACACAAGTCACATGACTTGAGATATTGGGTGACATACTGACGCATCTGGGGAAAATAGTATCTCTCCTTGATCTTCTTCAGAGTGCGTTCAACACCAAGGTGTCCAGCTGTAGAGGCGTCATGAAGCTCCTTCATCAGCTCATTTCTAAGGGATAGCGGAATCACCAACTGAGGCTCCTCAGTCTCGCTATCGGAATCAACACGGAAGAGAACACCCTGGGATACGTAGTACCCTCTATCTGTCCACCGTTTATAATCGTGATCGTCTTCGAAGTCCTTCAAGATCTTTTGGGTCTCCGGATCTTCGAGCTGCGCAGCGCGGATCTCAGCGGGTCCACGGTGAGGTAAGTCGACTGAAATAGGACATAAATCACACGATTCTTCTACTTCAGGGTCCGCTGGAAGCGCAGGGCGACTCAACGAATCGGCGATGACATTACTTTTACCTGGAGTATACTCGAGGTCTAGGTTATAAGACTGCAACTTCAGTGCCCACCGAGCTAGGCGACCTTTAGGGGTCTTGAGCGACAATAACCACCGCAAGGGCTGGTGATCCGTACAGACCCTGACTTGAGCGCCTTCGACATATCCTCGAAATTTGTCGAGGGCCCATACAACAGCCAGCGCCTCTCTTTCGGTCGTATTATAATTGCGCTCCGCCGGCGATAATAACCTGCTTGCATATTCGATAGGTCTCTCATCGTACACGTCATTTCCTTGCAGCAAGACAGCCCCAAGCGCGTAAGCACTGGCGTCGGTTCGGAGGATAAACGGAGCATTGAAGTCCGGCTGGCGAAGAATGGGTGCAGAGGTAAGCTTCTCCTTAAGGGTCACAAAAGCTTGAGATTGAGCAGCACTCCAAATCCAACTCGCGTTCTTCTTAGTCAGCTCTGTCAGCGGCCGGGCTATATCCGAGAAGTTAGGAATAAATTTCCTGAACCAAGCACACGTCTGTATAAAACTTTTCAGTTGCTTCAAATTAGCTGGTGGCGCCATCTCCAAGACAGCTCGAACCTTCTCTGGGTCAGTCTGAATCCCATCTGCTGAAATGACGTGACCGAGGTAAGTCACTTTATCACGAGCAAACGCACACTTTTCGCGATTTGCTTTTAATCCGAATAATCGTAATCTATTAAAGACCTTCTGTAAGTCTTCCATGTGTGATTCTAGGTTCTCTGACACTACTAACAGATCGTCTAAGAAGGCCACCACACAAACATCCTTAAGCCCGGATCGAAAACGATCCATTAGGCGCTGGAACGTCGCTGGAGCGTTCTTCAACCCGAACGGCATCCGGCGAAACTGAAACGTCCCGAAAGGTGTTGTAAATGCAGTTTTGTGACGGTCTTCAGGCGCGACTTCGACTTGCCAATAGCCGGCCTTGAGATCCATAGTAGACATCACACAGTTGGCTTTAGTTGAGGATAAGATGTCGTCGATCGCAGGCAACGGATATTTATCCGTCCGGGTCACCGCATTCAAGAGGCGATAATCGACGCAGAAACGTGTTTGCCCATTCTTCTTGGGGATCAACACGACCGGAAAAGCCCATTCCGATTCAGCTTCCTCAATGATCTCATCTTTCAACATCTTATCTATTTCAGCTCGCACAACCTCCTTCTTTGCAGGAGTCATACGGTACGGCGGAACTGCTACCGGGAGGCTATCACCCGTATCGATGCGATGTACTGCCATTGGAGTCGGCGCTCCCCCTGGCGAAAAGATGTCTTCGTTACCTGCGAGCACTGATGAAAGAACTTCCCTTTCAGGAGCAGTCAATAACGTTCCCTCATTCTCGCGGAGCCCCACGGAAGAACAAACAAGAGAAGTGACTTCTTCGAAAACTAAAGGAAAGTAAGTACGACCTTGATTTACCGTATTTAAAGTAAACCGATTTGACTTAAAGTCAAGTACCATACCAGCGTCGCGTATAAAATTCATACCCAGGAGAGAGTCTGTAGCACCAGGTAAGATCACAAAGACAGTAGGTATAACAACATTGTATACTTCTACATCGACAACAGCAGATTTAACATTTTTGTTACAAATAGAGCCGTCGGCTAATTTTATGTCAACATTGACATCCTTAAAATTAACACTACTTTTCACTAACAAATCTTTCATAGATTCACTCGCGATAGAGATTTTTGCGGCGGTATCAACAAGAAAATGTCCACTAACACCAAAAATCTTGATTTTTATTTTAGGTCGCGCACGCGCATCGATTGGCGCTGTGCCGACTGCAGAAACCGAGAGCGACTGAAGAGAAGTCGATGTCGTAGGCAGCTCATCCTTCTTCTTGCAGTTCGTACAGTTAGCTCGTATCACGCCAGGAGTGCCACACCCGAAACATACTACAGGTGACGGCCTTGCCTCTGTTCTCGATTCACCTGAACCTGTCGTTACTTTGCGTGGTTGTAGCTTATGACAAGCGTCCTTCTCATGACCAAACTTCTTGCAGTATACGCAACGGGGTCTGGCTTTGGGAGTAGAACCACTCGAAGTGCTAGGCGAAGGCGGTGAAATTACAGCAGGGACTGGAGCGATGGAATGCGGAACTACCACAGCTGGGGTAGCCGAAGCAGGGAAGCGCACTTGTGTTCGCGTGCGACTTTCCTCTAGAAGATCTTCCACAGAACGAGCCTTCTCTAGTAGCTCGGCGAACGAAGAGAAACTGGCTCGAGACACTCTCTCACGCAGTCGTCGATGGAGTAAGCCGTATATCATGTCCAGCTGAACAGGGTTTTCAGGTAATGTGTTGGGCGGCAACTGTGCAATCAAGGCTCTCGCCCTACACACGAAAACGTCTGTCTTCTCATCGGTTTGCTCTTTACTAAAAAGTTCGCGATAAATCCTATGTGGTGGGAAGCGAGGACCAAAAGTCTGCCGCAGGAGCTGAATGGCGTCAGGCCAAGTCGACACGGAATGTTTTACGCCTTGCCACCATGTGCCAGCCATCCCCGTCAATAGCATAGGGAGGCCACGAAGCGCGATGCTATCATCCATGGTGACACATTCTTTATAGACCTCTATGGCGTCTATGAAAACGATGACGTCGGTGCCCTGAGCTCCGTCAAATCTTGCCGAACATCTCGCGAAGTTGCTCTGGCTCCCCATCACACTAGCAGTGGACGGCGGCGGGCCAGGTATACGCAGAGCAGAGATTAGTTGTTGTAGTTGTAGATCCGACATGGTAATTGATGTGGGAGTCCCGCCCACCGGCGGCGACACCGACGAGTGCGGCGTAAACATCTGTGTGGGTGCACCTTGCACCGGGGGGAACACAGTATGCTGAGTCACGGGTGGTATCGCAGCACCACCACGGGCAGCTTCGGCGTCAGCAGACGCCGCGACAGAAAGCTGTCCAAGACTATTCGCACGAGCACTTCTCGTTAACACCATCTTACCACGGTAAACTATACGGTAATCTCATTATAGTCTCTGTATATAAAACTTTAAAGTCCACCATAACAAAGTTCACATATAAAGTCAAACAACCATATTATGTTCATTATGGGAATGTTAAACAAAATACTAGTACTAATGTGCTAGTCACTAGTGTGTCCATATCCTAGTAATACGAATAATATAAGTCCGCATATAAAATTGTCCAACACACAATCTTTAGGAACGGCACACAAATAAAAACAAAAGTTCTACTTCCCTCTATGAAGCGACGAAAAACTTCAGCACTGCTCGAAGTGCGCCCACCGACATAGGAGGTAGGTGTCCAACACCTAGACGTCGACGAGAGGCGAGGCAGCAAAGTACAAGCGTCTCGGCGACCACACCAAGGCGCCGACAACACTCGATGCAACGTAAACTTGAATACGCCGCGTCGTAATAATCGTCACTACACTATCGAGCTAGTAATCTCACTTATGTATAGGAAAGTCACTTCAAACAACTGTGCAATATATAATAAAAACACAAAACAAATCTTAGGAATCACAAAATAGTCATTATTTAAAAGTTTGTTACAAACAACAAGTTACAAATATTGTAAAAAATCTCTTGTTTTTTTTGTTGTCAAGTTTCCATAGTAACGACAAAATACGTCCGAAGGAAAAAACCGGTTTTCACTGCTGAGTCCGGCCAAACGTTGGGCAGCCAAATTTATAGGAGACGTGGTTTTCACACCACAAACCAAACACTCTCGTTTAATACTTAGGAAAAGCTGTGTTTATTCCACTAATCCACAGGTTTTTAACTTACAAAACTAATTAAAACTACAAGCGAGGCGAGAGACCGCCATGACGCGCGCACGCCCGAACTATTCTCTCTCTCATGTTCGTCGTCCCTCTCTAGCAGGCGGACGACGAAACCGCGCGATATCGCCATGGCAATTTTACTCGTCTGCCTGAGGCAGTATAAGACGGCAAATTTAAATTGCTCGGCGCTACAAAGGCCTTGAATAACGGTGATAGGACATAATAACACAATTTTTGAAAAAATAATAAAAACCACACCAACAATAAAAAGTAGAAGAAGTTTGAAAATGACATGCCCGCCAAAACTCTTTCAGTTGTCACATTGAGATTTAATATACTGTATACCTAGTATACCTAGAAGTATATACTGTATACTTAATCTGTGAGTTGTCAGTTTTCAGTTTGACAAGTATTCAATAATGTTAGCGTGTTCCTAAGCCGTTACCAGTATACTGGCCTAATCGCTTAGGCCAATGATCGCTTAGGCGTATGCTCTTCGTGAAATTTAAACTAGGGAGACGAAGCAAAAAACATAGTAATATATGGAAATGTTTAAATACATACAGTTTCATGTTAAAATTATGCTAATGAAAACTAGGTTTAAGATATTTTGATTTATGTCACACTTGGCAGTACACTGATATTTTTTGGAAACACAACCCATATGTAGTCAGTGGTGCTAACCTGCAGATAATTTCAGATGGGTGGGGAACCAATAGAAAATCTAGAAGTGTCTATCGTCGCGTCATCTGGTGGAGATTAAAAAAAGAAAACAACCCATTATAGAAAAACGATGCAGAAAATTGTTTAAAAAAATATTGTTTTCCCGCCATAATATTATTATACTCGACACTGGCCATGGTTTTATAGCCGAAGTGCCATAATAAGAAAAAAATTACTCAAAAGAAGAAGAAGTAGATTTTATTTATATTTTGCATAACCTCCAAAAGTATAAAATTTTGGGTAGAAAACAAGTAGAAAAGGTTTTTTAAAATGTTTTCCTTAAACTTTTTAATAAAAAAGTCTAATTGTGTTAAATTATCGAGAACAGTAAAAGGATTTTTGGGATATAACAAATATTCTGTTTGCCAATGTATAAACGGTAAGCTTGTGTAACTGTTTTACAATAATTCTAAGAGAGATAATTTTGAAAATGATTAGGTACTTATATAAAAAGAGATTTTTATTCAAGCAAACTCAAAAGTTTTAAGGAGTTGATCCGTAAACCTAATTTCTATTATGAAATCTTATAATCTCATCCTGAAGTCACAATTTTAACACTAGGTACCTACATAAATCATACAAATCTGCCTACAATGGCCCATGGGCGTAGCGAGGATTCTATATAGGGGGGGGCCATAGGTCTTGGGGGGGGGGGGGTAGATTAAGAAAATCCTAAACTTCGAATTCGCGATATTTAACATATATTATAACAATAGTATTGAAGGTGAAGTAAAAATTAAAAACAAAATATGAGCGAGCGAACTGGGATTGCTCACCCCGCAACTCTCTCCGCTCCACGTTTAGGTATGACACTGGTCGGGGGCATGCGCGCGCGCCTTTTAAAATTCTCAGATGTAATGTGTGCGTTAACGCTTTGGAGTTTAAGGTTGGATTTGCTATGTTCGGTTTTGATACTTACTTCGTTTCGATGCGCTTCGACTCTGCGCTAATATAAATTGACCCTTAGCGACTGATCGCTCTTCTAGGGGGGGGCAGCTGCCCCCCCCTGCCCGTACCTCGCTACGCCCATGCAATGGCCTTGATTAGATAACTAGAAGAATTGGTCAAGTAATAAAAATCATAGTTATTTTACCATGAACTTACCTACTTACTATGTTTTCAGTTTCCAGTAGATATCATGAAATAAACCAAAACAATTCAGAATTATATTATGTTATAACAAAGAGGTTTTATGCTGAAGGAGTTATAGATAAGTTCATACGTGAACAATCAGAAGAACAAAATCAGAAAGGTAATTGGTAAAGCTTTCCAAACCTACCCCAAGATTTATGGGGAGCGGGGGTGGGAGGGAGAGTGCAGATGAGAGGTTAACACCCCCCCATACCAAATCCACACTGAGGAACTCCCCAGTTTTGGAGCTACTCACCTTTGAAATTTTCGGAATCCTGAGGAATGTATTGTGACGGTCGCCGACTGCTGCCACAGCACAGTCACAGTTATAACCTAAACTACTTTTGGACTTTCTGGATTGTGTTTGTTGTTATTTTGGATGGGTTGCAGCGCCCCCAGAGCCCCCCTTTTATTTTGTGACGGTCGCCGGCTGCTGCCGCAGCACGCTCGCTGCGCTCGCTCGGCTCCCTCTGTGTTGTGGCCTACGTTCTAACCTAACCTAACCCACTTTTGGCATTTCTGGATTATGTTTGTTTTTGTTTTGGGGCGGGCGGGGGGGCGCCCCCCGCCCCCCCGCTTCGGTAGGTACGGAGGCACTCCCTAGTAAGTAATACATAAACACCAGAAAACAGATGACATTATCTCAAGATTACGAAAATTTCTAATGTAAATTTCTACTAAATGGGGGGTGGGGGGGGGGTTTTCCGGGGGTGGAAGTGGCACGAGGAGGTTTTTCTCACCCAAAACATCCTCTCTCAATCCATGTGACCACCAAAAAATTGGGGTAGGTTTGGAAAGCTTAGCCAAGTAATTAACTCTTCAACTCCGCGCGCGTGAACAATAGATTTCCGATCTGCGAAGAATCTGCGATCGAAGAATTAATAATTTCAAAACTAAAATGATGAAATATATCAATTTCTAACATTACTTGATCGCAATAACAAAAATATTAATTATGCTTCAAATTGTTTTTTCAGAATTAAATAGAATAAGTGTTATTTTTCCACAACCGAGAGTAACACTAAACGAATTAACAACAAAAACACCAGACAACATATTTGATATTAGCTACAAGCAGACAGTGGTTACACCTAAAGGTAGCAAAAGAAAAACTGTTTTAACCAATGACTGGACATGTGTATATACTTTTACATGGCCTGAAAAAGTCAAATTTGAAAGGTAAGTTATAAAATTAAGAGTGAGTTGCATCAACCTACTTTAACTATAACTTTAACTTTAACCATAACAAAATGTGAAATGAACTGTCAAATCCCTAGCAAAAGCGCCATATTTGACGATAACCTTAACCTTAACTTTAACTACGCTTCTGGTACAATTCAACCTAAGTTTCCAAAACTTGGCTTTCAAACTTGTACCAAGTTTGAAAGCCACCTAGTAGAGCCTACAAGGTGCAGTAGAAGATGTGTCATCGTGATACTACTGGTTTTATGTATTTTTATGAATAAGTGTGTCTAGTTGTGCAGGGTTTTTCACAGAAATACATAGAAACCAGTTATAGTGTTGTCCGCTGCCAACCGGCACCTAAGCTCTTAATGAGAATCATCTTTATAGGGCCCCAAATATTGGGGGGCCTCTTATATATACATACATATTATGAACCCTAACTTCTACTTACCTTTAAAGAATCATGACTAAAGTATTTTTATTTGCTTAAGTTTGTTTTAATCTGTTTCTAATCAGAGAAAGTATAATATGAGGTTTTCATCTCAATACAATTATTTAACAAGTCAATTTGATGTCAGACATTATTTTCTATTTACTATAATAATTATGTAATATTAAAGTCAATAAAGAATGTTAACTTATATGCTTTCAGCACAGCCAAATCAAAACGGCAAGCGGCAGAAAAGGCAGCTCTGCAGGCAGTGCAATGGCTGTTCAACAAAAAATGTATAGATGTAAAGGGTAACCCGGTGTATAATAGGAAAGTTATCAACGAGCTAAAAGATAGCTTGGACCACCAAATACAGGCAACTATCACAGAAAATTCCATAGAAAGACTCAATAGAATATGGGATGATTATGAAAGTGATATAAGTAAGTATGACGCAGTAAGGCCTGATTACATTTACCAAGTAGTGGCAAGGCAGTGCCCTCACCTGAGCACATCTATAATAAATAGACATCGGATTATATGCATTTGCATATTTGCATATGCAAATGCATATAATGGCACTTTTTAGGCGATAGTGCATATTTTGGCAATTTTTCGTTGATAGTGCATATTTCGGCCATATTTCGCCCTCGTAGTCTCCAAACTGGCTTTTATAATACACACCGAGGCGGGAGGCCACGAAACATAGGTACGATACATCAAAATACTTCAAATATGCGACCCCACCCTTGTTTAAAGACTTCCGCAAAGCGCAATACACCTGATAGGTACAACATCTTTCGAGAAACAAAATGTTTCTTGTAGTTGTTGGCAACATTGGAAAAAAAATTGAGTAAAGTAGGTAATAAACTTCATATTGTATTTCGTTCAATGAAAGTCGAAAGAAGAAAAAATATCCTGCATTTGATAGAATTATGAAAATTGGCGCATTTATTATAGGCAACACCGGAATACTCTTCCAAAAACAATAAATTTTCATAAGTGACTTTTGATTGTGCATATTTTGTGCATATTTCGGCCATTTTTCGTGCATATTTGCATGCACATTTCGGCACTTTGATCGTGCATATAATCCGATGTCTAATAATAAACATACAGAGTGGTGGGCAGCGAACTGTCTTACCACTCTACTTGGTAGATGTAATCAGACTTTTCTTTTATAAAATAAGGGGGACATACAAGCAAACGGGTCACCTGATGGAAAGCAACTACCGTCGCCCATGGACACTCACAACATTAGAAGAGCTACAGGTGCGTTGCCGGCATTTTAACAGAGAATACATTCTCTGCTTGAAGGTTTGCAGGTCGTATTGGTCCAGAAATACTGCTTTCTTTACATGCATTGGTGATTTGTTTTGTAATACTGTTTTAAAATGTTATTATGATTCAATTATGTCTATTTATTGTTATGTTTCAGAAAATTTGTATGAGAGAACTTTTGTAGAAGCAAGTAAAAGAATGGCACACATACAACCAGTATTATTCAAAGATTCAACCATTGATGAAGGTATACAATATAATAAAAAACTATAATCCATTTTCAATTTGTCAATTTGCTCCGCGTACTCAAAAAAATCTGTCATCTTCTTGAGTGTGCGTGTTGTAGTATGTGTAATTTTTTATTTGTTAAAAAAATGTATGATAAAAGCATAATTTCAAAATAATATTAGCTCGATGAACTCCTTCACCATATAAACTATAACTGTGCAAAATTTCATTCACCTACGTTTCCGCATTTTTCGTCGAAAGGGATCCAAAGTTTTTCGCTCGCGTATTAATATTATGATTTATTTCTAACAGATGGTGGGGATTTAGCAGATTCGACCACAGAGTTACCAGATTTTGAAGGTAGGTTATCTTTGTCTGGCACATGAGAATACCTAGACACTTGGAAGTTGGAATAGACAAAGACATCATAATATGTTTGTTAATTTGTAGGGTAAAAGTTAAAGATGTAGATTGTTGCATTGCTTATAAGGGTAATGTAAGCACTAATAATATTATTTGTAATAATCTATGATTAACAAGTCTTACAAAAGTGCCGGAGGAATCATTCTTGAAATACATGTTACCAGTCCTGGATTTGTAAATAGGCCGTTTAGGCCGCGGCCTAGGGGCAGCAGCGTCTGGGGAGTGGTAGATTTCGTACTTGTGGCGGCGGAAAAAGTGGCCTACAGTCATAAAAATATAAATGTGGCTCTGCAATCTGCATGTCACCAATTTTTGCTACACGACGCCTTTGGTTCTGAATAAAGCCATCAGGGGACATAAAACATTATTTTTTAATAGACAGTGAATAAATTGATATAACATTTACTTCTCCAAACTTCAAAGTGGGTTTGCAATTATTCTACTGGTAAATATGACTAGTGATTGGGCAGGCACAAAAACAATACTTATACTTATTAAGGTTGCTATATGCTGCCTGTTTTTAAACTAATAGAACGCCTGATTTTAAAGAAAAACAGATACGGTCTTACTACAAAAATTTAAACACATAAAAATATTGTGTTTTTGTCCTTTGTCCAATGACTGGTACTGTCCAATCACTAGTCATTTACCCTAGTTATTCTATATAATATAATATTTATTATTTATTTATTTTTATCTGACATAATAATATGTACTGCAGTGAAGCAAAAAAAGGGTTTTGGTAGACTGTGTAGTATGTTTGTAACTGTGTATTTTATAAGCTTTTTATATTTTAATTTACAATATTATATTAGATTTTAGGATGAACATGCATCCGGTGTACGGCAGGAGCGTGACACCGTCTCCATCTTTCCTGTCGCGACGTCAACGCGTGCTGAAGGAGAAGTTTGACAACTACGACGAGGGACTGACTCCTCTACCTATAGACCAATACATGTAAGTGATTTTTTAAAGTGGAAATATTTAAATAGGTTACTTAAATATTCCCCCGATAATCCCCCAACAAAACTAGCTAATAACTTATAATAATATGGTTTTCTGTGTGTAAGTAATATTAAGTAAGGGTGGCTAAAATGATACTTGCCCGTACGTCTAAATAGCTGCCCTGTTTATTGTCATCAGGGCATGGATTGTGCTGCTATCCTAGAATGTGAAACAGCTGCATGTATTTTGTTACAGGAATGCTAAAGGCGCTTGACAAATGACAGCTCATATTTTAGAATGTTCCCTGTTGCATTGCATTGTCGTGAAATACAAATTCACTTTGCAGCATATTTTTATGTCGTAGAACTCAAAAGTACACTGAAAAACTCTCCAGTGAAAATTTTAAAAAAGGCAATCACCGTATTAGAGGAATCGAAGCTCCTCTTATTTAAATTATACATACCTACCTCCAAGGATTTACAACATACTTACATGATTAGGTATAATATTTTAGCGTAAGGATGTAAAAAAACTAAGATAATATTACGCCTGCCGATTTATTTTTGTTTACAAACTTTCTTCCGTAGCAGGTTGTGCTATCATAATAAATTAGGCAACATATAATAGTAAAAATCTGCTCCATTACTATAATAATTATAATATTTGTACGGTAATGTTGGATGTCGATTTTTTTTTTATATTTTAATCATAACATTCCTCTACGGATGAAAGATGTCATACTGTGTTGCACACACGTACACAAACACACACACACGCGCACACACATTTGAGCACGCATTATAATACGCGCGCCTATTTCGGTACACGTGCTCTGAATTATTGACCTTGGTGCGCTCCAACTGCTCCAAGTGACCTCCCTCCGTCCCTGCTGCGACACACTGACCCGATATGTGACCTAGCGTCCCCCTTTTGTTTCGAACATGACCTCGAAGTGACCGTAATTATGAAGGTCAGAAAAGTGACGTCCGAATGCACTAGTTATTGAGGTTAAAAGAAATGTGTAGATCAAATAAAAACCAAGCTGGACTTATAACATATTATAGGTATTAAAATACAAATTATAGAGTGTAGGTACATGTAGGGCTGGTCAATTTGAATAAAGGCCCCTCTTCAAGATGGCCCAGCGTAGTGGGCCATCACGATGGGCCAGCGTGGGGAGGGCGTAGTGGCGTAGGATGGCCGATGGCGCCAGCGATGGCCGTGGAATGGCGGCGGTGTCGGTTTTTCGGCCGCACATCAAAGGATGATGGCCCAGCGATGGCGGTACGCCTCTACACGTTGGCGATACGACAGTCGACGCTTGACCGCGGTCGAGTGAGGATGTCGTAATTCGTATTATAATTTACGAATTTCATTTAAAATGACGAGTATGTGGTCTCATAATGAATGAAGCTATATTATTATAATAAAGCCGAAAGTTTGTATGGATGTATGGATGTTTGTTACTTTTGTAACTCTTTTACTCAAAACTACTGAACGGATTTTAATAAAACTTTACAATAATTATTATACCTTTTACATTATATACATAACTCCTGACTTTTTAAAGATACATGCTATTATTACATTCATCATTGTCATCATCATCACCACCATAAGCCATTATTTTAATTTTAGTCTCGAAATAATTATTCGTAGAATTCAAAAGAAGGTTCATATTGGGAGGGAGGTGATACGAAGTTCACCGGGTCATCTGGTGAAGTCATAAATTATTAAAAATGCACGTTTTGCATTGCCGCAATGGCTAATGCTTACACGTCCATCTTGAACGACGTTTAGATCACAACTGAACACGGCCATCATGTAGAGGCGTTGCGACCATTGCATCACCATCGCATGCGCCATTCGATGGGCCAGCGCTGGCCACTGTTGTAGAGGGGCCATAAAATTCGTCTCACAGGTTGGAAGTTCGTCTGAAGAACACACTTATTTTTTGCATCTTCCTTATTGTGCATGTTTAATCATGGCAAACACGCTGTTTTTAGGAAAAATCGGCAAAGCTTTATGTAAATATTTGGAACAATGCGATTTTAAGGAAAATCAATAACATTATATAGTACGGTCTACAAAATAGTATTTATTATTCGTATAGCATGCGGTTTTCAATTTCAAGAAATATCTTCACCAAGCAATTTTAATTTTAAAAATAAAATCTTTAACAGGTGGTTCAAAGGAAATATGGAAAATATGGAAATATTGATTTAATAATAAGTCGCTCAACGTTAGGGTTTTAGACTTATATCATCCATGACCCAGGAACATTGATAATTTTAGTCCCCTTGGCGGGAATCAAACCCGCGACCCTCGGCTTAAGCTAAAGCTAACCAACTGAGCTACAGAGTTCAATATTATTAGACGGTTAGGTTAGTTACTTGTTAGTAAGTAAGCTACTTTAACTTTAAAAACTTTTCACTTTTTCTATTTGTAACCTCTACAGTAAAAAGTGAAACCTACAATCGAAAGTAAGACACGGTAACCCAGTTGTATGTGTGTCGGCGTTTCACAGCGATCTCCAACGATTTCACGATACACTTTCGAGAGCGGAGATATTCGGATCATACTATATCTAGGCTGAGACCGACTAAGTATCTAGTTAACGAGGTTAGGTTTTACTGACTTAAATATCCAGTTTATGAGGTGGATATCTGAGTCAGTAAATCATGTTTTGGCTGGTTCTTTACAATGGGGTTGTTGATGGGTTAGCTCAGCGGTTCTTCACGTGGTCTATTCTTCATGTGTGCCAAAGAACATAAAAATTGCTCCAGTAGTTCTTTTTGCAGCAATTTCAGATAATTTTCCCCGTTCTTTCCACATTTCCTCTGTTTCTTCGCTCCTTTTGTATATTATATATATAATAGCCTTCCTCGATAAAATGGGCTATCTAACACTGAAATAATTTTTCACATCGGACCAGTAGTTCCTGAGATTAGCGCGTTCAAACAAACAAACTGTTCAGCTTTATAATATTAAAGTATAGATTTATCCTCTTTTCTTGGTGATAAGGGTTATCGATTTAACTAATAAAACAATAGATTAATTTTATCATCGACTATCGAGGAAAATTGAATAATAGCAAGCTCAAAAAACCCCTTACATGTGTTAGACCATGTATGGGGAAAATGGGTTGACCCTGTGGTTGACCCCTGAACTGGTTCATAGAATTCTGTGGTTGCAACTAGCGGTTTTCATTGGGAAAACGCACTTACATAAGTGGAAACTTATTAATAATTTACGAGCGATTCATATGATTGTCAAAATTAAGGGTTTTTCATACAAATTAGGGTAGCTATTTATATTTTTTGTGGGGCTGATAATAAACATTAATCGATATAATCAGTGAATAAATTTTATATTATTTCTGACCAATTTTTCGTATGACGTACTATGCGTTCTATTGTTATTTGTTACCTACTATTCTATTTTCCTCCTACAAAAGTATTTGCCAAACATTAATTTTGGTATTTCAACAATCTTTCTTATTGCAATTTTGCTGAAATATAAATGGCCCAAGAGCCAGTGACAGGGCCCGACTTTCGTCTCTGGTTCTTACTTTATGATGTTTGTACTGTCAATGCATACCATTGGTTTCTAGTTCCTATACCTTGGTACCTTTGAATGGGACAATCTACTGACGAAAGCGGCCGCAGAAATCGAAAGTGAACGTAGTCGTGAATCGTGACGTATTTTACGTCATCTACGTCAGAACTACGTCGCGTCTACGTATACGTTTCACTTTTATACTTTCGCTTTCGTTGGAAGCATCATCAGCAGTGGTATACTTTTTACTGGGTCGTGCATAATAAAGTTTCTCTTACAAAATATTCATTGGTGTTTCGAATGTTACTACGTGGGGCATTAAAAGCACATATTCTGGAAAATTATACGCTTTTTAAGAACGATTCGAATAACCTACTTTCTTTGGGGTTTTCAAAAATACAATCTTAAGACATTATAGTATTAAACTAAATAAATGCTCAAAATGAGTTTATTTACTGTGACACGAATGCATTTTTACATCGCAGTTTGTTTATATTTATGTGCATCATAAATGCGGTGGTTTTCCCCAAATGAATATCATGTGGTGACTTACAAATTGAGTGTCACATAAACAAACATTATAAAGAAAGTTATTGGCCTATTTATTTGTTACTTACGACATGATCCATAATAATATTTTAAGTATAAAATTTCTTAACCTCTTACCTTAACAAAAGAGGACATGAGAATATCGTTTTCATCACAGAAAAATGCACGGCTTATGCGCCATATTTTTCTATGCAAAGCTGCGGGCAATATCTTTCTTTTGATCTAACATCATTGCTAAAGTACCTACATAGGAGCCTACATGCAAATTAATATGTAAATACTTATCTATTCATAAGCATAATACATAATATAAAATTTACCATAAATACCTACCATTGACGAAGAGGTAAAATATTTTCTCTACAAACAAAATTACCTATTACACGCGCAGTACCTACTAACTACCTCATAATTACCTATTGTAAATTACCTTCTTATTAAAATGTGACTCTATCATAACTATTTTCAAGGGCATTCGACTGAAAAATGTATAGGTAACATTCTTTCCACAGTATATTGTTTCAAAAAAGTATTTTTTTTACATAAGCTTTTTTGTTCTTTTCAGGGATGAAATAACGTCGACAATAGACAAATCTAGAGTGACAGTTATCGTTGGCGCGGCGGGCTGCGGCAAATCAACGCGCGTGCCGGCCGCCATCTTAAGAAAATGGCGGACGGACGCGGCGACCATCGTATCAGAGCCCCGTCGTGTAGCCGCTATAGGATTAGCACAGAGAGTTGCTGATGAGTTGCATGAAAATGTAAGATAGAGCTGATGGTAGTTTTCATAATTTGCCATCATAGTACCGTATACATCATAGTACCGTAACGTTAAATTAAGGAATTTAAAAACAACCCCCGATTCAATAATTGTTAGTAGAATGTAGATCAAACCGATTTTTTTCAGCACTGACCGGGCTGATAATGAAATATAGCTAAGAACACTCTCGATAATGTCAGCTTTCAAACAAAAAAAAACTAGATCAAAATCGTTTGGATGCTACGATGCCACAGACAGACACACACACAGACAAACAGACAGACACGTCAAACTTATAACACCCCTCTTTTTTATTGGAGGTTAAAAATATCAAAGCAAAGCGTATAGAAATTAGAATCATAAAATGCAGATATTCGACGACCTCTGTGGCTCAGTGGTGAGCGCGTCGGTAGTTCAAGCCGGGGGTCGCGGGTTCGAATCCCGCCGACGGAACAAAAAGTTTTCAATGTTCCCGGGTCTGGATGTGCATTAAATATGTGTATTATATAATAAAAATCTTAAATATATGTATAGTATAAAAGTATTAAATATATTTCCGTTGTCAGGTACCCGTAACACAAGTCCTTTAGGTACTTAGCACGGGGCCAGACTGACGTGGTGTGAAGCGTCCATAGATATTATATTATTATGATAATGATGGAAATGATATAGTTAAGAGAATAGTTAAGATTGAAATGAGTTTTCAAATGAGTTTAGGTTCAACACGCTACCTCATAAATTGAAACCTTACATAACCTAAACTGACCATTAACATGGGTTATAACTTATAGGTTATGTTAGATACTGACATAACAGTCCTGTGTTAGACAGATCCAGGATATCCCTCCGTATACGGCTGAAGGCAAACCGCAGGTAGTTTTAGTGGGTAAGAGTCCCACATACCCCCGGGGTGCTTCAGCTTTTAACTGAGGCACAGCCCCAACCCGGGGCACCCATGATGGGTTTCCCCTGCGTAACAAAAAGAAAGGTACTGAGTACTGACATAACCATAACCCATAAAAATAGAATTTCTCTACCGGAACTCTCCATTCGCTATATGAGTTCAATATTAAGTTATAACTACGTTTTTGTACCTCTTTTACCTCCAGGTAGGTGAATGCATCGGCTACCAAGTACGTTTGCAGTCGAAACTACCGCGGCCGGGGGGCGGCGTGCTGTTCTGTACCTCGGGAGTGCTGCTAAGGAGGTTGCAGTTTAATCCAGGTATACGGGGCTAATTTAAAAAATCAGCCAAGTGCGAGTTGGACTCGCACACGAAAAATAACCGTTCTGAATACATTAGGTCTTAGGAGATAAAAGGCTCAATAAATATAGTTAGAAAGTTTTAATAGCATTATCGAGCGTGGGTAACAGTTTCAAGTCCGGGTCGTATTTAGCTTCAAACAGCACGTATAGTTCCGGAAAATCTCGCTTTATTGTCTGTATGAGAAGATGGCCGTTGTGCTTCTGAGCCGTGTCGCATTCCCTGCATGCGTCCTTCATGAACTCTTCGACGTGGGCTGTGAAGAATGTGTGAGATTAGAAGAATGATCTTAAGGTTAGTCTTAGCGGTGAGATCGGTATCATACTGATAGTAGTAGTGTTGCTCAACTGAGTGCAAAAGTATTCAAAACGAATGAAGAGGCTGTTTTGGACTGTGTCCAAAACTAAGTCAGGGCCCGACCTAAGAGGAGGCGAGCCGGGCATGTGCCCAAAGCGGCAAAAATGTAGGGCGACAAAATTTACTTCCAACCTTCCCATTAGCCATCCACCACCCAAGTTTGAGAATTTTACCTTCCAACCTACTTCAGGTTGGATAGTGGAAATATTTACGTTTTTAACAAAAAATGTAACCCAACTTCCAGGTAAAAACGATATTCTTAAAATGATCTAAAAATTTTATGAAATAATTCTTATTTTTCATTTGTGTTTTTTTTCAAAATTCGACTCAAATACTTCTGCACCAAGTTTCCTTTATTTTAAAGTCGGTACCAGCTAAGTTAATTCCTTTCTTAGCGGATGCCTACGTCATAACATCTACCTGTATGCCAAATTTCAGCCCGATCCCTCCAGTGGTTTGGGCTGTGCGTTGATAGCTGATCACCATGTCAGTCAGTCACCTTTGAGTTTTATATATATAGATAGACTTTTTAGATCATTTTAAGAATATCGTTAAACCTTGGAAGTTGGGTTCAATGTTTTGTTAAAAAATAATAATTATATAATAAACTAGTTCTTCCTATACACGATAGGATAAACTAGCATAGCCTAGTCCAAACTAATTTGTCCTAAGCCCGATAGGATAAACCAGTTTAGCCTAGGCCAAACTAGTTGATCCTGATATAAATACGCTCCATAAGATTTTCCGCTGTGTTCAATCATCCAGAAAACATATTTGGCTAGATTATACAAAAAATAAAACATAGGAACACTGCTCAAGCCTTCCTTTAATCTTTAATGAAAAAAGTACTTAAATCGGTTGAGTTTTGTAGAAGGAATCAGAAGACAACGAATCGATGATTTTCTGTTCTTTTATTAGAACTTTTGTCGTGTTGTCTCTATCGCGCTCTGCGGTGGGAGACTTGAGATTGGTGAGACAACAATACATTTTCAAATACCTATTTTCAATTTCTCTTGCCCTTGTTGTATCCTCTTAATACCAAATTGAGTCCGTCTGTCCGCTCTTCACCAATGAAGAGCTAACGGACTAGGCCGTACTAGTTTATCCTAGAGTGTGCGTATTTATATCAGGATCAACTAGTTTGGCCTAGGCTAAACTGGTTTATCCTATCGGGCTTAGGACAAATTAGTTTGGACTTGGCTATACTAGTTTATCCTATCGTGTATAGGAAAAACTAGTTTAGCCTGAAATCGGGTTTGGCCGGTAACATATACACCACAGTATAGCAATATAATATCCCTACAGTAACGAAACGCCTTTGATGTCGCACGATGCCGCCACCGGTGTAAGTACCAAGCAGATATGCCAGGGTTGCCACTTGCCACGAAACGGGAAATAAAATAAAAATAAAATATTGTGCTTGTAATTAATCAGCGTGTTATATTTACATATTATGTCGTACTGCCAGATATTTACGTGAAACTTTATTTTTAGATGATTTGAGTTCTTTACTAGATGATGCGCGCAACTCCGTTGTGCCAAAACTCGTTAATCGCACGGGAACCGTACATTTTTCCAGGACAAAAAGTATCCTTTGTCTTTTCCCGGGACTCAAAGTATCTCCATGCCAAATTTCAGCAAAATCTGTCCAGCGGTTTGGGCGTGAAGAGGTAACAGACAGACAGACAGACAGACACACTTTCGCATTTATAATATTAGTAATTACTAATTAGTATGGATTTAAAAATTTTATTAAAATAATGAAGACGCATTCGGATATATAAAATATCCAACAATAATTAATTATCATATTAAACACTTGACCGTTATTTGAAGCATAATAATTGAGATAGGCACTTCCGTTTCCGCACATTTTACCTCCATTTCTTTCCTGAATGTTGGTAGCTCTGTCAACCTTGGCGCCATCATCGAGCAGGTAGAGGGAGAATTCCCGCTCAACTATGATCATTGGCGTCTTGTTTCCCGCACCGCACAGTCGTGCTCAGAAGCCAAATTACGTATTATACCTCCTTATTATATAACTCCTAGTTATATAATGTAAGTAAAAAGTGAAATAATTTTCAGTGTTGTTTTACCGTTTTTCAAGTGTTGTGGTAATTCACGTAAGTTATATTTTTATACCATTTTTCTTAAGAAAAGATGAACATTTCATATTAATAACGATTTTATCGTTCGTATCGTTACTTTGATAACGAATTTAAATTTAAATTCTTAAATACTTAAGTTTATAGTTAAGTTCTTGTGTTTGTGTTCTTTCCTAGGTTAAGGTAGCTATTCATAATGAATAACGAATGTAAATTCGTTAATGATTCGGTAGTGACACCAGCTAACGATTTAAAACTACCCGCTTATTGCGGTTAATAAAAACCTTGTTCTCGTGCAAGGTCATCTAGTAGTAGTAGTTCCGCAAGTGATTCGAGCTCGTCATCGACTTCTACTTCACATAGCAAACGTAAATCGAGGCACCGCCGCCACAAAAAAGGGGGGGGCAAATACATACAGCGCCGTGACGACCCTTTAGCTAAATTAACGAAAACGAAAAGCCTTTTACGAAAAACTGATCTATTTTTCAAGGTCATGCAGATGATTGTTGCATCGACGATAATGTCAGTTGGGAATTGTATTGCGAATCAAATGAAATTGAAACGACCGTTAGCATTTCTTTTGAGACGTGATGCAATTATCAATTTCGTTCTTGCAATCATTTTGTCTAAGTTAATTCCAAGTTGCTGGTGTCACTACTCGAAAAGACTGGGGGAGCCCGCAAAACCTTTGTTGCGAATAGTTGAAATAATGTTGCTGCCGCTGTGCAAGCGTGTTCTAGCAGCAACAGTGCGACTCGCCACCCCCGTAGGGGCAGGCTAAGAGTTGAAATATCCGCGCAGGGTATGTCTCATGGATGTTGTGCTAGCTCGCACATTTCCCATGCTCACCAGCCTGCGCAAGGCTGTTCTTACAATCGTCCCCCGCAGGGACAAAGAAATAATTTTGAGCCACGGTCAATGCCTGGCAATACAGAAAGTTCTTTTCACTCGAGAGCTCAGCCTACCCCCAGCAGGGACAGGCTAATAGTTATATACCCGCGCAGGGTAAGTATATCTCATGGATGTTGTGCTAGCTCGCACATTTCCCATGCTCACCAGCCTGCGCAAGGCTGTTCTTACAATCGTCCTCCGCAGGGACAAAGAAATGATTTTGAGCCACGGTCAATGCCTGGCAATACAGAAAGTTCTTTTCACTCGAGAGCTCAGCCTACCCCCCGCAGGGACAGGCTAATAGTTATATACCCGCGCAGGGTAAGTATATCTCATGGATGTTGTGCTAGCTCGCACATTTCCCATGCTCACCAGCCTGCGCAAGGCTGTTCTTACAATCGTCCTCCGCAGGGACAAAGAAATGATTTTGAGCCACGGTCAATGCCTGGCAATACAGAAAGTTCTTTTCACTCGAGAGGAGCTGGATTGGACAACAGAGGGAATTTCCACGGCAGAAGTACCCGTAAACGTGCCGCTTCTCTTCCAGAGTTCGGACCTCGGGATTGTTGTAAGTACCTACTGACAATCAAAAATTCAGAGCGGGTCAAACTATGAAGTTTAACCGCCGTGAGCAGCGCCTAGATGCTCCAGGTTATTTGTTAAAGATTCAAATAGGGTACCACATACCCTTCATGGAGAAACCTCCTCGGTTCATTCCAAAATTAAACCAAAATAATTTTTCTACCACAGAGTCGGAGGATATGTCTCTCTAAATTCGACAAATGATACACCAGGGTGTATTTGAGGTTGCCAGCCCCTTGCCAAGTTTTTATTTCGACAATATCTGGTCCCTAAGGTCGACAGGTCCTGCCGTCCTATTTTCAATCTTTCCACTCTATTCGATTATATTTTGACTCAGCCATTAAAGCTCATAAGTGTTCAACTAATGACAGTTTTTTCTGCAACCCAACGATTGGTTTTGCTAAATATACCTTCGGGGCTAAAATGGTCACATTTAGCAATTCCTCTCAATCAATTCAGCAAATGAATTGTCAAAACTGACAAATGTCAAATCAGTACAAAATACAGAAATGAATTGCAAGCAGAGCTGCTTTTTGCGATTTTTAAAATATTAATCATATTATGATTCTATAAAGCGACCATTTTACCCCCGCTGTTCCAAGCTTATTTTCATCTGGCAGTCGCTCCATCGCACCGACGGTTTCTATGTCTGATATAAAAGAAGGGACAGTTGCTGCAAATGACTTGCTTACCGTTCGGTCTCACCACTGATCCGAAAGTTTTTGGCTTCCCTGACCAATTGGGTTACACAAAACCTTAGAAAGCAAGTTCTACGTATTATCGTTTATTCGGACGATTGTCTTATTGCTCATTTAAACAAAATCATCCTACAGGAGCACCTTTAGGTTTTGCTTCAAAACTTCATTATATAGGTTAGCAAATAATTCTAAAGAAGTTACTATACTTACGCCTCAACAAGACCCTGGCATTTCTAGGTATTGATTGGAAAACATTTCAAAACGAAAATCTACCTCCAGGAGAAATGTCCAAAATTTATCAAAAGGTTTTACCTGTCCTAACTCTTGACAAAGGGGTCTGGTAGATCTAAAGACATTGCAGAGCATCGTCGGTCTCCTGAACTTCGCCAGTTACATAGTTCCGAAGGGGAGACTACATTACCGACCTCTTGCCTCTTCTCAGACATTGAAAAGTCTGCATTTCTGAATCGCTGCTCTCTACCGAGTCAAGCGTTACGCTTAGCGATGATCTTCAGTGGTGGTTGCAAAGTCATCATCTATCAACTCCCATTCATTGGAACCCACCGTCGCACTTCTTGGCAACAGATGCGTCGGACCTAGCTTGGGATGCTCAACTTGACCACCTTTCCTTAACGGGGACATGGTCAGATCATGGTCAAAACTTCATGCACTGCAATCAGAGCTCCTAGTGCTCTTCTTCTCCGAGGTCAGCACTAGATTTTCGCTCGCTCGATAGTTCTTTGGCAGAGCGACAATCGAACAGTTATTATAACCTATATTCGGACGAGGGTCGCAACTCGCACCAGGTCAGATGCCCTGATGGACATAACCATTCAGATTTTCGAGTCATTGGATCATTCCTAAATCTGTTAACTTCTTGTACATAGAAGATCATAAAATTCGGCGTACCTGTGACCGATCTGTTTGCTTCCGTCGAAGCTCATGTAGTTACTAATTATGTAACTCTCGACTTGAACGATCATGCAGCTTTATATCACGATGCCTTTTCTCACGAGTACCCCCTAGCCTGGGTATTTTCCCCACCTTAATTAATACTCAGAGTCTTGGCTCACCTAAATCAGGCGCAAGGAATTTATCTCCTAGTGGTTCCACGCTGGGAACAAGTATTTTGGCGGGCAGATCTGAAGTCTAGAGCAATAGCAGCACCGAGAAATGCCTAATCGACATTTCAAGTATATAAATGTTTGGGTGGTCGCAAAATTTCGTAGGCTTTGGTGATATTCATCTAAAATTATTGTTATCATCATGGCGACCTTCTACTCAAACTTATAAAGTTGCCTGGTTATCCTGATGTAAGTTACACAGATGTGATGCTCACAAGCCGACGGGCACAGTTTTTGCAAAATTTTAGCAGATCTATTTTTAATAGATTAAGCTCTCTAGTATCTACCATGTCTGATATAGAGATTTCTGGCCCTTAGAGGTTTTTCACGTTTTGGTAAAACATATTGTGTAGAAAAATTAAAATCTATTGCATCGAAAAAGCTTGTACAACATAAATTCAAAACTTTTTGAAGTCTTATACTGTTGACGAAAGTAATTTATATGCAGTCTTTATTGCGTTTGTTTTCGTCGGGCAGACGTTTACATGATCTTACACTTCTTACAGAAGTGATAGTCACATTAAAGAATTTGACTAAAACGAACAGTTCTGATTCTAGGCAATCTAGCTGGAAGATTTTAAGCAATCCCAGTGATAAGCAACCTTGCTGTTTACTGGTTTAAATTCTGTAATCATTTTTCTTCATCACAGGCGTAGCGATTAGCGAAGCTAAGTATTATGCCAATTTATTTACGAATTTGCGAGGAAAACCATCTGCCGCCCCTAAAACTGGAATAGTTGGCTGGATCAAGACTAACTTGTCTGAGGCAACTGCACCACCAGGTAACTTCCACTCAGCTGTGGCTAAAAGTTGGATAGACAATGTATCCATTGATGGAATACTTTTGGGGCAATTAATATTGGAAATCGGTGCATACATTTAGAAATTATTACAATAAATAATGTACTTTCATCTAATTCTAACGATTTAAGGAATTCATTTGTTCCTTTAGTAATTGTTTTCATTATGTCCATATCAAAACTTTTATAAGTTGTATTTCTAAAAGGAAATACTATTTTTATTTTTTATTGCTATATTTTCTTTTCACATTGGCGTCTAACGTTTATTTTGTCACATTGCATTGGCGTCCATCATCACCAGGCGATAACAAACACGTCTCAATTATTATGCTTCAAATAACGGTCAAGTGTTTAATAGCAGCGTTTTACCCTGAAATAAAACGCTTATTAAATACTTACCTTATTTGAAGCATAGCTTTTTATTTCTGCCTGGTGTAATTTCGACTCAATGATCATAGTTGAGCGGGAATTCTCCCTCTACCTGCTCGATGATGGCGCCAAGGTTGACAGAGCTACCAACATTCAGGAAAGAAATGGAGGTAAAATGTGCGGAAACGGAAGTGCCTATCTCAATTATTATGCTTCAAATAAGGTAAGTATTTAATAAGCGTTTTATTTCAGGGTAAAACGCTGCTATTATAACAATTGGTAGGTACGGTAGGCCACACGTCAGGTGTAACAGATGCACTTCAAAACTCGCTCTTATTACGTGCGCGGTAAGGGCGGTCCAAAGGTCAAAATGTTACACTTGATGTGTGGCCCTGTGTACCTAGCTAGGTAGGTACTAATTAGTATGTAACAGGGTATTTGACAGTTTTTTTTATTTTTATTCTATAAATTGTTTCTCTCCTTGTTACACTTCTTACAACGTAAACAATAAAACAGAGATGCAAATTGCAAATAAATGCCACCAAGGCCAACACAATTTAGTGTGAACTGTGAGTCGATATTATATTTTATGACAATTAAATCCTTTTTGTTTTTTGAATCAGATTTACATATTCTGTACACTGAACACTTGTTATAACCCATTGTTTATAAAATAAGATGTTACAGGCTATCGTTTTACAACACAAAACACAAAACGCGCCAACGTCACACCTGCGCGCGAAGTCGTTCAAACTCGCGGAGTTTGGCGGACTGGGCCCGCGCCGCCCGCTTCCCCGCGGGTACCCCTCCGTTGCTCTGCGCAAGTACATTCGTTTCACTACTGTAGGGATATTATATTGCTATACTGTGATATACACTGACCTTTAACATGGTTTCCGAAGTCATCACAAGGCTTCACGTCAACCAGACAGCTAAAGAATTCCTTCTGCAGCGCCTTGTCCTTCAACAGTTTGACGAAGTTGGCATCGTCAATATCATCGTATGCCACGGCCATGGCGATTAAATACATTAGAGCTATTAGATTCCGCATGTTACCTGCAAATCGAAATAATTAATTCATCAAGCCCCATACGGTCACCACTCACCGGTGACCGAGACACAATAGATATTCTATAATCTATTGTGTGATGTGTCTCGTTTTCCCACGATTGACGGGTTAAAAGTCGCAAGTGCGAGTCCGACTCGCGCCCAAAGGGTTCCCTACCATTATAGAAAAACCGGCCAAGTGCGTGTCGGGCCACGAGCAATATAGGGTTAAGGGTTCCGTAGTACCGCTAGTTTTCGTTAATTTTTGTATGGTCAATGATGAATGAAAATACAATAATCGGCCAAGTGCGAGTCGGACTCGCACACGAAGGGCTCCGTACCGGTATAGAGCGAAAGTAGACAAAAAATTGTGTTTTTGTATGGGAGCCCCCCTTAAATATTTACTTTATTTTAATTTTTTTATTAATTATTAAAGTACAAATACAATTAAGGATTTATTTTTGAAAATTTCAAGTGCGTTGCTGTTACCATTATTGAGTACCTACGAGCAAAAAAGGCCAAAAAAATCACGTTTCTTGTATGGGAGCCCCCCTTAAAAATAAACTTTATTTTATTTTTAGTATTTGTTGTTATAGCGGCAACAGATATACACGATCTGTGAAAATTTCAGAAGTCTAGCTATAGCGGTTCTTGAGATACAGCCTGGAGACATACAGACAGACGGACAGACATCGAAGTCTTAGTAATAGGGTCCCGTTTTTACCCTTTGGGTACGGAACCCTAAAAAGGGTTTTGTTGGCACTATTTTCATTTTCCTCTTTGGCTTTTAATAATTACATACAATAAAGTATACTTACCTGTTATAATATGTTTGCGTCTATAATTATCACATTATCATAAAGTACGATATTTATATGAGTTTTAATTTACTTACAAAATATTTTAACTGCATGCCGCACTCAGAAATTCGATTTATGTAAACTATTCCTAAATTACTTTATTTTTGTCCATTTGAGTTACGGCAGTTACCCATATTATATACATAATATTATGATATTATGTAACAATTTTAATGGAAGGATGATAGGAAGATTTCAACAGCCGACAGGAATAAACTTTAATATTATTATCAGTATTGAATAACAATGTGGTCCAGTGGTTTAGAGCTCTTAAATTCTTACTGGCAAGATGGAAAACACTGACCTAATCGAAAAAATGCAAATCCGCGTGCCGCGCCCCGGAAGTCGGCTATGCAACATCAAAGCGCACGGAGTGCGCGGCCAAGTTCCAGCAGGCCGCGCGCATGCCGTGCACTATTTACACGAACGGTTTCGACGCACTTTTGACCCCCTTGTATCTCAGTGCCTATTGCGAGAGCAAAGATAAAATTTTACCTACCTAATTATATACTAGTACTTACGCAATATACCAAATTTCATAGATATAGATTTGTTAGATCCTGAAATATTTCCTTGTAAAAATAGCTAATTTTGGCACTGACTCACTGACCGGTAATCAAAATCTCTAGGCCACTTCCAGTTGTCGTAGCGTTATGAAATTTGGCACACAGGTTGTTTGTTATATGTAGATAAACAAAAAATTAAGAAATTTGAGAAATTGGTCAAGCGTGAGTCGGCTCATCTATGAATTTGAGATAAAAATCGGTAATCAAAACCTCTAGGCCACTTCCAGTTGTCGTAGCGTTATGAAATTTGGCACACAGGTTGTTTGTTATATGTAGATTAACAAAAAATTAAGAAATTTGAGAAATTGGTCAAGCGTGAGTCGGCTTCAAAACCTCTAGGCCACTTCCAGTTGTCGTAGCGTTATGAAATTTGGCACACAGGTTGTTTGTTATATGTAGATTAACAAAAAATTAAGAAATTCGAGAAATTGGTCAAGCGTGAGTCGGCTCATCTATGAATTTGAGATAAAAATCGGTAATCAAAACCTCTAGGCCACTTCCAGTTGTCGTAGCGTTATGAAATTTGGCACACAGGTTGTTTGTTATATGTAGATTAACAAAAAATTAAGAAATTTGAGAAATTGGTCAAGCGTGAGTCGGCTCATCTATGAATTTGAGATAAAAATCGGTAATCAAAACCTCTAGGCCACTTCCAGTTGTCGTAGCGTTATGAAATTTGGCACACAGGTTGTTTGTTATATGTAGATTAACAAAAAATTAAGAAATTCGAGAAATTGGTCAAGCGTGAGTCGGCTCATCTATGAATTTGAGATAAAAATCGGTAATCAAAACCTCTAGGCCACTTCCAGTTGTCGTAGCGTTATGAAATTTGGCACACAGGTTGTTTGTTATATGTAGATTAACAAAAAATTAAGAAATTCGAGAAATTGGTCAAGCGTGAGTCGGCTCATCTATGAATTTGAGATAAAAATCGGTAATCAAAACCTCTAGGCCACTTCCAGTTGTCGTAGCGTTATGAAATTTGGCACACAGGTTGTTTGTTATATGTAGATTAACAAAAAATTAAGAAATTTGAGAAATTGGTCAAGCGTGAGTCGGCTCATCTATGAATTTGAGATGAAAATTAATATGTACAAGTAAATACACTGAAATAAGATGAGGAGGAAAGAAACAAATTGGTATGATTCCTTAAAAAAAGTATTGAAATCTCACCAAAAACATACCTGTTAAAACGGGGCCAAGTTCCTATTCACTAATTGTTCGCCTTAAAAAAGAGTTGAAATCCAATTCAATGCCAAGTTTAGATGCACTTCCAAATCGATCATAATCATCTTCATCAACAGCCTGATCCTAAATACTTCTAAATTTGAACTTGGCAGGTTTTCATGCTAGTAGCACTTGATAATTATTGTATAATTTTTAAATTTAAATATAAGATATCTATGTGATTAAATTAACCTGCCAAGTTCAAATTTAGAAGTATTTAGGATCAGGCTGTTGATGAAGATGATTATGATCGATTTGGAAGTGCATCTAAACTTGGCATTGAATTGGATTTCAACTCTTTTTTAAGGCGAACAATTAGTGAATAGGAACTTGGCCCCGTTTTAACAGGTATGTTTTTGGTGAGATAAAAACTTTCAACTTACATGTGCACCGAACTAATTATGTCTTTGTTATGCATAATATAACAACGTCTGCCATGAACTTGATATATTCAATGCATCGGTCGAATTGATTAAACGCCATTTCATGTCTCCTGAATTGTGATCACTTTATTTATTTATATTATTATTGTCAATTGTAACTTGTAACCATTTTTGAGTTTCTTTTTCATGTTACTGTTGTATTCCATAATATTGTGTTTACCCACCAAAAACTTCTTAAAATATTTTTGTAAGAGCGTAATTTATATTGCATGCTGTGTTCACTGTAGAAGGTTGTACACGTTCTACTAACATATAGCATTACTTTATAAAATTGTTTTAGTGATACAGCCAGTTTGTGAACCTTTCAATAAAAAAAAAGTAAGATGATCCATGCGTCGGATGGGCATGTAAAAAGTCGGTCGCGCCTGATCTCTCGCCAGTCGTATCGGTCTTCCGACCCACTGGGTCACAGGTTATGAGATTATCACTTTGTTATGTTACGCCCTGTACAGTGGCGCTTGTACACTTATAAACCCTCCCCCCCAGGTCTGGAAGGCTGCAGCCACGTGATAATAGACGAGGCGCACGAGCGCGACGTGAACACGGACCTGACGCTGCTGCTGCTGCGCCGCGCCCTAAACCTCAATCCGACACTGAAACTGGTCGTCATGAGTGCGACGCTCGATACTGAAGTTTTCACCAGGTAATTAGAAGATATTGTATAGACTGACAAGGCTTTAAATGAACGTGGCGAAAAAAGGAACTAACTCCGCCATCATACAAAAACCCCATTTTGACATGTTTTTACCGGCAGCACCCTGGCCGTATAAAGCCTTGTCTATATAATGACGTGTTTTAGGGTTCCGTACCCAAAGGGTAAAAACGGGACCCTATTACTGAGACTTCGTTGTCTGTCCGTCTGTCTGTCCGTCTGTCTGTCTGTCTGTCTCTAGGCTGTTTCTCATTCTTTGGGCCACTTGCCCATTCAGATCGATAGACGATAAGAAGAAAATAACATCTTTGTCGCCCTTAACTTCTTTGCACCAAAATTCGTTCATCGTTCGGGAACCGTTCCTTTTTTCGGGAAAAATTTATCTTATATCCTTTCCCGGGACTCAAAGTATCTCCATACAAAATTTTAGCAAAATCGGTTCAGCGGTTTGGGCGTGAAGAGGTAACAGACAGACACACTTTCGCATTTATAATATTATTATGGATAATAATACTCATCTTTTCTTTCAGATATTTTGAGAACTCCCCAGTGATAGAAGTGCCGGGTCGGACTTACCCAGTGACTGTATACCACTTGAACGAGATACAGAAGAAGTTCAATATTCGATTACCCAACACTAAAGAGAACTGCGAGAAAGATGGGAAACCTTATTTGAACTGCCAAGAGGTATTTTAATATTTTTATTATAAAACGGATTTTGTTTAAAGACTATTCTAGATCACTTGCGAGTGTTAGAAGTAAATATTAAATATCGTGTTGTCTCTGTTCCATATTCTTTTAAAAACAAAAAGTAGCAAAGAGGTTTATAATTACTGTATTTTAAAAAGATAAAACCGACTTCAAAATTATACGTAATTGAGAGTTAAAACTTCCTATCTCCAAAACTACTGAACCGATTTTGATGAAACTTGCACTATTCCCTAAGTTGAACAATACTTAGTGCAATAAAAAAAAGAATCACTTAAATCGGACTTGCAGTTCCGGAGATATGCGTGCACAAACATAAAAACATACATACATACACTTTTGAAATTTGGCACACTTGTTCAGAAGCTGTTAAAGATTAACATTATATACAAAAACTGGGCCGTTCTGGAAATATTACATACATACGCGTCGAATTGATAACCTCCTTTTTTTGAAGTCGGTTAAAAAATTCGCTGGTTGTTAACAAATCTGTCTCTATTGTGCCAGTCTGGGTTACATGGTTTTATATCTATGTGCATAATCAGCATATATCCCACAATTTTACACACAATTACGGAAAGACTATCACGCTTATTGATCTGTGCTTTAACATAGTAATTTTTATTTATATGTAGATGTGTTATCATCAGTCAGTCAAGGTTTTTTATATGTAGATGAGTTAGCTCGGCTTGTAGCTAGTTTTTAACAAACTCAGACTGGCCCTATTGGGCCTTAACAATTACCTTCCTCATTAATAATATTATAGTTTATTCTTTAATGTTTTCATTGCTCCAGTGACTAGTCAAATCGATTTACAGCAATAATCATTTTGTTTTGTCTTAGATAGTAGAAGTTATAAAGGCCATTGACAAGAATGAACAGGAAGGCGCCATGTTAGTTTTCCTGCCGGGCTGGGCCGAGATTAAACAAGTGCAGTTGTTACTACAAGATACTTACAGAGACTCGACTCTGCATATGATTATTCCTGTACATTCCAGGTAATAATTATACTACCTGATGGAAACTGAAAGAACTAGAAACAGAAAGACAATATGATTATGAGTATTCATACCATAAAGTTAATATACCTAGCGGAATAGAGCAACAATCTCGAGCTGTCAAACGAAACCGAAATTGGTTTTGATTTGTGTGAAAAATATGTGTACGTATACACTTACACAAGCATGATTGAACATGAATTCTATGAGATTAAATTGTCAATGTGCGGTACGTGCCGACTGGACGTCAAAAAACAGTGCTGCTGTCATATTGTATCACACGTCTCTTTTTAACACGCAGTGTTACTGATAGTGACATCTCGCTTGTTCAGGCCTTTGTTTCTCTATTCCGCTAGGTATATTAACTTTATGGTTCATACCGATATTATAAAGCCTTTGTGTTTGTTATTTCACGTCCCAAATAGCTGAACTAATTGTAATGCCTCTGTGGTCCTGTGGCTGTGGCTAGGTACCATCGAAGAAATTGATTTATAGGCAGTTGACGGACCTACGTCGTTTGGCCGGATTATGACAACTTAATGTAAGTCGCCTTCTGTCGGCTGGGTTTGACATAACTCGACCAAACTACGTAGATCCACCATCTTCCTATGAAGTATGAATCAATTATCAACTGCTCTGATAGTACCATTCTCGTTTAAGGTCTGCAAATATTATAAGGGAGCCAATAAAATATTGGCTCCCTTAAAGTGTACGAGAAAAAAGAAACCAATTGCAATGTGCAAATTATAAACAGCTGACCAATTGCCAGATTCTTTATCCAGCGACGGGACTTTATTTTTAACGCAACGTTTCTAACGATAACTTATATTTTCACCTAAAGACTGTCAACTGCGGAACAAACGCGTATGTTCCAATGCGCCGCAGCGGGCGTGCGACGTATAGTACTCGCTACGAACATCGCTGAGACCTCCATCACTGTGCCGGACGTCGTGCACGTTGTAGACGCCGGGGCGCACAGAGAGAACAGGATACGAGAGACCACAGGTGCGAGAGGGATAGCATGATAAATGAGCAGGATAACATTATACAGATAGATGTAGTTAAATGTACGCATGTACCATTAGAGAAATTCATTCATACGCAGATGGCGGACCTTTGTCATTTGGTCGGGTTATGTGATATGTCAAATCAATGTTAGTCCAGATCTGTCGGTTGAATTTGACATAACGCAACTAACAATCAGGGAGTTGACAACTTTTTAAAAATAGTTTTAAGCGCTTCAGTAGTTTACAATAATAACTGCAAATTAATATTTTATTCATCATTATGCCCTAGAATGAGTTAAAAAATGTTTTAAATACTGAATTCAAAATATGTCACAAAAACGCGACATTATGGTCACGTGATCACATGACGTCATTGTTCATGAAACAAAACAACAAGTAATGACTTTGACAACTTAAGTCTTATCCTTAGTCATATCCTTAACAACTGTCAATTGAGTTTGACACTGAACAATTACGTCACTGCTTCTAATCGGCGTTTCCAATCACGTGACTTACAGTTAATAAATCCAATTTTTTTCAATGTAAAATAAAATAAATCAATAATTATTTTTTCGTTATTTGTATTGTTTTAGACTTTTTATCATTAAATGTATAAAATTTAATAATTATTTTAAAATATTAAACATACTGTCAACTCCCGGATTACGTAAGTCCGCCTTCTGCCTATGAATCAACTTCTCTGATAATGCGTGTTTAGTACGCATATAGCTTTCATATATATAAAAAAGTACTCTGTGCATATAGCGGTTGCGTGTGTGCGTAATGTGTACGCACTACATGGCACTACGTACAAATTAGGTACACAGAAATTACGTTCAAGTGTGACATAATATATATTATATGTACCTACTTTGTTATACCTTATATGAATTTATATAACAATACTATATTTTATATCCCTAATTACTGAATTAAACATATAAAGTGAATATAATGTTATACTTAAAAAATTAAACTTTGATTGAAGGTACCGCAAGCTTAGAAACTGTGTGGGTATCATTGGCCGGCGCTAAACAGAGGGCGGGCAGAGCTGGCCGTGTTCAACCAGGTATATTATTTATGTATATTAATATTTTAAAGAGTGTCTGTCTGTCAGTTATCTCTTCAAGCTTAAACCGATGTTTAAATAATATTTTTTTTTATTAAATAAGGGGGGCAAACGAGCAAACGGGTCACCTGATGGTAAGCAACTACCGTCGCCCATGGACACTCGCAACATCAGAAGAGCTGCAGGTGCGTTGCCGGCCTTTTAAGAGGGAATACGCTCTTTTCTTGAAGGTTTGCAGGTCGTATAGGTCCGGAAATACTGCTGGTGTCAGTTTTCGACCACGAAAACAAAACTGCACTGTAAAATAATGTGTTGTACGAAATGTTAATACAATTCTTTTCGTTTCAGGTTTCTGTTATAGACTGTATACTAAAGAGAAAGAGGAAGAATTTGCTCCGCATACAACACCAGAAATATTGAGGTACATCTGCGTTGCCCAGTTCTTAAAACTTTCTATAGTCTGGACGCAGGACAGAAAGAAGCTCGTTCATTGACCTATCGAAAATTATCTCTTTCTCTCGCAAATAAAACTTTGGTATCTCCTTTTCTGGTACTAATATTTTCGTGTGCGTATAAAAGAGAATGAGAACTAATCACTAAAATTTCTCTCTATCTGGCTACCGGATTTTACTACAAATTATGTAGTTAATAATCACTATTATACAACGTGACATTTTATTGGTTGTTTTCCCGCAGCAGAACGATTTACCTAGTAGTATCAGTACTATCGAATAATGCATGTTATTTTTTGAAAATTAAAAATATTTTGTATGACGTACTTACTATGGCAACTTTATGTCGATAGGCGCGAGCGGCTATAACCCGGCCGAATTTTATTTATGATTTGAATAAAAAAACTTCACAAATCTATTGTACTAGATATAATCATTTTACTGTGGGAAAACAACCATTAAAATTTCACGCAGTAAATTATATGTGAAAGTTTGAGAAAATAGATGATTTTTATTTGTTTAATTTCAGAGTACCGCTAGACCAAATTGTGTTAGATTGTAAATCGTACGCGCCCGACGAGTATGTGGAAGATTTCTTATCACAACTACCTGAGCCGCCGAGTAAAAAAATGATAAAGTTCGCAGTAGACGACCTCATTGATTTAGGTACAGTGTGACTATTTTTTTATTCTATTTCGTATTTTGATAAAAAATGTCGCTTCTCACTATACATGAATAGCGTTGAATTAGTTTCTATTATTTACCACAGATGGCGTCGTGATATAAAAATTAAAGTTAACAACTTAACGCCCTTACGATGTTAAGTCTAAGAAGTGATAAACATTTATACTGACGATATTATAAATTGTCTTTAATTTGTAGATACGATGCTATGCGTTGATACTATGCGTTAGTAATAAAAGTAATTTGAATGGCGTACACTTTCTTATTTTTGGCTCGATTTAAGATGACTAGGATTTTTATATTTTTGCTCTATCACTGTCCTTATTCATTATTACATTTTGTACAGTTGTAGAATAATATTGTTTCAGGTGCCCTAACCAGTTCGCAGCGTCTAACGCGCCTAGGCTCTATTTTAGCGCCGCTGTCGCTGCCGCCGCGGTTAGGAACGAGTTTACTCAGTGGGGCGATTCTTGGTGGAGTGGTGGCAGCTGCTAACGTCGCCGTGCACTGTGCTGACAGCGTCGAACTGTTTCACTCCGCTGCTGATAGACGAGAAGGTAACACAAACACGATAATATAATAATAGGGATGATGACAAGCAAATTTCGTTATTTCGTTATTAAAATAAAGAAATAACGGTTAAAAATAAGTGTTTCCTAAATATCAGCTTGATAGCTTTTGTATTTTTTTTTTATTATGCGCCTTCAAAGTTATATAGCTATCGAACAAAAATTTCCCGCGATGCCTACAAACAACTCTAATGTGACGTCATAATCGAGTAGCATTTTGTATGGAGCGTTTCGGGCAGGTCTATTTTATGAGATGTTTGAATTGTCATATCTTGGTGAATTTTTACGCTATCAGAGTCATTCTTTCACCAATGTTTCTATTTTTTAAGGGTCTTAAAAAAATTAGTCATCATGCCTATTAACTATGTTATAATGTTTGTATGTTACCCGCATGATCGCACGCATTCACACGTACGCACGCATACACGCATGCACATACACACGCCCACATAAATATACATGCATATAGACGCAGGCTCGCGAGCACGCTTACACATGTACGCACTTACTCATCCGTAATACACACGCACACACGCACACACTGGTCACACACTGGTCATTCTTGGTGGAGTGGTGACAGCTGCTAACGTCGCCGTGATCTTTGATACAGCGTTGAGCTGTTTCACTCCGCTGCTGATAGACGAGAAGGTAACACAGACAGACATACACGTATCTATACATATAATAAAATCGTAGGAAAGTAAATTCTGTACATTGAATATTTTTGAAAAATAATACTTGGGACGTGATCTACAATCGATATGGAAGCCAAAATATAGTTTTTAGAATTTTTGTCTGTTTGTCTGTATGTATGTCCGGGATAAACTCAGAAAGTACTGAATGGATTTACTTCAAATTTTGCACGAATATTATAGAGGTCGGGTCAACACATAGGCTATATATTATGACAATATCACCTAGGGCGGGGGGAGGGGCTCAAGTTTAAAATAATACTTGGGACGTGATCTACTATACTAACGCGGACGAAGTCGCGGGCAACAGCTAGTAAACAATAAACATACACAGATGCACTCTCGCTCACACGCTGGCACGTATACAAGCATATACACACCCGCATGCCACATAAACATAGATGCGTATAAACGTAGGCTTGCACCCATCCCAATTTAAAAATATATAATATTACATTCCATTTCATAATTTATCACTTTTCAGAAATACGCGGAATTAAGAGCGAGTTCAACAAAATATCTGACCACGCCGCCTTACATTGGATACAAGACACCTTCGAGCAGAAATGCAGGGAGGGACGAGACGCGGTCGCCGCCTGGTGCGACAAATACGGGCTAAGGATTGATAGATTGAGATACGTTAAATGTAAGTACGAATTTATTATTCGGGCCTCCACTCATAACTAAATTTGATTTTTTCCGAATTTAATTTGTATTATACCGTACATTTTTCCGGGATATAAAGTATCTAATGTTCTTTCCCGGGACACAAAGTACCACCAGAGACCAGGTACCACTATGCCAAATATCAGCAAAATCGGTCCAGCGGTTTGGGCGTGAAGAGGTAACAGACAGACACACTTTCGCATTAATAATATTAGTAAGGATTTTGTCGCAGATATTTGCGATGCGATGCGATTTCGCAGTTATGTGTGATACTTAGCTTTTAAAATTGTGTGCGTACTATATTTTTCTACTAATTACGTATCAACAATCAACAAAAGTTTCGTTATTTCAGCAATATCCAATCTCTATCTCGAGAATTTACTTAAAAGTGGTGTGATGGGTGAAGCTGACGAAGAATTAAACCGTTTCTCTGACATAGACGAACTGACTACGGCCATTTTACTGTCCGGTTCCAACTCGCTACTGACGACTAAGAAGTACGTCAAGACTAAAGGCAAACTCGCGACTACACTAGGTGTGTTTACTAGGTGAGTACGGCTGTTTATGAAATGTCTAGGAAAATCAATCGCAGTTTGTATAGAAAACTATGAATAGGACAAGTTCTTTGACAGAGACAGGGGGTGAATGACCGCTACCGCCTGGTTATCGCTTTACGAGAATAGGATGCTAAGACAACTTGCTTGCATTCGATTATTTCGTCAGCGAAGTTAGAAATTCCATCTAAGATTTGACATGACGCAGCAAGTCCAACAATCGCACTCGATATTTAAAGATTATGAGGCCGGGTGCCATCGAAATTCTCATACACACCTAATACCAAAATCATTTTCTCATACGAAAATATTTGACATGTTTGAGTTATTTTTCAGCTTAAAATAGTAATTACCTATGTTCCTGCACAAAAATTTACTGCAAAATATTTAAACGCAAAAAAAATTTTTGGTGTATTTTTTTTTAGTAAATTTACTACTACTTAAATATTTAAACACTAAAAAATAGAGTTACACACTAAAAAATATATAAATAAATAGTAAATTTACTACAAAATATTTATATAAGTACTAAAAAATATTTTTTAGAGTTCAAATATTTTGTAGTAAATTTACTATTTATTTATATATTTTTAGTGTTTACTCTATTTTTTTGTGTTTAAATATTATTTAGTACTAAATTTACTACAAAACATTTAAATATTATAATAGATTCCCCATACTTGATTTGTCATGTTAATTGGTGGATAGCCTATTCGTCACTTATCAGGAAGTGGTGAGACAGGCCCTCAAGCTCCATACAAGTGTGAACATTTCGTTAGACATAGCGCTTGCGATGGATTATTTCAAATCGCATTGATTGTTGATCACATAATATTTGATTTCCAACTTCATTGTCGCAACTATCGAACGTAAGTTAACTAAGTACCCTGTTGCTTTTTCCTTGGATATGAAACATGTCAGTGGACAGTGACCACAAATCACTATCATGTCTTGGTATTTTCCCATTAAATGTTCATTTCGAATAAGTATTAAGGATTGACATTTCCTTCCTTATTTCAAAATAGATGTTTGCAATTTCACTGTGGAGAAAATCGTTCATCGCACGGGAATAGTACATTTTACCGGGAAAGACAAAAGTCTGGGGATTCGTTGTCTAGACACCGGCCTGTATTTTTATTCTTCTATATTTTAATTTAATAAGGATTTTTTGTTATTTTATTTGTTTTCTCTATGTGAATAATTCTTTTTTTGTTTCTGTTAGCCGCATTTCTTATACCCTGTACTTTTTTAAATTCCCCCATAGGACAGGCCTCGCCTAGTTTGGGGGACCATCACTCTTGAAAATTGTAAATTACTTATTTACGGTAAATAAAGTATTTGTATTTGTATTACCGTTCTTGAGTTACAGCCTGGAGACAGACAGACGGACAGACATCGAAGTCTTAGTAATAGGGTCCCGTTTTTACCCTTTGGGTACGGAACCCTAAAAGTATTAAATATATTATAAATTAAACCCGTAAACGATTGAATGGACACCGATGGACCACAATCGAACCGATCACATGACGTCTCAAAGTACATGTTAAGTACATGTTAAATATATTTCCGTTGTCTCATGTCTGGTACCCGTAACACAAGTCCTTCAGGTACTTAGCACGGTTGTGCTCGAACTCCTCCAAAACGGCTCAACCGATTTTAATGTTTGAATGGCCTGTTTGTGGCCATTCGTTAGGCAGGAGAATAGGTTTTTATCTATTTTTTATATTGATACTAGAAATAATTTATGTGGCAATTGGCAATACAACTTTTGCCGGGTCAGCTAGTAATATAATATATTATTTGTTAGTAAAATTATTTCATTTCAGCAAAGGTGAAAGGGCACATATTAGCACGGAGAGTGTGAATTACGGTATAAAGAAATCTAAACACAGCACTCACCTTTTAACCTACTTCGGCGGCCACCACTCCCTAGAGAGGCGTGCGTTAGTCGTATACAAAACTTCCCTCATATCTCCACATACTGCACTGCTGTTCGCTTCAGGAAACATCAATACTGAGAAGGTAAAGATTTGTATAATAAAAATAGGGAAATAATAAAACGAGCGAATAAAAAATTACTTTGCGACTGATGATGAACATACTGTTTTAATAACATGAGCGGTATGAATTTGAGTAAGCGAAAAATAAACTAAACTAACGACTAATATTGATTTATAATAAAATCCAGAACGAGCTTACAAAAAGTGGATTGTGATTATTCTATTTCAGATATTAAAAATCTATCCGAGCGACTGTATTACTAAGTGAGCGACTGGAAATACATAGCGGGCAACTTCAATATTAAAGAAATGTTAAATTTTTCTAAGTGAGGTTATACATTACGAACTACTAAAAAGTTCACTTTGAGCAAACTTTTGTGAGCTGCTTTATTAATGATTATTGGTTACTGTTATTCTATTTGAGGCTTTATATTTTATATTTTGATACGTGTTTTAATGAAAACTACAGCTGATTGTTAAATGCGCGCGAATTCGAATGGGGGCGGGGCGACGAATCGTTGCAGTCATAATAATTTTCATCATCATTTTACTATACCGTCATGTCTAAAGTACTCCGTGTTGGCCCAATACGACTTTTTTGGGTTAGGTAATAGGTTAGATGGCTAAGGCGGGAGCGTAGCGCAGCGAAGCTCCCGCCTTAGCCATCGTGGTTATTTTTTTTAACCACCCAGAAGTTATAGGGGCTCCCCCCCCCCACTCCCCTCTTCCTTCCCTCCCCCCTCCTCCCCCTTCGCATTCTAAACTTTTAACTTTATATAAGTAATTTAAGTTCCTACAAATAGAACAATGCATATTTGGGATTATCCGAATTAAGCTACTCACAAAAAATTTGCTTGGTAGGTACTTGATACTAATAAAAAAATGTTCTGGGGATCCCTGATTTAATAGTGTTTTATCAAATTAGTTATTTCATATTATTTTTTTTTTGTTTAATGTGAGCTTATTATACTCTGCTAATTAAAATATTTTTGAAAATAATTTTTGTATTCGAAACACTTCATAATGCCGCTCAGTATAAAAAATACGTTTGCCAAATGTTGAAAAAACTACAGGACGTAACGTTGACACCCAAACAAATATTAGGTCGCTCAAAGAATAAGCAGCTGCTCATTTATTATTTTAAATAACTCAAATAAATAATTTGTAAGTTACCGTTCTGTTAATTTCTCGTCACTCACAGTCAGTCGCTCAAATAGTAATTCTATAACCCAAGTTAATTAATTTTGACACTCAAAATTGTAATTTACAGTCACTCGATTAAATACTACCCATAAAAATATATAGAATATACAACATGACTGGTGAGACATTACCGATACTTATGGAGAGTACTCTGTACTCGATTCTCATTATAATTATGTAATAAAATTAGGTTTTAATTTTTTTCCGAATTTCCCAAAAATAAATGAATCATGGCTACTAAGTAAATTACGCGGCTAGGCAAGTAGGCATACTATGCGGCCGGTGCAGAGGCGTGCGCTACCAAAGAAACGCCACACAACTACCCCTCCCGCTCGCGGTGTCCATGCGTTGGGTAAATAATTATTTAACTTTATTAGCTACATTTACTCAGCGATCAATCGATATTATTTTTTTATAAGACTTATTATTTTTTTCCAACTAATATAATAGCCAAATATCATGTCCTCGAGTATCGAACATGTCTCACCAGTCACGCAGTATAAATGACACCTCCTCCTCTTTGGAAAATGGTTAAAAAGTGTGTTTCTAAATTTATATAATATGACATGTATAAGATAGTAAAAAAAGCTGCGATTTTTTTAATTTATTCTCACTTATGCCTAATTTTTTTCTTTTAGAATGACGATGACGACAGGACTATGATACACCTACAAAGACATAAGCTGCAGATAGAAATGCCGACAAGGTAAATAAAAATAAACTAAAGGCCACGGTTTCACCACTTCCTGATAAGTGCCGGATAGACTATCCACCACTTAATTTGACAGAGTATGGAGATTGGAGAATCTGTCAAATAAGTTGTGGACAGTCTATCCGGCACTTTATCAGGAAGTGGTGAAACAGTTCTAGTTTGCTTACCTTCTACCCGCCAAACGTTGTTCGTTGGATGTCACATTTCTTTTTTTACAGCAATCTTCACATATTTAAACGCTTCATAAGCTATACATTTTTTATCCTGTTACATTAAAAGTACGTAACTATTTTTGTATGACTATGTAGATATACTAGACTTTTATCGCGCGGGAACCGTACAGTTTTCTGGGGTAAAAAATATCCTAATTCCTATGCGTCCTTTCTCGGCATTCAGAGTATCTCCATACTTACCAAACAGCAAAATCGATTCAGCGGTTTTGGCGTGAAGAGATAACAGACAGGCAGACAGACACACTTTCACATTTTTTATATTATGATATTAGTATGCTATATAGCTCTTAATGAAAATAATTGTATATTTCAGGCAAGCTGAAGTTATACTAAAAGCTAGAGAGATGCTTTGGAACACTATAAAATACTACATCGAAAGAGATATAAAGACAATCAACTATGATGACGTCACAAATGTGGGTAGATTTAAAATAAGACTTGTGAAGGCGATAGGAAGAATACTAGTAGAAGCAGAGCAAGATCTAGAAGCAAAATCGAAAGATTATGTAAAATAAAATATGTATGAAAAATCGACGGTGTTTCCATAAAATTTCTCTCTTACTAATAAAAAGCTCGTTTCCTTTATTCCATTATAGCGATAAAATTCAGCGCTGTGTATTTGCTATCGGAGTCATGTAAACGGGCAATAGAATGCAATTTAGTGCATTCCAGTGAATTTATGTTACAGGCTATTATAGTATATTAATTGTCCAATACGTTAGGAAAGCGAATTGATAGCTGATAAAGACAAAACATTGTTAACTATAACACCAGGTATGATTATCCTGTAGATCATTTTTAGGGTTCCGTACCCAAAGGGTGAAAACGGGACCCTATTCATGAGACTTCGATGTCTGTCCGTCTTTCTGTCTGTCTGTCTCCAGGCTGTAACTCAAGAACGGTAATAGTTAGAGAGTTGAAATTTTCACAGATTGTGTATATATGTTGCCGCTATAACAACAAATACTAAAAGCAAAATAAAATTAATATTTAAGGGGGCTCCCATACAACAAACGTGATTTTTTGGCCTTTTTTGCTCTATGTCAATAATAGCAACAGGTAGGCCCTTGAATTTTCCACAAAATCTTTAGTTTTACTTATACTTTAATATTTAATAATAATATTAAAATAAAATAAAAAATTAAGGGGGGCTCCCATACAAAAAACACAAATTTTTTGGTCTAATTTTGCTCTATAATGGTACGGAACCCTTCGTGCGCGAGTCCGACTCGCACTTGGCCGATTATTTAAAGTTATAGAAGCTGTATAATATTTTGTTGGGGTAGAATTATAATTTAGAACCCTTTAAAAATTTGGTAGTCGCACATTTCAAATTCATTATTTTAAGTTTAGTATTAGAGTCCGAGGAACTTGTTAGGTTTACATAAAGTAATTTGGTCGCGTTACGTCAAACCGATCCGACCGATCACAGCTAAGTGCTAACATTGAATTGACATCAATTTCTCAGATATGGTACATAAAATTGTATTTTATAATTTATCGAGACTTTAGGTAAGTAAGTACTATTATATATTCTGTGCTTTAGGCAAGATACTGAAATGAATCTAATAATAATTGATTAATTCATCAAGCCCCAAGCAGTCGCATGCAACCGCGATAACAAATTAAAGATAAGCTATTGTGTCTCGTTTTTCCACGATCGACGGGTTAATACTTACATAGCAAAAGGTCCACCAGGACCACATGACGTAGGTCCGTCAACTACCTATTAATCATTTTCCTCGATGGTACTATCAAATAAGTTGATTCATAAGCAGATTGCGGACCTACATAATTTGGTAGTGTTTCGTCAAACTCTGCCGACAGTTCATGATATTGAATTGACATAATCCGACCAATTGACGTAGGTTCGTCAATTACTGCCTATGAATCAATTTCTTCGATGGTACCTAAATTATAAATGACAATTTACCGCTACTTATGACAAATAATGTATTTATAGCATATTACAATCAACAGCTAAAAAGCATTAATTTTCCTCAAGGGCCAAGGCACTGACACATTTTGTCTCCTGCGTGCCGAAAGTATTATAATGTATAGTAATATATTCTATATCTTTTTGTTGTATCTTTTTTCTGTGGAAGTACATGGTGAGTCGGCTTGCCCCACGTTTCTAAAATGCAGTGATTGTATAACTTACGCCTATGACAACTGTGTTTGGTGTTCTGCAGTGAGTATTATCATTTTATTTTTATTGTGTTTGTTTGTGTATAATGTTTAGGGTGATAATATTTGTGATATTATTATGGGGTTATTGAAATAGAGGTTGGGTATATTTCAATAATCCTAGTATTTAATTTGGAATCTGTTTTGTTAAATTTGTAAATTATTCTTCATAATCGTAAGACATTCAGTATGCAGTACTAAATGATGGCCACAACCTGCTTTCGCCAAAATTCATTTGTCACTCGGAATAATGCTTAATTGGTTTTTTTCACGACATTTTTTTCATTCAAATGTATCCAGATTGAAAATAAAGATTAGTAGATTGTGAGTTCTATGAGGAGATTTTTCTTTAACTTTCTTTTACCTTACGATTGACGATACACTAAACTACACTGGTACCTACTTTTACTTTTTTTTTCAGAAAGAACATATCGGTAAACGATGTATATCCAAAGCGGACGTCGTCGGATCATGGTGTACGGAAGGTGCCTACGATCCTCAGCCAGACTTCCAAATAACCAGAAACGACGATTTCAAATCTAGCGACGACCCTGCAAGCGCAGTACAGTTGAAGCCTCAAAAAATAAGCATAAAAGTTCGTCCAGGCATACCAGTCGTATTTCCCCTCTCGTACAAACCCGCCAAGGACTATCCCCTAGATATATACTATCTCATAGACGCGTCGTATACTATGAAAAATCATAAAGACAAACTACAAGAACAGGGCATTAAAATTTATAAGGAATTGACGAAGTTAAATAATAATGTTCGATTAGGAATGGGCTCTTTTATAGAAAAGCCTGGCCTGCCTTTTGCTATGTAAGTATTATTCAATTATTAAAATATGGATATCAGTGTTATGCCTATAGTCTCAACTCTAAATCAAGACCACTGTATGTAATTCCATGCACCATCTGAGAAATTTATTTATTGGCAGTTGGCGGACCTACGTTATTTGGTCGGGTTGTGTCAAGTCAATGTTTAGGGCGACGCCTTGATAATTTGGCTGTAGCGATATCGATTTTTCTTAGCAATGACTAAAGCTAAGAAATTAAAGTTCATTGTCAGTATTCATCATGTCTTTGAATTACCCATAGCATAACACGATTGGTCAACATTCATAACACAGAATAATCAATAAAAAACCGGCCAAGTGCGTGTCGGGCCACGCGCAATATAGGGTTCCGTAGCACCGTTAGTTTTTGAAAATTTTTGTATGGTCAATGAATGTACACTTATAACATGTTTTACACTACTAACAACATCATCTCAGTCACTTTCAAAGGAATTTGAACGAAAAGTTCCTTTATACTTCACCGAATACATTTTTTTTAGTTTATCGACTATTACTCAATAACTTATGAAGTCTTCTTAGCCGTGATAGTTTTCCTTTTAAATTCAGCATATTTGCTACTCCCGTGAATTTTTTCACATTTCCAGAAGCAACCGTTTAGCTGGTAGAAGGGGGGGACACTGGACTCTAACGATTTTTTCCACTTTAAAACTTAATATTTCACAAACGGATCCCTAAATCGGATAATGATCTATGAATACTCATAATATTTTTAAAAAACCTATCCAACGACACCCCACACGATGGGGTGGGCGCGAAAACAAAAATTTAACCCCGCTTGATGTGTAGGGGAGGTACCATAAAAAAAATATTTTATAAATATATTTTTTTATGGTTTGTATGGTTTTAATTTTTAAAAAAAAAATATTTTATAAATATTTTTTGTACCATTTCGTCGGCATTATTAATATGTGTATTCATGCCAAATTACAGCTTTGTAGGTCCTATAGTCTCTGAGCAAAACCGCGGACGGACAGACAGACAGACAGACGGACAGATGGACGGACAGACCGAAACTATAAGGGTTTTTTGTTGACTACGGAACCCTAAAAAGACCTCTGTAAAAAAGGGGTTCTACTTTTGCCAACAGAGGAGAGTGATTTAAGTTCAAGCATACACTTTAATTTGCCCATAGCTTAAGTATATGAAATATATTTATGCTTTTTAAATTACGAGACAAAAGCCATTTTGTCGCTTACGCCCTTTCCATTTTTTGCTGTTCCATTTCTTGATTTCTATGAGAAGTCAGGCCGGCCTCTTATAGAAAACAAGCAATCCAAAACATATCCAACACGGTCTTTTTCTTTAACGCGGCGTCACCGTTCTGTTGGATGCGCATGCAATTATTTGGCCAAGTTACGTAGGTCCGCCATCTGTCTATGAATTCATTTCTAAGGAATATTATGAAATGCAGCTATTGCACATTAATAATGCGACCAAAATCCGACATGTTGAACACGTCACATCAGAATATTGACACGTTGTCAAACGTCGGACGAAACGTTTTGTTTACTGTCTGTGCTAGTGCTGCCTTCTAGAGAGAAAATGTTGCAGTATCTAACACGTCCTATTATATCATAATGAATTGAAAATAACTAATACATAATGTAATATATATTTTATTCATATATATTTTTTTTCAATTACAGTAAAGAACATTCTGCCGCGTACGCGTACAAAAACAACCTGAATCTAACCACGGACATGGTAAAATTTACCGAAGCAGTCGGCAACATTGAGAATTTTGGTAATTACGACGACCCAGAGGCCGGCTTCGATGGCTTGATGCAGGCGATGGTGTGCAAGCAGGTTGGCTGGAGGGAGGAAGCGAGACGGATAATAGTTTACAGTACCGATAGCAACTATCATAGCGCGGGTGACGGGAAATTCGCTGCTGCCTACAGGTACTATCATTAAGGTTGATTCAGAGTAAACTGAACTAACGAGTAGGCCGACTCTGTGAGATCTCGAAATTTATACGTTTGACGTAGTATGTCATAGGCTCTATAATCAAGCTAAAATAGATAATGGCACAAAAATATTTTTAGCGATACTAAGTTCATCACTTCAGTTCATCAGACACTTGCCCATTCTCTTTTCGAGAATTCTTCTAAGTCGGCTTACTGGTTTGTTCTGTTTATTGTGGTATAAATTAACAAATACAGTATGTGTTCCGAAATACAGCTCAGTATACTGACCAGTAGTCAGTACCTACAGCTCATGACATTATGAATCCGACGCCATATTGTACTGGTAAGACAAATATATGACGTATCAATGGTACGTGGGCTGAATTAAATTACTCAGCAGTATACTGTCCCAGTGCGATCATACGTCTCGATAAGGTCAATGAAATCTCGTCATTCAAACCGCCTAGTATACTGTTAGAGTTTCAAAACACACCATAAATATAGCGTCACTTTATAACGTCAATTTCCATCATACATTACGTATGTGTAATTCTCTAGCGGTTTTCCGTTATGGCAACGCACCACAGAAGCTCGCCGATAGTATATTTTTCCTACTTGATATTTTTCACAATTCTTTATGAATTACGAGCTTTTGCCCGCGGCTTCGCTCGCGTTAAAAAGTATTATTATATGCAAACTTTCATCCCCTATTTGAACCCCTTGGGGTGAGAATTTATCAAAATCCTTTCTTAGCGGATGCCTACGTTATAACATCTACCTGCATGCCGAATTTTAGCCCGATCCGTCCAGTGGTTTGGGCTGTGCGTTGATAGATCACCATGTCAGTCAGTCACCTTTGAGTTTTATATATATAGATTGTAGCTCATGTGTTATTCTGATGGAGTTTGATCCATTCAGTAATTTTTACGTGAAAAAGCAGACGTCCATCCATACATAGGTACCAACTTTTGCGTTGAAAGAAGTAGAATTAATCAAACATACCTATACCATACCCATTCCCTCTTCAGTCGCGAGTCATCAGACGTAATCAATAATGCCTTTACCTATCTTACTCAGTTTATAACAAAATAAGAATGATAATAGATTAAAAACAAAAAAAATAGTTTTTTTTTAATTTTGACAAATTATTGCATTGTCATTGGCTTGTCATAGGGGCCGTTCATAAAATACGTCACACTAAAATTAACTTTTTTTTTTGACCCTCTCCCCCCGGTTGTCGCGCTGTGTCACACTTTCTGTGACCCCCCCTGTAAATATTTCGTCACAAAAACTAAGGCTCTCCCCCCTAAACATGATAAATTTTGATTGATAAATGATAATACACGAATTAAATATCGGTATATTTACTAATACGAAATAAATGACTTCTATCATTACAAATTTGAAAAAAAAGTCAAGAGAATGATCATTAGGTACTCAGTAAATTTTTTTTATGAACGGCGAACGTCACGCTGCCGTAGACCCCCTGTCCCCCCTTGTCACAATCGACAAACCCCCCCCCCCTCCCCTTCTGGAGATATTATGCAAAAATCGTGCTCAAAGATTCCGTTACATACAGTTCGACAAGGTTGTTTATGAACGTGGCGAGAAAAGGAACTAACGCTTCTATCATACAAAAACGTAATTTTTGACAGTTCTCCTTTACCAGCAGCGCCCATTGACATCATTGACATATTCATTTAAAGCCTTGTCGAACTGTACATACAGCCCAAGCTAATAAAAGCGTGTTAAATACTGTCTTCACAGGCCAAACGACTTGCAATGCCATCTAGAGGGCAATGCATACACCAAAGCACTCGACTACGACTATCCCTCTGTCAGTCAGATCAACAAAGTGGCAATGGAGAACAACATCAAAATAATCTTCACAATCGTCGGACAAAGTTTATACCACTATACGCCGTTAGAGAATGAAATACATGGCGCGAACGTGATCCCTCTTAACTCTAGTGATGTTGTTGGGATGATCATCAAGGAGTATAATGTGAGTTGATTTACTTTGCATAGGGGTAAGCAGCCCCCACTAATGTCCAGCTTATGATATTGACACACTGACCTCCATTATACAAGTACGCTGGACTTATGATACCCACCTGCTTTTTGTGCCTATTTGAAGCGGAATTAGCGCCCTCAATGCGGGGAAAGAGAACTAAATTTGACGTAAAAATGACGTTTGAAAGTCGTCATATTGGCGCTGATAGCAGTAGTGACAGTACTTGGAACTAATACTAGTGATGACAACCAATAACGACTAAGCGGCCATTTGCAATTTACGTCAGATTTAGGTCTCTTCCCCCGCATTGGGGGCGCTGATTCCGCTTCAAATAGGCACAAAAAATAGCTGTCATTTTTAAGGGTTTTTAGTGTATTGGCAGGAGTTTGTTTTTTTTAATTAGGTTTTTGATATAGCTATTTGCCACCAGGTGCCTGGTGCCGCTATGTAGCCTCAGGGCCAGCGCAAACAGAACGGAGCGCAGTGGAGAGGATTTTATTAACGCACTTGAAAATAAACTTTAAAATTATGACACTAAAGTGCGATAAGGGATTCCCGCGTATCCTCGAGGACGCACGAGCATTTCTTGTAAGGTTCAAGAATTTATGCACCTTAGTGTAATAATTTTAAAGTTTATTTTCAAGTGCGTTAATAAAATCCTCTTTGCTAAGCTCCTTTCTGTCTGCGCTGACCCTTATTGTCTATCGTGTCACCTAGACTTATTATCGTGATAAAGGACAGCAGTTTGACACGATAGAACTTAGGCCTACATCGCGGCACCTAGTGGCTAGTGGCAAATAAAATATCAAAAACCCTCATTGTTGATTGGGTAACTTATTACGTAAGCCAATAAAGAGTGCTTGTGAATAGATAATTTACATACACGTCGATATTTTGTCATATGGTAAATTATAATATATCAGTATTTACAATTTTACGGCTTCATGTATTCTTTTTAGTTCCAAGACTTACCACCGGAGGCGCTTTTTGACTGTATCAAACTTAAGCTTCGGCCAAACCTACGCGTCAGTAACGCGACTACGGTGCGAAACCGTAGATTATTTCCGCTCTGCCGACGCGAACGTCCCGCGTTACAGACGCTCCCGCTTCGCAGTCGCTTTGTTCGCGTAGGTTGGGCCGAAGCCTTAATACTACTTATCATAATTAATGTTACAGGAGTTGGTAAGAAAAGTGCTGCTGGAAAGTGAGTTACCACCATACATGCGTCTTACCGCCGATCCCGACTGCACACAGAGTAACAAACTTTGTAACCTGCAGAAGAATTCTCTCGACATGAAACTGACTTTAGTCGTCGATAAGTGTATGGAAAAGAGAAAGGAAAAGATCAAAATAGGTATAAATTCTCTGAAGCAGAAGCTACTAGTTGATATAGAAGTGGATTGTGAATGTGAATGCGAGAAAAAGGGGGAAGCAACGTCGGAAATGTGCAACAAAGCCGGCACCTACCAGTGTGGAGTATGCGTCTGTGATGACAACAGGTATTTAAACATTTACAATCAATGTTATTTTTTTATATATAAATGAAATAAATAAATAAGCTTTATTTGCACATTAATGTTATCACCTTAATGTGTATCACATACACATAGAATAAACAACGTAGTACACACTTAGAATAAACAAATAATAGATCAAAATAAATTGCTAAACTAAAATAAAATATTATATTGTGCTAATAACGGAAAGCGTAAGGCGTCTCCAAGACAGACACGGGCAGCGGTGGCGGCGGCGGCGGTCAGTTGTTTGTACTGCCACCGCCACCGCGTGTGTCTGTGTCGTTCCTAGAACTCTCAAGTCATCCAACTGACCGCCACCGCCACCGCAGGCCGCGTCTGTCTGGGAGACGCCTTATATGAGCTACTTTTGATCCCGGAAAATTTACAGTGGTATCAAATTTATTTAAGTAACATTTTAACGCTTAAACCGCTGAACAAATTTTGGTAATATTTGGCATACCCAATACCTACTTAAGAGTTCCGGGAAAAGACATAGGAATGTTGGGCTGCGTTTCCACCAGAGATGTATGCGGGGAATGTATTTTTAATATCCAATAGAATCGCTGCGCTGAGCGAGGTCACGTCAATGAAGCGATTCTATTGGTTCTCAAAAACACATTCCTCGCAACACATATCTGGTGGAAACGCAGCCTTATTGTGTCCTTTTTCTTCACGCTTAATCCGCTTAACCGATTTTAAGGTGACGCCATGTTAAAGTAAAAAACCGCGAGGCTGGCCCGGCCTCTCATAGAAAACAAGCAATGGAACAGCAAAAAATGGAAAGGGCGTAGCGACAAAATGGTTTTTGTCGCGTAATTTAAAAACCATAAATACATTTCATATAAGCTATGGACAAATTAAAGTGTATACTAGAACCAATTTATGTACAAATTTTGGAAGCTTATATCAGTCTCCTCTGTTGGCAAAATAGGAATCCCTTTTTTTACAGAGGTCTTTTTGATTGATTATTCTGTGTTATAAAAGTTGACCAATCGTGTTATGCTATGGGTAATTCAAAGACAAAGACATGATGAATACTGACAGTGAACTTTAATTTCTTAGCCTTAGTCATTGCTGAGAAAAATGGACATCACTACAGCCAAATTATCAAGGCGTCATCTTAACAGTATGTGGTTGTTACGGAAAATATTTAGTTATAACTTATAAGCATGATATTATGACGACCTGTAAACCTTCAAGAGAAATGAAAGAGAAGAGCGTATTCCCTCTTCAAAAGCCGGCGACGCGCCTGGAACTTTTCTGACGTTTTCGTACGAAAGTTAAATCTGTACAATATACACTGAATATTTTTTTAAAGAAATAATAAATAAATAAATAAATATCTTTATTTCACAGAAAACTTACACGCTAATCTTACACAAAACTCTGGTCTCCACACTAGGATTCCCTGTGTCGTGGAGAAAGTCTCACGCAATTGAAGTCTTTTGCAACTCTTCTGATGTTGCCAGTGTCCATGTTCGATTCGGTAGTTGCTTTCCATCAGGCGACCCGTTTGCTCGTTTGTTTCCTAATGTTATAAAAAATTATTAACTATACGACTGCCATTACAGGTACGGGCCGACTTGTCAATGCAGCGGGTCGAAGGATGCTACCGACACTGACAAGTACAAGTGTAACTACAAGAACGAAACGCAGCCTTGCAATGGTCGTGGGACTTGCAGGTATAGCTTTTGTAGTGTAGCAGTACCTACACGTTCGTTATAGAAGATGAAACACAGAAGCAAATCGTTCTGAAAAGAACATACGCTCGATATATCTATGGTAATTTTTTTTTTTGGTCTGGGTACTAAGTATATTAATTATTGGCAGGACAAAAGCCCAAGGGATAAGACAAGAAAAAAATGAGAGGTGTCAAGGGACACCCGGATGGAACGAAGTTATTTCTTATGAACAAAAAACCTGTATACACTCAACAAGAAAAAACAAAAAAATGTCGCTACACCACACTGTTCAATGCGAGAGAGAGACAGAGAGAGAAACACGCGACACACACTTTCGTGTTGACGAAAAGTTGTAACGACACAAGTGTCGTGTGTCGCGTGCTTTTGTGTCGTTACAAATTTACGTCTAGCCCCCTTTCGCAAGTTGCGAAAGGGGGCAAATCGCAACGCACGATAAGGAACTTCGTTCCAATAAAAACATGCAACGTTAGCGTTAGCATGACAAGGAAATACTGTTTGAAGTCGTTTTTTTTTTTTGTTAACATTATATTATATTGTAAGAGGGCGCTACTAGCACATACAGTAACTATTCTGGTGCTTTGGTCTAGCTTCAAAACATGGCAGTAATGTCTCATAATATTCTAAACTCTTTAGATGCGGCAAGTGCGAGTGCCGGCCCGGCTTCTCTGGCGAGTGGTGCGAGTTCGACGACGGAAGCTGCGCGCGGCCGGGCGGCTTGCTGTGCGCCGGACACGGCCGCTGCGAGTACGCCAGGTGTCGCTGCGACGCCGGCTGGAACACCACGGCCTGCCGCTGCCCCGAACACAACAGGGGCTGTGTGGCGCCGCACTCGGACGAGGTATATACTTAATATACCTCGTCCGTTATATTATAATACAGATATTTTTATTGTCAGGCCATAAACATGCAGTCTACACGGCGCGTTGCGTCAGCGTTGCGTCGACGCAGCGCTGCCGTTCACTTAAAATTTACATAAAAAGTATGAAAATCGTATTTTAATCGAGATGAAAATGTGTCAAGTTGATAGAGAAAAAAACACCTTTTGAGCGTGACTACGTTTTGATCTGCGTCTACTCTTTTTGACAGACTGTATACATGTTCTTTTTTGTATTGAGAAATATGTACACCTATCTCAACTCAATTTTTCAGGTGTGCTCCGGCAATGGCGAGTGTGACTGCGGGCAGTGCCAGTGCCTGAAAGACGGCTGTTCCGGTCAGTTCTGCGAGAGATGCACCACCAACAGTCCCAAACTGTGCAAGCAACTAGAAGAACCCGTGCTATGTATCAAGTCTGAGGAACGCTGCGAAGAAAAATACAAGCTACTCCTAGACTATGCTGCCTACAAAACAAATCGTGACAAATTCGACTCCGAAGTCGAACATATTAACGCTCAAAGATGCTACAAAGTGTTGAAGAATGCGACAATAATAGTGTTTAAAGTTAACGTTTTAGCGGTGCCGCCCGTTATAATTATTCAGGAAGAATTGGATTTGCCATCGAAAGCTCTGATATGGAGTAAGTAAGGCAACTAATCATAATAGAGTCCTCCCTTACTAATATATCATAATCAAAAATCTTCGCTAATTATAGTAATCACGGAAACGATTGTTCGAAAGAAATAGAAGTAAATATCATATAGTCGGTACTCGGTGGCTGTTGCCGGTCCGTTAATTGTCTCTATTTTTGGCGCATGCGCCACAAAACCTTTTATTAGTCGTGTTCGTTTCGTTTTTCAATGCACAAAGCAAAGTTAAAAAATAGTGTCAGTGTGAGTGTCATGCAAGTGACAGAAATTGTATTTCTGACAGAAATTGTATGAACTTGACACAATTATGAAATTCAGTTGCCAAACTGCGAAAAAAGCCGCGCATGCGTAGTTGAAAAATGAAACGAATACGGCTTTTGCGCATGTCCAAATCATGTCATGCCATGGCAACGCCACCAACAAGTTGCTTATATTATTTGGTTACGGTCAAGTCGTAAACAGTTGGCGCTGCCATGGCATGACATGATTTGGACATGCACAATAAAAGGTTTTGTGGCATCGTCGACGATTGTTGCCGAACACTGACGAAAATTTCTATGCGCATTATCACCTTGGGAGCACTGAGTGCCGACTGCCGAGTGTGAATTTTTTGTTTGACATTCGATCGTGAACGCGTTTGGCGTTTACTAAGATTTTGTATGGGATTACTCACTGGGCTGGGCTCACACCCGTGAGCATCGCTAGGTGGCGCTGTACAAATCCCATACAAAATCTTAGTAAACGCCAAACACGTTCACGATCGAATGTCAAACCTAAAACTCACACTCGGCACTCTGTAATATCTTTTGCTAATCAAAAATATTTTGATTTTTTTATTGTGATCTGTCGCTTGGGAATGACAAAACGCAACTGAGGGCCTGTATTCACTTTCATTAGTGCAGGTGATTAGTGATTGGGAGAAAATAATGGACTTGCACTAATCAGTCGCTGTCCACACTTACTTTCCCCTGATTAGTAATCACCTGCAATAATCACCTGCACTTATCACTAATCAAAGTGAATACAGGTAACAGGCCATAAAGTACGTAGGTCCGCCATTAGCCTACAAATCAATTTCCCTTATAGTATATTCTAGTTACTTGTCTCTTCTACTCGCATACAATAATATTGACATCTTCTTTCTGCAAGTACGCGGAAGAGAGTGCGATATTTTTGTGTCCTAATGAAAGAGATAAGTATCCTAATAATATACTTAGAGCATGTTTCACCACTTCCTGATAAGTGCCGGATAGGCTATCCACAATTTTTTGACAGATTCTCCATTCTCGACCTGTCAAGTTAAGTGGTGGATAGCCTATCCGGCACTTATCAGGGAGTGGTGAAACATTCCCTTCCCTCCCATTGTTTTCGCTTCGATTTTTAGGGTTCCGTACCCAAAGGGTAAAAACGGGACCCTATTACTAAGACTTCGTTGTCTGTCCGTCTGTCCGTCTGTCTGTCTGTCTGTCTGTCTGTCTGTCTGTCTGTCTGTCTCCAGGCTGTAACTCAAGAACGGTAATAGTTAGAGATTTGATATTTTCACAGATTATGTATATCTGTTGCCGCTATAACAACAAAACATACTAAAAGTAAAATAAAATAAATATTTAAGGGGGCTCCCATACAACAAACGTGATTTTTTTGGCCTTTTTTGCTCTATATTAAGAATGGCAACAGGTAGGTACTTGAATTTTTCACAAAATCCTTAGTTACATATGTACTTTAATATTTAATAATAATATTAAAATAAAATAAAAAAGTAAAGGGGGCTCCCATACAAAAAACACAATTTATGACCTAATTTTGCTCTATAATGGTACGGAACCCTTCGTGCGCGATTCCGACTCGCACTTGGCCGATTTTTAAATTTGACGTTACTCACTATAATATAAACTATTTTCAGTTTCCGTCGGGAGTGCGATCGGGCTGGTCATACTAATCGGGCTCCTGACCGTCGTAATCTGGAAGTACCTGATCGACCTGCACGACGCGAGAGAATATAAGAAGTTTGAGACCATTGCCAAAAAGGATGGTTACGACGTGGCAGAAAACCCCCTGTACATGTCCCCGCTAGTCGACGTCCGGAACCCGGCGTATCGCGAAAATCAATACGAATACGTAGAATAAGTTTATAGTATACAAAGATTAAAACTTTATTTGCAACCTAGTACTATCGAGGAAATGGATTAATAGGCCGATGGCGGACCTAAGTAATTTGGTCGCGTTAAGTAAAACCCATCCGACCGATCACAGCTAACCATAAAGTTAATATAGCTAGCGGAATAGAGCAACAAATTCGAGCTGTTAAACGTAACCGAAATTGGTTTTCATCTGTGTGAAAAATATGTGTACATATACACTTACACAAGCATGATTGAACATGAATTCTATGAGATTAAATTGTCAACGGGGCTGATCCGGGCTGATGAACGTCAAAAAAAGAGTGATGCTGTCATGTATCACACGTCTCTTTTTACCACGCAGTGTTACTGATAGTGACATCTCGCTTGCTCAGGCCTTTCTCTATTCCGCTAGGTATATTAACTTTAAGGCCGTCACAGACTTAGCTATAATATTATATTAATATACCGTACTAAACACACTGAGACCAGAAATATATATTATAGCTGAGTGTGTGGTCACGCGAAAATTGTATAGAAAATATATAGTAATATGCCTAGCTATAAATATATTAATATATATTATAGCTGCTAGTCTAGTCTGTGACGGCCTTTGCAGCTAACATTCGAGTTGACATAAGCCGACCACATGACGTAGGTCTGTCAACTGCCTAGGAATCAATTTCCTCGATGGTACCTACATACAAAATACATTGACAAAATATATAACTTAAGCCTTGTTCAGGCGTTTGCAAAAAACACAATTACTATTAATATTATTATATTAAGTTTAATATTATTTTTTTTAATTTCCAAATCAAGTTAAAACCTGATAATATTATAAATATAATATTATAAATATTTATATTTGCTTTTCTTTGAAAAAATATAATTTTAATCCATATTGTGATATTGTGACAGATTATTTAATCTGTCACAAATTGGTGAAGAGACAATATTACGAATCCTTAATACCTAGGACCCATACGCAAAAAGTAGTAAATATTTCGAAAATGTTCGGTTAAGTACCTAATATTGTGCTAATTCCGATAAGTAGATTGATCTTATTGATGTGTTTATTGCGCCGGAACCGTATATTGTAATATCTACTATCCTAATCAGTTCAGTGGTTGAAACATGTAGAGGTAGCATATAATAGACACACTTATGTGAAACATTGTCTTATATTTCTTACTTACAGCATTGTATTTTAACATGAGTCTGGATTATGACTACTTAATTCTAAGGGCCAACTCTAATACTCGCGCGGGCGCACGCTTGCGGGTGTATAAATGAATTTAAATAGTATCCAGGGCAGCGCAGGCGCGTGCGAAGGAGCGCGGACGCGGGCGACGACGCTGCTATTTTTCATTTATACACACGCGAGCCCGCGCGGTTTAAAAAATAATAAAAATAATATCTAATATACAGGCTGATTTTCTTAATGAGCATGGCAGGCAAAATCCATATTCTGAATAATGTCAGAATCACCCTTAATATTGATTCCCCTGACTTATAATATGATGTATTGACGCAACATAATATGACTATACAAGGTCTGCTTATTCTGTCTTTAAGGTTCAAAGTCTTAAGATGCGCTTACACGAGCAACAATTGCGGCAATAATTGCTCGGCGACACGAATGGACTGATCTGGAGCAATTAGTTGAGCAATATGGAGCAATTTCAATAAATTGCGGCCATTATTGCTTCTCCTTATACTTCATATCGCTCAATGTCACAGATATCTACAAATTGACGTATATCCGATGGGTTTGGAAATTCCAGGCAATTGTATTGCGCAATATTCCTGCTTGTTGCCGCAAATTGCTTGATGTAGTATGACGTCATAGTTGACGAGAATTGACTGGAATTGAGCAATTTTAGTTGCCCGTATAAGCGTACTTACACCTTTATTCTGTCGTGATATTTCCAATATACAAGACAAAGGCAAGAGGACCTTGTGTAGTAATTTGCCGTGTAAAAGTTTTCATTAGTATGGTGAAAAATGTTACATAACAAGTTTTATATTAATTTACAAACTAACAACCTACTTTTACTAGCGTTATTTTATTTTAGTCGGAACAAAATTATACTAAAATACGCTCTCGTATTTAATCATCATAAATATTGATACTTCAAACGCATAATATTATTGACCGCTTTAAATGAACGTGGCGAAAAAAGGAACTAACGCTGCCATCATACGAAAACCCCATTTTCGACAGTTCTCCTTTACCGGCAGAGCCACCGCCCATGTTCATTTAAAGTCTTGTCGGTCTATAATATATAATATGTACGTAGCTGCTTTATTTTTTCTTAAACTATAAATTATACAAATTTTGTGCGATAAAGGCCTTAATTGAATATTTGGTCAAAAAATACTACACGAAATTAACATAAAAGTTGCCGCGGTTTATAATAAAGAAACAATAAACAAGATGATTTAACACTTTCACAGTCCACCATACAAAAACAAAATCTAGTCCCTCGAGTCCATTCTAATATCCACTCGCGCGTCGATGCCCGAAACGGCCCAACTCCGTTGAGCGTCGAGGTATTTTGCGCGATTCGCAGTCGGCGCGACTTGGTTTTGTTTTGAATATCTTGCAATTTTATTATTAAAACTTAGACATATTATATAATATTTTATTAAACTAGATTAAATTTCCTATCGGATTATGATGCTGAATTTTATTTAAATATAAAACAGCGCAAGAAAACTTGAATCAAACACAAAAAATGTATATTTTACCAGTTATTTTATGAAAAGCTTTAAAATGTCACATATTTTATAAACTGTACTAAAATTTGTGTTATTTACAACGTTAAGTATGTGGTTTTATGATTGAGACACAAAACAGCCCACACATAGACAAAATAAGAACAAAACAATGTAAAGTATTTATTTATAATGGATTATAATTTCTTCTTTTTTTTCTATGCTTTTTTTAGTGTCATTACATCCTTTTGGATACATTGGACTGTGAAAGTGTTAAAAATATGGTTAATTCGAGGTGTATGCTACTACATTTACACCCCCTTATTAATTAAAATATAACAGCAATATAGTCATATTCCTGGTTAATATTTTTAGTAGTATTAAGAGGGACAATACGAGATAAAATATTTTAAATAATAATAATAATATATTGGGAGGGACTTACGTAAGGCTACAGGAACTACTCAATTCCCTAAAAAATTTAATTTATTACAACACTTACATCCATCCTTCTATACAATTTCCGTTGTGCTTCTATACAAATTCAAGTTGCTTTTTCATTAGCACTAGAAAAAATACATTCGTTATAAACATTGGCAAGAATAAAAAAATCCGTTTGCAAACGGTGGCAACCTTGAAATGTTGCCATATAATTATTTTTTCAGAATACTATTTACATCAGTCCCTTAGATACAGTTGAATATAATAATACTGCAAGTTGCAACACATTAATAATAATTTTTAATTGACATTATGTTATTAAAAATTAATATTGCCACTCATAATAATACAATCCATACACACTACCACACTAGCAAACTCATAAATAGATATCCCTGTTGTAACTTGTCATTTATTGCCTTCTCTAGTATACTGCGTTCTTTGTTTTTATCTCGCTCTGTTCTACGCTATGAGAGCGAAACAGCAATTCTGGAGCATTCTTGGGTTAAGACCGGCAAGTTTACCTTCAATACGTCGATTGCGAGGCGTGATGTTATCTATCATCACAGCGGTGATGTTATCTCGCTCCGTTTTACACTGTGGGAGCAAGACAGAAGCTTACAAGTTACAGTATGATCGGGCCGCGCGAACGCCAAGCCCAAGGTCACAGCTATTATCTCGCTTTCTACGCTGCAAGTTGTAACGCCTCCGTGGTCCAGTGGTTCATAGCGTGGCTCTTGACTCAAAGTCGTGGATTCGGTTCCCGCGTTGCAAACATGTTATTTCCAAGTTTGGTTAGGACAATGCAAGCTGATCACCTGATTGTCTGACAATGGGCGTCGGATGGTCATGTAAAAAGTTGGTCCTGCGCCTGATCTCTTGCCAGTCGTGTCGGTCTTCCATTCCACTGGGTTATGAGAGTAGAGGAATAGAGAGTGCTCTTGTGTACTGCGCACACACTATAAAATTACTCATGCGTAACTGGCCTGGTTTCAATGATGCCGAACACCATCACGAAACCGGTGTGGGAGTTATTATTATTTTACGCTGTGAGAGCGAGACAGCAGTCGTGCAGCGAGTTCAGGCCGCCTCGGCCGGCGACACGCACGTTTAGGCCAGTAAGCGTAGCGTTGATGTGAGCGTTGTGCAGCTCTGACACTTGCGTCGAACACGCCGCCGCCGGATCACCTGACGTGTCCAAGCTACCGAACCTAAAAGAAAAAAATTACTTACAAAATGAATAAGCTATACCCTTTTGTTCTTGTCTTACGAGCTAATTTTGTAATATATTAGACAAGGACAAACTGTATAGCGGATGCATCATACACTTGTGTTTATATGTTTTGTGACCTGTGGGCAAGTTTTTTTCAATTCAGATTGCAGCTTCTGTTATAGCAAACATTATGAAAAAGTTCACAATATAAGCCCTGCCGCACATTATAAGAATTTCTGATCAGAAAAATTCGAACGCCCGCCGGAATGCACTATGTTCATTGTTCATATTATGTTTTGTTGTGAACCCCGCATACTATCAGAATTCTGACGTGTCTGACGTCCGCTTCTGATAAGTCTCAGATGCCGTCGATCGAATGGTAGAAATTTTTCTCATCAGAAATTCGGACCGCGCAATCCCTATACATACTCGTATTTTTGTATAGGGAGTGGACCAGCGGGCGTCCGAATTTTACTGATCAGAAATTCTTATACTGTACGGCCGGGTTAAGTCAGCTTTTAGATATAATTATAGCTGTTTAAAGTATCCTTACTTGAAGTTATATTTAAATTCACATACCAAAACTCGTTCCCAGGATGCGCATTGCTGTCCCAGGGATAAGTAATAACCAGCAGCTTTCCCTCGTGTTCGCCCTGCAGTTTTGACGCCGGCTCTCTGTTCTCAAGCTGAACGTTTATACCACCTGAGGAAAAAAACCTTTTAATAAACAAAATATTATAACAACATTTTATTTCTTATTTATTTATTTTATTTATTTGTTTAAAACAGACATCTTGGCCCATATTATAAATATATTGGCCCATATTTTAATTGCAATGTATTGTACCTTTTGGATGCCGTTTGCTTTCGAAAAATATCCTTTTTTCTTTCGGCGACTCCTCACCAGAATCAGAATTTTTGAATAGAGCTGCAAAAACAAACATTAGCGTTACAACACGGACAAACATTAGCGTTACAAGTTACAACACCGACAAGCTAAAACCGCCACTATTATAATTACGAAGAGGTAAACCATTAAAAGTTTAAAAAAAAACTTGAGAGGTGTGAAAAAATTATATTATGTAATCGTCGCTACATAACTGTAACTGTACTGTTCAATGCGAGAGAGAAAGAGAGAGACAGAGGGAAACATAAAGTTAATATACCTAGTGCAATAGAGCAACAGCCTCGAGCTGTCAAACGAAACCGAAATTGAGTTACATCTGTGTGTAAAATATGTGTATGTATACACTTACACAAGCATCTGTGAGACTATTTTGTCAACGCGCCGAGAAGTGCCCACTGGACGTCAAAAATTAATAAGAGTTCTGCTGTCATGTATCACACGTCTCTTTTTACCACGCAGTGTTACTGATAGTGACATCTCGCTTGCTCAGGCCTTTGTTTCTCTATTCCGCTAGGTATATTAACTTTATGGAGGGAAACACGGGCTACCGCACGGCTTACAACTATAGCAAAAAGTGTCGTTACAACTTTCGTCTTAATTTTTTCTGTCTAGCCCACTTTCGCAACGCGCGATAAGGAACTTCGTTCCAAAATAAAAAAATTGTTTATGTTTGCCGCTAGTACAAAGTACAAACTTACCGTCTATACTCTGTCCCGGCTTTATATAAGCGAAGTTAACATCTGTCACATTATTCAACATGTCTTTCTTGAGGAAGGCGCGGATACGCTCCATAAACGTCAGCACGTATACGTCGTCCTGATGACGCGACACCTTCCACACGCCCAATCCTACAAAATTAAAAATATAATCATAGCATGGACAATATAGAGTGTCCAGTGTCATATTTTTCTCTAGCTAAACCAGTTGTAACATTTTCTGTATTGCAAAATCGTCTAATTCATCTATAACGATTAATTACTTTCTTTAAACTTCAACATTTCTTTTTATAAGTAATAAAAAATATCCAAGAAGCATTTTCTCACCAGCCCCAACCACATTAAGAAAGACATCTCTTTGGGCCTCCGAGCCGCGCGCTTGAGCCTCAAATAGAGTAGTCTCGGCGAGCACGGACAGTCGCCGGTAGTACACCTCGTTGTCAAATATCACTTCTGGCTCCACCTTCACATAGCGCTCTAAATACCTTTGATCCTCGCTTTTGTCCTTTATATTTACATATGAGGTCAATTCTTCATAGGTATAGCTGTGTACCTGTAACATTAACATGACTCAGGAAGTCACTATTCTGACTTTGCATAAGCCTTTGACATTTTATATTGTCCTGACCTACATTTAATATCTATGGACGCTTCACACCACTTTATGAATGATTTCTTCCTACATGATTGACTTCCTACATTATGAATGATTTATGATGTTAACATACAAATGTTTAGCAATATATTAATATTATGTTCTCGACAACTTTAGATTATTCCTAAAAATATAATTTTAAACAAAACGATATGACTCGACACATTTTAATATAAATAGGGATGATGACAAGGATAAAGACTAGCGAATTTTGTTAATAAAATAAAGAAAACACGGTAAAAAATAAGTGTTCCCAAAATTTCAGCTCGATTTGTATTTTTTTTTGTTATGAGCCTTCAAAGTTGGATAATCAAGTCGATTTTTTTTTCAATTAATAATCTTAATATTTGTATACCATTCGATAACTTATGTAATTAAAAGCAACTTTTGTTATGAAACCACTTTCATAAGCGCAATATTTAATATACCTATCGAACAAAGTTCTCTCTCGATGCGTACAAACTAAGAAAGAGTGACGTCAGTCTTTCGTAGCACTTTGTATGGAGCGTTTTCGGGCAGGTCTATTTTATGAGATGTTTGAATTGTCATATCTTGGTGAAATTTTAAGCTATTACAGTCATTCTTTCAGCGATGTTTATATTTTTAAAGGGTCTTTCAATTACCAATAAGAAAAAAAAATAGTCATCAAGCCTATTCTGGAGTACCACAGGGTACAGAATTAGTCCCAGTTTTTATATTTGTTTATATCAATGACTCACGAAAATTTCCATTTTATGCTTTGGAACTTACCTGGTAGAATTCTGACCACATCTGCCGCCACATATGTTTGGCTGACTGGTTGTTTCTGACGTATGTTGTTTTCAACACGTTAAGACATGTCGTCGGCGTGACCTCTTCTCCGTAACCATTGTCTAAGCAGTTCTGTTGTTCCGTTATTAATATATCCTCGTATTCCATACGCTCTTTGCGCTTGAAGCGGGTTCCAATAAAACCTACAAAATATTTTTGTTTAAAAATGAAATTCAATTAATTTCTAACACCATGCATTACTTGAACTTAGTGTATTTAAGCAGAAATAAGCAGAAATAAGAAAATAGTCTGAACTTTTAAACATTTTTATCTTGTTTTACCTATTATAACAGCTTCCTCCTCTATATTATCTTCTTGTATAACCCCAGAATTCTTTCTTGATCCATTGTTAATACATTCTGTATATCCACTAACAAATACCATAGCGGATAATTTCATTTCATCGTAACTTAAACAGTTTTCGAGTACTAGTGGTGGTTTCTGTTGCAATGTGCCTACTAATTCCCAACCATCAGCTCTGAAATACATTGTTACTTTATAGACATTTCTATATAAAACCTCAAAACGGCGGCGTTTTTATTAGTCAGCTTTTATTTATGAATTTCGGGGTAAGCCAATTTTCACAAAACTGGAAAAGTCTATGTTGTCATATTTTTTCATACTAAATGAATTAGTTTGACTTACCCAGTCTCGCCTGTCATCAGCATGTATTTATCCTGAGGGCCAACAAACGCCACAGCTCTCTTTTGCAGTATTCTGTCAATAAACTGTATCACAGTCATGTCTCTGTAGAATACTTTCTCTATTGGTGATCCAAATTCTCTGAAAAAAATATGTTTATTATCCTGCAACTGGCTTTTACTTGTAGCTATATCCCCACATTATGTAGTTAAATACACACAAATAAATATATTGTTACAAAAACTTTGTGCTATGTCCAAAAGCTAAGCACTATAAAATACTCCTACAAAAATTTTATGAAAATATTTTTTATTTAAATTTTAACAAGCAATTATTATGGCATGAAAGTGCTAATTGTTTTGTTTGAACTTCCACATTTCAAATAATATAAGTAAAGATAATATTTAACATACCTCTTGTATATAAGGAAGTGTGTCATGAGGAGTAACACTCTCTCGTGTATGAGGGGGTAAGTGGATACTATGTTCCTCTTCAACCTGTCCATTGGCCTATGTACCTTCAGCTGTTCTAATCTGGAAATTGACATAATCTTTTAGTTCTTCGATCGCAGATTTTCGGAAATCTATTGTTCTTGCCTTCACCACTTGGAAGTTGTAGAGTTAATGGAGTTTTTATAATTTTAAATGACGCGCCCCATCACTTCAATATATTTTTTTTTTTTTTTAACTCCTTTAAATGTCCTGCGATCTGTCTTTTGACATTGAGCTGGATTTTATGTGTTTCATTGTCGGCGTGTATGGACCATATCCAGTGATATGTCCATTTCACTGGTTGCTCTGTTTACAGTTCAGTTTCAATACTTTCTTCACATATTTTAGGGTATTAACATGTCTTGAGGGGCTCGCCTTTTGAGCCTTTTGAATGTAGCATTAGGCTCTTTGCTCATTAGGTTTTTAGCCAGGAGGTTGGGATGATTTTGCATTCTTTTGGAGTATTTTTGTAGGGCGCTTTTTATTTCCTCTTTAACAGTTTTTACTTTCAGGTCCTTGTGGAGGTGAGTGTTTGAGATGTACCAGGGGGCACCAGTTATCATTCGCAGGGTTTTTGACTGGAACCTCTGCAGGATGGCAATGTTCGATGGTGATGCTGTACCCCACAGCTGGATGCCGTAGGTCCAGATAGGTTTTAAGATACTATTATAGAGTAGAAGTTTGTTTTCAAGACGAAGTTGTGACTTTTTGCCCATTAACCATTGAAGTTTTAGCAGTTGGAGGTCGAGTGCCTTTCTTTTTGTTTGGATGTGCTTTTTCCACGTCAGTCTACGGTCCAGATACACGCCCAGGTATCGAACGTCATCGGATTGTGGGATTTTGATATCATTTAGCTCAACTTCGGGACATGTTTCGTGTCGTAGGCTAAATGTGACATGGACCGATTTAGTTTCGTTAGCCTTTATTTTCCAGTCTTTTAACCAGCGAGATAGTTCGTCTAAATTTTTTTGAAGTTTGGCAGAAGCTCCAGCAGCTGTGCCGTCTGTAGCTACGATTGCGGTGTCGTCGGCGTATGTTCCTGTCAAGACATGTTGTGTGTGAGGTAAGTCTAATGTGTAGAGTGTTGGGCCCATCACACTCCCTTGGGGTACTCCTGCTTCTATTTTATGTAAATTGGAGAAGCCGTCGCCATGTTTTACATAGAAGTGTCTTCCACTAAGATATGATTTTATGAAAAGATAGTAATTGATGGGTAGATTCTTTTTGATTTTAAATAGCAGTCCATCGTGCCAGACTCTGTCAAAGGCCTGAGAGATGTCTAGAAATGCGGCAGAACACCACTTCTTTTCTTCAAATGTGTTGTTAATTTTCTCCACGATTCTATGAACCTGTTCAATCGTCCCATGACCAGGCCTGAAGCCGAATTGGTGTTCAGGGATTAATTTAGCTTCTGAGATTTTTGGAGCTAGGCGATTTAGAAATAAGATTTCCAGTACTTTAGATGCAGTTGGGAGAAGACTTATAGGTCGGTAAGATGTTACTTTGGTTGTATCTTTGCCGGGTTTCGGAATGAGGATAATTTCAGCTACTTTCCATTGAGGTGGTATAAAATTTCTCCGGAGGCAAGCATTGAATAATTGCGTAAGGTATTTGTATCCTGCTTTTGGCAACTCTTTTAAGATTTTCGGTGTGATTAGATCGAAAAATTAAAACAAAGGAAGTTATTCGAACTATCAGGAAACTAGACGTTCATAAATCTCCTGGGTACGATCAATATATTTAATAAATGAAAAATTTGAAGCTTGTGCTGTGGAAACGCGCCCCACCACGCGTTTTCACAGCACAAAATGGTGGACTGTGAATACGAGGGAGGGGCGCGTCATTTTAAGTTAGACAAGCTTTACCACTATATTTACATTTCAGAACTTTATAGTTGCCACATTAGGTAAGAAGTATGCTTCTCTCAAATGTCAATATTATTAGAATATAAAGCTTCAACTGGTTCACCTTTCATATTTATCTTAACTGTATTAAATATACTTACATACTTTTTATCACTTTTTTCTTACCTGATAGTCTCAATAGGAAATGGTATCGGAAACTCTTTGCTTCGTCGGATAATTTCTTCCACATCATCACTCAGCTCAACGGTGGGCAGGTTAACACACTGTCTCAGAAGCTCATTGGTCTCCTTGCTCATGCTTGGGTAACACCAATCCGGCTTACACCTACACATGTAGTAATTTTTTAAAAGATTTTGATCCGGATTTTTTTTTTATGAAAAAAGGGGGCAAACAAGCAAACTGGTCACCTGATGGAAAGCAACTTCCGTCGCCCATGGACACTCACAGTATTGAAGAGCTGCAGGTGTGTTGCCGGCCTTTTACGAAGGAATAGGGTAATAGGGAAGGGGAGGGTAGGAAAGGGAATAGGGGAGGGTAGGGAAGGAAATAAGGGAGGATAGGGAAGGGAAAAGGGTAGGGGATTGTGGCTCCGGTAAACACACTCACTCGGCGAAACACAGAGCTAGCACTGTTTTACGCCGATTTTCTGTGAGCCCATGGTATTTATTGACATATAATATGATTGGATGACCAATGTAAATTAAAGGCCAAACATTAATATTTTAATTGGTTAAAGCCGATAGTAATATTCTTAGGAAGTTTTAGAATTGATAATAAACAGTATGTAACAATACTTATTTTATAATAATCGGCCAAGTGCGAGTCGGACTCGCGCACAAAGGGTTCCGTACCGTTATAGAGCAAAAATAAGCCAAACATTGTGTTTTTGTATGGGAGGCCCTCCTTAATTTTTTATTTCATATTAATATTATTATTCTTAAATATTGAAGCAGACATATAATTCAGGCCTTTGTGAAAATATCAAGTGCCTACCTGTTGCCATTATTGATATCGAACAAAAAAGGCCAAAAAAATCACATTTGTTGTATGGGAGCCCCCTTTAAATATTAATTTTATTTTGTTTTTAGTATTTGTTGTTATAGCGGTAACAGATACAAAAAAAGATACAAGAACTCTAGCTATAGCGGTTCTTGAGATACAGCCTAGAGACAGACAGACGGACAGACAGACATCGAAGTCTCGTGAATAGGGTCCCGTTTTCACCCTTTGGGTACGGAACCCTAAAAATGAACATATTTACAATAAGTAATTATTGTACAGTTCAAAATTTTTTGATGCTAAAAGATTTCTTACCAAGCAAGATTCTGAAACTGTCTCAGGATATCCATTTTCAAGGTACACTGAAATGATGAAGTCATAATTATAACAAACAGTTTTAAACATAGAGTTTATTGCATTTCAAACATTGCAACTGCACTAAATTTTTATTTATTGAATCATTGACAGTACTGGTCTTTGAAAATGATACAGAAATAATGAAGTGTAGGTACTCTCTAACGTTTACGACTAGAAAGTTGATACCGTCGACCAATTACAATTAACAGTTCAAATGTTAATTTTATGCAAGTGAAACAATATAATGATTATCTCCTACCGGTTAAACGTTTAATAACAAAGTGTTCTGTTTTACTTACATTTTCCTGGGAGTTTGTGAGTAAATTAAAAGTAATGTTCAAAACGTATTACCATACTTATATACCTAGTAACTGAAACGTGTTTGTTAATGCTGTAAAATAACTAATACTTCTAGATTGACTCACGGGAGAATCTAATTACAAATTACAACACAATAATAATTATTGAAAATAGGTATTATCGCCAGAAATCAGAATTCAGAATTCCGAAAAATGATTCTGAAGAATGTCACTGTCAATTGTCAAAACTCAAATGTCATTAAATTATTTTTTTGGGTTGTTTGTATTTGCCACAGGCAAAGTGTAATTTTCTGCATCGTTTTTCAAGATCGTTCAGTCGAAACTCGAAAGCATGGACCTAATCGAAAGTTTTCTTTCTCGTCTCGGGAACACTCGGGAATTTCGGAAGGCATGTGAAAAACCAATGTGTGAAACATGTAATTTTTAGGGCTTCGTACCCAAAAGGTAAAACGGGACCCTATAATTACTGAGACTTCGATGTCTGTCTGTCTCAGGCTGTAACTCAAGGACGGTTATAGTCTTCTAGGTAATAGTCGTGTTCGTTTGGTTTTACATACATCATCTGTTCATTTTAAAATGAAAAACTATATCTGGATAGATATAGTTTTTATAGCCGAGAGGATTCTCGGCTCTCATAATAATAATACTATGTGCTCCCGCTCCGGACGCTCGTTCTTTCTGCCATAACGGGTGTCTCGGATAGCTGTGAAGCCAGCCTTAGATATAAATAACTGTATTTTAAAAAGATAAAACTGACTTCAAAGAATTAAAAATCCCTGTTTTGCCGGGAATGTGAAAGAGTGATGTTGTGATTTTGTATTATTTTCCTAAAATTGTGTAAGTTGGGTTTTTAATGTGTAATATTGGTAGAATATTAACCATTAGAGGTTAAGCTTTCCAAACCTACCGCAAGATTTATGGGGAGCGGGGGTGGGGGGGGGAGTGGGGGGGAGAGGTTAACACCCCCCCGTACCAAATCCACACTGAGGAACCCCCCACTTTTGGAGCTACTCACCTTTGAAATTTTCGGAATATTGATGCTACATCATATTCTATTCTCGACAATTTATAGTGTTTCTTCGGAAAAATGCCTGTTGCTAGGCTGTTGTGAGTGGAGAACTAAAATTTCAATTTATTTAACAATGTAAATCAAGGTTTTTTGATGAAAATTAAAAGTAAAAATTAATTACAAAATTCACTACTTAAAAACTACTGTCTCCTTCGTCTTCTTTTTCTTATTATGGCACTACTTTGACGTTTTGTTTTTTTTATGACAATTAAGCCTTCGGCTTAGGAATTGTACTCTAGAAGTTCAACCTCAGATCTTCAGATCCATCATCAGTTATACCTAGAGACCAATGACCCTCAATATGGCACACCGCACAACTAGCTTCAATTATCAGTTGACGGAGCCCCGCTACGCGGGGCTCCTATTTCTGGGTGTTGTGGTCCAAGTTCTAACATAACCTAACCTACTTATGGACTTTCTGGATTGTGTTTGTTTTTGTTTTAGCGGGGGGCTGCGCCCCCCGAGCCCCCCTTTGGGGGGCTGCGCCCCCCCGTCCCCCCCCCCTTCGGTATCCGTGGTTAAGTGGGCCTTCTGTTATGTCTTTTCATTTATAATGAAATGAAATAAAAATGATGCACTGCGGCGCCGGCAGCGGAGACACTCCCTAGTAAGTAAGTAATGTTTTGTTTTTTTATGACAATTAAGCCTTCGGCTTAGGAATTGTACTCTAGAAGTTCAACCTCAGATCTTCAGATCCATCATCAGTTATACCTAGAGACCAATAACCCTCAATATGGCACAACTAGCTTCAATTATCAGTTGACGGAGCCCCGCTACGCGGGGCTCCTATTTCTGGGTGTTGTGGTCTAAGTTCTAACATAACCTAACCTACTTATGGACTTTTTGGATTGTGTTTGTTTTTGTTTTAGCGGGGGGCTGCGCCCCCCGAGCCCCCCTTTGGGGGGGCTGCGCCCCCCCCCGTCCCCCCCCCCTTCAGTATCTGTGGTTAAGTGGGCCTTCTGTTGTCTTTTCAAAAATGTCAAGTGGCAAATAATCCCAGGTAAATAAAAAAAACAAGAAGAAGAAGAAGAAGCGAAATATTTAATAAGCCAAACCTTGAACAAACCCAAAGAGTTACAAAGAGTTAGTGAATTTTGATAATTTTTCCTAATTTTTATCAAGAACCTTGAATGATATAGTTTTGGAATGATAAAATAATCGTCCTCCACTCACCACAGCCTTAGGATGCCTTGAAAACAATAAGTCAGTAAGTAAGTAACACGCAAACACCAGAAAACATGACCTTATCTCAAGATGACGAAAATTTCAAATGTGAATTTCTCCAATGGGGAGGGGGGGTTTTCCGGGGGTGGAAGTGACACGAGGAAGTTTTTCTCATCCAAAACATCCTCTCTCAATCCATGTGACCATCAAAAAATTGGGGTAGGTTTGGAAAGCTTAGCCCCATTAGAATATATTCGTTATCGTGCACAAGTGTAGGAAAGTGATGCATTATCCAGAAACGTGCGATTTTGTGTTCCCTCCAAAACTCCATTGAAAGTTTCAGTAAAGCGTCTACCACTTTACTGAAACGACCGACTTGACTCCTTGACTGTATTGACTTGTACTTAGACTTTGACTAGAATTATGACCTGACGATATTACATGAAAACGATGCTGAAAATTATTATAGGAGGAATACGGTTTTCCCGCCATATTCCTTACCTTTTTACCTTGTCTGTGGCACAACATACACATACTTTGTGTCAAGTTGCCAAAAACGAAGAAAAAGAAAAGAAAAGAATTAAAAATCCGTATCTTCAAAACTACTGAACCGATTTTGATGAAACTTGCACTATACCCTAGTCCCTAAGTTGAACAATACCTAGTACAATTAAAAAAGAATCACTTAAATCGGACTTGTAGTTCCGGAGATATGCATGCACAAACATAAAAACATACATACATACATACACTTTTGAAATTTGGCACATTAACAGACACATTAACAGCTTCTAAACAAATTTTGTTCAGAAGCTGTTATATTAACTTAATATACAAAAACTGGGCAGTTCTGGAAATATTACATACTAGCTGTCCCGGCAAACGTTGTTTTGCCATTTAAAGTATATTTTCTACATCATCAGTTGATACATGTTTTACCCCCTCTTTTGTCCCCTAAGAGGGTGTGGGGGGGAAGGTCATACACCAGATGTTAAGTTGAAAAACACAGTTAATACCTAATATGAAGTAAGTCCACTAAAGAAAAAAGTTGAATACAAAATCTGACCCCTCTTTGGTCCCCAGAGAGGGTTGAGAGGGGAGGGGGGGGGAGGATTTTTATACACCAGATGTTGAGTTGGAAGAAGACAAATATATCTGTGAAAACCGTATGCAAATCTGTGAAAACCGTATGCAAATCGGATCAGTAGTTTTCGTGTTAAAGAAAAAAGTTTGATACAAAATCTGACTCCCTCTTTTGTCCCCTTAGAGGGGTGGGGGGAAAAAATTTTATACACCAGATGTTAAGTTGGAAGAAGATAAATATATCTGCGAAAACCACATTCAAATCGGATCAGTATTTTTCGTGTGATGCTGGAACAAACATACAGACAGACAGAAAGAGTGACAGACAGACAGACAGACAGACAAAATACTAACCACATTTTTGGCTTCTATAGCGATGTAGTGACAAAGGTGTAATTTCGGGTGTCATTTCATATCTTTTATGTACAGAATTTTCATTTCTACAACAGAATTTGTCTTCCTCTCGCACGCGCTTTGGTGACGCCCACTATCGTAATATTTTAATTTCGCCATAATTTCAAAACCAAACGTCCAATTTTAATCATTCAAAGACCAAATATTATCTACATAAACTGTACTTAGTGATAAAATAATTTATTTTGATAAGGATTAATAGCGTGAGTAAAATATATCCGTTTCAATGTAGTCCAAAAAAAATTCAGGATTTTTAAATAAATAAATGGTTATTGTGCCTCACTCGACATAGATAGGTATAGTGTGTCGCGGACTTTTTTATAGATATTTATAAGATCTACAATTACTTAGAACATTTTATGGTTCTATCTTTTATGGTTTAGGCAGCGTACGCAAAATAAGTAACTTTTCTAGCTGATTTTTTACACCTTGCGTCCGAAAAACTCAAATATCTTACGGAACCCTACTTTTTTCCAAAATAATATGTAGCCTATGTTCAGCAGAAATAATGTAAGATTCCAATAGCAAAAGAATTTTTCAAATCGGTCCAGTAGTTTCGGAGCCTATTCGACTCAAACAAACAAACAAACAAACAAACAAACAAACAAATCTTTCCTCTTTATAATAGTAGTGTAGACATACGCGTCGAATTGATAACCTCCTTTTTTTGAAGTCGGTTAAAAAAAACACTGACCTACAAGTAGTAAAATATTTATTTAAAATTTGAAATGACTGTTCGGTAATGACTATTTAAATAATAAAATACATTTTAACTCTTAAAAGTATGTGGTCATGTTGACAGGATACACAGGGTTTTTTAATAATTTAATTAAAGTGTTGAAATATATACATTAAATAATTGTTACACTAAATATTTACATTTTAAAGCTTGCTGCTTGACCATATTATTATGTTAACAAAATAGGAAGGAGCTAGTTTTTTTTAGCTAAATGCTTTAAGCTGGCAACAATTTTGTATGGAAAAACTATAGCTATACCTAGTCGTTAAGCAACCCAAGGTTTTTACAACAGTATATATGAAATATGCAATTATGAATAATAATAATTAATCCTGAGCTCTTCTGTTGTTGCTTGTGCCTACATGGCAACAGTATTTGCTTTCCATCAGATGATCTGTTTACTCGTTTGCCTTCTTATTTAAAAAAAAATCCACGATAGAGATCTACAAGCCGTTAAAACTGTAATAGTCTCATAACTATCTATCTTATATAATATATTTATATAAAACAACTCAAAGGTGACTGACCAACATGGTGATCTATCAACTCACAGCCCAAACCGCTGGACGGATCGGGCTGAAATTTGGCATGCAGGTAGATGTTATGACGTAGGCATCCGCTAAGAAAGGATTTTGATAAATTCCCACCCCAAGGGGTTCAAATAGGGGATAAAAGTTTGTATATAATAATACTTCTTAACGCGAGCGAAGTCGCGGGCAAAAGCTCGTTATTATCTAATCTGTAATATTATCAGGTTTGCTGTAAACCTGTCTTGTTTAACTTCCTGTTCAAATATTATTGTAGCCGTATCTACAGCAAAGCCTTAATAAAGGATACGTGAGGCTAGTCTTTTCATCATTGGGACGCTTCACGCTATTAACATAATACTCATAAATAATTAAGGAGGTTTTAGTGGGTAGTCGACTTGAAGCGCCCCATGGTCCTTCAGTAATTTTCTTGTAAAATATTTTTGCTAAATATAGTGTGTAACAAAACTAAGCGATAATACTTTAGAGTTTAGGGTATGTATGTAATCCATTTGTAAGTTATAATTACCCTGCTATCTATCTTATGAACTCTCCTGCCATGCAGGGTTGCCTGGAAGAGATCGCTTATAGCGATAAGGCCGCCCTTGCCCACATTAATGTCTTAGTTTTAAGTACTTTAAGTCTGATTGTATACCCATTTTTATGTGAGCAATAAAGTGTTTATCTATCTATCTATCTATCTATGTACATGTTCTTTGTAGAGAGAGTACTGTGAAAGTAGCAGCGCTGAAAGACGATTTTTTTCACTTTTGTATGGGCAAGGGCCCGAGCGTCACGAGTTTCCCCATGCAAAAGTGAAAAAAAACTTTGGTCTTTCAGCGCTGCTACTTTCACAATGAACTCTATAACTAGCAACACTTACACACCCTAAAGTATTATCACTTAGTTTTGTAACACCTTGTATAGCAGTACCCATTTAGCTATCCATACTTTTTTTCTTGCCAATAAAAACTATTTCACCTGCATCATGGAAATTATTTCCTATAGATTAAGGACGCTATTACAAATATCAGCGATTTTCCGGTACCCTATTAAAGAATTAGGAGTCAAACTGCGAGGATATTTTGGTTTCAAATGAAAGATAATATATTCATCTCTACGACTGTATCATAAAAATTCTATAGCCGCATACAAAATTTTCACATAAAATACGTTTTAACCATCACAATAATCGCAAAATATGAAAAAAATGAGGTCTGATTAGGTACCTTAATATCTAAATACACTGAACTGAGGAAAATAAATATACAAAAAAATTGTTGCTTATTTAGTCCTCTTAAAGTCCACTAAAAATTTTATAGAAAAATAAACAACTTTTCCAGTTATAAGAAAAATAAGAAAATTTCTCAAATTTTTTCATACATTTTCGCCATATCAGGAGCGCGGCGAGCGTCGTAACCGCCACTGTGCAAGGCGCGCTAATATGAATCTTATTTTAATGTAATTAACGTCGATATTCGTACTGACAGACATCCGACCTGCTAATTTTTTTGTTATAGCGTCCTTAAATTAAAGAGATGCCAGACGACGCGACGTCTTATCATCGGCATAATAATAATTTCAGTCAGGTTGGTGGCTACAAATTTTTAACAGACTTATGGCTCTGATGTTTGTAGGGTATTGATCGCAAACTGTTTTATTTACCGCTCTAAAGCGTTTCTACAAGTGTCAAGAAATCAATTGACTACGTCTTATTATGACAGCTTTGCAATATAAACCTAAAGCATGGTTTGAATTTCTATTACAACCTACATTACAACTATAGAAATAAATCTTGATTTATTTCTGTGATTACAACGATCATTATTTCCGGAATCCTCAAATTATTCGATCCTTTCGGATGATAATATAATATAAAGTGAGTCTTTTTCTTAGCGCCATCTCGTGGAAAAGTATTACACAAAGTTTATCCGATTATTTTCATATAAAATTAGAGGGCAAACGCGCAAACGACTCACCTGATTGAAAGCAACTACCATCGCCCATGGACACACGCAACGTCAGATGGTGACATGTGTTGCCAGCCTCAACAGGGAATACTCTTCTTGGAGGTTTGCAGGTCGTAAGTCCAGAAATACTCCTAGCTACTGCAGTTAATTCCAGAGTTATTATTCAGACAATATAGAGCATTTTTATTTTAAGACCCCATAGATTACATACTTTTAGTCGGTCGATAGTTTGATTAAATTAGGGATAATTATTATTATCGGCCGATACAAATCGTTTATTGCGCGCACCTTTATACATCTTTATTCTGCATACGGTAAGCGTTCGACTAAAGTATCGGCCGACGGAAATACTATAGTATCGGCCGACGGCAATACTAAAGTATCGGCCGACGGCAATACTAAAGTATCGGCCGACGGCAATACTAAAGTATCGGCCGACGGCAATACTAAAGTATCGGCCGACGGCAATACTAAAGTATCGGCCGACGGCAATACTACAGTATCGGCCGCCTGGAATTCTTCAGTCTGCGGCTGCAACTGTTCAAGTGCATTCATGGCGACGCCTTGTTCAAATTCTTGAGAAACTTTCTGTAAGGTCCTTATGGTCGGTAGCGGCAACAACTTTTCTAAGTGAGTATACGCCTGTGGCGCTCTTTTATAAAGAGCCAAGGCCACGCATTTGCTAAAAGTGGACCATCGTTTACCGTGCGTGTTTTTATTACTGTTGGAGATTTCCGATTCGATGAGGGACTTCATTAGAGGCGATTCGATGCTTTCTATGGCCCTTAATTTTTTTTGGATTTGTCTTAATTTTTTTTTCATTTCTTTTAATTTTAGTGCCGTTATCTTACGGTAGTGATTGGCGAGGTCGGCTTTTAGCCTTTTGATTTCCTCCTTGTCTTCCTTTGTGACTGTAACAATAAGTCTTGTATTAAAAACTTGAGGTGGTAAGTATAAAGTATAATATATTTTTGTTGTATGAAATAGCTTACATATTATTTTGAATAGGAAGGTCGTTTGATATGAGTCAACCATATAAGTCATGGGATGATGGGCTAGTTTTGTTGGTAGATAATAGGAGGGAATATACGAGATGCTGATTTCAAGAGCATGTTACTTTTTTTAAACATACTATCAGAGAAGTTGATTCATAGGCAGTTGGCGGACCGCGGACCTTCGTAATTTGGTAGCGCTACGTCAAACCCAGCCGTCAGATCACGACTTAAGGCCGTCACAGACTTAGCTATAATATATTATATTAATGTTTATTTTTATTTTATTTATTTATTTAAATCAGGCTACGTAGGCCCATACAATATATACCTTAACGTCTAACATACATAATATTAATTATAATCTTAATAACTACACTTTATCACGAATTTAACGGTTTATTTAACGGATATTATAGCTAGGAATATTAATATATTTTTTCTATACAATTTTTGCGTGACCACACACTCAGCTATAATATATATTTCTGGTCTCAGTGTGTTTAGTATGGTATATTAATATAAGTATATTATAGCTAAGTCTGTGACGGCTGCCTTAATATTGAATTGAAATAACCCTTCCAACTGACGTAGGTCTGGTAACTGCCTATGAATCAATTTCTTCTATGGTATAAGTAAAAACGCGATTACACGTGCAGTGAAAAATCATTAATCAGGCAGCGGCATGACGAGTGACAGCGCGAGTGACTATTTACAATCTCACGCTGCCCTCTTCCCAGCCCAACAGGGCTGAATATAAACGACGCATTAAGCTAGAAACAAATTATCGGATGCATTCATAAGTCGCGGCAGATGGATACGGCTTAACAATGTGGACGGTTCATCCGCGGATGCCCGCAGATTCAAAACATCCGGCCAGCCAGATTCTGTTCGGACGTCCGAACGCTCAAGGTCGCGTCCGCGACTTATGTCAGACAATGTGCACAGTTTAGTATATTTTGTATTAATGACATAGAAACAAGCCGCATCCGTCAGCCGCGACTTATAATCGCATCATAACATGTCTCTGAGTGCGACAGTTATAACTTGTCAAAAAAGAGTAGACGCCGAAGTCCGAACACAAATTTTAAATGACAATAAAATATTGAAAAACTTTATTGAACCATAATAATTGGATGCTGTTAAGCATTCATGTACAATCCCACATCGAACTAGTTTTGAGTAATCGGCGTTTTAATTATTATTTTTGGAATAATCTTTTTTTTCTGCTTATGTTTTGTAAAAAAAAGTTATTGGGCGCCGGGCCATTTTTAGGGTTCCGTAGTGATTAACCCTTATAGTTTCGGTTTGTCTGTCCGTCTGTCTGTCTGTCTGCCCGTCTGTCCGTCTGTCAATATGTCCGTCTGTCTGTCTGTCTGTCCGTCTTTCCACGGTTTTGCTCAGAGACTATAGGACCTACAAAGCTGTAAATCAGCAATCGGCATGAATGTAGTATGTACAGATTAATGATGCCAATAAGATGGAATATAAAATCTTAAAAATATATTTTTTTAAATGGTACCTCCCCTAGCCCGGGTGATTGATGATTTTTTTTTCGCGTCCACTCCACCGTGTGGGGCACCCCACACAGTAGGGTAGTTTTTTAGGCATTGGATAGGTTTTTATAAAATATCACGAGTATTTTTAGATCATTTTCCGATTTATGGATCACGCCGGTTTTCTGTGAGCCTGTGGTATTTCTCCGGTCGAGCCGGCCCATTCGTGCCGAAGCATGGCTCTCCCACGGGAAATTTATTTTTAATATATAATCTATACATAATACAAATAATAATAAAATTTAATATATTTTTAAACATACTGTATAGTGAAATTGCATTTAAAGTTTGAGTACTGTGAACGAACGAACGAACAGCTTTAGTTAACTGACCTATACACACGGCGGCGCAGCGGCAGCGGCACCGCCACCTCGGCCGTGCCGCTCCATTACTCATCCTTGTAATTCTATGGACCCTTACTTACACACGACGCCGCCGCGGCGGCGGCGAACCGTGCCGCTGATTACAAAATATAGATGTTCAGCGTCTACTCTTTTTTGACAGACTGTATGTACTTAGTTATTGAGTAAATAACAAAAATCCTCACGTGGCTGCTTTTTCTTAATATTTGATCTATGGTTAGCCGCAGTTGACTGAACGCTTAAAGGTTTGGGACCTGAAATGAAACGAAAAATATATATATATTTAGAAGCATGGATATGTTACCGTCCAATCCCGATTTCAGGCCAAACTAGTTTTGCCTAGGCTAAACTAGTTCTTCCTATACACGATAGGATAAACTATTATTGTCTAGTCCAAAGTAATTTGTCCTAAGCCCGATAGGATAAACCAGTTTAGCCTAGGCCAAACTAGTTGATCCTGATATAAATACGCACACTCTAGGATAAACTAGTACGGCCTAGTCCGTGAGCTCTTCAGTCTTGTGAAAAGTGAAAATTGCAGCGCTTAATAAGCATATTTTTGTGATTTGTATGAGCAAACGCCCGCGCGTCATTAATTTTTCCATAAAAAGATAAAAAGTCACTCTTTCAGCGCTGCTACTTTCGCACCTGGTGCACTGGTGCTTCGCACTGGGTGCAATTAAACCTTCCTGCCTTTTGATATATATAGTGATCCTTGTTAAAAATAAAAATACACGTATTTTCTTTCGTAATCACTCAGTACTAAAATGTTGAGAAAAAGCTTCCGAAAGTTATCCTAAAAAACACTACAATTAATGGACACGTCACACGACGCGTCGCGTCGCGCGACTAGGCCGTGTTAGTTTATCCTAGAGTGTGCGTATTTATATCAGGATCAGCCAGTTTGGTAAATTAGTTTGGACTAGACAATACTAGTTTATCCTATCGTGTATAGGAAGAACTAGTTTACCCTAGGCAAAACTAGTTTGGCCGGAAATCGGGTTTGGCCGGTAACATAATATACATAAATTAAATATTTCATCTCCGTTCTTGAGATTTGTCGGCTTGTTTAAATAAAAAAGTGCATATTATTCCGATTAACTAAAAACGACGGCGAAAATATAATGTAGTATCGAATTTTAGAAAATGAAACAATTCGGGGCTTATTTTCAAGTATAAAAATCAATTATAAAATGAAAAATTTTGGGTTAGTCGCCCCCTTAAGTCATCAACATAAAAACAAATTGAATTTTAAATTTCATTCACTTTGCTTATTTTAGTTATGAAATAATCTTCGAAATCTACTGATGGTATTATAGGAGGAAATTGATACGAAGTCATCTGGTTTTTAAGTATTCTATACTAAGTTACTGAATAAATAACAAAAATCCCTTACCTGGAATCGGTACGTAAACATTAGAAGTATGGTTAGCCACATCTGATTGAACGTTTGAGGGTGTGGGACCTGAAATGAAAAGCAAATTATTTACCAGAAATATTCTAGGCATATATTGATTGGTCTATTGCTGGCTACCACATTGTTCTAAAAATACATTGAGACATAGACAATAATACTTCATGTGTCCAACACACCTTAAAGTATTATCAATTATCACATATTATATCGTGCTGCGGCTCAATTTGGAACTAATTCGATCTCAACGGCTTTTCCCACTCCTGACACCTATACTAGCGCACGATAGTGCTGCGGCTCAATTTGGAACTACATAATTCGATCTCAACGGCTTTTCCCACCCCTGACAGCTATACTAGAGCACGATCGTGCTGCGGCTCAATTTGGAACTAATTCGATCTCAACGGCTTTTCCCACCCCTGACAGCTATACTAGAGCACGATCGTGCTGCGGCTCAATTTGGAACTAATTCGATCTCAACGGCTTTTCCCACCCCTGACAGCTATACTAGCGCACGATAGTGCTGCGGCTCAATTTGGAACTAATTCGATCTCAACGGCTTTTCCCACCCCTGACAGCTATACTAGAGCACGATCGTGCTGCGGCTCAATTTGGAACTAATTCGATCTCAACGGCTTTTCCCACTCCTGACAGCTATACTAGCGCACGACCGTGCTGCGGCTCAATTTGGAACTAACTCCATCTCAACGGATTTTTCCACTCCTGACAGGTATACTAGCGCACGATCGTGCTGCGGCTCAATTTGGAACTAATTACTAATTCAATCTCAACGGCTTTTCCCACTCCTGACAGCTATACTAGCGCACGATGGTGCTGCGGCTCAATTTGGAACTAATTCCGTCTCAACGGATTTTTCCACTCCTGACAGCTATACTAGCGCACGATCGTGCTGCGGCTCAATTTGGAACTAATTCCATCTCAAAGGCTTTTCCCACTCCTAACAGCTATACTAGCGCACGATAGTGCTGTGGCTCAATTTGGAACTAATCATACTCGTAAATCAAAATCGTATCAGTTTTTTTTAAATGTATCGAATTTCTTCATTAGAATCACTCATTTTAACAATAAGAAAAACAAAAGAAAATCTTACATTCCCCTAATTTGAATTTGGAATTGTCTTCTGTAAAATTAAAACTTTTTAATGATACCAAAATCAGCCAGATACAATTGGTATAGATAGACTATAGACCAAGAGATTTATGACAAGCTCATACATACTATACAACCTATTATATACATATAGTAATAAAATATATTATAATGGTAACTTACCTGGACTCTGCCAAGTTAGGACTACTCCATTAATTTCCATTTTCTTGCAATTCTGGTCTTCAGATATACCAACGGGTGACGAACAAATAGGTGCGCTATAATCTTCTGTATCATCTATGTCTGCATCAGTCACTGCGTTTCTTGGACCTGAAATTATTAATACTGCTGTTTATACTATTATATCTTTAAGCTTTAAGAGAACCATACAGTTTTCAAGGTTCCGTACCCATAGGGTGAAAAGGGGACCCTATTACTAAGACTTCGATTTCTGTCTGTCTCCAGGCTGTAAACCAAGAACGATAATAGCTAGAGAGTTGAAGTTTTCGCGGATTATGTATTTCTGTTGCCCAACTCAACTGTATTTATACTTTCATCTACACTACTATTATAAAGAGGAAAGATTTGATTTTTGCTTGTTTGTTTGTACAGAATACTCTCCGAAACTACTGAATCGATTTAAAAAATTCTTTTACCATTGGAATCCTACATTATTTTTGCTGAACATAGGCTAAATTTTATTTTGGAAAAAATAGGGTTCCGTAAGATATTTGGGTTTTTCGGACGCAAGGTGTAAAAAATCAACCAGAAAAGTTACTTATATTGCGTACGCTGCGTAAACTATAAAAGATAAAAAAGTTCGCGACGCACTATACCTATCTATGTCGAGTGATGCACAATAACCATTTTTTTATTTAAAAATCTTGAATTTTTTTGGACTACATTATTTTACTTATATGCTGTTAATCCTTATCAAAATAAATTATTTTATCACTAAGTACAGTTTAAGTAGATAATATTTGTTCTTTGAATGATTAAAATTAGACGTTTGGTTTTGAAATTATGGTTGGTACTATTAATATATATATTCTATGATTATGGTGAAATTAAAATATTACGATAGTGGGCGTCACCAAGGCGGGGGTGCGCGTGGTTTTTTTCTTTAACACGAAAAGTACTGATCCGATTTGCATACGGTTTTCACAGATATGTTACATATTATTATGATTTGAAATAAATAAATTATTATTTTTAAAAATCCCCCCCCCTCCCCCCAACCCTCTCTGGGGACCAAAGAGGGGGTCAGATTTTGTATCCAACTTTTTTCTTTAGTGGACTTACTTCATATTATTAACTGTGTTTTCCAACTTAACATCTGGTGTATAACATTTTCCCCCTCCTCTCTTAGGGGACAAAAGAGGGGGTAAGATATGTATCAACTGATGAAGTAGAAATACTTTAAATGGCAAAACAACGTTTGCCGGGATAGCTAGTAATTAATAATAACATTTAAATAAAATAAACAATTAGGGGTGTCTTCCATACAGAAAACACATTTTTTACTATTTTTGCGCTATAATGGTACGGAACCCTTCGTACGCGAGTCCAACTCGCACTTGGCTGATTTTTGACATCTGTATACAAACCGGTTTACAGGTTTTAACGTAAATTATAAAGTTTATATGTATGTACAATTTCCGAGACAAAAACTATTTTATAGCTTGAGAGTTGGACTGATGTCCATAAACTATTAGCAATAATTTATTTATTTATTTATTAAGGCAAAAACAGTTTTTTACAAAGATTATTACAAATATGATTGCAAATAAACCTAAATTACCATTAATTGCTAAACAATGTAAAATTTAAAGAAAGCGTTACTAACAGTCGCGATCACAAAACTTATGAAAATATGCATACCTAATACGCGGCAATAGTGTGGACCTACAAGTTTAACTACATATAATAAATAATTGTAATAAAACATGCAAGGTAGACATGGCTTACTTACTTGAAGTTTCTATTTTTGTTTTCTTGTGATTCTCGTTTTCAGATATTATATCCGCAGCTGATGAACAAATAGGAGTGCTATGACTATCTTTATCCTCTGTAGCTGTATCAATCTGTGCGTTTGTGTCACCTAAAATAATTAGCTGTACTGTTTTACGGCCCGGCCGCACCTGCGCCTATCGTCCGAAGCTTCGTGCTAGGAGACAATACTGTTGGACGATACACGCAATTCGTCCAATAGTATCGGTTTTAGCCATGAACGTAGAAAAAAAGGCGGACGGAGTCTTATTATACACAGAACTGTGTCTTCAGAGTCGGCCACGCACACATTCTTACGCCTGTCAAATGGTATGGACTAGCGTAAGAATGTGTGCGTGCGGACTGTGTACATGCAGTCAGCCTGGCCGACTCTGACTGAGGACACAGTTTTGTGTATAATAAGACTCCGTCCGCCTTCTTTTCTACGTTCGTGGTTTTAGCGCGAAGCACTACGCATATGCGGCCGCGGCATTATATGATAGGTATATCTTTAAGGTGATCGCACATTTATCAGCACGTACGCGCCGAACGCGCCGCATTTTAGAATTCGTTGTATGATGCAGATGTGACACCTCGCACATTTCTCCGCACCGTGCGCGCCGCTATTTGTGTACTATGTGGTGCGTACGACGTGTACGGTGATGACAATGAGCCCTATATAACAAATCTGATTAGTTTGCTCTTTTATTCTCAATAACAATAATGGCAACAGGTGCAGGGAACTCAAAATATGTGATATGTACAGCATGATTGGTGAGACATGACCGATACTTAAGGAAAGTATTCAGTACTCGATTCTCATTATGATCTATACATACGTACATAATATATAATAAAACTGTAGAAATAAAAATTATGTACATTAAAGATATTCAGAAAATAATAAGCGGGGGTGTCACTACATCGCTATAGAAGCCAAAAATGTAATTAGTTTTTTGTCTGTCTGTCTGTCTGTCTGTCTGTATGTTTGTTCCAGCATCACACGAAAACTACTGATCCGATTGGAATGCGGTTTTCACAGATATATTTGTCTTCTTCCAACTTAACATTTGGTGTATAATATTTTTCCCTCACCGCTCTAAGCAGACAAAAGAGGAGTCAGATTTTGTATCAAACTTTTTTCTTTAACAAGAAAACTACTGATCCGATTTGAATGCGGTTTTCGCAGATATATTTGTCTTCTTCCAACTTAACATCTGGTGTATAAAATTTTTCCCCCACCGCTCTAAGCGGACAAAAGCTGATTTTGTATCAAACTTTTTCTTTAACACGAAAACTACTGATCCGATTAGCATACGGTTTTCGCAGATATATTCGTCTTCTTCCAACTCAACATCTGGTATATAAATTTTTTCCCCCCACCCCTCTAAGGGGACCAAAGAGGGGGTCAGATTTTTTATCAAACTTTTTTCTTTTTTCTTACTTCATATTATTAACTGTGTTTTCCAACTTAACATATTCTGTTGTACAGAATTTTTCCCCCCTCCCCTCTTAGAGGACAAAAGAGGGTGTAAGATTTTGTATCAACTGATGAAGTAGAAATACTTTTAATGGCAAAACAACGTTTGCTGGGACAGCTAGTTATGTAATAAAATTAGGTACTTAGTTTTTGACCCCCTGAATACATTGAATATGGATTATGGACACTTGGTAAATTACTATGCAGCCGACGCGGCCGGAGCGCGCGGTGTCTATGCGTTGGGTAAATAATTATTTAACTTTAAGCTACATTTACTCAGTGATCAATTATTTTTTCCAACTAATATAATAGCCAAATATCACGTCCTCGAGTATTGAACATGTCTCACCAGTCATGCTGTAGAAAATTGTGTAATCCATACATCCATACTTCTAATTAAAATAATAAAACTCTTATACTAAGTACTCACATGCGGTTTTGCTTGATAGTTTTACTCCAAATCGAGTACTAATTACTGTGTAGACTGCAAAAGTTGGAATTAAATACATGTATATTGATTTAGAATAAAACTATCGCAATGCTGAATGTGTGGACGAAATCCCGAGCAGCGGGTTACGCTCGACGTTATTGCTCTACAAGCAAAACCGTATGTGAGTACTTAGCTTAGCATTACATTTATATTATAAAATATTAGCCTTCTTTCTACTAATTCCAACAAAGCATTTAAATATTACACTAGATGACGCCCGCAAAAGTCATTTATAATTTATATCGCGAAGGAATCATACATTTTTTCGGGATATAAAGTATCCTATGTCCTTTGTTTGAAGAGGTAACAGTCAACAGACAGACAGAAGTATGGAAGTATGGATATAGAAGTATGGAGATAGATATAGATACTATTTGAATGCAAATAAAGTCTATGAACTTACATTTTGATGGATCAATTCGTTGAAAATAATTATGTTCATCCATAAAATTGTGGGTGGTGGTTGCAGTGGTGACTCCATTATCAACTGTAAAATCAGAAAAATAGAATATTGATACCCATATGAAAGGGTGCATTATGTAAACTTATGAATAATATTGTATATTATAAACATGTACTTCTATCCAATAATACACATAAATCATAGTGATAAGTGACACAGGCTATGGACCAGGGGAGGCCAACTTGAATAGACCTAAGATCTACTGTTTACTAAGGAAACCCTGTGCGATCTACCAAGCTCCCTAATAACATACTTATTGAAATCTTAAATTAAACAGCATAGTGTAGCTCATTGGTCATTGTGCAGTCTGGTCGACTCATCGATCGGATGATCGCGGTCGACTCATTGGCCACCCCTGCTATAGACAGTGAAAAGATATCAACCTCATTTTAAATGGTTGTCCACAACAGAATAGATGTGATCATCTATTTTTGTTCAAATATTTTGAGGCTTGTAAATGCAAAAGGGATTACTTTTGAAAACAGACAGTAATTTTGTTGTTACCGTATGTAAATTGTTAAAGCTGTTTGTGTTGAAACAAAATATTATATACAAACTTACCGTGAAGTGTTACAGTCTTGCGTATAACTATTGCGTCCTTAGGTAATTGCATAAGCTTCTTGCATGGAAAGTTTTCTAAAAATATATCCCTCAGGGGTGGGTTTGGGAGATGCTGGGTAGGTACGGCAGTTATTTTTAGCCTAGTTTTTTTTGCACAGAAGTAATTATCAGAAAAATGTTTGCCGCATAAAAAGTGGGAATAATGCAATTGAGCGATAGTTAATCTAGCCAACTCTGGAATCCCAACAGCTTTGACCCATTTCTTACAACTGAAATAAGAAGTAAAATTAAAAGTTATCGATTTCATAATATAATATAACATAATAATAAAAAGATGTGATGAAGATACTTGTTTTTGATTTAATCACTTCTACAATATTTTATTGCAAAAGTAGTTTCATTTTATTTTCATGCATTAATAAAATTCTTTGTTTTTGCACAGTCGAAATGGTTAGATAAAAATAAAAAGTAAACAAAAACACTATGAATTATGATATTATAAACTTTACAGAATACCTTGCCAGAAACTTACTTACCGTTCTTTGTCAGGGGGAAATCTTGCTAATATGTATTTTTCTTTAACATTAGTATTCCTCCTGCAGATTTCACACCTTTTGTATTTTTTTTCCATTTCTTTGAGTTTTGTTTTCAATCAATTTGTGATTACTATTTACTGTTGTGAAGTGAAGAGAAGTTTCAAGGTTGTGAAGTGATTGTTGCACGATTGTTGGCTTTATGTGAATGTGTCAACTGTCAAATGTGTCAATAGGCGCTGCTGGTAGGAGAATTTTCAAACACATGTCAAAAATGACGTTTTTGTATGATAGAAGCGATTAGTTCCTTTTCTCGCCACGTTCACATGGTTCCTCCATGGTTCACTAAGCCTTGTTGGACTATATTGTTGGGACTTGGGAACAAATTACAAAAATCAAAATTGGGAAACGTCAAACGGGAATTGGGAAGTGTCAAGTGGTGTCAAGTGACAACTGACCATAGAGCAAAAAAACATCATCCGCCATTTTGTTTTTTTTTTTCAATAGCCGTGTTCGTTTCATTTTTCAACTACGCATGCGCGGCTTTTTTCGCAGTTTGGCAACTGACTGTCAACTTCATAATTGTGTCATGTTCATACAATTCCTGTCAGATTTAGAACATGACACTTGCATGACACTCACACTGACAGTTCTGACACTAATTTTTAACTTTGCGCATGCGCAATGTGCATTGAAAAACGAAACGAACACGACTTTTGTCACCTATAGAACTATGGAGTGTTATTATAATGTCCCGCCCGCATCTGCGTCTATCGTCCGAAGCTTCGTGCTAAGAGACGATACATTCAGATCGTCCAATAGTATCGGTTTTAATTACACCATCAATATAATCCAGGGCTTCAAATAACGTTATTTTTTCATAACGTTACTGCTTCAAGGGCATAGATAACGTTATGAAAATTTAAACGATATTAAAAATAACGTTAAAAATTGATATTAATAACGGTAAATGTTATAACGTTATATAGGATTTATAACGGTAAATATATGTTCTTTGATAACGTTATTTTTTGTAATAAGTACTTATTTTAATCAGTCAGTTCAATAAGCAGTATGCATAAAATCAAATTACGAGTGTAGACGTGTCCGGTTAGAACTTAAAAATGGCGTCTAATGAGAATAATGAGAATGACATGGTCAGTATTCAGTACTCAGTATTTCTGTTCAAATAATACATCTATGAATAATACTAATTTATGGTTTGTAAACAATTGTATTTATTGTATTGCCAGCACGTGCGCCGTGCGCTGGCTGCCGGTTCTCCGTGAATACCTACATATTTTGTAAATGCAATAATATAATTTTGTGCTTCCTTTTTTAAATGTGTTGATATTTTTAACTACAGTCTACAAAATATATCTACACTACTATTATAAAGAGGAAAGATTTGATTTTTTGTTTGTTTGTTTGTTTGTATGTATTAAACTTAGAATTCTAGTAATCTATAGTCTATAGACTAAATAGGGTTTACTTTATTCAGATCGATCAAGAATCCCAGTCCATATTAGCACCACGTAAAAGGAAACTCAACAATCCAGCTGAGGCAAAACCAACAAGTGAGTACACAGATTAGAGTATTATATAAGTGAGTAGATCACGTGTAGGCTTCGATCAAATATTCTTTTTTTTAAATTAGATAAAACTGTATTTCTGACATTTTTTCCTATACTTCAAGTTATAAACATCTACCTGAGTACAAATTGACTTGGGGACATTATCTTGTTTAATTTTGTATGGGACTGTGCATCTACATAATATTTGATCGAAGATTAAAATATACTTAACTATATTTATAGCTTGTTTATAGCCTTGAAGCAAGACAAAAATTCAACAATAGGTATAATAAAGATATATTTACTGAACTTGCTTTTACGACGTTTCTACTTGGTTTCTACCAAGAGGAGTCGATATCCTGATTTTCCATACCTACATTTCAAGTGTCTTGAACTATAAATATCTTGCACAATTGGTACCTACTTATCGCAAATACGTAAGTAATCGTCTTGCTAGTTGCTGTTTAATGTATAGGTAGGAATAATTATTAATAACTTTATTATATATGTAACCATAATTAAATTTCACCTATCAAAATATTTTCAGATGCCAAGCAGTCTAGAGTTGAGTCAAGAAATGTGGTGTCACTGGGCGGTCACCGTACGGGCCTGGCTTTCTGCTCGTGCCTACAAAATATTAAGGCAATAACTTTCAGGTATCTGCTCAACCAGATACCTGAAGAGAATTTGGAAGTTTTTTGGCAAGAGGTGATAGAACTAGTAAATAAACACAGTAAATAAAAGATTCAATTTGTTTTATTTATTCCTATTAAACATAACACAGGTTTTGGTTTCATTTAAATATTTTTAAAATTTAAATCTATCAATTAACAAAATATTCAATAAATATATTTACTTATGCCTATAAGATTGACGGTCTTTTATTCTAAAAAATATATAAATAAATATTAGGTACCTACCTAAGTAGGTATAATTCTATCAGTCATAATAAAATTTACTTAATAATAAAACTTAGAATGATTTGTTCCTTGAGATAGGTATGTTTTTTATTTAAATCTATTAATTAATAACAACCTAAGTGCTAAATAAAACCTGGAAGACTAAGGCCTTATAGGCTACGCTTTTAATCTGCAAACATTAATACTTAAACCTATTATCCTTTGCTATTATCACTATTAAGTATCAGTCACAATAAAAGTATGTAAAACTAAGAATGTTTGGTATATTTTGCATATTTTTAAAATTCTCACCCTCAATCCTCATCCTCATCATTTAAAATGAATCCTTATTTTATCTGGGGGCACGGGAGTGCCCCCGCCAAGATGAGCCAAGCGAAGCGCGCACGGGCACTACCTACCTTTTCTCGAAACGTTTCGCCGTATTTTTGCACCCTCGTAACTTTGGTTTGGATAATGCCAGATAGTTGAAATTTTCAAGATATTATGACATGAGTATAATAATTAAATGCGCAAAGTTTGAATATTGTTACTATTATACTTTAGATTTTATAGGGGTCCAAAAACCCCACAATAATGGACTGACTCACCGATCATCAAAATTGTTAGGGTACTTCCTGAAGTCATAGAAAGCTGAAATTTGGTATGTGACATACTATTAGTACAGAAACAACAAAAAAATTATCAAACCCAACCTAACCTATCCCATCCCCTTGATATAGAGAGGGGATGTTAGTATGAGATACCCCCGTTTCTTGTGCTAGATACAAAATTAAAAATAGAGTATAAAATAATTCTTGTGCCAAAAAAAATACGTATTAGACATGAGAGACCATAGACTCACAGAAAACCGGCGTGAAACAGCGCTTGCCCTGTGTTTCGCTTAGTGAGTGAGTTAAGCGGAGGCCCAACTGCACGGCTAAACCTTATTCCCTATCCCTGTTCTCTTCTGCTGATTCACTTAGCCTATTCCTTCATAAAAAGACCGAAAACGCACTTGCAACACTTCTGATGTTAGTGTCTAATGTCTATAGACGACGGTAGAACTTACTTTCCATCAGGTGACCTGTTTGCTCATTTGTCTCCTAATTTTATATAACAGATCCCCTCTTAAAGGCTGGCAAAGCACTTGCAACTTTTCTAATATTGCGAGTGCACATCCTCGTTAATTGCCCCTTTATGACGACCTCTGTGGCTCAGTGGATAGCACGTTGGTAGCTTAAGCCGGGGGTCGCGGGTTCGAGTCCCGCCGACGGAACAAAAAGTTTTCAAAAGTTCCTGGGTCATGGATGTGTATTAAATATATTTATCATATAATAAAAATCTTAAATTATGTATAGTATAAAAGTATTAAATATATTTCCGTTGTCTGGTACCCGTAACACAAGTCCTTCAGGTACTTACCACGGGGCCAGATTGACGTGGTGTGAAGCGTCCATAGATATTATTATTATTATTATTAATTTCATAAAAACGTAATAATTTATGTGGTAATTTTTCCATCATTCAAAGAATCATTCCGTACCTCCTTTTAAATAATATTACATCTATACTAATATTATAAATGCGAATTGTAAGGGGGTGAAAATGCGTAAATTTGTTCAAATAAATTTAGTTCCAAAAATTCATAATAGATGGCGCCGCGCCGCCGCCGCGCGTCTTCTACATCGCACTATCGCTTACCCAAATGTGTTTCTATAAGAGGTGGTAAGGATGAACATACTGCTTTCGATTAATTTGATGTTTCACATAATATCCTACTTCCTACTAATATTATAAAGGCGAAAGTTTGGATGTATGGATGTTTGTTACTCTTTCACGCAAAAACTACTGAACGGATTTTAATGAAACTTTACAATAATATAGCTTATATATCAGAATAACACATAGGCTATAATTTTAACCGACTTTCAAAATGGAGGAGGTGTTATGTTAGTTTTTTATGCTCAACGATTACTCCGCCGTTTGTGAACCGATTTTCAAAATTTTTCTTTTGGTGTATAGGGCATTATCCCAATTTAATATCATGTTCACAAAAATGGTGATCTGATGAAGGAATCCATGGGTAATCGAGGGAACTCCTCAAAATTTATATGGAAACATGTGGTGACTTTGGTTTCATGAGAAGTATTCCGAGTATATGCTAACAACAAGTAAGATTTTGGACCCAGCAACACCCACCCATGGTTCGGGAGCTGCTGGGAGAACTCCTGACTCTTCATAGATATACGTTTGAGAGTTTCGGTGTTGATTTAAGATCGGAAAGCAGATTCTACTATGCAAATTACATTCGTCATCATCATCATCATGGTACTTGGTAGTGCCAAGTACCATTTTTTTATGAAAAAAGGAGGCAAACGAGCAAACGGGTCACCTGATGAAAAGCAACTTCCGTCGCCCATGGACACTCGCAGCATCAGAAGAGCTGCAGGTGCGTTGCCGGCCTTTTACGAGGGAATAGTGTAATAGGGTAGGGGAGGATAGGGAAGGGAATAGGGGACGGTAGGGAAGGAAATAAAGGAGGGTAGGGAAGGGAAAAGGGTAGGAGATTGGGCCTCCGGCAAAGAAAATATACACTACGCGAACCTCCGGTCAACTCACCACTCGGCGAAACACAGCGCAAGCGCTGTTTCACGCCGGTTTTCTGTGAGCCCGTGGTATTTCTCCGGTCGAGCCGGCCCATTCGTGCCGAAGCATGGCTCTCCCACGGTATCGTCCCATGATACGTTTCATAGTCTTTTAGATCGAGACTCGAGTTTGTCAATCGATTTAAAAAAAATGTATATATCTACTAATATTATTTAAAACCTGAAGAGTTTGTTTGTTTGCTCGAACACGCTTATCTCAGGAAGTACTTTCTGGTTCGATTTAAAAAAAAAATCAGTGTTAAATAGCTTATTTATCGAGGAAGGCTATTTATTATTACTTACGCTAAGACTAAAATATATATGACCGAAGAATCAGAAGAAAATGTGGAAAAACCCGGAAAAATTATTAGAAACTAGAAAGGGTTTATCTCACGGAGTACTAGAGCATTTTTGATATTATTTGTCACAACTCACAGATATAGAATAGACCACGTGAAGGGACAGAACTCGGTATTTTTTGCGGGAAAATGTACGGTTTTCGTAAAATTCCTAATTTACGCGGGCGAAGCCGCACGGGACATCTAGTTTGAAATATATTATAGTTGATGTTCGACTTCGACCCCACTCCCCAGCTGTTTAATAACCCCCTATGCAAAAATCTTCTATACATAATATAATAAAACTGTAGTAATGAAAATTCTGTACTTATAAAGATAATGTTAAAAAAATAATAAGCGGGGGGTGTCACTACAATATCGCTATAGAAGCCAAAAATGTGGTTAGTTTTTTTGTCTGTCTGTCTGTCTGTATGTTTCACTATCACACGAAAACTACTGATCCGATTTGAATGCGGTTTTCACAGATGTATTTGTCTTCTTCCAACTTAACATCTGGTGATAAAAAAATTCTCCCCACCCCTCAAAGGGGACGAAAAAGGGAGTCAGATTTTGTATCAAACTTTTTTCTTTAACACGAAAACTACTTATCCGATTTGCATACAGTTTTCGCAGATATATTTGTCTTCTTCCAACTCAACATCTGGTGTATAAAAATCCCACCCTCCCACCCTTCTAAGGGGACCAAAGAGGGGGTCAGATTTTGTATCAAACTTTTTTCTTGCACTTACTTCATAATATTATTAACTGTGTTTTCTAACTTAACATCTGTTGATAAAAAATTTCCCCCACACCTCTTAGGGGACAAAAGAGGGGGTAATATTTTATATCAACTGATGAAGTAGAAATACTTTAAAATGGGAAAACAACGTTTGCCGGGACAGCTAGTTTAAAATATGTAAGAAATGTTTTCTGTCTGTCTGTAAACATTGAAGTTTGAAGTAAGCGTCCCCCGAAAGCACCTCTAGTCTGTCGTGCAAATGCAATTTGCAGTAATGTAGCAACGAGAACTACTTACCATATAATATTATTGTATTATAATAAAAGTTGCTTTATGACGGGTACTACCGCGCGCTATTTAAAGCTAAAGTCCACGCGGACGGAGTCGCGGGCTCGCGGGCAACAGCTTGTATATTATAATTGTATGTTCCTTAAGTATATTATTAATAACTTTACTTTGCAGACTCTAGACCTTAAATCATTTTAAAAATAAGTAAGTGTATAGTCGTAGTCTCAGCATTTCTTTGCAAATATTTAATTGTAGGATGTAAACAACATCGGTTAGTTCAAAGAAAAAGCCTGTGCCTAAAAGTTAAACGACTAAAACATAATCACGTCAAACAATAGTGCGATGTAGATACCTAACAGTGAAATCTCTTATTGACTAGAGTACATTTACAAGTATTATGCAATGTAGACGACCAGCAGCGACATCTATTATTTATTAATTATTATCAAATATCAATAGGAAAAAATAAAACCACGTTTGTTGTATGAGAGCCCCGCAAAATATTAAATTTATTTTGTTGAAATAGGTACATGATCGATGAAAATTTCAACTCTCCAGCTACTACCGTTCTTGAGATACTTCCAAGAGACAGATAGACAGACAGACAGACGGGCAGCTGACAGACAGTGAAGTCTTTGAATAGGGTTCCGTTTTTACCCTCTGGGTACTGAAACCTAAAAGAAATACACCAAAAAAAAAGAAAGAAAAAATGAACTAAAAAAAACAACGTAAACCAACTTACAAAAAGAAATGAAATCCCACAAAAAACATTTTCATGTAAAATGTTGCCAAGATGAGAACATAATATTATTATAGTTCGTGGTGTCAAAAAGTAGTGAAATCTCATGTAGAGCCAAGTTTCTAACCTTACATACTTAGCCCTAAATCTAAAAACCTTAATTTTACACCAAAGCGCGGCAAAATATTTGATAATAATATAATGTGTCAGCCGAACGAGAAGAATCTAAAAACTCTACACATTAGTCAAAATCGGTGGCTTGGCCATTTTGTTATTCGGCAGGGCTTTGAACTTAATATATCCTAACTAAAGAAAAATGGCCAGGCTATCGATTTTGACTAATGTGTAGAGTTTTTAGATTCTTCTCGTTCGGCTGACACATTATATTATTATCAAATATTTTGCCGCGCTTTGGTGTAAAATTAAGGTTTTTAGATTTAGGGCTAAGTATGTAAGGTTAGAAACTTGGCTCTACATGACATTTCACTACTTTTTGACACCACGAACTATAATAATATTATGTTCTCATCTTGGCAACATTTTACATGAAAATGTTTTTTGTGACCGACCATCTTGGACTGCATGAAGACCAGGGAAAACGGCGTTCTAGACCCAAGAATAAATTCTGTGAAAAAAAAAAGGTCTTTCAGCGCTGCTACTTTCACAGTGAACTCTGTACAAGGAACACATATACACCCTAAATTATTATCACTTAGTTTTGTTACACTCTGTATACAGGTTGCAATTCCTGCCAAATTTTTTCCAGCACTTAGGTATCATAAGGAGAGTACATTTAACCAAAAAAATATGAATAACATGATTGACATGAATTTAACAAAAAAATATTTCGGCAATTATTAACTAAGCAAATAGCACCATTTTGACCTGTTATGTCAAAATATCTGTGCACGGTGTTTTGCCTTTTACGGCCCATATTTCTTACTCCAAAGTCCAAAACAATAATGCACAAATCTCGCACAAAAAAGCTGGTGATCGGAAGTCGGAACTCGGAAGTTATGACATGCGTTAGCATTCTATATAGTTTGTGGTTATGACGCTGCGAAGTGCGAGTGAGCGAGTGAGATTTGGTGCACCGACCGACCGTGCACGACGCGACGTTGCCAGCGTCGAGCTGGCAACGTCGCATACTTGATACCAGAAAATAACGTTATATTTAACGTTATATTTACCGTTATTATTATAACGATATTTTTTCGTTATGTTACTAGATATCGTTAAAAAAATAACGTTATCTGGCTACCATAATGAAAATAACGTTACATAACGAAATTTTTTCTGTTATTTAATAACGTTATGAAGCCCTGATATAATCACGATTCCGTGATTATATTGATGGTGTAAGCGGCCGAATCGCAGAATCATGATTTTATGAAATCCACACGATACTGGGGGGCGTGGCTTCCACAGATTATGCGATCTCGTATTTAATCTGTGCTCAGTATTCAGTTGCAAATAGTCGTGTTCGTTTGGTTTTTCAACTGCGCATGGGCGGCTTTTTTCGCAGTTTGGCAACTGACTGTCAACTTCATATTTGTGTCATGTTCATACAATTTCTTTCAGATTTTAGAACATGACACTTGCATGACACTCAGACTGACACTAATAATTTTTAACTTAGCGCATGCGCAATGTGCACTAACAATCAAACGAACACGACTAATATAGCAGAAAATGGTTTTAGCTTTTTTATATACAGAATTCGTAAATTAATATAATTTTGATAATAAATATACGTAATAATTAGATAAGGAATTATTTATGAGTTGTAACAATAATTAGAGCCTGATAACCTCAAGGAGTTCATTTTCTTTTGTATGAAACATGCCTATCTCTGTGGAACAACAAAAAATCAAATCTTTCCTTTTTATAATAGTAGTGTAGATAGCTATTCTATCAGTAATAGACAAAATTACAGAGAAAATAATCATTGATCAAATATCAGATTTTTTGGAAAAACATGAGATACTATCTGATACTCAATATGGCTTCCGGAAAGGCCGCAGCACCGTGACCGCCCTCGAACGTTTCGCCGACCACATTAACCAATGTCTCGATTCTGGTGAACAGCTGATCGCATTGTTCATCGATATTATAAAAAAGCATTCGACGCACTAGACCATAATACCCTTCTATAGGCGAAAATGGATTATAGTTTTTATTTTATTGAATCGATACTATTAGACAATGCTTATACAAATCGTTTATTGCACACACCTTTATTTATACATCTTTATTCTTCATGCGGTAAAGGTTCGACTACAGTATCCGCCGACGGAAATACTACAGTATCGGCCGCCTGGAATTCTTCAGTCTGCGGCTGCAACTGTTCAAGTGCATTCATGGCGACGCCTTGTTCAAACTCTCTAGAAACTTTCAGTAAGGTCTTAGTGGTCGGCAGCGGCAACAACTTTTCTAAGTAAGTATACGCCTGTGGCGCTTTTTTGTAAAGAGCAAAGGCCAAACATTTGGTAAACAGGGACCATCGTTTACCTTTCGCTTTTTTCTTACGGTTGGAGATTTCCGTTTCAATGAGGGATTTCAGTAGAGGCGATTTGATGTTTTCTATGGCGCTTAATTTCTTTTGGGCTTCTTTTAATTTGGTTCTTGTTTCTTTTAGTTTTTGTGCCGTTTTCATACGGTAGTGTTTGACCAGGTCTGCTCTTAGCTTCTTGATTTCCTCATTGTCTACCCTTGTGACTGTAACAAAAAAGTCTTGCATTAAAATGTTGAGGTGTAAGTACTTATATATTTTTTTTCATAACTTTTGATGTAAGCAGTAAGCTGGGTTTGACATAACGCGACCAAATAACATATTCGTAGCCCGTAGGTTACACGCTCAATCTGGCATCAGTTCAGTCCATCAATCTGTGATTTACGCCAGATTCAAGTCCACGTCCATCAATCCGTGGGTTAGACATTCACTTTTTCGTCAATCTTTACCAGATTGATGGATCAGATTGATGAGAAACCGAACGTGCAACCTCCGACAGCGACAGCTTGTTATTGAATAAATAACAAAAATCCTCACCTGGTAGCTTTCTCATAGCCCTTGAAGTATGTTTAGCCACAGCTGACGGAATGCTTGAAGTTGCGGGACCTGAAATGATAAGAAAAAAAAATACGCATGGATAAAATAAATTAAATATTTCATCACAGTTCTTGAGATTTGTTGACTTGTTTATACAAAAAAAGTGCGTAATATTATTCCGATTAACTAAAAACGACAGCGATTTGACAAAATCCTACAGTTTACGAAAACGACAGCTCGTATGAATTTTGAAAATAATTTCAAAATTCATATTATCCTTATATTGAGTCATCTACCATCAAAACAAATCAATTTTAAATTTTGTTAGTCTCGCTGCAACGCAAGAACGGCTGAACCAACTTGGCTAATTTTAGTTATGAAAATATATTCCTGAAAATTTACTTACGGTATACTAGGGCGTATTTTTACCGTTTTTCGGCACGAATGGGCCGGCTCGACCAGAGTAATACCACGGGCTCACAGAAAACCGGCGTAAAACAGCGCTTGCACTGTGTTTTGCCGAGTGAGTGAGTTTACCGGAGGCCCAATCCCCTACCCTTTCCCTTCCCTACCCTCCCTTATTTCCTTCCCAACCGCCCCTATTCCCTTCCTTATTACCCTATTCCCTCGTAAAAGGCCGGCAACGCACCTGCGGCTCTTCTGAGCTGCGGTGTCCATGGGCGATGGAAGTTGCTTTCCATCAGGTGACCCGTTTGCTCGTTTGCCCCCTTTTCTCATAAAAAAGGAGGAAATTGATACTCGGAAGTCGTAAAGTCTTTAACTATTTTATATACTAAGTTAAACTGAATAAATAACAAAAACTGTTACCTACCTGTATTCGTTATATTATAATAATAATATTTTGTATAACTATGGTTAGTATGTATTATGGCAGCTGATCGAACGCTTGAGGGTGTGGGACCTGAAATGAAAAATAAATTATCTGTCTACGCATATACAATGTGTCCCGACACCGGTGCCTAATCCTTTAATGTCATGATGTATGGCATATTTTATCGAAAAGTGTCTCTCAAATTTTTTTTCTCTCTCATGGTTGTAAAAAGGCATTTTAGTTTTTCTCAGGCTTTAACACTAATCTGCCCAATACTTCTTATGTAGTCCTATCCTATGAAGATAAAAAAGGTCTCATTTGATAGCCAAGCTTGTGGACTACGCTTACACAGTAATAAATTCAATTTACTTCTATGCTCTAAGTCAAATAATTTAGAAGTTATAACGATTTTCATATAAAGTATTGGTCAGATATAAAGTATGAGACCCAGTGAAAAAAAATCAAATGTGAGAGAAAAACAATTTTGACGTCCAATTCGGCAATACATAAAATTAAATTCACACACACACATTTTATACATTTAAGTATATTATAATATTTTTATTAATATTATATATTTTTTTTGTTTTCTTCATGTAAATTGTTTATTTTTGTTCTGTAATTGTTGTTAGCCGCAATTATTACTGTACTCAATTAATTATTAAACTCCCCCGTAGGACAGGCCTCGCCTAGTTTGGGGGACCGTTATTTGTTAAAATGTTTGTAAAATTATTATGGAGAGTAAAGATTTTTGTATTTGTATTTGTAAATGATCGAACACCGGTGTTGGGACTATAGTTAGGTTTATTGCTGGAATTACCACATTGTTCTTAAAATACTTATTTGTGTCCAACACACCCTAAACCAGGGCTTCCCAAACTGTGCGTCGCAGCGCCCCGGGGCGTCGCAATCATCCATCAACACAACCAAATTCATTCATCCCGGACAGTCTAAATCAGAAGCTATGCTCAAAACAGCAAGCGCAACCTTCACATTAGCCAGCCTTTCTGGCTTCAATATCTTTCATAAAATATATAAATTCTTTTAATTTTTAGGGTTCCGTACCCAAAGCGGGACCCTATTACCAAGACTTCGTTGTCTGTCCGTCTGTCTGTCTGTCTCCAGGCTGTAACTCAAGAACGGCAATAGCTAGAGATTTGATATTTTCAAAGATTATGTATATCTGTTGCCGCTATAACAACAAATACTAAAAATAAAATGAAATGAATATTTAAGGGGGGCTCCCATACAACAAACGTGATTTTTTTGGCCTTTTTTGCTGTCTCCATGCTGTATCTCAAGAACGGTAATAGCTAGAGAGTTGAAATTTTCACAGATTGTGTATATCTGTTGCCGCTATAACAACAAATACTAAAAACAAATTAAAATAAATATTTAAGGGGGGCTCCCATAGAACAAACTTCATTTTTTAAGCCTTTTCTGCTCTATATCAATAATGGCAACAGGTAGGTACTTGAATTTTCCACAAAATCCTTAGTTATACTTGTACTTTAATATTTAATAATAATATTAAAATAAAATAAAAAATTAAGGGGGGCTCCCATACAAAAAACACAATTTTTGGTCTAATTTTGCTCTATAATGGTACGGAACCCTTCGTGCGCGAGTCCAACTCGCACTTGGCCGATTATTTAATATTATATACTAAGTTACTTACTGAATAAATAACAAACATTCAGTACCTGGATTAATTATGTTAACATTAGAAGTATGGATAGCCACAGTTGATTGACCACTTGATTGTGTGGGACCTGAAATAAAAAGAAATATTCTAAGCATATATTGATTAGTCTATTGCTGGTATTATCACATTCTCCTTAAAATACAAAGATACACAGATAATACTAATACTTCATGTGTCCAACTGCACACTAGGGTCAACGCTAAAACTCGCGCGGGCGCACGCTCGCGTGAGTATAAATGAGAAATAGTATGGGCAGCGCAGGCGCGTGCGACGGAGCGCGGACGCGGTATTATATTATAATAGAATACGCCCAAAGCAAAGGTTGTTCCTTAATATAGGCCTGGAGATACTGACACAAAATTCTTGGTCATTTGTACCAGGCTGGCGGTTCTACATTGGTATAATTACGTAAAGGCAAAAAAGAAAATGATGGTATTTTTTTCGACTATCTGGAAATACAAGCATTTTTGTGGAACAAATCGTTCGACACTCGTTATTTATCCGACACGTTCGATTAACGCCCACGCGTTTGGGTCGCCAGTGCGAGCGCTATGATCATCATTTTCCTTTTTGCCTTTACGTAATTATACCCCTGTAGAACCGCCAGCCTGGTACAAATGACCAAGAACTTTGTGTCAGTATCTCCAGGCCTAATATCAGTTCTTTCATTTGACACTTATTTCATCAGTGGCCGCCCATGGCCCAAATTGCCCACTGCCCTTTCATAAGTCTCGCTAAAACGCGAGAACGGCTGAACCAACTTGGCTAATTTTAATAATGAAATGTTCCTGGAAATCTACTGACGGTATAATAAGAAGGAATTGATACGAAGTCATTGAGTTTTTAAATATTCTATACTATTAGTTACTGAATAAATAACAAAATGCGTTACCTGGATTCGTTACGGTAACATTAGAAGTATGGTGTGTGTGATGTGATGTGATGTGGCTAACATCAGGTTGAACGTTTGAGGGTGTTGGATCTGAAATAAAACGGAAATTATAATTACCAGGAATATTCTAGGCATATTATATTGATTGGTCTATTGCTGGCATTACCACAGTGTTCTTAAAATACAATGAGACATAGATAAAAATACTTCATGTGTCCAACACACCCTAAAATATTATTACATTATTGAACCAGAGTGCCGAATGTGAGTTTTTTGTTTGTCATTCGATCGTGAACGCGTTAAGCGTTTACTAAAATTTTCTATGGGATTTGTACAGCGCCACCTAGCGATGCTCACGGGAGTGAGCCCAGCTCCTATACAAAATCTTAGTAAACGCCAAACGCGTTCACGATCGAATGTCAAACAAAAAACTCACACTAGTGACTAGGCACTAACATATCTGTATTGTGGACAGTCACATGAATCACGAACACGACATTTGGGAACTAACTAGAGCTTGAGAGTTAACAACGTTGTGACTGTAAGTGCCCCCGCGCATTAGGCGGCCAGGTCGCTGCGGCCAACTAATTCTTCTATGATAATATATGTAGGTTGTAGGTGTGCATTAGGCGTCTTCCAGACAGACGCGGGCAGCGGTGGCGGTCGCGGCGGCGGTCAGTTGTTTGTACTGCCACCGCTACCGCGTGTGTCTGTGTCGTTCCTAGAACTTTCAAGTCATCCAACTGACCGCCACCGCTACCGCTGCCCGCGTCTGTCTGGGAGACGCCTTACGCGACCAGCGGCCAGCGGCCACTCTCTGGCCGCGCGACCAACGAAAAACATCGCGACACACACGCGGCCACTTGGCCGCCGCGGCCAACGAGATACGGGAAATTTGTATGAAATTACTCAGTGTGAGCGCACTGGTCGCCGCGGCCACACGTTTTTTGTGTGTACAGAATGGCGTTTTATACTGAACGTTTGATTTTAGAAATCACTACTCATACGGGTGTGGTCGCAGACGTGGCCGCAAAGTGCGCGGGGTGGCCGCAGCGACGTGGCCAGGCGGCCTGGTCGCCTAATGCGCGGGGGCCCTAAACGACTGTATATTATGTGTATGTAGTAACTAGCTGACCCGGCAAACGTTGTTATGCCATATAAATTATTAATTGTAGTTGTAATGTAGTTCTTTATTTGTAAAGAATATTTTATTGAAGTGACTAAATAAGTATGGCACCATGGCAGCGTCCATCACTGTCCCGTTGCACAAACAATAATGGTCGCCGTCAGTCTCGAGTTGAAAATTAATAATTTAGTATTATATAATATACAACACTTATCAACATAAAAAGTAGATAGTAGGCAATTCTCAGACCTACAGAATATGCATATAAGTAAAAATCTATCAAATCTTTTTGGAGGAGTAAGTTAACTAACATTGTGAATATTATGATAGGAGAACTTTATATACAAAGAGATAAGATAAGATAAATAATTAATATAATATTATAATGGTAACTTACCTTTTTTTTTGGGTCGGGAAATGCTATTACGCATCCCCGGCAGCGTTGGGGAAGGACCACCGGGGTATGTGGGACTTGCTACGGCCGAAGAGATGGTAAGTGGCCGCAGCTGTACCCACTAAAACCCGACCGTGTTCCTACTTCCGCGCAGGACGGAGACGCGAGGGTCTACTACATGTCTTCCGTGGCTTCCGTCCGCATAATGGTAACTTACCTGGACTCTGCCAAGTTAGGACTACTCCATTAATTTCCATTTTCTTGCAATTCTGGTCTTCAGATATACCAACGGGTGACGAACAAATAGGTGCGCTATAATCTTCTGTATCATCTATGTCTGCATCAGTCGCTGCGTTTGTTGCACCTGAAATTATTAATACTACTGTTTATATACTTGTATCTTAAGGTGATATATTGAAAACAACTGTCCTTTTTGACGTAATACTATAGGACCCTCAGAAATGTTACAAATCTGGTAACGAGATATAGGTACATATCTTCATAGCCTTATCTAGGTTTGAGAACTAGAAACACGATTAATGTATTTTGCCTCGATACATTTAATATTCGAAATGACCTCTTAAAAATTTGAAGATTATTTTTAAACGAAAATAGATGTAGGAAATTAGTCTAATTAATAGACACCTTTGTAACTCAAAATCGTATAGAAGCATTTTGCTTAAATGCTCCTAGTTATTTTTTAAATGATTAGGTATAATTACGTTTTGTCGCATGTTTTCCGAGCGAGCCGATAGCTTCTGGCCGCAGCGTATTCACGACTTTATAGTCATACAAATTAAGTATAAAATTGCCCTTGCGGTATAATTTATTTTCGATATATCGCCTTAAAACTTTAAGGGAACCATACCTACATTTTTTCATAGCCAGGTAAATCAGTTCACCAGTTTTACCATGAATTATAAAGTTTATAGCGTGGGGACCATACATTTTCCGAGACAACACTGTCCTACGTCCTCTTTCGAGACTTACCCCCTTACTAATAAACGTTGTATAAGCTTTGAATAGTTATACAGTGTTTTGTTCCTGTCACACAAGTGACATTTGTAATTGGATTGAAGAAGACAAAACACTGAATAATTACTATTCAAAGCTTATACAGCGTTTATTAGTAAGGGGATTAAAGTATTGCATATACTTTAATCCCATACTTTAATCGGCATACCAAATTATATTATGTCATTATAACGATTGTTGGTACAGTTTCGGAAGCTAAGACTTTCAGGAAATTTCCTGCTGGTTAAGGATCTATTTTCAAACTTTGATTATCTCAAATAGTTTTCAAAATATTAAAAAAAAACGAAACCCTTAAATTTTCTTTCGTTGTAGACCAGGTTTTGAGGAAAATGGCTCTTGTGAACTAGACTAGAAACCATGGGTAAAAGCTAGTAATAAATAATTGTAGTAAAATAGGGAGAGTGTACATGGTTACTTACCTGGATTTTCTATTCTCATTTCTTTGCGATTTTCGTTTTCAGACATATCCACAGCTGATGAACAAATAGGAGTGCTGTGACTTTTTTCTAAAAATATAATGATTAATGAGAATGGCTGAACCGATTTGGCTGATTTTGGTCTCAAAATAATTGATTGTGAAAGTCTAGGGAAAGTTCATAAAGGAGGGAGGTGACACGAAGTTCACCGGGTCAAAAAACTTGAGAGGTGTCAAGGGACACCCAGATGGAACGAAGTTATTTCTTATGTAGGTACAAAAAACCTGTATACACTCAACAAAAAAAAGAGAGAGAGACATAGAGAAAGAAACACGCGCTACTGCACGCACCTGCGTCTATCGTCCGAAGCTTCGTGCTATGAGACGATATTATTCGACGAATGACGATACACGCAGATCGTCCAATAGTATCGGTTTTAGCGCGAAGCACCACGCATATATGCGGCCGCGGCATTACAACAATAATTGCAAAAAGCACAGACATAGATCAAGATAGATACCAGTATCATGCCAACTTTTTGGTTTCGATTTATTCCGTCTAGCCCCCTTTCGCAACGCGCGATAAGGAACTTCGTTCTAATAATTGTAGTAAAACAGGGAAAGTGCACATGGTTACTTACCTGGATTTTCCATTATGATTTCCTTGCGATTTTCGTTTTCAGACATATCCACAGCTGATGAACAAATAGGAGTACTGTGACTTTTTTTATCCTCTGCAACTGTATCAGTCTGTGCGTTTGTGTCACCTAAAATAATTAACACTAAGTATAGTGCGTCAAGAAAGTGAAGAAATTAAAAAGTGGCAACATCGTAGTGTCATCCCTTTTTTAGGGTTCCGTACCCAAAGGGTAAAAACGTGACCCTATTACTGAGACTTCGATGTCTATCCGTCTGTCTCCAGGCTGTAACTCAAGAACGGTAATACCTAGAGAGTTGAAATTTTCACAGATTATGTATTTCTGTTGCCACTATAACAAAAATACTAAAAACAAAATACATTAAATATTTATGGGGCTCCCGCCTCGCATACAACAAACGTGATTTTTCAAATATTTTTTGCTCGGTATTAATGATGACAACAGGTAGGCACTTGAAATTTTCACAAGTCTTAATTATATGTGTACATTAATAATTAATAACAATATTGAAATAAAATAAAAATTTAAGGTGGGTGGTAAATTTAACATACAATGTTGTGTTGTGCAAGTTTCATCAAAATGGTTCAGTAGTTTTGGAGATAGAAAGTTTTAATTCTCAATTACGTACAATTTTGAAGTCGGTTTTATCTTTTTAAAATACAGTTATAATATAGAATTTGTTGTATGTAATGATATGACACCTCGCATATTTGTCCGCACCGTACGCGACGCATTTCATGTACTATGCGGTGCGTACGCCGCGTACGGTGGTGACAAAATTAAATAAGTGCAATCTGTATTTGGTTCTTTAAATAATACTATGAGAGCCCTATAATATAATAAATCTGATTAGTTTGCTCTAAAAGAGCTGCTGCTCAATACCAATAATTTAATTATAGTTATGTCCCTAGTTACTTTCATTCAATATGAATAATGCATTTTTCTCTATTTTAATTTCATTAATTTTCTCTCTGCAGTAAAGATGAATAATAATTTAAATAATATTTTTAATGTGAATTTTTTGGAAAATAAATTCTTTTGAAGCTTACTACCTTGGTAATCTTAAACATATTAATAATATGTATTATAATATAATACTAAGACATTTGTGGCCAAATAAGTTAAAAATTTTAAAACTATAAAGGGAAATACTAATGAACTAGTCATCACAGTATTATTGCCAGCCAAAGTATCACATAATAAAATAAAATAAATAAAAAATACCTTTTTATTCAAAACAGGTATCATGAATACGTAGATGAATACACTAATATAGGTACTGTGTATGGGTTGTTGCTAACCATAAATAAAATATTATATTATGCTTACACTTTAAGATTCAGTTAAGTCGTGGATCATATTCATTAGTTTGTGAAATAAAGTCAGTTATCATTTATCCATCAAAGGGAGCGGTTTTATGTTATCATCCTCAATCATTCTCCCTTTATTATCATATCATTCTTTATATAATATTGGTGTAAGGCAGGCTGCAGCAGTAGCCCCTACATACTATTTTAATACAAATAAAGCCTTTGAACTTACATTTTGATGGTTCAATTCGTTGAAAATAATTATGTTCATCCATAAAATTGTAGGTGGTGGTTGCAGCGGTGACTCCATTTTCAACTGTAAAATCAGAAAGATATAATATAAAAACCTGTTAACTCGGTGTAGGTTTAACAAGTAAAATAATGTATAATAAACATATACTTCTATTCAATATTATTATTCACTGTGAAAAGAATTCAACCTCATTTTAAATGGTTGTCCACAACCGATGTGATCACAATACACAAAGTATATTTTGTTCAAATATTTTCAGGCTTGTAAATACAAAGGCATTACATTTGAAAATAGCCAGTTATTTTGTTGGTACTGTATGTTTACAGTTCGAGCTATGTTTGTGTTCAAACAAAATATATATGTACTTACCGTGAGGTTTTACATATTTTATGGTATTTGGTAAATGCTTCTCGCCTGGAAAATTTTCTAAAAGTGTATCACTCAGGGGTGGGTTTGGGAGATGCAGGGTAGGTATGGCAGTTAATTTTAGTTGTGAATTTTTGGAATGGAAGTGATTATCAGAAAAATGTTTGCCGCATACAAAGTGGGAATAATGTAATTGAGCAGTAGTTAATCTAGCCAACTCTGGAATTCCAGCAGCTTTGACCCATTTCTTGCAACTGAAATAATAAGTAAATGTGGTAAGTAAAGTACTTCTGAAATGAATTGAAGTAATTAATATTAATCAAACTTTTAGCATCTGTTACGGTCCGGCTGCACCTGCGACCTGCGTCTATCGTTTGAAGCTTCGTGCGACGAGACGATACTATTGGACGATACACACAGATCGTCCAATGGTATCAGTTTTAGCACGAAGCACCACGCATATGTGGCCGCGGCAATACAATATGTTGTAATATAAGTACAATACAGTTGTATACAAAAAATATCAGATTTGAGTGATTTTACACATATTGTATACAGTATATCTTTAGCACCTGCACTAAGCTAAGCCTGTCCTGCAGGCTGCAGATCACCAATATAATATTTTCTATTCTTTTAGATATATTATAATTTTATAGAAGTACTATAAATAAAATTATATAAGTAAGTAGTATTTTGTTTGTTTGTTAAATCTTCTAACATAAAAACATGATTTCCATTTGAAAAACAAATACCTAGCCTCTTTTTTTCACGATGGGGTTAGACAAAAATAAAAAAAGACTATAATATTAATATGACCTATGTAATAAATAATAATACTACACAATAATATACTTATTACATTTATTATCTAAATTTTTTTGTCTGTATAGTTATACTAGCACTAGAAAAAACCATGAAAAAAACTGAATTTTACTTACCGTTCTTTGTCAAGGGGAAATCTTGCTAATAAGTATTTCTCATTAGTATTCCTCCTGCAGATTTCACATTTTTTGTAGTTTTTTCCCATTTCGTAACAATTTATGGGTATCAAGAGTCTTCAACAAGGATTTTTAGCACAGTATAGCAAATTTTTAGTTTTTGTTAAATATGTTCTTCTTCTTCTTCTTAAATATGGCCCCGTAGCAGCACAGATTAGGGTACCTATTTAAAAATATATTAGAGATCATCATTCATCTCTATTGGCGATTCACCAAGGAGCCATATTTAAAAGAAGAAGAAGAAGAAGTAATTTAATAGCGGGAGCCGGGAACCAATTATATATATTCTAACCAGGCACAACATACGCATCTCTTTGTCAAGTTGCCAAAAAAAAGAAGAAAAAGAAAAGAATACTCTAATCCTTGTCTGTGGCCTGTGGCACAACCACAGATTAAGTATACATAGATGGATTCTTAGCTCGCCAGCGCGTGGCCATTTTATGCTTGTGTGCAATTGCTGTAGTGTGCGTGTAGGGATGGCGTATATCGATAAAAATATAAAATTAGACTACAGCTATCGACCAAGTCGACCATAACTTTATGTTATAGATTTTTATTAAACGACATCAAAAAAGGAGGTTATCAATTCGACCTGCATGTTCAATTTAGGATATATTATGCTCATTAAATTAGAAGTCGCTTTCAATTTGGTGAAAAGGTATTTTTTATCTATTTATTAAGTGTATGAAAATACTTAAATACAGGGTGCAATTAAACCTTCCTGCCAAATTTTAATATATTGATCCTTGTTCAAAATAAAAATACAGGTATTTTTCTTTTAATATAGTCACTCAGTACTAAAATGTTGAGAAATAGCTTCCGAAAGTTATCCTAAAAAACACTACAATTAAAATGGACACTACGCGTCGCCGGCGAGTGAGCGCGCGCGCGCCTCCCTCCCTCCGTCATCTGAGGGATGACGCCCCCACGTCACCCCCGCTCATTCCCACCGCCACGAGTAACCGTTCTGCATCGATTTTAAATGGGATAAAATATGTCATTAAAAAAATAACACCCAATTTTTTTTGCTAAATGACCTCTCCTAATGATACCTAAGCCCTGGAAAAAATTTGGCAGGATGGTTTAATTGCACCCTGTATAAACAAAATATTTAAGTATATAATTACACAAATAGTTAAAAATATACATAATATGTATACTCCATAAGCCACGAAAGCTTGTCCGGAGTGTAATAGCTAATATTAATAAAATCAACAGTTTTTATAAAACACAACAGAAGAACAAAATATATTATACTTTATTAAACTTAATTACTATTTACTATTATGCAACTATTTTGTAGAATAACAATTATTATTATCAAAGAAATATAAGAATGAATCTCAGTCCTACTTATTTAAAGTAATTCCAAAAACGCTTAGGTGCATTTCTTTACCTATTAAAATATAATTATGTAATAACATTTATACAGAAAAAGACTTAAAATAGATACTTCGACGCCCCCTGAATAATTATATTATAATAATAATAATTAATAACCTAAGTGGGACTCTAGAGTCTAGACGATCAATTTTATTGTGCAATATCACGGTGTGTGCAATCAAAATCATAGAGCACTAAACCAAATATTATTCTTCACTTTCAATCTTATTATCAAATTAATAATTGAAAATAATTATTATCTTTATTATAGGTCTCTCCGTCACCACCATAATATTGAACTCTTCTTTAAGAGCATTCCAATAACCTGAAAAAAATAAATGGTTTAGTATAATAAATTTCAAGAAGTATCTTTATGTAACGAATTGAGTACTTACAGGGGGGAGGTGTGAGAGCTGTTGATCATGCAATTATTTTACTCTCCGTTAGAACTTTCTTTATTTCAATAAAATCATTGTTTCAAACTTACGTTTGAAATGATAATTCCAAATTCCAATATTGTGATGCCTTCATAAGGGAGTAAGGATTAAAAACTTGCATGAAACTTGCGTCTAAAATATATATCTGTTTGTCGTCTATTTTGAAGCATTTTCAACCTGAAAAAAAATCATTTAGTCCATGACATTATTTTTTTATCGATAAACTATAGTTCAAGTAAGGCGCATCCCTAAAATACACGTAAAAAACTATGCAATATTTATAGCCAAATTATTACTTGATGTGACATTTTTATCACTAATGCCGTATATAGCATGATTAATGGATTATTATACTTATAAATTTTCTTTTTTAGCTTACAAAAATACCGATTGATAAGCCCAAACAACGTTGTTGAAAACTTACGTATGTTATGTTCAATCCACGTGTTTGAGGCATTCCTTGGCCGTTTTTATGGTTTATTATATAGCGGAACCACAAAACGCAATATTAAATTGTATTGAACGTTCACTAAACACTTTTATTACCACTTTTTAAACATGAAATATGCAGACCTACTCCTTTGTTATGTTCTACTAAGTGGGACATAACATTACAGGCTTTTGACGTTTACACACCGATATGAGCTTTCTCTTTCACCCAAATTACTACATCGTTAGTTAGAAAGAGTAACATTATCAGCTGTCAAAATATAAGGCGGACTCCTATATTATTATTACCTCAATGGGCACAACCATAGACTTATAATATACTGACGTAAAGACCACCTGACAACCCGAAAATGCGTGACGATTTTCGATCTGTCAATGTGTGCGTGTGCTAGTGATGTATCTTTTACTATCGATAGTATAGTCCGTTCCACAGTGTATTTTTTGTCCAAAAAATTGGCCATGCCTTTTTTTTGGAAATCTTGAACAGAAATGTTATGTAAGTAATTTATTAGTATTTACATGTGTTAATTTCTTATTATGAACAATAAAAAAACACTTTTAATTTTTTTTCAATAAAATTAAAAACTGCCATAACTTTTTAAATATTTACTTAATTGTCTTCTTGATTATTCTGATCGACAATAATAAAAAAAACACATAATTTAACCTGATTTACATATTTCTTAAATAAGTGTTTAAAGATTTACTTACGATTTATGTTTTTTTTTTCTTTAATTTATTATGAACGTATTTCTAATTATTTGGATTTTACAGAATTGCTACTTAAATGTACAAGAATTCGTGTAAAAAAATTTAGATCCAAATAATAAAGGGCACCGAAGTTAAAGGCTTCTAAAGTTTTCTTGGCAACTATGGTTTTAGGGTTGTCAATATTCCTGTACCAACATTTTTTACTCATTTGAACTTTGTTTTTTTTGAGCATATAAAAACCTACTTCAAATATTATTAAACTATGTGAACTATGCGGTGACAACCCTATCCAAAATTATATAAAATTGAATAACTCCGATGCCCCGCCTCATTTGGATCCCATTTTTTTTGGGTTATAAGTATCAATAAAAAGAATATTTCAGTCTTAGTTTCAAATCCAAATATGAAAAGACATGACGTTAAAAAAATTAAAACATAAATTTATAAAGTCAGTCATAAATACGTTATCTTGAACAAATAAAGCCTGGATGTTTTTCGCTATCGTAGGGCTTTTAAGACACTATTTAGACCAATTAATAAATTCTTAAAAGAATATCAAACTTTTGAGCTATAACTGTTTCTATGTTTTTTTCTGGAAATCATAGAATTTTTTTTTCAAGTACTAATTTGCATTCTTCTATAGGAATTGGGCAGTCAGGTACTCTCGTCCTGCATTTATAATCACAAATCCTATAAAATTAAGTAATAAAAATGGCATGGCCAATTTTTTGGACAAAAAATACACTGTGCGTTCGAGTTAGTTTACCTGAGTTTCTATGAGAAATAAATAATATACAACTTTGGCAGATTTTCTATTTCAAATTAGGTACCATATATTTTATTTGGCAGAAAAAAAGGTGACGATTGAAAAGTATCTAAGACACACATTGTCGTTTGGGGTGATTTTTCAATCGTCGGATATGTTATGACATGAGGTTCTTATAAGGGTAAATAATATACACAATATAAAGTTACTTATTTATTACTCAGGTAAAAGCTATCTGAAAAATCAGCCCTTACATTATTAGAAATGCAAATATAATGTTGAAAGTAAACAACACACTTAGTATTTTATTTATTCTTAAATTAAATACATATCATAATACTCTTACACACCTATTACATTTTAGATTGGTTTTATGTTATTGTTAAATACCGATAAGTATATCGATAAATTTGATTCAAGCACTAGCGTATATGTAAAAATTTTTTATGAAAATTTTTTCTTCAAAAATTGTGTAATTTAAGAACAATAGTACCTTTAGTTACGCAAAATATGAAAGTAAAAGGGAGGATTGATATTATTTTATTTGAAATACAGAACTAAAGACAGAATATAGCAAAAATAAACACATCGTAGCAATTAGGACATGAAGATTAATTACCTGTGAAATGTATATTTTTCAGGATTATTCCTATGATTTACACTGCAATCACTCACAGAACAAGTTATCATTGCTATATATAATAGTAGTTGTTAAAAATAACAAACGATTTAAACAATAAATTTCAAATACTGAAAGGGCACAAAAACGCGTGTCGACTTGTGACGACCTGTCAAATAAAAGTGGTTACAGTTCACATTAAACTGCCTCTCTCTTTTCATCTTGTTATAATTCCATAAAGGATTTTCTTCTCTCTCGCACTCTTTGTTCGTCTATGCATTCTAGGTTTATGGGCACAACCTTGGCACAACATACGCATCCCTGTGTCAAGTTGCCAAAAAAAGAAGAAAAAGAAAAGAAAGAAAGGTACTCTAATCTGTGGCGGGAACCTTGTATGTTGTGAGTATAGCATTGAGAATTGAGATCACTTGAGATCTCCTTGTGAGTATAGTATTCGTTGCTTGAGATACTATAGTATAGTATTCGTTGGCGGGAAGTGGGAACACAAGCGGGAACAAGCGGGAACCCCGAACTCCGAAGCATGCTGAATAATTAATCCCAAATTAATCCTCTATAATGAATTAATCCTAGCAGAAGGAAATAAAAACAGAGTATTACAATTTCAAAATAATAAGTGAAAATTCGTAGTGTATGTATAATGGCTGAATTGCAACAAGTGAGGTCTGAGGTGAATAGTGCATTTAAATTAGGAGGCTTTACGATACGACGAGATGCAAGCACCTTTGTAGCTGAACAACTCTTGGATATGAATTACCAGGAACGCAAAAGAATGATCGATAAACTCTTATCACATCTACTTCATCAGTGTCTGTCACAACCTGTTTTGGAAAAGCAGCATTTGGAGGTCGCTTACAGGGAATGCTCATCACTAGGACTCGAAGAATCTGAAACAATTCTCAATATTATTGACGCTTTTAGTATCCCAAAAATTTATTACGACAACGAGAGAAAAAAATTCGTAAAAGACGCCAGTTTTGTCAAGAACCTATTTCCGGAACCTAAGTGGAAAGCTCAACTGTTCATCGACAGATACACTATTATTTGGCAAAGGACCATACGAAATAAATTGTTTGCTGCAGAAACATTGCCAACAACAACAGATGAAAAAAGATTTTCGCTGAGAAAAATTGAGGTGCTTCTAAGCAACTCAAGCCGTGTAGATGATGTGATTGTGTTAGGGTTTCTTACACAGCTAACTGAGGGGAAGTTTTACTTAGAAGATCCCACCGGTAGTGTTGTGCTGGACATGACACAAACTCGGTATCATTCTGGATTGTTCACAGAGAGCAGTTTTGTATTAGCTGAAGGCTTCTATGAAGACAAAGTTTTACATGTTATGGGCTTGGTTCTGCCACCATCTGAGGTCCGATCGATGTCTTCCCCATACTTTGGAAACATCAACACTTTTGGAGGAAAATCCAGGACATTGTTGAAAAATTCACAGAATTTGCTCAAATTGGAACAAGACAATGAGGATGGGATAATAGTATTTCTTTCTGATGTTTGGTTTGACAATCTAAAAGTTATATCAAAGTTGAAAACACTATTTTCAGGATTCAATGAGTTTCCTCCTATAGCTATAGTGTTCTTGGGGGAATTTTTATCCTGTCCCTATGGATATGAACATAGCACTCAACTCAAAGCTGCATTAATAAACTTGGGAGATATGATATACCCTTTCACTAAACTAAGAGAGTCATGTAAATTTATTTTTGTACCGGGCTTAGGAGATCCAGCTGCACCAAATATTCTTCCGAGACCTCCAATACCTTGCATTGTTACCAAAGACATAAGCAATAAATTAGGAGATGCTGTTATCTTCACTTCCAATCCCTGTCGCATTCAATACTGTACACAGGAGATTGTGGTACTAAGACAGGATTTGGTTACAAAGATGTGTAGAAATTCAATACATTTTCCAGAAACTGGTGATATACCTGATCACATTACAAAGACATTGTTAAGCCAATGTACATTATCACCATTATCTTTGGGGGTTCAGCCAATTTTCTGGAAACATGCAGATGCCTTGAGTTTATATCCAATTCCAGATTTGGTTGTGATAGGTGATCAGTTCCAACCGTACACAAGAAGTTACCAGAATTGTCAAGTTATTAATCCTGGATCCTTCCCACATACAGAATTTTCTTTTAAAGTGTACATTCCATCATCTAGGACCGTGGAAGACTCAGAAATACCAAATGACGATAGGTAATATTTAAATTTAGTTTTAATATTATATTATAATGAACAATCAATAAAGAAATGTTATATTATTTTAAAACTGTTTTTCTTAAAAGTTACATTTTGGTCTATAAAATGTTTAGAATATTATCTAATAATAATAATATAATAATTTGTATGTGCGCTTCACACCACATCAGTCTGGCCCCGTGCTAAGTACCTGAAAGACTTGTTACAGGTACCAGACGACGGAAATATTATATTTATTATTATTATTACTACACATCCATGACCCAGGAACTTTTTGTTCCGTCGGCGGGATTTGATCCCGCGACCCCCGGCTTGAGCTACCAACAGCCAACCAACTGAGACACAGAGGCCGTCATACAAGGTCGACCACAGAGGTTGTGGTATGAGATCTCACCGCAAAATCCTGCATGTATCGTTTTTTTCGATGAAATATTTTTTAAAGTAATCTTTAGAATGTTTGGAATGGATTAAGGTTGGGTTGCCTTGTTAAAAGGGTCATTCCATCGTTTCGGGTGTTACATTTGTTCAACCAAAGTCAAAATTTTAATGTATTTTGAAATGATATTTCAACGATTAAAATGTCTTATTCTCTACATTTTTACTTGCCCTAAAATTGTAGAGTAGGAATAATAAATTTTTCATCATACGGCCGAAAGTTTGAATTTCTTCCCTTGTTTGCGGGAACCGGAAGAAAGATGCATTTTTCTCGACTGCTCACAAGTCACAAGTCTTCCCGCTACCTATTTGAAATAACTCATTACCATGGTAACCGTGCAGTTGTTATTTCAAACCCATAATATTAATAATACACGCGGCAATTTTCGTTTTTCTTATATACGATGTCATTAAAGTTCATTAAACTTTCGGCCCGGGTATGATGAAAAGTTCTATACGCGCCACGGGAGGATAGCCGGACGTTTCAACCGACGCTTTTGTCACCGTCGCCTTCGGCTCGGCTGACAATATCGCGCGGGTTGAAATGTCCTACTTTCCTCCCTTGGTGCGTAATGTACTATAAGTCGAAAAGTGTGTGTTTCGGGTGTTTCATGCCTCTATGACCTAATCACTGTTACATTTATATGAAATTCAGCGAATTGTCTTAGGGAAATTTTTCTAAAAATTACAGGCCTCCAAAAGTATAATATTTACTATTGGCCTAAGATCCCACCCCTAAATCCTGCATACATATCGTTTTTTTTTCGATGAAATATACTTATTATTATGTAATCTTTAGAACATAATATGGAATGGATTAAGGTTGGGTTGTCTTGTTCAAACTAGCCGCAATTTTTATTTGATCTGAGGCCGCAAGTACCTCTAATTAAGTTTTTTGTACTTAAAAAGCTCACAATATAATATTATTTCATTAAAAAAATGATACTTGCAGGATATTTTAGCGGTGGGATCTTAGGCCATAATAATGGCCAGCCCATAATACCTACTAGCTCACTTATTAGTTTTTAGTTACATACCGTAATTATTCAGCAAAGTTAAATTAAAAGAAAACAAAAAAAAACAAAAATAATTGGAAATAAGATTTAATTGACATTACAGCTTAAAATTTAAATAATATTTACAGAACTCATTAAAATTAACATTAAACTTAATCTATATTTAGCAATAATATTAGGTATCTTATTGTTAACTGTGTGTATATTTAAAATATTTGTACAGGGTGATGTCAGGGCACTGATCTCTATACCTACTAATAGACATCAGTGTGTCAGGGTAGAAAAGTCAATAGTAAAATTTTAAATTGTGCAGCACCATTTTGTTGGCTGGATAAGTACTAGGACGGAATTCAGTAGCAAATATTTTATTTTTATAGCCTCTTAACTAAAGCTTTTTATATACTTTAGGCTAACAATATTTTTAAGGTTATTCTTTTCTCAGATACTTTTCAAAATAGGAGGATATTTTATAGGCTATAGGACTTTAATACTTCTGTTGGCTGATGTTATAAAATATAAAATTAATGAAAAATAAAATAAAGATTTTAGACTGTTAGGACCTCCGACCTCATAATTCAATCAAAAGGTAAATAAGTAGTTACTTATTTAACAAAATTCTTGGTGGATTTTTAATACTACATCATAAAGTTAATATACCTAGCGGAATAGAGCAACAAACATTCCTTTAATATAATAAAGTACTCTGTGAACAAACACGAGCTGTCAAACGTAACCGAAATTGGTTTTCATTTAAGTGTGAAAAATATGTGTACCTACGTATACACTTACACAAGCATGATTGAACATGAATTCTATGAGATTAAATTGTCAACCGGGCTGATGCGGGCTGATGGTCGTCAAAAAAGAGTGATGCTGTCATGTATCACACGTGTCTTTTTAACACGCAGTGTTACTGATAGTGACATCTCGCTTGCTCGGGCCTTTGTTTCTCTATTCCGCTAGGTATATTAACTTTATGTACTACATCCGTGACATTATTTTATGTCTTATAGCTGGTTTACACGTATTAAGTTGATAAGTATGTTTTAGCGATGTTAGTGGCGGCGGAAAAGGAAGATCTTCCGACCGAGCGAGATAGAATGCTCGGTTAGGCCGAAGCCCACTGACGTCATTTCAGACGTTGTATATATCTTGCTGTTCTCCGAAACTTCGATAGCGCGATGCAGGATTGTTAGGTGAATTGTGGGTACCGCCACACCACTCCCCCCCGAAGACCTGTGGTATTCTTCGATGCGCTTGTGTTGTCAGGTGTGGGCCGAAGCTACGCGTGCAATGACCAGGAGAGGGACCCCGTGCTCTGCTTGCTGACCGGTCGTTGTAGCCTATGGCTGCCCCGTTCAAGCCAGACCGGGTTCGACCGGCGCGGACGCCCAACGCGGCTTATGGTCGAGGCGACCCGGTTATGCTTGATGTCTGCTGACGTGGTGCGGAGGGGCGGGGAGTGTTGATGATTGATGTCCATGATGAAGGATGCGTGTTCTGTCGAGGGTCACCAATGTGGGAATAATGCGTGGAGGCCCAAAGGAAGATCTTCCGACCGAGCGAGGTGGTATGCTCGGTCAGGCCGGAGCCCACTGACGTCATTTCAGACGTTGTATATATCTTGCTGTTCTCCGAAACTTCGATAGCGCGATGCAGGATTGTTAGGTGAATTGTGGGTACCGCCACAATGTATATAAGTAGTTAACTAAATTTTAACTTAATTTTGAGTTGTTAATTGCATGTAAACACAAAATTTAGTAGTAAGTAGCAAGTTAAAATTTAGTAAGTACTAATTAGAATTTAGTTACTACTTATCTACTACGTGTCAATCAGCCATTACTCTTCAACATATTATTTAGTACTAGGATCCCATGAGCGAGTTGTAGGTGACTCCGATCGGTGCTAGAGCTACCAAGCACACTAGCGCCGCCGCGAACAGCACTATTATTGGCGCGTATACCCCCAGTAGATGCTTTCGGAACTTGGAGAACTGTGAAAGAACAAGAAGAAAGTTAGACGACTTTTAATCGTCATTTTATAAAAGCAGAAAGATTTAATGTGTATGAACTATGACCCCTATAGAGGTAACAACGACCAGAAACTATGCATTTTCGGTTTAACTTTAAGGAGGTCTACCTATTAACTTAACAAAAATCAGTATCGTTTGATGTGTCACGCACATGCGGCCGTACCAAGAAACTGTTTTGAGACTCAATCGATCGAATCGGAATGCCGCGTTCCACTCTTACAAACGAGAAATGACGTTGTTAAGAGTAGGACGCAGCATTCTCATTCGATTGTTAAGTGACTCGTGGTGTGTTAATATGAAGTCTTGTGTCTCGTTTCACGTCTTTGTAAGTTGTAACCTAATAATAATAACTCCCACACCGGTTTCGATGGTTCCGATGACGGTGGCCGGCTTCATTGAAACGGCTAGTTACGCAGGAGTAATTTTATAGTGCACAAGTTTGTGCGCATTACACAAGAGTGCTCTCTATTCCTTTTACTCTCATAACATAACCCAGTGGGACGGACGACCGACACGACTGGCGAGAGATTAGGCGCAGGACCGAATTTTGCAATGCAGGCTGATCACCTGATTGTCAAGCAAGTAAGATGATCCATGCGTCGGATGGGTAGTGGGTACATGCAAAATTCGGTCCTACCCAACCTTGTAAATAACATGTTTCCAACGCGGGAATCGAACCCACGACCTCCGAGTCAAGAGCCACGCTCGAAACCACTGGACCACGGAGGCGTTCAGACTGTAACTTAATTAAGCTTACCGGTGCATCAGCCCCATGCTCCGGTCTGGGCGACACGGCGGACCGCGGCAGCATGTCCTTCAACGGGAACGCGTCCACGCGCGCGCCCGCCACACGACCTTCCGACAGGCAGCCCGCTAGCTGCAAATAACAGTTCGTTTAGGTTTATAGTTAATATTGTGTAATGGGTTTACTACGAGCACTCAAAATAGTGTAATAGGCTTTTGTTTAATAAATCTACTAACAAGCCATTTGGACCATATTATAATACTAGTTTAACTAAATAAAAGGCCGAGCTTTGTGATGGTTCGCGTCGTCACACCTTTTTTTTTTTCCCCCGGAGGGGGAAATGCATTACGCATACCACCCAGGCGCAGGGGGCGACCCGAGCGGTGATGTGGGACTCCCGTAGCTAATGAGACCACGGTATACCCACTAAAACCCCCCCCCATCTTCCGCCACGCCGCCTTTTGTCGGGGCTACGGGAACGATACACACATCCGCGACCCCGCCAGCGGTCCGAAGACTCCACGATGGGCGCACAACACGTGCGCCCTCCTCCTCGGCCCCCACCAGGCCGTAGCAGACGCCCCCCGAGTCTGCTACTTGAAGGCCATGTGGCAGATCAGGTCGCGTCGTCACACCTTGGCTAGTGTATTATATTCTTTGCCTTGGCTGAATGTTAAAGCACAAATCAATAGGCGTGATAGTTTTTCCGTAAAGTGTACCACTTAAGTAAATGAAAAAATAATGTAAAGGTTGTGGGATATACTAGGGCTCGTTTCGCTCGCCTTGATAATAACTTACGGAGAGTATGAGGTGCAATATGACGTGGAAGGCGACGAAGGCGGCCAACAGGAACACCGTCCAGGCCGGCAGCTCCGCCTTCTGCAGGTACACCGCCAGGAATATCGTCGCGACTGAAATAAATGAACAATAATAATTAATTGTTAGGAGATTGTTTACGGTGACGTTATACAGGATGTACAAAACTAAGTGATAAAACTTTAGTGTGTGTATGTGTTCCTGGTATAGAGTTCACTGTGAAAGCAGCAGCACTGAAAGACTAACATTTTTTTTTCACTTTTGTATGGGCAAGCGTCTGAGCGTCACGAGTTTTCTCATACAAACAGTTATACTCATAAAAGTAGTGTCCGACCGAAACTGATTTTTCAGCCGAAACCGAAACCGAACTTTCGGCCTTACTCCTAGTTTCGGCCGAAACCGAAACTTATGGAAACATTTAAAAATTGCGATTATTTTAATGATTTTTTCATTTTTTTTCATTTATTAACACAGTGTAGTAGTGCTCCAAGTATTATACATCTTATATATTATATAAAACTCAAAGGTGACTGACTGACATGGTGATCTATCAACGCACAGCCCAAACCACTGGACGGATCGGGCTGAAATTTGGCATGCAGGTAGATGTTATGACGTAGGCATCCGCTAAGACAGGATTTTGATAAATTCTCACCCCAAGGGGTTCAAATAGGGGATGAAAGTTTGTATATAATAATACTTCTTAACAGAGCGAAGCCGCGGGCAAAAGCTCGTTATAATATATAGTTTAAACAGAGAGTTAGGGTGTGTTAAAAATAAAACAATAATTAACATACGTAACACATATTTTTTTGACATGATATACAAGACTTACTCTTGGAAGTTGAATTAAGCTAAACTAACTTTCAGTTCAAGAGTCCTTTAGGTATAATACGTGTTCACAATATTTTAAACATAAATAGTTATTGTTGGAAATGTTTATTATTTTTTATTTACCACTTATTATCTATTTATCACAATAATCAGTACAGCACAATATAGTTAAACTTATCATAAATCATTAAATTATGAGTCTCAGTCTTAACATAGTTAAAAATACGAGTTTCCGTGGGGCCGAAAGTTTCGGCTATATTTTGGCCGAAACCGAAACTATGGCCGAAACTCGATTTTTTGGCTGAAACTGGCCGAAACCGAAGCCGAAAGTTCGGTGGGTCACTAAATAAAAGTGAAAAAATTGGTCTTTCAGCGCTGCTACTTTCACAGTAAACTCTCTACGAGGAACACGTACACACCAGTATCTAATATAATATATAATCAGTAATCACACTAGTTTTGTTGCATCCTGTATTATGAAAAATACGATGAATATATTTTATGTATAGGGATAAGTCGCCGCCGACGTACTAGATGGCGCGGGAATGTCCATATTCAAGCAATGATTTGAATCTATGTTGCAAGCGCCCGCGACCGACAAAATTCCACTTTATGACCTAGGCTACTTTGCTTCTTGCGGTAGGTTCTATCGTACCCGCAACTCTGCCTTAAGCGAGGAGTGGAGCACCATGGGGTTTTAGTGGGCTGTTGGATGACTAGCAGGGAGTCCCACATACCCTGGCCGATATCCCCAATTTGCCGGGGATGCGTAAAGCATTTCCCCGTCTTAAAAAAAAGGCTACTTTGTTTCACGCCACTACAAAATACAAATGCAGCGGCGGCATGGCACGTTAGACCAATGACGTTAGTAAATGACACTTATAGCCTAGCAGGGGTGGCCAACCGGTCGATCTCGATCGACAGGTCGATCGCGACCGTTAGTCCAGTCGAGTGGTCAGGCGAAAAATATAAAGAATTGGACCAGACTGACAGACCAATAAGCTAAACTATGCTGTTTCATTTAAGATCTCGAGAAGTACGAACTTGGTAGATCGCACAGGGTTTCGTTAATAAACAGTAGATATTAGGTCTAATAAAGTTAAGGCCACCCCTGGCCTAGTTCATAAGGTATTGCTAAGTAATTGAATTTGTACTTACTTCCCAGGATGTGTGCAGCGTTGCCGGCGAGCCAGTGCAGCCAGTTGAAGACCGGTCGGTGCTTGGTGCCGGGGTGAGGTCGGAAGAACGCTCCTATTGAAAGAATTGGCATAATATTTAGTGAGTTACGGATTTGATTTCGGAGTAGGTAGTTAGCATTATTAATGCTGCAACGGCCGCATGAGTACGGGTGCGTTGACCAACGCTAAAGAGAAGACTGCAATATAATATAATCATACCCTTATTCCACTGAATCTTATGAAATCTAGCGGGGGAGTGCTCGTTCATCAAGGCTCGCATACGAAGTATTTAGATCATGAGTATTGACTCCAGATTAGTGATGGAACCACAGGATGGAACATAATATAATTTGACATAATATTATTATAATGCCGCGGCCGCATATGCGTGGTGCTTCGCCCTAAAGCCGATACTATTGGACGATCTGCGTGTATCGTCCAATAGCATCGTCTGATCGCACGAAGCTTCCGACGATACATGCAGATGCGGCCGGGCCGTAACAGATAATTTTATTTTAATTACAAACTCACCAATAGGTTGTAAGAAGCACAATATGACGGTAACCAAGCCGGTTATAGCGTGCGGGTTGTCGCCCGTGGTGGAGTAGCCGCCCACCTCGATCAGGATCACGACGAAACCGGCCATCGTCAGCAACCAAGTTATCACCATCAGGATTCTGTGGTACTGCAAAAACATTTGTCTTACTCTGAATCAACGAAAAGTATCAAGTAAGGACCTGCAGGTTTACTACGAAACCGTTTTGAGACTCAAACAATCGAATGAGAATGCCGCGTCCTACTCTCCTATTCTCTCAACGTAATTTTTCATACCATTGTTTGAGTCTCAAAACGGTTTCGTGGTAGGTACGGCCCATTAGTCATTACTCATTACACATACGGAGTAGAATCTTAATAATAATTAATATGGTGAACAGTGATACCTGCCAACTTGTCAGATAACTGTTGCCAAGCACTTGGTAAGTTTATTATGGATCTGCTCGACCGAGGGCGCTGTCTCGCTACTCTTATTTTATAAAATAAGGGGGCAAACGAGCAAACGGATCATCTGATGGAAAGCAACTACCGTCGCTCATGGACACTCGCAACATCAGAAGAGCTGCAGGTGCGTTGCCGGCCGGCCTACTCTACCCGTTAGGTGTAATCAATAATACTTTTATTTTAACTGGAATCGCGCACAATTGACAACATTTCAAAAATTTTAAGCCTTAAAATAAAAAATACCGTTTCTTTAGTTTCTTTTCCTGATATCAAAAAAATATTCAAAAATTTTTTATATTGCTTATTTACTGAGAAAATAAAGAAAAACTGAAAAATACGCTGTGACGTCATACTTACGGCATGTCAGACATTTTTTCTTTGCCTGGTGTAAGAGCGTTTTAAAAAAACATCATGAAGCATAAAAAAAAACAGTCACTGTCAACAATGACATTCCTACATACGAAAGTACCACGATGACATTGACAGACCGACAGACGTCCTAATAAACGTAACAAACTTACACTGACATATTTTTTCTTTTGTAAACTGTAATGGAATTAACCGTTCAGGCGTAAGTATGACGTCACTTGGCGCTTACGTCTCTTTAGAATACGAAGGATTAAAATCAATTTTTTAGGTATCTTAAAAACATAATTTTGAAAAAGCAAGAAACACGTGTCGCCTTATTTTAAGTTTACTTTCTTATAAAATAATAAAAAAGCCATGTTAAAATTTTGAAATGTTGTTAATTGCGTTTTTGACAATGGTCCTATTAGTTCCTAACTTTACCCTTAAGTCTTTACAAACCTTACTCCTTGGGTGCAAGACCAATTTAATCACAGACCAATTTTTGTAAGGCCGTGAATCGTGATTTTGTAATCGAATGAACGAACCATTTTTTAGTTGAATGTTTACACTTTACATAATTAGGTATGTGAAGTACTATGCGGTACTTACAGCGAACCAAATATCCTTGCCGCCTAAGGTTTTGCCAACCCAAGTCTTTCTAAAGTACCTGAAAATTATAAAGTCATGCATCAGTAAACATTGTCTGTTTAACTGGGCCGGATATTTTATATTTTTATAAGTATAGGCCACTTAAATTTGGCCGCACTATGTAGATACGAACTCTGCCGCCATCCCAGGTCGCTGCTACCCCCCCTAGGATGCCATAGGATGCTGCCGCCCATAGGCCATGGCCAACAGCAGCTCTGAATTTATTTGTAGGCTGTAAATGCAGAGCTGCTGTTTAATGTTTTGCACCATAACACTTTAGCTTTAGCCAAACCTACGCGACCAAAACCACTGCGAAGCGGGAGCGTCTGCAACGAGGGATGTTCGCGTCGGCAGAGCGGGAATAATCTACGGTTTCGCACCGTAGTCGCGCGTGTGCACACGTTTCGCGTTGCACACGCTCCCGTCCCGCGTCATGCTCGCGTCAGGCGCTAAGTGATGCGTATTGGCCGAAGCCTTACTTTTTAAAAAAGAGAAATAATGAATATCGACGCACCTGGCGAGTAATATACCAAGCGAGGCGGATCCAATCCAGGCGGCTACCATGAAGCTCCCGTGCAGCTTCAGCAGCAGCTTGGAGGCACCGCCGGCGTTCCCCACTGACGCCAACGCCACGGGGGAGCCCGTCGACTCGTACACCAGAGAGTGGAACCCGACTCTGTTCTCGTCTGAAATCACGTAGAAAGTAATGTAAAAAAACTCGTAATCAACCAGCAATGACAGGTCAGGTAATACATCCGATGGTAAGCAATAGCTACCTCTGACATGATACTCACAAAACCAGAGGAGTTACACCCTACACGTGTAGGTGTAATTCCTCTGGTACTCAGTGTTGCCTTTCTTTACCTCCACCAATAAGGTTCCGCCCCTCTTAGGTCCCTAGTTTAAATGTTATCTAATCGCATGCATAAATCTTTAGTTTAAGAGAAGAGTACGTCGGCAGTTGCAGTAATGCTTACCCTTCATAGATTCTCCAGACACAACCATTAAATTGTACTTGTTGTTTGCCAAGTCGAAGGTCTGTCCTTTCACAACCGAAACTGCGTTCCTCTTGAACTTGCAGTACAGTTTGCCGTCGATCACAGAAGACTCTTGCAGCTGGACAATGTCCTGTGGCGAGTCAGATCTGCGCACATAGGGCTCCTCCTTAGCATAAGTCCAGGAGGTAAAGAGACTGACTCTTCCGTTATCATTCCTGACGCATTCCATGGCGCTGTCGTCTCCCATTTTGTTGTCCATACTTAACCCAGCGGCGATGTACTTCGGGTTCCCGGAACCCTGGATCTCGAAGGTGTATTGGTCGCCAGCAACGAATACAGCCACGATGGCCTTGCAAGTGCCAGTGGTTGCGCAGTTCTCGGGTACTCCGAAACATAGTTTCGTGTCTGCACAGCCTTGGTAGATTGTGTCGAGCGGCGGTGGAGTTGTTTTAGGCTTGAAAGAAAGACATAAAAAGTTATACAGTTTAGTTATCTTTTAATAATCTTCAAAGACTTGAATTTTGGAAATTCGTATGAAATTCAAAGCAAGCAAAAATACTTGATAGCAATCAGGTTTATTCTGGAGTTGGGACTGACAATTATTGACAAATCTCACCAGCTACTTAAGACTGCCTTAACTTTTAAAGCCTAGTTCTACCTTCATAATCATCATCTAGTGCCCTCTTCATATTGAAATTTCGCATTCGGGTTGAATTTCTTCCAGTGCTGGGCTAATTAGTTATACCTTGGACTCCATGATGACCGGTGGTGCGGGAGTGTCCCTGGGTGTGGTGGTGGTGGGAGCCCGGGTGGTGATGACGGTGTCGGGGCTGACCACCTCCACCAGCGGAGACTCGATGTTCTTCCAGAAGGTTGCGTAACCCTGGGCGACTGTTGCTCTGAAAAATAATAGATACAATAAGTTTTAGAGGGTCATCTAAATAAAGACTAAGACGATTAGCATTCGATGGCAGTCGACGCGTTGACATGTGCCGCCGCGATTGCGGGCCCGCAGCCTTCGTAAAATACAGTTTTGTATGTAAAAAATTAAAGCAAAACTCATGGCGCGTTTGCAGCTCCCGCTGCACCGGCGGGCGGCTGTAATTAATGTAATAATAATATGTTTAAAGTACGCTTCAATATTAGAGCGCTTACAGACGAACGTCTGTAAGCGCTACAAAATTTTTCTCTATGATTTTCTAATTTGTACTGATTTGACATATCTCAATTGCGTGAGACGTCTTGCGAATCTGTCAAATCCATACAAATTTAGAAATGCATATGCGTCGCGTTGCGGTAGTAAGACCCTGGTCCCTGAGTAGTGAGTTCCCTGACACACACTAACTTTTGCTTACATTCTGTACATAAAGTTAATATACCTAGTATATATTATATTAACTTTATGATTCTGTATCGATTACATATCGTACTCTCTTATGTCTTTGCCTCATTTTCTCTCTGACTGGCTTACCTAAACTCGATGCCTCCCAGGAAGTCCTGTGGGGCCTGCCAGACGAACGTGAGCGGTGGTTTGTCTTCGGGATTGGCGTGTGTAACGGTGTCGTTCTCGCCACGACAGTTAATGATGCGCGTCGCCACTACATCCGGGATCGACGTGAATTTGCCCACTATTTTCTCAGTGTCCTGAAATCATATAGGCTCGTTTTTACCGTACGGTTCGAAAGATTTTCTATGCGAGCGTAAAGTTGCGATCAATACTATCCCTTTAACCTCTTATTAATACAAATATTAATTTCAGGGATAAGCTTTTCCAGGAACATGACGTCATTGTCTAGTGACATTTCAAATGAGGATTATTTAAAGGGAAAAATGCGAAATAAATGCAAAATTCGAAAGTGTGTCTGTCTGTCTGTTACCTCTGCATAAACGAATTTTGGCGTAACGGAGTTGCGGGCGTCATGTAGTGGACTGAATACCTAATATTATTTCATCAACAAAGCGCCTCGTCTATATTATCTATCAAACCGCACCTGTATCTCCCTCGCCTGCAGTATAAACCCGCCGATGGGCAGCGGCGCGCCGAAGGGGCTAGCGATGGTGACATTGAGCGTGTCCCCCTGCCGGACCTGCGAGGTGGAGGGAAACAGGCCGTACGGGGGCACCGAGGTTTGCGGCAGGATGTCGCTGTGCCGCGGGATCTGGTCCAGACACGCCTGGAATATGATGTGTGGGGTTAGTTTACATGTATCTGCTGTCAAACGCCGATTGCATAGCTGCCGCAAGATACAGGGCTGGATTTATAATTTTTATGAGTAAGTATATATGCCACTTTAATTTTGCCGCCCCTACGTTAGAAATCTGCCGCCATCCTATAGGGCGCTGCCACCCCTATCTATGCTATAGCGCGAATACGCTAGAATGTGCGCGACCAACGCTGATTGGTCTCGACTCTCGCAGAAGTAAAGTGTGCGTTACGCTCTGAAATTAAGGTTGAATTGGTTATGTTCAGTTTTTGGTAATTCGTAATAAATTAACCCTAGGTAATGACTTACCACAGGCGGTGCACCCGAGCCATATTGGCGTGTGAGCCTCGCGAGACAGAGCAGCGCCGTCACCACTACAACATACTTCTCTCTCGGTAACATGACCGTCTGAAACAAACAGTTTTACAAATTATTGTCTCAGTTGGCGTGCCAGTAATTTTTTGTTTTTTGGTACAAGCTCCGAAAGCAAAAATCTGTTTGCATAATATAATATAATAAAGTGAATCATGAGTTACGTGACGAATCACTACTTCCATACAAATATCATAATGCGAACGTGTGTTTGTCTGTCTGTTACCTCTTTACGATGTTTTTTATTCCGCAAAATGTACGGTTTCTGCGCCATACCTAAACGAATTTTGTTGCAACGGAGTTGCGGACGTCATCTACTAGGCTCTATAGTAGAAAATGCAATGGTAAACTCGTGAAAGTCTAGTAAAATCACAATCTTACCAGAAAATTTACGAAATAATAAGAAAATGATTATTGAATTGTGTATTTTATTTAACAAAATGAGGCCAATCTTAAACGTTTAACTGGAAACCAAGGATCACTGGTAACAGCCATATTACTACATTTTAACGCTTGTTAGTAAACGCTTATGTAACTCGCATTATGTAACAAATCTGTATCCGAGTCAAATGTAAAATATTTTGAAAAGTATACATATAAATATTAAATACTGTAGAGAAGTGCACAGTATGACTTCATAGTCAGCGGCGTAGTGATATAGTGGCAGGAGGGCCTAGACAAGCGGCCTACCTACTTATTTGGTCCTCCAAACTTAGCCTTGGACCTCTAGCATAAAAAAATTATCCACCGCCGAACATATTATAAGCTCCTCGTTTTTGGAAGTCGCGGTTAAAACTTTTAACAAGAGAACCATTATGTACTCACAGTTCCAATGAGGATTTTTAATACTCTATTCGTCACCTGCCGTTAGGCGCAATGTAGCCTTAGACCTTAGGGTATATTATCGTGTCAAACCGATGATCTAAGGCTAATTAGTTAAGGGGATCTTTTTTACCCCAAGAAAATACGTTTTAACAACTCGGGGGTAGTAAAACTTTAGGGCGGGCTCCGGGATTCCGTGAGTTACCTGCGAATAACGTCCAAATTCCAATGCTCTTTTCGGTGGGGCCATGTACATGTCACCGACCAAACAGAGGTACAAACAGGGGTCAAGCGATCCTATTTTTTCGCCTACTAAATTGCCTCACCTAGCTACGCCTCTGGTTGCCCCGAGCTGAAGGTCGCTGGAGGTCCTTTCTCTCGTGCCCGCTTCCGCATTCCAACTTGCTCAACGTTTTACAATATCATTGTGGGAATATTTTAAACTATAATAATTTGTTACTAACAACGTAAAATACTTATACAATATAAGTATTTTTACCATGCAGCCAGAAGCGTAGCGTGTCTTCGCGGGGCCCCGTATAAAATTTGTTTGGGATAACGAAAGGTTGCCTTTTCCCGTTTCTCATATTTTGTGAATTTAATAAAAGAAATGGAAAACCCTCAACGTGCGCTAGCAAAAATTAAAATCTATTTTAATTTTTGCTGAGGGTCTTGTGGTCCGGAGGCCCCGTGATACGGCTTATACGGCGGTAGCTACGCCCCTGCTAGCTGAGGGTTTATCTCGCTTTAAATTTATTATAATGCGAGTTTCATACGCCGGTTCTTCTCGCCGGGTTGGTTACCGAACTGGTGGTAGGCAACACGTAGGACGTTCTAAAAGCATTTGATTCAAATTTATTCAGAAATGAATAAATTTTATTTTATTTATTTATTATTAATCTTAATTTTATCATTACATGTTAAATATAAGTACTAGCATTAAATATCCAAAAGTCCATCCCCTGTGGTACTAATATTAAGATTAAGATCGTGCCTATGCTAATCCCTGTTGCTGTCTTAATCTAATAAAATATGCTGAAAAACTTGACAGACAAGTATACAACAGTACATATTACGATTATACAACCAATACGGATTATAGTGTAAGCGGGCCCTTAGACAATCAATTTATAGCGCAATATATTGTACAATTTTATTGACCGTCTAGGGTTAATATTTAACGCCTTTCAATCTTATTGTCAAATAAGCTGTTCAATAAAATATTGTACAATGTCTAGGGGCCCGCTAAAGCTCGACCTTTACCTAAATACTTTTATTAATAAGGGGCTAATATCTAAATAATAGTGCATAGTCATAATTATTGCCATTTGCTCTTCCGCCTACTTATTTTTTACCTGAGGTTGTAACCTCGACCGCAATGAAATAAGTGGGAAGTATCATTTATACGATTGACTCACACATGGGCTTAAAAAGTATATAGAATAGGACAGTTTTTACCGTAGAAAAATGCACGAGAAAAACGCACGAATCCTGTGGGGTTTTCGTTAAAAGAAATAGTTTTTTCGACCTCTGGTCATCCAGGGAGATAAGGGACTAGGTGGTCACGACCCACTGGTTGAAAAGTACTGGTCTATGTATACCTCGAGGCACAGATAGCTGAGTAGACAGAACTAAGGAGTACCTCGACTTCAGACCATAAATTTAATATACCTAGAGGTATATTAACTTTTTGCTTCAGACAAACGGGTGAATATACGCGAGTTGGGCGCGAATGTCACTTTCAACATGTTTTAGGCTGGTTTTACAGTCACGCGTTTCGGCAGCGCCGTTGGAGCGCCGCGCGTTCGAAGATGTATGGGAGTAGTAGTTGCGTTTCAGAGTCGCGTGCTTGAGCAGCGCCGTTAGTCCGTTCGTTTTCTTCGTCATGGAACGCGCGCGCTCCAACGGCGCTGCCAAACGCTTAACTATAAAACCAGCCTTACAATGCTGAGTCGGCGCGCGCCGGCCGATACGATATGATACTATGTCAAACGTATTCGAGATCTCTTCTGAAGTGTACGGAGACCGTATCCGGTACATCGGTCTGATACGGTACCCCAAAATCAGGCCGGATCCGCTGGATTACCGGATCCAGTTTTCCGAATTGCAATCGCAAGGCACAATAATACAATTACTACAGAGTAGGAAAATCTTCAGTTTATACTTTATAGTCAGTTTATATAAGCTATTACGAAGTACGTATTTATTTAACGGCTGAGAAGACAATGGATTCTATAATGGCTGTTTACTTAACCGGTTCTTGAACTTATTAATTGCATTCTTGCTGATGCTTATACGTCATCATTATCATCAACCAAACCAATTTTCTGTTTTCATTCAACATTTATTTTTAAGGAAAATATAAACTCCTCTTTTTTGGAAGTTGTTCAAAATCTAAATGTAGTTCTTAGCGAAAAAGTAGAGTCACTTTTGTATACTGTAGCAAGAAAATGAGTTTCAAGAGTTCCTTAGTACAGAGATAAGTTTGATCCGCATGCGAAGTCCGCATTCGACGTAATATTGCATTGTTTGCACGGGTTTCCATAAATTATAATATTATAGCCGTATTCAGAAGAGAGATAAAGTTAATTACATTGACGTTAAAATTAAAAAGATTATAAAAATAAAGTTTAATTTATTAATTGATTGAGCCCAATGATATAAATACAAGCTGTCAAGATACAAGTATTAGGTCTTTACGTAGGTCTTTACCCTTTTACTCTTTATCTATGAAATTGTCGTTTTGTTTGATAAAAGTTAAAGATCTTTTTTTCGAACATATTTATTTCTGTTATTTAAAGTATGATTACCCCTACAATCCAAAGCGGATATAAACTACGCCACACTACAATCAATGTAAAAGCGGTGGCAGTTTATAGTTTATACATATTACCTATATCCATATTCTAGAAAAAATCAGTTGGATGGGTCACGGGAGAAAACAAACTCTTCAAAGACGTTTTGTACTGCCTCTCGGGATCGGGAATTGATTTTTTTCCCGTTAAAATTTGTCGAAATTTTGGAAAAAGTGCGCATTCTAGCAATGTAGTTAGCCTAGTCCAAAGGAATATTACAACACGTCTGGGACTGACCATGCATGTGGGTTTCCTCGCGATGTTTTCCTTCATCATCGTACGAGCGTCCGTATTATTTACTTTGAGATCTGAAAATATTTCTTTCAACCTGCACCCTCTAGAGTGCGAACCAAAGGTCTACCCACTAGACCACGGGCGATCTGTAGTTACCTCAAAGGGCCTTAAAATGATAAGACAATTACAATGCTGATGATGACGTTCTGCGAGTGAAAAACTATGCCGTGCATGCTTTTAACACGAATAATAAATATAATCGATCGAGTGCAATGTTCGCCCTACTTTTGGTCCCTTAACTAAAATATTCATACAAGAAACCTTTCTTACCATTGACCTCAATACGACGAAGCTTTGGGGTGGCGTGATACAATCAAATGTCAACTAATAGTGGTTATAAATAAACTGTTACTGTAGTCTGTAGTATTACTCATGCTAGGATTGCTCGGTGATTTGCAATAAATAAATACTTGAAATACTTATTAAGTAGGTAATATAGTGAATTACATAGTTTTATGTAAGTCACTATATTACCTACTTAATAAGTATTTCAAGTATTTTATGTAAGTATCTATGTGTTGATTTACTGGGTGCTAGATCGTAAAGAAAATTCTGTCCATAATATCCTCTATAGAGGTTAGAATTTAAAACAACCAACAACTACTACAAAAACTAGGCAGCTGCAATTCTGAAAATATTGCATACTGTATGCGGATCGAATTTTTAACCTCCTTTTTAGGGTTCCGTACCCCTGGTAGAGTTGCGGTAGGTTCTATCGTACCCGCAACTCTGCCTTAAGGGCCCGGGTTACCCTCGAAATTTTCATACATTCTTAATACCAAAATCATTTCCTCATACGAAAATATTTAACATGTTTGAGTTATTTTTCAGCTTAAGATAGTAATTACCTAGGGTCCTGAACAAATTTTTTTTACAAAATATTTAAATACAAAAAAAAAATTTTTGTGTTTAAATATTTTTTAGCAAATTTACTACTAAATATTTAAACACCAAAAAATAGATAAAAACACTAAAAAATATATAAATAAATAGTAAATTTACTACAAAATATTTAAATAATATAAAATATTTTTTAGTTTAAATATTTTGTAGTAAATTTACTATTTATTTATATATTTTTTAGTATTTTTGTCTATTTTTTGGTGTTTAAATATTTAGTAGTAAATTTACTAAAAAATATTTAAACACAAAATTTTTTTTTTTAGTATTTAAATATTTTGTAAAAAAAATTTGTTCAGGACCCTAGGTAATTACTATCTTAAGCTGAAAAATAACTCAAACATGTTAAATATTTTCGTATGAGAAAATGATTTTGGTATTAAGAATGTATGAAAATTTCGAGGGTAACCCGGGCCCTTAAGCGATGAGTGGAGCACCATGGGGTTTTAGTGGGTAGTCTACCAGGAGTCCCACATACCCCGGCCGATATCCCCAATCTGCCGGGGATGCGTAAAGCATTTCCCCATGTAAAAAAAAAGGGTTCCGTACCCAAAGAGTAAAAACGGGACCAGCTATTACTAAGACTTCGATGTCTGTCGGTCCGTCCGTCTGTATGTCTCCAGGCTGTATCTCAAAAACAGCTATAGCTAGACTTCTGAAATTTTCACAGATTGTGTATATAGACTGTTGCCGCTATAACAACAAATACTAAACAAAAAAAAATAATTTTTAAGGGGGGCTCCCATACAAGAAACGTTATTTTTTTGGCCTTTTTTGCTCGTAATCAATAATGGTAACAGCTACGCACTTGAAATTTTCACAAAATCTTTAATTGTATTTGTAATTTAATAATTAATAATAAAATTAAAATAAAGTAAATATTTAAGGGGGGCTCCCATACAAAAACACAATTTTTTGTCTACTTACGCTCTATACCGGTACGGAACCCTTCGTGCGCGAGTCCGACTCGCACTTGGCCGATTTTTTATTTGAAGTCAGTTAGAAATGACAAACACCAGCCTGTACTTTAAAAGGCGTTTTATTCCGCACTAATTAATCCCTTGTTTTAAATACGGGAACCGTGTAATTTCTGGTACGTCTGAATTACTCTGAATGTAATATATGAAATTCTCGTGTCACAGTATTTGTGCGCAAGCTCCTCCAAAACGGCTAAACCGATTATAATGAAATTTTGTATGTACCATCGAGGAAATTGATTCCTAGGCTGTTGACGAACCTACGTCATGTGGTCGGTTTATGTCAATTCAATGTTAGCTGCGATCGGTCACCAAATTACTTAGATCCGCTATCTGCCTAGGAATCAACTTCTCTGATAGTACATTCGTTAGGCCTGAGAATAGGTTTTATCTACTTTTTATATTGAATACTAGAAATAATTTATATGGCAAACGTTTGCCGGGTCAGCTGGTTACCTAATAAACAGCCTAACGTATACTGCGTTAAATTTTATATATCTCATTAGTCGGTTTGAGTTTCACTTTCTAACAGGTGACGTGAGTATGTGAGTTAAGGTCGACCACACACGGCCTCCGCGACATCCACCGACACGGAATGTTAAATGACCACAATTTGTTGGTAATTGACCAATATAATACAGCATGACTGGTGAGTCAATACCGATACTTATGGAGAGTATTCAGTACTCGATTCTCATTATAATTATGTAATAAAATTAGGTTCTTAATTTTTTTCCGAATTTCCCAAAAATAAATGAATCATGGATACTAAGTAAAAGGCTAGGCAAGTAGGCATACTATGCGGCCGGTGCAGAGGCGTGCGCTACCAAAGAAACACCACACAACTATCCCTCCCGCTCGCGGTGTCCATGCGTTTGGTAAATAATTATTTAACTTTAAGCTACATTTACTCAGTGATCAATTGATATTATTTTTTTATATTATTTTTTTCCAGCTAATATAATAGCCAAACATCACGTCCTCGAGTATTGAACATGTCTCACCAGTCACGCAGTATATCCTAAGGCCGATCTTCTCGATATTATAATACTTGGTAAGTAGATACAAGCGTTCATAAGAGTAACTAGTAAGAGACTACTTCGTTTTAATAAATCTTGATTTGTGTCATATAATACCCTACAGTCCACAATATCTTGCATCGAGGAATCCATATTTATATTATTATAAATGCGAAAGTGTGTCTGTCTGTATTACCTCTTCTAACCTGAACCGATTGTTGAAATTTTTGTTATTCTCAAAGCAATATGTATAATATCTGAAATTGATCTACAGTCAACTACTTGGAACAGCTACATATATAAAGTATTTCCGGTGGTGGTTGGTTACCACTTCGAAGTTTTTGTCGAGGTAGCGACAATGCCGAGACGAAGCAAGGTCGAATAACCAACAGCATAACAGTCACAAAGAGATCATTTTGTAACAAACTAAATTAATTATTCTAAACTAAACTGTTACATAGTAAAAAACTAGGCATTTATATCCTTTGTGGGTGATTTATACAGTATTTTCAGAGCGATATGATAGTATTTGTTCAAATATTCCTTTTCTTTGAAATTTGAATTAATAAAAATTAAACTCAAGTTTATAGAATACAACATAATATCACTAAATAATATTTTTGTACCAAGCATAATTTTAAATTTTTATATTTAATGCACATAGCAAGGTGACCCTGATGTACTTATAAATACCTATTATGCATACTATAATTATTATAAAATTATCTGAACATTAGCAATTCAAATCCAACACTTGTGAACATTAAAAGAGGAACCATTTAAATCAGTGATGCCAAGTATTTTAAAAAATTCCACCAGCAACTTTAAAAGTCACAAAATTTCAACCAAAACACCCCAGCCCAACTATAATCCAAATATTTATCACTTGGGGTGCGTTCCACTAAGCGATCAAAACGCTGAACTCCTTCAGCAGTTCCACATAGTATAGCGACCGCAATCGTTATAATCGCGGCTGTCGGCAAAAACGTCACTCAATCACTCATTGCAACGCTCAAAACGACCCATCTTAAAAGGTAGCTCGAAGTTGACTTTTTAATATCTAAAGCTGCAATATTTGCATATTATGCAAAATAAGTGGTTCATTTAATTTTGAATTATTATAATAAAATGTGATTAAAATAAGTGTAAATAAATAAAAATAATAAAATAATACTAAAAACAAAATAAATACTTATATTAACGCTGCAAAAATTTTACCTCTCATTTTTCCCACTACACTGTATTTTTCCCACTAAATTTAGTGGAAAATCCCCATAGTTGGCAACACTACCTTAAATTAACACGCGATATCGCGTGTAAATTTTACTTCTTAGAATATTTATTGGGGACAATAATTAGGTTTTATCGCCGCATGCTGAAACTGTTTAAACCATTACTAGTATTAGTAGGCCGTATAAAGACATTATGGATAAGTGATAAAAACTTGTTTCATAACATTATATCTATCTTCTCTTAAGACGTATATATAAAAATGGATTTTCAAATGTGTTAGTCGCGCTAAAACTCGAAAACGGCTGAACGGATTGAGCTGATTTTAGTTTTAAAATATGTATTCGTAGAAGTCCAGGGAAGGTTTTAAAGTAACACGAAGTTCACCGGGACAGCTATATAGAAATGGATTTTCAATTGTGTTGGTAACGCTATAAGTTATAACTCGATAACGCCGGCTGAACCGATTCTGGTAATTTTAGTCTTCAAATAATCCTCGAAGTCCAGTGAAGGTTCGTAAGTGACACGAAGTTCACTGGAACAGCTAGTAAGTAATAATATAAGAAATGAGTGGATGAAGTGGGTAACTTACAATTTGAAAGCTGTCGGTTTTTTGCATAAACGGAAGCTTTATAAGGACCGGAAAAATGATTTTAAATAAAAAATGTGAATTCTATGTGTAGCTAGATTTATAAGCTAGATCAAATTAAATCGGTAAAAACTAGTGATTGCTCTTATGTTGTAAAATGTTAGTTACCTACTTTATCTATATTTTATGTCTTCAAATATTGGATTGGTGTGCACACCCTGCGCGACTACGGTGCGAACCGTAGATTGTTCCCGCTCTGCCGACGCGAACGTCCCGCGTTGCAGACGCTCCCGTTTCACAATCGTTTTGGTCGCGTAGGTTGGGCCGAAGCTTTATAGTTTAATTCACTATTATGTAGGTTTTTTTAATGAACAACACAACTATTACGGAGGCTGTCGGCGATTGTTGGTCGTGGGAATGAGCTTCACAAATAACTTTAGGTAGGTACTTACTTGTGTATCATTTATTTACGCGTTGAAGGTTCTAAGATGAACTTTATCACGGTCAGATATTAAGACCGCTTTAAGAGTTAAATGTACGGTCATCTTGAGATCACTTTATGATGTATGTACACAGAAATTAAAATACTTGTACGTATTATGTATAATTGTTATAATACGAATACGTAATAAAATATTGTAATGATTGTTTGAAATTCATTTGTAGGTCTGTATTAAAGCAGGAAAAATATAAAAAACTAGATGACGCCCGCAACTCCGTTGCGCCAAAACTCGTTTATCGCGCGGGAACCGTACAATTTTTTCAGGATAAAAACTAATGTCCTTTCTCGGGACTCAAAGTATCTCCATGCCAAATTTCAGCAAAATCGGTTCAGCGGTTTGAGCGAGAAGAGGTAACAGACAGATAGACAGACAGACACACTTTCGCATTTATAATATTAGTATGGATGCAAATTTTTATTAGTATTTCATTAACATATTTTGTGGTACTATAAAAATATTTTTAATTTTGCAATGTAAATGTTATTGTTTCTTAAATTGAATGAATATAATATTAAAGGTTACTCTTTAAGATTAAGGCCTTTCATACAGTTGTTTTCGAACTAGGAACTGGGAAACACTTAGAATTTCGCTGGCCGCGCACGCGTTGATGTCGTTTACTCAATATTTAGAAAGTTTATTGTGTGTAGAGAAAATGTTTGTTTGACGTTTAAACGTAACATGATGCTACTACATATAATTATGAATACACTATGTTATATTCAACACAATATTATTATATTATTGTGTACCATTCAGTTAGCAGTGAGATTGGCAGTGAGGTAATAATAATAACTTCAGTAGATGTCTTAATTTGGTTTGACGTCTGTGTGATTTATTTTGTTTTTTTTTCGAATAACATCCTATACTAGATTTTTATATTATTATATAGGTATTATTATAATAGAAAATAGAAATTACTTTCACTATGTAATTCCAGTACGGACTACGGAATATTGTTTCTGCTACGTTTACTGCGAAAGCGAGTTAAAATATTCATTTAATTAATTACTATTTACTAGATGACGCTCGCAATTCCGTTGCGCCAAAACTCGTTTATCGCGCGGGAACCGTACATTTTTCCGGGACAAAAAGTATTCTATGTCCTTTCCCGGGACTCAAAGTATCTCCATGCTGAATTTCAGCAAAATCGGTGTAGCGGTTTGGGCGTGAAGAGGTAACAGACAGACAGACACACTTTCGCATTTATAATAGAATAGAATGTAAATTTGTAAAGTGTAGATTTCCTTACAACTTTGTTATTGTTGAGTATTTTTCAAAGGTATTTTCCTTATTTCTTGTCCTTGTAAGTTACTACCCACTTTAAATTCCAAATTGAAAACCATCAATCAATGTCAGTATCGTAATAACTCTCCTGACACAGGCGAGTCAAACCTTAAAGAAATTGCTTGGTTCAACATGGATATATACCAGAGTAGACAGAACTAAGGGTTAATTCAGACCGCAACGCGACGAGGCGAGGCGAGGCGCGACACGTAAGATGATCCATGCGTCGGATGGGCATGTAAAAAGTCGGTCCTGCGCCTGATCTCTCGCCAGTCGTGTCGGTCTGCCGTCCCACTGGGTTATGAGAGTAAAGGAATAGAGAGTGCTCTTGTGCACTGCACACATACTTGGGCACTATAAAATTACTCCTGCGTAGCTGGCCTGGTTTCAATGAAACCGGCCACCGTCACCGAAACCGGTGTGGGAGCTATTATTATTACTCTGTCTATACTTTGTGGACCAAGAAATTTCTTTGATGCCTTTATTTTATTTGTATTTATTGTTGAATCAGATATATAATATATAACTTTTCTTTATGAAAAACTTGTACAATATATAGATACCTACTGTACAGGATCAAATTGTAACGTAAAAATAACCTTCGTTTTTAAGTCGGTTAATAAACGGGCATTTTATTGCTATCAGTTGAAATGCTATAGTATAGGTACACTCAATGTTGTCAAAATATTTCTGAACCTAAAAACTAGTCAATAGCGAAGTTAAATGTCAAAAACGTATGGGGTTTAACATCTAACTTCGACGTATTTTGGCTATAACTTCCCAACGACCATAATTATATATTTTCAAATGACTCATGGAAATTTTTCCATTACGTACATAACTGAAACATATAAATATCAAGATGTACAACTACTAGTTACAATAAACCTTAATAATCCGTTGGTTGGGCAAAATTGAAAAGCATCAGTCAATGCAAAAACCCGCTAGAAACCGCGCGACACACCTAGAGGGAAACCCGCCGCGCGCCGGCACGCACCGACCGGTTGTCGAGGCACCTGTTAGCCTTCAACTGACTCACAAGGCAATATTATCACTTTTGCGTATCAGTCTATGTCAATAAAATATTGAGTAGTTCCGGTTTTTAACCCTCGATGAAAACTATAAAACAAATATTTATTTAATTAATGAATAGTCGAAGGTACTGTTTATCACGAAATGTTCAAAACTGTAACTGCCGACTCTACCGTTACACAGTGGCGGCGCGGCGTCGTGTCGTTACACGGTGTCGGCGCGGGCGCCTCATCGTTTTTGATGGAGACGCAGCCTAGGGGGTAAAGTAAAACAGGGGTCGGAAACTTGACAATTTTGTATATTATGTACCTAGAAAGAAAGAATTTTTTTTTCTTTCTTACTTCTATATTATGTACCTCGTTTGTGTTGATATTTTTTATACAGTCGTTTTATCTAGAAATTCGTATGAAAATCGCTGGCATCGAAAATGTCCTTAGCAACATTTTATTCTCGTAAACTCCTTTTCTGCTTCAAATTATCAGCCTATCAATTATTCTTCTCTTTTATTTATTTTTACATTGAGAAAAAAGAACGTTGCGTACGTCTTTGTTTTTTTACGAGTCCGGTTTTTTATCGAATTATACATTTCTTGTTTTACTTCTGTTTGTTTAACTGTTCCACTTTTTTGTTTCTTGTTATAAAATAAAAGTTATGTAATTCTTATTGAATCACAAACATAAAATTTTTTCAGCGTTTTACTCGAATATTAAGGACAATATATTATATAAATAATAGAGATTAGTTGAATGAGTACAACAATTTTAAATTATAATTTTGTATGTCTATTATATTATATGTATTCAGTTGAATTAAAAATTATAATGTTGTAGTTAAGTAATAATAAAGTTATAATTATAAGAAATTTGGGTATCCTTCTAATATAACAATAGCTGGTACACAAGTATGTTTTAATAATATTTTCGTGAACAATGTATTAGGAACTTGATAATTGCAGTGCAAGCGAGTGATGTCAGAAACCTATTCACTATACAGCCTACAGGTTGTCAAGGAGAGGTCACAATATACTGATATATAGCAGCTTGCTAAATACATTCCATGGCTCTACTATATGAGTTGTTATTGTATCAATATCAAGGATTTGAACAATATCATAATCCTAGAGCCATTCTCACAGACCAACTAAATATGTAGTTCTCATTTGGGGTAGTTTGGTTTTACAATAGACGAGTTTTAAGGGTGACCTGTGACGTTTTCAAATGTTGTGTTGGTAGTCAGTCTTTCAGATGCTTAAAAATTAATGATGGGAAAACATTCGGGCTTTTGAGCATTTATTAGAATTTTGTTCATCTCACTTCTCATCTGCACATAATATAAAGACGTGAGTATAAGAACCAGATACCTAACTATTTTTCCCGTATGATTTTTAAAAACCTTATAACTTGCTTACTTTATCATCTGACTAACATAATATCTGGCTACACATAAAATCCACATTTTTTATATTCTAAATCCCTTTTTCGGCCGTAAATCATTTTTGCAAAAAAAAAAAACGGCAATTTTTTACTGTTACCTACCTGCTTCTCCCACTAATGTCTTTAATTGTGTTAGAGGGGCAGCATGTGACCTTAATATACGCGTTCTCACGACGTCGGATGTGAAGCTTCCGACATCGATAAGGAAATATGAAACTCAATGACAGAATATTTCGTACTAATCACTACATACTTAGCATTTTGAAAGCCTCAGCATTCTTAGATTGGTCACGGTCAGGCTGGGTAGAAAATTTTAAAAATAATATTTTGTTGGGAAACGAGTCAGATTTGCAACGAGGTACAGTTAAGTTTTAGGTTTCAGCCTATCGATTGTTTACTCCATTTGTTTATTAAAACACAATTTTTCGAGCACTTTTTCCACTATAAATTATTATAACGAAATACTGACACCGACAGTACTATCAATTACATAGATTTTACTCTATATTATACTTACTTTTGACGACCTCTGTGGCTCAGTGGTGAGCGCGTTGGTAGCTCAAGCCGGGGGTCGCGGGTTCGAATCCCGCCGACGGAACAAAAAGTTTTCAAAGTTCCTGGGTCATGGATGTGTATTAAATATGTGTATGATATAATAAAAATCTTAAATATAATTATGTATAGTATAAAAGTATTAAATATATTTCCGTTGTCTGGTACCCGTAACACAAGTCCTTAAGGTACTTACCACGGGGCCAGACTGACGTGGTGTGAAGCGTCCATTGATATTATTATATTATACTACAACATTTGTCAGTAGAGACATTGAGGCTATAGATATTCTAATTATCATTTTTGGAACTTCAATCTTATTTGAGCCAACAGTTGGTTTAAAATTTTAAATAATATCTTCTCCAGTAGTGGTATTTTCATTGACTGGAATATGTTGTAGGTTATTGTCATTAATCGTAATCAATAATGGCAACAGCTAGGCACTTGAAATTTTCACAGCATCCTTAATAATTATATAAATTGCACTTTAATGGTTTATAATAAAATTAAAATAAAATAAATATTTAAGGGGGCAATACATAAAACACTTTTTTCCTACTTTCGCTCTATAACGGTACGGAACCCTTCGTGGGCGAGTTCGACTCGCACTTGGCCGATTTTTTTTAGTTTTAGGTAAATGTCGACGCCTCATATGCCTCGAAGACTTCTATATCATGGGCCATGGCTATTAGCATTAGCATCAATAGATTCTATTGTATAGACTAACTTTTTCACCCTTGTTAAACGGTCTGTCGGCTGCCAAGGTCTCGCGCAGTCACGGCGTGCGTTGAGACGTGTCAATGACATAGATAACAGTCAATTAAAGTTTTCACGCAAAACGTAAAAACCGGTTGTGTTGTGAACTGATTTACTATAATGTACGGTCATATAATATGTTGTTGTATTATCAAAGAAGTTGATTTCTAGCCTGATGGTTGACCGCGGACCTAAGTAAGTAATTTGGTCGCGTTAAGTCAAACTCATCGGCCCAATCACAGCTAATATTGAATTGACATAAGCCGACCAAACGACGTAGGCCTGTCAACTCCCTAGGAATCAATTTCCTCGGGTATACAGTATCTTTATGACCCGAGTTTAATGTACGTTTTAGACAGACTTTGACCCACCACAAATTCCCACTACTGTATTTCCTGCGTCGCGTCACCAGGATCGACGGCGGTATCCAACTAATAAAAACCATTTAAAATTATCTCAGGGAGCCCCAGGGACATGCTAAAACGGTCTTGGGAATATCGTATCATGTCGCACTTCATGCAAAGAAATTAAGGTCCCAACTTCCCAAGTGTTTTTTCCTTCCCAACTTTGTCATCTGAAATCACCCTTAAGTACGATACATTCAATTCACTTGGGAAGTTGGGACCTTAATTTCTTTGCATGTGCGACATGATACTGCATTCCCAAGACCGTTTTAGCATGTCCCTGCTCTTGTGTAAATCTTATCTAAGTTGTGTTTTCAACAAATTTGACTTAGAAAAATATCGTATTTTTTGCCTTTAACTATTAATTAATAGCAACAAACAATATTATTGTTTGTATGGTATTGGTATACTCAAGTTCATTTTTAACCTCAGAGTTAAGAAAGTGAGTCTTATGTAGTCGGAATAAAGACCATATCTATGTAAAACACCTTTGAACGCACTGAACTTTACGAAATGCACCACTGGATTATTACTATACCACCGGCTTACTACCGGGTATGACCTCACTATGATTTCTTATAATTTTGTAGAAAGGAATATAGTTATTACAGTGATTTTTTTGGTACTCCTGATTCAATGATCAGCAAGTTTTTTTTTTTATTAAATAAGGGGGCAAACGAGCAAACGGGTCACCTGATGGTAAGCAACTACCGTCGCCCATGGACACTCGCAACATCAGAAGAGCTGCAGGTGCGTTGCCAGCCTTTTAAGAGGGAATACGCTCTTTTCTTGAAGGTTTGCAGGTCGTATAGGTCCGGAAATACTGCTGGCGACAGTATTAATTTTGTTGATTAATTGTTTATTTTCATGATGTATTAGATGTATGGCGGTTTTAATGCATTTCGATTAAATCCGAGAGTAATCTTCTCTTGGATTTGATCGAGGGTAAGTGTGATTCACGTTTTATATCCCAAAAATGTTGTTAGACAGGTAAAGTTACAGTAAATTCTTTGACTGTTTAAATTTTCTTCTAGAAATATTCGTCTTTTCCATTAAAATTTGAATAATTTTTAGTATGATCTATGTCCTAAGTATGCAAAGTATATAATTGACTTGTAAAACTTATGATTTAAGGTCCTAAGTAAAATAAAAACTTTTTCGTTTTATTTTTTAGTTTAAATGAAATTGTTTATCTCACGATGCTATGGGTTTTTTCCTCATATTTATTATGGTGTATCCAACGGTATACTTACCAAAACCTGTATCTGAATCTCCAAACACGATTTCACAATTTAACACACACGTCTTTCCTATTAACACTTCACAAACGCTAATATAACCCGCTAAACATTTAAAACATTATATAAAGTTATTGTTTATAAGTTACGTAAATAAAATAACAAGAGTTACGACCTTTCTCCGAGAGCACTGAGCGACAACTGAGAGCGGGAAATGAGTGTTGCCAGCTCAACGAATAATTTAGCACATTTTTATCAATGAGCAGCAGCTCAGTAGAGAAAACATGGGCAGTCCCTTGCAAAGACTAAGGCCTGTATTAAGAGGCCGGGTACCCTTGAAATTCTCATACATACGTAAAACCAAAATCATTTTCTCATACGAAAATATTTAACATGTTTGAGTTATTTTTCAGCCTAAAATAGTCATTACCTAGGTTCCTGCACAAAATTTTTCTACAAAATATTTAAACACTAAAATTCTTTTTATTTATATAAAAACTATTTATTTATATATATTATAGTGCTTTTCTCTATTTTTTGGTGTTTAAATATTTTTAGTAGTAAATTTACTACAAAATATTTAAACACTAAAATTTTTTTTATTATTTAAATATTTTGTAAAAAAAAATTGTGCAGGAACCTAGGTACCTAATTACTATTTTAAGCTGAAAAATACCTCAAACTTGTAAAATATCTTCGTATGAGAAAATGATTTTGGTATTAAGTATGCATGAGAATTTCGAGGGTACCCCGGCCCCTTAAGAAACTGCTCTTACCACTGAGATTGTTCTTATGGTCATTATTGGGATGTTGTATTAATTATTAGATCGTATTTAAGTACCTTGATATGTGTTGCGTACTAAACTGATACTTTTTGAGGTGCAATGAGAGTGAAATTTAAGGTCGCATCATGGAAAAAAGGGTTGAGATAATAATAATATTACGTCTTGAAGGCTGACACAGTCATAATTTTGGGCAGAAGTTAAAATTTTTGAATCGTATTAATAGTAATAGTGTCCTATTTAGAAATTTAACTTCTGCCCAAAATTATGACGGCGGCGTCAAGACGTACAGACTGTTTTTTAATGTCTTTTGACATCAAAATAATAAAAACCATCATTCAATTGTTTTAAATTTATGTACTATCTAGTACATAAATATAAAACAACTCCTTTGCGTCAAAATTTCTTTATCGGGCGAGAACCGAACTATACATTTTTCGGGATAAAAAGTATCCTATGTCCTTTCCCGAGAATCGAACTATCTACATACCAAATTTCAACAAAATCGGTTCAGCGGTTTTCGTTTGGGCGTGAAGAAGTAACAGACAGACAGACGAATTTTCACGACACACTTTCGCATTTATTAAAGTATTTTTGAAATGTAAGTAGTAAGTTTCAGAACATTTGAAATCCATATATGGATTTCAAATGTTCTGTCTACTTCATAGCAAATTTTTGAGTATGGCAACACTATAAAAAATGTAACCGACGCGCGGCGTGTGGCGACGTTGGGCAACAAAGCGAGCCGGAATGTTTTCCATTCACGGTGCATACGCACATACACTATATCTATTTTGTATATTAATATGTGTGTGAATTAATAAGTCGACAGCCGGGAATTTACGTCGGAAAGATGACTCATCGCTTATCTGGGGTTAGTAGTGTCTAGACATTCAGGGAAAATGTATTTAGGTCTGCTCTTACTAATAAGTTAATAAATAATTATGAATAATTGTGGTGATATTAATATTTTATTCATGGACTATATTTTGGAATAGGAAAATTATCATAGAAAAGACATCAACGCGTGCGCTTAGATATAAGTTTAGTAACACGCTTTATTAGCTGGGCTGTATATATATGTATGTATCGGAATCTTTGAGTACGATTTTTACCAAGGGGGCATCCACGAATTACGTGAGGCGTTTAAGGGGAGGAGGGGGTCGATTTAAATCTCATTTAATCTTACGTTGGAGAGAGGGAGAGTCTCGGTAAATCTCACGTATTTTTTTCTCATTGTTACAAAAAATATACTATTTTGGTCCATTTCACCCAGATTGTACGTATGATTAGTATTTAATCGTAAGCGTAATACGATTAAGATCATTCACTAATTCGTTAGACAGAATATATAACATTTTCATTCATACTTTGACATTATGCATCTACTGGCTGCCAAATAATACAACGCGTTTACGTAAGAAATCCACATTTTGAAAAATCTCACGTGAAATTAGGGGGTGGGGGTGGTTGAATAAAATCTCACGAAATCTCACCAGAAAGTTAATAAAAAAAATACCTCATTGTGGACGCCCCCCTTATATCCAGTAGTCTAATTAATTTGAAGCTTTGCATACTAGTATCGAGCTAATGACAATGCAATACTTTGTTAAAATTTTTTGACAAAAAATTAAAAAGCGTGTTTTTTTTAGTTTTTTCAACTAAATTCTTTTATTTAATTACTACATCTGCTTGTTCTCCGCGAGTGCCGGCAGAAGGGACAACTTATAACAGCAGTCATATATTTTTGCCTCATTGTAGAAAGCAAGGTGCATATTGTTTCAGCTGCTACGACGCGCCGGGGCAGGTCAATTCTTAGCCCTTCTTACCAATTTTTAATGGTACTTTCGACGTGACCTGATGCAAGTTTAAAGTTTCTACCTATTCCAATTTCCAAGAGAAAGTTCCAAATCCCAATTAAAAAATAGGAGGTAATGAAACACGTGTTTTTTATATTTATTGATATAATTTTGTACAAATAACGGCGTATTATACATCGGACAGGTCTCACATACAAAACTAACGCTATGGAGCTATCGTGCCACAGATCACCTACGCGCAGAGCCGGCTGCGTGCCGCATCTACTACATTGCTCTGTGCAGTTACTATTAATTAATAATTATTATTAATTATGTTGATGGGTTAATTACACGCAATATACAGTATGATTTGAGTATAAGTACGAGAATGTGTCAAAAAAATGTTTTTCAGATTTTTATTAAAAGAGCAAAGATGACTCGACATCAAATATAGTTTGAGAATTTTTCAACCATATTGAAGAAGTACTTATGCTGCAGCGGTATCTAACCTAAGAGGTACTGATGTCACCGTCCATTTTTGTCATTTTGCTTAGTCAGTGCCACAATATGGGTAATTATATTTTAAAGCCTGTTTAAGAATTATGTTTTGGAACACTCTATATTATATCGATTTGAGTTTGAGCGAGGCCACACTACTCCATTGCGCTGCGTTGCAACGTCGAAATGGAATTACTAATTGCACATTACATAAACCGCGCAATAATAATTGATAGTAATAGATTGCAGAGATGAATCGGTAGATGAAACACTCACTTTCACCTATCAATTCATCCACTTTATATCGTTTCAAAAACACCGCGTCCATATTCATAAGATATGTATGTTAAACAACTGCAGTGCCGTTGTGGCGACGCACCGCAACAGAGCAGTGTTTTGTGGCCTCGATATGTGATTAGTGTAAATGACGCGTTATCTTCTCGGTATACAGAGTGTTGCAAAAAACAATGTTATGTGTTATCGATTATCATAACGTAATGAGTTGTTTACATTTTAAAATTCTTGTTCCATTGTTCTTATTTCTTATCCTTTGACATGCAACCTAGGTAATATTTACCTAGGTAGGTTTTCTTCTAACCAAACATGTACAAGCGATATTTGACTGTTCCCACTCAATTTTGAAGGACGTCGCGGTTTGACTACCACAGTCAAACCTTAAGCTTCTGGACCTTAGAGGTAGTGCATAATATGCAAATGTCGTCATTAAACAAAAATATATTTTTATAGTGCACTGACCCACGACTATAAGTTATCGTTACAAATTGTTATTGTTATTCTCAGTATTAACAAGTGAATCATTCGGGTATTCAAATCTATTAAGCCATTAATTATTATTGTTTCAATTTGAGGATTTTCCGACGACTGATCAAAATGTTAAATTGGTGTTATGTCATCTTTGTCTGTTTCTCCCATATCCTCACGGCGAAAAAATATATAATAAGTATTTTAGGGAAATTATTTTCGTCACTATAGAAAAATATAAAAAAAATCTGTTATATTAAAATTGATCGGTATTTTTCACTGATGCCCAGCTCTGAGGTTTTTTAAGCTTATCTTTTCAGTACCGTTGTTGACATTTTGTTACTTTTGACGTTAGCTAATTAAACTCGCTACTGAACAGATAAACTCCTTTTAAACCTCAGATCCTCAGATCAGACCGTGTCAAGTAGAAGCGGCACAGCAAACAACTCCTTACATCTACCGAAACAATAGCAGTATGGGTAACAAATAAATGCAATAGTTCAGTGCAAAATTAAATAACGACGAATGGACAATCTCCTCAATCTCACATCATGCGGATGATATCATCATTTATTAATAACATTTTAATGAAATGAAACTCGCATACATTTTCATTAACGTTTTGATTTGGTTAATTGTTACTTTTTTTGCCGAAATTGGACATAAAAAGTTGTACAATTAGTAAATGTTGATTGCCAAGATTATTTACATCCATTCGTCATTATTTTTACAAGGGGTTCATTATATAAAACTAATTATAAATATAATAAAAGAAACACACAAAGGAGACCGTAACAGATATATATCTATGTAAACAATCTCACGAACCCTGTGGGATAGATAATTGACAGAAATGATGAGAAAACCCGAGGGGCAGGCGGGGTCTACCTGTACAGAGCTGGCGAGATGAAGACGCAAATCTCACGCGAGTAATCATAAATGTAACAGTTTGTTAATCTTCTGCGAGTAATTGTTCATCTAATGTATTTTTTATGACGAGTGGGTGTAACAAGATGTCACTCGTAACCCGGAAATGTAATCGAAGCACTTATGTAAGCCCTCGATCACAGATTCTCGGAAATCTTTTGTTCTTCTTTTGTTATCGCGGTCGCATGCGACCGCTTGGGGCTTGAAAGGGCTTCATCATTTTGTAAAATGTTGTCATGTTATATTTTTAAGTCGGTTACACTCCTTTGAGCTTTATGTTACATAGAAGTTAAATTGAAAATATTATAGGTCTTGTCGCAGTAAAATCGAATGATTTGCGAAACGCGTTTATTAGCGTTTCATCTCACCAGTACTAAGTCTAGGTTAAGTATAATTTTTAAAACGGTACAAATTTTAAACATTGAATTTATTTAGGCTTACAAATTATTGTATATTGGTCATGCACACACTGACAGATGTAACGGCGTCACAAATTTACAATTTTGCAAATGGTTACAGTAATCCCTTACACTTATATTAATAGATACTTGAACATACAAGTGCATTTAAAATAAGTATAAATAAAAAAACATACAATATAGCTCTTGGATCAGTTAATCTCACGATTGTAACTGGTGTGTTACTTGAATGAGATTAGCAATGTTTTACTGTAACCAAATGTGTATGAATTTCGGTATAATTATGTGTAAAATACATACAAAGCGCAGTATAGCTCTACTAGATATATCGATCTATTCAAAATTTCTAAATGTCGGAGTGTGTCGCAAGGTAATACGTTTCAAACTTATATTTCACAATACAAGTATATTTTTTGGTGTTTTGTTTTTCATTCAACAACGACCATGCCTTTGTTTAATAAAAATATTTCAGTTTGTAAAATATAATTTATTAAGTAATACACTACTTAGTTACGACTGAATGTCATGTATTAAAATTATTAACTGAATCTCATGTAATATAATTAATCAGTGGACTTATATTTTAAACATAACATAGGTAAGTAATATAAATGTATTTTTTTTCTTGGCAATTGTTTTCTTGGCTTTCTGTGATATTTTGTCTTTTTTTTTCAAGAACATAATAACGGAAGACTTTATTCAATTATGTCTTTGTCTTAACCAAGGCCAAAACAGACAAAACGATACATTTAGGGCAGACCACCAGAAAACCTGCATTATTTTTTTATGTTACGACCCTGCGACACACCAGTAACTGTTAAGGTGGACGCGAACAGAATTGCGCATGATGAAGCTATCAGCTATGTCTACCACTAACGTCCATATGAAAATCCATATACAAACGCTATACTTACCTATACTTACACTCTTCAATTGTGACTAGAACATAAGACTAACTAAAACCTGCGTGCGAACGTACCACTAAAGTTAATTACAAATAGTTATAATTACTATATAGTAAAGCACTTCGAAAAGTTTCATAGATTATTCAAATTAAACGGTGAAATAAGTAACTTTTATTTGGAAAATTGAACTACAAAGTACCTACGCTAAAAGGATCTCAAGTAGCAAAATTTTCCTTACGTACGCGTGCGGTAAAAAGTAGTTCAAAGAATAAATATAATTTCATGATTGTAATAAATCAAAAACTTTAGGATTACAATTAATTTAATTACTTACATTAAATTGACTAAGAGGACTCACGTAAAGGTAGAAAACTGTATCCTGATATATTGTATTATTGCCTCCATTTTATTATTATTGATATGTCAGCGTGGAGTTATCTTATTTTAAAAGAAGAAGGCAGTACAAAGGAGCAAGTAGTGTGTAAGTTCCCAAATATAACCCAGTATATAGGGCAGCGCTCATGACGCCATCAATGCACTGACCTATATTTCATTTTAGTAAGAATCATCAATGTGACGCCGATTCTTGACGTCACGAGCACTGGCCAGTATAATGGATTAATTTGGGGAACTTACCCAATTATATTTTTTAAGCTGTTCGTTTTGACATTTCATAATTCCAAAGATTATTGATTGATTATTAGAATGTAACTGGAATAAGAAGGCATGACAATCTTATATAAACAAACTTAAGATATTTTAAGTTATAACTTGGTATAAGAAAAAATCGATGTGTTTTTTATGTTCCCTGTTGATTTATACCTGGTATTACTTCTGTGTACAGTCATCGACAAAAAATTATTACACTTCTTTCGATGACTGTACATAGTATTTTTTAAATTTCAGTATTTAACTCATCTTGTTAGTCTTTGGAATGTTTGAATTGTAAAAAAAATATAACAAACTCTTTTTAAGTTGGGGTCAGGGGTAGTTAGGGTGTGGTCTCAGATTCAAACCAGAGGGTGTTAAGGGGTATCAGGAGCATTCGACAATTTTGACAGCAAAGTATTTAACACTACGTACGCTTGCGATGCCCTATGTCAAACCGATACATAGTTACGAAATGTATTTGACATGAGGCATCGCATCATGTTCGGGACCTGTTATGTCAAATCACTGTCAAAATTACCGAATGTGAAGTGCAATCAGATAACGATCCGATCTATGCCGCGGCTAACCGCGACCAACAAAAATTCAAATAAAATGCCAGTTTATGGCATAGGTTTGATTTTACTCTCCACCACTAGCTTTTACGCCACAAGCGGCAGCAGCATAGGTCGCTACACAAATGTCAGTTGAAAATGATACCTATAATTAAGGACATAAAGTGGCATTTTATTTGAATTTTTGTCGGTCGCGGCTAGCCGCGGCGAAGATCGGAAAGTCACTTTAAGTGGGCGACAGGGGCGCTAATAAACATGGCGTTGCAATCAGTGACGGCTTTAAGCCCTTGGACTGGGGCCGGACCTCAGTGGCGTCGCTAGCCGCACCGGCCGACGTTGTTAGTGATGGTGTGGGGCAACTTGGCGAGCGATAGTGGGATGTCGAAGTCGCCGCTCAGTGATATCTGGGAGACGCACCCGATGAGCCCGCTCGTGTACTTGCCGTTTGAGTTGATCTCTATTGATGGGAGACCACCTGGAAAAGAAAGGATTAATTAGCTTGGATACTACATAACACGCCAGTCAAGTTCGAGCTTATAGACCTGGAAGCAGTGGCAGCCTTGCCCATTGCGAGGCCTCGGGCGGCATGACGTTTTTGCGAGGCCCTTTGTCCTACGGAAAAATGCCTATGTGATACGAAAGTAGGTCTGGTTGTTTGGTAGATATTCGCTATGTTGACAAATGCTTAAGCTATACAAATAAATAAAATTTGAGTGAAAAAATCTGTATTTTTTTTAATTGTTTTACGCGAGGCCCCAGCAAGAGCGAATCCCTGGGCGATTGCCCTGTTCGCCACCTCCTAGAGCCGCCACTGCCTGAAACTTGGAAGGCACCATTTGACAACACTTTTTACATACCTACAAGGCTGATTTTACACGTGACCTAAATCAATAGTCACGCAATTATGGTAAATGGCAATTGACATTTTAATGTCGCTTGAGCGGTAATTAAACTGACGCTCGCGTCATTTTAAATGATGGCTCCACACTCCACAGTCCACACCTATAACTATGTCATCGACGTAGAAAACACAGAATAATATAGTAGTTTGTAAACCACAATAATATCAAGAATTTTTGTGACCAAACGTTGCTAATAATGTAGACGTTGCAAGCGTGATCTTCAATTTGGGACATTGCTATTAATGATTTACATGTGCATAATATTAAATGAGTATACAAGGTGTAAAAAACTACTTCAGGATTTGTACGTGTCCTGCAGCGCCTAAAGAGTAACATTTTTTTGTGATTTGTATGGGCAAGCGCCCGAGCGCCATGAATTTTCCCATAGGTACAACAGTAGAAAAAAAATTACTCTTTAAGCGCTGCTACTTTCACAACGAACTCTGTATAGGGGACTTATGCCCACCTTAAATTATTATCACTTAGCTTTGCTACACCCTGCAGATAAGTTGTAAAACAATTATGTAGGCGCTTTTAGATTAAAATACGTCATGATGGAAAATCGCTATGCCTATTTTATAGGCGCTATCTATTATACTAATATTATAAAGCCGAAGAGTTTGTTTGTTTGAACGTGCTAATCTCGGGAACTACTTGGTCCGATTTGAAAAATTCTTTCAGTCTTAGATAGCTTATTTATCGAGGAACGCTTTAATAGGCTATATTATATTATCACGCTGACTAATAGGAGCGAGGAAACAGTGGAAAATGTGGAAAAAACTGGGGAAATCATATGAAAAGGTATAGTTATCACACGAACTACTGGAGCAATTTTTATGTTATTTGGCACAGATAAAAAGTAGATCACGTGAAGGATCATAGGCTATTTACTGTAGGCTGATAATTTATCTAGTTCTATTTTGACTGATAATTTGTCTTTTAATTTATTTACTATTTTAGTTTATTTTATGAAATTCGGAAAACTTGCGGCTAAACATTAAGATCAAATACAAATGACACAAACAAGAAGGCCAATTACAAGTTTTCACATAAAAACAAGAGAAGAACCAACTTAGACACAAACATGGAGTCAGTCAACAATAAATATAAAGATTTGTAGGCTAAGCCGCGCGGAACGTCTATATAAGTATATAAAAATGGATTTCCAATTGTGTTAGTAACGCTTTACGCTATGACTCGATAACAGCTGAACCGATTTTGCTAATAATCCTAAAATAATCGTTGCAGTCCAGGGAAGGTTTGTAAGTTGCACGAAGTTCACCGGGACAGCTAGTTATAAATAGAAGTGTATACTTTACCTATATAAAGGCCGTTGTCTGTGTTCAGCTGTTTGAGTTTCCCGGGCGATATTTTGCCCACCGACCCCAGACCGTCCACCTCCAGGACTCCCGCTTGTCTGTTCCTGAAAATATTAAAGATTCGATTAAAGCACTTAGATATTATATTCTATATTTAAATGAACTATCTGACCTGGTAAACGTTGTTTTGCCTTTGACGTTTTGGCATTAGCCAATCAAAAGCAATGTTTAGTTTACAGAAGTAAACTGCGCATTAGACGAACATTTAAATTAAATGATAATTTTGACATACCTAAGCCCTAGCTATCAAACTCTTTATTAACTTTCATCATAATTAAATGTCTGAGTGCGGAAGTTAGGCTGTGTTTCCACCAGAGATGTGTTGCGAGGAATGTGTTTTTGAGAACCAATAGAATCGCTTCATTGACGTGATCTCGCTCAGCGCAGTGATCCTATTGGATTTTAAAAACACATTCCTCGCAACACATCTCTGGTGAAAACGCAACCTTAGACCTAGAAACTGGACACCATCTTCCTAGCATTTCAAAGCAGAAGAACTAACCTCGTAGCCCGCGCTCTGTGCCATAGACCATCGTCCACCTTCGTGTGGTTCGCGATGATCACCACCTCACCACTGCCCAGGTCGTACCTGAAAACAAATAAAATTATGATCTCCCCAAATTCTTTAATAGTTAAGCGTCTTTTCATATAAGGAAAACATACATTATAGTATTTTTACGTATCTATGGTTAAGACTTTAGAGTGTGGCTCTTGACTCGGAGGTCGTGGATTCGATTCCCACGTTGGAAACATGTTACTTCCAAGTTCGTTTAGGACAATGCAGGCCGATCATCCGAATGTCTGACAAGTAGTTGATGATCCATGCGTCGGATGCGCATGTAAAAAGTCGGTCCTGCGCCTGATCTCCCGCCGTCGTATCGGTCTTCCGTCCTACTGGGTTATGAGAGGAAAAGGGATATAGATTGCTCTTGTGTACTGCGCACACCTGGGCCCTATAAAATTACTCCTGCATAAGGCTGCATTCCCACTAGATATGTGTTGCAAGCAATGTATTTTTAAGATCCAATAGAATCGCTGCGCTGAGCGAAGCGTCAATGAAGCGATTCTATGGTTCTCAAAAACACATTCCTCGCAACACATCTCTTGTAGAAACGCAGTCTAACTGGCCTGGTTTCAATGAAGCCGGCCACGGTCACCGAAACCGGCGTGGGAGATAATATACCCTGTAGTGTATATCTCACCTGAACACGAGCACGGACCGCTCGATGGCGAGGGACAGGAAGTCTGCGTGCGCGCGGCCACTCCACAGCAGCAAGCCGTCCGGCGCGCGCGCGCGGAACCGCACGTTGACGTCTACGCTGCCGCTGCGGAGCCTACAATAAATAACATTTTTTTGAAAAAAAAAAAAACTTAAAAAAATGAGTGCACACAACTTAAGTAAAACTTATTCAGCTCCCAACTATATGTATAATATTATACATATAGCACCTCTCCGTTCGCCTCACCCGATCACACTTTTCGTAACGCTCTCATCACGCATTTGCCGGCTTATTCCCCAAGTCAAGCGTGTGTAAAGAAGTTTTCCTTCAAAAAGTTTTATTTTAAAGCAACTGATAAATAGATGACGCCCTATAGTCGTGTAAGGGTCAATTTATATTAGCGCAGAGTCGGAACGCATCACGCTTTGGAGTTAAGTTTGAATATTTTGTTATGTTCAAATTTTTTTTGGTATTCTTGGTGGCAGCGGTGGGAAACATGAAATAATTACATAAAAAAATATTTTTCAAATAGAGTACAAATCGCACGTTGTTTAAGTAATTATACTTTAAAGTGGTATAATATTAAGAAAGGAATATATTCATTAAGTAAATACATAAATACAATTTCTCTTACATATTTCTTCACTGTAACTAATAGGTAATTACCCCCATACAAAACTGCGAATTCGCATCGCATCGTAATGTAATTTTTATTATGAATTTTGTCGCAGATATTTGCGACAAAATTCATATATTTTTCAAAGTTTTCCTTACCGTGCCATAGTGTCCTCGTCGTCTATATGAATAAAGCTGTCAATCCCACTGAAACTCGGGTAGGAGCTGGTATCCCCCCAGTTCACGTCGTTCGCATCCAAATACTTCACTTGCATGTACGTTTGTCCGTCGTACGGCGTCGCAGTTATATCACTCTTGTTTTCCACAGCATTCTGCATGTATAGGTACTTTTTTGTCGCGATATATTTCTTCTTCTTATACTTCTCTATGATGATTCGCGGATGTTTTTTCGACTTGTTCTTATGGTATTTCAGTTTGAATCCCTTTTTTGGAACGATAGCGTGATGCGCGTCATGTTCGGTCAAGTTGTTGGGGTAGATGGGTATGTTTTGTAATGTTTCTTTGCAGGTTTCACTCCTGAAAATAAGATAAAGTGTGTTTATTATGACAGTTTCGTTAGAAATTTAATTAAAATATTTGGTCCGAAAAAGTCTCAAAGCATGAGAGTAAAAGGTACTTAGGAAAAAATAAAATCTTTACATTTTATTTTTTACACAATATACAAAATATATTTACCCTCTGTAAACAACTGAGATTTGTCCGGAGTGACATGTTTAACAATACTAGTTTAACGAATGTTAGCTATAGTTATAAAATATTACAACTTATATAAGATATTTTTAACACAATAATAAAAGAAAAATATAGACTTAATAAACTTCAAATTACATATTATATTATAGCAACAGAAACAATTAACAAAAATGATGCATGGTAAGGGTAAGTAAACTAGATTTGAAAAAAAAAAATATCTTTTTTTATCCAATTTTTTTTACTCACGTGCATGTTTCATTATTTTTCTCCTCACAGTTGTCGACGTTGACGCCGCCGAGCGCGGCCGACACCACTGACAGTTCTTCGTCATTTATAACCAACTGAAATGTACAAATGAATACCAATTTTCATAAAGGTGTACAAAAGTGTTACTACTTTAAGGGCCTGTTTCACCACTTCCTGGTAAGTCCCGGATAGACTATCCGCAACCATGGACCAATTACTATATACTCGGGGCCTGTTTTACCACATCCTGGTAAGTTCCGGATAGGCTATCCGCAATTTATCTGACACTTACTCTATACTTAAACTGTCAGATAAGTAATTGTGGATAACCTATCCGGGACTTATCAGGAAGTATTCAAACAGTCACGGCCTGTTTTAGCACTTTCTTTCCACATCCACAACTTTTTTGACAGATTCTCCATACTCTATCTGTCAAATTCAAATTCAAATTCATTTATTTTTGCGTATGTGTGTTACAATAATAGGTCAAGTTAAGTGGTGGATAGCCTACCCGGTACTTATCAGAAAGTGGTGAAACAGGCCCTAAGGCTACGTTTCCACCAGAGATGTGTAGCGAGGAAGGTGTTAAGATCCAATAGCATCGCCACGCTGAGCGATGTCATAGCGAGGTCATGCCAATGAAGCGATTCTATTGGTTCTCAAAAACACATTCGCATTCGAAACGCAGCCTAAGAGTTTTATTTTATTTCTTTAAAATATGAAGCTCAACTTGTTTCATTTATTTACAATTCATTTCCACAGTTTGTATTCCTACTCAACAACATTCTCATCTTCTTAGATTTTGACTTGACGTTTATGAATATCGTTCTGTAGAGAACGTTTACCTTTCCAACGCATCCGCTGAAGGACGTCGTGAGAGCCAATCTCTGGGGTAGCGGCTGCGGCGCACCGCCCAGTAACATCGGCTGTCGCAGCGTCAGATATCTAGCGGAGCCTCGTGACGTCACAGAGCGCGCTGTTGCCGGTGACGTCACGATGGATGACGACACGCGTGCGCTCGTGTTGGCGTGCGCGCTGAGCGGGCGTACGCGTAGAGTAGCGCGCCGGCCCGCCCGGGACACTGAGACTATATGCCACTCGTCCTTCTGTAGGGGATAGGCCGATCTGTGGGAGGGAAATGTTAAGAAACTTAAGTGTAGCTCTGGATTTATATAAGCAGTATAGGCCATGTCCTATGGTGTCTTAGGGGGGGTGACAGCATCCTAGGATAGCAGCAGAGTTCGTACTTAGCACAAGGCCAGACTGAGGTGGTGTGAAGCATCCATAGATATTATTTACCTGACTAGCGCTATCCCCGAGCCGAGGTCGAAGGCGAACTCGACGAAGTAGTCTCGGAGGTGTATGGAGAAGAAGTCGCCGTCGCCGCTCACGTGCTCCGCGTCGTACAGCACCAGCCCGTCGCCGCTGCTCGGCTTCACTGTTATCTGAAAATTATATTACTAATAATAACTCCCCCACCAGTTTCGGTGACGGTGGCCGGTTTCATTGAAACCAGGCCAGTTACGCAGGAGTAATTTTCATAGTGCCCAAGTGTGTACGCAGTACACAAGAGCACTTTCATATTCCTTTACTCTCATAACCCAGTGACGCGGAAGACGCATGGATCATCCTACTTGTCAGACAATCAGGTGATCAGCCTGCATTGTCCTACCCAAACTTATGGAATGAACATGTTTGCAACGTGGGAATCGAACCCACGACCTCCGAGTCAAGAGCCACGCTTTAAACCACTGGACCACGGAGGCGTTATAAAAATAAAATAAAAAGTATCCCACTCGTAAGCAAATTTTATCGAAACTAGGGAGCATATTCTCGTAATAATTTGGTTAGGTTTAAAAAAAAACCGCTTCAGTTAGCGTAGCCACGCTTTACGCTGTTTTTGCTACGGAGCTACGGCGTAGCTACGTCGTAGCGTAGAAGCTACGTCAAATCCTTTCAGTTTAATTATTAGTTTAAAAATTAAAAATAAACATGCTTTAGCCAATCCGCCATCTTGGATGTCCGCTATGTTGGATTTAAGTCACGTGACTATTTTTTTTTCATATTTCTGAAATCCTGACAGCAAACCCTCTCATTTGATACCCATATCAGGGGGGTGCATTTCAAATAGCCTGTCCACCATCTTGGGGAGGCTGCCATATAATTGGGTTTGTAATGACGTTTCTTAGCTAGTCATGTATTGTCATCAGAACTTAGAGCGTGTGCAAAATTTCATCCCTAATCGAAGACCGGGAAGTGGGTCAAATTAAGATTCTAAGATTTTCTTACATAGTTACAAGTGAAGCTAATAAAAGCGTGTTAAAAAGCGGTATCCTCAAATTACATCAAAAAGTTTTCGTAAAAGCAATAATTTAACAGTATATTATACACGAATAGTTCATTCACCGTTATTAACCGCTATATGTTGGCAAAAGCAAACCAAACCTCTACCGTTATCAACAAATATGTAGTTTCACAGTCATCTGAACATTGCAACATCAAAGTCATGTTTCTTGGTATTTCATAATTACTCAATTCGTTAACTAAAAGCGATCTGGGAACCGATTCTCGATATATAACGTTTCGATCGCAGTTCATCTCACTTGTCCGCGTACAAACGACCACGACCGACAAAAATGTAAATAGAATGCCACTTTATGACCTAGGCTATAGATTTTATTCTATACCGACATTGTTCTAGCGACCGATGATGCCGCTGCTTTATAGTGGCGTAGAGCAAATTGAAACCTGGGTCCTAGGTCATAAAGTGGCATTTTATTAGCTTGCCGCGTTAATCGGAACGGTACGACTCAAGCTGGTTTCAGACTACTCTATGATATAAAAGCACATAGTATATTGCTCATAGGCCATAGCACAAGAATATCGCGCACCATACATTGTTATGGACACGATACAAACTATATATTATATGCTATTATATTAATGCATAGTCTGAAACCAGCTTTATGAGTTGTCATTCTGCAATCGAAATGACATCCGAGGCTTAAGAATCTGGACCCTGTAAGCCGAGTAAATATAATATGGAAGTTTGCGGTTGGCACACAGTTATCGAACTTCGGTACACAGAAGTTGCTTCGACAAATTGCAACTACGAGGCTCTGTTCATAATGAATCAAATTCTGCTTCGTGTTTTAGACACGGTTTTAGTTGATACAGTTTGAGCGTTGTGTTATTTTGAGTAGTTTGTTTGAGAAAGGCTGTGTAAGCTTAATTAATATGACGGTCTATGGTCTGTCTTATAAATAAACAGCCGTTCTTGTATACCCAAAGAAACAGAGAACAAAACCTGTACTCCATAATATAATAGCATAGATAGAGTGCAAGGAGATACACACTAAAACACTCTCATAAAATATAATACAAAATACATCTAGGTATCTCATCGAAATCCGTTGCGTATTTTCGAAGAAAAAATCCACGCGACCACACAAGGGACAATTTTTTTCCTGTCTGAATAGAGAGCAAGTGTAGTAATTCCAATATTACAAAGAAAAATTGAAGCAACCAAACAAGAAGTAAAATATTTCCCTACTGAGTGTAATAAAATCACAACATTCTCTCGAATATTCCAGCAGGAATGTAAAACGTGGGCGAATTCTATATCGATTTTGGATACAAACAAAATAATTGCAGAAGGAAAACTTAATTGAAACTTTGCTCAAGTTTAAAATTTTGGCGAGAGCGAACAGCGGTTTCGTTCGGATGAAGTGTACTTCGACTGCTGTAATATTCCAGAAAATATTTGCTCATCGGCCAGGGAGTACTATTTGATATTACTTCTAAAATCTGTGATTAGATACTTTAGAGAAGGTTCCTAAAGTTTAAAGAGAACGGAACAAACAAATATTGGTTTGGGCTATACTGTGCCCTGTTCCGAAGATTTTTAGTAGTTTTATTTAAAAGTAAGATATAGGTCACAGAAATAAATCAAGATCTTGATTTATTTCTGTGATAATATAGGTATAATATATACCTAATTAAAAATAACACAAAACTTTGTAACTATCGCATCATTTGAGAGATAATAATAAATTATTTACTACTTTAAAATGCGCTTTAATTTAAGTGTGATCAAGAGGCTGTTTCACCACCTATTTAACATGACGTGAATAGCCTATCCGGAACTTATCAATAAGTGGTAAAACAGGTCCTAAGACCTAAATGTCGGTTGAACATTAAATAGTGCGGACCACCTTTGTTGGGAAAGCGTCAAAAGTCTACAGCAGTTATAATTTGTAAATCTCTATAAAGGAAAAGTCGAAAGTTCCAGAACTCCACTAACATAACGTTACTGTCATGGACTTATCCCCTAGAGTAGTGTCCTAATATTAGCGACATTAATAACGAAATACTAAAATAACAAAAATAATATTATTCAGGAATGACAAATCGTTAATGTGCTCCCTCACCGGGAGCATTCGCTTGTAATGTAACGTTACAGAGTCAAGGATCACATCAGTGAGGGAAGAGAATTGAGCATTACAATGCAAACCTTGTAATGATATCTTGATTCAACTTGTAACATCAATGCTACGTGACAGTGAAGTCAACTTGCTATGTAATGCTCAAAGTCGAGTCTACAACGTTACATTACACGCGAATGCTCGTTAGTCAGGGAGGTAGTATTGTAATGTAATACTCAAAGTAGAGCCTATAATGTTACAATATACGCGAATGTTCCCGGTGAGGGAGCACCTTTAATTTAGTCCAGTAGTTCGTTAACGATAATCGTGTTTCACCACGACAGACTTATCGATTTTACAGCGTCAACGTGAAACGCGAAGGTCGTAAGGTATTCTGACTTACCATTTACATCAAATGCTCAAATGTGTAATATTATGTAGTAAGTATCAAAATTCAGTAGTATTTTAAAAATCAAATTCGTGCAATACAGACAAGTTTTACGCGCCGAGATGTGGTTCTGCACTCTTCTGCAATGTTATTTGAAATCCTCCGCTTCCGAAGGTCTAGACTCTAGTATTATAAAGTTTTTATAACAGAGGTACTATAAGATGACGCCCGGAACTCCGTTGCGCCAAAATTCGTTTATCGCGCGGAAACCGTACATTTTTCCGGGATGAAAAGTATCCTATGTCCTTTCCCGGGAAATTTCAGCAAAATCGGTTCAGCGACTTTGGCGTGAAGAGGTAACAAACAGACAGATAGACAGACAACTTTCGCATTTATAATATTAGTATAGATTGTTTATGCTATGCAACTTAGCTCATCTATTCTGAACCAATTTTAACTTAAAGTACGCAGATACTTGGAGTCCCGGGAAAGGACATAGGATACTTTTTATGCCGGAGAGATGTACGGTTCTCGCGCGGTAATCGAACTCGACTCGACTCGCAACTCCGTTGAGCGTCAGCTCAACGGAGTTGCGAGTCGTCGTTGCGTCCTAGTCTCTACATAATGCAAATCTTTTCCAGGTGCGACATTCAGTAATGAAGAAAACGACAAAGAAAAGATCCAAATCGGCACATTTTTTGGGAGCTATGATGTTCCAGGCCAGGAGAAAAATTCAATAGTAAAATAACTAGTTTCATTTATTCTAGAAATGGAAGTTGCCATGTAAAAAAGCGTAATTTAGAACACCGAATGAAATTCTAGGCAGGGAAATCAATTAAAAGTTACACTCTGCGCAAATAGAGGACGGGAAAGTTGGACGATTTGAGTATTCTGTACGTTTTGAGGACAACTTACACAAAACTGTAGCACAATCAACCTTAGATATAAAGTTTGTCGAGTATTGAAAACGTTTAACAGTCTTTTTATGAGAATAGTCTCTAATTGTTGAAAATATCTTCTTTAAATACAGGCTGTACATTATTGTACTGTACTGTAAGAATATATTATATTATGTGAGTACTGTAGGCTTTGGAGAATATATTATATTATATTCTCCTAGCCTCGATATAATATAATATTTTTGGGGACATTTCTACTTAAAAGAATTTGCTATCGCACCTAAGAACTTTTATATAAACTAGTAGATTTTTTAAGGTAGGTTGCTGTGATAAAAAGTGCTTAAATTAAAGAATATCCATTTTTTAAGTTTCGAAACGGAATAAATATAACCCTGAATAATATTATGTTAGTAATAATCCTACTTTTGAATATCTGATATAATATTCTTTTGGCGGTTATAATATTATGTATATTATAGTCCTACGTCGTGTAGTCACTACCTTGAGATAGAATAAATCCTATTACTACTATAACAGCTACTAATACGCTTTAAATACCTAGTACAAAGAACATAATAATATACGAAACTGCCCACCTGTATGTCAAGCCACGATTGTGCTGTGTTGCCGAGTCCCGGCAGCCGTAGGTACGATGAACCGTTAAAGCGTGGCATCTGGAATGATAGAACAAAACTTGTAAGTAGTATAGAATAATGTTATAATAGTTTAAAAACAATAAAAAACACGACTCTTAAAAAAAATTACTAATTATTGCATTATCATTGCCTCATAAGGCGTCTCCCAGACAGACGCGGGCAGCGGTGGCGGTGGCGGAAGCGGTCAGTTGGATGACTTGAGAGTTCTAGGAACGACACAGACACACGCGGTGGCGGTTTCAGTACAAACAACTGACCGCCGCCGCCATCACCACCGCTGCCCGCGTCTGTCTGGGAGACGCCTTATACGTATGCAAAGTTTCGAATTAATTAGACTACTGGAGATAGGTAAAAATTGTGCTCAAAGATTCAGTTTTATACTTACAGCCCGAGCTACTAAAAGAGTGTTAAAAAGCCTAGGCCGTACTTTTTATGATTTCACGACGAGACGCGGCGCAACGCAGAAAGACATGCTGAAGATATTAGCACTTATTGCAAATGTAGTTTGTTATCTATGTAGTAAATAATTCAACTTTATTTGCTACACAAAAACTACATTTGCAATGACAACAAGTTGTACGCCGTACAGCGCAAATGAATCTAACATGATGATAATAGTATTGTAAAAATTATAACCCTCCTTTTTGCTTCGCCGTAGTCGGGTAAAAATATATAAAAACCGACTTCCAAATACAGTTTTGGAAATATTATATACATACGGGTCGAATTGAAAACCACCTTTTTTGAAGTCGGTTAATGAATAAAATAATAAGATTTCAGCCCCCATAAAAGTCTACCTCTAAAAGTTCCAAGACTCTTTTATCCCGGTATATAATGGGTCTGAAGTATATGAAGAGTTTTTAAGTTCAAAAGTCGTCTGGTCGAGACTATTAAAAGAATTACTCGAGTTACGGACGTGAACTTCAGAAAGCTTTCATAATATTTACATCTCTTTGACACCCTACCTCAGTCGTGTACTAGAGAATGTTTTGCTGAGGTAAATTTAGTTTGAGTTAACGTTAACCCTGTGCTAAATATCGTTTTATCTCAATCGTCACATGTATTTTGTAAAAGAAAAGGCATGATATACTCACATATATAAAATATATAACATAATAATTATTATATACCTTTAATTCAAATAGGCACAAGTAGCCCTTAAAGCCCTTAAAGACATGATTCTCGTTATTTTAGTTTTAAAATCTACTTGTTATAGAGACGATTATTACAACCACAGCCACAGTAAACAGAACTAACGAGTAGGCTGACTCTGAACTCACCTTTAAATCTAGTGTTATTTCACACTTATCTCCCGCGTACCCGAGCGGGCACAAGCACACGTGGGCAACGCAGCCTCCCCCATGTTGGCACTCGCATCCATCTTCCCTCTCTTTCTTCCCATCGTCCCCTCTCAACTCGTTGTCAACATCGTTGACTACCCCCACAGCCTTACTGTCATCAGGTATTAAAATCTTCTTGATAATATTAAACTTTTCTTCGTCGTCATACTTTTTGGGTTGTACGGAGTTGTCCAGTTTGTTGTGATCTTTGGAATCCCTCATGACTATGTCGTTGTCCTCGAAGTGGACTATGTCGTTGATGTCGTATACGCCGTGGTTGTCATCAGCTGGTCTGTGGGGGATGGCTTCGCTGGTCACTTCGCTCGGTGGCTTCCATGGAGCTAGCGTTGGGGCGCACTCCGCTGCGAACAAAAACAATACTTCATTTAGGGCATGTTTCACCACAAGTGCCGGATAGGCTACCCACAATTTTTTTGACAGATTCTCTATACTCTATCTGTCAAGTTAAGTGGTGGATAGGCTATCCGGCACTTATCAGGAAGTGGTGAAACAGGCACTTAGGGTGATAAGATTTTGTGATATTTTGGTTGGTTAACAATTTTAGCTTAAGATTAGAGCTTTCCGACCGCTTTGAGCCATAATATTAAGTTAACGCTAATAAAGATGGCCCAATCAAAATATATGTAAATGCCTAACCAAACTTTTGTTATTTGAAAATAGCTTCATATCGTCATTTAAAGCTTCTTTTAAAAGCTTTTATTCCAAACGTGATCATGTTTAAAATGCAACAAAGTAATCATACGATTTATAAAAGGACGGATTCTCACAAAATACTCTAAAAAGGCGATATTCAGTTTCAAACTCATCCGAACCGATAATAGCTATAATATACAGGGTGTTAATATTATTAGTTCCACGTACAAAAGAGCGGCAAACAGATTTGGTATGCATGGCGCGCGCCACCTCTATATTCCGGGCACATGACAGCTGTATTTCATCTTGTCACATACTATTGAAAGGTAATATCGTTTTGTTTCGCTGCAAAATAGTTTGCGTTGCGAACAATGCTGTTTTGATTTCGAAATGAAGTTGATTCAGCTGTAGTCTGCTCTAGTCAACCTGATTGCAGTTTGCAGGATTTGTTTTTAGGCGCAATTCATCATTTCATGTTTTGTATCGTCATCACGCATAATAACTTTTGATTTACATTAATAATTGCGGCGCTAAAAATATTATTAATGTTTGATCAAAATGAGTAAAAGTAAACATATGGTTATTATAAAACACTTGACATTAAAATAATTATTGTGTTTCATCACGCGTAGCTGTGAGTAGTCAAAAGCCTGTTAGCGCATACATCGACTGATTCAACGCAACAGAACCCGCCCGTCTTTTTGTAGAAAAAAAGCGTTTACCAAAAACAATGGAAAGTGATTGGAAACGCGTGGGATAGTTGGAGAACAATATTTTCTGTCAGCCATTTGTTTTCCTTCGCAAACTTGACAGGGTCGACAACTTAAGAGATTAGGTATCGACATGAAAAATGAGTTTACTTCCGCAGCTAAACGAAAAAGTTTACAGACGTTTTATTGTGAAGTCAACGAATAAATGGACTCCAACGCGTCACTGTTTTGGACATCCTGTATAATATAAAGATCTTGAGTGAACTGAACAAAGAAAAAGACCACAGAATTTGTCACAAACTTTTAAGTTCCTAGTATCTTGTGTAAAGGTGCATAATATAAATTAATGCAAGCATGGATTGTTGACTTTCCGTATGAAAACTGATTTCATACATTCTCAGTTTTTGTGAAAATTAAATTATGAAAAAGCCTACACAATATACCTCCAGTAACAGGAAAGAACTTTTTATGGGTTGTTAAATAAAATATTTTGTCACAAACTTTTTCAGATTAAACGATGTCGGCGAAAATTCGAGACAACTCCAAAGTTTATATAATTCGTGTTTTATGAGGCACTTGTTTCATCCTTCAACTAATAGTACAAGAGATTTAGTCGCGGTCGCACGCCCACCGCAAACATTAACACCCTTACTTTGAATAGTTATACAGTGTTTTGTTCCTGTCACACATGTGACATTTTTAATTGGATTGAAGAAGACAAAACACTGTTTAACTATTCAAAGCTTATACAGCGTTTATTAGTAAAGGGGTTATTTTTTAATATCATAGTCTAGAAGCAGTGCAAAAGGTTATTTGAATTTTCGCAGAATACGCCAGGTTGGAAATGGTTTTGAAATGAATACAAAATTATGTTGGATTATAATTTCATTATTTTTTCCTTACTATATTTATAGGACAAACTACACCACCGATGTCAGTCATCCTATTATTAGGTTTCTTAATACTAGGAATGCTAATAATAATATAATAATTATGGTGGTACGAGATATAGGATCCTATATCGTCGATATAGGATCCTATATCTCGTACCACCATACCATCCTCTAACGGTTCCTATTTTGCGTATATTTTTGAGAATATTATTAGTTTAGGTACTATCTACTCATAAATATACAATTCTGTAGAAACGTAATATATATTTTACGAGTACTGAATTATACGCAAGGATTTTACTTTTATCACCTGATATGTATGTTATAACTTATAACTAACAACTTATATTTTTGAAGTACCTACAATAAAGATAACTGTTATTTCTGATTTCGTAGAGTCGGTACAATTGGTAATATTTTAACGTAATTAGTAGACAGGGCTCTGCGCGTAAGTCGTTACTAATTACAGGTAATCCTCCGAGACGTTCGAGCTTGTGGGCCACGGTTGAAGTGGTATATTGAAGGTACATATTATAGTACCTACGGGAGCTCTAGAACAATTTTTTTTTGATTTCAAATAAAACAGTCCATATTTTAGGACCATCAATTCAAAGTATGAAATCCTTTCTATCTCTGTAGCTATCACTTTCGAGATTTTTCGCAAATCAAAATGTTGTTTGTCTTATCAAAATGAAGCTATTCACGTCTCACAAAAAAGTAGCTTGATAGCAATAAAAAATGTTCTAGGGCTTCCGTACTATTACAACGCAGCGGGGGTGCGGAATTCTATAGACATAATAAATACAACGTGTAACAAAACTAAGTTATAATACTTTAGAGTGTGTATGTGTCCCTTGTATAGAGTTCACTGTGAAAGTAGCAACGCTGAAGAAGATTTTTTGCTGTTTGAGCAAGCGTCCTAACGTCAAGAGTTTATATCCAGCCCATACAAAAGTAAAAAAGGTGTTTTTAATGAAAAAAAGGGGGCAAACGAGCAAACGGGTCACCTGATTGAAAGCAACTTCCGTCGCCCATGGACACTCGCAGCATCAGAAGAGCTGCAGGTGCGTTGCCGGCCTATTACGAGGGATTAGGGTAATAGGATAGGGGAGGGTAGGGAATGGAATAGGGGAGGGTAGGGAAGGAAAAAAGGGAGGGTAGGGAAGGGAAAAGGGTAGGGGATTGGGCCTCCGGTAAACTCACTCACTCGGCGAAACACAGCGCAAGCGATGTTTCACGCCGGTTTTCTGTGAGCCCGTGGTATTTCTCCGGTCGAGCCGGCCCATTCGTGCCGAAGCATGGCTCTCCCACGGAAAAGTTGCTCTTTCAGTGCTGCAACTTTCATTGTGAACTCTACCTTTAGCTAAAGGTATACGTTGGAAGACAGGAATAAGTCAGTTTTGTATTTTTATACGCTTTTTATTAGCTTCACCTGTATATTTGTTTGTAACCTCAGAACATGTGTTTGTAACCGACTTCTTTGGGCGCGATTTTGACCCACTTTAAACGGCCAGATTTCGTTCAAACTTTGTAGATTTATCGAGGACCGATAACAATATACTAATTTGATATAATTATTACATTTTTCAATTTGTATGTTTGTATGTTTGTTTGTAACCGACGCTTTATATAAAAAGCGTGTTTTTAGTTTTTTAAACTATATAATATTATTTGAATGTATTTTTGACGCTCTGTGCAAATGCCCGGCTCGCTCCCTCATAGATCGGGCCCTGTTAGTAAGTCTACTTGTTATTTACGATTGATTTGACCTTAGTTTAAATTGTTTCCCATTCGAAAAAGTGGACAACGTTAAAAATAAGTTTTCAGTTCAAAACTTCCAATCTATTTGATTACAAATTATATAGCGTATAAAACACATATAAAACTACCAGCATCACAATTTACTTTAATTTTTCGAATTCATCATCAGTAGATCCGGCTAAGCCGACATTTCCGGATGAAATTGGGATTTCCGCTGCCAAAGTATGTATTTTAAATTTTCAAACCCGGAATTCTCCCAAGCCGAGCGACACTTTGTTATTCTAAATTATAATTCTCTCGCATGAATATTTTTCGCACAATTTATTCGGAATAGCTTTGGGAAATAGATTTCTGTGTATAGCTGTGCCGAGCTAACTTGGATGGTGGTTTTTAAAATAACGCTCTTTTATATACACGCGATACGTCGAGTTTTAAAACTAAAACTGAAAAATATTATGGAAAGCGTTTGTGTTTCTATTAAATTGTTGAAGGCATAATTAGAACTTTTAAGAGTTTATAGTTACTATAGACTATATTCTACTGTAGAATAACAAATTTTACTGTAATTTTTTATTGATATTGCGTTTTTTTTTAATGAAATAAGGGGGCAAACGAGCAAACGGGTCAACTGATGGAAATTGGAAAGCAACTTCCGTCGCCCATGGACCTTCGCAGCATCAGAAGAGCTGCAGGTGCGTTGCCGTCCTTTTAAGAAGGAATAGGGTAAGGTAAGGGGAGGGTAGGGATGGGATGGGAAGGGAATAGGGGAGGGTAGGGAAGGGAATAGGGTAGGGGATTGGGCCTCCGGTAAACTCACTCACTCGGCGAAACACAGCGTAAGCGCTGTTTCACGCCGGTTTTCTGTGAGGACGTGGTATTTCTCCGGTCGAGCCGGCCCATTCATGCCAAAGCATGGCTCTCCCATTTATGTCACCATCAAAATAAAATACTATGTAGATTGTAGAATGATAAATTTCGTTCATGTGTGCGCTCAAATATGACTCCAGTTACTCCATGACAACCTGCAACCACCAAGTGCTTCTTGGTGTGTACTTCATGGCAAAATTTATTTGACTCACTTACTTAACTAGATAGTATTTATAATTCGAAGCCTATTACGATATACATGTACCTATATTTGATACAAAATATAAAGCTAGACAGCTCTACCGAATAGGGAATTTTGTAGCCCGTTTTTCAAATTTCGAAAATAGTTTTCTATTGTTTTTCAAGTCGTTTCTTCACCATTACATCGAGTGCGGCGAAACATGTCAACACAAAAGAAACATTTTAAAAGCTAAGCTGTGTATCTCGGCTCAAGCGATTGGATTTAAACCGTTCCATTTGACGTAAACACTCGATAGTGATGTGCTCGATAAGTCGATACTCGCCCCGGCAAACGTCGTCGAGTGCACTCCGACTGGGAATCATCGTCATTGTTTGAAAATGGATTTCTATTCTTGGAAGCTTGATTTTCAATCGCCACTACGACGAAGGTTAGTTTATATACATAAAAAATCGATGATACATTTTAATTGCGTTTAAAACTAGGAGTATTTGTGTTATGTGGTTTAAAATCTTGCGTTTGAAATGTTAAGCTAGATGACCAAAATTCGTTTGTCGCTCGGGAACCGTATAATTTTCTGAGATAAAATTGTCTTATGTTCTTTCCAGTACTCAAAGTATATCTATACCAAATTTAGCAAAATCGATTTAGCGGTTTGGACGCAAAAGATACCTCGATACGACAGATATGGATAGATCTTATTAAAAGTCTGCTAAGAATAAATTCTGCAAATATTATGTTTCAGAATTTCAGGTAAGTTTGCGGGAAACGATCACAGTGGGTGCTCAATCATACATCGTTAAACAATATACCATCAAATATATCAATTTCACTGTCAATCTACTTTATTGCGACCCTATATTCAATCGACTATCAAATAAATGTTTCACGTAACTGCAGCCATTTCTCGCTCCTCATGCTATAATATTTCATTATCTTCGAATTAATTCTTGATTATCATGAAACTATGCATTTATTTATGTTATCGACTATTTATACGAATATTGCCAAAATGGTGTGTCATCGGTAATTTAAAATACATTGCAGGCGGAATCAAGCCGAACTTTCGCCGCGGAAATTCGGCATAGTGCCTTTAGACACTTAAACATGTTCGATCGTCACCTCATCAAAGTCAAAGCAAGCAGCCCTACAAGTTTTTATGAATAGGGCTGCCTTCCGAGAAAATTGCAAAGAAACATATTTTGTCGAAACTTCCGGAAATCTCGAGATCAATCTATTTAGTTTCGGTAATGAAATAGGGAGTACTTCCTGTGGAACCTTCACGGTACATTTAATTGCATGAAAGGCCTTTCGTCGGGCTCAGATTTCTTTAGGTGTGCTTACAGGCCAATTATTTTAGTTTCCATATTATGTAGTTTCCGACGGAAATCTCGTTAGATCTATCCCTATAGTTTACGGTTTGGAAAGACCTTCGTAATTTGGTCGCGTCGGCAAGGTGAGCCAACAGATCAGAATGATAGCAGCGACACTTTGTAGTTTTTATAAATTTCCGTCCGCAAGTGACATGGAGCTAGCGAGAATTTTATAGAAATTCTTAAAAAGTGTCGACGTCGCTTACGGCAGCTTTATGTCAGTTATGTTTATAATTGACTTGGTACAACCTAACCAATTAACGTAGCCATTCAAGAATTTACCTGATGGAGTAGGTACCATTACCTACTTATACATATTGGTAAAGGTTGATGTTATTTTCATATCCTTAATAAAGTCGTATCAATCTACATTTTTTGCTTTGTTCCCTCGAGCCTTCTCTTCCGATTGAAATGACGATGTTTTCGATACATACGCGGATGCAAATAAGTTTTCCGCTTTGTTGAAAAAGGTCCTAAGTCGCCGAGGGTAAACGGCAACTAAATAAACCGTGAGATCGTGTATCGGCACGCATTAGTCGGCTTCACCATAGAGTTTAGCCTTAGAGAATGGGACATGTTGGGTACTGCAATGTTTTCACGTTAAACCACCACATAGACAGAAAACAGAAAGTGTTCGACGTTTGACAACGTTTCAGCCACAGATTAAGGACCTACTATAGTATCTCAACGGTTTCAGCCAATATTCCGATATGAAGTGTGCAACATGTCGGATTTTGCTCGGATTATTTACTGTACTTATTTGCTTGTCGCGCCCTCTACCCGACCTTTGCTATATGTATTCCCTATAATATACTGGCAAAAATTAGCTTGATTTCTTAATTTTTAAATAAGTAGTCAGCAGATGTCAGTAAAACACTTGCAAGTTTTCTGACGTTATGGTGTGCTTAAAATAAATTAGGAAGAAAAATGGTTCATCAGTTGTCAAGTGTGAGCCTCGCTCTGACCAAACGTCATTCGTCATCTGTCGTACCCCACACGTCAAAGTGACAGGACGGGCTGTCATTTTGACAGCTACTGATTAAAAGAAGATAAGAAAATACGTTCGCACCGGAAATTATTCTTTGTAACGTTGATTGCGACGTTTCTTCGCCATCGTACAAATGTTATTATCATTCATACTGATGTCCTTACTAATATTAAATAATAATTTATTTATCCAAAATGTACCTGCTTATCTGTTAAAACTTGTAACATCTCTTTTCGAGGCTGTGGCCACACGTGAATTGTTTGTAAATGTAATTGTAAATTTACAATTAAAAACGGATGACTTTTCTGTCTCTTGTCGATTAACCAGTTTTAACTTTTAAATAATGTAACACAACAAGCTATGAATAATAAAAACTAAAGACATCGGGTTGATTCAGACCGCAACGCGACGCGTAGATACATTTCTATTTGTATGGATTCGACAGATTTAAAAGACATCTCACGCAATTGACATCTGTCAAATCAGTACAAATTTAGAAATGCATGTACGCGTCGCGTTGCGGTCTGAATTGACCCCAATACTGGCAAGTGGCATGTCGTGTCTACTTGAAGGCTTCTGTGCGATAGTAATGCCGCGGCCGCATATGCGTAGTGTTTCGCGCTAAAACCGATATTATTGGACGATCTGCGTGTATCGTCCAATAGTATCGTCTCATAGCACGAAGCTTCGGACGATAAACACAAGTGCGGCCTGGCCGTAATACTATTTTTTTTTTATTAAATAAGGGGGCACTCGTTTGCCCCCTTATTTAACGGGTCACCTGATGGTAAGCAACTACCGTCGCCCATGGACACTCGCAACATCAGAAGAGCTGCAGGTGCGTTGCCGGCCTTTTAAGAGTGCACCTGACCCTAACTTGACTACATTCTTAAACCTAGATCTCAAAATCTGTAAGGTCTAGAAAGCTGATTTTTTTACACAAGTAACTTCAGTTCATGAAGATTAAATGCTCAAGACGAAAACACGATTACTGAAAAAATGCTCGATAGTTTCTTTTTTACAAAAAACCTTGTTTTAGACACATTTTTGCTTAGATCTTCGAAGTTCGCTGGCTTTTCTTTAATATTTTTTAATATCTAAAAAGGCATTGATAAAACCTAAATTTGCTCAAAACCCTTTTTTCATAATCATTATAGTTCGTCTTTTATTCAAGTAAAACTAACTTGGCGATGATTCTTTTCACCTGGCATATGAAAGTCGTGCGTGAGTGTGAAGAGAGAAGGACTATGTTTTATTTTTAGGGTCAGTATCCCTCTTAAGAGGAAATACGCTCTTTTCTTGAAGGTTTGCAGGTCGTATAGGTCCGGAAATACTGCTGGTGACAGTTCGTTCCAGAGTTTTACAGTGCGCGGCAGAAAGTAAATTATACATATTAATAAACTAATAGTCGCCGATTCACACGTTGTGTTTCGAAACTTTCACCCAATCAACGTCCAATAATTTTTTTTCTATTCCTCTCCTCATTATTCCAAAATATTACTATCAAAATTAATACGGATTATATTTAATTGGTATAAAACGAATATCTATTTCAGTTTGATGTAATTAACGAACTCTAATTAATAGTATCTATATTGTGGTTTATCCGGAACCCGATTACCCGCTTTGAGTTGAAATTGAAAATTACTCGCCTGTATAGATACAGATTGCACTGTCCGGTTGTATGAATACAGAATAGCCTTGTGTTATGGTATTAACAATTATTAGTACTTAGTGGGACTATTTGGAACATTCTGAAATTAAAACGTTAGTCTTTGAATGTAATGTTACTCGCTATTTTAATTTGAATTTAAACTGCCGCATTTTTTTATTTCCTTCACAAGTACTTTGCAATGACCAAAATGTTAAAATTTATCTATTATAGAGTAAACACCACGGCAAGTCTAAGATAATAGGGAATATTACGCAAAGGTCGGTGTTGGTGTCGCTGGTCGCTACTAGCACACACAGAAAACAATCCGACCAAAAAATATGTCCTTACATTGTTTGTCTTTTCAAATAAAATTATTGTCGATTGATTGAAATGTTGTTTGTCAGATTTTATATTATTTTTAACAGTATAGCAAATGGCACAGTGTGTAGGATCAAAGGAATGGTGTCCATAATGATAGGATAAACAGGAAAATGCCAAATCCAAATCTAAAATATCCTCAATTAACTTTGTTTATCCTGTATTTGTTATTCTTTAGCCCCTGATAAAATTAAAAAACCTAATATTTTTTACGTGATTTCATTAATCATATTTGTTATTGAAAACAGAAATAATTAATCGTTATTGCTTATGTCTAAAATCTCGTTATAATCTCAGAACCACCATTCCTTTTATAGTCATAATAATTATTACGAGCTATTGCCCGCGGCTTCGCTCGCGTTAAGAAGTATTATTATATACAAACTTTCATTCCTTATTTGAACCCTTTGAGGTGAGAATTGATCAAAATCCTTTCTTAGCGGATGCCTACGTCATAACATCTACCTGCATGCCAAATTTCAGCCCGATCCGTCCAGTGGTTTGGGCCGTGCGTTGATAGATCACCATGTCAGTCAGTCACCTTTGAGTTTTATATATTTAGATTAACTTTAAACGGTTGCTAAGCTTTACCGTTATACCGTATAGACATTAAGTGAACGTTAGAACAATTATTAAAAGAATATTTTAAGTAATAGGTATTCGGGTCCATACAGCAAAATATCGACAAGGCAATAAGATTATTTTGTCTAAACCCCATTCCCCTACAAAAAATCCAAACTCACCTATATCCAACATAGACACGGAGTCCTTGACCAGGCGGTAAGTGTCTCCGTTGATACGGAGGAAGTCCACGCAGCCGAGCAGACCCTCCGTCAGGCCTAGGGTCGTCTGCAGACCCGTGGTATTGCCCGCACCACCCACCCAGACTGGCTCGCGAAACGTCATGCGTGAGAAGAGACCCTGGAGAGAAAAATGGGTTAGTGGGCTCTCGGTCTATTTTATATTATTGGAACGAAGTTCCTTATCGCGCGTTGCGAAAGGGGGCTAGACGGAAAAAACCGGCCAAGTGCGAGTTGGACTCGCCCATGAAGGGTTCCGCAGCAGCAATAAGGTTTATTTTTATGAAATTAAAAGGTTTTTTTATTTATTTTTATATTTCAGTCGATTTAATGAAATTTAGATTAAGGTTTACCATTTATGACGTATATAAAAAAAACTACTGGCTAGATCTCGTCCAAACCAATATTCGTTGGTAGTTTTTATAGTAATCTACATCATATATTTTTTTTTGAATTATCATGCCCCTACTAGAAATTAGAGGGGGGACACACACATTTTACCACTTTGGAAGATTCTCACTCGCAAACTATTCAGGTTAGAAAAAAATGATATGACAAACCTCAATATGATTTTTGGAGACTTATCCATAGATACCCACACGCATAGGTTAGTTGAAAAAAATTTTTTTTGTTTCAGTTGTACCTATGGGGACCCCTAAAATTTTTAATATTTTTTTAATTTTTGCATCAAAATCTTAATGCGGTTCACAGATTACATCTACTTACCAAGTAGATGTAATCTCTTTCAATAGTATAGCTCTAATAGTTTCGGAGAAAAGTGGCTGTGACATACGGACGGACGGACAGATAGACAGACAGACAGACAGACAGACAGACAGACAGACAGACAGACAGACAGACATGACGAATCTATAAGGGTTCCTTTTTTGCCATTTTGGCTACGGAACCCTAAAAATTGAGACCAAAAAGTTGGCACGACACTTTTCGCCACAGACATACTTAGATCAATATAGATATGTACTTCGCGGGACATGCGGTATCTATCTTGATCTATCTCTGTGCTTTGTAAGCCGTGCAGCGTGCGCGTGTTTCTCTGTCTATTTCTCTCTCTCGCTCTCTATCTCATAGAGAGCAAGCCAGATTTTTTTGTTAAGTGTATATTACAGGTTTTTTGTACTTACATAATTTTTTGTACAGTATTAATATTTTTTTGTTGAGTGTATACAGGTTTTATTTACGTAAGAAATAACTTCGTTCCATCCGAGTGTCCCTTAACTAACTAACAACTGTAGCTCTAAAAAAACTTGAGAGGTTCAAGTTTTTTTAGAGCTACAATTGTTAGATTAGAGGAATATTGCGCTGCACCGAACCACTAAATCGAAACAAATAGGGACTCATAGTGGACTCGTATTTTGTTATGTATGTAATTTACATAAACATAACTCAAACAAACATTTTCCGGGATAGGGGATCAAACCCGCAACCGCTGACGCTCGTGTTTCGTGAATTTTTGCGGTCTTTAAAATCACGTCGCCATATTTTAATTTAATTTTGCAACGCCGTGAAATTTAAAGCGAAATAAAATATCACATGAAGTTGTGGCGTTATTTGCGAGCGAAATATTTTATGAACGGAAGTTACATCCAGCTGTGAGCTATACATGAACAGTTCCGGGATTCGTGGTCTTACTTTAGCGTTAAATGTAGCCATGTTTACGCTTTGCGAGTTTATTTTAAACTCAGAGCTGGCTTTTCACAGGCGCGGCATCATATTTTTGTGAAATGTATTACTTATTTACTAGGCATCGTGCATGTTCCTTTTAGTTTTAGATTAGTGCCTAATATTCAGACGAAAAAAGAATTATGAATATTTGAATTAAGTGAAAGCTTTCCTTGTTCATTTGTATTTTTCAAAGACGTATAACAAATATTGCTGTAATGATATAAAATTATGCACATATAACAATAAGGTTGGAATTGATTTTGCGCGCTATGTTTTTCTATTTGGAAAAATTATGGATAATATAGTAAGAACTACATAAAGAAAATAGATGTTTAGAATCATAGTATGTACATATGTGCCAGTATATTTTACAGTTATACATATTTTATTTATTGTCGAACTTGAAATATTTCTATGTCTTAGTAGAAATGCAATACAACGGTCTCCAACAACGTTTCTCTCTGACAGGTCACTGACGTAAAAATAAACCAATCACAGAACAACTCGAGAGCTTTGGACCAATCACTGAATGTAAAATGACATTTCAAAGTGGTCGTTCCAGATTCGATCTAAAGAGCTTTTTACTGTCCATAGTATAATACGAAGTTGTCCACATTTATAGCAGAAATTGAATATATTTCTAGCTTCGAAGCCTTTTAGTTGCATAATGAATTTATATTTTAAATGGTACTCAATTAAAATGTAGCTCTGCTTGAGTATAAAATGAATTTTTATTTTAGGAGAGCTAAAGCAATGAAGCCATATTAGAACTATAATAGTCCAATCGCGTTATGTTTAAAGTGGGTTATTAGCGCAATTACAGTTATCATTCTAAGCCCGGCCGCACATTGTACGACAGTTCTGATCAGAAACAGTTGAACGCCCGCACTGTCTCACATTTTGTACTGAGCCGAGTGAGCTAGAACTCGCCGGAAGGATATTTCGGATATTGTGCGGGGTGGCGGTCCGGCGGAATTCAACTGTTTCTGATCAGAATTCGGACAATGTGCGGCCGGGCTAAATGTCGGTAGACTTGACAGAGATGGAGATATAGAGTGACAGAGACAGTGCTCCTTCAAGCGTCCTCGTATTCGTTTGCCGTTGATAACCCGCCGCGCAGCCAGGAGAACCAGCGACGCCGGTAGACCGACACGGTGTTCCAGCGACCAAGACACATTATTCGACAGAGAAGGAGGTATAGATAGACCAAGATAGCGAACCTTGGAGCGTCCCCGCACTCTCTTGCCGTTGTTGAGCCGCAGCCAAGCGTCCCAGCGATGGCGGTAGACCGACACGGTGTTCCAGCGGCCAAGTCGCACCGGCTCGGGTGAACGCAGCACGCCCGGTCCGCTACCGCAGTCAAATCTGCACATACATTTAATTTTTTTTCATAACAGCATATTTAACTTTTAGGTATATCAATACTTAATAGCCGTTTTCAGTGTACCATAAGGAAATTGATTCCTAGGCAGTTGACAGACCAACGTCAGTTGGTCGGATTATATCAATCCAATGTTAATTGTGATCTGTTGCTGGGTTTGACGTAATGCGACCCAACTACTTAAGTCCCCCATCTGCCTAGGAATCAACTTCTCTGATAGTACATTATTTTATTTACTTCGTAACTTGATGTGCCCTGAACCGTGTATGGTGTGAAAAATACTTTTTTAATATTTCCATGATGAAAATGGGAGAAATTTGGCATAGAAGCGTTCTACAGCAGAAATGCTCAACTTTGTACTATGACTCATTTTGATGTTTTACGTTATTATCTTACTAATATTATAAAAGCGAAAGTTTGGGCGTGTGTACAGTTTACTTTTTGACGCAAACATAATGGATTTAATTATTTCGCATAGTAGCGGTTTTGAATTTACAAAGCAAGTTTTTATCCCGAAAATGTACAGTTTTCCACAATAATAACCGCGAAAACAAAAAAATTATAAATTTGTATGGCAAGTGTAAACTATTATTGTAATGCGTGTGTTATGGTTCGTTATCAATGCAAGTTAATTAGTGATGTGTATTACGGCCTATTGTATGCCTGTGCACAGCGTTACCGACCGAAACCGAATTTATTATGTACGTGTTTACCTGATTATCATACTAAATAGCATACTACCACATATTACTTTTGGTAAAGTTATCTATCGTGAAACAAGATTTAAATTCAAACTAGCAAAACGTGAATCGGTAGTAGACATCACGTTGAAAAACTCAACGTCCAAAAAGAGTATGAAAATACCTATACAGGTAATTCTACTTTGATTGGAAAAACTCTTTATTTAAAATATTATAAAAAACAACATTTTACGAATAAGTTCATAAGTGTTGGTAGCAAAAGAATACATAATAAATAATGCTATTTATATAGAACACTGAAAGGGTACGGGAAAAAACCTAAATCCGCCATATAACCTAAAAATTATGACTCAAAAAGGAACTCCGTAAAGAAGTTACACAGGTTTATGAGTTAGCGTTCGATAAAAAATAAAGTTTGCCAAGGGACCGTTCCCTAGGGCGGCAATATTGATAATGCTATATTACATAACTTCCGCGCTTTATACAGAACTACTGCTTCAATATTGTAATGACAGAACTCATAAGGGATTTCAGTAATGGAACGCTTTGAGACACTGTAATTAAAATAATAACTATTAAAGAATAGTATATTTTTAATTCTGTATTATTGATATAACTGTCGGGTAAAAACTACTTCTAAGAGGGGTAAAGTTAGATTACACTTTAAAAAATGTTATTGAGCTTAGAGAGTGGCAAAAAATTCGAGCATTTTCGGATTCCCAAATAATAATAATAATAATAATAATTGTTCCCAAATGTACTCTTGCTGATCACAATCACAACTGCCAGCACTATTCAATACATGTATATTGTACAATGTACATGACGTTATTTCTACGTTTGGTTAGGACAATGCAGGCTGATCACCTGATTTTCTGACAAGTCAGATGATCCATGCGTCGGATGGGAATGTAAAAAGTCGGTCCTGCGCCTGATCTCTCGCTAGTCGTGTCGGTCGTCCGTCCCACTGGGTCATGAGAGTAGAAGGAATAGAGAGTGCACTTGTGTACTGTGCACACACTTTGGCACTATAAAAATTACTCGTGCGTAACTGGCCCAGTTTTAATGAAGCCGACAACCATCACCGAAACCGGTGTGGGGGTTATTATTGGAACGAAGTTGCGAAAGGGGGCTAGATGGAAAAAATAAGACCACAAAAAGTTAGCACGACACTTTTGCCACAAACATGAATCAAGATAGATACCGCATGTGTATACAGTGTGAAATTTTAATGGTTGTTTTCCCGCAGTAAAATGATTCTATCTTAGTAGTACAATAAATTTGTGAAGTTTTTTTTGTTCAAATCAACAAAACAAAATTCGGTCGGGTCCATAGTAACTCGCGCCTATCGGCATAAAGTTTCCATAGTACGTAATACAAAATATTTTTTATTTTCAAGAAATAACATGCATGGTTCGATAGTACTACTATAGGTAAATCGTTCTGCTGCGGGAAAACAACCACTAAAATTTCACGTTGTATATACTTCGCGGGACATGCGGTATCTATCTTGATATAATATGTATGTGGTTTTTGCTATAGTTGTAAGCCGTGCGGTAGCGCGTGTTTCTCTTTTTGTCTCTGTCTCTCTATCTCTGTTTTTTTTTGAGTTTATACAGATTTTTTGTACATAAGAAATAACTTCGTTCCATTCGGGTGTCCCTTGACTGAGACCTCTCAAGTTTTATTATTATTATTACCGTAGCTCCACGTGTCCGTTCCGCAGCAGCAGCGCCAGGTAGTCGCCGGACAGGTCGTCGTGCTCGCCCGTAAGCAGCAGCACGCCGCGCGCGCGCTCCGGCCGCACTCGGATCCGTAAGCGAACGCGCTTGTAAGCGCCGCGTAGCGCTCGCAGTGCAATCCATGACGCGCCCGAGAATCGCGGCGTAGAAATGTGGGTTTCTGTAACAAAGCAAATATTTTTAGGGTTCCGTAGCCAAAATGGCAAAAAAGGAACCCTTATAGATTCGTCATGTCTGTCTGTCTGTCTGTCTGTCTGTCTGTCTGTCTGTCCGTCCGTATGTCACAGCCACTTTTCTCCGAAACTATTAGAGCTATACTATTGAAACTTGGTAAGTAGATGAAATCTGTGAACCGCATTAAGATTTTGATGCAAAAATGGAAAAAGTATTAAAAATTTTAGGGGTCCCCATAGGTACAACTGAAACAAAAAAAATTTTTTTTCATCTAACCTATGCGTGTGTGGTATCTATGGATAGGTCTCTAAAAATCATATTGAGGTTTCTCATATCATTTTTTTCTAACCTGAATAGTTTGCGAGAGAGACTCTTCCAAAGTGGAAAAATGTGTGTCCCCCCCCTCTAATTTCTAAAGTAGAGGCATGATAATTCTAAAAAAAATATATGATGTATATTACTATAAAAACTACCAACGAAAATTGGTTTGAACGAGATCTAGCCAGTAGTTTTTTTTTATACGTCATAAATAGTAAAACTTAATGAAACAAAAAAAAATTTTTTTCATCTAACCTATGCGTGTGTGGTATCTATGGATAGGTCTCCAAAAATCATATTGAGGTTTCTCATATCATTTTTTTCTAAGCTGAATAGTTTGCGAGAGAGACTCTTCCAAAGTGGAAAAATGTGTGTCCCCCCCCTCTAATTTCTAAAGTAGAGGCATGATAATTCTAAAAAAAATATATGATGTATATTACTATAAAAACTACCAACGAAAATTGGTTTGAACGAGATCTAGCCAGTAGTTTTTTTTATACGTCATAAATAGTAAACCTTAATCTAAATTTCATTAAATCGACTGAAATATAAAAATAAATCAAAAATAATATAATTTCATAAAAATTAACCTTATTGCTGCTGCGGAACCCTCCATGGGCGAGTCCAACTCGCACTTGGCCGCTTTTTTTTTATTATATTATTGGGTTCGGTCAAACTTACGCGTCAGTCACTCGGGACGCTCGACAGGAACTGACAGAGACAGACAACGCGAAACTGGTGTGCACACCTGCGCGACTACGGTGCGAAAACGTAGATTATTCCCGCTCTGCCGACGCGAACGTCCCGCGATGCAGACGCTCCCACTTTGCAGTCGCTTTGGTCGCGTAGGTTTGGCCGAAGCTTAAAGTTCAGGAAATTCGGTCATTGATCCATAGATGTCTCTTTCACATGCATACGAAAAAAATTGGATTCCCGATCAAGTAACGTGTGCCCATGCACAAATATTACATACCTTGATTCCATAATCAAGGCATGTAACATTTTTGGGAATGTTTGAAAAAAATGAATAAGTTAGTGGCCGAATTTCTTAAGGGATATGTATATTCATGACCGGAATTCAGCTTGCATCCGTTACATCGTGATGATGACTTTAAAACATATTATATATTTGAAGGTATCAAGAGTAATATTATCTTCAAAAATAAATTCTTGGGCAACCATACGGATATTTAAAACTTTTTTTTTAAGAGTAATGAACAAAATCTCTACAAATTCTTACAAGTTTTTGTTTCGTGCAAAATCGTAAGCGACGTCGACCGGCCTCGCACTTTTTAGGGTTGCGCAGTTTAGTTATGGCAGTATACCCGTTTCGTACATATTTTATTGCCGCCGTAAGCGATCATAGCCCTCCCCGGGATTATGGACCACGGCGGGTTACATAATACATGAGCTCTTTAGCAAACGCACATTTCTGTCGTAAAACTATATTTTTGTTGTTATCCAAAAAAGAGCGTTCGTGTCTTTTGATTCACACACAATAAGGAAAGTTCTTATGGCGTGTTTCGGTCATAAGTAGAAGTATCGTCAGGAAACTATAATTTTTGATCGGAAAAGTACGTATGTGCCATAGAAGAAATTTAATGATTCCTAGGCAGTTGACAGAACAACGTCATTTGGTCGGCCCTATATCAATTCAATGTTAAGTGAATTGTGATCGGTCGGATGAGTATGACGTAACACGACCAAATTACGGAACATCTGTCTAGGAATCAACTTATCTGATAGTACGTCTTGAGAATACCATTTGTGCTGAACTCTAAAGCAGGGATTCTCAAACTTATTTTGTCTACAGACTGCCCACCTTAAGAAAAAATTATTTTTTAGCGCCCCCATTGTTTGATTTAAAATGCATCCAGATGGCATAAATCACCCCCCAAGCCTCTACACAACGCCCCTATTTTTTCTGGGTACTACACCCTTCAGACCTTCAGTGCCCACAAGGCGTTATCGCCCAGTTTAGAAAAGACTGCTCTAAAACAACCATATTATGGATTTTTAAAATTACCTGCGGCTTGTCCCACGCATTACAGGCCCAGTATTAGAAGTGTGGTTACTTTTCTCAGAGACCATATCGGGTACAAAAACCCTTGGTTTACCCAAAAATTAGCAAATTATTATTAAAATTATAACATTAACCAGTAAAAACGTAGTTTGAGTTTAGTATGAAATTCCATCACAATGAAAATTTTAACATTTGACCTCGAAAACCCAAAAGGCCTGGTAATTTACAAATTGTAATTCTGACCCTCGACAGTGTGGTGAGTTTCTACAAACGCGGAGGAAAACTTAGCGACGGATTTAAACGGGCGGATTAAACAGTAACGACTCTTTAACTTGCCAAGATCCTATACGTTATGTAATGGAACTTTATATTTAGTGTTGAAACTAATTGTTACGATCAGCACTTTCCGTTAAAAAACTTGCAATGTAATTTTAATTTCGTTTGGTGTTCGGTGTTGCATTTTTACTAGCGCTTAAAATGTTTTTTATTACATTTTGATCTTTTCATATTCTGGTTTTATGGTGGATGGTAATGAGGCATCGTTTATCCCTAAAAGTTTTCATTGTTTTAGAATGTAGTCTACTGTGAATTTCTACTTTGAATTCGTAGCTGGTATAGTAAATATAACAGCTATGATTAAAATATTACTGCATGTTACCCGCGTTTTAAGTGAAAGTAAATTAGATAATATTAATATTAGCCTATGTGTTAATCCAGGATGTCAGCTAACTCCATGCCAAATTTTATCAAAATCACTCCAGCTGTTTAAGCGTGAAAATGCAACAAACATACAAACTTACAAACTTTCACCTTTGTCATATTAGTATGATCACTTCAACGTTGCAATATTATATTTAACAGAGGTGACAGAACTAAGGAGTACCTCGAGTTCAAACAAACAGGCGAATTACGTGAGTTGGTCGCGACTGTCACTTTCAACATGTTTCACAATGCTGAGTAACGCATTAGTACGGCGCGCGCCGGCCGATATAATGTATTATTTATGTCAAACGTATAAGTATCGAGATCTCTTCTGAGTCGGCCTTCTCGTTAGTTCTGTTTACTCTGTTATTAGCTAATGCATGAAATCTGCGTAGAGTTTCGTAGAGCGTCGTAGCAAGTTGTAGCATGGCGTAGCGCTGCGTAGCTCGGCGTAGCGTAGTGTCGCGTAGGACTCGGTCTACGGACCGAGTATTACTGCAGTATTAATTATTATCATTGTAGTACGTTTTTTTAGGGTTCCGTACCCAAAGGGTAAAAACGGGACCCTATTACTAAGACTTCGATGTCTGTCCGTCTGTCCGTCTGTCTGTCTCCAGGATGTAACTCAAGAACCGCTATAGCTAGACTTCTGAAATTTTCACAGAGTATGTATATCTGTTGCCGCTATAACAACAAATACTAAAAACAAAATAAGTTAAATATATAAGGGGGGCTCCCATACAACAAACGTGATTTTTTGGCCTTTTTTGCTCTATATCAATAATAGCAACAGGTAGGTACTTGAATTTTTCACTCAAACCTTAGTTTTATGTGTACTTTAATATTTTATAATAATATTAATATAAAATAAAAAATTAAGAGGGGCTCCCATACAAAAATCACAAATTTTGGCCTAATTTGCTCTATAATGGTACGGAACCCTTCGTGCGCGAGTCCGACTCGCACTTGGCCGATTATTTTTTATTAATTTAGTCTTTTGTTCAATCATCCAATCATCAATAAGTAGTTCTTATTATTGCTATATCATAAAAATAGACTTTAGAAATTAATTTAAAAAACTCAGATTTTACAATTTACCTACACTTAACCTTTCGTAGCTATGTATTTAGGCACTTCGATCAATTGCAAAAAGCAAATAATCTGCAACAAATTCCGATACTTGGAAATTCAATTTTGTAGGGACAGCAAATAAATATGACAAAAATTGGGGTCTAACTACAACAGGTAGCCCTATTGCCTCTATCACATTTTTCACTGCCCGCCCCTAGGGCCTTAGGGCGTCAGGGCGTACCGCGTAGGGCTCGGAAATTCAATTCCAAAACATAATTGCTTGACTTTGAAATCGAGTATGTGCGATCGACCGAGTTTTGTAGCGACAGCAAATTTCACTGAAAAAAGGTTGGAGGTTTAGGGAGCTGAATATCGTGTTTTAATAGTTTTTAAAACACAGCATGGAAAAAAACTAACTATTATGCCCGTTAGTAATACAAATATCCGTTGTGCACAAACATTTTATTTTAAGTCGTATTGTCTTTGTGCGTTAGAAAAGTAAAACAGACAAGATTAAAAATATTGTTTAACGTCACAGTGTGTGTCAATTCTTAATAAATACAAAAACTATGCTAATAGTTTTAATAACAGCTTATAGTTTTTTCCCTACATTTGCATAATATCTAAATTCTAAATATATGTATTTAAAAACTTAAAGGTGAATGACTGACATAGTGATCTATCAACGCACTACCCAAACCACTGGACGGATTGGGCTGAAATTTGTCATGCAGGTAGATATTGTTACGTAGGCATCCCCGCTAAGAAAGGATTTTGTTAAATTCTACCCCCAAGGAGATAAAATAGGGGATGAAAGTTTGTATGAAACTTTGTCAATTTTAAACCGATCGGGCTGAGACTTCGATACCTAATTAATAACTTAACTAATTAATACTTCTTAACGCGAGCGAAGCCGCGGGCAAAAGCTAGTTATATTATAAGCTGGTATTCAATAGAGCTGTTGAATGGCTTACTGCTAAATTGGAAATAAAGGAATTCTATCGGCGGTAAGTATTGTCTGAGGAGGCTTTTAATGAGACTTTGCGATGGCATTCAGATAATAATGCTGAAGTAGAAGAGAGGACAGCCGCATTCCACTAATACATATTAAATTTCATTCTGTTACTTATAAAGAAAATCTATCTATCGTATTTTCATTTATTCGTTGAATTTTCTCAAAATAAAAGTAGCCTACGATAATAATAAAAGAATTGAAATAATTAAATTAAAAAATATTTTGATGATTTTGTGGAAAAATTCAACAAGTATTTTCTTGTATGAAATGTTAAGGCAATAAGTTTTACCCATAATATTTTTCAGTAAATGAACAAAACGGTTAAACTTGAAACGTTACATTATATTCGTAGAAAGTAGCTAGTAGCTTTCAATGGCTTTGAAAAACTTTTGTTATTTTTGTATCATAAGTTCCGTTTCGACTTTCAACACAAAACATATCTTACGTTTCGTTCCAAATCATTCAGTGCGTAACAAAACATAGTGATAATACTTTAAAGGGTGTATGTGTCGCTTGTATAGAGTTCATTATGAAAGTAGCAGCGCACTCTAAAGCATTATCACTTATAAAAACCTCAACCTGCAAGTAAATGAGTGAGTGTACGCATAGGCATGCGATACAGCACCTTCCTCCTTTTCCACACTGCCAATGCGTACACTCGCACTACAAGAACGTGCAAACACCACCACCATACAAGCAATAATGTTAGCAAATTCGTGCAAGGCCTCTCACCACCATGCGAGTTGAAAACCTCGACGCACTAACACCGTAGCATCCTGAGGATGTGGATTCTACCTGCAGGCGTAGCATGGTCACCGTAGAAACGGTTTCTTTCTACGAAATAATAGACAAAGTGACAGGTAAACAATGGAAATCTGCCATTGTATCGATAAAATCTGTCAGTATGTCGATTCTTCCGTAGAAAGAAACCGTTTCTATGGTGGCCATGCTACGCCTGCAGGTGGTGAGTGCGGTACTGTGGTGGAAGGCCTGCACGAATTTGCTAACATTATTGCTTGTATGGTGGTGGTGTTTGCACGTTCTTATATAATTCCTGTATATTTATAGCCGAGATCCGCATGTCGAGTCACGTTCAAGTGGTTTGTCGTGTCGTGTAGTGTTAAAAAACCGTATCGAAAGCTACCCCAATATCACTTAATACATTCAAGAGGACCCCTCACCCTATGGGGCACGGTAATGGAAAACTCCCCCACCCTTCTTAGACGCTCCTTTTGTTCGTCAAAGCTTTGTAATCGACGTAAAAAGACATAAAGACTGTAACGGATTGTAATTTTTTACGGTGTGTCGCAATTCGAATTAGAAATGTTTTATGAATGATAAATCACATTTAAATTGAATTTTGCGGCAAAAATATATTGCATTATTACGGTTCAAAAGAAAAATTTTTGTTACAAGTGTTTTTTATAGTAATTAAATATGATCCCACAATTCGCATGATATTAAAGTCAGTAATTATAAATACTGTAACGTCTCGAAATAAAGCTCACCTGAGCCAGTGTGAGTTCGTTAAATAATTTTCATATCTTATTAACCTAATTCTTTGAAATAAATCCTTTTATGAAAGAGAAGAGAGGAGAAGAGATAGTGAGATTTTTTTACAAACGATTAAAATATCAATACCATTAAAATGTATTAGCAATTAGGTACCTCGTCGTGTACCTATAGGTTATTTTTCCTGTTTCTCACAATTCATTTACATAACAAGACATCCCGTGAATATTATTTAAAGAATTTTAATTCTCCCGAACCGTAAAAGAACAGCACAAAGCTCGAGACGGCGCGGCGCAGCGGAAGTGAACACTCGTGGGGGCCGGAAGAGGTACTGTAATGGCGTATGTTATCCCGCTGGGACAGGGCGACAATTCTGACGTCATTTATGTTATACCTGTATATTATAACCTGTAATACCGGTATCTTATATAATATCTGTATTCTGTACGCAAGATTCTTTCTTAACTTCACATTTGATTTAATAACCAACATTAAACGACATAAAGGCCGTCACAGACTTAGCTATAATATATATTAATATACCGTACTAAACGCACTGAGACCAGAAATATATATTATAGCTGAGTGTGTGGTCACGCGAAAATTGTATAGAAAATATATAGTAATATGCCTAGCTATAAACATATTAATATATATTATAGCTAAGTCTGTGACGGCCTTAATGTTATATTTTTAAAGTTTGTAATAAAATGTTGTAATTTTAATATACCGTCGAAACCATAAATAATTATACTAATGTCAATCTAGCAGGATATGAGCTCTCAATTATTCGTTTTGATTTGAAACCTTAAGGGCCCGGGTTACCCTTGAAATTTTCATACATTCTTAATACCAAAATCATTTTCTCATACGAAAATATTTAAAATGTTTGAGTTATTTTTCAGCTTAAGATAGTAATTACCTAGGGTCCTGAACAATTTTTTTTTACAAAATATTTAAATACTAAAAAAAAATTTTTGTGTTTAAATATTTTTCAGTAAATTTACTACTAAATATTTAAACACCAAAAAATAGACAAAAACACTAAAAAATATATAAATAAATAGTAAATTTACTACAAAATATTTAAATAATAAAAAATATTTTTTAAAGTTTAAATATTTTGTAGTAAATTTACTATTTATTTATATATTTTTTAGTGTTTTTGTCTATTTTTTGGTGTTTAAATATTTAGTAGTAAATTTACAAAAAAATATTTAAACACAAAATTTTTTTTTAGTATTTAAATATTTTGTAAAAAAAATTTGTTCAGGACCCTAGGTAATTACTATCTTAAGCTGAAAAATAACTCAAACATGTTAAATATTTTCGTATGAGAAAATGATTTTGGTATTAAGAATGTATGAAAATTTCGAGGGTAACCCGGGCCCTTAATATTATAACCACATAAAAATATCTTACAAGTTTCAAACACATATTTTGTGGGTTAGAATCGGTCTTGTATTATTTTACATTATCAAAATAAACTTGTAAGATACCAAATGGCAAACAGCCCTGAATCTCGCTATCGAAGTTTTAGCCTGGCCACCCATTGTCCGAATTCTGATCAGAAACATTTGAACTCCGCCGGATCGCCACCCCGCACACTATCCGAAATATCCTTCCGGTGACTTCGAGCTCACTCGGCTCAGTACAACATGTAAGAGACAGAGCGGACGTTCAACTGTTTCTGATCAGAAATGTCGTACAGTGTGCGGCCGGGCTTATTGAGATCAGCGTGACATAAACAACATCTTCATGACAACTTCTTAATCCATCAACTCCCAAGCGGCACCCGGGTGCCGCATAACAATTGAATATCTATTGTGTCTGTGATTCCCACGATCGACGATAATATAAAATATGCTTAAGCCCACTATTATTATTTAATATCTCAATAATAATAATAGGCTAAAGCATTTATATTATTGCACACACCGTACAATGTACTTACAAAGCAATACAACTATTGTCAGATCAGCTAGTATTCTATAACATCTTCTATAGATCCTGCGTAGCATGTTTAACTTCAATAACTTTCGTTCTAACATAAGCTATGTGATCTAAACACACATACATATTACAAATTTACAGGTTACACATACAAACACAACAGTTGGTAAGTCTCTCACGAGTTCGTGTGATCGTTGAACCTCGTTGGGGAGTCACCATTATACTGAGGGAAGATTTGATATTTGATTGTATGTATTTTATGTGTACTGTGTAGATGTAGTACGTTTCTTAACTTCTTAACTGTAGGAATCAAGTTGATACCTCTTCAGGCTGCATTCACTATTTCAGTTTTACGTCTTCCTTAATTAAATCACACTTACACTTACAATGGTCAGTTCAAATTCCAACGTGACATTGCGATGCGGTGCGATGAATTAATTCAATAAATAGATGACTTAATTAATTCATTAAAACTTTATTGCCATATATAGTTTTTTAATGTACTGCACAAGAAAACTAAATGAATAAAATAAATAAAAACATCTACAAATATTATAGTACATTGAATTGACAGACTTGCCGCCATATTGAGTTACCTATTCCAAACTTGTGAACTAATTCTTATACATTTCAGGCCCAATCTATTACTTTTAAATATCTTTTCACTAACATTAGATAAGGAAACACAGCTGGGTCACATGTCCTCCGCCTACATATTGGCAGTAGGCGTGTTATTTATACCCTCCGCTCTCCCAAACATTTTGCGTTGTTTCCTTGGAATTTTTGCTGTTCTGGGGTGAGAGTCCGGTGACCTCTTGATAGTCCCCAGCCTATATCAGGGCCTATAGCCGAAACTTTTTCGTTTTCGCTTCGTTATAGAATCGCCGATCAAACTGTATGTAATTGACATAAGACGAGTCGAACGTCAACGTCATATTAACGAACGCTTATGTCAATTCCATACATTTTCATATTTTGGCTCATCCCCCTGGTGTAAGATTGTTTGAAATCAAATTTGCGTCAATCGCAGCTATAGACATTCAGTTATAAGTGTGAAAGCTTATCCAGGAGCGGATATTGAATCGGATAACAATCCTATAGTATGTAAAATTCGAGAGTAAAGTCAAAAAAATTGACGTTAACAAATTAAATGACGAAGAAATAAACAAAAATCTCATAACAAATGGACGCAATCGACAACAAGTCTTTTTTCTGTTCCAAAAGTGTCATACAAATACATTAAAAACATAATATACAACTCTATCTATATCATTATACATACATACAATGTTATACATACGTAAGTACTCGGAAAACATAGCCATCCATATAAACTCTTTATGAGAAAAGTGAAGTTAATAACCCCGTAACGTTATTGCTACAACAATTTAAACTCCGCGTTAATCGCGCGAATAGTGAACCATTATTTTTCATCAAAGTGAAAAACTCATTATCGTTCGAATGACAGACTTGACATTTTCAATTTATTAATAAACTCGTTAAATTTTAATTATTTTTGACAACTACCTGCAGTTATAAATAAAGCGCGTTGATATTTCCAGAAATTTTTTGTCGTGAACTATAAAAGCAAATATAAATACTATTAATTAAGGTTATAGGATATTCTAAAAACTCAAGTCAATTTCAATACCTCTGTATTAGAAAGTTTTTATAATAATATATTTAATTTACAAACAAGTATTTGTAAATTGTTAATTTTTATCACTAATTTTATGTTTATTTCTAAAACAACTGATTTTCTTGTGAAAGTTCTGTCTCAGAGTTCACAAAATACAAAACTTGCAAGTACATTGTAGGCTACAAGATTTTGGAAATCCCTGTACAAAATCAACTATTACAAGATGTAATTGCATGTTATATTCTATTAGTAGCACAGTCATCAATATTTTAAATGCGAAAGTGTGTCTGTCTGTCCGTTACCTCTTCACGCCCAAACCGCTCAACCAATTTTGGTGAAATTTGGTGTGGAGATACTTTGAGTCTCGGGAAAGGACATATTATAATATGATACTTTTCATTCCGGAAAAATGTACGGTTCCCGCACGATGATCTAATTTTGGCGAAACGGAGCTACTAGCGTAGTTCAGTTAACTAGTACAAGGATCTAAGAAGTTGCATGTTACATTCTATTAGTAACAGAGTCATTTGTTATAAGTTCACAAGTTACAATCACAAACTGTGCAGTCGTTGCCATTGTCAGCCGTTCCGTTCTAGTTTAAATGGATGCTTCAAATTTTAATGCTAATTTAAGTTTTGTTTATGGGACGACACTGTGACAAGTCGATTTAAACTTTTAAACGTAATAATTCAAACGAAAAAGACTTTGTGACATTGAATGAAAAATGTTTAACTAACAACTCTAACAAGTAACTCTTTCAGAATGTCCTATTTAGTGCCTAACACCGTCTGGAGAACTATCTCGGCGAAAAGAAGGCATAAATGTATTACTAGAATGCTCCAACTTTTTAATTAGCAGGTCGGATGTCTGTCAGTACGAATATCGACGTTAACGACATTAAAATAAGATTCATATTAGCGCGCCTTGTACAGTGGCGTTTACGATGCTCGCCGCGTTCTTGATATGGCGAAAATGTATGAAAAAAATTGAGAAATTTTCTTATTTTTCTTATAACTGGAAAAGTTGTTTATTTTTATATAAAATTTTTAGCGGACTTTATAGAGGACTAAATAAGCAAAAATTTTTTTGTATATTTATTTTCCTCAGTTCAGTGTATTTAGATATTATTAAGGTACCTAATCAGACCCCATTTTTTTCATATTTTGCGATTATTGTGATGGTTAAAACGTATTTTATGTGAAAATTTTGTATGCGGCTATAGAATTTTTATGGTACAGTCGTGGAGATGAATATATTATCTTTCATTTGAAACCAAAATATCCTCGCAGTTTGACTCCTAATTCTTTAATAGGGTACCGGAAAATCGCTGATATTTGTAATAGCGTCCTTAAGGCTGCGTTTCCACCAGAGCGTACGTTCAGCGCAGTGATTCTATTGTATCTTAAAAACACACTCCTCACAACATATCTCTAGTGGAAACGCAGCCTAACAGAAGAAATTAACTTTTTCTCCAAGTTTATTAGTTAATACTGTACTGCGTTATATTGCGTTGCGTGATAATTAGTATAATGTACAGTTGTACAAGCCGCTTACAACCCCTATTGAAGTGAATTCGAATGCCTTTCATCCCAAAAACTGGCCACAAGACGTTAATAACCCTGAAATTACCTTTAACTTTGATTTCAGAAACGAATTATAAGACTTACCAGTTTTGCAGGTGGCAGGCGTTAGACAGGAGCAGCTGGCGTTGCAGGGGTCGCAGCTGCAGCTCTCTACAGCGGTTGTATGTACTGCAGATGTAGTGGGACCTGGGACCTGCAGAACATAAGGCATTAGTATCGACCGAGGTCTATACAGCACTAAGGCCCGTATAAATAGTCAGTACTTAAGATGCGACCCGGTCTCAAGACGCGGTTCGGCTCTGTGATTGGTCCAAATTTGACAGCCAACCAATCACAGAGCCTGAACCGTGTCTTGAGACCGAGATGCATCTTGAGTACTGGCTATTTATACGGGCCTTAGAAAATATTTCTTAATGATTCAGCTCTTTGCATATCCTCTACTAAGAATAAGAGCGTTCATATCTATTTTGCACAATTTATACCAAAGAAAACCTATAGAATATAGCAATAAAATTTAGACTTTTGAGTTAAAGCAAAAGTAAGCAAAGGCGAACATTTACAGCATGGTAAATATAATATTTTAAACTGTGCATACTGTTAAATACAGCGGCAAACTAAACGTATTCTCGTGTCACTGTGTTTGTGCGCAATTTAGTGGACATTAGTTAGGCCTGAGAATAGGTTTTTATCTACTTTTTATATTCATACTAGAAATAATGTATATGGCAATACAACGTTTGCCGGGTCAGCTAATAAAAATATAATTTACTTTTGATTCCAACTTTATGTGAAGAATATAATAACAATAATTATAGTAAGGTAAGTTTTGTTACCTTTTGTTCCAAGCTGGGTCCAAGCGTCGTAACCTTAAGCTTGCTCGCTTCATTGATCGCGTCTTTGACTTTCTCGTCCGTGATGATGTTCAGGTCTACCTTGCTGACTCCATCCTCCATGAGGCTGACTATACCCTCGACTTCCTTCGTTCTTTCCCCGGTATACGTATAGTTGACTTTACTCTCCTGTGTCGTCGTCGGTACTGTCGTAAGTCTTTCGTCGATATGTCTCTCGTTAACATTAGGTTTACTAATTCTATTGGACGGTGCTACTTCTAACTCTGCGGAGAAAGATACGTCTTTCTGATATAGGACATCCTCTTGATTGTCCAACGAGGTCTCCGTTGGTTTTGTTGCGTTTAGCTCTGCGATAGAAAAGTTAATGTTAGGTTATTAATTATGGTGTAGTAACCTAGACGAGGAGTAAATAAAACAAGTGACATAAAATTAATGACTCGCATGTCTTTATGTGTGTATTTCTGTCTACCAATAATCACGCATCGATTTTGGTGAAATGTAAAATGGGGAAACTTTGACTAACTTCTGAGTATATACATGAGTATGAATCTATATATGTCGAATTTACTTTAATTCGAATACAAAAATTCCTGTCTTTTGTTAATGTATTGAAAGATTTAGGATCTGAGAAACTCAAGTACCATTTGGGTCTCGCATGCCACATGTTAACCTTGCTGTCAAGATATTGTATGAAGTATAATAAACGACTTCTAATTCTTAAAACAAGGGTAGTCAATGTTACCAAATCTATAAAACAATAATTTATTGTTGGGACCTTTCAGTTTAAATGGTCAGGCTCACATTTGGCATTGGAACGTTTTTGTTGACTCTGCAGGTCACAGTTTATTTTAATGTTAAATATTATACTACTACTCTCCTTTCCTCCTTGGAGTAAAGACGTGCCTTACCGAATGCGCTTAACCTAAATAAAGCGCAATATAAAAGTGATTTTCTTTTATTTAATCCATCCACGACCTCACAGTCTAAGTCAATAAGACTAACAGGTTATGGTGGCCCAGTCAACGCAGTGATTAAATAAAAGTTAAAATAGTTTTTGAACTCAAAGTGATTGTAAAAATTTGAACTTTTAAAATAACAATATGGAGAAACAGAAGACCAAGAGAAATATTCCGATTTTCATGGGAGAAAACTACAACATCTGGAAATTCAGAATCCGAAGCCTTTTAAGTGAACTAGATGTGATTCACGTTATTGAGAAGCCAGTTCCGGTAATACCTGACAACAAGTGGAAGAAAGCCGAACAAACAACTAAAACCGTAATCATAGAATACCTGTCTGATGCTTATATCAGTCACGTGGGACCAGAGTCAACATCGAAGGAAATACTTTCTGCGCTAGACAACATTTTCGAGAGAAAAAGTACGGCTAAACAGCTCGCAACCAGAAAGAAGTTATTGAATATGAAACTCCAAGGAGATACCACCTTGAATCAACATTTTATGCAGTTTGATATTTTAATATCCCAGCTAGCGACTTCTGGTGCAACTGTGAAGGAGGCAGATAAAGTATCTCAACTATTGCTGACTCTGCCGCCTGCCTATGACGGTATTGTCACTGCAATCGAAACACTCTCAGAAGACGATATTACACTGAACTTCGTGAAGATGCGACTCCTCGACCACGAAGTTAAACTAAACGACGAGAAACTAGACACAAGCGGAAAAATTCTTCATGCTGAAAGTAAAAACAATCATCTGCAACACGAAAATTTCCAACGAATACCATCAATTATTAAGAATTCTCGAAGAATAAATAAGAAGCCGAAATCCAACTACAACAAGAAATCCAATAAGAAAAATCATATAAAATGTCATCGCTGTGGAAGAAAAGGACACTACAGATACGAATGTCGCTATTATCTAGAGGGTATGAAGTACAAACTAAACAATAAGAAGATCAAAACTATCAACACTGCTAATTATTATACACCGAGCGTTAACACAATTCAATCATCGCCGACTACGACGAGTTTTGCTTTCATGGCAGGAGCCACAATACAAACAGATTATAAACAAGATATGATTATATTCTTGTTGGACTCTGGAGCATCCGATCATATCACGAATCGAGAGGATATAGCAAGCTGTTTTCGCACACTGAAAACACCAATTCAAATATCAGTGGCGAAAAATGGCACATTTATCTCTGCGTCGAAGATTGGATCATTCTCTGTTACGAGCAACTTGGGCATCGAGGGGAAGATAGAAAACGTGCTGTACAGTCCTGATGTCCCGTACAACTTGCTGTCCGTAATCAAGATGCAACAAGCCGGATACTCTATAACCTTTGGTGAAGATGGGGTAATGGTGTACTATAACGGTAAGCCCGTGATGTCCGGTAAGACTGTAAACAACCTGTTTACTTTGGAGTTCAAGGTACGTAAAAATATGTTTAATTATTGTGCTAGTAATGCCTCTAATCTTGATTATAAATTATGGCATCAACGATTAGGTCATATGGGCAAATCAAAATTTATCGAACTCAAAAATAAACAACTTGTCGATGACATAAACCAATTAGAAAATATTATGCCTGATGATGACATGTGTGAAGCATGCATTTATGGCAAACAAGCCCGACTACCATTTAATCAAATTAAAAACAAAGAATATCTAAACCGGCCGCTATTTAATATTCATTCTGACATTTGTGGGCCAATCACACCACCTTCTGTAAATAACGATAATTATTTTGTACTATTTGTGGATGAATTCACTCATTATTGTGTAACATATCTTATAAAACACAAATCAGATATGTTTGCAATGTTTAAAGATTTTGTTGCAAAAGGTGAAGCTAGATTTAACTTCAAAATAGTTAATTTATATTGCGATAATGGTAGAGAATATTTATCGAATGAAATGAAAAGTTATTGTGTTTCAAAGGGTATAAGTTATCATCTCACAATACCACGAACTCCACAGTTAAATGGCATATCTGAAAGAATGGTAAGAACCATTACAGAAAAGGCGCGAACAATGATATCTGGTGCCCAATTAGATAAAGTGTTTTGGGGCGATGCTGTGTTAACTGCAACGTATCTTATAAATATGACACCAACAAAATCATTGAAGGTAAATAAAACACCTTATGAAATGTGGCACAATAAGAAACCCCAAATTAAATACCTAAAAGTGTTTGGTTCAACAGTATATGTGCATGTAAAAACCGGTAGAAATAAATTCGATGAAAAATCATCTAAAGCCATATTATTGGGGTATGAACCAAATGGGTATAGAGTTTATGATGTGGAAAATTACAAGTACTTGGTAGTGAGAGATATTATTGTAGATGAAAAAAGCTTTCTTAAGTCCAGGCCATTAAAATCAAATTCAATAAATGTACATTCAGGTAAAGAAACGTCCCTCCCTAGTTCTTCAAGTGCCCCTTTTAATGATAACAATGAAAACAATTGTAATTTGGAAAACAATACAATCCAGGAGCGGTCACTTACCTTTTATGATACAGAATTAAATAGAAATAGTGAACAAATTGATAATTGTAATATTTCTCCTCAGAATAACAACAATAATAAACTGAGGAGAAGTGAACGAATTAAAAATCTAAATCCAATTTCTTATTCTGAAAATTTACCTAGTGACTATTTGTTATCAGCTCAATATTTTATATCGTCTATTCCAAATTCTTATAAGGAAATAAAAGACAGATTAGATTCTTGCCAATGGGAAAAGGCAATCAATGATGAATTAAATTCACTTTCTATGAATAATACTTGGACACTTGTACCTAGACCAATAGGCAAAAATATCGTAGATAGCAAATGGGTATTTACTATTAAAAACGACGAATTTGGGAAACCTTTAAAATATAAAAAGCCCGATTAGTTGCCAGGGGATTTAGTCAAAAATACCTTGAAGACTATAATGAAACCTATGCTCCGGTGGCGAGAATTTCAACTTTTAGATTCATATTAGCATTTGCAAATCAACATAGTTTATTGATTCACCATATGGATGTTAAAACTGCATTTTTAAATGGTGATTTAAAGGAAGAAATATTCATGAAAGTTCCCGAGGGAGTACAGAGCAAGCAAAATGAAGTCTGTAAACTTAATAAAGCTCTATATGGCCTAAAACAAGCCGCTAGATGCTGGTTCGAAAAATTTGAAAACACCCTTTTAGAAATAGGTTTTAAAAATTCTATGGGAGATCGTTGTATGTACATACTAAATAAGGGATATGTGTCCCAGAATATTTATGTCATTTTGTATGTTGATGATTTAGTTATTTGCACTGCAAATAAAATACTATGAACGCCTTTAAACAATATTTGATGAACAAATTTTCGATGGTTGACTTAAAAGAAATAAGACTTTTCTTAGGTATCAGAATAACCCGAAACAACAATATTATTATATTAGATCAAAGTACATACATAAAGGCAATATTAAACAAGTTTAATATGATGGATTGTAATCCAATTAGAGATTAAACTAAATTTTGAGGCATTGGAATCTAATGAGATATATGATGCGCCATGTCGAAGTCTTATTGGCTGCCTTATGTACTTAATGGTATGTACTAGACCCGATTTATCCATAACTGTAAATATTTTGAGTAGATACATGAATAAGAATAACAAAGAACTTTGGACTTCTTTAAAAAGAGTACTTAGATATTTAAAAGGTACAATTAATTTGAAATTAAAATATGTACAGGGAAGTTATGATAATTTATTTACGGGATATGTCGATTCAAATTGGGGAGGAAGTGATACTTCCGACAGAAAAAGTACAACAGGTTATTTATTTATGTTGTATGATAAATGTACAATATGTTGGAACTCTAAGAGGCAAGTTTCAGTAGCAGCCTCGTCGACAGAAGCCGAATATATGGCTCTGTATGAAGCTGTTAAAGAGGCTTTGTGGTTAAGGACTTTAGCTACTAGTATTAATATTGAAATTAAAGAACCTATCTTAATATATGAAGATAATAATGGATGTATTAGTATCGCAAATAATCCATCGAGTCACAAGAGATCCAAACATATTGACATTAAGTATCACTTCTCCCGAGAACAATGTGTGAATAAGACAATAACTTTGAAATATATTTCAACAGATAACCAGATCGCGGACATGCTGACCAAGCCGCTGCCAGCAGCCAGGTTCCGCGAGCTACGAGAGAAAATAAACTTAGAAGAATAATGTTTTTATTTTAAATTGTTTTAATAAATACTTAGTAGAAATTAACTATTTAATGATCTGGTGAGGTTTTTCTGGGGTTTCCCTCATCCTAGCAACAAATGTTGGATCATATTGTATCTCCCCGGAAGGTTAAAGTGCACGGAAGGTACGTCAATTAGGTATTACTTAATGTAAATTTTAATTGTACTTAATTTAATTTTTTTTTGTTTTGATATTTAGGAAATTTTATTTTAGGTTTATGTTACTTTTGAGTTTGATTCCAAAGACATTAATTTTTGAGGGGGCGTGTCGAATTTACTTTAATTCGAATACAAAAATTCCTGTCTTTTGTTAATGTATTGAAAGATTTAGGATCTGAGAAACTCAAGTACCATTTGGGTCTCGCATGCCACATGTTAACCTTGCTGTCAAGATATTGTATGAAGTATAATAAACGACTTCTAATTCTTAAAACAAGGGTAGTCAATGTTACCAAATCTATAAAACAATAATTTATTGTTGGGACCTTTCAGTTTAAATGGTCAGGCTCACATTTGGCATTGGAACGTTTTTGTTGACTCTGCAGGTCACAGTTTATTTTAATGTTAAATATTATACTACTACTCTCCTTTCCTCCTTGGAGTAAAGACGTGCCTTACCGAATGCGCTTAACCTAAATAAAGCGCAATATAAAAGTGATTTTCTTTTATTTAATCCATCCACGACCTCACAGTCTAAGTCAATAAGACTAACAATATATATAAAACTCAAAGGTGACTGACTGACATGGTAATCTATCAACGCACAGCCCAAACCACTGGATGGATCGGGCTGAAATTTTGCATGCAGGTAGATATTATGACATAGGCATCCGCTAAGAAAGGGTTTTGATAAATTCCAACCCCAAGGGGTTAAATAGGGGATGGAAGTTTGTATATAATAATACTTCTTAACGCGAGCAAAGCCGCGGGCAAAAGTTCGTATATTATATACCGTGAAGTAGCAAGCCTATTATTATGTCTGATAATAATTTCGTGAACCAAGTTGCTTGTTCCCAAGCTAAGACACGGGTCATGTCAATATCACAACTTACCGTCAAATCAACTCATGAATATTCTAACAGTACTCGCTGCAAATCAAATGGCATTATACCGATCTAGCTTTTCCGAGACAATAAATCCCCGCTCACGTACTATATTCGGTGAGATCTCAAGTTTCGAGCAAAATTGAGCACGTAAACTCCTCGCAACTTTCGTCTGGAGGCGTGTAGTACCATCTAGAACAGACTCGAATGTTTGTAACGATTTAGGGTTGTTTAGAATTAAACATGTTTACGTAACTCGAGAATTACGTAAACAATGACATGTAGAGGCAATGTTTTAGTAGGTATTACAACTTTAACTGTATAACATTAAGGGCCTGTTTCAGTACTTCCTGATAAGTACCGAATAGGCTATCCACCACTTAACTTGACAGATGAAGTATGGAGAATCTGTCAAAAAAGTTGTGAATAGCCTATTCGACACTTTATCAGGAAGTGGTGAAACAGGCCCTTAGTCTGTTTAATTTAATATAATATTATGCAGTAAACGAAAATAATGTAATATAAAATCACTGACAGAACTATAATGCCACGAATTCAAATGTCACCTATGGTGCGCGTCCACCGGATCCATCGTCCGCCACCGCGTCAATCGAAGCGTACTAGAGCGGATGGATTTGCTGCTTTTTTATTGATTTGTTGGTACTGTGTATGGATCGGCATTTCTGCGCCTGATACCGGAAATTGTGCTGATGACGTCATCCGTAGTGAATGCTTCATTCGCATTCCGAGTGTTTCAAGTTCTGACGGTAATAGGCGATGACAGTTGCTTTACAAAAACCCAAAATTGCCGATGCCGAATCCGAATGCCGTGGACGCACAATATCGGCACCTTGTAAATGACGATTCTCGATTATAATGCCCAACGACAGTCGTTGTCCGGTTAATCGAAATCCTACTAAATATCGAAACTGTATTACTGAGGGTTATTTATCAACCTACCTAGGTATTAGGTAGGAAGTAGAGCCAATAAATCCTTCCAGTAGGCGGTGGGGATCCCTAAATTCCGGATATGAGGTGTTAGTAGGCCCCCGGGAGTAATCAGTGACGTCACGACCGCGATAAACATTTGTCTTCATTAAAATATATCCCGCTGTCACACCGGAATTTGTTATTTTACACTGCGAATATAATGAACTCGGTAAATATTTGGAACTAGATGATTCCCGGAACCGTACATTTATCCGGGATAAAAAGAGTCAGATAAAAAGAAGTCAGAATAGTTCTAACATAGGTACAATGTAGCTTTCCGAGCCATACCGCCTTCAGATTGTTATATCTCTACTTCCATAGATTCATTTAATAAAACGACATCTATTCCATAGATTCATAGACGCCCGAAATTCTGTTGCGGCAAAATTTGTTTAACGCGCTGGATCTCTATTTTATTTCCGGGATAACAAGTAAGTATCCTATGTCTTTTCCCGGGACTCAAAGTATCTCCATACCAGAGCAGAATCGGCTCAGCAGTTTGGACGTGAAGAGGTAACAGACAGACAGACGGACGGACGGATGAAAAGGCAGACAGGCAGACACACTTTCGCATTTATTATAATATAATATTAGTGTAGATTAACTGCGTTAATGTTTGTGAATTGAAGTTCTATTTTATTTCATAATGCTTAAGTTATTAATTTCAAGCTCTTCATAATATTATTATTATATTGTGATAAATCCTTTGAAAAATTTGAAAAAAATACATCGTGCAAATCGAATGTAATATTTTTTCCGAATGCATTTAAGAATTTTACCTTACAAAAAAGGAAAAAGAAATTCCCCTTTTAAAGCAGCTATTTTCACAGCGAACTCTATACTATAGGGTTCCCATACACACTCTAAAGTATAATCACTTAGTTTTGTCACACCATGTATAGAGTATATATTGTATCCCTCAAGTTTATTGTGACGAAATTGTGCATTTTCCAGGATAATCTTCCTGCGTGCAAATCTGTGTCATGATCTTTCAAGGCAGTAGTCAAAGTATCTGTTTACCAAATAGCAAGATCTATCCAGTGGTTTAATTATTACTTATTTACACTTAAACCAGAACAAAAGCTAGACAAAATGATATAATATAAACTTACTTTCGCATTAAATACGCTGTATGTCGCGTACAATACGCTGAGGCAGAACTTAGAAATCATAATGAAACCAAATTCGCTTATCTATAACCCAAACTTCAACATCCAAATCTGCTCACTAACATCCAATCTCACAATCTTTCGCATTAATATAAATTTAATAGCAGTTATTACCTGGATGTCTAGCGAGCATGTTTAAAAATCGACAAATCGTTTAAAATAAAGCCAGACAAAGTGGACGGGGAATGTACTTGACGCGCGGTAAGTGCCTTTATTATCCCAGTTAAAATAGGAACGTGCGGAAATGCCAGATGTAAAGTGGGCAGTGGAGTGGGAGTGCCAGGTGTTGAAGTGGGAAGTGGGAACTTGTGCCAGGAACCTAACGGCTGCACTCATATGAAAATTAAACATTTGATTCTAATAATAATTAACCCACGTATGATAATTGATAACTTTTGAGTAGAGCGCTGCGGTATTCTTAATGTAGATTATTAAAAAAAAAATCTTTATTATTGAATGTCGTTTGGAATTTCTCGTTCTCGATTTGGAATTTAATTAAATATGGATACAAATGTTTTTTTAATTACATTCCTGCATAGATCTTATATTTTTACTCACTTGTAAGTTACCTTACTCGGCCTTTATTGACTTCTCAAGTCTACAATCAGGATTTAAACATTACGAGAAGAAAAAAATGTCACAGACAGCTTTGTGACCACCGCTTCTAGAGTTATTTACAAGCATATATAGCGTACAATGCTCACTTTGAAAGGTTTTCACTTTGGAACGGTGTTAAGCCACGAAATGAGCTTACTAGGTGCTCAGCAAATTCAATTGTACGGTTACCGCCGAGCGGGGATCAAATATAGTTAGCCGCTGTATAGCCGGTCGCCATATTTTTTACTGTAGTCTATTTGTGTGAAGAAGACAACTATAACCAAAATATTAAAGAGACACAGAAATTCATTCAAAGGCAACAAAAACGTTTTTCCAAAAATATTTAAATACATTCTTCAGTAGTAAAATCGAAATTTTGCGACCTTAACCCGTCAGCGACTTCAAAACCACGACAGGCCAATTACACCCACAGGGGCCAATTTCACTCAAAGGATATCGAACGGCCCAAAGTTAAAGGCCCATAATTAATTAATTTAACTTCACATGGGCGCGATCGGCCCACGGTAAGTGCTCTCGCATCTCCAACTTAAATGGGCTTTTTACTTAGCTTTGAGTGTGTTGAGCAGTTTTTTGGAGCAAATTAGTCTGTTTTGTAGTTAGTTTCAATGAAAGTAAATAACGGCGTGGTCCAACCTCTTTCGATACAACATTATGTTTTTACAGTTTTTTAACCGACCAAAACTACTTGAAAATGATCAAGTCGACCCGTATTTTAATATTTCCAAAACTACCCAGTTTTAGAAAACCTGCCAAGTGCGTGTCGGGCCACGCGCAATGTAGGGTTCCGTAGCACCGCTAGTTTTTGAAAATTTTTGTATGGTCAATGAATGTACATTTATAAAATGTTTTACACTACTAACAACATCATCTCAAAGGAATTTGAACGAAAAGTTCCTTTATACTTCGCCGAATACATTTTTATTAGTTGATCGACTATTACTCAATAACTTATGAAGTCAACTTAGTCGTGATAGTTTTTCTTTTAAATTCAGCATATTTCCTACTCTCGCGAATTTTTTCACATTTCCAGAAGAAACCGTTTAGCTGGTAGAAGGGGGGGACACTGGACTCTAACGATTTTTTCCACTTTAAAACTTAATATTTCACAAATGGATCCCTAAACCGGAAAATGATCTATGAATACTCATAATATTTTTAAAAAACCTATCCAACGACACCCCACACGATGGGATGGGCGCGAAAAAAAAAATTCAATCCCGCTTTATGTGTAGGGGAGGTACCATAAAAAAATTAAAATATTTTATGTACCATTTTGTAGACATTATTAATATGTATATATTCATGCCAAATTACAGCTTTGTAGGTCCTATAGTCTCTGAGCAAAACCGCGGACAGACAGACAGACGGACAGACGGACAGACGGACAGACGGACGGACAGACCGAAACTATAAGGGTTCCTTGTTGACTACGGAACCCTAATATGTGAGAGATGTGCCAAACTTTAAAAGTGTATGTATATTGTATATTATAATATGTGTGTAATATGGTAATATGTAGGTATGTTTTATGGACAGGCCTCGCTCGCCTAGTTTGGGGAACCGTCTCGTCAAAATGCTTGTAAATTTATTTATGGTTAATAAAGTATTTGTATTTGTATGTTTGTGTTTGCATATTATGTAATTCTTTTTTTTTTTGTATTAGGTTAAGTTAGGTAATATTGCAAGTTTCATCAAAATCTGTTCTGAAGTTTATAAGATAGGGAATTTTAAGTATATTTTGAAGTCAGTTTTATATTTTTTAAGCTGTTGCATAGATTTTATCGCCGGCGCTGTGACCGAATCAAGTTTACCGTGCAAAATTTCCGTGCATCTTTGAAAGTCGTTTCAGTTTGGCAGACTTTGGCACGGTGTTTGTGTGCGTGCGACTAGACTTATTCGAATTATAATTGCATAAGTTGATAAAAAAAATGTTATGCAATAGCTTTACCGCGGCAGTGCCCGAGTGCCACGCGTATTTTTAAATATTTTTTCTTCGGCGGTAAAATCATTTCCCGTTTCTCTAAGTTCACGGTAGTTGTTGAGAAATACTAAAACCATAACTATGTCCTCAAACGATAACGCCTTGGCCTAGCTGCTTACGGCGAGCGTCCTTCACACGAACTAGGACAATTCCGGGGAAAACCCGTAGCGTGAAAGTAATTGCTACAACACTTCCCACTATTACTATACTACACATGAGTAATGTATCTATCATTATTATTTTGTTGTTGTCGAGTAGGTACTACTGCCATACTAATATTTATATTTACAAATGCGAAAGTATAACTGTTAACTCCTCACGCTAAAGTTTCCTAAACCGATTTGGATAAAATTAGGTACGGACATACGTTAACGGCTTCTGCGAGATAAAAGAAATTTACACCTACCCATCATAATAAAATTGGGCTGTGTACATAGGCTTATATATTACTAGCGTAATCGATGGCTGTGTATATATTTAAAGTCCCATAAAAGGACAAAGTACTATAGTTTATAACGTAAATAAAATGTTCTACTTCTGCACGATACGAAATTCCGTGTGTGAACGAAGTTGCGGATAAATTTTCCTATGGTTCTTCGCTCCTATTAATCTTAGCGAGATCTTAGCGTGATAAAATACAGTGTGTAACAAAAATAAGTGATAATACTTTAGGGTGTGTACATATTCCTTGCAGAGATTTCACTGTGAAAGTAGCAGCGCTGAAAGAAGATTTTTTTTTCACTTTTGTTTGGGCAAGGGCCCGAGCGTCACGAGTTTCCCCATACAAAAGTGAAAAAGGTCTTTCAGCGCTGCTACTTTCACAGTGAACCCTCTACAAGGAACACGTACACACCCTATAGTATTATCACTTATTTTTGTTATACCCTGTAGATGCTTTTAGGTGGTAATAGTTGGTAGAGCTATAAACTATATCAGGAAATCCAAGGCCGGAGAAAATTAAATTACGGCCGCAACAAAATACACACGGAATAATATCATTTAGCTCCATTCCTAGTATCTTTATGATACAGACTATTTATAATGACTTTGTGTTATTTACGACTTACACCGTTTTATTTAATTAAATGTATTATGATGTCAGTTCCATACATTTTGATCGGCGATTCTATAAAGAAGCGATAAAGAAAAGTTTTAGCTAAAAAAGCCCGCTGTCATTTCAGCTCCCCGCAAGTCGCACTGTGTAACCTATCCTTAGGGGGCTGGTGACCCACTCACCTAGACAGCCGTAGCCGTCGACGTGCAGTATGTATCCGGGCGCGCAGCCGCACTCGTACGTGCCGTCGTGTAGCTCGCGGCACAGCTGCTCGCACGGGCTGCCCTCGCCGCACCGACCTGCAACAAGACAAAGATGTAGACCACCATAATAACTCCCACACAGGTTTCAGTGACGGTCGCCTGTTTCATTGGCCAGACCAGTTACGCAGGAGTAATTTTATGGTACCCAAGTGTGTGCGCAGTACACAAAAGCACTCTCTATTTTTTTTACTCTCATAAACTAGTAGGACGGAAGACCAACACGACTGGCGAGAGATCAGGCGTAGGACCGATTTTTTACATGCGGGAATCGAACCCACGACATCCGAGTCAAGAGCCACGCTCTCTATCACTGGACCACGGAGCCATTATTATATTAGAGCACCATAGTAAACATAAAATAAAACACGATAATTAGAGAAAACCTTAAAAATGCACTGTAGACTCTAGAGTCTACAGGGCGAGTTTAGGCAACGTAACCATTCACAAGATGCTGGTTCTCCTTAATAAGGACAAGCTTCAGCCTCTATGCCGACGGTTTTCATTTGTAAGGGGTAAGAAAAGCTTAACGCCAATGGTGAACCAAACTTATAATAATAATACTAGCCTGGTATGTATTTAGCTTCGGCCTGTACATACTGGTTCACCGGTGAAAACCGAGAAACTCAGAATGAAAAAAATATATTATGTAACGCAGATCATCCTAGAAACATTTCTTAACAATTTTATCTCTACTTTTGAAAAATTGGTTGTCAATGCATATCTTATGATGATAGTTAATCAAAATGTGTAGTAATTACTACCGATAAGCGTATATTAGAAACTAGGCCACAAATTCGTGGAGAAACACCAACATACATTCTAAACTTGTCACTGCTTACTCCTATCGGATATCTTAGTGAAACTCGCGCTTAATGTCGCGTTTACACAAACATAGATAGGAGTAGATATAGATAGATAGGACACCATCAAAAAATAAAATCAACTACGGCACTCTAGAAATAAAGGTATGCTTTATCGTTGGTAGTTACGGTTGTTTATTAACCCATAGAACATTCCAGCGGTTCCGATGCTAGCCACTAGCGTGCCAAATCGGTAAAAATGTATGATAAATGACTTAGATACCCGGTTAAAACGTGAATACAGCTCGGTATGAATAAATGGCTTTATCGTACTATTTCGTGTTTTGTTTTTGCAGAATAAATATTGAATGACTTTAAAATTTTACAAGCCTGCTTGTGCCATTCTAGTTTACAACTGTTAATACTAGCTTTTACCTGCGGCTTCGCCCGCGAACTTTCGTCCTGAGTGACAAAGGCTCTATTTTATGTATAAAAACAACTTTTTATACATAAAATATAGCCTGCAATCTGTATCACTTAGGAACGTACCAGCTTTTTATCGGTGTTAAAAATTTACCTATGAACTTTAACACAATTTTGGCAATAATAAAGTGATATTTTGTAATTATCCTTAAAGATAGTGCATATAAATAGCTGATGATGATCAATATTTATTAGTCTTGAGAGCAACTATTGTCCGCATATGAAAGTTTTCTAATTTTCCAGCAGCTCTCGCGGGAACGTTAGGAAATCTTTCCATATTACTCGGCTAAGTCACGTCCATACCAGAACATAAGTTAGTTTCGTGCATAAGTTAGAACCGTTATTATACTTTAAATGAGACCTAGGTTAAGTTAAAATAGGTTGTCACTTTTAGCGTAAATTTCACCAACCACGGTTAAAGTTACTTATTTCGAATATAGAATTTATAGCCTTAAAGAGCCAATCAAAACTATACATACACAACCTAAAGTTTTACTTTGTTTTGTTACACCTTATGTAAATATGAATCAAGAAATTATACTTCTAGAATATATGACAAAATTCATTTGAAATAATAATTTTTGTTTTTGGAATCCCTAAAATATTTTATCATTTCGATAATTCGCAACATAAAAAATCATTTAGTATTATAATAATTTTTCCTTGAGATCTATAAAAACATTTCAATCTTTATCATACCGATGGAGTGGACCATCAACGTCATCCCCCGGTGTGGCCCCACTGGAGCGTCATTACTGAGATAAACGTCGCATGCTCCACGAACTCCAATTATGACGCCCGCCCTAGATCATTTATATGAAGTTGTTCTTTTAAATAAAATATTTTTTTGAAAATGGAACGGCAATTTCGTTTCTTTCGTTGTTCTCATTGTTTGCAAGTTACATGTTAAGCGTATGCCATTGATAAGTATATTATGCAACGCTTCAGACAAGAAATCATTGATTGTAGCTCATACAATCTTTCTTACTAATAAAATAACTACTAATAAACTTATCTAATATTTTAATCGTTATGTTATATTTCACGTTAAACTTTTTTCATGGCAAAACATGTTAGTTAAAAGCCTATATGAATACATGCAGATACGCTGCTTGTTATGAAACCCAGCAAGCCGTGTATGCGGCCTTTGATCACATCACGGACATCGCTGGTTCGCTTTTTAAATCGGATATAAAACTGCCCCGCTGCTAACATTTGTATCTATTCTCATAAAAACTTTGATGTCTTTCTGGCTGTATGGGCGCATTGACCTTTAACTCTGTTGGATAAAAAGTTTTTTTTCGTGGGAGCGATGATAAGGTTGGTAGTTTTGTGTTAGCAGACTGACCAACATTCTAATTTTACACGGAGGTACAACTCCAGAAACCATTCAGAAACTCTCGTGTTTTAAACTGTTTTGGTCTATAGGAAAATAGTAATCTTTTTCTTTCGGTGGGTATGAAAGTCAGAAGTGTAGTGTAATTATACTGCCAACATTTCATATTACTCAATATTTAACTTGTAATACCTAAGTGTTGATTTCAATATAATTAAAAATTTATTATTTTTCTAATCACATTAATTAATGGCGTGAGTGGAAGAAGCAAGGACCAGTTAAAAATTGCCATTTTTTTCGTAAATGGAGGCTTTTATAGGGCCGGAAAATGGTTTAAAATAAAAAAAAATCTGTGGGTTTCATGTGCAGCAAGATATGAACTAGACGATGAAGCGGTAAATTACAAGGTCTGTTAAAAATTAAAATTATAAAGCAATAAATAAGTAATTGTCTTTATGTTATAAAATGTTTGTTATCCGGTTCTCCCACTCGCGTCTTTATTTAGAAAATGAACTAAGAATACAATTGACGCCTCGATGAGTAAATTAATAATTAATATTCTTAAGAAAATTGGAAACAAAATAGATAATAGGTATAACAGTCTAACGATAAATATAACAGTCTAATGTAATATTCTTATTACATTCTGTCGTCGAGGGATAAAACTCGGGGCGCAGGTTTTCAATATTAAGTGTCTAGGGATGTCAAAAGTATATTAATTAAACCTTTTGTAACATTAGTGTAAGATAAAATAACATAGAAGACGCTCCTTATGAAGCTTTCAAATTAATTATTCATAGCGACTTTATACATCTTTTATTAGTAGTTGCACCCGGCTTTTGCAAGATTATGTAAAGGTCGTGTCGACGTTTTTGCACATAAACCTTTATTAAACGACGTTTTAAGAGGTCGAATAAAGCAAAAAATCAAACATCGTCCTTCTCTCCTAATACTTTCATATGCCAAGTAAAAAGAACGACGCAGAATCGGCGCGAAAACAGTTTTTTCCTAATAACTCATTAAATATACAAAATTTAAAAAATCCGCTAGTCCAGTCCCTCGGTGTCTTGTGTAGATTGACTCAATTAAATGCATCATTTTAATGAATTAATATACTTGCAATTTAAATGCATCTTTGAAATTTTTGTCTTTCGAAGAAATTATAAAGCTTAGGCAATAAGGTTTAAAATGGTTCACGGGGTTACTCAGTTATACGATGCTCGTCTCAAGGTGGCCCGCCAGAGTATTAGTCGTAATGCGACCGCAACAGATTGTGTGCTCGGCGTTATTGCCGGCATTAGTTACCGGCGATATAGCTGATTGTTCCCATCTATCTCCCTGTATAATCAATCTATTATGTATATCGTGGGTATTGCTTGGTACAAACCGTACAATACACCTTAATAATAACTCCCACACCGGTTTCGGTGACGCTGGCCGGCTTAATTGAAACCAGGTCAGTTACGCAGGAGTAATTTTATAGTGCCCAAGTGTGTGCGCAGCACACAAGTCGAGTACTCTCTATTCCTTTTACTCTCATAACCCAGTGGCGCAGGACCGACTTTTACATGCCCATCCGACGCATGGATCATCTTACTTGTCAGACAATCAGGTGATCAGCCTGCATTGTCCTAACAGCTAATCAAACTTGGAAAAAACAGATTTCCAACGCGGGAATCGAACCCACGACCTCTGGAGTCGAGAGCCACGCTCTAACCACTATAGACCACGGAGGCGTTCAAATACGCAATAATAATATTATAATAGTAGGCGTATGGTAAAATACGCAATAATTGAAATAAATAATACTGTTATTTTATTTACTTATATAAAATAACAGTATTATTAACGCAAACTGTGCCGCATTTTTTCCACAAAAAACTGTCCTATCCTATACTTTATGTCCTTTCCTAGAACTTGTACCAAATTTTATCTATAAATCGGTTTCGTGGTTAAGTCTGAAGAGGTAACAGACATACAACTTTCGCATTTTATATTAGTACTAGACGATGCCTGCAACTTTATTAAGCTAAAATTCGTTTATCGCACAAGGACTGTACATTTTCCGGAATACTAAGTAGCTGTATTGTACTGTTAGATATGTCGGAGGAAGTCATGAGTCTAGTTGATTTCTGATTGCTGGATTTTAGAGGAAGTCATGAATTAGTTATTTTTGATTCCTAAATGTCAGAGGAAGTCATGAGTAGTCATGAGTCTAGTTATTTTCCGATTGTTTGAAGCATTGAGATACTATAGTAGAGGAGAGAGCCTTATATCAGTGTATAAGCGTCAAAAGCGTGTAATGTTATGTCCTACTTACTAGGACATAACAAAGGAGTCGGTCTGCATATTTAATGTAATAAAAGTGTTAATAAAGGTTTTTAATGAACATTTTATGCTAGATATTGTTGAGTTCTATGGTTCCGCTAAATTATAAACCATAAGAATGGCCAAAGAATGCCTCAAACACGTGGATTTAACATTAAATACGTAAGTTTTGAACAACGTTTTTTGGGCTTCTCAATCGGTATTTTTGTAAGCTAAAAAGAATAATGTTTAAGTTTAATAATCCCTTATTCGTGCTATGTAAGGCATTAGTGCTAAAAATGTTACATAAATTAATAATTTGACTACAAAAGTTGCATAGCTTTTTACGTGTGTTTACGGATTCTCATTACTTGAACTATAGTTTATCGATATCATGAACTAAATGACTTTCTTTTCTGGATTATAATGTGCTTCGAAATGATCGACAAATAGAAATATTCAAGAAAATAAACACACACTACTTGTATGAAAATAAGCACAAAATGGCCACGCGATGACGGGCTAAGACTACATCTACCTATATATCCTTAATCTGTGGTTTGAAGTGTTGATTCTTCACGATTATATTGCTTTAGAAATGATTGTAAAATTCAGTGATCATTGTAAAATTCTTAAGTAAATTTAATTTAGTTTGTCATATTTTTACTAGCTTTAAATATCTTGGTTTCAATTAAATTGTAATGGACCAATCAGAGCAGAGGGCGCGCGTGCCTTGAGTGGGGTCGAGGCGCCATCTTTACTTAAGAGGGCTTGACAATCTGAGGAACTCATTCGAGTGTGAGCAGTCGATCGAGTTGGATCGTGGCGAGTATCTTAGATTTCATGGAAGTTGTGACTCCGGTGTATTAGTGTTTAACGGTGAAAAAGTTAAAGTGTTAAACAGTGTGAACATAGTGAAATGTGTTGGTGTGAATTGTAAAGAGAGAATCATTGAATGAATAAATGAAGTGTGCAGTGAGTTTGATAGTTTTATTTCAGTACTTTCCCAGAACTCAACGTATCCCTAAAAATTTTGTCTCCAGTAGTTCAGCGGCTTAAACGTTGCAAGGCAACAGACCTACTACACCTTTTCACTACTACTTTTAGTATGGATATTGATTAAAACGAAGATTAATTAAAAGAAACGATGGATACTTATTAAAGAGCATGACGCAATAACTTAATACCACCAGTAACTTAATACGCGATCGTAATTGAAAAATGTTACAAGTAGATGCTCCACTAAACAACACAATAACGACTTTAAAACCTTAACAACAAGCGGCATTTTTCTTTGGAAACATAATTAAATTTATATATCTGTATGTGACATCGAGCCCTGAAGTCTGCGAAGAAACTTCTAACAATGCGAGGGGATGTGTATACTGGAGCCATTAAAATTAATGAGATTTTACAGATATAACGAAGCTAACTAGTGGATCAGGTTGGCAGATAATCTATACATATAATAAAATCGTAGGAAAGTCAATTCTGTACATTGAATATTTTTGAAAAATAATACTTGGGACGTGATCTACAATCGATATGGAAGCCAAAAATATAGTTTTTAGAATTTTTGTCTGTTTGTCTGTTTGTCGGTTTGTCTGTTTGTCTGTATGTATGTCCGGGATAAACTCAGAAAGTACTGAATGGATTTACTTCAAATTTTGCACGAATATTATATAGAGGTCGGGTCAACACATAGGCTATATATTATGACGATATCACCTAGGGCGGGGGGAGGGGCTCAAGTTTCAATATTTTTAGTTTTTTGCTCATATCGCTAAAACGGTGCGTTGTAGAGAAAAAAATGTCCTGTACGTAATGAAAGCCCATAAAATTTCCTACAAATTTCTCCTTCACACTTTGTATCTATCTTCACTCCTTGCCATGCTATGAGCTTTTGTCTATCTTTTCTATACAAATTTCGAGTGTCGTTTGATTAACATGCTGGGAGCTTTGGCATCGGTCGTTTCTTGGGGGGGGGGGGGCTTCGCCCCCCCAAACCCCCCCCCCCTTATTCCTCATGAAACTTTTGTTCATAATTAAAAGGTATCGTGGAGTTTGTATTGCGTCTTAATTATCCTTTGTAGGAACAAATCTATCTTCTATCTATACATATAATAAAATCGTAGGAAAGTCAATTCTGTACATTGAATATTTTTGAAAAATAATACTTGGGACGTGATCTACAATCGATATGGAAGCCAAAAATATAGTTTTTAGAATTTTTGTCTGTTTGTCTGTTTGTCTGTTTGTCGGTTTGTCTGTTTGTCTGTATGTATGTCCGGGATAAACTCAGAAAGTACTGAATGGATTTACTTCAAATTTTGCACGAATATTATATAGAGGTCGGGTCAACACATAGGCTATATATTATGACGATATCACCTAGGGCGGGGGGAGGGGCTCAAGTTTCAATATTTTTAGTTTTTTGCTCATATCGCTAAAACGGTGCGTTGTAGAGAAAAAATGTCCTGTACGTAATGAAAGCCCATAAAATTTCCTACAAATTTTTCCTTCACACTTTGTATCTATCTTCACTCCTTGCCATGCTATGAGCTTTTGTCTATCTTTTCTATACAAATTTCGAGTGTCGTTTGATTAACATGCTGGGAGCTTTGGCATCGGCCTTTTCTTGGGGGAGGGACTTCGCCCCCCCAAACCCCCCCCCCCCACCTCCCCAAATTTTGCTTCAAACAAAGCGGTGTTGCGGCGTTATACATCTTTTTTAAGAACAAAGTTAAAAACTAAACTACACATACGGTTTTCCAGTGTCGTTTGTTTTGGGGGGGCGCAGCCCTTTGTAGGAACAAACTAAGTCATCTATACATATTGTAATAAAATCGTAAGAAAGTCAATTCTGTACATTGAATATTTTTGAAAAATAATACTTGGGACGTGATCTACTATACTAACGCGGACGAAGTCGCGGGCAACAGCTAGTTAATGGATAAATCTTGAAATGTTTGAATGGAACAACGTAATCTAACAAGGATTCGATAAAAGGAATATTGAATTTGATTTTCTTGTTATTTTTTATTCCTTGGTTTAATGTTAATCCTTACTTATATTAGAAATGCGAAAGAACAGTATGTCTGTCTTATCTCTCACACTTAAACGGATAAACCGATTTAGATGAAACCTGGTTTGAAGATACTTTGAAAGACGGAAGAAGAGGTAAGACTAAGATTATTCATAATTAGCTGTCCCGGCAAACGTTGTTTTGCCATTTAAAGTATTTCTACTTCATCAGATGATACAAAATCTTACCCCCTCTTTTGTCCCCTAAGGGGGGTTGGGTAGAGGGGGGGGGTTATCAACAGATAGGTTAAGTTGGAAAACACAGTTAATAATATGAAGTAAGTCCGAGAAAAAAGTTTAATACAAAATCTGACGCCCTCTTTGGTCCCCTTAGAGGGGTGGGAGGGGTTTATACACCTTGTTGAGTTAGAAGAAGACAAATATATCTGTGAAAACCGTATGCAAATCGGATCAGTAGTTTTCGTGTTAAAGAAAAAAGTTTGATACAAAGACTGACCCCTCTTTCGTCCCCTTAGGGCGTTCGCTGCGTTGAGCGTGTGCCCGTCGCGGCTGCTCGTCGCGGGCGCCCGCGCCGTGCGCTCGCCATAGTAATCGTGTCAGCCGTCGCACGTTGAGCGGTTCAGCCGTCGCACGATTACTATGGCGAGCGCACGGCGCGGGCACCCGCGACGGGCAGCCGCGGCGTGCACACGCTCAACGCAGCGAACGCCCTTATTAGAGGGGTGGAGGGAAAATTTTTGTACACTGGATGTTAAGTTGGAATAAGACAAATATATCTGCGAAAATCGCATTCAAATTGGATCAGTAGTTTTCGTGTGATAGTGGAACAAATATACAGACAGACAGACAGATAAAAAACTAACCACATTTTTTTCTTCTATAGCGATGTAGTGACACCCCCCGTTTATTATTTTTTAAATATCTTTATTGTACAGAATTTTCATTTCTACAGTTTTATTATATGCATAGTTGCGGCCGTTACATACAACAAAGATCCAATAAAATACCTTACAGTTGGAAATTGCGTTTAGAAGGGAATACAAAACTACTAATTAACACTATTTATGACGTTGTTTACGGTTTAGAGTTAAGACAATAGTTATTGAATATTATTTAGACTTAAAGGCGAGCCGACGTTTTATGGCACTATTGTGTAATTTTAAGAAGTGTTTGTTGTTAAAGTTGTGCCCGTTCTTTTGTTGTTCTTAAGTTGTAAATTGATGAGTGAATACACTGGTGATCGATCTGACTGCGTTTCCTTACCCAACATCACATTAAGTATCAACCACCACCTACACCGATACTACATAAATAATCGTAGAAAACTTTTGGAAGCGTTTAAATAATAAAAAGCCTTCATAAAAGGATATTCCAAGCTTAATTTGTCATAACCCTAGTTAACCAACTGGCTTTGCTCCAACAAAAAACGCATTTATTTAACAAAGTTCAAAACGTTCCTCACTGTAAATGCATTTCAGGATTTCCTCCATAATTAAAGTGGAAAGGCCGAGGCCATCTGAGGGCTGTAGTCTTTAAAATTCACGTTGTAGCCGTTTTAAACCTTAAGACTATAGTAGTAAGGTCTGAACGAGCTAAAAGTACAAAATCTATAACTGTACACTGCCTCTTTAAACTTTAATTAAATAAAAGGTCTTTTGTGTTTTGAGTTTTTCTTGCGGATTGACTTATGTCGTTTTATGGTTGAAAACCTATTGTTTTTTTCTTGTTTCTGTTAAAGTACCCTTGAACAAAATATAATATCAATCATAATAATTGTAAGGTTGGTGTCATCGAATTTAGCACAAGACAAAATAACCGGCCAAGTGCGAGTCGGACTCGCGCACGAAGGGTTCCGTACCATTATAGAGCAAAATTAGGCCAAAAAATGTGTTTTTGTATGGGAGCCACCTTAATTTTTTATTTTATTTTAATATTATTATTAAATATTAAATTACACATAGAACTAAGGAATTTGAGAAAAAATTAAGTACCTACCTTTTTCCATTATTGATATAGAGCAAAAAAGGTCAAAAAAATGACGTTTGTTGTATGGGAGCCCCCCTTAAATATGAATTTTATTTTGTTTTCAGTATTTGTTGTTATAGCGGCAACAGATATACATAATCTGTGAAAATTTCAACTCTCTAGCTAATACCGTTCTTAGTTACAGCCTGGAGACAGACAGACGGACAGACGGACAGACAATGAAGTCTTAGTTAAGTTAAGACTTTGAAAAACCATAGCTAATATTCATCTATCAAATAAGACATTCTTTATCCAAATGAACCAATGGAGAAGTTGCAATTTATAGAAATTGGATTTTTATTGAGAGATGCCCGTTACCGCACTGGACTGATATAAACGAACCAATATCTTTGTTCATAAATCCTCCTCCGTAATTTATAGTCTATGGCTTAGACTCAATACCAGAAGCTCTAATTCCGAGTAACAGTGGCTTATATTCACATATGATGTAACAACACTGTATTTTGCTACTAACCAGTCAATATTATTAGTCACACTTAGGCCCAGTACGTTTCTACATGCCGTCAGCATCGTCAGTTAACGCTTTAATTAGTTGTTAAACGTTAATCTTAAAAAAAAACAACTTATTATAAATTCGGCTTACTTTGTTAGAATCTACATTTTTCTTAGGCAGTGTAGCTATTTGTTACTAATATTTATCAGCAGTTATTAGTAATTAAGCCTAGTTTCTGAGGTTCTTTCACATGAGTTTATCTATTAAACTGCGTTCCTGATTGGTTAACGTTTTGACGTTAGTCAATCGAAAGAAAAATCGAACTGCAGTAAAAAAGTCAAGGATTCTACATGCAAAGTACACAATTTTTAATAATAATTTATTCATGCGTTATTTGATATTACATTCTATGTTTTTCCCATCTGTTTTAATCTAATAATCTATCTAGGTAATAGTCGCCTCTTTGGCGATTCATAAAAATAATTTGTCCGTTGACTTGAAATTTTTTATCATTTAAAAACATTTTACACATCCAAAATATCATCCTTAAAATTGCTTACATCCAGCAAGCTTAACCAACAACAACTTCATACGACACGTTCTAAAAATCTGTGCACAATATCTAAACGTCCACAGCGGCGCCATAAATTCGTTCAACGAAAACGTATCGGTTGTATAAGTTGGGAATATGTTGCATTATTTATCGCCACAGAGAGCAACACAGGATCGGAGCGCAACAGGAGGTCGTAAGCTTTAATCTTCATTATTGTTTCATTATGCCCGAATATGCTTTATTCATCGCGATCAATATGCAACGGAAATCATGTTTCGGGTCCGTTTATAGTAAAATATGTTCGGAATATAAAATTATCTTTCGGACTTAAATGCACTGTATTTAAGTGTAATCTTTTTTATTTACTTCCCTCCATTCCAGCGTAAGAGAATATGTAATAAAGTTATTAATGTTTCCGCGTGTTCTGAGCATAAAATAACTTATATAAGCTAACGTCTGTAATTATTTTTGCGCTGCTTTATCTATATGAATATTTTAATTAATCCGTCCGTCCGTCCGATCGCGGATTCTTGGAAATCTATTGTTATTCTATGGTTATCGCAGCCCACTTGGGCCGTTCGGGAGTTGATAGGTTAAAATAAACAAAGTATATTTTATTATTATTAGGCTACGTATGCGGCGCGCGGCGTAGTAATAATTATTATCAATGTTCTACGATCTATCATACTCGACGACGTAGCAAGCTGAGTGCTACGAGAACTAGTGCTATAACGATTAACGATCTATGATATTCTACGACGTAGCCAGCTACTAGCTATGACGGGTACTGGTGCTACGATCTATCATGTTCTACGACGTAGCAAACTACGAGCTACGAGCACTAGCGCTACGAACTATGATATTCTACGACGTAGCCAGCTGCTGGCTACGGGTACTGGTGCTACGATCTATGATATTCTACGACGTAGCCAGCTGCTGGCTACGGGTACTGGTGCTACGATCTATGATATTCTACGACGTAGCAAGCTACGAGCACTAGTGCTACGATCTATGATATTCTAAGATGTAGCAAACTACGAGCTACGAGCACTAGTGCTACGAACTATGATATTCTACGACGTAGCTAGCTACGAGCTACGAGCACTAGCGCTACGATCTATGATATTCTACGACGTAGCAAGCTACGAGCTACGAGCACTAGTGCTACGAACTATGATATTCTACGACGTAGCAAGCTACGAGCTACGGGCACTAGCGCTACGATCTATGATATTCTACGACGTAGCCAGCTACTGGCTACGGGTAGTACGGGTACTGGTGCTACAATCTATCATGTTCTACCACGTAGCCAGTTACTAGCTACGGGTACTAATAGTGCTTACAACGATCTATGATAGTCTACGACGAAGCAAGCTAAGAACTAGTTACCTCTTCACTCCCAAACCGCTGAACCGATTTTGCTGAAATTTGGCATGGAGATACTTTGAGTCCCGGGAAAGCACATAGAATACTTTTTATCCTAAAAAGACTGAGAGGTGTCAAAGGACATCCGAATGGAACGGAGTTATTTCTGTAAAAAAATCTGTACATTATATACCCAAAAAAAATATTTAAAAAACGCCATCTATTGACGCACAGGAATACTAAAACGCGTCACTGTTTATATTCTCAAAATAACAACGCGTCGCTGTTTATAGCGCCCTCTGCCCCTAACATGCAGGTACTAATAAAAAAAGTGTCGATATCAAATGAAGGTCAAATTTTGATATGTCTAGCCTTCAGATAATTACGCATAACGCGACATAAGGAACTCCGTTCCAAAAATATACGGTTCCCTCGCAATATACTACTTTTGTCGCAATAGAGTTGTCATCAGCTAGTCTATGATATTCTACGACATATCTAGATACGAGCTATAAGTGATAGTGCTACGATCTACACCACCTGACACCACTATATTGTAGTTTATACAGGATAGTGACAACACTTTTTAGCCTTTTAGCTTGTAAGAACAAATATTATTATGTTGTTTTTATAAAATAAAAAGTATGCATCAATTATTTCTAAAAAATATTTAATAATTAACGACGACGAGAAAGAATCACAAAACGAATCAAACCTTTCCGACCCTTTCAATGAAAAATATCAAAACATTTTAAGACAAGTCCCGAATTTAGGAAACGAAAATAATGAAATATTAAATTTGTCACGAACAGAGTGACGGTAAATCTAGTCCGAGAACTCCAAGTTGCAGATGTCGACAACAGGAAGAATTAATTATTATTGTAAAGGTGAGACCGCACTAGGCGACGCTACGCCGCAGCGAAGCGACGCGATACAAAACTGAAACAACAGCTGTTGCACTCTCAGTCTGGCGTCAGTTTAGTAATTAGTTAATAATGACGGAATCATTATCGTCTAACCGGTTGATTAACGAAATGATTATTTTTTATTAATTCTGGCGTCACCATAAGACTGATGGGCTGAACTGATGCCAGAATGTACTCGCTCAATCCTTGTCTAAGAAGTTGTAGTGTCGCTTCGCCCAGATACCGCGTAGTGTCGCTTCGGGCCAGGCCACAACACTGCGTTGCGGCGTCGTATCGTGAAAACAACATCGCACAGAAATGCGATGCGATGTCGCAACACAAAAATGACATCGGATACGACATTGTACGATTAGGGTCAATTCAGACCGCAACGCGACGCATAGATGCATTTCTTAATTTGTACTGAATTGACAGATTTGAATTGCGTGAGACGTCTTGCAAATCTGTCAAATCCATACTTTAAAAGTGCATAATATACGCGTCGCGTTGCGGTCAACTCAAGCTTAGACAAACGTCTAAGGGTCACCTTAGACGTATCGCATCGAAAATTTCCACGATACGTTCTGCAGCGTCGCAGATTAATTATTATACGATACGACGCCGCAACGCAGTGTTGTGGCCTGGCCCTTAGTGCGGTCTCACCTTAAATGTTGAGCCTCCCTGTTATTTTAGCGATGAGCCGAGATCAAATTCGCCATAATATTTGGATTGAGGATATAAGCCAGGTACGTTTATGTATTATTGCTTTAAAATTCGAACGGAGAATCACTTAAAACATAACACACACAATATGCATATTATTAAAGTATTGAGTCTATATATATTCGTGTGTCGATCTTAGCTTAGATATTATGTTGCTGAAAAGTATGTTTTTGAGAAAAATATTTTGCCTATTATTAACTCTGTCTCTATTTTCTATTCTATCGCATAATATGTATTCCTGTGATATTCCCAATAATGTGTTGAAATTAAAACAATATTTATAGTAAAGAATTTTTATTATAACTGACCCGGAACAATTCAAATCGAAACAATTTTACACTGGCCGGTTGTAATTCGAAATAAAACAATATTTATTACTGGCCAGCAGCAATTCGAAATTTAAAATGTCAGTTCATAAATGGAACATTCTCGGACCCCGCAATTCCAGCCACCGCGAGCTATTTCAGTTCATTTCGACTTTCGAGCGCCAAAGAAATCTCCCAGATATTTGGAATAGCTTGGGGCTGTATAAAACAATATTGAGATAACGATATTTGAATTGTTCTTTGATTAAAGCAATTTTCGAAATAAAATGCCCACTGTTTTCAATTTTAAATGTCCAATTTGAAACAGATGTGTTTTTAGTTATTTTTCGGTGTATTTAAAATTTTAACTGGTAAACATTACATATTTTCTTTGGCGCGGTTACATTTCTTTACTACTCTAAAATGAATATTTAAGGGGGGTTCCCATACAACAAACGTGATTTTTTGGCCTTTTTTGCTGTCTCCAGGCTGTAACTCAAGAACGGTAATAGCTAGAGATTTGATATTTTCACAGATTATGTACTATATCTGTTACCGCTGTAACAACAAATACTAAAAATAAAATAAAATGAATATTTAAGGGGGGCTCCCATACAATAAACGTGATTTTTTTGGCCTTTTTTGCTCTATATCAAAAATGGCAACAGGTAGGCACTTGAATTTTTCACAAAATCCTTAGTTATATGTGTACTTTAATATTTAATAATAATATTTAAAATAAAATAAAAAATAAGGGGGGCTCCCATACAAAAAACACAATTCATGGCCTAATTTTGCTCTATAATGGTACGGAACCCTTCGTGCGCGATTCCGACTCGCACTTGGCCGATTATTTTTATACGTCATAAATGGTAAACCTTAATCTAAATTTCATTAAATCGACTGAAATGTAAAAATAAATCAAAAACCTTTTAACTTTATAAAAATAAACCTTATTGCTGCTGCGGAACCCTTCATGGGCGAGTCCAACTCGCACTTGGCCGCTTTTTACCCTTTGGGTACGGAACCCTAAAAAAGGATGACACTACGATGTTGCCACTTTTTAATTTCTTCACTTTTTTGACAGACTATAAGTATTTATCACTTTATGAGTCATTCATAACAATAAACCAAATTATACGTTATCTACACAAAAATCAAAATAAAAGTAACCTATAAAATACTCGATGACGCCCGCAACTTCCCTGCGCTAAAACTAGTTTATTGTTCGGGAACCGTACACCTTTCCCGGATGAAAAGTATCCTATCTCCCGGGACTCAAAGTAGGTATGTATCTCCATATCAAATTTGAACAAAATCGGTGAAGCAGTTTGGGCGTGAATATGTAACAAACAGACATACACAGCTGCACATTTATTATATATTATTAGTATCGATTTTCACCTCGTAAAATCTAATCCAATAAAGTGGTATTTACTGTAGGTACAAATATATATTTATAATAATTTATTTTGTCATAGTAAATTATACTATGATTTTGTAATTAGAACGAAGTCGGACTGCGAAAGTCATATTCTGCTGTCACATCTAAATTGGATCCAACGGCGGGCGCTTATTAAGGGCCCGGGTTACCCTCGAAATTTTCATACATTCTTAATACCAAAATCATTTTCTCATACGAAAATATTTAACATGTTTGAGTTATTTTTCAGCTTAAGATAGTAATTACCTAGGGTCCTGAACAAATTTTTTTTACAAAATATTTAAATACTAAAAAAAAAAATTTTGTGTTTAAATATTTTTTAGTAAATTTACTACTAAATATTTAAACACCAAAAAATACACAAAAACACTGAAAAATATATAAATAAATAGTAAATTTACTACAAAATATTTAAACTTTAAGAAATATTTTTTATTATTTAAATATTTTGTAGTAAATTTACTATTTATTTATATATTTTTTAGTGTTTTTGTCTATTTTTTGGTGTTTAAATATTTAGTAGTAAATTTACAAAAAAATATTTAGACACAAAAAAATTTTTTTTAGTATTTAAATATTTTGTAGAAAAAATTTGTTCAGGACCCTAGGTAATTACTATCTTAAGCTGAAAAATAACTCAAACATGTTAAATATTTTCGTATGAGAAAATGATTTTGGTATTAAGAATGTATGAAAATTTCGAGGGTAACCCGGGCCCTTAACTACTCGTACTTTAACACTTTATTATTAACGCTTATATATAAAACTATATAACGTTATGTAACGCTTTCATTGTTGAGTTATTATTTCTTTGAACCTCTAGACGCAATTGATTTATATTATGAATTATGAAATGACAAGATTAATATTAATACCTACATCAAACATATTTTTTGGCCACACATAGTACATACACTATTATAATATTCTTTGGTTACCTATATTAATAAGTAACCGCGTAGTTGTAAAGTTAGCTTTTTTATGCATTTAAATCACATTAGAAAGTATAAATAACATAATAATATTATTTTTAACTATCGTAAATTAGAATTTTTCACTTCTTTAGCGCTAGGTATTTCAATTTTCATCAACGCCAAAACTTTGTGGTGATACACGAGATATTAAACTAATATTATTAATAATTTTATTGCCCATCACAGGGTGTATAATAAAATTTCATGTGCATTATGTGCATACTCCACTGGTTACATTTTCATCGTCCGTAAATAGCCACTCGCCTCATCGTTTCTACATAATATTTACCTAATGTTTTATTTATTAAACACGATTTTATCGAGGAGGTTCTAAAATAAAAATATAGCGTATACAAGCACTTAGCTTAAGTTTAGGTATAATGGTATAGGTAATTTAAGCCAATGTAGGTACCTATTGGGACATAAAGTAATAACTACTAATGAAACCAAAATATGTCATCAATGCTATTATATTTTAAAATATGCGAGAGCGCTATAATTATTATTATACTCAATTATACTTAATAATAATTATAGCGCTTTTATTCGAAAGAATAAAATTGATATTATTTAAAAAAATCGGCCAAGTGCGGGTCGGACTCGCGCGGGTTCCGTACCGTTATAGAGCGAAAGTAGGCAAAAATTGTATTATTTTATTTTATTACCTATATTTTATTTTATATAATGACTAGCTGTTGCCCGCGACTTCGTCCGCGTTAGCATAGTTAGATCACGTCCCAAATATTATTTTTCAAAAATATTCAATGTACAGAATTGACATTTGACTTTCCTACGATTTTATTCAGTAACCCAAATCCTATTAAAGCGAACGCCTTCATCATAGAAGCTCAAATCTTTAATAATTTGAGTTCAATCAGTCGAAAGTCTAAGACAATTTCTAAAAACTTTCATCCCCTATTTCATCCCCTTAGGGGTGGAATTTATTAAATTCCTTTCTGAGGGGATGCCTACGTCATAGTATCTTTATGCATACACAGTCTCAGCCCGATCGGTATAAGATTGAGAGAGTTTCATACAAACAGCTGTCAACCCCAATTTCACCCTCTTGTGGGTAGAATTCCCAAAAACGCCTTCTATGATATATTATATCCATCTATATATTATATCATTCTATAATATTATATTATATCCATCCAATTTTAATTAGTAACCCAAAAATAAAGTTTCATGTTTCTAACTTCAGATTAAATGACGGACTTTCATTCAAACTTTCAACCCCAATTTCGCCCCCTTGGGGGTAGAATTTCCAAAAACGCTTAAATACGTATTCATTCGTTTTTATTCAGTAACCCAAAAATAAAGTTTCATGTTTCTAACTTAAGAAATGACGGACTTTCATTCAAACTTCCAACTCTAACTTCACCCCCTTGGAGGTAGAATTTCCAAAAACGCTTAAATACGTGTTCATTTATTTTTATTCAGTAACCCAAAAATAAAGTTTCATGTTTCTAACTTCAGAAATGGCGGACTTTCATACAAACTTTCAACCCCTATTTCACCCCCTTCGGGTTAAAATTTCTAAAATTCCTTCCTTAGTGGGTGTCTACTAATTAAAACAACCCTGCTCACTAAATTTCGTGGCTGTAACTTTAACAGTTTTTGCTCTGCGATGATGAATCAGTCAGTCAGTCAGTCAGTCAGGACTTGTAATTTTATATGTATAGATTTAATGACGTAAAAACACTCAATACCTACTATTCTTAAACTTGATTTTACTTATCTGGTCCAGTTGATTCCTTTTTAGTTTTTGTTAACTTTACAATCATTGACAAAAGAAGTACCTTGAAAAGCAGCTTCAAAGACTGCCGGGTCCAAGGTGGGCGCGCGCGACGAGGCCACCGCGAAAAGCGCCGCGAGACACGCCGCCAACGCGACCCGCCCCATCTCATGCCATGCCATCGCCCATGCTCCGGGTTTGCACGAACTCACTAGAAAAATTAAAAAATATTTAAATAATAATTATATTATTGAAAGTGGCTAAATAGTAAATCGCGCACAACTTTAAGACCACTTGCCATACCAAACTGGACGCATACACACAAGTAACATTAGTCAAGTAAAAAAAGCTGCTAAAGAACTTAAATAACGCTGCACATTCACAAAATCAACGAATTTGATGATTAACAACGCTAAAAACTTTTACAAAAATTCCTTATTCCCGCCTTTTCTAACTCGACACTGGCGCAAATGTAGTATGTACTTAGCTGAACCTTATTCCTAGAAAAAAAGTTTGACATTAGTTGACATATTGCACCTGTGTGTCACTGTCAGTGTCAAATAAGCTAAAATATAAACAAAACATTCCTGTTTCCAGTCTAGATTTAGATTATTATTATATTTTTATTTTGCTTTAAAATACCACTTGTGTAACCATGTTATTATAATAAGATGTAGTTTTTTATTTTGTGACTAATAATTAGCAAATTATCTTAATGTTGTAATCCAAACATTGCCATGACGAGCACACAAACTTTATTATGTGTTTTAATATTTTGTAACTTGTTTTTAAATGTAAAATTACTTGAAAATGGACTAGCTAGAAAGCCACCTATGGGATGGATGTCTTGGGGATATTATCAGTGCAGTGTCGACTGTGAAAAAAATCCTTTAAAATGCCTAAAGTAAGTATCTCACAAATAACAAACAATATTTGATAAATTTTCATTGTAATTGCACAAATTAACTTTATAATTTACAATTAGCATAGGAATTTAATTATTCTTATTTTTGCAGTGAAAAGCTACTTCTCTCGGTTGCTGATAAATTTTATTCAGAAGGCTACATGGAGGCAGGCTTTGAATACATCATTATTGATGACTGCTGGTCAGAGAAGCGACGGAATCAATTTGGAAGACTCGTGCCGGACAAGAAGAGATTTCCAAGGGGCATGAAATATATTGCAGATTATGTATGTGTAAATTTTTCACTGTAGTAAACATAAACAGCATTTGTAAATATTTATTATAATGTTTGGATATAGATAGATCAGTGACGTTAGTTGACAGATTTTACTCAATTCATGCTAAGGGTGAATTGCGCCAGAAGCGTAGTTAAAGTTAAGGTTAAAGTTATCGTCAAACATGGTGACTTTTGCTAGGGATTTGACAGTTACTTTCACATTTTGTTATGGTTAAAGTTAAAGTTATAGTTAAAGTAGGTTGATGCAACCCACTCAAGTTTTTTGTTTGTTACTTTAACATTCTATGTAATAACAGATTCATAAACGTGGCATGAAGTTTGGAATGTACACTAACATAGCAAAGAAGACCTGCATGGGATACCCCGGGTCACGGGGGTATTTCAAACCCGATGCCAACATGTTTGCCAGATGGGGAGTTGACTACTTGAAGGTTGACGGGTGTTTTGTTGATGAAAATTTCTTGAATGTTGGTATGTGTTTATATGTAAATACTAAATAAGAATATTTTAATCTTATAATTGTGTGATAATATGCATGAGTATGTTTTGATGCATTTGAGTTTCATTTTTGTCTCTTCTATTTATTTTTTAAATAAATACTAGTACCAAACAAAATATGGGTCAAAGAAAAATAGTTTTAAAGTGTTCTGTAACATTTTGTTTCAGCTTATATAAAACTTGGTGAATACATAGATGCAGCAGAAAGACCAATGGTGTATTCATGTAGTTGGCCATACTATATTGAGTTTATACACAACAAAAAGGTAAGTTTGACTAACTTTTGACTTTCCATTTATAGTGATCTGTGACCTAACTACGAGTAAAATATGCTCATATTAGTGGTAGACAATCAATTGTATGGTGCAATATGATTGAACAATTTATTTGGACAATAAATTTAAAGGCCGGCATTTTCAACCCTAGACTGTCAATAATATTGCATGATATGTGATATTGCACCATCTAGAGGCCTTCTAAGTGTTAATATGTTTGATGAAACCAATAAATATTACAAACTAATTTCAGCCAAACTACACAACAGTGGCTCAGCATTGCAACATGTGGCGGAACTACCATGACGTGGCATTGTCATGGGACGCGGTGAAAGCTATTATCACACACTACAAGGATGCCTATACTGAGCTCAGCCCGCACCATGGACCAGGCAAATGGAATGATCCGGATATGGTAAATAATTAACAATAATAATATCTATGGACTCTTCACACCACGTCAGTCCGGCCCCATGGTAATTACCTGAAGGAATTGTGTTATGGGTACCAGACAATGGAAATATATTGAATACTTTTTATATTATACTATACATATATTTAAGATTTTTATTATATTATCCATATATTTAATACACATCCAAGACACATTGAAAACTTTTTATTCCGTCAGCGGGATTCGAACCCGCGACCCCTAGCTTGAGCTACCAACTCGCCCACCAACTGAGCCACAGAGGTCGTCAATTACTTTATAGGTGAAGTAAAAAATTAATAATAACTGATTTAAAATGACACTCATATATTATAACTACCCTACTATTTATCAACAAGACAGGAAGCTTAAAGCATAATTGACACTTTAAGAATAAATTCTACATAAAACCTTTTTTTTTCACTGAGTGTACAAGCACACTTTGTGTTAGTATCGACGATGATGAAATCATAATATTATTATTGTAGGGCGACGTCACATCGGAGTGTTTCGACAGAACATCGGACATAAAGCGGGAGAAAGAAAGCCACTTTAGCATATTAGAACCAACTTGACGTTTATTTTTTTTTCACAGCTGATACTCGGCACGGGCGCGCTCACAGACAGCCAGAGCCGCGTCCAGGTGTCAGTGTACGCTATGCTATCGGCGCCACTACTACTGAGCTGTGATATGGACCAGCTGACGCCAAATGAGAGGGAGCTACTGACGAATCTAGACCTTATGGCCATTGCGCAAGATCCATTAGGTGTTATGGCGAGACCTTACGAGGTATGCCTGATTACAATTTTGTGTCTTAAAGGGTTATGAACAGTATTTTCTCTTTCTTCGCATTTAGCGAGAATAATAACACTATAGTGCAAGTGGACCGAAGAGTACAATATAGACTGACCATTGACCATGCATCGATGGATTGCATGATACAATTTATTCTGAATTGCATATTGAAATTTACTCATTGCAATCGAAGAAATCGATTATACTACAAGAATTGAAAGTTCAAAAACTATTATAATTTATAATAAAAGTTGTCGGAACCTTCAAAGCTTAAAAACATGAGCAAGGGTGGGCAGACATTTAAAATTTCATTGTCCCGAGGTATTTTGTTGAAAAAGAGAGTTAGTCTTAGTCATCTAACAAACAAGGGTATCTTGTAAACTATCGGCAAATATTAGATTAGTATATTTAGTAAATGGGTTAGGTTAGATCTCCAATCAGCCTTAGTGTGGCCGCAGGTTAATGACGTAATTGTAAACATTGTTTCAGCTGACGAACTCAATTACGCTGTGGGTGAAACCGCATCTGCCGAAAAAAGGCGATGCCTATAACTCCGTCTCTTTCGCACTTGTGAACCTCGCGCCTGAGGATGCGTCCGTCTCGCTCGCACCAGGCCGATACGGCCTCAACTCCACAGATGGTTATACGATTATGGTAATATACATTTTAATTTTCTTCTGTTTTGTCTTAGAAGTTTCATAATAAATTATCGTTGTTTCAGGATATATTCGCCCGAACGTTTTTAAGGAATATAACTTTGAATGAGACGGTGAACCTCACGGTACCTGCTGAAGGTAAGTTTTGTTGTTGATGGGTATTTTAAATGTTTTACTAGTTCCCTTTAGACACTATCTTTATTTTACATAATAATTTTTCTAATGGCAAGCTGTTGTCACTACTCGCCGTAAAGAAGTTAAAAATGTTAGCCACTAGGAGCGCAGTTTCGATATCATAGTCATTTTTAGGGTTCCGTACCCAAATGGTAGTCTGATGTAGTAATATAATGGTAGTAGATGTCTGTCCATCTGTATCTCCAGGCTGTATCTCAATAACCGCTATAGCTAGACTTCTGAAATTTTCGTAGATTTCTATATTTCTATTGCCACTATAGTTAAACAACAATCGGAACCCATACTGTACAATCGTGCGCGAGACACATACTGAACAAAGTTATCAAAAAATACTTTAAACTCTTCATTGCCTTTTCTGTATACGCGACATCCATAAACTCAGGACGTTAATGCGATAAATTAATAAAACATGAGTGACACGCGCTCGTCTAAAAAGAATTTAATATCGCAAAACGGGAATAAAATATTGATAACACATCGCTCGGCACATTCCGATGTGTGCAGGTATAGTGTATTGCTTATACTAGTATACCTCGCTTGTCTGACGGCAGCACTCGGAGACATTAACGATAACTTTAAAATATCATGAAGAGTTTGACAGAAAATGTGCGGGTGTTTATATCAAAATTTTCATCAAATTAATTATTATTATCATTATATTTTATCATAATATATCAGTGACATTACATGATAATTAAACTTCAATATAATGAAGAGTTTCACAGATTATGTATGGGGCTTATGTCAAAATCTTCATTTAATTACAATTAAGTAATTAATATTCGTCTCTTGAATGTGGCAGTAAGGACTCATATAAATCTATACAATATTGCGCTTCTCCCTGATTTCGATGCTGAAAGTTTTAGTAGCTAATTGTTTCCGCGGGTTTAAATTGTATATTCTTTCATGTAATTTACTAGTCTATATAAAATTCATAGGAAAGTAACAATGTCGACTAGCAATAAGGATAACGTTTTTATGGCCGTAATAAAAGATTTTATCGATTCATTTCCATAGCAACTACAATCTAAAAGTAATTACAGGTGCTGAATACTTTGTAGTTTTATTACAATCATCATCATCACCTCTTACATTGCTACTATCTTGTCTGAAGAGAATCAGGCCTTGGTCTATCTAATATCCTACTGCAGTGTGTGAAAAAAGATGTCTACAACCGAACATATAATCTCCTCATTGAAATTCGGTTGAATAATAGAGAATTTATATTATGTTACATCAGTAAACCTGTCAAAATATTAGGTACGCATTTGGCGTCTCCCAGATAGACGCGGGCAGCGGTGGCGGTGGCGGCGGCGGTCAGTTGTTTGTACTGCCACCGCCACCGCGTGTGTCTGTGTCGTTCCTAGAACTCTCAAGTCATCCAACTGACCGCCACCGCAGGCCGCGTCTGTCTGGGAGACGCCTTTCTCTTTCATTAGAATGAAAGAAAGAAATAACATGACATAATAAATGAAAAGATTAAGATTGAACTTGTTTTTAACACGTTTTTATTAGGGCTGTATGTATGTAACGGAATCTTTTAGCACGATTTTTACCTATCTCCAGCAGTCTAATAATTAAGTCAGATATTTGCATACGTGTTATAAGTCAATGACAATGCAATAATTTGTTGATATTTTTGAAATGAAAATCGTGTTTTTTTTTGACTATTATTTATTTCAGATGTAATACTGTATACGCTGTACCCGCTGTAACTTCAACTGCCAGTGAATTTGAGAAATGGAGAGTAAGTAATGAATCTCAGTAATAATCGTCACAATTTACACACGTAGGTTTTTAAAAACCCAGTGTATAGTCTGTCAAAAAGTGAAGAAATTAAAAAGTGGCAACATCGTAGTGTCATTCCTTTCAAATCAATCTAAGAAAAAAGGGATGACAATACGATGTTGCCACTTTTTAATTTCTTCACGTTTTGACAGACTATACAGTCCTATTCATTTTGCTCAAAATGTACTTAATTGTAAATATATTTTATTTGTTGTTATTAGTTGTTTAATTTGTCTTTATTGGGCCATGATTAATAATACTTACCTAACCTATAATTTAACTATAGCAGTGGTTACCAACCGTTTACAGTCACGGACCCCTAGGAAATCAGGCCAATTTTTCTTGGATACCGTGAATAAAATAAACAGCAAACAAATTCGGATTACTTATGTATGGTCCAGAGATGACACCGCGGACCCCCATACATATTAAATACACGTATAACGTGGCTCTTGACGGCCGTGGGTTCGATTCCCGCGTTTGAAACATGTACTCGTAAGTTCCATGTTTGGTTAGGACAATGCAGGCTGATCACCTGATTGTCGGACAAGTAAGATGATCCATGCGTCGGATGGGCATGTAAAGAAGTCGGCCCGTCGTTTGGTAGAAATTTATGTTTAATACTAATTTATCAAAATCTTTCGACTATATCTCCTAACTACAGTAGAAATACCTCGTCCATGAAGATTGTGTTTCATCAGTGTTATTCTCAAAACGATGTGATTTAAAGGTTGCAGTCGGGTTACTCATAGTCACATTAAATAGTATTGAAATGGAAAATTCCAGTCGGTCGCACAGGAGCCTAGCACTATTGACACACTTCCGACCCATCGCGCTGCCCACGATCAAAAGGAATACCTAAACCTGATTGCTGTTACTGTCCTACTTTTGACCGATTTCATTTGATCGTATATATTTGTATATATATACTAGCTAAAAGCTGAGCTTTGTCACACCTTGACTGACTGATGATAACACATCTACATGTCGCAGGGAAATGAAGATATCAGGGATTTCACTAAATCTCTAGGGATATCACGAAATCCCGGTAGATGTCGAATATTCTTGTTTATTACGTCTTCTTACTAAAAATATCTAGTGATATGTCATTTCACTAAACTAAATCTAGTGAAATAAAGAACACTGTTGATGAATAAAGTAGGTAATAAAACAAAATTACAAATTAACTGGTGTTACATGTATATTAGAAAATAAAGTTTTATTCAACTAAACATAATAATCTGACAATGGTATTAGGTATGCCTTTTTTAATATGTTGATTCGTTCATTAGGTACAAAAAAACAAATGTAAGTATCTACTAAAAAAATTAAATGGACTTCTCCAAGTATGCGAGGCTCAACCATTAAGATGGCGACTAACTCCTGATGGAAAATTGAAAACTTTGCTATTTATTTAAACAAGGCAGTGACTTGTGGCACCTTGAATTATACAAAACATTTAGCTTCTTTACATCTTTTGGTTTTGCACTGGACCTTTGATTTTTCACAAATTGTACATTTTGAAAACCTTGTCCTCTAATACGTAGCTCGATTTTTATTCGGCGGTATCCGATTTCCTGTCATTTTACTAGATTTAGTTTAGTGAAACGACATATCACTGGCGATAAATTGGTATTTTGTCATATCACTAGATATTTTTAGTAAGAAGACGTAATAAACAAGAATATTCGACATCTACCGGGAGTTCGTGATATTCCTAAAGATTTCATGAAATCCCTGATATCCTCATTTCCCTGCGAGATACATATAAATAAAAATATGTAAAAGCAAAAAAAATAGGCGTGATAGTTTTTCCGTAAAGTGTATTACAAAATGTAAACATTGTGGGATAATCGGTGTCTCGACAAAGGCTGAGAGTTTTTCCATTAAAATATGTAATATTATGTAAGCTGTAAGGGATTTTGGGACACAGTACGATTTAGCTAAGAGCTATCCGTAGAAAACAAATATTTTAGTTGTAGTTTTTCCTTCGGTGTTATTGTTTTATTTACCACTTGAAAGGATGGTCAAACTGGCACAAGACATAAGAGAGCGAAAAACCAAAAGATAATCACTATTAAAATAATAATAATTAAATTAGTAGACAGAGCGAGCATAGACCACATATGGTATTGGTCAGTGTGACATACCTAAACAGACCTGAATCTTTTGGTATACCTACCAATCTCTTTAAAATATAAGTACTTCTTGAAATACTTTCAGAAAAACGATAATGGGATTAGCCGTACGAAGAAGGCCGTCTTGAAATATTGAAAAGGAATCGAAATTGGTTAAGGTGACGCCGCGTTAAGGCAAGGCTGTCTCGAAAATTAGCAGGTCGATGTCTGTCAGTACGAATATCGACGTTAAGACCATTAAAATAACATTCATATCAGCGCGCCTTGTACAGTGGCGGTTACGACGCTCGCCGCGTTCTTGATAGGGCGAAAAAGGAGAAAATTATATATTTTCTTTAATTTTTTTAATGACCGAATCATTTATTAAAAATTTATTCGGTTATTTCATTAGAACTATAAAAAAAGCTATATTTTTTTTGAAAAAAAATCATATCATTGTCGTTGAAAATTACGAGATGTTCGAATTTGAAGTGTATTTTTATGGTGATATTCAAGATTTTTTTACAGAATTACCATGCCATTTTTCAATATTCTGTTCGGTTATTTCTTTACTTTGTTCCTTTCTGAGTCTACATCAATTTTGGTGTAAGAGAATTGTACATAATTTCTTCAGTCTGGAAGCTTAAAAATCAGTATTTTCGAACTGGTCTCGCCTTAAAGTAAAAAACCGTGTTGGATATATTTTAGATTGCTTGTTTTCTATAAGAGGCCGGCCCGGCCTCTCAATTCTCATAGAAACAAAAAATGGAAAGGGCGTAAGCGACGAAATGGTTTTTGTGGCGTAATTTAAAAACCATATAAATATATTTCTTAAAAGCTAAGTACAAATTAAAGTGTATGCTTGAACCAATCTATGTACAAATTTTGGAAGCTCAAATCACTCTTCTCTGTTGGCAAAATTAGAATCCCTTTATTACAGAGGTCTTTTTGATTAATTATTCTGTGTCATAAAAGTTGACCAATCGTGTTATCCTATGGGTGATTCAAATACAAGGCATGATGAATACTGACAATGAACTTTAATTTCTCAGCTTTAGTCATTGCTGAGAAAAATCGATGTCGCTACAGCCAAATTATCAAGGCGTCGTCTTAATTTTGAAGGTGACAATAGCGATTTTCGCTTGGATAACTTTAATTCCGCGGCTCAAGAGATTAGACGGAGCTCCATAGCTGTATTGAGTCGGTATTTGTTTTTTATCCCAACTTGATAGCTTTTAGGTATAAGAACAAAAATTTAAGAAGCGAAACAAAATAAACTAGTGACCCTTATTTCAACAATGGGTATATTTACCACATTTACGGATTTTATAAGGAAATGGAATATAGGCTATTTTAGAGATTATTATAGTAAAAAAACAGGAGGTTTTCAACTTGCATGGTGGTGAGAGACCTTTTCTGAATTGGCTAACATTATTGCTTGTATGGTCGTGGTGTTTGCACGTTCTTGCAAGTGAGTGTACGCATAGGCAGTGTAGGAAAGGAGGTGATTTACTCATGCCTTTGCGTACACTCACTCACAGAGCCGATCTAGCTATTTAGCCGCTCCGGGCAGAGATAATAATAAGCTAATTTTTTTGGCAATAGAAATAAAATACTTAAATCTTTCCACTATCCAACCTCACGTAGGTTGGAAGGTAAAATTCTCAAACTTGGGTGGTGGATGGCTAATAGCTTGGTTGGAAGATTTTAGCCGCCCCTCATTTTTGCCGCTCTGGGCAAATGAGCGGCTCGGCTCGGCATTTACGAGTACTTACAGGTTGAGGTTTATTTCGCGGAACATTGCTAAAAATAATAATATACTTAAGCTATGGATTTCCGCAAACTAACGCCCGATTCCTGCCATGATATAAGAGTGTCCATGTCAACTATTTCTCGTTCTCTTTATATAAGATTATTTTTTACCGCACTCGACCGTGGCAAAGCTCCTGTATAGTCTGTCCCAAAAAGAACTGTCAAGTGGCAAGCGATTTCAATCATGTACCTGATCTAGCAGCAACAGTACTATTAGAGAGGCTGACTCATAGACAGTTGCCTGACCTACGTAATTTTGTCGCGTTGTGTCAAACCTATAGCTGCTGCTTATCCATTGGAGTAGCCTCGGGCCGAGCAGCCTCGACTTGAAGCAAACCGAGGCTTGGTTGCTTGGCATGGCGCGGCGTGCCTCAGGTTGAGGCAGCGTCTCCACTTGTGCGGCCTCGAGTCGATCGGCTGCCGTACGTAATTTGTTCATTAAATTAGCATAACCCGACCAAATGGCGCAGGTCTGCCATCTGCTTATAAACTAATTTCTCTAATAGTACATTCGGATCTCAACTCTGAAGGTAGAGAATCTTAAAATATCTACAAATGCCTACAATCAACTTAAGTACACCTTCGCTTACTCACGCGCGGACTATTAAACTATTGAAGAACGTAATCTAACGGGAGCTCATATCATTAATCATTTTATACTTGACCCGTGCTGGCGGGGAGCCAAACATTTTGCAAATAACTCCAAGAATGTAGTCCAAGAGACCGCTAATGGTGGAATTATTCATTTAAATTGTTCTTACATTTTTGAAGCTCCAAAGGGTTTAAGGGGCAATAAAGAAAATTATAATGAATAGAAGGGTATGACAGCAATATTATGAAAGAAAAATTAATGTAATTTTAAATTAAATGTAAGGTTCAGTATAACCTTACATTTAATTTACACTACATAAACAAACCTATAACTTTCTCTTTCACGCTAATGAATTTTTGCCTGTTATGTTTGTAAAGTAAATATATGCAGGGGTCCAGGTTTTATAATTATTCTTTTAGTAGGTACATATACATATTACATACCCATAATACGATCGGAATATCAGCTGTAGACCATTGGAATACGTTACGTATAATACAAGACTACAAATATTATAGAGGTAATAAGTGGTATGCCCGGCCTTTATGTCAAAAATTTTCATTACATTATAGGTAATTATAAAATCTATAAATGCGACAGTATAATCTGTAGGATACTCCTATATACTACACCCAACTTAGTTTTAATAAAGTCAGCCTCCTGCCTCTTTAACTCGCGATTAAGGACTTAAGAGTGTTCTCAAGTCGTACATAATATAGCACGCGAGTTAATTACATAATCTGTTACAAGTTCCCGCCGTCTTGGCTTACTCGCTGCCGGCTCCGGCCAAAAATAAATTTGGCCGCGGGAAAACTTTAATTGGATCGTCCTTACTGTAGTATGAGTATATTACACTAGCTTTTGCCCGCGGCTTCGCCGTCGTGACTCTACGAACAACGTTCGTCAAGTGACTTGACGAACGTTGTTCGTAGAGTCCACATCCTGAGGATGCTCCGGTGTTGGGGCGAAACGCGCGTCGAGGTTTTCGACCTGCATGGTGGTGAGGGGCCTTGCACGGATTTGCCAACATTATTGCTTGTGTGGTGGTGGTGTTTGCAGGTTCTTGCATGCGAGTGTACGCATAGGCAGTGTGGGAGAGGAGGGAGGTGCTATGCGTGCACTCACTCATTTACTTAAAGTTTGAGGTTTATTTCGCGGAATATTGCTAAAAATAATAACAGACTGACATTAAATTTGAATAAATCCTATATTATTCTAATTTAATAATGCGAGCTTCACTCTAGACTCAAGGTGAGTATTATTTTGAATAACACTGAAAATATAGAGATACAAATCGTTGTATTAAAATTATTTTCAACAAAGGAATATGATATTCACAGATTTATGAAATGTGTTTCTGTGAAATTTTAGCGCTGAATGTAAAATGAGGGTTGAACTGAGCTCATCCGTTTTTGATTACTTTAGGCTGCGTTCACACCAATCTGACAGGCGACAGCCACTAATTCACAAACTTACTAACTCAATAGAACAACTTTAACGAAATGTCGGTTAGGTGTTAACAAAAATTGGATATGTATGGAAATACTATAAACATGTGATAAAAACGCGAGGTCTTCGGTGTGCAGTAGCTTACCAGTATGGCAAAAACGCCTAACACCTGCTCACTTTCCGTGGCTGTCAGTTTGATGTGAACGCAGCTTTATATTGAAGTAACAGCCCTAATACCAGCTTTCGGAAGATCAGAGCTCACGTGCCGAAATTAAACCTGGGTATAGACAAAAACCGGCCAAGTGCATGTCGGGCCACGCGCAATATAGGGTTCCGTAGTACCGTTAGTTTTTGAAAATTTTTGTATGGTCAATGAATGTACATTTATAACATGTTTTACACTACTAACAACATCATCTCAGTCACTTTCAAAGGAATTTGAACGAAAAGTTCCTTTATACTTCGCCGAATACTTTTTTTAGTTGATCGACTATTACTCAATAACTTATGAAGTCTTCTTAGCCGTGATAGGTTTCCTTTAAATTCAGCTTATTTCGTACTCCCGTGAATTTTTACGCATTTCCAGAAGCAACCGTTTAGCTGGTAGAAGGGGGAACACTGGACTCTAACGATTTTTGCCACTTTAAAACTTAATATTTCACAAATGGATCCCTAAACCGGAAAATGATCTATGAATACTCATAATATTTTTAAAAAACCTATCCAACGACACCCCACACGATGGGGTAAGCGCGAAAAAAAAAATTCAACCCCGCTTGATGTGTAGGGGAGGTACCATAAAAAAAATATTTTTTAATATTTTATGTACCATTTTGTCGGCATTATTAAAATGTGTATTCATGCCAAATTACAGCTTTGTAGGTCCGTATAGTCTGAGCAAAACCGCGGACAGACAGACAGACGGACAGACGGACGGACAGACCGAAACTATAAGGGTGCCTTATTGACTACGGAACCCTAAAAAGGTAACCCCACTCTGTCTCATTGTGATTGACATAATATATCTAATCCAACTATGAAAAAAAAACGTAATTTACGTTTTTTTGGGTAAGTATAACAGATACACATTCAGATCAACACAAAGAGTTTAGCGACTTTTTTAAAAAAATTTTTAGAATATCGCATTTTTAAAAGCCCACTAAATTATCCACTTAAGCCCATAGAAAATTTCAGTACATTTTATTATTAAATCTCGGATGATAATAAAATTATCTACTGCAGCTATAAAAAAACCCATAATCTACCATTACAATTTACAATATGTTGCGCCATCCTCACGCATATACTATCAATGATTGTGGTACATCAAAGCATTTGATCAAAGCTCAATCTGACGTCACCGCGTCATATTATAATCTGTCGGAATATTGAGCATTGGAGATGTTTATTTGAACAAAGGGAAAGATAAGACTTGGAAAAGTTGAAGCTATTTTGCCAAAGTTGTCTAAGGCGGGAGTTACGTAAGTCGGAGATCTCGCCGTTGTTGTTTTGATCGGGATTTACATGTTACAACTTCTGACGCTCTGTTAAGGAGCTGTAAGTTATCGTTTCGCTATTTAGTGTAATTATAATTTTATAAACTAGCTGGTGTCCTCGACTTCTTCTGTGCAAAGTTTGTACAGACTTAATGTAGTCATTTAAATTATATTGTGTATGATAAATAAAAGTAAAAAAAGCTTTTAAAATATATTATTTTGTTACAATATGTTACGCCGTAGCTGCCCTACGACGTATCAATGCTACGCCGTAGCAGCTATACTACAACATAATTCTACGCCGTAGCTGCACTACAACGTATTTATGCTACGCCGTAGCAGCTATACTACAACATAATTCTACGCCGTAGCTGCACTACAACGTATTTATGCTACGCCGTAGCAGCTATACTACAACATAATTCTACGCCGTAGCTGCACTACAACGTATTTATGCTACGCCGTAGCAGCTATACTACAACATAATTCTACGCCGTAGCTGCACTACAACGTATTTATGCTACGCCGTGGCAGCTATACTACAACATAATTCTACGCCGTAGCTGCACTACAACGTATTTATGCTACGCCGTAGCTGCACTACAACGTATTTATGCTACGCCGTAGCAGCTATACTACAACATAATGCTACGCCGTAGCTGCACTACAACGTATTTATGCTACGCCGTAGCTGCACTACAACGTATTTATGCTACGCCGTAGCTGCACTACAACGTATTTACGCTACGCCGTAGCAGCTATACTACAACATAATGCTACGCCGTAGCTGCACTACAACGTATTTATGCTACGCCGTAGCAGCTATACTACAACATAATGCTACGCCGTAGCTGCACTACAACGTATTTATGCTACGCCGTAGCTGCACTACAACGTATTTATGCTACGCCGTAGCAGCTATACTACAACATAATGCTACGCCGTAGCAGCTATACTACAACATAAATCTACGCCGTAGCTGTACGCCGCGCCGCCGCGCCGTAGCCTTACTAACGCGGGGTTTACACGGGTTATTATAGCCGCATGATTTACGCCGCACGGCGAAAATCGACTCTCTAAATGGCAATACGCCGCATGCCGAATTGCCATTTAGACAGTCGATTTTCACCGTGCGGCTATAGTCACCCGTGTAAACCCCGCATAAGACTCATCATACTACGGCGTAGGTGTACTAGAACGTACGAATGCTACGCCGTAGATATACTATGAGTGGTAGTTCCTTCTCAGAACTTCAAACTCAACATAAATGTTGTCGTGTAGGTAAACTACCCAATCGTTGGCTATTCATCCTACTATTGGCCATCATCTTAGATTTTTGTGTGAAAATACTGGAAATGCCAATAATAGGATTTTCTTTAAAATTAATTCTAAAAGTGCCAATAATTGACGGTTTTACAATAGGTAGTCAACATAATACAAACTGATATGTATATTATACAGCATAATAAAATGTAAACTGACTCATGTTACGTGTATCGTATAATATTTATTGGCATTGTTCGCTACGCTCTTGTATTTTGTTGCCGGCTTCGACTTCGATTTGAATGGAAAGAATAGAATTATAGAAACAATCACATACACCGCAAACATGAACATTTCATTTTTAAATCAAACATCGAATGCACGCTTGAAAACTGACTACTTTAGACATTCAGTGTCACAGAAATTATAGAAACCGTGCATTTTTTCACGATAAAAAGTATTTTGCATTTTCCATTGTGTTATTTAATATATTTAATTATCAAATGTATCTATGAAAAATAATATGAATGTAACAGTAGAGACCTATCGTAAATGATAGCGATGTCTATCAATAATAATATTATTATGTCTCCTACCCCTAAACCGAGTTAGATGAAATTTTGCATACCTACTAAAATACTCTGAGCTCAGAGGAAGGACAAAAGACTTTTATTATGATAGAATCTCATTCCACGCAATATAAGAACAACGAAGTTGAGAGCAGTGTCTAGTCAGATATATTAAAAACTAGGTACAGCAGTTAAAAATGTCTACATAATAATATTATATAACGCCATCGCCCAACGCCCAGCCGCGTTCTCGAGTTACAGAAGGACTAACACAATTAAAAACAATTGTTTATTTATATACAACCATAACAATAAACAAAAAACAAACCTAATGGTAAAACTGACCTCAACTATTAATTTATTCACGAGTACAAAGCTTTAACAATTAACATACACGTTTCTGTATAATTATAATAAACTAGTAATTTTCACAACGCATTTAACTACAAAATGACGTTTCAAAATTAAATGTAAATTAAAATAATTAAAATGCAACACTTCGAAACAGCGCTGGGAATAATTTGCCTCTTAGTTGGGAAGTGTTTTTAAGCTGCAAGTAGGTAAGGGTGGCTTCACACTTATCATAATCAACGTTTCGTTAACGCATATTAAAGGTAGACATTACATGAGTAAAACTTGAATAATTGGTCCTATATAATTATTGATATCGCGCCTGATCCATACGCCATATTTAGCTAATAATTTTAGAGTCGCATATGTAAATATAGTCTATATAATATTATCTACTCTTATGATTATGATCCTACACACCATCCTAAAAAAATTAAACTACACAAATCGTTTATAAAATTTGAACATCACATTGAACTCTCTACAAGGAACACGTACACACCCTTAAGTATTATCACTTAGTTTTACTACACCCTGTATATTTAGCTATAATATGAATTTAGTTGTTAAAAATTATAACTCCACAATGTCACAAATCTTAAGAATATAGTAGATCGAATACTCAACCTACGAATAGTAGGTCGTATCGTAACAGAATAGTCTGATGGTTAAGTCTGATAGTCAATATATTAATGGGTACCATAATCCTCTTTATCCGCAAAACGCAGACGTAAATTCCGTAGATATGGCTCAACCCTGACAGCTCTGTTTTGTGTCGGCAAATAGCTGTTGATTTGGCGCGGCGCCTAAGATTTGCGCTATTTATGTTGATATAGTAAATAGTTTGCATAATAGCTTCGAGTATTAGACTAAATGCTCAGGATATATTTTGATGAAACATAGTTTTGGTTTGATGTGTTAAAAAAATAAAACTAAGGGTGGATTGCACCAGAAGCGTAGTTAAAGTTAAGGTTATCGTGAAATATGGCGTCCATAATGAACTTTTACTAGGGATTTGGCAGTTAATTTGACTTTTTGTTATGGTTAAAGTTATAGTTAAAGTGGGTTGATGCAACTCACTCTAAGTATGCAAAATATTAGGAGGGAAGTGATACGAAGTTCACCGGATCATCTAGTTGACATAAATATATTATCAGGGCGAGCGAAGCAAGCCCTAGTATATCCCACAACCTTTACATTTTGTGGCACACTTTACGGAAAAACTATCACGCCTAGTGATTTGTGCTTTAACATTGTAATTTTTATTTATATGTAGAATAATTGATGTGTTATCATCAGTCAATCAAGGTGTGACGACGCGAGCCTTCACAAAGCTTGGCTTTGAGCTTGTAATTATTGGAACGAAATTTCAAGAATTGAATCTTTAAAATACTCGTAGTACGATGTAATAATTCATGTCAGTTTCCTCATTAATTATGCACCATAAGTAATATAACGAAATCGTTATTTATTAACTTGGTATAAAATCCAAACACATTTCATGAGCCTTATTTAATAATATTATTTTATTAATATTGCTGTAGTTTCATCTAAAGGAAGCGTCTTATAAGATGGGAGTTTAATTTATTAAAAGCTGGTTATATCAAAATTTATTTTACCAACTTCCTTGGATTTATATTTTAGATGAAATACTTTTCTACAATTTTGTTTTAATTATTGAAAAATAAAAGAGGACAAAACAAAGCCTTACTAATATTATAAATGTGAAAGCGTGGATGTTTGTTACGCTTTCACGCAAAAACTGCTGGATAAATCATCATGAAACTTTGTACACATACTCTTGGATGTGTCAGAAGTAACTTAGGATACTTTTTTTACGAAAAAAAAAGTTGACGCGGACGAAGTATCGGGCAACAATCACCGCAATCTGCCTTGAATCAACTTCCTAATAGTACAAATCCCCATTTTTTACTTCTTCACTAGGACCACCTAGTTCTAGGCACTTTATATTTGTGTTGTTCTCATGACTACTTCCTACAAAGGTGTAAGGGAAGTAATCGCTCCCGCCTATGTTTGAACAGGACTTATGTTTGTTCGCACACATGCTGAGTCTACACGTGTTCCAACAATAATGGCTTCGTTATTATGCGTAGATATATTTTATAGATTAAACAAACAATGGATAATGTGTTTTTATCATACTTACTTACTTGTTTTTCAAACACAGGTAGCTTAAAATAGTTATAATATCTTGGTTATTTCAGAATCTACTAATTCCTAAATTTCCAGTTCCTGAGGGTTTTGAGTTTTGACAGAAGTTTGTCTGTTCGCTAGGGAATTTGACAGCAGTCATTAATCAATCTACAACAATATTGAATAGATAAATTCCTGTCAAAATGGAATTATGCGTATTTAGGGCCTATTTTACCACTTTCTGGTAAAGTTCCGAATAGGCTATTCACAACTTTTTTGACAGATTCTCCAAACTTGATCTGTCAAGTTAATTGGTGGATAGCCTATTCGTCACTTATGAGGAAGTGGTGAAACTGCAGGCCCTCAATCTATTATTTTAGTTAATGCCATATAAGAAAAGATATTTTGATTGTCGGTTAAAATTATAATATGCCAAGGCATTAAAAGTTACATACTTGGTACATAGGCTACTTTTAGTGTATTTTGTTTGGGCAGTTCGTTGTAGTACGGATTTTACGATTTTTTATTTTTATGCACAAAAATCACCTTTACAACATGAAAAAGTCAGTTCTTTTCAGTACTTGTTAAGTCAGTCAATTTCAGTACTTGTTAAATCAATTTCGCATAGATTATATCCGAATAAAATCTCTTAACTATCAAGAATACAAAACATTTTAACCGAAGTGGAATGAAGCGCGAGATAAAAGTTTGAAAATTCCGAATCAAAGTAGGGTTGTCTAAATTTTTATATGTTGTTAGGATTTTGGTTTACAATATCATTTAAACTTGCGGTTTTCTCGGTTACTCATAGAATTCAATAATCTTACTTGTTGTTTTAAGCAGTGGGACACTGAATAGTGTATACTGTATAGACTTCTAGAAAATTTAGAAAAGCTGTAAAGTCCGTGAAAAAATGAATATAATTTTCTTATCTTTGAGTACATGCATCGAAAGTTGATTCATAGGTACTTTGCAGTCCTATGGCATATGGTCGGTTTATGACAATTTAACACTAATTAGACGTGATCTTCCGGCTGGATTTGACATAATATGCCTATGAATCAACTTTCCTGATCACATCATTCCAGTTGACTTTACTAATAACAGAGAAGTTGGTTTACGCTCTAGTACCAGCCCTATCCAGGACCCTCGTGTCTGTCAAACACAGATACGCGGTGCCCGGTCAAAATACGTGATTGTATTATTGAATAAAATATACGAATCGCCCGGAAAACAGGAGTAAAAATAACCGCAGTAAAACGCCTATTAATCTTACACTTTGGCCAAATTGGTTAACAACACTTTCCGTTGCCTTTTGTTACTAAAATAAAGGTTTGGCAAAAATATAAAACAAAACAATCAAAGTATACAGAGTGTTTGCTTTTTTTATACAGGGTGTAACAAAACTAAGTGATAATACTTTAGGGTGTGTATGGGTATGGGTAGTATAGGGTTCGCTGTGAAAGTAGCAGCGCTAAAAAAGTAACTTTTTTACCTTTGTATGGAAAAATTTATGACTCGAGGACGTTTGCTCATACGAATAACAAAAAAAATTGCTGCTCTTACATGTTGTGCTGAGCCGAGTGTGCTCGAACTCGCCGGAAGGTTATTTCGGATAATGTGCGGGGTCGGGGGTGGCGATCCGGCGGAATCCAAATGTTTCTGATCAGAATTCGGACCGATGTGCGGCCGGGCTTAAAGTCTACCTACGTTATTTACATTAGTAAGCTATAGAACAATCACATATTGTACTGTCAGAGAAGTTGATTCCTAGGCAGATGGGGACCTACGTAGTTTGGTTGCATTATGTCAAACCCAGCCGACAGATCACAATTAACATTGAACTGACATGTTCCGACCAAATGACGTTGGTCTGTCAACTGCCTAGGAATTAATTTCCTCGATGGTACGCCTAACGTCTCTCACCTACCTTCGTTTCTGTTGTAAGTCCCGTACTTTCACTATGTTCCAGATTATAGTCTGCTAGCTATTGATAAAGACTCAATCTGCCTTTGTAGGCTGAGCAAAGGACTTAATTGTATGTAGGTTAACAGCGAAGGGTTCTGTTCAATCGAGTCGGATGTAGGGCGCGCGTGGGTAATACTGTTGTTATTGCCGACCGAGCATTAAGTGTCATTCACCCCGCCTGCCCGCACTGTAAGGCTTCGCAGGTGTAGCTCTGCACTAATATATTGCAACTATTTTTTTATTTTCAATTTTAATTCATTTCGGTTTAAATGTAACCAAAGTAAAGCCTTTTGTGTTCTTTTGGTTTGTATTTGGGTACGTTACAAATTACAATAAACTTGGTAGGATTATAGGCGCTATTTTAGACTATTTACATTGAAATCAGAATTAACAGAATACACTGTAGTATGTATTAATATAGAATTTTTGCGTAGGTTTACAGGCTATCATCGAATTGGTAATAATTTCCATTTTACAAACATTTACTCTAAAATTAAAAAAATAACTTTTTTTTCAGACATAATGAAGAATATAAAATAAAGTAATTATTTTAACATTTGAAAAAAAAATTAATGTAGGTAAGGAAATCGTAACAAAATCTACTAAATCATGAAATCCATCTTCGGATTAGCTACAAACGGGTACATTTACAGCAGATGTCCATTAGAACACAATTAGACCCCCAGCCGTGACTCGCGAATATTCAATAAGGAGTCGTGAAGAATTTTAACAATTTACTCGATTCATTTGACCCTCATATTTTACGTGACAGTTTTTTTTCAACGCCTCGCAAATCCCCCATGAATAGGGTTGCCAGACGTTCAGATAAAGCTCAAAGTCAAAATTAAAATTACTCCGGCTTTTATACAGCTTTCAATCTATAACTTTTTATGAGAATCCTATTAATTTTAGACAATTTTACATAAAATGCGAAATGTTATCTATTAGATGTTAAATTTAAATAAAACAGAAAAGTTGTACACTGTTGTAAAAGTTGTATCGCTTTACTGAGAATTTGATATACTGAAAGTTTCCGGCTTTTTATACAAATATCTGGTTAAACTATTCGATCCGGTTATTCGGTTTAGCGACCTGGCAACCCTACCCCTGAAGTAATCTCGAATATGTATCCGTCTGCGCCTTGGATTAGTTCGCACAAAGGCCCACAAGTATGATTTCTTTGTTCGAGTCCTAACCACTCGGAGCGTCTCGAACGTCAGTCGCCATTTGCATTTTCCATTTTTGATTTCGATTTAAGGTGTTAAATTTTTAACCCCCGACAAAAACAGAGGGGTAAAAATTATAAGTTTGATGTGTCTATCTGGCTGGTTAAATATACGTATGTTTGCCTGTGATCTATTTTGATCTTTTTGTTTATAACCTTATATGTTATAGTTTAATTTAAAGGTAATAAACTAAGTTTATTACCATCAGCTCACTGCTGGAAAAAATTTGGGTTTATCTAGACTAGAGCTTTTTAAAACCCCTATAAAATTAATTCTAAAACCCCGGTGTTTTAAAATTAATCGTATGAAAGGCAGTTAAGTAATGTCTATAAATTATATTATTTATCTTCACATCTCAGCATCGCGTATAATAAAATGCCTTGAATCGCAGAGTATCTCAACTTGAATTCACAAGTATGGCGGACAATAAAATTGAAGTAGGTGGCCATTTGCAGACGCGTGTAACGACTCTACATTCTGTTTAAGAGTTAAGTAAAATCTCTAATGGCACTCTATTATATCACTTTCATTTCATTTGACATTATATTCATTGAGAACATTTTAAAGTTATTTAAATGAAAATTGCTCGTTTAACTTATTTGGTTTTGAACAATTTGAATGTTTTGAAGGAGTTAGATAGGAGAAAAGTCTTGGGGCCAACGATGTCAATACTCTTAGGGCCTGTTTCAACACTTGCTGATAAAGTGCTGGATAGGCTATCCACAACTTATTTGACAAATTTTCCATACTATATCTGTCAAGTTAAGTAGTGGTTAGCCTATCCGGCACTTATCAGGAAGTGGTGAAACAGGCCCTTATTGTTAGGGTTTATATTTAGAGTTCCATATCCAATTATAAAAACCTATTATATCATCTGATTGCTGAGCGGAGCAGAGATTGACTTGTACTTGGCCAGTTGTCTTTTATTTATTTTTATTTTATATTTCTAGTCTAAAGTTTTATATTTATAAGTTGAAATAAAATCCTCGCGCTGCAGGCGTTTTATTTTCTTTGGTTTAATGCTCGGGGGATCGTCTGAACCAAATGACATGTTTCAGTAAAATTTAGAGCCGTGTCTTTAAGTACCGTTAACATTTTATCTGTTTACAGTTTACAATGTTTTAAATGAGTTACTGTATTCAGAATTTTTGTATCTGCATGACGCCCGCAACTCCGTTGCGCCAAAACTCGTTTATCGCGCGAGAACCGTACTTTTTTCCGGGATAAAAGTATCCTATGTCCCTTTCCGGGACTCAAAATATATTTGTACCAAACTTCAATAAAATCGGTTCAGCTGTTTGGGCATGAAGAGGTAACAGACAGACAGACACACTTTTGCATTTATAATATTAGTATATTAGTATGGATGGACTCACAAAATAATTTTAACCATTTCCTACAGTAGTGTAATTAAGTGAAGTATTTAAGTGTCGGAAGTGGTTTGCCTTAGATATTACCCCGAAGCAGGTATACGTATTAGTTATTGCTTATTACATCACGAGGGAGTATAATACCGAGGTGAGGACCAATTTAAATATTAAACTAACACACTGTGAGGGATCACTTCGTCGCGTTGACTGATAAAAAAGCGGCCAAGTGCGAGTTGGACTCGCCCATGAAGGGTTCCGCAGTAGCAATAAGGTTTATTTTTATGAAATTTAAAAGGTTTTTTATTTATTTTTATATTTCAGTCGATTTAATGAAATGTAGATTAAGGTTTACAATTTAAGACGTATAAAAAAACTACTGGCTAGATCTCGTTCAAACCAATTTTCGTTGGTAGTTTTTATAGTAATCTAATATACTAATCTAATATATAGATACCCCACACGCGTAGGTTAGATGAAAAAAATTTTTTTTTGTTTTAGTTGTACCTATGGGGACCCCTAAAATTTTTAATAATTTTTCCATTTTTGCATCAAAATCTTAATGCGGTTCACAGACTACATCTACTTACCAAGTTTCAATAGTATAGCTCTAATAGTTTCGGAGAAAAGTGGCTGTGACATACGGACGGACAGACAGACAGACAGACAGACAGACAGACAGACATGACGAATCTATAAGGGTTCCTTTTTTGCCATTTTGGCTACGGAACCCTAAAAACACCTTGTAGACTGTAAGGGCTCCCACACATAAACACGATACGACGTCGCGTCGTGGAAATCTAGGACACGACGTCGTAACGTGTCTCGATGCAATCCTGCGCAGTAATCAAAAAACTTGTTGTGTTCTATTTTTAAGGCATTATACTTCTTTACAAAGTGACTATAATTAATAATAAACGATAACGTCATAATATCGTGTTTATGTATGGGAGCCCAGGCTGGCCGCATACACATGATTTCCGTATTTGATTTTCGAATTCGTTTTTCGTATTCGGAATCAGTAAAAAATACATTAACTGACGCACACGTTCGAGTGCAAGCCAACGCTTGCGCTAACCTCACTGAATTTCAAATCGAAATTCAACATTAGGAAATCGAATACGAAAACGTGTGTACTGTGTATGCCAGCCTTAATAAGAATAATGTTTCTATGTACACTCTACAAGTATCTCTACTATCAATACAGTCTATGATGATGATACACATGATGGATAAGCAATTACGAGTGTGTAGAGTGAAAAATACGTTTATTATTGCCCGTAATTAACGTTAACAAGCTGTAGACACATCTTCGAAAAAAAAAATCATATAAGGCTTTAATGATAAAAAGTGTATGCCGGTTATAAAAATTGTGTTATTATCAATTCGATTGACAACATTTTTATAAATCGAATCAGTCTTTATATTATGTTACGGTGATTTTATAATTATATACATAATATTATGTGGACTGCCAAGATCTTTATCTTTGTGGGAAAAAAACCCTGCCATTTAAAGGATTTTGGGACTTCTTGAGTTTCATTCGATATTTTTAAACACGACGAGATGGCTTAATGAAAATGTTTGTAGATTATCTTCAATAAATTAAGGCGCCGTGAATTTTCATTAAAAATCTGCGCAGTATTTCAATTTCTTTGTTCCATTTTTTCGTTTTAACGAGATAATTATAATTAGCATATTTATTAGGGCAATTAATCTGCCGCTGAAATGTTTTAAGATTCATTCGTGAACCAGAAATATTCTCGCAATTAAAATTCTTAGACCTTTTACATAAGGAACGGGGCGCTTTTTAACACCATTTAATTTGTATCGGGTAAGGAAAATTAGACGATGTTGCTTAAATATTTCGAAAGTTATTCATACTTATCAGGGTGACAGGTTTACTTTTGGATGTATGTGTCCCTTATACAGATTTCTGAATAAAGTTTACTGAATAAATGTTTTATTATTATTATTATTATTTCACTGTGAAGACATACGCACGTTCATTCTAAAATGCGCATTTCTGTCTTTCTTTCGTTTCAAAGCTACTAGATGAATAATGATGATATTTAGTTTGGGTCCTTTGGGTAGAAAAGGGCATATTATAGTTTATGTAATGTCTTTTAATAACTTTACTACAAATACAAGCAACAAGTCCTAAAACTCCGCAAAGAATTTCAATGAAACTACGAGACAATCAAAAAATGCAAATGTCTGAATTTGCGACAACATCGTTTGTGCCGACCGTCAAACGTACCGGAAGCTAACGCTGCCTTCGACCGGATATGACGTCATCTGACAGTTAATATCCGCCGCCTCCCGCCAAGCCGATCTAGCCTCTATCGCAACGGAATAAGAGATTGTTTCCTGTGCTCCGCTCAGTAGGCTGATGACCCAAAGGAATTCTACAGACTAGATTCATCCTTCGTGTAACTAGTATTGTTTTAAGTGTTTTTACGACTTACTAAAAAGGTATTAAAACTGTAGGCATTAGTTATTAGAGAACACTAATGACATAATTGTACTAGGTAAGAAACTATGTAGACATGTTACATATTATAAACATCCTACATTTGATTAGGCACACACCATGCGGTGTTTTATAGAACTCGACCTCATTAATATTATTACCACAGTCTAATGATCAGACTGTAGTAATAATATTAATGAGGTTAAAAACCCCTGGGGGTCCACGAGCATATGTATGGGGGTCCGCGGTGTCATCTCTGGACCATACATAATCCGAATTTTTAGCTGTTTATTTTATTAAGGGGGTCCGTGAAAGCTGTGCCTGATTTCCAAGGGGTCCGTGGCGAAAAAAGGTTGAGAAACAATAACATTTATTACTAAGTATGGATTAGACTCTAATCCATACTTAATAATAAATGTACGTCTGTTACCTCTTCACGTCAAAATCGCTTAACCAATCCTGCTGAAATTTTGCATAGAGATGCTTTGAGTCCCGGTAAAGAAAATATGATACTTTTTATCCCGGAAAAATGTGCGGTTCCCGCGCGATAAACGAATTTTGGCGCAACTGAGTTGCGGGCGTCATCTACTGTAGTAATAAACTGAAAGTGGACTTCTTGTATTGAAAAATTTTAAGACGATTTACTCATAATAATGATGATGATAGTTAACTAAGTATGGCAATCGAACAAAAGTTCTGTGCAAATTCAAATTTATCTCTGGAATAGTTTGTTCCGGTTGAATGCTCTCAATAAGTTCTCGTTGTGTAATCGAACAGATAAATAGTATAATAGCTCCATCTCTAGCTATCGCATTGAGGGGTACAGCTTGTCTAGCTTGAAATGACTAGCCCGACGAATTAGCTTGTTAATATAAATTATATAGATGAGAAATATATGTTTATTGTTTGTAATGATTTTATTTTATCTATTTAACTTTAATACTGTGAATACGAGAGAGAGGCCCGTCATTTAAAGTTCGACAAGCTCTGGACGACTCTGAAAATCTAAGCTGTTAGCCTAAATAAGCTAAACAAAAAAAAATACACTATTAAAACACAATCTTCTTGCAACACTTTCACTATGTGTAGTAATAATGTGGAAATTAGAAATGTTTTGTTAGGCTAAATATAAATTGTGTTAAATATAAATTTCCATAAAAACCCACAAAATTAATCCATACTAATATTATAAATGCGAAAGTGTGTTTGTCTGTAGGTCTGTCTATCTGTTACCTCTTCACGCCATAACCGCGGAACCAGTTTTGCTGAAATTTGACATGGAGATACTTTGAGTCTCGGGAAAGGAGGAGGACATAGGATACTTTTTGTCCCCGGAAAATGTACGGTTCCAGCGTGATAAACGAGTTTTGGCGCAACGTCTTTGCAGGCGTCATCTAGTATAATGTAAATACAAAATACCATATGAATATTATAGATTAGAAGCTAAAGAAAACTAAATATTAAACACACCTACGAAGACCTTCTGGTAGTAGGTACATTTAATTTAATTTCGTGAGATCAAAGTTTTGAAATAAATTAAATTAGTTCCAAGTTTCATCCAGTCAAAGATTGTTAAAGATATAATATAATGTTAAACTTTATTATACTTAATTAAGATTCAAATAATTACAATTTTAACTCAATGTTTGAAATAATACAACTTCAAAATTTATTTTTGTTAAGAATACAGCAAAGTATAAAACATAAATAAAAAATTATATAAAATAGGTATTAGTTAGAAATGTTGCAAATTGACTGCCTTATTGTATTAGCTGTTTCTCCGCAGTATCTAGCAACTAACAAGCAAATAATTTATTGTGTAAACTACTACCTATTCGAGTAAACTACTAATTTGTGTTTGTAGTATCAAAGTTGAGATCAAACATATCTCGTTTGTCCCACATCCTAATTTCGACATTTAAGCTTCGGCCAAATCTGAGCGTCAGTATCGCGGGACGCGGGACGGAAGCGTCTGCAACGCGAAACTGCTGTACACACGCGCGACTACGGTGCGAACCGTAGATTATTCTCGCTCTGCCGACACGAACATCCCGCGTTGTAGACGCTCCCGCTTCGCAGTCGGTTTAGTCGAAGCCTTAGCGTTGGTCGGTATGCAAATTGCGCTTGCATATTTACCACAGAAATGTGGCTTGCTAAATAGTTTCAATTTCACTCTAAATGGTTATATCAGGGGATTATGACGTTTCTAAGTAATAAGGAATTAATTCTGTAACTCGAGTTTTGGTATAACATTACCAGGATTATAGAATCTCCAATTTCGTCTTATAACCAAGGATATAATAAAACGATATTATATAATAACTAAGGATTTAAGCTATGTTATCATAATATTTCATACAATACAATACAATACAATACAAAAACACTTTATTGTACACCAGAAATACAAAATAAAAAACATTTTACATAAGACAACATAATATTATGAACATGTGATATATCCTTTGTTACAGCTGATAAGAGACATAATTATTATAAGTAAATGCAGCAGGCAGAGGTATCGTGCTATGAAAAATTAAAAAAAAACACGTGTTGCACTTGGGGACTGCCGCGGTAAACCTATTGCATAGCATCTAGTCTAGACGCATACCTCTAGTCGCACGCACACAAACACCGTGCCGAAGTCTGCCAAACTGAAACGACGTTAGACGATGTACACCAGTCGGGTTGGGGGTGGTTAATTTTCTTTACGTAATTCCTTGATTATCTTTCAAAATGTTTCCTATTTTTTTTAGATTAAGGCCAAAGGAAACAAATCTTGAAATTTTCCTCAACTTCAGTAATATAACCTACCGATTAAAAATGTTTAATGCAACCTTATTGCAGCGTCGCTTCTTTCTCTAATAATATTGTCATGAAATGTTTAACCAACGCCAATACATCAATGTAGCATTAAAAGAGCATTCTACTAACTTCTCTGAATATATTCAACCCCAACATGAAAGTATACAAAATCTTCAGTACGTTGAAGTAATAAAAGTCCGTTACATCTCCCGCGCCGTATATCGCGCGATCGACATTTTTATTGCCGACTATACTCCACACGACTCGGTATACCGAACCTTTATATTGGATTAGAACTGCATTCCATGTTAGAGAAGTGATAGTATGCGGTATAAAGATTCAAAATGTATAGAATACTAAATCAGTCCAACGGTTTAGGCAAGAGGTTACAGACAGACAGACACACTTTCTCTTTTATAAATGTTATTGGCCTTAAAAGCTGAAAATTATTTACATTAAGAGTTTCAGTGTGCAAAACTAATTAATTTGAAAAAAAGCTGTTTTGATATTATATTTTTTATGTTTCATTGGAGTGGGGTCACTTTTTACCAGCTAAGGGTTAAAAAATTAACGTATTAGTAAGTATAGCTTTACCGCGGCAGTCCCCGAGTACCCACTGATCTCTATACAAGTACGCTGTACGCTGAATTGCTGATAGCCTTTGAAATGACAGCTATTTTTTGTGCCTATTTGAAGCGGAATCAGCGCCCCTATTATTCGGGTAGAGAACTAAATCTGACGTAAAAATGACGTTTGAAAGCCGCCATATTGGCGCTGATAGCAGTAGTGAGAGTATTTGGAACTAATATTTAGTGATGACAACTGTTGTTATTGGTTGTGGTTACATCAGATCTCTACCCGAATAATGGGGGCGCTAATTCCGCTTCAAATAGGCACAAAAAGCATCCAGCGTACTTGTTTAATAGAGATCAGTGCCCGACTACCACACGTATTGTTTTTCTACGTGTAATATACAGCATGACTGGTGAGTCAATACCGATAATTAAGGAGAGTATTTAGTACTCGATTCTCATTAATATTATGTAATAAAATTAGGTACTTAATTTTTGACCAAATTTCCCTTTAAACAAATGAATCATGGACACTTAGTAAATTACTATGCGGCCGGGCGCGGCCCACCCCGCCCCGCACGCCGCGCGCTACTCCCGCGCGCGGTGTCCATGCGTTGGGTAAATAATTATTTAATTTTAAGCTACATTTACTCAGTGATCAATTGATATTATTTTTTTATATATATTTTTTTTCAACTAATATAATAGCCAAATATCACGTCCTCGAATATTGAACATGTCTCACAAGTCATGCTGTAGATATTAGGCGCGAGTAAATATGCGAATACACCGTAATAAGTTAAATACAAAGTTTTAATCCTTATCGCTTTTGTATTTACTACATCATAAATTCGTTTAAAAATTAACGTATTAGTAAGTTTAATAGTGTACAACAGGAAGATAGAACGAAACTCCCATATTAAACCTCTCTTCCGTCGTCAAAGCCGACCGCCGACCACATCCGCCATTATAAATTCCCTGTCGGCCGATACTTTGGCGAAACTAAAACTCTCGAGTAATCTATTACATAGACATATTGGTTAGTGGGATGAACTGATAAATATTCGTGGCTTACATCAGGTAAGTTACACCTTATTTATACCTGCTATAAGGCTGTGTAACGGCACAGATCACTATTTTGCTAACGTAGAGTAATAATTATAACTATAGTCATTACAGCTTTTTTAGTCTAAGAGCGAGTGTTCAGCAGACTTACAGTAAAGTAGCAAACTCCATGTTAATGGCGGGTATACTGTTTCATCTGCCGTTGATGCAATGGTCATTCACGCACTGCCGAACACTCGCCCCAGCCTTATTTGTCACAGGTTCTTGTAGAAGTAGTTCTGCACTGCGTCTAACCCGAGCTCTAAACCGACATTCAGGAATAACGACGAGAAGTGAAATAATAAGCCGGATTAATGCGTAAGCTATCACAGAAATAAATAAAACAAATAAACAAAAAATATCTAAATATATTCATGCAAGGCAAAACGCTAACGAAATTCGCAGCACGACTATAATGTGTGTTACATATTGGCCACAAATCGGGCTTACACGCCACAGCCACGACGCAGATAAGGTAAACATGTATTTATGGCGACAAGAACGTCTAATGTTTCCTAGACTAGACTAAAATTAATTTCCTAGCTGTTACAAGTTGGAAGTCGGCTACATGAAGTTGCAGCAGACGACGTGTCGTCGCGACACTACTGTTTCTATGTATTTCTATGAAAGTGTCGCTAGCTTCGTGTCGCTAGCTGCGCAGGGTATTTCAGAAATACGTAGAAATCAGTAGTGTCGCGACGACACGTCGTCTGCGGTCGCTTCATGTCGTCCGCTGCCAACCGGCACTTTAAGCTTTTTAGGCACCAATGTGGTTCTTAATGCTTTTTAAGGCATGAGATTTTTCTTTTCTTGCATGTCTGTAATTAATAGTAAGAACTTCTTAATCATGGTTCGATGTTTATGGCTATTTTAATCCATCCAAAATCCTAATATTATAAATGTGAAAGTGTGTCTGTCTGTTACTTCTACACGCCCAAACTTTTGCTAAACTTTGGTATGGATGATACTTTGAGTCTCGGGAAAGGGAATATGATACTTTTATCCCGAAAAAATGTACGGTTCCTGCGTGATAAACGAATTTTGATGTAACGGAGTTGCGGGTGTCATCTAATGATACATATTATAATTGTAACAAACATCAATTGGCGGAAGAGCCTCTAACGAACGAACGAAGTTTTTAACATAATATCTAAGCATAACGACTGCACTTCGCTCTAAAAGTTAAGTGTCGTTATTTATCTTTCATCGTATTCACTATTTATTATTAAACACGCATGTTCTGTAAACAAAACACAGGTCAAATAAAAAAGCATTATGTACATCCGATTATTGATTGCTACCAAATATGGTAAAATTAGTTGTCCTTGTTAACACCTAATGACCCGTGAAGGTCACAAGGGTCATTCCAATTCTTGCTCCAAAAATAAATCAGGCAGTAAAGGGAACGGATTAACATGTGTGGCAAACTGCCAACTTACGATTATGGACTTCTTGAGCTATTTTACCAGGATTTAGCTGTTTCATCATCGACTGGGTAGAGATTAGCTGACAGTTAGCAGTGAATCATTAGTGCGCAAGTGAAAAGTGATGTTAGGGGTCACATTTACCAACTAGCGCCAAAATTCGTATATCAGAACCATATCAGAACCGTACATTTTCCTGGATTAAAAGTACCCTATGGCTTTTCTCGAGACTCAAAATATTTCCATACCTTTCAACAAAATCGATTCAGCGATTGAACAAGCGGCGTGAACAGACAGACACACTTTGGCATTTATAATATTATTAAGTATGAATTTGTCGTAAATTCAGTACTACCTGTTCACATTAGTTTCGTAAACTTAATGCAGCCTCCACACGTGGTATAATATTATATAACTGAACGAACACAGGTGAATATGAACGTGAGGAAGGGTTTTGTCAATGATTGTCTATGTTCGACGTCAATCGTGCATGCTTGTAGACCTGCACATTGCACAATCTATAGGTTTTCCATCATAGCTCATGGCAAAGAAGGGCCGTAATAGCCAACCTCTAGACGAAAATTTTATTGCTAAATCACACTTCAGTTTTATTGAACAGTTTATTTGACAACTAGATTGAAGGCGCGCGATGTTCAATATCAACAGGGGCCAAAAAATATTATGCAATACGTGATACTTGACATTAAAATTGCTCGTCTAAGGGCCGGCTTAGACAAGACTTGGCAAACATTTCAATACGCATAAACTTTATGCTGAATTAGAATGATACAATAACCTTTAACGTTTTGCGAAAGTCACTTAAATGTTTTCCATTTCTACTCACAATATTTTAGTATAAAAATTCTGAGCGCGAAGTGCAGACGCTGACAGATAATACCTTGATTATAATTTTTTAAAAGCTCCTAAAGCACACCTAGCTATGAATAAAAAGCACTTTCAGGTGAATGTAATGTTTTCCGGGAAAAACTTTAGAAAAATTTTAGAAAAATTTAAAATTTTATTCTACGTGATATTAATACTATGACTGTGTAGAATTAACTCCACAAAAACCGACTGCTAATGGCAATTCTTGTATTTCAATTCAAAACATTTTAAGGTGGCACCAGCGGCCATTGACCTTTCTAGTCTGGGAACTGTGAGAAAATGCCCGCTCACAAAAACTATTAAAGACAGACTAACAAAATTTATTTTTATAGATCTTTATTCTTGACCTTTGCAATTTGATTCAGTTGCTTGGAATTTAATCTCTGGTCTATATTTTTAATTACACAAATTCCTAAACTTTTTAATATTCTACAAACTGAATTCACTTATTCACGTATGGAAATAAAATAGTTTTTGACGTTCAATTGATGCGAAATCGAATCGAGAGCGACACTTGACTCCAATACGTCCATCGCTCAATTGCTTTTTCCATTACAATAAAAAGCTGTTCGTAACTTTTAGTAAAACTCTGGAATAAGAACGAACTGTCGCCAGCAATATTTTCGGACCAAGACCTGCAAACCTTTAAGAAGAGAGCGTATTTCCTCTGAAAAAGCCGGCAACGCTCCTGCAACTCTTCCCTTGTTGCGAGTATCCATGGGCGACGGCAGTTCCTTTTCATCATGTTTGCTCGTTTGCCCCCCAATTTTATAAAAATAGTACTATAGTGTTTAAAGGAAGACTATCTTTTTTTATGAAATAAGGAGGCAAACGAGCTAACGGGTCACCTGATGGAAAGCAAAAACCGTCGCCCATGGACACTCGCAACATCAGAAGAGCTGCAGATGCGTTGCCGGCCTTTTAAGAGGGAATACGCTCTCTTCTTGAAGGTTTTCAGGTCGTATAGCTCCGGAAATACTGCTGGTGACAGTTCGTTCCAGAGTTTTACAGTGCGCGGCAGAAAGTTACGCGAAAAACGCACAGTGGAAGACTGCCACTGATCAAGGTGATGGGGATGGTATATTTTTCGCGTGAAACGATGGCGAAAAGGTGCAGAATTTAATATAATTATAAGGAATTGTTCGGAATCATACCAATGATTCCGAACAATTCCTTAGAGCGCTCCCGGTAATACAATCGATAGAGGTTGCAGAGTAAAGTAATTCCAAGGGGTCCAAGCTGTTTGAAACACTATTCCCTTAAAAACCGCAGCCATACTACGAGCAGATTATACGAGCTAGACTTTTTGACGTAAGCGTAAACGGCGAAGAGTTTTTGCTAAAATTATGTCTAATTATTCGACAAGTAGTAAGCAGGAGTCTGCGAGTTAAATTAATTAAAAACTTGAGATTAAATTAAGGAAGACGTAAAAGTGAGTTAGTTTATACAGTCTGGAGAGCGATTATCTTAACTTACAGTTATAGAGATGCTCTTTCCAAACTTATGTAACATCAGTTGGCGAAGTCATTCATTAGGCTAATTTTAACTCGCTGGTAGAGTTGCGGTAGGTTCTATCGTACCTGCAACTCTGCCTGGAGCACCGTGGGGTTTTTAAATCTCTTTTTATTTAGGGATTTTAGCACACACAGTGGCTATGTCAATCCCATCTTGCTCACCGTGGGGTTAGTGGGTAGATCCTACGGGCAGTCCCACATATCCCGGCCAATATACCAAATCCGGGAGTGCGTAAAGCATTTCCCCAAGTGAAAATGCTAAACCATAAGTGCTAGCATACGTCAACGAGAAAATTTTGTCTACACGTTTTCTCGATGTTAACTGGTTTATCTCGTCATGTCTATTGACCCTTACATGACATACATTTTTCTCGTACGTCTGTCGTCAAAATTAGAGATAATTTTGTTTTTCTTTATATGTGCTATTTTTATCTATACAGTGTGAAATTTTAATGGTTGTTTTCCCGCAGTAAAATGATTCTATCTTAGTAGTACAATAGATTTGTAAAGTTTATAGTACTACTATAGGTAAATCGTTCTGCTGCGGGAAAACAACCACTAAAATTTCACGTTGTATACTAACGAACTATATAGGTACGAACGAGAAATTTATCTCTCGAGTCTCGACGTACGCATGTTAGCGAAAAAGATATTAAATACGAGATCGACAATATCACTATGCTCGAGAGTGAGGTATCCACGAGATATCTCGTTGGCGTATGGTAGGGGGGCATATTATATTATATTATTAATCTTACTAGTATTATAAATGCGAAACTGTATCTGTTACCTCTTCACGCCCAAACCGCTGAACCGATTTTGCTGTTTGGTATGGAGATACTTCGAGTCCCGAGAAAGAACATAGGATACTTTTTATCACGGTAAAATGTACGGTTCCCGCGCGATAAACTAATTTCGGCGTAACGGAGTTGTGGGCGTCATCTAGTGTACTAATAAATCTTATAAACTACTAGCTGTCCCGGCAAACGTTGTTTTGCCATTTAAAGTATTTCTACTTCATCAGTTGATACAAAATCTTACCCCCTCTTTTGTCCCCTAAGAGGGGTGGGGGGGGGGATTTTATCAACAGATGTTAAGTTGGAAAACACAGTTAATAATATGAAGTAAGTCAAAGAAAAAAGTTTGATACAAATTCTGACCCCTCTTTTGTCCCCTTAGAGGGGTGGGGGGAAATTTTTTTATACACCAGATGTTAAGTTGGAAGAAGACAAATATATCTGTGAAAACCGCATTCAAATCGGATCAGTAGTTTTCGTGTGATGCTGGAACAAACATACAGATAGACAGACAGACAAAAAACTAACCACAGTTTTGGCTTCTATAGCGATGTAGTAACACCCCCTGCTTATTTTATGCTTATGCTTATATAGACTATTTTATACTGCTAAAAGTTATTACAGTTATTCCTTCTGACGCAGACAATAGTGAGAATTATTCTATAGTTGTAATTTTTTATAAATTAAGCTGCTCTCATGAGCGGCTCGTAGCTCAGGTATGTATGAAAATGCTAATATCAAGCTCAATTCATACTATGATAAGCCGGTTTATGATAAGCAACCGCTCTGTTCAGACTAATTTAATGTAAACTTAAACAAAGATATTCTGGTTCCGGAAGTCCCGGAGTCCCGGGAAAGGACATAGAATACTTTTAATCCAGGCAAAAAGGTACAGTTCTCGCGCGATAAACAAACAGCGCAATAGAGTTGCTAGCGTCATCTAGTTAAAAAAAACTTGAGAGGTGTCAAAGGACACCCGAATGGAACGAAGTTATTTCATAAGTTAAAAAAATCTGTACATAATATACTCAAAAAAATATTTAAAAAACGCCATCTATTGACGCACAGAAATACTATCAACGCGCAGCGACCTCTGCCCCTAACATGCAGGTACTAATAAAAAAGTGTCGAGGTCAAGTGTCGGTTTTTTCGGCCTAGCCCCCTATCGCAACGCGCGAAAAGGAACTCCGTTCCAATTGAATATTGCTTGTCCTAATTTAGCTTTTCGTCACTCTAAAAACCCTGGCAAAGTTGCAAAAATAATGTGACAGTATAACCTGTGAAATTGAACTTTCTGACTATAAACTACCACACACTATCTGTACATATTTAGTACTCAACCCAGGTGCAATCTAAATACCATATCCGAATTCCCCTATGCGTACGGAATACAGATTTGCGAGGTTGTAACAGAAATATGTGGGCTGAATACCCGTACCACCCTACCCATAATAAACCCGAACATAAACCCAATACTGCAACGAAGATTTAACGTGAAGTTTTCGTTACAGTAAAGAATCTATTTTGACTCCTATACTTGAAGCAGTAAAACTTCTTTACTGCCATTGTTCATAGTTTTTTTTTTATTCGAATATAAGACGTATTCATGATAATATGTTTCAATGCGATACTATGTTTGCCAATTATCTCTTTACACTCGCTGAAACTATTTGGACAAAATTTGGTATAAGTAGCAACAAAAACATAGCTGTCTCAAAAACAGATGATAGCAGTAAAAGAGAAGCAAAGATAAGCATTTTTAGTTTCTATTCGTAGCGCGTACTTTAATCAAAACCCGATCTACACAATACAGTAATGTACCATCGAAGAAATTGATTCATAGGCAGTTGACGGACCTACGCCAATTGGCCGGATTATGTCAATTCAATGTTAGCTATGATCTGTCTGCTGGGTTTGATATAACGCTACAAAATTACGCAGGTCCGCTATCTGCCTAATGGCTGCCATACGCGCTACGGTCTACCGGGGAGGTCTACCTGCGCAGGCATACCTACACAGGTGGACCTCTCGGGTAGACCGTAGCGTGTTTGGCTTACATTAAGGTGACTTTCCGATCTTTTTCGCGGCTAGCCATGATCGAGTATAGCTATCACATTTTTCTACTGACATTAATTGTGTAGCGACTAGCGACCCATACTGCCGCTGGCGGCGGCGTATAAGCTATTGGCGTAGAGTAAAATGAAACCTATAGCCTATGTCATAAAGTGGCATTTTATTTCATTTTTTGTCGGTCGCGGTCGCTCGCGGCAAAGATCGGAAATACACCTTATGAATCAACAACAACAACAACTGGTAGTATAAACAGCATTGTTATGATGCCAATTCGTCGCGATCCGTGTACGTGGGTCGTAACTCGCCATCGATCTGTTTTCAGTTCCGTTCGCGTCGCAGTTTCGTTGGCAACCCGAACGACTCTTGGTGTTGTAATGTAAAGTAAGAATAATAAAGCGTTTTTCTTTTGACACCCGATTTTCGTAAGTTTATTTAATTTTAGAACCTTTAGGTAGGTGGAGGGATATTTAATATAGTGATGGAAGAAAAGAAGTTTTTGCCATTTGTTTTGTCTCGTATTGACGACTCTCGTAAGCTACTTTAAAACTCGATCACCAGGATTAACCAGAGAAGTTGAACATAAGCAGATTGTTTGATTCGTAAGTAAATGGCGAACCTGCGTTTTTGTCGGGTTATGTGAAGTCGATATTAGCCGTGTCAGTTGCCTGAAAATTACCCGACTAAATAACTTCACCGCCATCTATCTATGAATCAACTTCCCCGATTCTACTTAATACATATAATATAATCATTAGGTACATATACAGATTACAGGGTGTAACAAAACTAAGTGATAAATAATTGATAATACTTTAGGGTGTGTACGTGTTCCTTGTAGAGAGTCCACTGTAAAAGTAGCAGCGCTTAAAGACCAATTTGTTTTTACTTTGTATGGAGAAACTCGTGACGTGGACGCTTGCCCATATAAAAGTGAAAAAATTGGTCTTTCAGCGCTGCTACTTTCACAGTGAATTCTCTACAAGGAACACGTACACATCCTAAAGTATTATCACTTAGTTTTGTTACGCACTGTTACATAATATAGGGCACATGGGGGTAATTTTCGCTTGTCGCTACCGCTTGTAACTCGAGACGAGTTCTCCCGGGGGTAATCTCATCGCGAAATTAATTTCATCTGCGCCGTAATTGCACTGTCTTCTGTTACAGCATTACACCGAGTTACACTGTAAATGTACACTGCTTATGTAAGCGTATACCGTTTTTGTAAAAATGTTACTGAAACATTATTTGCCTTATGCCGCGACCGCACATGCGTCTATCGTACGAAGCTTCGTGCAATGAGACGATACCATTTGACGATTCACGCAGTACGTCCAATGGTATCGTTTTTAGCACGAAGCACTACGCATGTGCGGCCGCGGCATTAGGATATACATTATACATACAAGACATTCCATTGATGAGTTTAACATTCTATTTTCAAGAATTGATAAAAATTATATTCCGTGCTTTTTAACGTTTTCATGTAGTAATCTGTAATAGGTTATATTACTGCAATGTTTTCATGCTGAACGGCAGCACCAGTACACACAGTAAACAAAAAGTTTTGTTCGACGTTTGACAACGTACGTGTGCAGCGCCCTCTGTTCCGACCTTTGCTTAATATTCCCAATTGCAAGTGAAATAATTTTTGTATTTAAAATGTATGAAATAGTAACTACACTTCAAGTCAAACGGTATTGTGTACTAAAAAACCAATGATCTAGTTTGATATATCAATTAAGTAAGCTGACTTTAATACAAACTACGAACCTTTAGTAATCAACCACCATCGCCGTGAATCATCAATATCGTCCGTTCACACTTTTTATACCATTATAGGATCTTATGCTGATCACATAAGAGTCAATTTCGTGGAAACTTGTTAACACAATACGGACTAAGGCTTCGGTAAGGCGACACCGGCAGATGACACGGAAGTGGAATCCTTCACCTCATGTGGTCATATTACCTCGAAGTGTAAAAACCACCTTTATGTTACTGATATAAGGGTTATTTTAGAGGTTAAAAGTATTTGAACGCACAGTATAAACTTACTACAATCACAGCTTATAATATTCTGTGCATCAAAGGGTTGTAAATAGGATAAACAGTATATATTTTATAATGTCTGTGACCAACTAATATCTATATTTCTACTCTAATGTGTCTGTCTGTCTGTTGAAATGGTTATGAAAATAATAATTTGAGTCATGGGAAAGGACAAAGGATACTTTTTATCCCGGAAAAATGTACGGTTCCCGCGCGATAAACTAGTTTTGGCGCAACGGAGTTGCGGGCATGATCTAGTGTGATTTTACTCGTAAATCAACTTTCCTGATAAGGAATTTTCAACCTTTTGTCAGCCTTTCGTCGGTTATTCGTATTTCGTAGACTTTCGTAGGCGAGCTACGGGAAAAGCATTAACGAATATTCTTGTAACGAGTATTGTTGTCTTCGGCACGGTCACGCAACCAGGGTCAGGTTAGGCTAATAATAAATAAATAGATATAATATAATATAATAATAATAATTGAAAACTAAGTTACTGATACCCAAAGTCCAAACCGTATTTAAATCTAACATGATAAACTGCAGTCAATTGACAAGACAATTACAATTTGTGGAACTATAGCATAGCATTTTATCAACTTATGCAATTATAATTCGCATACGCCTAGCTGCATGCACACAAACACCGTGCCGAAGTCTGACGAACTGAAACTACGTTAGACGAATGTTAGGTGTTTTTCGTTACGGAATTTCTTGATTCGGTGGTCGCTCTCAAAGCCAGCGGTAATAGCTATGCAATAGCTTAAAAAAGCGCTAATTCTGAGCCTAGAAATACAATACTAAGCTATGTTGTGTGAATGTTGTGTTAATTGTTATGTGTAAGATGAATAAAAACATTAGGGTCATTTGACGACATTTGGCTCAGTTGGTGGGCTGTTGGTAGCTCAAACCGAGTTCGAATCCCGCCGACGAAACAAAAAGTTTTCAAAGTTCCTAGGTCATGGTTGTGTATTAATTTTTGTTTTATAAATAAAAAAAAAAGAAATAAAAAAAATTAAATATGTGCATCTTATACTTAATAAAAATCTTAAATGTATGTGTAGTATAAAAGTATTAAATACTAGCTGTCCCGGCAAATGTTGTTTTGCCATTTAAAGTATTTCTACTTCATCAGCTGTTGATACAAAATCTTACCCCCTCTTTTGACCCTAAGAGGGGTGGGGGAGGGGGGATTTTTATACACCTGATGTTAAGTTGGAAAACACAGTAAATAATATGAAGTAAGTCCAAGAAAAATGTTTGATACAAAATCTGACCCCCTTTTTGGTCCCCTTAGAGGGGTGGGGGAGGGGAATTTTATACACCAGATGTTAAGTTGAAAGCAGACAAATGTATCTGCGAAAACCGTATGCAAATCGGATCAGTAGTTTTCGTGTTATATACAAAAGTTTGATACAAATTCTGACCCCTCTTTCGTCCCCTTAGAGGGGTGGGGGGAAATTTTTTTATACACCAGATGTTAAGTTGGAAGAAGACAAATATACCTGCGAAAACCGCATTCAAATCGGATCAGTAGTTTTCGTGTGATGCTGGAACAAACAGACAGACAGACAAAAAACTAACCACAGTTTTGGCTTCTATAGCGATGTAGTAACACCCCCTGCTTATTATTTTTTGAATATCTTTAATGTACAGAATTTTCATTTCAACAGTTTTATTATAAGTATAGATATAGATATTTCCATTGTCTGGTACCCGTAACAAAGTCCTTCAGGTACTTACCACGGTGCAGACTGACGTGGTTTATTATTTATAACATGTAAGTACAGTAACAGAACACTAATAAAAGGTTCATAATATTATGTGAAATGTTGGTAAATGGTAACATAATATGAATAAACAATTCATGTTATACACAATTTGAATAATTGTCTTCATTATACGGAACAATTATCTCTAAACAATTAATGCTAATTACTGAATACTGTCACTAATACTGCACAGTAGCACTATCAGCTGCCAGAGCTTTTCATTAAAAGAAAATAATACCGATAGGATGAATAATTTTTCATTACGTTTAAAAGTATAGAATTAAACCGGACATCTATAGAATAGATTTAAGTATGGTTATTTTTTTATTTATTATTTTAAAACAAAAAAAGTAAACTGACTTCCAACTCACAAACACTAACTTTAACGTCGCAATTTAAGCAATTGCTTTCGAAAGTTTGTTACTGAAAATGAAAAACAACTCCCCTTTTAAATATTTACTTGAATTTTCGCGGTTAAACGAATTTTCGACGTCATTAATATTAATTTTTAACTACAACTTCTGTCGCTACGAATTCTTAATCCTCGACGAAACGGAGGGGTGTTACAAGTTTGTCTTGTCTGTTTATCTTATGGTTTGTGTGTGTGACAGACACACACACAATGTCGGTATCTGTCCGCACCATAGTAGCATCCAAACGGATGGGCTCATTTCGATCATTTTTTTTTTGTCTAAAAACTGGCATGACCTAGTTTTCTTAACCATAATTTAACAATTATTTCTCGTTCACTGCTGGAAAATTTCGGCTGTTTTTAAAACACCTTTATTTTTATATTATCGACTGCAACTATATTTAATATTGTTTATTTATTATTAAAGTAGTGTAGAATCCTTTAGATGTCCTTTACATTCGTCTAGAGGTTGAATTAAATAAATAATAGTTTTATAGAGCACGCCCACTCCCACCGTAATCCCAAGTAACATTATTATACCATGTTTTACGAGGCGCAATATATTTTACTTTAAAACTTATTTTCTTTATTTATTTTCAAGTAGAAAATTACATATAGTAACTAACATCTATAACCATACTAATATTATAAATTCTAAAGTGTATCTGTCTAGTAACTTTTTACGCTTAAATCACTGAACTGATTTAAAATATGAAGTTTGGTATGCAGGTACTTTCTGTCCAGAGAAAGAAGATAGTTTTTGTTGCTGAAAAATGTACAATTCTTTCGTGGTAAACGACTATTGGTGCAACGGAGTTGCGGGTGTCATCTAACTGCTTCTAAACTCATGAAAATGAGTTGTAATGTCACGTCTTGTTTTACTCAAATTCAAGGGTTTCTTATTATAAAATGCAATGATAAAAAGCGGCCAAGTGCGAGTTGGACTCGCCCATGGAGGGTTCCGCAGCAGCAATAAGGTTTATTTTTATGAAATTAAAATATTTTTGATTTATTTTTATATTTCAGTCGATTTAATGAAATTTAGATTAAGGTTTACTATTTATGACGTATAAAAAAAACTACTGACTAGATCTACTACATTACAACAGAAAATCTACTAACCATGGACTACATTACAACAGAAAATCTACTAACACTTGCCTGTTAATCTTACACAATCACTCGAATAATTACTAAGTCATTTACCTACATTACACACAAAACATATATACACAATTATTATAGACACACACACAACCCAGTACACAACACACCCCCTAGTGGAGCTTCTTCATGTGGAGAAGTTTCCATCCCAAGATAGAGATATCGTAGGGCTAGGGTACACAGACTTACACAGTACACACACAACACTCATATACACGAATCTCACACTCCCTAGCGGAACTGCATCCTATGGGAAGCAGTAACCATCCCAAGATAGAGATATCGTAGGGCTAGGGTTACACACATAACACTCATAATACACGAATTTCACACTCCCTAGCGAAACTGTATCCTATGGGAAGCAGTAACCATCCCAAGATAATCTGTAGGGCAATGTTCAATTCCATACACGACACACAGACAGACAACACAATATCAGAGCACTAAACATAAATAGATATAAGTACCTATAAGAACAGGTCATGTGACCTAGTTTAGGTACTTAGTACCGTTTAATTGTTTAAATGCTAAAATTAAGATAAAGTAACAAATTGTAACTGTTCAACATTGAAACAATGTACCTACCTATATTGTTATCAATAAAGATTATTATTATTATTATTATTATTATATTTTTTTAGAATTATCATGCCTCTACTTTAGAAATTAGAGGGGGGGGACACACATTTTTCCACTTTGGAAGAGTCTCTCTCGCAAACTATTCAGGTTAGAAAAAAATTATATGAGAAACCTCAATATGATTTTTGGAGACCTATCCATAGATACCACACACGCATAGGTTAGATGAAAAAAATTTTTTTTTGTTTCATTAAGGTTTACTATTTATGACGTATAAAAAAAACTACTGGCTAGATCTCGTTCAAACCAATTTTCGTTGGTAGTTTTTATAGTAATATACATCATATATTTTTTTTAGAATTATCATGCCTCTACTTTAGAAATTAGAGGGGGGGACACACATTTTTCCACTTTGGAAGAGTCTCTCTCGCAAACTATTCAGGTTAGAAAAAAATGATATGAGAAACCTCAATATGATTTTTGGAGACCTATCCATAGATACCACACACGCATAGGTTAGATGAAAAAAAAAATTTTTTGTTTCAGTTGTACCTATGGGGACCCCTAAAATTTTTAATATTTTTTCCATTTTTGCATCAAAATCTTAATGCGGTTCACAGACTACATCTACTTACCAAGTTTCAATAGTATAGCTCTAATAGTTTCGGAGAAAAGTGGCTGTGACATACGGACGGACGGACAGACAGACAGACAGACAGACAGACAGACATGACGAATCTATAAGGGTTCCTTTTTTGCCATTTTGGCTACGGAACCCTAAAAAGCAGACAGCATTTCGTTCTTGTTTCGAGCTCCGTCTGAGAACGTTATTAGATACACGAGAGCCCTTCAAATACAAAAGGCGCCCTAAAGTTATTTGAAAGAGAAACTTTTGTCCGTCTTCGACCCTAATGGATACGGGTTGTTGTGCACCACTTTTACCCCCTATACGTTTACCTATGTGCGCCTAGTACACTGATGTTAGTGTAAGTGATCTTCTGTCACTTTCTTTTTCTCTGTCTTTCTCTTAGGTATGCAGTAATATTCTTTACTTTTGTTCCTAAATTGTTTTCTCATCTTTAGAGTACTTTTACTCCTTATACTTGATATTTCATCATATTTTATTCTATTTCTTTCAAATATAAGACGTAGACTTCGTAACGTAGGACGGTCACGTTTTAACTTTTAACCTTTAATAAAGCTCCAAAAACAACACCTATACGACTTTGATATTTAACTCTAATAATCATTTTTGTCACATAAACATAATATCCTTTTCGTTGGAGCATGTGAAACTTCTACGGATAAATATATCTTTTTTCTTGTGATATGTCGGTGCGACTTGCGAGGCCCCTAAGGATTTGGCTGATCTCAGTTTACTTTATCGTGGATGTCTGGGTTTTTATTATCAAAGGTTAACGGCTAAATCTGACGCCACCATGTTAAATGCTGCCCAAAGATTATGATCTATCTGTGGCATAGGATTGATGATATTGACTAAGATAAAACAATTATTTATTATTGACTATTGACAGTAAGGATAATGACAAAGTTTATCAGTGTTTGGAATAAGTACATTCTGGTTATATAACCTACGGGGGTAGGGGTAGTGCTAGAGGGGTGATTTAAGTTCTAGTATTCGCCCAGAAATCCCTTAAAATGATTTAAAAGTTTTTTTTTTTTTTTCAATTAAAAGGCTGCGTTTCTAGGAAAATGTTTTTAAGAATCAAACAGAATCACTACGTCAGATCTAGTAGGGCCTGTATTCACTTTGATTAGTGCGAGTGCAGGTGATTAACTGATTAGTAATTAGGAGAAAATAAAGAACTTGCACTAATCATGTCGCTGTCCACACTTGCTTTCTTTCGCACTTATCTCTAATCTAAGTAAATACAGGCCTTTAAATGCAGTGACTTTATTGATTCTCTAATATATATTCCCGTTCTCTAATATATATTCCCGCAAAGTCACAACGCGGCTCCGGTGAAAACGCAGTTTTATCTATATATAAAACTCAAAGGTGACTGACTGACCACCATGTCAGTCAGTCACCTTTGAGTTTTATATATATAGATAAAGCTATCTATTAACGCACAGCCCAAACCACTGGACGGATCGGGCTGAAGTTTGGCATACAGGTAGATGTTATGACGTAGGAATCCGCTAAGAAAGGATTTTGATAAATTCTCACCCCAAAGGGTTCATATAGGGGATGGTATATAATAATACTTCTTAATGCGAGCGAAGCCGCGGGCAAAAGCTCGTTCACGTATATTTGTTAAGGTTTAGAATTTCAGCAAGTGTTTCTGTAGAAGCCGCCTGCGGGATGTGGGTGAGCGTTTTGTGGAGCTTAATGTCTTCGCGGAACTAGGCCGCCCTATAAAAATAAAAAGACGCCATTTTGTACGACGTAGATAGTAATGAAAAAAATTCAAAAATTCTAAATGTTTATTGTTTTCACGTCTACAATAACCATAATAACTCCCGAAACCTGTTTCATTCAAACCAAGCCAGTTACGTAGGAGTAATTTTACATATAGTGCCCAAGTGTGTGCGCAGTCCACAAGAGCACTCTCTATTCCTTTTACTCTCATAACTCAGTGGGACGGAAGATCGACACATATAAATGTGAAAGTGATGTGTCTATCTGATAGGTATATCTTTACGTTTACACTCCTGAATTGTATAGATATTTGTAATAGCACTTTGAAAAAAGGCAACCGTGGTAAAAACTATCTAATATTATGTTATAGACAATAGAACCGTTTTTACCACGGTAAAATGTTGGTACAGCTTTCAATACGCGAATTTTTGTGTAAATCAAGTTATGAATAAATCAAGTTTTATAATAGACGGTACACCTGTACACTGTTGTTGACTCATAATATGATATGACTAGACTCTAGAGCCAAGATCAAAGAAACTTTGAAGACTTTGAACAACCCCTAAGTTCTCAGTACACGTTGTTAGTTATTAGGTTTTAGTAGTTACTAGTTAGGTGGGTGTTTATAAAATTATATTCATCTCCTTTAGAGCAATTTCTCATTTGAGACAGATTCTACATACTTCATCTGTCAAGTTAAGTGGTGAAAAGCCTATCCATCACTTATCAGGAAGTGGTGAAAAGGCCCGCTGTCGTGTATCAACTATCAATACAATCTTTCAACTACCCGGCAACTAGCACATTAGGGGTAGCAAAACCTGAACCTAAAATTAACTCTAGGTTGTATACGAGTTTTTTGTAACCCATTTGCAGTTAATTAGCTTTAACATAGGATACTTAAAACGTAGAAAGTCCTGCCACTCAGAAACGACAATTAATTACTTAGCTGTAATTAATTGATTGTATTGTATTGTATTGTGATAAAGTGAATAATGTATTTAAAAAAAAAAAAAAAAAAAAAAAACGAAATTTTTGACATCAGCCCCATATTATCAATACTCTTCATTTAATTGAAATTTAATTATCATTAAATGTCTCTGAGTGCAGCTGATGATCTCTCGTAAGCATAACACCAAACCCAAGTCCGCTTCACGGTATTAAAAAATAATTTACTTGGTCACATTGAAAGTCCTCCTTATATTTCCATAGACAGTGAATACATTGAATCGACTTACGTGGCAGAAACCTGCACGTCCTACACGCTGGCTAGCTGCCAAGTGCGTTTGACAATGGCTCACGATAACATTACCACGCTAATGAATATTAAAGGTGTATTTTGCAGGACTTTGAAATCTCTTATACCGTTGCAGTTGGCTTGATATTCGTAATTCAAAGTGTAAGTATATTTTTAAGGTATTCATATATTCCATGTATATCATGTTCCTGATTTTTAAATACAGCTAATAGACAGTAATAAACACTTAATATTTTTATGTTTAATAATCTTTTGTTAGTTATTATTAATAACTAACTAAAGAAAATACAATAAGTACAATTTTTTCCACTGTCCAGTGTCTACGTCGTTTTTAGGGTTCCGTAGCCAAAATGGCAAAAAACGGAACCCTTATAGATTCGTCATGTCTGTCTGTCTGTCCGTCCGTATGTCACAGCCACTTTTCTCCGAAACTATTAGAGCTATACTATTGAAACTTAATAAGTAGATGTAGTCTGTGAAAAATGGAAAAATTATTAAAAATTTTAGGGGTCCCCATAGGTAAAACTGAAACAAAAAAATTTTTTTTTCATCTAACCTATGCGTGTGGGGTATCTATGTCTCCAAAAATCATATTGAGGTTTCTCATATCATTTTTTTCTAACCTGAATAGTTTGCGAGAGAGACTCTTCCAAAGTGGTAAAATGTGTGTCCCCCCCCCCAAATTTCTAAAGTAGGGGCATGATAATTCTAAAAAAACTAAATGATGTAGATTACTATAAAAACTACCAACGAAAATTGGTTTGAACGAGATCTAGCCAGTAGTTTTTTTATACGTCATAAATGGTAAACCTTAATCTAAATTTCATTAAATAAATTAAAACCATTTTAATTTCATAAAAATAAACCTTATTGCTGCTGTGGAACCCTTCATGGGCGAGTACAACTCGCACTTGGCCGCTTTTTTCGTTCATAAAATTTTAAATTTTCTTCTATTACTATTTATAATATTTAATAGCATATAATACTAAAAAACAAACGCATTACACATAAAATTGAATTCATAAAAAAAAAGCGGCCAAGTGCGAGTTGGACTCGCCCATGGAGGGTTCCGCAGCAGCAATAAGGTTAATTTTTATGAAATTATATTATTTGTGATTTATTTTTATATTTCAGTCGATTTAATGAAATTTAGATTAAGGTTTACTATTTATGACGTATAAAAAAAACTACTGGCTAGATCTCGTTCAAACCAATTTTCGTTGGTAGTTTTTATAGTAATATACATCATATATTTTTTTTAGAATTATCATGCCTCTACTTTAGAAATTAGAGGGGGGGGACACACACATTTTTCCACTTTGGAAGAGTCTCTCTCGCAAACTATTCAGGTTAGAAAAAAATGATATGAGAAACCTCAATATGATTTTTAAAGACCTATCCATAGATACCACACACGCATAGGTTAGATGAAAAAAAATTTTTTTTGTTTCAGTTGTACCTATGGGGACCCCTAAAATTTTTAATATTTTTTCCATTTTTGCATCAAAATCTTAATGCGGTTCACAGACTACATCTACTTACTAAGTTTCAATAGTATAGCTCTAATAGTTTCGGAGAAAAGTGGCTGTGACATACGGACGGACGGACGGACGGACGGACGGACGGACGGACGGACGGACGGACGGACGGACGGACGGACGGACGGACGGACGGACGGACGGACGGACGGACGGACGGACAGACAGACAGACAGACAGACAGACAGACAGACAGACAGACAGACAGACAGACAGACAGACAGACAGACAGACAGACAGACAGACAGACAGACAGACAGACAGACATGACGAATCTATAAGGGTTCCTTTTTTGCCATTTTGGCTACGGAACCCTAAAAATGATAAAAGTTACACGCCAAGTACAGTTAGAAGGTAATTTATAAAGCATGTTGGTAGCGCTCGCATTTTAACGCTTTTGCGAGCAATAACTTATTTTGACCTATGGACTCATTAATCTTCAGTCAATTAGGAACAGTCTTAATTGCTTTACAAATTAGTTTCTAATAGCTTTTACAGACGTGGCCAAATATTATTTTTAATTGAAAAAATCTAACGAAGGTCGATAAGTTTAGAACCTAAGTTCTGCTGCATTTAGTAAATTTTGTAGACTTAGGGCCTGTTTCACCACTTCCTGATAAAGTGCCGGATAGGCTATCCACAACTTTATTGACAGATTTCCATACTCTATCTATCAAGTTGAGTGGTTGATAGCCTATCCGGCACTTATCGAGAAGTGGTGAAACAGGCCCTTAAATTTTTTTCGTTAATTAAATGCTTCCAGACTATTTTCTGAATGTGAAATGATACCACTGCCACTGTCAATTTCTTTCCAAGATCTCAAGTAGGTAGGTAGACCGGCTTCTCAACCAGATAATGGTTATCATGATGCAAATATGTAAGTTAAAAAATAATATAATATTTAAGATTCATTTTCATATTCTGTTGTAATTTTTTTCTCAAGAGATGAACCTACCAAGCTACTATTTACTCCGAAGTTGTCAAGTTGCACTATCATACCCTGAAAATTACATGCTTCACAAACGTGTCTCGATAATTGGTTTAAATTTGACAATATTATGTGAGAATTACAAAAATCATAAAACGCCTACCTGAAGAAAATGATAGTCTGAAAGTGCCCTTACGCTTCTCTTAGTTCGTCTTGGCGGGGCCTCCTGATTACCTTGGTAGTATAATATTTTTGTAGTATTGAGAGGATGCTAGTCTATGCTACGATCTATGATAAATGATTTTAGCAAAACTCCAGCTATTGAGGACTTAGTTCGACTATGATTTGCTTAAAATTGCAAACTTAAAAATGCATTTAGCAAATTTACAGCGGGGTACTCCTTTAAATAATTTGCTTAGATATAGTCCATCAATTTACAACTTGTTTAAAGATATCACTTTCAAGATTTTCAACAATTATTATGTATATCCTTTAATACTTTGGTACCTTTTAGTAGATACCAATGAACGTGTAAGGTAGAGCACCTTTTAAATGCATATTTACTGGCATATTTATATTTCTTTATAAACTAGTACTCAGAGCTCAAATTTGAACTGCAACTGGATAATATGTACAGTCAACATCAAACGTTCTAAATACAAAAAAAACGCATTAAAACAAAGACACAAAAACCATCCCCGTGTACGTGAAATTAAAATGCTGACATCTCCCGGGGAGAACACCGCGCGTAAAAACGAATCGATTTCCACGAAATATGTTACTAAATTATTGATAGTGATGATTACTCACGTCTAGGTCCGGTTTGAAGCAGCTCTAGGCACACAACACTGCACTACACAGACGGAAGCTCGCGGCGCGGCGTCAATACGCGGACTGAGCGGCCATGACAGTCCGCCAGGCACCCCGCGCATGCGCCCTCGCGCCTTAAGGTCCTTCCCTATTGTTCATTACCAAATTGATCACGCGAAACGCTCGTGAAAATTTTTGATAGCTAATGCGGGCCGCTCGGTATGAAGGTGAGGCATTGGCGTGCCGTACGTAGGTGTACCGTTGACTATAACAACAGGTATAAAAAACTCTATTTAACATCACTCATGCTTATTCAGTGGTGATTGTTAATTAGATTAGTAAGTACACATACCTTTCAGAGGCTATTTACTCATCTACCTCAGAAAGGCAAGCTTGAGCTAAAAAGCTCGTTGGATATAATATTATGCTTTATTGTTGGAATACATCCTCGATTGAGAATCCTGTCAAAGTTTTTTTACCTTTGTTAGCCTATATTGATAGAAATTTAAAATTTATCTACTACTGTGAATGGATGCTACGTGAAGTTTAACATTGTTGCATGGAGCCGAGACTGATACTCGAAAGAAAGTGAGACTGATATTAATATTGATATTCAAAAACTGCACCAAGTAACCTACACGTCAACATTACACCCGTCTTGATCTTATAACGTATGTTATCCCTTTTACACCTAAAAGGATTTGGTACAATTTTAAATTTCGAACACTTTTCTTTTTAAACTCGAACCCACCACTTAGCAATATTATAGTAATATGCATGTAGCATAGTCCATTGCAACTATTATACTAGCTTGTTTTTATTTGCTAGATAAAGAGCAGCATTGTAACACAGCCTTAGCCCCCCTCAGCGTACGAGGCAGCACTACAACAGCCAAGTGCAGTTGTACTTATTACTTCGCAGGATATTCCTTTCGTTATCACATACCTTTATTACACTTTTAGCGCCAAATAAATGACAATTAAGATTTCCTTAGCTTATACGCTTAGGGTATAATCAATAACATTCAAAGCCTCGCATACGAAGGAAAATAATACGGAGACATTGAGTTATAAGTACTACGTACGTAGTACTCAGTGTATGGAGATCTTTTTTTTTCTTCAATGGGTTTTAAGTTTTGCATTCACAACTCAAAAATGAGCATTTTTGAGGTGTGATGCTTTTTTGTCGGAAATGGCCTAATGAAATCGTGATTTCAAGAAAATCTGAATTTTATTGGAATCTTTGTAGGTGTTGCTGTGAAACCTATTTGGTTAATATAAATATACAAAATGATCTCGTAAAACTATACCAGTAAAATAAAGTGTGTATTGTATAATTTTATTTCAATTTAAACTTTATTTTACAACGTCAAAACACAATTATTAAGTCACAAACAAATCTCAAGTAAGTACAGAACTTCCAAAGATGTTCTGAAATCGAGTATCCTTCAATGAAAGAACATTGTGATAGTAATTTCACATAAGAAAACTACCTCTAGTATCAGAAACCGATATTTTCTTTGCAAGAAGTATCCACTATCCAGGAAACCTACTATGAAACTGTTTTAGGACTCAAGATTGTCACGTCCTACTCTAACAGACGTGAAATGACGTTAGAGTAGGACGCAGCATTCTCATTCGATTGTAGGGCTAGAGAAATGAAAAACGAGTCTTTGTAAAATCTATTGCTGTCTCGCTAACCTCAAGCCTCCCCCCGAAGAGTGCGATAGAGACAACTACAGCTTGAATTGAAAATTCTGACCAAAAAACAACTTAACCGATTTAAGTACTTTTTTCATTAAAGATTAAAGAAAGGCTTGAGCTGTGTTCCTGTGTTTTATTTTTTTGTATAATTTAGCCAAATTTGTTTTCTGGATATTTGAACACTGCGGAAAATCTGGCCATTTTTTTTGGATTTTTGAACGTTCATATCTTTTTTAATAATTAAATTAGGAAAAGAAAGAAAACATAGGGACATGCTAATAGGGGCCTTAGATACTCAGGGAAAAAATTATAACTCTACCGGCATTATCCAGGGAGGAAACAGGGGACAACGTTTGTATGGGAAGACGGCCCTAGTGAACGCTTTTAAGTCTCAAAACGGTTTCGTAGTAGGCCTCCAGAGTCCACATTCAGTATGTCAAGTCAATATGGCGTATGACATACAGAATATCGAAATAGCATAGCCGGTCGTAATAGAGTTATTAATAACAGAGTTGTTCCGTTCGGGTACGTCCTTGTTTGGGTACGGTCTTTGTTCACAATCGTGTACGGTCACTATACGGATTGATAGCTTTGTAAGCAATATCAAATTGTAACTATTTTGTTCACTTTATGCACAAAATTAGTTTCAATTTTTAATATCAAATATACTAATAATATAATATCAATTTGTAACTATTTTGTGCACTTTATGCACAAAATTAGTTTCAATTTTGTCTACAACAAATCTTTTAAGGTGCCCATTTTTTAGCATATAATATTTCTAATAATTTCATACCATACCATTACCTCAATAACAGAATTTACCAAACCTCATTACTTACTGTAACTATAGTTCAAATTTGAGAAAAAATCATTTTGCGTAACAGTTCACAGTACTGTTTTAAGGCGAGAAATCTGAAAAACGAAGGTTTTACTCACCAAAAGGAACCGTTGTGTAGAGTTATTTGTTAGGCTCTCCACGCAAGGGCTTGAAATGCTCACGTCAATTTCCCAAAGAGCAGACAATGAAGCAGATGTGACGGAAAATGCGACGTCCTCAGTCCTAATGAAACTCGCTTATGCGTTGATCACACGATCCGGCTTTCAGGCCAACAAATCACTCACACGTTAGCATAATTTACTTCACTCTGGAAATACTGTATATATAATCAACAATGGATGCAAAGGCCAAGTTTAGCATTATATTCAATACTTGCTTATAGGACAAAACACCATTAGAATTGGATAAGATAAATCTGATCCTTATTTAACCAACATTATAAATTCGAGTATTTTGTAAAAGTTCCTGACTAAGGTTTCAAGTTGTATGCGGGCTTGTTTTCATGCGAACTTAGTAACGAAATTGTTGAATTAAGTATTACGACGTTACGACTTTTTATTTATAAATATACTAGCCTAGATTAGACCCAAAGTTGGTATTTATTCAACTTAATAATATAGTCAGAAGTAGCCACTAAAATTTTATTTCCGAAATCTGTGCAATAAATTGAAGCGTGTAGCCAGAGCTTAACTGAGATCTGCCCTAAGTAATTATAGTGTAATGAGGCACACAAACGTTCAACTCTTTTAAACTTCAGTTTTTTAATTAAAAACTAAAAGAATATTACTTCCTACGAGTACTACTGTTAATAGCTTAGCATTGCAGTTACAGTCAGCAATTTCTGTTATATCTTTTAAAAAAATATTTTTCTGTTACTCTGTCAATATAAATAAAGTATTTCATGCAAAAATTAATCTATATGTATAAAACTCAAAGGTGACTGACTGACATGGTGATCTATCAACGCACAGCCCAAACCACCGGACGGATCGGGCTGAAATTAGGCATGCAGGTAGATGTTAGACGTAGGCATCCGCTAAGAATGGATTTTGATAAATTCTTACCCCAAGGGGTTCAAATATGGGATGAAAGTTTGTATAAATAATACTTATTAACGCGAGCGAAGCCGCGGGCAAAAGCTCGTAGCTAATAAGATTATCTACTGTCATCAAAATTTGTTCAGTAGCTTGTACGTGAAAGAGTTACAAAAATTAGCCCCTTTTACATCCAATAAATATTTGCGTTGTTAAAACTTAAAACACCAAATAGCTATAAAGAAAATTACGAACATATTTAAACGCTGCATTATCACTCATGGTTCGCCAATTCTGATAAGTAACATCGTCTTATACTCGTAGCTCACATGGCCGAACCTAATGAACTGCAGTGCATGCACTCACCCTAATAGGGGTGGCTGACCTACGGACGCGGCGGAATGACTTGAGTAACACTATAAATCTTTACGATAGATCTAATCTACTTGAAAGCACGTAACAGCCTGCTTAATAGAATTAAAATTCGCCGAGTAAGCGTGACTCGTCGTATCGAAGACCTTTGTTTTCCACTACGACGAGTAAATGCTTGGAGTAACCACGCAATGGTAGGAAAATGAGTCGACATAAGAGATGGTGAGAAGAGAAAGAGAGATTTATTTATTTATTTATTTATTTATTTATTTATATGACATGGAAATGGAATATCAATGGCAATTATGAATAGTAATCAGAAAGCCTATTATAAGTTTTCACCTCTAAGTAACAGATAAAATTAAATACATGATATTGTGAACGGTCTTAACTAGATACAGAAATGTTTTAAGATAAGATACATAACAGAAAAAGTATAGCAAGAGTTTAAACGATAGTTTGACCAGAAACCATAAAGAACACATGCAACATACAATAGCACAATATGTTTATAATATTATGTTACCGTTGGAATGCAGAGTACGTCAATGTGCACATTACCTACCTATGGTGAACACCTCCGTAGTCTAGTGGTATAGAGCGCGGCTCTTGACTCGGAGGTCGTGGGTTCGATTCCCGTGTTGCAAACATGTTATTTCCAAGTTTGGTTAGGACAATGCAGGCTGATCACCTGATTGTCTGACAAGTAAGATAATCCATGCATCGGATGGATACGTAAAAAGTCGGTCCTGCGCCTGATCTCTCGCCAGTCGTGTCGGTTTTCCGTCCCACTGGGTTGTGAGAGTAAAGGAATAGAGAGTGCTCTTATGTACTGCGCACATCCTTGGGCACTATAAAATTACTCCTGCGTAGCTGGCCTAGTTTCAATGAAACCGGCTACCGTCACCAAAACCGGTGTGGGAGCTATTATTATTATTATTTTAAATATTATAATATAATAGCTCTGCATCATCTAATTTCCTAAAATATGTGCCCCGAATTTCTCATTAGACATTCATTATGAGAAAATTTTCGTTAAGTGAATGCTTGATTGTGTTAAGTCGCTGGGGAAATCGCTGAACAGAGGGGGAGAGAGTAAATGAAGGCCGCACTGTTTCTGGATATGAAATTGTTGAAAATAAATAAATTTTAAGTACTTGACTGCCGCACTCAGAGTAGAACATTAATTACTTAACAAGTATATGTCTACCAGAATCTGATGGCAAAAAGTGAGAAAATGAATTGACTCTTGCAATACCGGGGTAATTGGAATAGAACATTTTGATCCTTTTTTCTTCTTATAGCAGCTGATTCTGTGTGTTAAACATGTAAATATATAAATTTATCCAACTATACAGGATATTTTTTGAAAATCTGCTGTCGAAAATTGCCATCAGATTCTGGTAGACCTATACTAACTATATTTATAACGCTTCTCTAGGAATGGGTTTAAAACACCCCTAAAGAAACAGTAACCAATGCGACTGTTAAATCAATACAGTTATATTATTGAGCTTACACTACAAGCAATATGGTTAAAGTTAAACAAATAAAACAAAAAGTCTTATATGGACATCCACAACAGTTTTGGAAGGTAAACTTTATTCAATTGTTTTATGCGACTAAGACATATATATATATGTAACTGATTGTACTGTCGGTTCTTGGTGGAAATTCATGTTGTGAGACAAATATGTATTTAGTAACAAAACCTATCGTGCGCATGTCATTTCTACCGTTGCTACTACAATTCGTGTAAAGTTGTAAACCTTTAATTTTAAAAGTATTTTATCTGGTTCTACAAATCGACAATTATATATTTTTATCAGTAAAATATTTTTACAGTTACGTCAGCTGAAAGATACTGAAAATTTAATATGCCCTGAAGATTTGAAGAAAGCTTTTGACGTGATGGAATATGACTCAGTTCATTTACAAAAGTAAGTACTTAAACATTTTGTGATACTTGTTAAGTACAACAAGACGATTTTTAGGAAATGGTTAAAGCTATTTAAAGAGTTTTTTTTAATAATGGTTAAGGTTCATTTTTGTAATATTTATATTTGTAGAGCCATCATAAACAAGACAGCTGAAAAAGTTACAAAAATGCTAGACACAGAGGAAATAAAACTCTGACATAGAAAGGAGAAGCTGAGAAAACTGCTACAAGAAGAACAGAATGAGATGATGAAAGAACTTGAATTTAGAGAGAGCAAGAAGGAATGTGGATATTGTGTCAAGAAGACCCAAGAAGCTATTGACCGCAAAGAAGAAATAGAGAAGGAAAAAGTAATTGAGTGCCGGAAAGCGTTGGAAAAGGAGAAAATGTAAGTGACCCAACCCAGAAAGAAAATTATAATATTTTTAAAGTTTTTAAGGGCGTCTTTATGTACTATAAGAGAAGTTGATTCCTAGGCAGTTGACGGACCTACGTCATGTGGTCGGCTTGTGTCAGCTGTTATTGGTCGGACGTACCGCGACCAAATTACTAATAGGCCCGCCATCTGCCAAAGAATCAACTTCTCTGATAGTATTTTCGAAAAAGTTAATGGTTGACCAGACATATGAGTTAATAGTCGCATAATACCCACTGTATGGCGCTAAACACATAGTTAAAACTCGTGGTAACTAAGTGTTTTCAGTCGTTGCGATACTTTCTGTATGTTTCAAAATGCTGCCTATTTTAGTACAAGCTGTAAATTTAAGGCTAGGCCTTAAATTGGCCGAGCACCAACTAACATCAGTTATAAGTTATAACTTATAACTTATACACAACCTTATGAATATAAAACATGCATGTGGCCCGTTTAAAAAAAGATCGAGTACCACTGATATATTATATTACTTATATCGTCGTGTTCCGTACCTTTTGTGCCTTTACGAGAACAATTTGTGTTTTTAACGCCTCCGTGGTCCAGTGGTTAAGAGCGTGGCTCACTCAGAGGTCGTGGGTTCGATTCCCGCGTTGGATTCATGTTATTTTCAAGTTTGGTTATAACTTATGAGTTATGATTAAGATGATCCATGCGTCAGATGTGCATTTAACACAAACTACAAAAATTATATAAAGACAACAATAATACTATAAGATTGTACTATAAGTTAAAACAGCACTATTTACCTAAGTCCTGATTATGTTTCTTTTTGCTGAGTAAGTAATACTTACCTATTACCTATATAATAAGATCATGTAATAGCGACTCGCTGGAACCCAGATAAACCCTGCGAGGTTTTCGGGAACGGCATATTGTAAAATTACTAATGTTATTCTTGGATAAATAAACGCTTATAAAAAAAAAAAAAATTAAAAGTCATGGTCCTGCGCCTGAACTCTCGCCAGTCGTGTCTCTTCCGTCCCACTGGGTTCTGAGAGTAAAAGGAATAGAGAGTGCTCTTTTGTACTGCGCACATACTTGGGCACTATAAAAATACTTCTGCGTAACTGGCTTAGTTTCAATGGAACCGGCCACCGTAACCGAAACCGATGTGGGAGTTATTATTATTGTTTTTAATGATTTTAATAGTTTTTAATATATTTTATAGAGCATCAGGGAAATACTACACCAAAGCTGATGAGTTGAAGCTTAGAGAAAGTCAAATGTTACAGATGCAAGAAAAGAAGAATATTGAAAAAGAAGAAAAAGTGATTGATATGATGTGGCATGACTTGTTGTTACAGGAGGTTAAGATAAAGGTAAGTTAATTTAAGTTTTCTTAAAAAGTTTTTACTATCCGATAGATATCATGTTGTTGCCTGTTTCACCGCTTCTTGATAAGTGCCGAATAGGCTATCCACCGCTTAACTTAACAGATCCAGTATGGAGAATCTGTTGTGAATCTCCTTTATCAGGAAGTGATGAAACAGGCCCTAAATATTAAAAAAGGGGGTAAAATAATTAAGCTTAGTATTGACATATTACATAACCCGCCCAAACAGCATAGGTCCTCTCACTGCCTATTAAAATATCTATTAGAACGGTAGTATTATCTTACGTTTCTATGTTCTAGAAAGAGAAAGAAGATTACGACGCTGAAGTATCGAGACAAGAGATGAAACAACGCAGGCAGGCGTACGATGAACAAATAGCAAGCGCCAACAGACTACGCCAGGAAATTATAGAAAATGAGCGGGAAAATGAGAACAAAAGGCTACAGAAGATGAAAGAAATTATGGAGAAGGAATATTATATGGGTATGTAAAACATATTTTGTAGATCAAATATACCAGACATCGCCCGCAATTTCTTTTGCTTACAAGTTCACTTAAAGAATTTAAAAAATAAAGCGCCGAAACCTTTTTTTTTCAAGAAAACCCCTTAATTTATACTGGTGATATTACGTACCATCAAGGAAGTTGATTCCTAGTCAGTTGATAGACCAACAACGTCAATTGGTCGGATCATGTCATTGGATCATATGAATTTATGTTAATTGTGATCTGTCGGCTGGGTTTGACTTAACGCGACCAAACTACATAGGTCCCCCATCGGCCTAGGAATCAACTTCTCTGATAGTACCATATGTCTTTACGTAGTTTTTCGTCAAAATCATCAGAATAACGCTCGATTTAACCGCTACACCACGAAATCAAAGTCGCGGCCGCGACGCTAATTAGATAAATAGTTACATAGAATTGCTTTCTGATCAAATTATCTAAATTCGATCCTAAGAGAGATTCTCTATATCTCTTCTTCCTCTACTCTTAAAAATTACCCAACAAGAATTGTTTACATCATATTTTGTTACAGCATTAAAAAGAAAGAAGAGGCTGGCTATGGAAAACAAAAAAAACTTTTTAGAGGGTCACAAAATGAAAATAAATCGACTCAAACACGAAAAAGATCTCGAAAAATGCATCGATTTAAAATGTATAGAAGTTTCGAATGAAGAGCTACGGAGAGAAAAGAAAAATAAACTAGAAAAGATTGTAAGTGTACAATATATAGGGTCAATTTACATTGTGACGTCACGCGGCGATGCGTTGCATTTTGAAATGTCCTGTTTGAAACTGAACTTTATTTAATTTACTACATAAGAAGATATAAAATTGTCTGAAAAAATATTAGGCTGCCTTTTCCGAATAGAATTTAAAATGTATCGTACCCCTAGTGACGTTCCAGTTTCATCAGTAGCTTTTTTATAGAAAACCAAATAATATCAACAGAATAATGAGCGAAAAAACATTCAAGTCTTTATTAAACAACAAGTAGATATTGGGGCTTTGCAAATTGCAATCTTAGACTGCGCCGTTCTTGACCGATTTTCTTTATTCAAACTTTCGAGATTTTCCTGTTCTATTGGCAAATTAACTTGATTTCTGCTTTGTGTTTTTTTTTTATTTAAGAGGTCTTATTAAGAAATATTTTTTTATTTTTAGAGGCAATTACAGAACGAAACGGAAATCTTCGTAGATAACTCGAAAGTAGAGAAAAGTATGCTGGAAAAATTAAACATTGAAACAGATTCTTTTATTTCCGAATGGAAAAGGAAAGAAGATAATCAAATGTGCAAGCAATTGAAGGAACTCGAGGAAGAGAATTTTAGAAGTAAACAGGTAATGTACACTTTTACTCAAAACACAACCTAAACGTTAACAACACAGGTTGGGTAACTTACTTATTCATAACCGCTAAGCAAAAGAGGAATGGCTTTAATAGTTAGTATTTATCATATTATTATGCATGCAAAATTTTAATTTAAACTGCCAATTTAAGCCATTTAATACCAAACAAAATATTTTTGAATGTTGTAGACGTATTAGAAATTTTTTTGTGTATTAGATGCGTCCTCATGTTTCTTAAAAAGCAAATATTTATAAATATTTTATACATTTATTATTAAGTGACATTATTACAGTAGGTTCGTTCAATTTAAATTTTTATAAATATGAAACCCCCATAAAGAAAGTCTGCAATCCAGCCTAAAGTAATACGTGTAGGCAATTTTGATAATAGCCCTGTCGATGTTTGCTGAGCTGGATCAACGCCTGCACTATAACACAATACACAGAACGAACCAGTAGGCCGACTTCAAATAAGCTGACAAATCAGTGCATTGTATCACGTGGTACCTCTGCAGGCATACGATGAACGGCTGAGCAACGCAGTGAAAGGCAGATTTCAATGCCTTTCACTGCGTTGCTGAGCCGTAAAGACCGATTTCAATGTAACTTGCATAACGTCTCACGTAATTGAAGTCTGTGAATTCAATACTATAGAAATGTGTCTCACGAAGTCACGACACAATTTTAAGAACACTTCTAAGTCAGCCTACTGGTTCATTCTATCTATTGTGACTATAAAAGGCTGAGACTTAATTAACGTGATGAGCGGCCAGGGATCGTTGAACCGTCAAATTGTAATCATATTGTGTTACTGTTTAGAAAGTGGGAAAGTGCTTAGCCTAAGAATAGGCATTTTAAGATAAAAGCGCTCTTCTCTTGACATAGTATTTGGCGACTTATATATTTTTCAAAATTCTCGTGTCACGGTATTTTGTTTCCAAAATTCTCCGAAACGGCTGGACCGATTGTGTTATATATTTGTGTGCTTTTCCTAAATTATTGAAATTGAAATTATATTAACTTAAGACATTACACAGACATTATTAAGACTGAAATACATTTGTCCAATCGTACAAATAAAATAATTTTTAAATTTGAGTCCTTTTGGTACTTTTAGGAAGCACTAAGCGAATACAGAAAATACATAGACGCAAGGAACAAAGAGTTAGATAAGAAGAGACAGAATAGAGTAGAGTGTATGGAAGGGGTGAGAAGGAGGGCGCTGCAGGAACTCCAGAGGAACATGGACAGCGCGAACATGGAGCTGAAGAAACAGCTTGACTATAGACACAAGTTGACGAAGCAGATCTATGAGAATCAAAGAGTTTTGGTATGTTACTACAAGGTGTAAAGGTGCCTGTTGGCAGCGGACGACATGAAGTAACCGCAGTCCGCAGAGACGTGTCGTCGCGACACTACTGGTTTCTATGTATTTTTATTAAGTACCCTCCGCAGATAGCTAGCGACACATATTCATAGAAATACATAGAAACAGTAGTGTCGCGACGACACGTCGTCTGCTGCAACTTGACAAAACTAAGTGATAATACTTTAGGGTATGTGCTTGTCCCTTGTTCACTGTGAAAGTAGCAGCGCTGCAAGAACATTTTTTGTGATTATGGGCCAGCGCCCCGACGTTATGCACTTTCCCGTACAAAAGTTTAAAAAAATTGCTCTTTCAGCACTGCTACTTTCACATTGAACGTATCGAAACAGAGAGAACACATACACACCCCAATGTAATTGAACAAAGTTCCTTATCGCGCGTTGCGAAAGGGGGCTAGACGAAAAGTTGTAACGACACAAAAGTGTCGTGTATCGCGTCACACACGAAAGTGTGTGACGCGTGTTTCTCTCTGTCTCTCTCTCTCACATTGAACAGAACAATCGTTCCATCCGGGTGTCCTTGACACCTCTCAAGTATTTTATCACTTAGTTTTGTTACATCCTGTATTTTACTCTGGGACATACATTACATAATATAGGCGAAATTCATCAGCGATAGAAAAGCATCTTAGCCAGGAGCGTATATACCACCGTATCTTCCCTATGAATTATACGGTTCCCCCTTGCCACGGGTGCCCCCAACGTTACGCACGTTACCCTTCCTAGGAGCCCCCAAACAAATTTTTATACAGGGCCCCACCAAGGCAAGCTACGCTTCTGATTTCGCGCGCGATTCACTTACACATGCGGTATTTAGGCTGTATCAATTTAATCAATTGCAGAGAACCGATCATAATTGGTTATCCAAATACACAGGACATTCCCTTAATATAGAATTTATCTAAAAACTTAGTGCAAATTCTATATTATGGCGATATATCGAAAATAAATTACACCGCAAGGGCAATTTTATACTTAATTTGTATGACTATAAAGTCGTGAATACGCTGTGGCCAGAAGCTATCGGCTCGCTCGGAAAACATGCGACAAACGTAATTATTATTATTTAAAAAATAACTAGGAGCATTTAAGCAAAATGCTTCTATACGATTTTGAGTTGCGAAGGTGTCTATTAATTAGACTAATTTCCTACAATACATCTATTTTCGTTTAAAATTACTCTTCAAATTTCGTATTTTTAAGAGGTCATTTCGAAAATTAAATGTATCGAAGCAAAATACATTAATCGTATTTCTAGTTCTTTTCAAACCTAGATAAGGCTATGAAGATATTATTATGTATATCTCATTACCAGATTTGTAACATTTCTGAGGGTCCTATAGTATTACGTCAAATGGGACAGTTTTTTTAATATAGCGCCTTAAGGGGCTATTCAGTTTAGCAGCCGTTAAAATGTAACTTCACTATTCAGCTTACAGGATACCAGAAATTATTCTACGAATATGAAGTACTAGTGTAGTGCTACGCCGTAATTGTACTACGCGGCCTACGCCATAAACGTGCTACGCCGTAGAAGTGCTACGTCGTAGTAGTGCTACGCCATAGAATTTCTACGTCATAGTAGTGCTACGCCAATCGCCATAGAAGTGCTACGCCGTAGAATTGCTACGTCGTAGTAGTGCTACGTCGTAGAAGTACTACGCCGTAGAAGTGCTACGAGAAAACGCTATTGTTGAGAAAAATATACGTAACAATATCTTTCCACGAAATTCGGCGTAATGAATGAAAGCTAAGCATGAATTAAGAGCAAGCTTAAATGAGGAATACCAGTCTGTAAATAAAATAACTACAGTCTCTCTGAAAACTAATGTTAAATTATGTTGCATTGTTTGTCGTCGCCGAATTGTTTTTAGCCTTTACATAACAAGGGATTAAAAATATTTTATGAATATGAATAATATCTATAATAATTAATATGAAATATTATAGATAGTATTCATAATAACTAGCACCGTTCAGGCATTTTACCAAATGATAAATGTAAAACTATTCTAAATTCGACCCATCTATTTTGTAGTAATCTAATAAGAACGGCCTTTATCGTTCAATTCCTGTATATTTTATTGTCAGTAATTATTAATTTGTTATAATTGTTTCAGGAATCAGAAACAACCGAAAACGAACAAAAGTTGTTGCCTTTTACAAGAAGAGCTATCACTTTTAAGGACGCGATGATGAATAAGTTAAACTACTCAACGCAGAGGTATAAATATAACATCATACGTGGGAGAGCCATGCATACGTGGAAGAGCCATGCTTCGGCACGAATGGGCCGGCTCGACCGGAGAAATACCACGTCCTCACAGAAAACCGGCGTGAAACAGCGCTTGCGCTGTGTTTCGCCGAGTGAGTTTACCGGAGGCCCAATCCCCTACCCTATTTCCTTCCCTACCCTCCCCTAATCCTTCCCTTCCCATCCCTACCCTCCCCTATTACCCTATTCCCTCTTAAAACTTAAAAGGCCGGCAACGCACCAGCAGCTCTTCTGATGCTGCGAGTGTCCATTGGCGACGGAATTTGCTTTCCATCAGGTGACCCGTTTGCTCATTTGCCACCCTTTTTCATAAAAAGAAACTTGATACAAATTGCCGATCCGGGCATCCGTATAGGTATGAAGACGAATTTTTTTTTTGAGTTCCCAGCATAATTATTGTTCTGTGAGCCCGTGGTATTTCTCCGGTCGAGCCGGCCCATTCGTGCCGAAGCATGTTTCTCCCACGGTAAATGTATGAGTAGGTATGGGTATGAAGACGGATTTTTTGAGTTCCCAGCATTGTTCTCATAGAAAAAGTTCATTTTGACGGGCTCGTTTGATGGTTTCAAGGATAACGGTGTTTACACTAGCATATTGTTTATAAAACTACCCACAATAAACACAAATATCCCACAGGGACACAATAATTTGTATTTATAGCGACCATATTAATATTATAATTGAGAAAGTGTGTCTGTCAGTCTGTCTGTTACCTCTTAACGCCTAAACCGCTGAACCGTTTCTAATGAAATCTATACATAATATACAATAAAACTGTAGAAATGAAAATTCTGTACATTAAAGATATTTAAAAATAATAAGCGGGGGGTGTCACTACATCGCTATAGAAGCCAAAAATGTGGTTAGTTTTTTGTCTGTGTGTCTGTCTGTCTGTATGTTTGTTCCACTATCACACGAAAACTACTGATCCGATTTGAATGCGGTTTTCGTAGATATATTTGTCTTCTTCCAACTTAACATCTGGTGTATAAAAATTTTTCCCCCCACCCCTCTAAGGGGACGAAAGAGGGGTCAGATTTTGTATCAAACTTTTTTCTTTAACACGAAAACTACTGTTTCGATTTGCATACCGGTTTTCGCAGATATATTTGTCATCTTCCAACTCAACATCTGGTGTATAAAATCCCCCCTCCCACCCCTCTTAGGGACCAAAGAGGGGGTCAGATTTTGTATCAAACTTTTTTCTTGGACTTACTTCATATTATTAACTGTGTTTTCCAACTTAAAATACTTAACATCTGTTGATAAAATTCCGCCTCCCCTCTCCCCCCCCCCAACCCCTCTTAGGGGACAAAAGAGGGGGTAAGATTTTGTATCAACTGATGAAGTAGAAATACTTTAAATGGCAAAACAACTTTTGCCGGGACAGCTAGTTTAGTATAATAATAATAACTCCCACACCGGTTTCGGTGACGGTGGCCGGTTTCATTGAAACAAGGCCAGTTACGCAGGAGTAATTTTATAGAGCCCAAGTGTGTGCACGCTACACAAGAGCACTCTCTATTCTTTTGCAGCTCTCATAACCCAGTGGGACGGACGACCGACACGACTGGCGAGAGAGACTGGCGTAGGACCAACTTTTTACATGCCCATCCATCTTAGCTTTAGACATTGCTGAGAAAAATGGACATCGCTACAGCCAAATTATCAAAGCGTCACCTTAAGAATGCTCCAACTTTTTAATTAGCAGGTCGGATGTCTGTCAGTACGAATATCGACGTTAATAACATTAATATAAGATTCATATTAGCGAGCCTTGTACAGTGGCGGTTACGATGCTCGCCGCGTTCTTGATATGGCGAAAATGTATGAAAAAATTTGAGAAATTTTCTTATTTTTCTTATAACTGGAAAAGTTGTTTATTTTTATATAAAATTTTTAGCGGACTTTATAGAGGACTAAATAAGCAACAATTTTTTTGTATATTTATTTTCCTCAGTTTAGTGTATTTAGATATTAAGGTACCTAATCAGACCCCATTTTTTTCATATTTTGCGATTATTGTGATGGTTAAAACGTATTTTATGTGAAAATTTTGTATGCGGCTATAGAGTTTTTATGGTACAGTCGTGGAGATGAATATATTATCTTTCATTTGAAACCAAAATATCCTCGCAGTTTGACTCCTAATTCTTTAATAGGGTACCGGAAAATCGCTGATATTTGTAATAGCGTCCTTAACGCGAATTTGTATGGGATCAAAGCGGTATCCACTTAAGCCAGTAGGTGGCGCTGCTTTGATCCCATACAAATTCGCGTTAACGTGTTCGATGCGTGTGATCGAATAAAACTCGCACTACACCCCCTGTTCTCAAAAAAGTACGTGATCTACAGCCGCTCGTAAGCGGGTAGGCTTGCTTCGGCAGACGAAGATAATTTACCTGTACGTAAAATTGTATGGCTGAATCAATAATATACATATTATGTATGTACAATCATTACAATGTACATTAGTTCGATTATCCGAAAATACCGGTTTTCCGAACACCCACGTCCCGCCGAAACGCTCGCCGCCCTAGGCATTGACCAATGACCAATAGCTTTGTCCACACTGTGCCTTTTTTTGTTCATCAAGGTCATGCGTTATAGCGCAGTCAACAGCAAACGTGAGGCATGCCCGTGACGCGCGCTGAAATCGTAGCGCTCACTATGACACTTTTCTTTCAACGCGGGTGGATTTTGACGCATTCAATTATTGAATATGCCAAACGGAAGTTCAATAAAAAGATGACGAAAATTGAAATTACATAATGTGGACATAGCTAATAAGTACTTCCACACTATACACTTTCATCTTCAATTTTCGTCATCTTCCTTTATTAAACTTTCGTTTTGGCGCATTCAATAATTGAATGCGTCAACAAACGCAACGCCAACATTGTCATGCGAAAGTTTTGGATACGGTCAGAGCGTATGCGTCGCGGGCATGCCTCACGTGCACTGTTGACTGCGCTATAACTTATAAACTGAAGTTTATAACGCCTGCCCTTGATGAACAAAAAAGGCAGAGTATGGACATTGCTATTGACCGCACTGTAAAGTTTCCGAATCCGTGTCGAACGGGAATAATTATTGTGAATCGCCCTGCTGATCTGACAAAATTATTGTGTTTTCAGAATTAGTCCTGTTCATCCCTTCGCGAGAATGGTATCTGCGGACATCCAACATAATAACACGAAATTTCTACCAACATTGAAGAAGATATTTTATAACAGCAACCATGTACCATAAAAGTGCTGGCAGAAAGAATGATGGGCATTTTGGTATAATAGTCTCAACAAATATTATAAATTATACACCATTAGAAAGCTCAGTGAGTAGATAAAAAATTTATATGGCGCCCAGCCCCTAACATTTGTACATTTTAAAATAATGTACAGTCAACGTACAAGGCTGGCGTTACCGACGTAGGTTTTATCGTCTATGTGGCATGGGCGTATATAAGGGGGGGTCCTGGGGGTCCGGCCCCCCCCCCCCCATTGGCCATTACTATCCATCTTACTTGTGTTTTTTATTCACAGTATAATAATAATTTTTATACTTTTAATTTCCTAAACACGTTACCTATTTGCTGCGGAACCCTTCATGGGCGAGTCCAACTCGCACTTGGCCGCTTTTTACGGTAGGGACCCCCCCTTATCAAAGCTATATATACGCCCGTGCTATGTGGTAAGGATTTTTGAGCTTAGAAAGGTAACGAAGGTAGCTAGAAAAACCGCGGACAGACAGACGGACGGACGGATAGACCGAAACTATAATTTATGGGTTCCTTATTAATAATATAATATACTTACGTGGTTAAATCTACCGAGTCACAGATGACAGAATATAATATAATAGTACTTCGTAACCGAGTTGCACTCAATACCAGAGCCCATACTTTTTTGCCCATCATCATAATATTTTGTAACACTGGTTGATAATGTACCCAATAAAAATTATATTTGTATATTAATTTCGCCTTTTACTTGACACTGCCCACTGGCGATGGTTTATTAAATTCAAAGAGAATGTGAACTACTTACTACGTAACAGTGTATTACGTCTTAAATCTGTAGTTTTAGGTTTACCAATTAGTTTAAATTTCTTGGGTTTAGCTGTTATTGCCATAATAATTGAGAGAGTTTTGCCGGGAATGTGAAAGAGTGGTGTTGTGTTTTTTATATTATTTTCCTAAATTTGCGATAACTGGGTTTTTAATGTGTAATATTGGTAGGATATTAACCTTCTTGATATTAACCATTAGATATTCGCGTGCACAAGACGTGTAGGAAAGTGATGCAATATCCAGAAACCTGCTATTTTGTGTTCCCTCCAAAACTCCATCGAAAGTTTCAGTAAAGCGTCTACCACTTTACTGAATCGACCGACTTGACTCTTTGACTGTATTGACTTTTACTTTGACTTTGACTAGACTTTGGACCTGACGAAATAGAAAATCGACGCCAAAAATTATATAATTATAAGAATATTGTTTTCCCGCCATTACTTGACACTGGCCATGGTTTTATAGCCGAAGTGCGATAATAAGAAAAAAAATTTAGTCAAATTGACATTTGACAATCGGTGTGACAACTGCCATCAACTGCAAGCTCGATCTCATTGAGATTTGAGGCATTATTCCAAACATTGAGGTCACTCTAATCTGTGCATTGAGGTAATAATTTCCAAACGTGTTCCAATTTCCAAACACAGTTCCAAATTAATGATGTCAAAATAGAGATCAGCTACCGTTACCGACGCGATCGTGGGCTAGGCCTCTACTCTATAATACTTTAATCTGTGGCTAGGCCTCTATATACTCTTAATCTGTGGGCTAGGCTGAGGGTATTTTGAAAAATAGTTGGTGAGGAGAAAATGCAGTTTATGAGTTATAGTGATCCAAAATATTTGTTATTTTAATGAGAATTAAACGTAACTACAATGGGTGACGCTGAAGAACAGAAGGCGTACTTATTATTCTTAGAAAATCGTCCTTACCGGTACTTGCAATATTTGGCAAAGTCGTTGAGCCTACCATCGAATTACAAGGTAAGTTTAAGTTGTTTTATTTAGAAATGAGGTTGTAAGTACACAGTTTAATTAGGGCGCGACTAGGGAGCTACAGAAATTGTACAATACCACGCTTTCAATGGTCAGTAGGTACAAGTCTTAAAATCTGTACGTAACAACACTGTTTGTACAAATTAGTTACTTACCTATACAAACTAACTATACCTACCAAAAGTTATTTAAGCGTAAGCCTGCATTTTATCTTTGCAAGGTCTCCTTTTCCTAGTGTTTTATTTTTAACTCGTTCCAGAAAGTCTATTTGATAGAACTCATATATGCTAAGAAGTATCGTACAGAAGAAATTGTAAAAACCATCATACAGAGAGTTAAAATTGAACGATTGTTGGCTGCTAAAAACAGAATGAAAAGAAATAGAAAGGTTTGTCACATTTTTTTATAATTGAAATCTGTAACGGCTAATAAGTTACTTCTAAGGCAATTATTTACAGAATTACAAAACATGATATAGGTAATATCATGTTTTCTAAATCTGTCCTTAGTAATCCTTAAGTGTGGGTAGTTAAGAAATAAAATAAAAATAGTTTTCAAGTCTGCTTTTATTTTTAGAGTTTTACTATTTCACCAAGAACCAAGTCACCAGCTATTGCAGCAACACCAAAACGGCAAAGGGTTTATGTGCCCTTCAGCTCAGATCTGAAAACGGCAATCATGAGGAATACAACCCGACGAAGCTTGCTAGATGTTATCAAACAACATACGCTGCCAAGGACAAGTGATAGAGTTCTTAGGAGTTTCAATCGAAGACAAAGCGTTAATTCAAATTACAATAATTGTCTTATGAATAACTCTGAATGTAATAAAGTCCAAAATGCATTGAACACTAAGGCCGTTGTTAAAATAAACATACCCACTGGAAATTTTTATAAGTATTACATGAACACTGAGTGTGTTGTGAAGAAGCACAGACCTGCCATTTTAAATTCAACTTCTAATGAAACCAGGAAGCCATTGATTTTAAGACAAAGGGTATGTTTAGATATTATTACTATACTCAATACAACATAATATTTTATTTATACATATAGCTTTGTTTACCATTATTTATTTATTAAGACAATATACAGAGTGCAATTAACCCTTCCTGCCAAATTTTGATATATTGATCCTTGTGAAAAATAAAAATACACGTATTTTTTCTTTTATAATCACTCAGTACTAAAATGTTGAGAAATAGCTTCAGAAAGTTATCCTAGAAAACACTACAATTAATGGACACGACGCGTCGCCCGTGCGTGACGTGCCCCCGCGCGCGCGCCTCTCCCCGCATCACCCCCGTCACCGCCGCGCCGCCGCGGGTGACTGTTCTGCAACGATTTTAAATGGGATAAAATATGTCATTGAAAAAAAAATAACACCCAATTTTTTTTGGTTAAATGGACTCTCCTAATGATACCTAAGCCCTGGAAAAAATTTGGCAGGAAGGTTTAATTGCACCCTGTATTAACGTCTTGCTTGGTCATCATCAAAGCTTGTAACATGATGTCAACCTTAGTTGATCATTCATTTACTTTTAACAGATTAAAAAAAGGAATAGTATATTTATATACCTTTGCTCTGTTACAAAATATAATAATGACTATCTTTATAATCATTTCACACAGTATTCTGAGCAGGTATTTTACATACCTAATAAAAAATATTTTAAACATTAACAGCTTCAGGATGTTGGAGTGCAAAGCAACATAACAGCAGCTAGACGCCAGAGAACTATTAGTGGAATCTACCCCCTGCCTGCACTTAGAAATTGTCCAGAGCCCATCCAAACCACAGAAGGAGTATCAATGCGAAATTACGATGGTAGTCGAACAAAGTTAAATGCTGTTATACAAAAATGTAACACAAATTACAAGCAAAAAATAACTTATTGTAACACAGAAGTCAATATACAGGATTTGATAGACAGCATTGATGATAATATTGAAAATGAAGGCATGCCATCACAAAGGACTGTTGAGAACAGTGAGCCCGTATCTTCACCGAGCATATTGAATTCACATGAACAGTACACTGAGCCTGCAACATCATATTCATATCAAATAGATAGAATGAGGTACCAAAATATGATGTATGACAGGTCATCTCAATACACCAACAAACCTGTATTGCCTAAAATTAATGAAGTGTTCTCACAGATAAACCATATGAAGAATATTTCTCAACCTTTGTATGTTCAAGTGAGCTCAGAGGATGAATTAAGTGAGTTTTATTTCTATTTTTCAAATCATATAATATGTAGGATTAGAGTAAAGGTACCATTCCATTCACTTTATGGCATCGGCTAAAGGTTTCATTTTGGTCTACTTTAGTGGCGTAGGCATTGCCAACAAAGCCACAGCGGCTTGGGTCGCTTTACCAATTTTGGTAGAAAATAAACCTACTTATAACCTATGTCCTCAGACCAAATAAAAACTCAAGACAGAGCGCTGCGAACAACAAAGTGAAGCCGATCGAAAGTACGTCAGCTGTGTATATGTACACGCTTACGCCCACATACGCAAAACGAAAGTACGCCAGTTTTCTTTGTATATATCGCGACTCGTGACAGCAGCACGCGTTTAAAAAATAATTTGTAAACACTTCAAAATGCCGAATTGTGTTATGAAAGGGTATAAATATTATATTATATTTATTTCATCGATTTTAGGGCAATTTGAATAACATTGCAACACTAGCCCATATAGTGCGCGGCGCGCACACATGCTTAAAAAACCTGCTTCACTCGAGTTGTTCGCAGCACTCTGTCTTGAGTTTTTATTTGGTCTGAGCCTATGTCATAAAGTTGCATTTTATTTTAGTTTTTGTTGGTCATGGTCACTTGCAGAAAATATCAGATATATCACTTAAAGTTCTCTTTTAAACTCACCCCCAAAAATGTCTGCAGCAAATTCGAGGTAGTATATTGTCATATTTGATATGACATTGTAACGCTTCTGTGATCCAGTGGTTAAGAGAGTGGCTCTTGACTCCGAGGTCGTGGGTTCGATTCCCGTGTTGGAAACATACAGTTATTTCCAGGTTTGGTTAGGACAATGCAGGCTGATCACCTGATTGTCTGACAAGTAAGTTGAAGTTGACATGTAAAAAGTCGGTCCTGCGCCTGATCTCTCGCCAGTCGTGACTCGTGTCGGTCTTCCATCGCACTGGGCTATGAGAGTAGGAGGAATAAAGAGTGCTCGCGTGTATTGCGCACATGCTTGGGCAATATAAAATCACTTCTGCGTAATTGGCCCAGTTTCAATGAAACTGTCCACCATCACCATAACCAGTGTAGGAGTTATTATATAACATTGTGAAATAGACCAGATCATGCTATGTTCTAAGCTGATAAACATCAAATTTCAGGTCGTAACTGCCCATTGTTTGCAGACAAGTGTAATACAGCATTATTGGAAAGTTTATACAACTTCAAAAGTCAAATGTTGACTAATGTGCCTCTACTGCAGATTGCGACCACAGATAATACAAAGAGTACTTACAGTACTTCCACAGTCACAACCGCGTAAGTTTTAACTGCAATATGTTTTCGTTTTGCAATCTACCTAATTCATGCATTATGCTATGCAGTATGCACCCATGGAAGATAAAACTATATTTTTGTCTCATTAATGCATATAGACTAGACAAAGACAACTGAGTACCTAACCTAATGTTGTCATTATCGAGTCTATGAAGATGGCATGCTTTCTCATTTCACATATTTTCTGCTAGACGTGTTTGCAGGGACAACACATTACCTTGGCTGTTAAGTAATAAGATGATTGGATCCTTATGCTATCTTGTTTTTAATATTTCCAATATATAAGAGCCAAATCCTTACTAATATTATAAATACGAAATTAGGTCTGTGATCTGTCTGTCTGTTGCCTCTTCACGTCTAACGGCCCGGCCGCACCTGCGTCTATCGTCCGAAGCTTCGTGCTATCAAATCAAATCAAATTCCTATATTGCCCAGAATGTAGTACATGATACGATATTGAGATGAGACGATACTATTGGACGATACACGCAGATCGTCCAATAGTATCGGTTTTAGCGCGAAGCACTACGCATATGCGGCCGCGGCATAAAACGCTCAACGGAGTTGCGGGCGTCATCTAGTAAAAATGATAATCCTGGCTTGAAAATATAGGCATTATTTATATCATTCCTTTCTATTTTTAAAACTCGAAAGTCCTTATTTTTTATTATCGTTATTAACAACTGCTTTTTTAACAATTTTGTTGTTTTTTTTTCTTTTTGTGCTTGGCTTGTTTTTACGTGCACGCTTTGGGAATGGCTTTCAGAAGGGTGCACCACTCAGCTAGTCATGGCAATGACTTTTATGATTATAATCGTAAGTCTTCGTTTTTTTATGTTTTTGTTTTAATTTATTTTGTTCTCTTAGCCTAAACAACTATACAAAAAAAAGTACAGGAAATAAGTGTCCTGTATACTAGGCCCCTTTTTTACCTGCGCTTTGCCAGTGTGACTTGAGATATATGATGTAATATCAATGTCTATACCATATCAATAAAGATATAATGTTAGGGCCCAATTTCACCAACGTCTGTTAGTGTTAACAGCTTGTTAAAATGTCATGTCTTCTCTTTCATTCATATGAAAAATGAAAGTGGTAATGTGATACTAATTCGAGCATTAACTATAACTGTCAGTGGTGAAATTGTGCCTAAACATAATATCGTCTATTGCACTCTACAATTCAACTTGTAGTCACTCTAGTGGAAAAGTAATATATTAAGTAATTGTAACCAAAAAAAAGTGTCAGTAGCAGAGTTTAATGCTGTTGAGAATACTGTTATATTTAAGCAGAAACTAAGCAAAAATTATATGTATGTGTTTCAGCGTTCGAGCTGGATAACAGATACATGAATGATCCACGCTTGTACGAGTTTTTTAGATACTCTCAACAGCAACAAAATTCAGGTATCTTTAATCTATATCAAAACTGTAAAATATCAGTACTAAAACAGGGCCTTGCCAAAATATGTCTGCAGTATTTTAACAGTGTATTAGTAGTGACATTAGAGACTAGTATCGATATTGGTACAGGTCTTAGGTCGGCCATAGACGGACCGCATCTTGCAAGTTGCCGCACGGCGATCTGCAGTTTCCAACTCAAGATGATATGAATAATGAATTCAGTATGGAAAGTGCAGATCGCCGTGCGGCAACCGCATCTTGCAGTCGGTCTCAAATTAGCTTAGAATTTAGATACTGAAGCGACACGACACGGCACAGCCAAATATTATTTGTAATAAGTTGTATGAGTTAAGTCGCACTGCAATAACGAAAGTACCTGTACTGTGTACCTGTGTGTATGTTCTGTATGTGTGTTTTCTCTCTCTCTCTCTCTCTGTATCTCTCTCTATCTCTCTCTCTCTCTCTCTCACTCTTGCATTGAACAGTGTGGTGTAGCGACGATTTTTTTTGTACAGGTTTTTTGTATTATCAGAGAAGTTGATTCCTAAGCAGATAGCGGACCTAAGTAATTTGGTCGCGTTAAGTCAAACCCATTTTGACATGATCCGAGTGACGTTGGTCTGTCAACTGCCTAGAGAATCAATTTCCTCGATGGTACATAAGAAATAACTTTGTTCCTTCCAGATGTCCCTTGACACCTCTCAAGTTTTATATTCTCTTATCTCAAAGTTAAAACAAATATTTCAGCTCTGAATCGATCGTCGTCGTCGACGGAGACGTACCACGAGCGCAGCACCCCGGCCACCGTGCCCGAGATGTTGGAGGACGCCGTCGAACTCATCAGTCAAGATGGCGTGAGTTCTACTTTTGATTTTTTTTTATTGCTATAGTATTTTATGGCATGAGTTCTACTTGCAACCGACTTAAATAAAAGGAGGTTAAACAATTCGACCTGTATGTATTTAATATTTCCAGAACTGCCCAGTTTTCGTATATGTTATCAGCGACTGAACAAATTGTGCCAAATTTCACATTTATTTATTTACAATTTATTGCACACAAAACCATTAAAAATAACATAATATTAGAAGAAAGACGATACAACAGGTACACATTTCACATTTAAGTACAATTTTGAAGTCAGTTTTATCTTTTTAAAATACTATTATTGAAATACAGATATGTTTATTTTAAAGATGTTTAAGCTAGCTAGTTGGTGACGCCGCGTTAAAGTAAAAAACCGTGTTGGATATGTTTTAGATTGCTTGTTTTATTTTAAGCAAGAAATGGAAAGGGCGTAAGCGATAAAATGGTTTTTGTCGTGTAATTTAAAAACCATAAATATATTTCATACAGCATACTTACCCTCACATTTTTTAATAGTTTTTATAATTTGTTAGTCATCTTGCATTTTACGTGTAATTATTGAATATTATAGTTAAGTAAACTTTTGTTAAGTGCTATTACTTTATATAAATTATTGTGTCCACTGTATGGGGTGGAGGGTTGATGGCCTGAGACACAGGAACACCTAGTTCAGGCATCAACCCACCTAAACGCTTTGTAGAACTGATCAATATAGTCTATTGTCTAGTTTATTAAGGTGAGAAATAAATGATTATGATTATGATTATATAAGCTATGGGCAAATTAAAGTGTATGCTTGAACCAATGGAAGCTTAAATCACTCTCCTCTGTAGGCAAAATTAGAATCCCTTTTTTTACAGAGGTCGCCTTTTTGATTTCTTTTTTATAAAAGTTGACCAATCGTGTTATGCTATGCTATGGGTGATTCAAAGACAAAGACATGATGAATCGATATCGCTACAGCCAAATTATCAAGGCGTTGCGTCGCCTTAATTTTTAAAGGTATTTCAATAGTAGTAGTTTCATTTATATTTCTGTTCATTATAGGATTACATGGAGCAGATCGGTATGGACGTGCGTGTACCTTGCGTGCTATGTGAGTGGGCTGGTCCCAACATACTTCTTGAAAACCACATACTAAAGGTGAATAGTTATTGATGTTAATGCAATTATGATAATGTATAATTAAATTAATCTTGTTACGGTTTTATAAAAACGCTAGAACGCTCTTGATTTACGTATAGTTTTTGTGTAACTAATTTAATGACCAATTAGCTAAGTGACACGACACAATGAAGCATTTCAATCTCTAGAGTCTAGGTTGTGACGCGCAGGTTTCAAGACAACTAACTAACATTTGATTATGATTAACCTTCAATTTAATGAATGAAGAGTTTGACAGTTTGAGGCTTATAGCTCATTACGATCCCGTTTCAGGAGCACGGCATGTGCGTGGTGGAGTGCGAGGCGGGCGTGGGCGTGTCGTGGTCGCTGGCGGCGCTGTGGCGCGCGTGCGCGTGCGTGCTGCGCCGCGCCACCGCGCTGTACGTGCTGCGCGCTCGCTACTCCGACCCGGACCGCCTGAGCGCGCAGCTCGCGGTGAGTACAGTCATGTCTGTGGTGGAGTGCGAGGCGGGCGTGGGCGTGTCGTGGTCGCTGGCGGCGCTGTGGCGCGCGTGCGCGTGAAAAAAATTAAAAATTAACCTCTCGAATACCGGGATGTCAAAATTCGATTCAGCCGTAATGACCGTGTTCTATGGCGGCATTTAAATTTTCGTATTTTGTTTTTCTTATTTTACAAAATTTCGCCAATCAGGAACAAAAGTGCATACTTCTTGTAGCCAACTTCATACTCTTTAAAATAATGCGTCGAACAAACGAAATTAAATCTTATACTTATTAAAATAAGTTGAAAAACTGCGTGAGATCAAGTGCATCAGGTGGCTCAATATCGAGCCGGTGGTACACAGAGGTATTTTTATGGGTTTATTTTAGCGCGCGATCGTGGTGCGGCTTAAATTGGAACTAAACAGCCTAGTAATTCAAAATCGTATCAGTTTCGGGTTTAAGGCTGCTGTACTGTACTGACATCGATCAGTCCTAACTCCTGCTGGAGTACCGACGGGATTAGTGAATAGGACTGCGGTTCACTTACCATTTTTACGAGCACAGTAAGTGGATTTCGCGTGGCATGAATCTTGATTATTCAGATAAGAATCAAATGAAAAATGGGTCAGATTTGATTTGATTACGAGAAAGCTAACTTTACTCAACTTCATATATTATACTTTAACTATTTATAATTTAATCTTTGTTTCAGACAATATCAGCAGATCCGGTGCCAAGAATGGGTGAGATTACAGTCTATAACAAGCGTACTGGCGAACCGTACTCTTGGATGGGCTACATCCAACCTTTGACTAACTCAGACGACTCGTCTGGCCTGCGAGTCAGTGTAACACAATTGGACCTACTTCCCAATAGCGCCAACCTCAAACTGTTAAACAGAGAACTTGTCTCTTATTCGTTGAACAGAGCTGTTGTAGGTGCACCAGCTCTGAATGATATTAATGTCGTTTTTAATGTGAAAATCGAGTAAACGTGTAAGGGTTTAATCGAACCGTAAGTCGTAACGCGACGCTTAGATGCATTTCTGTATGGATTTGACAAATTTGCAAGATATCTCACGCTTACGAAATAATTCAATACAAATTTAGAAATGCACCTACGTGTCACGTTACGGTCTGAATTGGCCCTAAGAGTCAAGGTAGTTTATAAAAAAAACTTATTTTTGGCGCGCAACTCAAACGTGTCAGTATTTTTCCGCCTTATTTTAATGTTCCTTTTTTAAAAATAAAAGCACTGATTTTTTTTAGTTGTAAGGAAAAGTTATACATTTTGTTAATGTAACACATTTTTAGGAAACTGTTGTATCGTGCCATACGAGTATTTCTTTATCAGTTATAAATTGTTATTAGAATTATAAGTTTCTATATTTTCAGTATATTTATCGTTACTCTTGAAGACATTTTGATATCCGCATATTTTTTTTATTTGACTGTTTAAAAATAATGTCCTTATTATGTTTAGCTTTAAATGGTTAATTGTATTTTATAACCATTTTATAACTCTAAAAAATTTTTTTTGTTTAGCTTGAAACATCATATTTTTTGTATTAAACCTTTTATTGAATAAAAATTCGCATACAGCAGGCTGGTATAGAGCTTAAGTTGTTGAGAGATGGCTGTATTTTGCTACAAACATTTTTATAGTTCTTTTGTTAATTTTTTTAATGATTATTATGGTTAGTTTATAAGCATGTTGATTGTTGTTGAATTAATCAAACATTGTTAAATTGTCGTTGTTAAACATTAATTGTGTATCAACCCATAAAAATTTTTGGTTTTGAGTTATGAATGCAGTCTCGTTCTAAATAATCTAAAGAACATGACTGCATTCATAACTCAATACATATTTTTGTGGAATGATGTACACAAATACTTAACGTCGCGTGTCCGCCGTTCGTCGCGTCCAAATGTCACTCTGGGAAAATCAAAGTGACTTTAAATATTTGCCTACTCTGTCTTGTTAACTACTGATTGTTGCTAATCAATATTTTTGATACTTTTTATTCTTATCCAAGACTTGATTACACATGAATAAAAATCATTTTCTAACTTTGCTTTTTATTGCCTTATAACAGAGACTAGACATGTGTATTTTCTTTAGTCTATGCTTATATTAAGTTTTTGTTAGGGCTGATTTTCGTCAGCAACGATATTCTATTATAAAAAAATCGTCAGATAAATTTTACCTCTGGAATAAATTTGGCGTTTTGACAGATTTTATATGAAAAAAATGTCAACGTGTCATATTTATTCTTTAGTTAAAAGCACAGATGTTAAAAGTTATCTGACGATTGAATAATCGGCCCTAAGAAAAAAATATTTAATATCTATGCCTTTGTAATTTGTAATGCTACCGTTTGAATGTGAAAAAGGTAAATTGTCAGTGTTAAAATTGTCAAATATTTGTTTGTTTTCAAAATATTACATAGGTACCAAAATTATTAAGTTTATTTAACTGGATTTGCTGGGTTTAAGATGTCGGAATCAAATAGTCAGAAGCGGTGGGTTCCTAAGGATGGGCCGGGACCAAGAGGCACAGATTGTTACTATGTAAGTACCACAAGCTACTCGTACACTATTACTTACCTACTAAAGTTTATCTCACCCTTACTTATAAAATATTTAAACAATACATAGGTACAATATTTTCTCCTTGTGGCTTGTCTATTACAATTGGAAGAAGTACGTGATAAACAAGGATAAAACATTGTATAGGTATAATACATTATGTTATAATAGTTTATTTTGTAACTTTTTATTAGTATGGGGGTTAAAAAATAACTAAGAATGAATACCAATCGCACGCTTACGACTGTCACAGCCCATACTATAACGGCTGTGTTAGAAACGCACTGCTGTCCCAGGCAGCTCTGGATTCATGTATAGGCAGTATAATAGGCCTATGGGCGGCAGCGTCCTATTGCGTCCTAGGGGGGGCGGCAACGTCCTAGGATGGCGGCAAAATTAAAGTGGCCTATACCTGCCTACATAATCATAAAAATATAAATCCGGCCCTGTAGGCCTAACTACGAAACTGTTTTAAGAATGCTCCAACTTTTTAATTAGCAGGTCGGATGTCTGTCAGTACGAATATCGACGTTAATTATATTAAAATAAGATTCATATTAGCGCGCCTGGTACAGTGGCGGTTACGATGCTCGCCGCGTTCTTGATATGGCGAAAATGTATGAAAAAATTTGAGAAATTTTCTTATTTTTCTTATAACTGGAAAAGTTGTTTATTTATATATAAAATTTTTAGCGGACTTTATAGAGGACTAAATAAGCAACAATTTTTTTGTATATTTATTTTCCTCAGTTCAGTGTATTTAGATATTAAGGTACCTAATCAGACCCCATTTTTTTCATATTTTGCGATTATTGTGATGGTTAAAACGTATTTTATGTGAAAATTTTGTATGCGGCTATAGAATTTTTATGGTACAGTCGTGGAGATGAATATATTATCTTTCATTTGAAACCAAAATATCCTCGCAGTTTGACTCCTAATTCTTTAATAGGGTACCGAAAAATCGCTGATATTTGTAATAGCGTCCTTAAGAGTTGACTGTTGAGACTCAAACAATAGGACGAGAATGCCGCGTCCTGTTCTAGCAACGTCATTTCGCGTTTGTTAGAGTAGGACGCGGCATTCTCGTCTAATTGTTTGAGTCTCAAAAGTCAAAACAGTTTCATGGTACAAGGCCTGATCCCAGGCACATAGTGCCATACATATTATATTCTAATTGGCAGACCTCTCGCACACTCAAATCCACGTTCCGCTACGCGCGTTTCGTGCGTCGTCTGCGCGCGTTGGAGGAGGAGCGTCGTGTTGGCGACCTCACCACGCTGAAAGAGACGAGAGACTATCAGATCAGACATTTCTTCCGCCGCTGCGACCAACGGTAACTTGGTGATTATTGATACCTGTAGTAGCGGCGTTAGGGTGGGGGGAGGCCGCCTGGGGGCGCTGAAGGCAAACAAAAAGGGCGTCAATTTTTTCAGCACTACCAGCACCCAGGGCGCCGAAAAAATCTCGCCCAGGGCGCTGGTAGTGATGAAACTGGCACTGGATACGTCTTGTCCAATTATTATGGTAGGTATACCGTATGGCGGTTGTGGACGTACGCACCTCCTAAGCGGGCGAATTTAAGTTGTGCGTGGTTTTATACAAGGTGTAACAGAATTGTGATAATACTTTAGGGTTTGCATGTTTTCTTTAGAGTTCACTGTGAAAGTAGCAGCGCAGAAAGAGCAATTTTTTTGTATGGGCAAGCGCCCCAGCGTCATGAGTTTTCCCATACAAAAGTTTTAAAAATTTGCTTTTTCAGCGCTGCTACTTTTACAATTAACTCTCTACAAGGGACACATACACACCCTGAAGTAAGTATTATCACTTAGATTTTGTTACACCTTGTATATGTTTACAATTTACATACAACTAGCATCCATTGATAGGTTAAATAAGCACTAGCGCCTGCTTAGTAGGTAAGTACCTGTACGTTTCTTTTTTTTCGATTAATTTTTTGTTGTTAACTACATACAGTATACACTCAGTAATTATTGAGTTATTCACATCCTTTAAATTTCTTTTAGATCAATAATAAAGAACGTGACTCAGCGAGTTGATGATCTCATGCAATCTTATGAAGATGAGTTGAATCAGAAGAGAAAGAGGTATAAGTGTCTAAACACTAGGCCGAAGTTACACGGCATAAATTCCGCATGATTACGCCCGCAATGTCAAACGCATACAATATACGGGCAGAACGTGGCGGAATAGTGTGTCATCGGTAATTTAAAATACTTTGCGGGCGTAATCCGCGTAACTTCGGCCTAGTGTGTTTAGACACTAAATGCTTTGAATAAACAAATATCTACTTAGATAAGTACATTCTTGTATTTATTAGCCTAAAGCTGTGCCTAAAGTGCTTCCCAGCGAGCGAGACCTTGATCTTACCTAATACTTATAGAAGTCCACACCAATATTCGTTATAGCGCGGGAACCGTACATTTTTTGGGACAAAGGGAAAGGGAAGGGAAAGTATCCTATGTCCATCTGTATACCCAGCAAAATTAGTTCTGCCGTTTGTGCGAGAAGAGGTAACAGATAGACAGACACACTTTCGCATTTATAATATTAGTATGGATTCTCTTATGTATTAAATAAAGGTCAATTTTTCACCGTTGTCTTAATATGCCTCGCTGTCTCGATGAAAGCAGAGTCTTTTATTCAAGTTTTTACAACATCCTCTTTATCTTTTGCACTCATCCATACGAATATTATAAATGCGAAAGTGTGTCTGTCTGTCTGTTACCCCTTCACGCCCAAACAGCTTAACCGATTTTGTTGAAATTTGGTGTGAAGATGCTTTGAGCCTCGGGAAAGGACATAGGATACTTTTTATCCCGGAAAAATGTACGGTTCCCGCGCGATAAACTAATTTTGGCGCAACGGAGTTGCGGGCGTCATCTATAAGTACAATAAATATCTTCTTTCTCCCTCGTTACTAGACTAAAGGAGCTATACACTTGCGAAGAACAGCAGAATATCAAGAAGTTTGTAGAGGAAGCCCAGGCGGGCGCCGCAGCCGCTTGGCAAGAGAAGATGGACAGACTCAAGTATCTTCAGGAGAAAAGAAAACAGGAACACGAAGCTAAATATAAGAAACTATCTCCGTTAGTAATTAGCTAATGCTTTGGAAACAAGTAGTCTAGAAGTTACAACTTTGTGTTTTCTAGAGCCTAAAATCCTTATTATTTTTGTTCATTAACAAAAATACATCTCTTTAATGATTCATTTTGTCAATCATTCCATATAAATAACCACGACGAACCATTTCTAAGATGGTCAAAGTTATTGTATGTGACAAATTGGCATAGACAGCATACCTAGGTGCTCATATTACCTCTGTTTTGTTAAAATTATAATGTGTCTTTATTACAGCGATACACAGTAGACAGGTAAAATAGTGCATATTGCATAGTGTACCTTATACCTAGGTATTACTAACTTGTACTAACTATGAAACCATATTTTCAATACAATTCCAACAGTGTCCAACTCCTGTCCACCATCAACAAGCTGCGCGCTAAGCAGACACAGGAAGTCCAGCTGTACCAGATCAGAGAGAGGCAGGCGAGAGAGATGGCGGAGAGAGAGTTTGACAACATGTGGCATGAGGTCGCCATGAAGGAAGCTGAGGCCTTGGTGAGTCGAAAAAAATATTCTTTAGACGAATCCAATCCCCTACCCTATTCCCTTTCCTAACCTCCCCTACCCTATTACCCTATTCCCTCTTAAAAGGCCGGCAACGCACCACGGGCGACGGAAGTTACTTTCCATCATCCGGGGACCCGTTTGCTCGTTTGCCCCCTTATTTTATAAAAAAAAACTGAAAATTCATTGTAAGTGTTTGTATAGATGTAACGAATTAACAGATTGCCTGATTGCAAGAAATCGCTGCTGCCTACTTTTTTACCCAAATTTTTCTTACAGAGAGCGCGTATGGAGTACGATGCTATAGTTAAAGCCCAGAAGGATTTGGAGTGCAAGAACTACACCCTCCAACAGATAGAGATGAAAAGACTGCAGCAAGAAAGAGACAGAGAGCTGTTGATAGAAGAGGCAAAACGATTCAAGTCGATATGGGAGTCTGATCTTAAAAAGGACAATGAAGGTTTGGTCAAAAAAATATCCAGGGCTAGAACTTAATAAGACTTTTCAAGTTGTACTGACAACTGCAGTTATGACATAATCAAAGACTTTTCAAACTGTCCGTCTCTGTCGTAGATTCAGTAGCGCTATTAGGCGATTAGAAATACATACAGCCGAACATAATATTACCTCTTCCTTTTTGGAAGTCGGTCAAAAAGAGACAGAATGAAGATTTAATGTTACGTAAGGCTTGTAACCTAACTTAACGTAGGTATTTGAAGCCATAGATGGCTGATTTTAGTATCACGCTCATCATCAGCGTTCATTGGTCTCTATATCTTATAGCGTATAGTTCTGGAAATGGGCAGAAAAGCATTTATTTTTCTGCATATTACCAGCTAGATACAGATATGTATAATGTTCTGTCGTATCACGTATGCTAGAAACTATACTTATCTCTGTTATAATGCATAAAATTATAATAAAATTAGTTAATTTTAGCATTGTTTCTCATTTTTAAGAGCTACAAAGACAAGTGGAAAAGAGGCATGTCGCAGCAGTGGAAAACAAGAAATTTCTAGAACAAGTGATGGCGCGGAAGGCTGCAGAGACTGAGAGGAACAGGCTGATTGATGAGACCTGGGACTCGCTGACACAGCAGCAGCTAGACGATGATAGAGGGAGGATGGAGTTTAGGAGACGTAGAGAGGTAAAGCTTCTACCATGTCATGCGGGTGGGCATTAGGCAATGGGAGTTGCGATTTTCGTGTAGATTAACTTGTTGGAAAACATAAATTTTCAGAGCGATAATAATAATAAATTATTTATTTTCACGTACAAAAAACACATAAAAAAGACAAACACAAAAGAAATAATAAAAATATTAAAAGTTACGAAAATGTGCAAAAATGACGCACTTACCTCTTTAAAGCGGTTTCTTCCAGATGCAGCGACAAGTGATGCAGGACTTCCCTTTTTGACGTCCATAATTTGAAAATTATTTTCACAACAATTTTTTTTCTACCCGCTCTACAGACCCCGCTCTAGTGACCATCCTGCAACGATTAAAAATTGGGATAAAATAATATGTTATTGTAAAAAATTAACATCCTATTTTTATGGATAGACTCCTAATGATACCTCAGCCCTAAAAAAAATTGGCCGGTAGGTTTAATTGCGCCCTTTATAATAAACGTTTTACTTTGTAGCGCGATCTAGTCCACTGCAACAAGGAGCTAGTACACCTGCGACAACAGTATGACGACATCGAGCGGCGTGTGGACGACTGCATAGAGGAGGAGGCGAGAACACTTCAGCAGAAGATGGACAGACAACGCTGCCAGTTCCGAGACAGGTTTATAGGGAATAAGGAGGTACGCAGCTCTGGATTTATGTATAGGCAGTATAGGCCATGGCCTATGGGCGGCAGCGTCCTAGGGAGGGCGGCAGCAGAGTAAACAGAACTAACGAGTAGGCCGACTCAGAAGAGATCACGAAATTTATACGTTTGACGTAGTGTGTCATATAATAGGCTTGATGACTATTTTTTTTTCTTATGACAATTAAAAAATAAAAAGATATGACAATTTAAACATCTTATAAAATAGACCTGCCCGAAACGCTCCATACAAAGTGAGTACGAAAGACTGACGTCACTCTTTCTTAGTTTGTACGCATCGGGAGAGAACTTTGTTCGATAGGTATATTAAATATTGCGTTTATGAAAATGGTTTCATAACAAAAGTTGCTTTTAATTACATAAGTTATCGAATGGTATACAAATATGAAAAAAAAACGACTTGATTATCCAACTTTGAAGGCGCATAACAAAAAAAATACAAATGCTATCGAGCTGAAAATTTGGGAACACTTATTTTTTACCGTGATTTCTTTATTTTATTAACAAAATTCGCTAATCTTTGACCTTGTCATCATCCCTATTATCGCCGGCGCGCGCCGTATATTTGATGCGTTACCTATTAAGCATTGTGAAACATGTTGAAAGTGACAGGCGCGCCCAACTCGCGTAAGTATATTCGCCCGTTTGTTTGAAGTCGAGGTACTCCTTAGTTCTGCCTACTCTGACGGCAGCGTCCTAGGATGGCGACAGAGTTCGTACATGGGGGCGACATGGGGCGGCAAAATTAAAGTGACCTATGCTCATCAAACATATTATGAATCCCGAATATAAGTCCCTAATAAGTTATGTAAAAAAATTCAATGTTGATAGTCTCGCTAAAACTCGAAAACGGCTCAACTGATTTACCTAATTTTTATATTTTGAAAGTGAAAGATTCGTGAATGTCATGGGAAGGTTTAAACCTGCCTTTCCCAAAGTGGGCGATAACGCCCCCCTGTGGGCGCTGAAGGTCTAAAGGGGGGCGGTGTGGGACGCAGAAAAAAAATGGGGGCGTTGTTTAGAGTCTTGGGGGCTGATTTATTTCATCTGGATGCATTTTACATTGAAACAAGGGGGAGGGGGGCGCTTATACATAACTTGTTCTCAAAGTGGGCAGTGTAGACAATAAGTTTGGGAACCCCTCGTTTAAACGATGAAATTTTAGGGGCTCCGTGATATGAAGTTTACGAGTCATCTAGTTTCTTATAAAGGTCCTATAAATTATTTCCAAAAAGTGTATTTTTTTAAACTCATGATCATTGGTGTTAAATTACCTATGTAGTACGTAGTTTATATTATCTTTGGGTGTTAAACATTATGGATAGTGATAAAATATCATACACCTAATTAATATTAATAATCATAATTAAGTCTGTCTGGATACGGAAGAGAAGGCGGAAAAACAAAACAAAGAAAATGAGAGGAAAGGTTTCTTGAACGATTTTCCCGTTGAATCACAGACGGCCATCAGTCATCACAACAGCCATTGTTTATTTAAACTATACTAACCTTCTGTCTCTGTTTGGATAATATCTAGGGAATGCACTGTACTTTTAGGACTTGAGAGTGATATTTTGTCACATCTTACCGTGGTGAACACGATATTATGGAAAGTTTGTATGACGTCAAATTAGTTACTGCTGTTAGCCACTAGGGGTGCTGTTTCGATCCCATTCCCGTACAAATTATTAAACAAACAACTGTTGTTTGTACTGCCACCGCCACCGCCACCGCGTGTGTCTGTGTCGTTCCTAGAACTCTCAAGTCATCCAACTGACCGCCACCGCCACCGCTGCCCGCGTCTGTCTGGGAGACGCTTTAAACTTCTACCGTCTACGTACAATTATTACGGTGAGCGTAGGGTGAGCTACTATTCAGCTTCTTGAATGCCACTCAGCCTCGTGAAATGAAGTACCATCGAGGAAATTGATTCCCAGTCAGTTGTCAGACCAACGTCACTTGGTCGGATCATGTTATTTGTTAATTGTGACATAACGCCTGGGTTTGACATAACGCGACCAAACTACGTAGGTCCCCCATCTGCCTAGGAATCAACTTCTCTAGTAGTACATATGAGTGCAAGTTTTTGCCTCTCGGTAAAAAGTGACAGAGAAACACAGTCAACACTGCAGAGTGTAGACTATTCGGATTAATTTTACAGTGAAGAGGTAGGTACTTAGCTTATATTTTAACCAGAGGGGTTAGTGCGAGTTTTATTCGATTATACGCATCGAGCACGTTAACGCGAATTTGTATGGGATCAAAGCAGCGCCATCTACTGGCTAACGTGGATACTGCTTTGTTCCCGTATAAATTCGCGTTTACGCGCTCGATGCGTATGATCGAATAAAACTCGCACTAACCCCTCTGGTCTTAGATACTATTTTACATATTTTGCAGGAGACATGTCAAGGTCTTCTAGAGCAAATAAGAAGTAGAGAAGAAGCGAGAGTGAGACTGAAACAGAAGATGGCAGAGGACAACGAGCGTATACAGCGGGAGAACTTGTCTGGGGAGTTGCAGAAGTTGATACAGCTACAGCTGATCACGAAAACTCAGGCAAAGAAGTTGTATGGACAGGAGTTGTTAAGACAGGCGGAGGAGGCTAAGTTGATGAAGGTATTTCGATCTTATTAATATTAGTGAAAGGTTAAAAATTATATATCGCGAATACAGCTAGTTTCGTCGCGATGCGCGTAGTAATTCGATAATTAATAATTATTATTGTTAGGTAGATACCTAAGTAGGTAGATACTTTTTCACTCGCGCACGAATACAATTTACCTATCCCGTCTGTACATGTGGACAGTCCACATGTACAGACGGGATAGGAGAATATTATTCTTGAGTGAAAGAAACAAGTATGAAGTAGCGAAGTGCCAATTTACGAAAATTTCACATCAAAAATTCACCTAAAGGCCCACTGCACCCTCTAACGGCCCGGCCGCACCTGCGTCTATCGTCCGAAGCTTCGTGCAATGAGACGATACTATTGGACGATACACGCAGATCGTCCAATAGTATCGGTTTTAGCGCGAAGCACTACGCATAATATGCGGCCGCGGCATTAGTCTAACATATCGATTTTTTACGTCTTGTAGAAACAAGCTAAGAAAGATGTAACCGAATTTCTGCTTCCGGAATATACAAACGACGGCCCAGATGCTATGAAGAGAATATCCAAGTAATAAAATTATAATAATATTATACATATCGTAGTGCTAAAGTATTATAAACAGTACCTAATTTAGACTTCTCCTGCCTTAGTTTTTAATGTTTTTTTGACGAGTTCAATCACAAATTCGATGGTTTTTGTTAAAACCAGACCAGGAGTAATTTAATAGAGTAATAGTGCCTAAGTATGCGCGCAATATACACCCAATAATCAATTTCGCAGGCCGTTCGCGAGCGAAGTCCATCCATTCAAGAAGATCTTGGATGCTGGTGTTCCCAAGACCGAGAAATGTCCCTGTTCGCCTGCTGACTATTGTAAATGAGGTTTTTTATTAAAATAAATGTTTTATTATTAAGGAGTTTTTTTACAATCCTTAGTATAGCAATCTTTATTTTATGTTTAAATATTTTTTTTGTTTCTTGCGTTGTGCAGTGTACTATCAGAGAAGTTGATTCCTAGGCCGATGGCGGACCTAAGTCATTTGGTCGCGTTAAGTCAAACCCATCCGACCGATCACAGCTAACATTGGTTTGGCATAAGCCGACCAAACGACGTAGGTCTGTCAACTGCCTAAGAATCAATTTCTTTGAGTATAGGTACACTATAGGTACTGTGTACAGTTTTTTATACTTAGGTGGAACTGGTACAAAGTACAAACTAGGACCGTTTACTAACAACTGTGGTAATAATTCTGTATGTAGAACCTTTAGTATTACTTATGTAGTTAAAGCGCGAACTGCGAAGTTCGATAAGAAAAGTCAAAGGTTCAATGAAACTTTATAAAAAGATCAATATTGATACATCTTGAAGTCAGTTATAAAGCTATAGTAGAGTTAAAAATTATATAAGTTTTTAATATAATATAGTAACAAACTATTGTAATATAGTATCCCAATGTGTACCTACTAGTCTGTCCTAGGTTCACCTTGATGGTTTAGATATAAGACTAGCTTGCCTTGCGGTCACTTGGGGTCGTAGAGTTAAAGCATCGGCCTTGTAGGTAACTAGCGCGTTATCACTACTATCTTTGAGTATTTAGTTCTTGGAAGAGGATGTCAACTCATTTTAATGCATAGTACGTGCTACCGGCATTCGTGAGTACAGTTAACACGAAAATGTGTTTGACGTCATAATGTTTTGTTTTATGGCCGTTCCCTATATTCAATCTATCTCTAGTTTGACATATAACCGATCGCAGCTGACATAGAATTGACATAAAATATATGGAGCTAATGTCTAATGTGAGCTATTCCTATCTCAAGTAAGAGATAGATCAAATATTGGGAACGGCCGTTAGTGGATACCTATTATACACCTAGGTACTTGGTATGCTATAAGCATTGAAAAGATTTGTCCCAGGTTATGAGATGGAAACTCCATACATCTGTGATGTCGCGACCTTCCTAAGTTGGAATTTCCTACTTGATGCAACTAACGTTTTCGGTTGCGACATATTGACACGATTGTACAACATCACAATGATTTTCCTGCAGGAAGTGGAGTCTGGTATAAAATTATTCTTATTTCCACGGTGGCCTACGATGATTTCATTAATTTTTTTCCTCAAAATACGTGATCTATATAAGAGGGCGCTGAGGAAATAGAAGCACAGTTTGAGCTGGAATTTTAAAATGTTAGGAGTGGCAGTGTTAGCGCTTTTGTTACCTCTCGTAGCTAGCTACGACCTGGCAGTCGGCCTCAACTCCTATGGCAGAAAAATATTCGAGGAGGATCGACGAGCCAACCCGGCCATTTGGAGGCAAAAAGAAAATGTCACCGTTGAAGCTCCCGATAATGAAGTTATCGCCAAAGTGCTCGTCATCGACATGAGGCCAGAGAAAGATGGAGACGCTCAAATAGTAGAGGGCGGTGAGAAACAGAAAAGTGTTACGATTGAATTAAAAAGTCCAACGGCGTTAAGAGGGTATGATTTCCACATAGAAGTGTATGCCGCTCCTGCAGAGCAAACAGAAACTGAAAGCACGGATATCCCCAGCGAGGTGACTGATTTGCCGACAAATGAGAGTCCAACGGTGAAATGTGCTACAGAAGGAGCTGTAGAAAGTGAACCCACACAGACTGAATCCGCTGATACAATAAGGGAGGCGAGAAATTTGGTAATGGAAAATAACCACGAATCGAACGATACCGAAATTCATGCAGATGAAGAAACCCGCGATGCGATACACGAGGAAGCTGCAACAGAAAGTGACCTTACAACACTATCAGATATTTCTACAACTAGCATGCCAGATGCACAGAGTACTCTTAGTAATGTACCAGACTTTCCACCGACTGGAATGGAGGGAGACGAAACGAGGCACGTTCGTAAAATAGGCGACGACGTATTCACGAGCACTGTTGATTCTCTAGACGCGTCTAACGTTGACAATACAGTGGCGCCTAACGCATTCAATGATGACGATATTACTACTGTATCTGATATTTCAACCACTCAACAAGGCGACGAAACCTTCACAGTACCTCCGAATACGTCAAATGGGAAAGATATACCTGATTTCGACGATTTACTCAGCACAGACGGAGAGGAGAGCAGATTTGTTAGACATGTCAGCGGTGAAATCGACACGACGACAGGCAGCGATATTTCAACAACTGAAACTGTTGAATCTACGACACTAGCTGATACCTTTGACAATTTTGAAAATGAGACAAGAAACTCACGTGAAGCCGTATTCGATCCCATCAATGATGCAACAGAGACTACTGAAATGCCCCAGACAAACGATGAAGGAAACCAAGTGCCACCGATGCTCCAGATTTTAGGAAACGGAGAATACAACTACCCAACTACAGTAGGAACCGATGAAGAAGAAAACGTAACTGAGAGCAGTGGTGACTTTACCACTGATGTTAATGAAACAACGATGCCTCCAGATGCAGCTACAACGCCTGTAACAAGCGACAGTTTTATGGAAGAGCAAATAAGAATGGGTAGAGGAATAATGGAAGAAAATGATATGTCTGCAGCAAATGACAGGGTACCTAATTATCCACTATTCATTGACCCTATGGTTTTGAGCAAACCTAACGCGAGCGACGACTATGTTTATGTCCCGATTTTAGCAGTCATCAGTAAACAAAGTTATCCAGCATTTAGGGGCGCATTAGACAACATTTCTATGAATGTTGCCTTTCCCAGCAACAATTTAGATACAAATACAGCTGTGGAACAACAAATAGGTTTCGAAATGCCAGATAGTTCGGATAACTACAATAAACCGATTGTATCGCTAACATAAAATATTGGTTGAGACTTTAGTTAGTCATTCTAGATTTAATAATTTAAATAAAGATGTTATCCATAAAATATATATATTTTTTTTGTATTCTTTTTCTTTTCATTTACATTTTTCCGAACGGTAAAATATGGAAGACATTAAAATATAATACTATGAATATTTCTGATAAAGTTTCTTCTAGTACTTACCACATTAAGTGGAACAAAATCACATTACTGTCATTAAAACATGGGACAGTGAAAATAAAATAAAGTATTTTCGCACATAGATTATTACATTTTTTAAAAAATAACTAGCGTAAAACATAAAAATTGTCAACAATTTAATTTAGTGGAGTGATTTGGAAGTACTTTACTTTTTACATTTGTGTAATATTAAATATAATATTGTTTTCTTATATTTTTTCTTTAAGAACATTCTTTAAGAACATATATTAACTCTTTGCACAGTATCTCAAAAATGAAACAATCATATTTTATTAGTTCTTAAAACTAGTTTAAAAAATTTACACCAACATAAATGCTGTCTTGAGGTAAATTAACCTCTGGTACATAAATATGACCTTGTAGATTTTAATCTACCTTTGCTATATAATAATAAATATTCTAAAAGTTTTACTCTATAAAATGAATTTGAGGCAATAAGACTTTTAAATTAATATTATTATATTACTTCAAATCATTACCTAAAGTGAAACATTAGATATTGAGCAATACAAAAGAGTAACAAACATTTTATAAACTTAGTTCTAGTATTTAGGTTTGAATATAAAAACAATTTCAAAGTTGAATCAGGGAATGTACTGGAATGTTTTCAGGAATGTTATCTTTTCCTTTTAAAGCTTCAATCTCCATAACAACTAGACATCCTACAACTTGAGCCCCACAGCTTTGGAGCAGTTTAGCGGCGGCCGTGATAGATCCTCCGGTGGCTATCAAGTCATCAATGATGAGGCATTTTAGTCCAGGACTTATGACATCCTTTTGAATTTCTAAAATATCCTAAAATAATATTAATGAAATTACAATTTACAGTAACAAAAATATCAAGGTTAGTATTCATTAATATAAAAAATATTTAACACATTCACTGCGTTATATATAAACGCCCGATGCATGTACTCGCGCTCTGTGTGGATGCGAGAAACGGCGAACTTCCCCAGGTGCAGGGTATGTTAAAAGGAGACAAGTATAGGTTTGAGTTTAGGACTTTAAGGGCTACTCGATAAAGCATTAAAATCGTGCTAAGGTCTTCCGGCCTGATAACGCACCGATATTTTTTCCATTCCTTGCAGGTAACGGGCTGAAAGGCCCGTCATAGATCACAAGGTCACTCCACCCCTTCCCGCACTAGTGTAGGTAATTGAATTGTTGACTTCATATTAGTGTTGTGACGTAATTAGCGGGAGCGGTACAATAGTGTATTTTAGTGACCGACCGAACTTTCGGTTTCGGTTTCGGTTTCAGCCAGTTTCGGCCAAAAAATCTAGTTTCGGCCTTAGTTTCTGTTTCGGCCAAAATATAGCCGAAACCGAAACCGAAACTCATGCATCGTTCGATAAACTTCGCAAAAATAACTCAAGCATGTTAAATATTTTCGTATGAGAAAATGATTTTGGTATTATTTATTACATTAAGAATGTATGAAAATTTTGAGCGTACCCCGGGCCCTTAACAATTTTTTCGCCTATATTTTTCGATCTGTCATACACTACACCGACAGGACATGTGTTTTATGAAGTTAAAACTCGAATATTGGGCGTTCAGAAGATAAAAATCGGATTTGCTGTGAATGAGACGAAACGCATCTACTTGGAATCGTATAACAAAACGGAATATAGTACAAAAAGTTATTCGAGTCTAAGAATAATAATATATAATGTGGTACTTTTTCTTTAGTTTAAAAAATTGAAATTTATGTTAAAAATCAATAAATTTCAGTAAATAATCGTAATTTTAAATGTTTTACCAAGTTTCGGTTTCGGTTTCAGCCGAAACTAAGAGTAAGGCCGAAAGTTCGGTTTCGGTTTCAGCTGAAAAATCAGTTTCGGTCGGACACTAGTGTTAACACAAAAATATTTTAGGTTGGAAAGCATAATATATTTGAACGCATGGCTTTGAAATAGAGTAAAAAAATTACAAAGAATTTGCAGTATCAAATGATACTTACCGATCCATATTCTAAATCATATTTGTAGGAGATGACTTCTCCTGGTAGTTTGCCCTTCTTCCTAACCGGTATGCATCCTATACCTAACTCGGCGGAGAGAGAAAACGAAAAAAGAAAACCACGAGACTCTAAGCCTATCACAGCCTGGACTTCAGGAAACTTCGTTTTTACGACTTCCAATAATATACCCTGTAGTAATTTGCATGTTGGCCCATCTGATATGGCTGCGAATATGTCCCTGGAAGAAAGTTTTCTGTTAAATAGTACAACAAAAAATGTTAAACGAAAAAAAATGTAAAACATAAAAGTAAAAGTTACCAAAATAATATTCCAGGTTTTGGATGATTTTCATAGCTTTTTAGCTTCTTTTTAAATTCTGACACTTTTCTATGATACTCTTCATTCATTTTAATATTATGTTATTGATGGAAATAACCTAAAAATAATCCAAATAAATATTATTTCATTAATTGTTCTAACCAAGTTCTAACCATCTAAATTCTAACCATTGAGGTAATAATATTAATCTGTGATTCTCAGGGGTGGTCAGCTCCCTACTATAGCCAATCATGAAACGGGGGCCAGACCTGGGATGCCAATGTAAAAATATTTTAAAAATCATAATTTTTTCAACTGGGCACCCCAATGAGTACGTAGTATAGTAGAATATTCTGCGTAATTTTGTCACAAGGAAAATGTCTGCCATTGACTTTGCTTTTTGTTGTAATTCCGTTCTTTTGTAATTATTCCAATAACTAAACTGTGCTCGCCAATTAACATTGAGTTAGGATTCGGTTCCTCCGTGTTTTGTGCTTCTCTCCGTGCTTTAGTGCTGTGAAAATTGTGTGATAGTGACTTTGCATTTGATGTGAACATTTAAGTTATAAATTCGTGTAAATAAGGTTTTAATACTGAAAGGGGTAAGACCAATAATTTGGTATGGAGATGCTTTTGAGTCCCGGGAAAGGACATAGCATAATATTCAGGATTCCGAATCCATTAACCTATTTTTCTTCTTCTCCTTCTTTAATCTTCTTCTCCTTCTTTTTTTAAAACTGGCTACTTAGTGAATCGCCAATGTCTTAACCCTAATCACTGTTAGAACTTTAGAAGCTTAAATTCACCTGAGTCTACAGGTACATAATATTAAGAAATAAGAACAAAATATTAAAGAAACTGTGTATATAGGTATTTTATATTTGAAAATAAATGACTTTCATTTTATATGTTGTTTTTATTGTAACTTAGTTTTACATTAGTAAGAAACTTAATTTGCTACAAGTTTCTTGCTAGTGTAAAACTAAACCCAATTTTAGTTATAAATAAAATCCTCATGAGAACCCCACGAATTGACATACGTTCAAAATTCGCGGGTTCGTGAAGTTGATGGGGGCTAGCCAATAGATGGCGTTGAAGTATTCGCGAGAATTTTTTGTACTAAGTCAATGTTCTTCTCCGCTAGGAGTAAATCTGTTCTGTGGTGATTCTAACCTAAATTTTTGGAAACTTTTGAATTTTGATTAAAAATTACAATGACATTGACAAATAAAGCTTTTTTTTTTTCTTATGTCACTATGGCTATAACCATCCGGCCAGTATCAACTATCAATCAAGTAAATGGCTGGAAAGTAGTGGAAAGCAATAGGTACAAAAATATTAGTGAATCGATTTTCTACATGTAGAAAAACGATTGACTCTTGAAAGTCAAGACTCAAGACTTGACTTTTCTTGACCAAGTTTAGACTTTAGAGTTTAGAGTTTAGACTTCACGACGCGATGTACTATCGCGTCGTCAAGTCTAAGGTCTGTGTTGGTCTGTGCCAATTTGCCAAATAAAAAAAAAGTTGTATTTACACTTTTTGACAGTTGCATTTTTCAAAAATCAAAAGATTGCGGCGGTTTTTTAATTATTAATTTTCGATTTCTCGTCTATTTCAAGTGAAATAATAATTATTGTCTAGATAATTAAAATTACAAAAAAACTAAACTATGAGCGACTGAGTTTATTTTGCTAATTCATGAAATAGAAGTACAGTCGGCGATGTTATCTTCAGTGGATTTAGAAAGGCTAATTACAGAGAAAAGGCGTGAGATAGAGCTGGAGAAAACGTTGCTAGGCTTGTCACCAGAGGACAATGCTACCGTGAGTAAATAGTCTCCGTTTATAACAACCACCTGTTGCTACGAATCGCTTCAAAATCTGCCCAGACTGCTATCGATTTTCTGCCAGTTGACTTTTCGCCGGCTAACGGTGCAGACTGCAGATCGGTCTGCGTTCTTTTTTTTGTTCCCAAAGACTTAAGTAATTTGAACAGCATAAGTGTAAACATTATATTAATATGTAAGTATATTATAATTAATGTATGTTTTCATGGGAATGAATTGTGGTTGTTCATTATATCAAACTGTACTTACCTATTCACTTTTTAGAAACTTTAAAAACTTGTTTACACCCATTTGTTTTTAATAGTGCCATAGAATGTTGTTTGTACTCTATTTTGAAACAATTTAAATTAAGAGTTAATAACAGAATAGATAAATTGAATGAAAATAACTTAATATATACTGAACAATATATTGAGATAGTTTTCATAATAAATATAACGATATTATGGTTTTAAAGCAAACATTTAAAATTTATATTACTCTCCTAACCCATTCAATGCCGCCAACGCACCATTTGCGTTTTGCGAAGTTTACTTTCTCATACCACAAACGCACCATATGCGTTGAGGTACCTTTGATTTTTTTCCCGATTTTTCTTTATAATGGCAATATTTAATTTGAATCTTTGGCCTCATTAGCTACTGGAGATATATTTTACATGTGGTGACACTGTCGGTTTTCGGTCTGGACCTTCGGTTTTTTTTTGACAGTGAAAAAACCGTTAGCCCAAATACTGCCTGATTTCAATTCGAGATATTTTCAGTTTTATTTAATTAGAGTGAGAATTTTTTGACTAAGAACATAAAAGTAGGCAATATATTTAGGTTCATTACAATTTTTCTTCGATTCATGGTAATATATTTTATGAATAAAATTACCGTAACGCAAATGGTGCGTTCAATCGCATTTCAACGGCGAATTTTGTTGGATGGTTACATGCATGACGCAACACTACTATGTTCAAATTAGTAAATTTTAACAACCATTTGTTGTATTTATGATTAAATTGATACAAAATCTTTTACAAGCTGACCAGTTGTATTTTTCAATATTTAAGAAAAAAAATATTTCGAATAAGTAAGGATTTTATTTAATTAAAAGGATTTTATTTTAGTTTTTTTTTCTAAAAATGAAGGGGAGAAAGGACTTTGAATTACCGTGGGTAGCTTGATAAGCGGTTAACTTATTACCTCAATGCGGTTAACTGTATATAGAAAAAAACCTACCTGTATTTAAAAATTATTCAGCTACCCACTATGTTGCTTAACACAGTTCAGTTGAATGGCACTTTTGATTGGATTTGTCTCACCAGTGCCACCAACGCAATTGGTGCGTTTATCGTATTTAGACAGGTTTTCGTTATTTATTGCATTATTTAATATATAAAATATGTTAATCAATGTATTTTAAGTTAGAAAAAACAAAAAAATCAAGTGGCACCACCGGTGATGTTACAGGTGGATTGGTGGCATTGAATGGGCTAAACCACTGTAATTTTTACTGTTAGGTACGCGAAAGTTCCAGAAACTATCGGCTAAAAAGGCCTATTAAATAAGATACATGTTTTAATTGTTACAATAATTATTTTAGTGTTGTGGTTGTTACATTCTGTTAAGAAAATACTGGCTGGTGAGAGACAGACAGACAGCAAAGCCTCAGTAGTAATAGACTTCTGTTTTCCTTATTATTTCTTAGCAGCTAGCAGGAAACCACAATACAATAATATTGAGCCTTTACAGCCCTGGATTTCTAAATAGGCCGTTGTAGGTCATGCCTAGGGGCGACAACATCCTAGGTGGGTGCAGGTGCCACTGTCCATAGATATTAGAGGCTCTACAGATTATCTGGATGGGGTGGCGGAAAAGAGTTGCCTACCCTCATAAAAAATATAAATTTGGCTCTGAGACTTTATGCTTACAGACAGTAGCTTGACATAACACATAGACAGATTACTGCTTTTATAATGCCTGGGGGGCCATTATGAGCTCTTATATCCAGCCAGTTTACAAGTCAGTTTACAGGCCGTTGCATAGGCACGGCTACAAAACACAGTAGTGTCAGTGACCTCACAATAGATATCAATATATTGAATAAGCATTAAGACCACTTGCTCCACTTTTAGTGGATTATACAAGACTAGATGTTGTCTGCAACTTCGTGTGCCGACATTTGTATATTTTTGAGATAAAAACCTCAAACTTGGTATGGTAGGGCATACCAACTTTCGTCGATAGCGGTTCAGTGGTTTGAGCGTAAAAAGGTACAGACAGACCCAGGTTCGCATTTATAATGTTAGTATTGGTTCTAATAGCTTAGTTTAGGTAAATCGTAAATTGTCATTTTTACATCTAGGTAAATATTACGGAAATTAGATATGTAGTTATCTTTCTGAAAAACTAGTAACTATAAAGGTTGCTTTCCGATCCTCCACGCAACCGCGACCGACAAAAATAATAAAATGCCACTATGAACAAAACAAGGTTTAATTTTCTATCGAGATTGGTCTACTGAAGTTGCCGCTGTTTTGTAGCCAAAAAAAAAAAGAAATCTATAGCCTACTTCATAAAGTGGAATTTTGGACTGCCACACAGAACTACGAATTCGAATAGCATCGCAAAAATCTGCAACAAAACTCATACCAAAAAAAATGATATTGCGATGCGAATTCGCAGTTTTGTGTGGGGGCCCTAAATTTGAATTCTTTTTCGCATGCCGCGGCCCGCGAGGATATGAAAGCCACCTTCAAAGGTGAGACTCCCTAAAATCTGCTTCTATTTCAGGCTAAAGATACCAAGATCGTGACGTTTACGCCTGCCAGTCCGAAGGCAGCGGAGGATGACGCGGGCAAGCAGCCACCACCTGAAACCACCACGCCTGAGACACCAGTAGATGGTGGTATACCACCAGACTTGGAGAGGTATATTAGGGTAAGTTACAGAATACGTATTATGTATGTATAATTTTATTCAGATGCAGGATGGATATTTGATAAACCATAGATGATAGAGAAATGTATAATTAGTCCATGGTCATAGTCACGCGAGACTCGAGAGTATGCTACTAATATTATTCATAATATGAACATAGATTTTTGAAAGGAAAAAGTCTACTGTATGGATTTTTTAAAATATAGAATAAAGAATAACCCGAAAGTTTGTCTTAAATATGTTGAATTTTTGTATGTAACGTAAGAAGTTTTTGTTCTTTATTAACTCTACATAATTAGATCTCTCCAAATACTTAAATAATTTATATAACTTTTCTTTAAATAAGGCGGCATACGAGTACGAGACAAGAAATAATCGCATGCTGAATGCTCATCTAAGACAAAACATAAAGAACAACACTCTTAATTTTCCCGGAGAACAGATACTAAGAGCTTCCTAGTTCCTACAGTTTTTTTGCTTCTTATTGTTTGCATCGAATTTGATGATAATGATTATTATTGACGTAACCTCGGTAAATTAATGAAATAACAGCCGCGAAGGACCTCGCATGGCTCGAAGAACATAAATGTACGTTCACGTAGGCCGCATTACGATTCACGCATAAATTGGTCTAACAGCAGGCTATTATAATAGTCTGCTGTTAAGTGTTAGATAACAATAATAATATCTCCCACACCGGTTTCGGTGACCGTGGCCGGCTTCATTGAAACCGGGCCAGTTACGCTAGTTTTTATAGTTCCCAAGTGTGTGCGCAGTACACAAGAGCACTCTATTCCTTTTACTCTCATAACCCAGTGGGACGGACAACCGACGCTTCTGGCAAGAGATCAGGCATTTGTCTGTAATACCTCTTTTGAAGAGGTATTACAGACAGAAAGACAGACAACCTTTCGCATTTATAATATTAGTATGGATTTCGGATGTTATTGGTCTTTTGTTCCCATATTAAACTATGATGGATAATAATTTTACTATGATCGCGACGCTTTTTAGCGAACACATCGTTGTTGATTAATTGTGGGCGATCATAGACGAACACCTCTAAAAGCTCGCGATCGCCTTTATTGGTCCATCATCCAACGTGGAAAGGGGAACCGTTAGTCTTAAAATTAATTTGTAATATCCGTATGGGTGAGGCATTTTACGTAACAGCAATTTATTTTGCCATATTTAAATAGCAAGCCATCAACAATATAGGCTAATTAAGTTAATGCAATATTATAGATATAGCCTTATAGGCCGCACCCTTTGGGCCGTCCTAGCACGTCTATCCACACCCTAGAAATATTGACCGCCTAAAATATAGGGAGGAATATTCTAGACTGCTCTGTTTTGTGGAAGAATAGGCCTTATAGACGTCAAAGATTGCATTACCTATGTAATAAACATAGAGATTTTATAAGCTGATATGGACGTGATGTAAGGTGAGTCTATAATTATCTACAGTATGACTGGTGAGTCAATACCGATATTTAATTTTAAGGAGAGTATTCAGTACTCGATTCTCATTATAAATATGTAATAAAATTAGGTTCTTAATTTTTTTTTTGAATTTCCCAAAAATTAATGAATCATGGATACTAAGTAAATTACGCGGCTAGGCAAGTAGGCATACTATGCGGCCGGTGCAGAGGCGTGCGCTACCAAAGAAACACCACACAACTACCCCTCCCGCTCGCGGTGTCCATGCGTTGGGTAAATAATTATTTAACTTTAAGCTACATTTACTCAGTGATCAATTGATATTATTTTTTTATATTATTTTTTTCCAACTAATATAATAGCCAAATATCACGTCCTCAAGTATTGAACATGTCTCACCAGTCACGCAGTATAGCAGCTTATAGGCATCCATTATACGCTCATGCAAGCGTCAGTCAATTCCGTCAATCATAAATTATGTTTGACTGATGGTGACTGATGGACTGACGAATGTATCCAGATTTTCGTCAATCAGCTTCATGCAACCGTCAGTCACGCTCTTACACGGTATGTTACCCATCAGTCACAGTCATGACTGTGGTAAAACTGACAGCAAAACCTACCGTGTAATGGATGCCATACACGAGTTGCCTTCAAATGGGTTTGTCTTGCGTTCATCCCTTGATTTTTTTTCATAATTTACAATTTTAAACTTGAAAGTTTGTAGGGATTGTAATTTGTAATTTTAAGTTGAAAGTAAACTTAAAATGCTGCATGGCATTGCGTTTTCTCTTATTAAAATGAACCCTCTCGCTTTTCAATTCAATCAGTCAAAGAAAACGCTTAGTGAGCGAGCCGCTTCTATTCGAATAAAAAGCCGTTGTAGGGCAAAAGATATTATAATCAAATATTTTGGTATGACTGATGGTTTTCTGATGATATACAGGGAGTAACAAAACTAAGTGATAATACTTTAGGGTGTGTATGTGTTCGTTGTAGAGAGGTCACTAGCAGCGCTGAAAGACATTTTTTTTACTCTTGTATGGGCAAGCACACACAGTGAACTCTCTACGAAGAACACGTACCCAGTACCCACTCTAAAGTTATCATTTATCACTTAGTTTTGTTACACCCTGTATAACATGATGGTTTAAATATTTACCTACATAATATTATGATTATGTGCTAGGCCCGCCTTATAAACAATGTAGCAACATAAATAATATAAAGAATTTTCACGCGTTGACTAAGACATGGCGATAAGGAAAATATCCAGAAGGCTAGAAATCATCATCACATCATATAATCGAAAATTCCATTTGCACCGCAGGAAATCGAAATAATCTAAAATCTTACAGAGTTTCGAATGGCAGATTTATGGACAAAGTGACAGTTTCAGTGAATATGTTTAAATATTATGTCCCTTTTATTCTACCGTAGAAAGAAACCATTTGTAATATCTGGCACTAAATCATTGATGTGAGGTGGCGGTTGTCTGCTAGTTTCATTAAAATCATACTACCCTTGACATTCCATTGGATGCCTTCCAAGTTCCAACTGCAAGTTGCTAACTTTCGAGGTCTGATTTCTGAAGTATGAAATCGTATTTCATTTTGTGAAGTGGGCGGAAATTATGGGCGGGACGCACTCGCAATGCGGTTCATAGGACCTTGAAATGCACGAAATATTCCCGGAAAATATACCGCAGAATATTCCGGAATATGTAGCTAGTCCGAAGGATGTTCATAATCAGGGGAAGTTTCTGGAATAATGTTCCGAATTTGGGGAACTTTCCGAAACATATTCCTAGGTGGAAAGTTCCGGAATATGTTCCTTGTCTTAGAAATGTTAAGTTCAAGAATTTGGAACATTCTCGGAACCATTGCACCATTATTATGGAACCACACTATATCGTCCGGGGACCGAGCAAGAATTTCTTCCGGGGAACATTCCAGGAACCAGCGCTGTTACATAGTATTGTCAGTTCGCGAATTGCGTCTGCCGTCGCCGGCTGCGCGTTATCGAACGTATTCCAATTTCCAAATTTAATTTCCTACAGCATAAAAATGCACTTTTAATATGTGAAAGTTACGGTTATTATGCAACGTTAGTATGGATGGAAAGTTTTATGATTGGTAAGTAGATTTTAATAATGTTACAGATGTTACGATTTAAGTGCTCTGCATTTTGTAAAACTTTTTTTATTCAAAGCGCTTTCATGTTAAAGTTTAGTCCTGTCCAAGAACCAAGAAATCTATTTTAATTTTAATGCTTCCTAGATCATAATATTATTATTAACTTAACATGTCTCGACCAAACATGTACCTACCTAATTGTATGTTAGTGAATTCGCTATCGAAAAAGCTATAATATGAATTCGCTATCGAAAAAGCTATAATAATGGCATTTTCCTACTGAAATAGAACTAAAAACACAGTATACAAAGTATTTGCTAATTTTAAAAGATTAACGACGCGTATCTGTTAAGGTAAACTAATAACTAATCCCACCAAAAACATTTCTTGTAAAATGTAGCTGAGATGACGACGGTTTACCCTGTGAAAAAGATATATGAGTAATGAGATCTCATGTTGAGCCGGCCTAACTCTACCGACCCTAACTTCAACAAATTCTACTGTATAATACCAGTAAATATGTATGGCTTCGCCGTTTCGCTACCGTCGTGGAGGTGATGCGAATATTTAGTTTCTGATTTGAAGTTAGTAACGCTCTGGGTAAACGCTTAGATCGGGCCTTGAACAAACATTAAAAAATCGGCCAAGTGCGAGTCGGACTCGCGCACGAAGGGTTCCGTACCGTTATAGAGCAAAAATAGGCCGAGAAAATCACGTTTGTTGTATGGCAGCCCCCTTAAATATTAATATTATTTTATTTTTAGTATTTGTTGTTATAGCGGCAACATATATATGTCGCAGTCATCTGGTTTAATCTGCGATTCGATTGAATGACTAGCGCATTCATTGAATGACGCTATTCAATCGAATGACTCGGTCGAACGTCGATTGAACGATCGTCCCTCAACGTTCAACTAGTTAGCGATTTGTAGCATAGCGTTTTGAAGATAGCGGACATGAAATCAGTCAGGTAATTGAACGTATTTCATTTTCTTCTTACCACGGCGCTACTAGTCACTAAAACAAATATGGCGTCAAACAGCTCGCACAGCTGATAGCACTGTGTTGATATTTTATCGATTACATTTACATTAAGTGCTATATTTGTAATAACTATTAAAATAATATGAAAGCGTGGATTTATCTATTTTTTATTATTAGTAATTCAATTGAATGGTGTCATTCAATGAATGCGCTAGTCATTCGATCGAATCGCAGATTAAACCAGATGACTGCGACATATACACAATCTGTGAAAATTTCAGAAGTCTAGCTATAGCGGTTCTTGAGATACAGCCTGGCGACAGATAGACAGACAGACGGACAGACAACGAAGTCTTAGTAATAGGGTCCCGTTTTTACCCTTTGGGTACGGAACCCTAAAAAAATCATCCAACGTCCGATCTTTCTGACCCTCGTGAAATACGAACAAAGTATACTTACCACCTTGTAGCTGGTCAAAATTCTAACGATTTCAAAATGCTGTGAATCCAAATTACGGAATTGCCTAATATCTTGAACATCCATCATCCCAATAGCGATTTCAATTCTTGCTTGTTTTGATAGGAATCGCCAGTTTATAAGGTTTGTTTGGGTAACGGCGCGGCAGTCGGCACGGAATATGGAAATTACACTTTCTGGGTCACAGAACTCCGTCTGAAGTCTGATTGCATTGCGGCCTAGCTTATAGCTAATAGGAGCATTTTCTACTTCAATTGGTGTGGTTTTGTAGCATTTCTATTTCTTTTTATGGCTTTTTTTTTTTTGCTAAGTTAATTCGATGCCCTAATTGAGGTAGTTTAGATACTTCCATGTTGATTCAGTCTAATAAATGGTCAAAAGCTGCGCTAAGTTTGATAGAGTAAGGCGTCAACAATTTTTAGACAAAACGGGATCAATTTGTCGCCATTATGGCAAAGAACTGTGCTAGAGAGTCTTGGAGCGGACCATGTAGAAAAGCGTATTAATATTGACCCATCTTAACCTGCCGCTCACTTGCGCAAGAAAATATCGTTGTCATGTTTATACCCAGTTATTGATAAGAATACATTATTATATAACAAGTAAGGGTAACATCGAAAACTAGAGATAAATAGTAATCTCTAAGTTCTCCGCTTCTTCATGAAATAGATGAAGATTTATTCCAGCCATTCTCAAAGTGTGCTCCGCAAAGGCCTTGTAGAGGTTTCCGAGCGATACAATAATTTGTTTTCTGTGATGCCATCAGACACCAGCATAGAGCAATTCATTCAAAGATAAAAACATCCTTTTTCGGGGAGTTCGTCAAAAATGCCACCTTTTAAGAACGGTTCCGCGAGCAAAAAAGTTTGACAACCGCTGATTTATTCTATTTAAAGAGACCTAGAACAAAACAAGTCATTCCCTCATAAATATATAGGATGGTTTCTATGAAGTTATTTATTATCCAGGCCCGTTCGCCGTTGTTTGCTTTTCATTTTCCCTTGCATGACTATTTAATTGATAGCAGGGCAGAGCCCTAGGGCGTGTTACTTTGTATCTATTATCTAGCACGCAACCTGAACCTAACGCAATAAATAGGTAATATTATACGGGGCTTACTTGCGCCAGTAGGTTGCTGGTAAGTTTAATCCTTTGCCCTTTCCTTTCATGCGAGGAATGAGGAAGATGACATGTTTAACTAACGCTAAATGTACTTATGTAACGATTTATTTAAACAGCGGCGCGGTCGCGCTGTCATGTTATGTAGATGCTTATAATAATATTATGATTTATGACACAGATTACTTGGCACAGTATAGCAATATAATATCCCTACAGTAACGAAACGCCTTTGATGTCGCACGATGCCGCCACCGGTGTAAGTACCAAGCAGATATGCCAGGGTTGCCACTTGCCACGAAACGGGAAATAAAATAAAAATAAAATATTGTGCTTGTAATTAATCAGCGTGTTATATTTACATATTATGTCGTACTGCCAGATATTTACGTGAAACTTTATTTTTAGATGATTTGAGTTCTTTACTAGATGATGCGCGCAACTCCGTTGTGCCAAAACTCGTTAATCACACGGGAACCGTACATTTTTCCAGGACAAAAAGTATCCTTTGTCTTTTCCCGGGACTCAAAGTATCTCCATGCCAAATTTCAGCAAAATCTGTCCAGCGGTTTGGGCGTGAAGAGGTAACAGACAGACAGACAGACAGACAATAAATACTTTCGCATTTATAATATTAGTAATTACTAATTAGTGTGGATTTAAAAATTTTATTAAAAATTAAATAATGAAGACGCATTCGGATATATAAAATATCCAACAATAATTAATTATCATATTATAACAATTGGTAGGTACGGTAGGCCACACGTCAGGTGTAACAGAAGCACTTCAAAACTCGCTCTTATTACGTGCGCGGTAAGGGCGGTCCAAAGGTCAAAATGTTACACTTGATGTGTGGCCCTGTGTACCTAGCTAGGTAACTAGGTACTAATTAGTATGTAACACAGGGTATTTGACAGTTTTTTTTATTTTTATTCTATAAATTGTTTCTCTCCTTGTTACACTTCTTACAACGTAAACAATAAAACAGAGATGCAAATTGCAAATAAATGCCACCAAGGCCAACACAATTTAGTGTGAACTGTGAGTCGATATTATATTTTATGACAATTAAATCCTTTTTGTTTTTTGAATCAGATTTACATATTATTCTGTACACTGAACACTTGTTATATCCCATTGTTTATAAAATAAGATGTTACAGGCTATCGTTTTACAACACAAAACACAAAACGCGCCAACGTCACACCTGCGCGCGAAGTCGTTCAAACCCGCGGAGTTTGGCGGACTGGGCCCGCGCCGCCCGCTTCCCCGCGGGTACCCCTCCGTTGCTCTGCGCAAGTACATTCGTTTCACTACTGTAGGGATATTATATTGCTATACTGTGTTACTTGGTAAATAGAACTACTACCATGGTGATTATTATTCTCTTTGGTTACTACGCGCTACGTAAGTAACGTAACTTGTGATCTCGCGATGTAGCCGCCAAACCGCACGTTCATCAGGTCTTTTTCAGGTCTTAGGTCTTTTTAAAGTACCTAATGAAGGTTGGGCCAATCCACCAATTTCTCCAGGTTCGGTAAGACTATATTTTCTGTGATTACCTGTGACTAAGTCTAAGGTATGGCAAGCCAACGATGCAGAAAGCAATATCACGTATCGCCAACTTTATATACATAGTTAGGTAGGTCTTGTATAATAAATACTAGATAGGTTCATGTAGATATTGGTCTAAAATAAAAATATAACCAAAATAACAATTGTAACCAGTTACCACACAAAGCTCGACCATCATGGAAAAGGTAATGATGCAACTATTTCGATTTTCGAGCAAACATTGTCTCAATAGATCAATGCTTAGTAAAAGCGTCGTTATGTTGCCGTTTGTGAATAATAAATTATTTATTTATTTATTTAGCCTCATTTATTCCTTAATTAATTATTACAATTTACATGATAATATTATAACAAATTATAAATTACACTATTTTTTTGTTTAAATACATTTTCTAATTATTTTTAATAACAATTTAAATCTTAAATATTTTACTAACAAAAAAATAATTTTAACATTTCATTTACCAGAAATATTATCATATTTTAATTAAATTTATTAAACAGTTACGGTCTTAGGTACCACAAAAGATTTAAACACCTGTTGAACAGTTGATTAGAAAAAAATTCAGTACAAAATGGAGTCAAAACAACTGTTCAACAGATGTTTAAATCTTTTGTGGTAAGACCGCTAGATTTTTAGTTGTTAAGGACCTCTCTACGAGTATAGGCCTCCTCCATACTTTGCCATGTATCTCTATCATTTGCCTTAGTCATCCAGTATTTTCCGGCTATTTTTATTATATCGTCCATCCATCTTGTTCTTGGTCTTCCTTTCTTTCGTTTGTATTGTGGTCCTGTCCAGTTAGTTTTCCACTTTAGTTTTTGACAATGTTCTAAAGCATCAATAACATTTGTTTTTTCTCTAATATCTGAGTTTCTTTTTCTGTCCTTTCTTTTTATATTTAAAATACTGCGTTCCATGGCTCTTTGGCAAATTTGTATTTTATTTTTCATAGAGTTATTATATATCCAGGTTTGACTCCCGTACGAGAGACATGGAAGTAAGCAGGAGTCTAGTATTTTCTTCTTTAGAGATATAGGCAGATTGTCGAGACTTAGAGAAAGATATTTGTTTTCCTAGATAGACATATTCTTGTACATATTCCAGAGGGGTGTTAACTCTTATCGGCAAAAATGTAGAGTTGGTCATAATTTTAGTTTTAATAGTATTTAGCTGTTTGCTGACTTACCATGTGCAATTCGCCAATCATTTTCTCCAGTTGGACAGCAGATTCTGCGAAGATGATAATGTCGTCTGCAAACCTCAAATTGCTCAGATACTCTCCTTTTATATTTATACCCTTTTTTGCCCACTTCAGTTTTTTCATTATATTTTCCAGGACACTGATAAATATTCCAGGCGAGAGGGGGTCACCTTGACGAGCTCCTCTGCAGATTTTTATCTGGGAGCTTTTTGTTTCCATTTTTACTCGGGATGTGCTTTTGCTATAAATGTCTTTTATAAGGTCCACAGTTTCTGTTGGGATGTCACATTCATATAGAGCTGTCCACATGCTATTATGGGATATTGAATCGAATGCTTTTGCGTACCTAATCTATAAAAGCCAGGTAGAGTGGACGCTGGTGTTCTTCGTATTTCTCAATTATTTGGTCTAATACGTGAATATGATCAGTTGTTGAGAAGTTTTTCTAAGAATAATAAATTATAACGAACTTATAATAATATGATTTGATGTGAAATCAATTTATATAAGCACTAGTGACTAGATGGACCCGGTGAACTTCATATCACTTTCTCTCACTTCATTCTTCTTCATTCACTCTAAGGGGACAAAAGAGGGGTCAGATTTTGTATCAAACTTTTTTCTTTAACACGAAAACTACTGATCCGATTTGCAATACGGTTTTCGCAGATATGTTTGTCTTCTTCCAACTCAACATCTGGTGTATAACCCCCCCCCCCCCCCCTCTAAGGGGACCAAAAAGGGGGTAAGATTTTGTATCAACTGATGAAGTAGAAATACTTTAAATGGCAAAACAACGTTTGCCGGGTCAACTAGTTTCAAAATGAAGTTGGAAAGCCTTCTTAGGATGCCTTCTCTGATGACTATGTCTTTGTCTGAAAAAATGTTTGACTTTGGCTGAAAAAACATGAATTTCTTATACTCTTGACTTCTAATTTTAGTGCTGCGAAGGCCTCTCCCAATGTCCTCAAGGTGTAGAAACACCTTTAACATACTTCATTTCACATTCTGTTCACTCCACATTGGCAAAATTACGGATGCATTTTTTCCTTGCCATAAACATAAAGACCACTGAACACAGTAGCTAATAATTATTTAAATAGCACTAAACAAAAACATTACGACGTTCAATGAGGCATGGAGAAAGCATTAAGTTATTAGCAACACGTGCCTCTGTAATAATTATTAACACCAGCGAGTTTTTTGCGAGCAAACAGCGATTGTGTATACTTCGTATGTAAATTGTTGTTTCACGCCTAATTTCTTTAATGTTAAAGTGTTTTTGCATACGGTTGTTACTTATTTCCTAGTAGGAGCAGAACTGTCGCAGACTTGATAATGCCACAATAGAATTAATGCAAAGAAATAGAAGCATATGACAGATTTCTTTTGTTACTGTCTATTCTTCCGTTGAAGGAAATCCTTTCTGTAGAGGCTTTTCTAAGGGCGCTTTTCCTGTCACACGTGTTGTCGCCCGCGTGCGGATCTGGTCCGCATGCGGATGACAACATGCAGGAAAAACGTCTGAGATGATAGGATGCTGGTAACTTTCATGCGGATCAGACCAGAAAAACGTGCAGGAGATGTCAAAACACATTGCCACAAGGTTGGAGAGAGAAGGAAATGTGTCTCTTGTCTAGGTGCTTCAGAAACTTCCTATATATAGACAGTAGGTTTTAAATTTACACATAATTTTATCGTCTGGTAGTCTTCATCAACACGATATCGTCATTAGCCCATTGTCCGCCATTGTTCTGTCTGGCGGAAGTCCAGCGAAGCGCGGACGGCGGAACGTTTCCGTCCTCTGTTTACACCTTTATCGCTGTACATCTTGTAATTAGATTTTGTTGATTGGATTTAGTAAACTTTAACTAGTCATTTGTCAATAAATCATGCCTTTTATTTCATAAATTATAAGACCGAAGAGAAATCTAAGGAACCTAGACGTGCGCAACTGAGCCCAGTAGATAAAGCTAACGTTTCACGTGATAGAAAACCGTGTACCTACTTCAGCTTCGAACAAAACTCTTTGAGCAAAGAGTAGATATACAATAAAGAGTAGTTATAGCATGATTCGATAACAAATGGCGATTATAAATTAATTGACTTTGATCCAATCCTCTGCGTACAGTGTACATATAGTATTTGAATTCGTCGAAACTTGTTACATACACCCATATTAAATTCAACTAAACTGTCATTTGGTAACTTTACAGGTAACTTTTAGGTAACTAACTAACCAGCTATTAAATCACCTAAAATTAACGCGTGAAGCACTCTGATATACAAAGCCTAAAAGACCGCTGGTAAAACTAAAAGGAGTCTCCTGATGTGGAGATTCCTAAATGGCAAACCATGACAAAATACCTTTGCTTATAATTCAAGAGACTGATAGCAAATTAAACCAGAGAAAGACTTAGGTTACTATACTATTTACCTGTCGCATAAAAGAGGTCATATTTAGGAGGGGCAGTCGACAGGATCATAGCTAAACGACTTTATTGATGATGGCGGAATATTACAGTAACGCCACCGTCACGGTAATATACTACAGTAATTAGCATGACAAACGACCGTCGCGTGAGAGATGATGATGAATCACGTCGCAATTAAACGCTGGACATGTTATTAGCATAGCGAGAGGTTTTTAACCCCGATTAAGTATGTACGGTACCCACTATCGAAATTGGTTCCACTTGGCGTTGAAAACGATTAAAACGCTAAAAATAGGAGGCATTTTCAGCGTTTTGATCGTTTTTAACGCCAGGTGGAACGCGGGGTAAGTGTGTGTTCCAATCACTGATCTCTATGTAACAAGTACGCGTACTTGTATAATAGAGATCAGTGGTTCCAATTTTGATGTCTACAAAATTGAGATAAATTATTTGTTACAAGCAGACCAAAGAGTCAGACTTTTGAGTCAAAACTCCGTGTCATTTTCCCTGAATCATAAAAGTTTTAACGTTAAGGTCTAAAACTTTCATAATTTAAAATATGCTTTGATAATTGCAAAGACTGGGTCAAACTCATTACATAAAGGAGAAGATTTTATCTCTACAATTTATACAGTCACACGCTGTGCCTTTGTTTCAACTAGACGTACCTATATTATTTAGTAATTTTTAAGTATTAATATATTGTAATTATTATACACATTTTCACTGGATATTCTTTTTGGAATAAACAATGGACACTATTTAATATTTCTCATCATCGATATTTCTCAGCAATGACTAAAGCTAAGAAATTAAGGCCGGTATAAATAGTCAGTACTTAAGATGCGACCCGCTCTCAAGGCGCGGTTCGGCTCTGTGATTGGTACAAATTTTGACAGCCAACCAATCACAGAGCCTGAACCGTGTCTTGAGACCGAGATGCATCTTGAGTGACTATTTATACCGGCCTAAGGTACATTGTCAGTTTTCGTCATGTCTTTGTCTTTGAATTACCTTTATTAATTTTTTAATTTAACGCGGCGTCACCTTGAGTTGTAGAAATTCAAAATACTCTGCCTGCCACGACTCCGGGCATAACACGTCGCTCGGTCGGAAGATCTTTCTTTGTGGCGGCCAAGCATATTCATTATTCCCACATTATAAATCTGGGTCTTGGGTCTCTGGCTGTCCAACCACACGTACACAGATCTACGGGTGTTTTTTTTCCTCAACAACATCTAACGTGATGTTTCAGCGCTACCTCGGCCTCCCCGTGATGCTACGAGCGGGAGAGTACTCCCCCAACAACCCGCTGGTCCGGGGCGAGCGGACACCGGGCGACGCGCTGCGCGGCCTCGGAGAATACGAGCGGCGACGCCACACGCTGCGGAGGGCGCAGCAGCGGCAGTACCGGGAGATGCTGGACCAGGTGAGTGGTGCAGCTGAAGAATAGTGGCGTTGCGTTGTTGGTACGGAAGGTCAAGCCACAATTCTAAGTTACGCCGGACGACGATATATACGCTGCGGAGGGCGCAGCAGCTGCAGTACCGGAAGCGGGAAGATGCTGGATCAGGTGAGTGGTGGAGCTGTGGTTAGTGGCGTTGCGTTGTTGGAACGGAAGGTCAAACCACAATACTGAGTTACGCCGGGCGACGCGGAATACCGAGAGATGCTGGACCAGGTGAGTCCAGGAAAATGTGCTACATCTGCTGCATTGCGGCTACAAAACAATACAGGAGTCAAATATATATAAGTCCCTTATCCATCTCCATGATTTAATCCATGTTGCTGAGGATAGAATGACCTCTGTCTGAGATGTCCTCTCCAGGAGGTCTACAACGAAACCGTTGTGAGACTCAAACCATCGAATCAGAATGCCGCGTCCTACTCTAACAACGTCATATCGCGTTTGTTAGGCCGGCGCCACACATAGCACAAACATTTGAACACATATTTGAACACTTGTTTGTACACATGTGTAGCACGGGACTTTGAGACTTTGTTCACAGCTTTGTACAAACATTTGCACTTTGCCCTTCGATGTCGGTTTTTTGGCGCACATCAAAGAGCTCAAAGATCTCAAAGATCTATGTTCAAATGTTTGCTTACCTGCTACACATATGCGCAAAGTTCACTTGACACTTCTGTGTAGTCCATAGATAATACAATATATACATGTAGTCTGTGGTTGATAGAAGTAATAAGTATTATTTGGAGTTTTGCCGGGAATGTAAAAGAGTGATGTTGTGTTTTTGTATAATTATTTTCCTAAAATTGTGTTAGTTGGGTTTTATTGTGTAATATTGGTACGGCCCGGCCGCACCTGCGTCTATCGTCCGAAGCTTCGTGCTATGAGATGATACTATTGGACGATATACGCAGATCGTCCAATAGAATCGGTTTTAGCGCGAAGCACTACGCTTATATGCGGCCGCGGCAGTAGAGTATTAACCAATATTCCTTATCGTGCACAAGTGTAGGAAAGTGATGCAATATCCAGAAACGTGCTGTTTTGTGTTCTCTCTAAAACTCCATCAAAACAGTAAAGCGTCTACCACTTTACTGAATCGACTGACTTGATTCTTTGATACAGTCAAAGAATCAAGTCAGTGACTTTTTAGGGTTCCGTAGCCAAAATGGCAAAAAAGGAACCCTTATAGATTCGTCATGTCTGTCTGTCTGTCTGTCCGTCTGTCTGTCCGTCCGTCCGTATGTCACAGCCACTTTTCTCCGAAACTATTAAATATTATAAACAGAAACATATATTATAAACAGAAACGTGCTATTTTGTGTTCCCTCCAAAACTCCATCAAAAGTTTCAATAAAGCGTCTACCACTTTACTGAATCGACTGACTTGACTTTCTGACTGTAATGACATTTACTTAGACTTTGACTAGACTTTAGACCTGATAATAATATGGAAAACGATGCTGAAAATTATTGTAATAAAAAATATTGTTTTCCTGCCATATATTATGCTCGACACTGGCCATGGCTAAAGCCGAAGTGCCATAATAAGAAAAAAAAATTCTTGTCTGTGGTCAGTTGTCACGTCAAATCAGTCGTCCGTCTTGTTTGACGTTCTTGCAACAACTGTGAAGTGAAAATGTATGTGAAACTCTGTGAAACATGTCTGGCAGGTTCAACATACAAGTGTTCAAATGTGTGACAAAGTCTGTGTTCAAACATTTGTGCTATGTGTGGCGCCGGTATTAGAGTAGGACGCGGCATTCCGATTCTGATTCTTAGTCTCAAAACGGTTTCTTTGTACGGCCCCAGACTTTATTCCAAGCTAAGGGGTTGAGCATAAAAATTAGTCTTATTACTATTTAGATTTAAAATTGAGGGCTGACAGAGTAACTCGATGTGTAACTAACATCGCTTCGTCGACAACTGAGTGGTCGATAGAACTTTTAAGAATAATATTAAATGTAATTTTTCAGCAAGCGAAAAATAAACAGGAAGCCAAAGAACAAGCTGAGAGGGAGCGTCGGGAACGAGAGGAAAAGGAGCGGCTCGAAGAAGAGAGACAGAGACAGAGAGAGGAGGTAGAGCGGGAAAGACGAGTGGAGTTGGAGCGCGATAGAAGAGTTGTGTTAGAGCAGGACAGAAGAGCGTTTGAGGAGAGAAGATTGGAATTAGAGCGAGAGAGGAGAGTGCAGCGAGAGCGAGACAGAAGTCCGGAGATACGACGCGCTAGTTACACCTATACGGGCCCTACGAACTTGTCATATGTCACGTGAGTGAAATTGCATAAGGTCACTACAATCTTCTTTTGTGTATGGCGAAGCCGAATGTAACAGATTTTGGCAGACTATATCGTGTGTATGTATGTTTCAATACAGCGCCAAAACGACTAATCTGATCTAAGACCGCAATCATATCATTATCGAAATTCGAAGGAGCTATCATAGTTTTCATACAGAACTCTACACTGTTCAGATTATTATATATCTGTGGAATGTTCCATCTAATGATCAATTCAGACAGCAGCGCGACGCGTAGATGCATTTCTAAGGCTTCTACCAAACCTACGCGTCAATAACGCGGGACGCGGGACTGGAGCGTCTGCAACGCGAAACTGGTGTGCACACCTGCGCGTCTACGGTACAAAACCGTAGATTATTGCCGCTCAGCGTCTGCCGTTGCAGACGCTCCCGCTTCACAGTCGCTTTTTCGTGTAGGTTTGGCCAAGGCTTTAGAAATGCATCTACGCGTCGCGTTGCGGTCAGATTTCACCCTAACCCTACTTATCGCAGTAAGGTGGACACGGGCGTGCAGGTGGACGCGGGCAGCGCGCCGCTCTCCGTCGCCGTGCAGACTGACGACCATCTATACACGGTACGTCTTCGGTCTTAAGGCGATATATTGATAATAAATTATAACGCAAGGGGCGGAGCTTATGCTCGTAGGCGACCCCGCGCGGAGAGCTCCCCGCGCAAAAACATCGCGCGCTTGCAGCTAGCGCGACCGTAATTTTCATTTTTATTAGAACAAGGGTCAATGACCTATGGAGTCGCAGTTTTATTAATAATTATTAGTAATTATTTTATATAAGGAATTACAATAATTGTAGAATATGATTGACGTAGTTAATTTATTAGCATACGTATTCTAAGTTTTCTACATAATTGTTTTACTCAGCTCCTAATATCAAATTTTGACCGTTGGAAGAGTGTGTATGGAATTGCAGGCGGTATTTTGGTCTGCGGGGCTAAAATGGTCGCTTTGTTGAATCATGATATGAATCATATTAATATGATTAATTTTTTAAAAAATCGCATAATATGCAAGTCTGTCTGCAATTATTGCATATGAATTATTAATTTCTGTATTTTTGTACTGATTTGACATTTGTCAGTTTGACAGTTTTTACAATTCATTTGCTGAATTGATTGAGAGGAATTGCTAAATGTGATCATTTTAGCCCCGCTGGTCTTGTTATGCCAGGCTGTTGAGTGATGAAGAAAACCATAAAACTCCCTAAGAGGCCGGGTGCCATCGAAATTCTCATACATACGTAATAGCAAAATCATTTTCTCATACGAAAATATTTAACATAAGTATTTGATTTATTTTTCAGCTTAAAATAGTAATTACAGGTTCCTGCACAAAACTTTACTACAAAATATTTAAACACTAAAAAATAGAGCAAAACACCAAAAAATGTAATATAATTAAATCAAAGCGCACGGCCGTGCGCGGCCAAGTTCCAGCAGGCCGCGCGCTCGCCGTGCACTATTTACACGAACCGCTTCGACGCTCTTTTGACCCCCTTGTAGCTCAGTGCCTATTGCCAGTGCAAAGATAAATTTCATCGAAATAGGTTCAGTAGATCTAGAAATATGTCTCTGTAAAAATAGCTAATTTTGGCACTCACTCACTCATTCACTCACTCACTCACTCACTCACTCACTCACTCACTGACCGGTAATCAAAACCTCTAGGCCACTTCCGTTATGAAATTTGGCACACAGGTCGTGTGTTATAATATGTAGATTAACAAAAAATTAGGAAATTTTAGAAATCGGTCAAGCGTGAGTCGGTTCATCTACGAACTTTAGAGGCTACTTCCAAATATCTTAGCGTTATGAAATTTGGCACACATGTCGTGTGTTATATATGTCGCAGTCATCTGGTTCAATCTGTGATTCGATTGAATGACTAGCGTATTCATTGAATGACTGAAGGACAACTAGTCAAGACGCTGACTGTAACGTTTAACGTCTTGACTAAACGTCATCATAGTGAAGGTTTTGGAATTGGTTTAGATTTTATAATGTATAGACGTTATAATTTATTAATGTAAAATGTATAGACGTGATATAATATATATCTAAAAACTAGCTGTTGCCCGCGACTTCGTCCGCGTTAGCATAGTTAGATCACGTCCCAAATATTATTTTTCAAAAATATTCAATATACAGAATTTACTTTCCTACGATTTTATTCAGTAACCCAAATCCTATTAAAGCGAACACCTTCATCATAGAAGCTCTAATCTTTAATAATTTGAGTTCAATCAGTCAAAAATCTAAGAAAATTTCTAAAAACTTTCATCCCCTATTTCATCCCCTTAGGGGTAGAATTTATTAAATTCCTTTCTGAGGGGATGCCTACATCATAGTATCTTTATGCATACACAGTCTCAGCCCGATCGGGAAAGTTTCATACAAACTGTCAACCCCAATTTCACCCTCTTGGGGGTAGAATTTCCAAAGACGCCTAAATATATATCCATTCAATTTTAATTAGTAACCCAAAAATAAAGTTTCATGTTTCTAACTCAAGAAATGACGGACTTTCAACCCCAATTTCACCCCCTTGGGGGTAGAATTTCCAAAAACGCTTAAATACGAATTCATTCGTTTTTATTCAGTAAAAAAATAAAGTTTCATGTTTCTAACTTCAGAAATAACGGACTTTCATACAAACTTTCAACTCCTATTTCACCCCCTTCGGGTTAAAATTTCCTAAATTCCTTCCTTAGTGGGTGTCTACTAATTAACACAACCCTGCTCATCAACTTTCGTGGCTGTAACTTTAACAGTTTTTGCTCTGCGATGATGAATCAGTCAATCAGTCAGTCAGTCAGGACTTGTAATTTTATATGTATAGATTTGAGAAATCAATCAACGACTCGAGATTGAAAATAACAGCATTTTGATTTGATGGTTGTGTTTAATTTTACAATTCTTATGTAAACAGTATTTATTTAATAAGCTATACGGTGTGCATTACACATGACAATATTTTATACCCCCCCCCCCCCTCTCCTCCCACCCTCCTCATCGTATTCTCATTGTATCACTGGTACATAAGAATTTTTATCTATAATTCGTAGATGAGCCGACTCCCGCTTGACCGATTTCTTAAATTTTTTATTATTTTTTTAAATCTACATATACCACACGACCTGTGTGCCATTTTTCATAACGCTAGGATAAGGACAATTGGAAGTGGCATCTTAAGTTTGTAGATGAATCGACTCACGCTTGACCAATTTCTTAAATTTCGCAATTTTTTGTTAATCCACACATAACACTCGACCTGCGGGCCAAATTTCATAACGCTAGGACAATTGGAAGTTTCTTCTATAGTTCGTAGATGAGCCGACTCACGCTTCACCGATTTCTTAAATTTCTTAATTTTTGTTAATCTACTTATAACACACGACCTGTGTGCCAAATTTCATAACGCTAGGACAATTGAAAGTGGCCTTTTAATTTCGTAGATGAACCGACTCAAGCTTGACCAATTTCTTAAATTTCTTAAATTTCTGAATATTTTGGTAATCTAAATATAACACCCGACCTGTGTGCCAAATTTCATAACGCTAGGACAGTTGGAAGTGGCCTAGAGGTTTTGATTACCGGTCAGTGAGTGAGTGAGTGAGTGAATGAGTGAGTGAGTGAGTGAGTCAGTGCCAAAATTAGCTATTTTTACAGGCAGATATCTCAGGATCTACCGAAGCTATATCTATGACATTTGGTATACTGCTTATGTGCCTGTATATAATTACGTAGGTATAATTTTATCTTTACACTCGCAATAGGCACTGAGCTACAAGGGGGTCAAAAGTGCGTCGAAACGGTTCGTGTAAATAGTGCACGGCAAGCGTGCGGCCTGCTGGAACTTGGCCGCGCACGGCCGTGCGCTTTGATATTCACATTTATTGCATTTGCATTAGTAGGAAACAATGTAGCGTAGATTGTATTATGAGAATAATAATTTCTGAGAATAAAAATATGAGAATAAAAATTCTTACGTGTCCGCAACACCTAAAGAAATATTATTATCAAGATCCAAGTCAAATACCGACTCCACTGGTGGTCCCTTGGATATTATGGTGGTGGTTCCTTGGATATTATGTCGGCGTCAGTCGTAGATTTATGTTTTCTACACTACTATTATAAAGAGGAAAGATTTGTTTGTTTGAGTCGAATAGGCTCCGAAACTACTGGACCGATTTGAAAAATTCTTTCACCATTGGAATCCTGCATTATTTCTGCTGAACATAGGCTAATTTTTATTTTGGAAAAATGTAAGGTTCCGTAAGATATTTGGGATTTTCGGACGCAAGGTGTAAAAAATCAACCAGAAAAGTTACTTATTTTGCCTACGCTGCCTAAACTATAAAAGATAGAGGCATAAAATGTTCTAAGTAATTATAGATCTTTTAAATATCTACAAAAAAGTCCGCGACACACTATACCTATCTATGTTGAGTGAGGCACAATAACCATTTTTTTATAAAAAAATCTTGAATTTTTTTTTGGACTATATTTAAACGCGTTTATTTAAATAATGCTATTGACCCTTATCAAAATAAATTATTTCATCACTAAGTACAGTTAATGTAGATAATATTTGGTCTATGAATGATTAAAATTGGACGTTTGGTTTAAATGTTACGGCGAAATTAAAATATTACGATTTCTGCTGCACGTTGCGAATTGGGCGTCAAGGCGCGACGCGCGGGTGTGCGTGCGGTAGGGGAGAGATTTAATTATCAGTGCCACCGACTCGCCCGGAGAGTCCACGTAAATATTACCTCGATCGTGGGAATCGCAGACACAATAGATTTTCAATAGTTATGCGACAGCCGGGTGCTGCTTTATTGATTTGATATAGACTATAGTGCTTCATTATTATAATCCTAATTTCAAAAAAGCTTTAAAAGTTATGACTAAGAAAGTAATATTTTTAGAACTTTTTAAAATACGTTTTGAATGACTGTTATTTTTGATTGCTATTATAATTAATTAATTTCTTTAACTATAAATCTATACATAATATAATAAAACTGTAGAAATGTGAATTCTGTACATTAAAGATATTGAAAAAATAATAAGCAGGGGGTGTTACTACATCGCTATAGAAGCCAAAACTGTGGTTAGTTTTTTGTCTGTCTTTCTGTCTGTATGTTTGTTCCACTATCACACGAAAACTACTGATCCGATTTGAATGCGGTTTTCGGAAATATATTTGTCTTTCTTCCAACTTAACATCTGGTGTATAAAAATTTTCCCCCCCACCCCTCTAAGGGGACGAAAGAGGGGGTTAGATTTTGTATCAAGCTTTTGCTTTAACACGAAAACTACTGATCCGATTTGCATACGGTTTCCGCAGATATATTTGCCTTCTTCCAACTCAACATCTGGTGTATAAACTTTCCCCCCCACCCCTCTAAGGGGACCCAAAGGGGGGTCAGATTTTGTATCAAATTTTTTCTTTAATGGACTTACGTCATATTATTAATTGTATTTTCCAACTTAACATCAGTTTTCACCCCACCCCTCTTAGGGGACAAAAGGGGGGGGGGGTTAGATTTTGTATCAATTACTGATGAAGTAGAAATACTTTAAATGGCAAAACAACGTTTGCCGGGACAGCTAGTATCTTATAAAAGCGATAAAATAAATATCAATATGTGTATGAATATTGAATATATATCTTATATTCACATTCATTGCATTAGTAGAACACAAAGTAACGTAGATTGTAAAATGATAATAATAATAGATAGGTTCTCACGTGTCCGCATGATCTATATAATACTACTATAGAATTATCCAGATCTAAGTCAAGTAGCGACTCCACAGGTCTCTGTTCTTTGGATGTGTGGTCAGTAGTAAATTTATATTTTCCACAAAAATAATAAAATAATCATAATAAAGCCATTTTACAAATAATAAAATATCCTCCCTTATCAATCAATAGAATAGGTAAGAACTTACACACGACGGCACATCAGACTAATATAATTTTTAGCCGCAGTGTATAAGTACCTTGACGTGTCGTCGTTTGTACAATAAAACGAACAGAATATCTGTTCAATTTGTTTGAATAAGGTATGCGGCATCTTATGCCTATTGTAATAGGAGCTGTTTTGCAACAAAAATAATAGTGTAATGTGCCGCGTGGTACTTTGTTTTGGAGCAATTTATTACTTTTGTTGGTCTTCTACTAAAATTGTAACATGTAAAATATGTAAGTTTACTTAATATTTCTAATTGCCTTTTCAACTCTTCATAGCGTTCTTTCTTTTCCAGTTTAGATAATACTGGTGTTTTCTTTTCCCCATGGGCCATGATCAAAAAAAAAAACCATACAACTGAACGTATAACCTCCTCGTTTTTGGAAGTCGGTTAAAATGATAATAAAAAGCCTTCACTCTAATACTAACTACTAATTAGTAATAATGCACTATTTATGATTAACCTAAAATAATTAATTAACTATACACACTCATTAAAAGTATTATTATTTACAACCATAACATACAAATTATCGCGGTAACGCCTGGCTAAAACTGACATAGGTCCATCCTCGATGAAAGCTGTATTAGCACTGAGTCTGCAAGAGAGCGGCTTCGCAATTAAACTTAATTTGTATGACTATAGAGTCGTGATTACGCTGCGGCCAGAAGCTATCGGCTCGCTCGGAAATTTCGACGTAAGCGACAAAACGTAAATGATCTATAATAAAATAACTAGGAGCATTTAAGCAAAACTGCTTTTGTACGAATTTGAGTTGCAAAGTTGTCTATTAATTAGACTAATTTCCAACAATACATCTATTTTCGTTTAAAAGTAATCTTCAAATTTCGTATTTTTAAGAGGTAATTTCGAAAATTAAATGTATCGAGGCAAAATACATTAATCGTGTTTCTGGGTTTCCTCAAACCTAGATAAAGCTATGAAGATATGTATATCTCATTACCAGATTTGTAACATTTCTGAGGGTCCTATAGTATTACGTCAAAAAGGACAGTTTTTACCATTATATCGCCTTAATAATAATATCTATGGACGCCTTACACCACGTCAGTTTGGCTCCGTGGTAAGTACCTGAAGGACTTGTGTTACGGGTACCAGACAACGGAAATATGTTTTAATACTTTTATACTATACGTATATTTAGGATTTTTATTATATCATAGTTCATACACATATTTAATACACATCCATGGCCCAATAACTTTGAAAAACTTTTTGTTCCCGCGGCCACCAACTGAGCCACAGAGGTCGTCTAGTATGTATATTGTATAGTATGTATTCTTTTCACAGCCGAACCGTCAGCTGTGCAATCTACTGACGGAGGCGGAGCGCGAGCTGTCCCCGCACACGGCCGAGCCGCGCGCGGAGCCCTGCGTCTGGCCAACGTGGCGGGAGCGCCGCCGGAGCTGCGGGGACTTCGGTAAATATTATAGAAGTTACTAGCTGACCCGGCAAACGTTGTTTTGCCATATATAGATTATCTCTAGTAAGTATCAATATAAGGCTGCGTTTCCACCAGAGATGTGTTGCGAGAAATGTGTTTTTAAGATCTAATAGAATCGCTGCGCTGAGCGAGATCACATCAAACACATCTCTGCACTGGTGGAAACGCAGCCCAAAAGTAGATAAAAACCTATTCTCAGGCCTAACTAATGTTACACACAAAATTTCATTAAAATCGGTTGAGCCGTTTTGGAGGAGTTCGCGCACCAACACTGTGACACGAGAATTTTATATATTCGATGTGTATGTTGGGTTTACTTTCTATGATTTTTATAAGTTTACGGTTTGGCATTGAAAAATAACGGTTCACACTCTGAAAGTGCCGGCAGAACTGAAAACCAAAAAAAGCAGCACCACGCATTTTTACCGCGTAAAAAATAGAGAGGGATATAAATTCCTCTCCTACGCTGCGCTGGCGGTCTATTCACGAGCGAGTTTCACGTTTTTTACCTATCCAGAAAAGCGTGTTAATAACATTAAACCTTAGTTTAAGTTAAAACGTTAAAAACTTCCAAACGTATCATATATTCTTAACTATCTATGACGCCCGCAACTCCGTTGCACCAAAATTCGTCAATCACGCGGGAACCGTACATTTATCTGGTAAGTATATAAAGTATCCCAGATAAATGTCCATTCCCGGGGCTCAAAGAATCTCCATACTCAGCAAAATTCCCCAACTTCCCCGATTTTGTAGTGCGTCCGAGATGTTTGCACAAGCAAGAACGGATGGTTTCCGGGCACTCATGCGCGAGAAAGCTGATCTCTAATAAATCGCGTAAGAGGAAGTGACAACAGCATCCTGAAGATTGTAGCAGATGATCCGCATGCACCTATATTGAAGAACTATGTGCGGATAATGAATGAATTCGAGAGCAGACCTCCAAGATACATCCGCTCATAGTTCTAATTATTGGGTGCATGATTTAGTTTTAGATTATGTTTTAGTGTTAAATATTTATTTTAAGTTACGTTTTGTTTTTCTAACTAACCCCAATAATGTATTGTATCATGTAATAATTACTAACCAATGGACCATTATAGTAGTCTGCAATAAAGAGATTTGAATTTGAATTTGAAAAATCGGTTCAGCTGTTTGGGCATAAAGAGGTAACAGACACACTTTCACATTTATTATATTAGTATTGATTATTTACAGAGAAGCCGGCGGCTGTGGCGTGTCGCGAGGCGCGCACGGTGCCGCGCTACCAGCCCTCCATACTGGACGGTGACGCCGTGCAACTGCGGAACGAGCTAGCTGAAAAGGTACACTTTTGACCGTTATCAAAACTAGGTTATAGAACACTGATTTCCAACCAGTGGTCCGTAGACCGTAATACGTTCTCGTTATGAGGGAAGGGAAGGGAACTATGAAGGGAACAAAAACTTAAAACGACGACGAGTAATTAATGTAAAACGAGTCACGGACTCCGTGACTATGAACTATGACTCCGTGTTATAGAAAATTGTCTTGATATTTTAGGCGAGTTTTTGGCACTTTTCATCGTGAAATTGTTTGGCATCGAAACAGCGCCCCTAGTGTCATACGATTGTAACTAATTCGAATTATTTAGTAATTTTAAGTCCAATAGAATCGCTGCGCTGAGCGAGGTCACGTCAATGAAGCGATTCTATTGGTTCTCAAAAACACATTCCTCGCAACACATCTCTGGTGGAAACGCAGTCTTAAATAATTGTAAATTATTTAAGACTGCGTTTCTCACACTCTCGACAACCGCTGTCATGGATACTATTCATGTTGAGGCAATATCGGTCGTGGTTTCAGGAGGCGCTGGAGCGGCGGCGGTGGTACGAGCGCGAGCTGCGACACCAGATACAGGAGCAGCAACGGCTGCGGAACCAACGCACCGCCAGGGAACGGTAATACGATACACATGCTCTACACTGTGATTACTGATTACGTATCGGTGTAACATAATTACTAAGTGATATACTTTAGGGCAGAGATTCCCAAACTTATTTTGTCTGCTGCCCACTTTGAGAACAAATAATGTTTTAGCGCTCCCATTGTTTTAATTTAAAATGCATCCCCCATCTCCAAGCCTCTATACAAGGTCCCTATTTTTTTCGGGGTCCCACACCGCCCCCTTCAGACCTTCAGCGCCCACAAGGGGGCGTTATCGCCCACTTTGGGAAAGGCTGCTTTAGGGTGTATACTGTATAAATGTCCCTTTTATAGAGTTCGCTGCGAAAGCGACCGAAATTGTTGTGATTTGTGGCGCCCCAGCCACATGAACTTTTCCATACAGAAGTAAAAAAGTCACTCTTTCAGCGCTGCTACTTTCACAGCGTACTCTATATAGGGGACCCATACATGCCCTAAAGTATTAATAACTTAGTTTTGTTACACCCTGTATAATAGACGTTTGACAGCAGAAGATGCTGTTCTGTCAAAAATTTCGTACAGCATTTTTCAGCTGCTGCATAGTTCCCGCAAGATACGTAATCGTGATGCCAGTCGGTACCAAAGACCTGCCTGTCTTTTTCATTTTTGGCTGTCCCAAAGTTGTGGACGGCTTATACTCACTGTCAATAAGAGCTAGGTGTAACAACTGTATAATAGGTAATAGGTGATATTTTTTACACCTATAGAGTAGAGTAGCGATACAGTCAGTGGCGTAACTATAGGATGGCATGGCTGGCTGGGACCCAAAAGGGGCCCAGCCCAAGAGGCCGTGCTGTCAGAAATTTTTTATACATTGTTTTATTATAAACGTGATGATATTTACTGACAGGGCCCCATCAATTTGCCACGGTACCCGGATCTTATAGTTACGCCACTGGATCTCTTCTGGTTGGTCTTCTTCTTCTTTAAAGATTGCCTCCCATTAAGACCGTGGTCTCGGCCAATCAAATTGGTCAAAAGCACAGTCTCGCAACTGTGTTTGGTGGGTGTAATCAGTCCCTATATTGTATAAAGCTAGGGGATGATGTTGGCTGTTGATGTTCCAGTCTGCTGGAGCAAGCGGAGACGCGGCGACTGGAGGAGCAGCTGCGCGGGCTGAGAGTGGCGCACGAGCGAGAGCGGCAACGACAGCGGGCAGCCACACAACAGGTACGCGACAGAACAATCACAGATCTTAGGTCACCAGCCCATGGACACTCGCAACATTGGAATTGCCTTTTAAGCGAGAATACGCTCTCTTCTTGAAGGTTTGCAGGTCCCAAATGGAATTTGTCAAATTTTTTATTAAATTAAAGCAGTGATCATATTTCAATGTCACTGAGTGCGGCCGATAGGGACTGAATAGTAATTTATGTTGCCAATTTGTCTCGTAGTGTATTCTTCCGTAGATAGAAATGTTTCGGCGGTGAAATGAGGTCATGATGTCAAATATGCAGGAGTTGCCAAATTGTACCTTGCCTCTTAATTAAAAACTAAGGAGCGCCACGTTTGAGGTGTATAAACGTAACTGTTTTTGTCACGTGACAAAAGTGTCTCAAAATGCATAATAATATTATGTATTATTTGAATAGTTTTATTAATTTAGAGATTGGAAAATTTACGTATTAAATATCTATAAATAATTTTCAGATGAAAGAGCACGCCAGCGAATATGATATCAAGCGGAACAAGCTGCAACAAGAAATAGAGGCAGAGGAGCGATCGCTAAAACTAAAACAACCCGATATTCCGCAAGATGCAGACAGAGCGTACAGAGAGAGGCGCCCGTACTCCATGAATATACCAGAAGATACACTCTTCTCACACAACTACGACGTCGAGACCTACTTGAGAAGGAACCTTAACCCGACAAAAGAGAGTCTAATATCGAACGCGTTCGAAAAGGACGATAAGTTGAAGAGTTTGATCGGCGAAAAGATTGGACGCGAGTACTACACACAATATGAAGTTAAAGAGAAGAAAAATGATACAAAGTATGATAAAGTTAACGAGACAGATAGGAGCGCGGAAATACAGGTACCGAAACCGAAACCCAGGCCGAGAGAAACGAGAGACGACGACACGCTCCCAATACCGGTGCTCAGACATTCCCCCAAACGGACCGTCCACAGTGAACCAGATACACAATTGAGTGACGCGATGCAGATCGTTGATGATAAATGGAGAGTGCCGGTGGTACAGAAGAATATCCTGAAGTCCATTCCCAACGAAGGTGGCAAGCCGGTCAGCATACTCACACAACTCGGCTCCATCAGGCGACAGCTGCAAATGGAGCAGTTGAAGCTAGATAAGATGCTCTCCAAAAATAAACAGACGTAGAAAATATTGTAATCTTCCAAAAAACTCACAGACATAAATCAAGATGGATACCGCATGTCGCTCCATTTGTATGAAAACGAGCGTGCCACTTTTTTATAGATACTGTGACGTACCGATGATAAGAAAAGTGCCCATTATCTAGGCCAATGTTTCTATTTGAATTTCTACAGCTCAATACGGCACTTTTAGGCATTTAGGCTTTTTTATATTTCCGATTGAATTGAAGTCCGATTCCGATAGCAGACTAAAGAATAGACTTTTGAAAGACGAGCATTGCTCGTCGTTTGGGAACGCGATATGGCACGCGAAGTAGATAAACTTGCGGTATCTATCATGATATTTATGTCTGTGCAAAAACTCAAAACGCTAAGACAATAGTTACAGTTTACACGGTCGGTATGTCATCAGGTCAGTCCACCAGTCTGATCCAGACTGACGACTGACTGACTATATCACCATAGACATAAATTTACCACCAAGAATGGACAAGACAAATACAGGTTTTAAGCTGTAAAAGTAAATCCTCTCCTAATGAGAAACTATTTTTCTATTTAAAGCTCTAACGATGTCTCGCTTCTCAAGCTAAAGATTTATTAGTACAATAGTCATTAGTCAGTTACCAATTTAATAATTGTTATTTTAATATTATTTATAATAATTGAATTCAGTATTTGTAATTTTAAGTACCTAATTATTATTTTATTGTAATGATAAATTTAAAAAATATAATTTAATTTTAATTTAAATATATAATTCTCAAAAGATTCTTAATTTCAAACGAAGATCTTTATTGTTAGGGATTTTTTTTATTATTTAATTTTGTCAAGTTCTTTTAGTATGTATCAGTGTAGCCAACTTCAACATCATGTTTTCGCAAGGGAGGTGATACAAACAGTTTTGTACAGAAATCGTATTTGATTATCCCTCTCTTGCTGTTGTTATTGTTTATAATCTTCTGTTAAACGTGTTACATGTCGCATTTACAGCAACAATATTTTGAGGATTATTTGTAATGCCAATATAAAAAATTTAAACGATTATATTTCAATGGTCTTAAAGTAGACAGTAATATATTATAATTAATTTAAGCTGAACTCCTTAATAACATTACTTTAGGAGTTACCAAAAATAAATGTCTGTTAAAAATAATTATCTACAGTGTGAGCCCCTATACGAGCAATTTTATTGCGCAATATCATGTATTGCGTAATATTATTGACCGTCTAGGGTTGATATTGAACATTGCGCAATTTAATTCTCAAATAAACTGTTCAATAAAAATGCGTGATATTGCATAATACAATTGATCGTCTAGGGACCGGCTGACAAAATAGTAGTCCTATATTGTAAAAATAATGTTTCCTATTCCTATACTGTTATACGCCTTTTTAGTAGATGTTCCCGTTCTTAGATGCATGCAGTGTTAACAATTTCCTAGAGAGTAGTGCCAAAAAGTTACTTCCCGGTAAAATAACCATTTCCAAAAAATATGTTTCGATCTGTTTACTAAGTATATAAAATGCACTAGTAGTAACTTCGCACAATTCCGTAAGTAGGACTTTTTATAACCCTAATCTACTAACATGTAACCAGTAGAATAAAATAGTAGAATTTTTAGGCAACAACTTAGTTTTATAAGGCCTCTGGAATTACAACTGCTTCAATTACGAACTTTATCTAAATATTGGTCAATTCTAGTAAATAATAAATATTTATTGTATTTTTATATTGAATTGCATAAAGAGTCTCTTTTTGTTTGCTATAAATACAAAGGCGGTATTCACAATCGCCTAATCAGTGACATTTAAGCTTAGTCATCAGTCTGGATTTACATGCATCCGCCCAAACGCGCGGTTCGACCGCTACATAATACAAATAAATAATAAAAAAAATACAAATAAAAAAAAAATACAAATAAATAATTATTCTATTCTATTCTATTCTACACGGTACACCGCGAGATCACAAGCACGTGACGATACATAGGCAATTGTGTATAGGACCTGTTTCACTACTTCCTGACAAGTGCCGAATAGGCTATCCACCAGATTCTCCATAGTACTCGATCTGTCAAGTTAATTAACTTGACAGGTCGAGTACTATGGAGAATCTGTCTATTCGGCACTTTATCAGGATGTGGTGAAACAGGCCCTAACAAAATATTGTTATCTTCTATGAGGATTGAGGATGTTGAAGGCGTTGTCGTATGAGACTCAATAATTTACGTCTGAGTTCTGCCTTCCGCTAAAGCGAAATGCTAACGTCCATATTTTTAATTAATATAGTCGTAAGTATCATAAATATCTGTATAATATTATATTGTTGTATTAATTTATTCAGTTACATATTATGTTTTCGCAATAGGCTACTTGACCTACTTTTTTCTTCATGCTTATCGTTCCTTAATCACTTTTTTTCACCAAAAAAACTAATATTTTAATATTTTAAACAGTAGAAAACTAGAAACCCATAAAAATGTTGATTGAAAAATATGCCTTTTAAATAATTTTATACTTTATTGAACATTTTTATGTGCTAAATGTATGTGTCTAAAAGTGCCCAAAATTAGAAAAGAATTAAATTAGAAATGAGAAATCATTTGTAATGTTGAAAACTTTTAGAGAAAAGTTTTGGCCATTTCATTTCCCAACTACATAAAATATGGAGATAATATATAAAACTGATGTTTTATTTGAATTAATATTCAAGATGATATATTTTACAAGTCTTTCTAGGCTTATTCTTATTATTTATGTACAAATGAACTTATATAGAACGAGCGCGTTAAATAAAAGATATTAAATTACTAGTGTGATCATCAGTCACATCGGAAGTAACTCAAAAGCCTTTCCGTCAATACAAATCTAAAAATATAAAATCATATTTTCAAATCGACATTATTTATCAATCATAAGCTTTTATTTGATGATATAGGTGAAATACAGTTTCCTAGGCCAAGTTTTACTAGAAATATGCATTTGTTCAATGAAATTGAATATAGGTCAAGTACCTAGCCTATTAATTATTGTTTCTAATGTGGTTTGTTCAGATTGTTATGTGGCTAAAAAAGTAATATGTTTGTGTACGAAAGGTTATAAAAATAAGATTTCAAGTGCTATGTGGTGAAACCAAATTTCCCAGAATTTTAGGTGTAGGTATAGGAAAATTTTGTATGTACAAGAACACATTAAAAACGTAATTAACTAATTTGTTGTTTTCTGAGAAATTCAGAATATATTACGAGTACATAATAAATTCGGCCTTGGAGTTTCGTTGAATGCGTTCATTTCAACTCCGAAAGCGATGTATAATAAATTGGCCCTGACGATGTTATGCCTTTGTAATAAGACTGAGTATGCGATGGCAAACCAAGGAAGTGAGATATTATGCTAAGCGTTAATTATTTTTGTAAGCTAATTATATTTTGTACACGCTTTTTAACGATAATGCTAAAGTCTGTGCACTTAAGTTATACTGTTAATTATTTATTATTCTTTACCGAAATAAAATAAATTCATAAATATTTTGTCTTTTCTTCATTAAAACACTAATTAATGTAAAAAAAGGTCGGTACGAAAAGAAAATATTATTGTATCATTTTATAAATCTTTTTAATTTTATAACATTTACAAACTTCTTTTTGCCACCATAAAAACATAAATAAACCTGTTTTCGGAAGAATATCAATCTGAAACATTTTATAATACAAACTAGCTGTCCCGGCAAACGTTGTTTTGCCATTTAAAGTATATTTTCTACATCATCAGTTGATACATATTTTACCCCCTCTTTTGTCCCCTTAGAGGGGGGGGGGGGATATTGTACACCAGAATATGTTAAGTTGGAAAACACAGTTAATCTAAATATATAAAACTCAAAGGTGACTGACTGACATGGTGATTGGCATGCAGGTAGATGTTATGACGTAGGCATCGGCCGCTAGGGGATGAAAATTTGTATATAATAATACTTCTTAACGCGAGCGAAGCCGCGGGCAATAGCTCGTACCTAATATGAAGTAAAGAAAAAAGTTGTATACTATATCTGACCCCTCTTTGGTCCCCAGAGAGGGTTAAGGGGGGAGGGGGGAGGATTTTTATACACCAGATGTTGAGTTGGAAGAAGACAATTAATACATCTGTGAAAACCGTATGCAAACCGAATCAGTAGTTTTCGTGTTAAAGAAAAAGTTTGATACTAAATCTGACCCCCTCTTTTATCCCCTTAGAGGGGTGGGGGGAAAAAATGTATACACCAGATGTTAAGTTGGAAGAAGATAAAAATATCTGCGAAAACCACATTCAAATCGGATCAGTATTTTTCGTGTGATGCTGGAACAAACATACAGACAGACAGAAAGAGTGACAGACAGACAGACAGACAAAAAACTAACCACATTTTTGGCTTCTATAGCGATGTAGTGACAGAGGTGTAATTTCGGGTGTCATTTCATGTCTTCAGAATTTTCATTTCTACTATTATAGTCTTCCTGCCGCACGCGCTTTGGTGACGCCCACTATCGTAATATTTTAATTTCGCCATAATTTCAAAACCAAACGTCCAATTTTAATCATTCAAAGACCAAATATTATCTACATAAACTGTACTTAGTGATAAAATAATTTATTTTGATAAAGATTAATAGCGTGAGTAAAATATATGCGTTTAAATATAGTCCAAAAAAATTTCAGGATTTTTAAATAAAAAAATGGTTATTGTGCCTCACTCGACATAGATAGGTATAGTGTGTCGCGGACTTTTTTGTAGATATTTATAAGGTCTACAATTACTTAGAACATTTCATGGTTCTATCTTTTATAGTTTAGGCAGCGTACGCAAAATAAGTAACTTTTCTAGCTGATTTTTTACACCTTGCGTCCGAAAAACTCAAATATCTTACGGAACCCTACTTTTTTCCAAAATAAAATGTAGCCTATGTTCAGCAGAAATAATGTAAGATTCGAATAGCAAAAGAATTTTTCAAATCGGTCCAGTAGTTTCGGAGCCTATTCGACTCAAACAAACAAACAAACAAACAAACAAACAAACAAACAAAAAATCAAATCTTTCCTCTTTATAATAGTAGTGTAGATAAAGCATTTCAGATCTTTAATCTTTGGTAATATAACTAAATATAAAAAGGGTGGTAAGGAAATATGTAGACAAAAATGTAGAGCAAGTTCCTGCCTTTTGTGGCAAAAAAATTTTGGTAACTAATAGTAATTATAACATTTCAGAAACAAAGACCAAAGTCTAATAAAGTCACCACTTTCTGATAAAGTGCCAAATAATTCACAACTTTATTGACAGATTCTCCATACTCGATCTGTCAAGTTAATTGGTGGATAGCCTATCCGGCACTTATCAGGAAGTGGTGAAACAGGCCCTAAATGTACTATTTTACGAGGGATTTGTAAAAACCTTATATAAAACCAAAATATAAAGTTCCTTACAAACTTACACAATTGACGATACACTTACAGTTTTACAATAAATTTATACAAAAATAATGACTCAAGTATATTTTATACCATCATAGCTTTACAATGTTACATCACATTACAAAAGTTGCATAATTCAAATAAGTAGACGGAAAATATTTAATGATAAAATAACATAGCTTACTATTTTAAATGAATATATTTTATACCAATTCTTATAAAATAATATACAAATCAGGTTTATACGTATCTCCTGAACACACAATATATAAAATGTTTAATAATTAAATTATTTAAATAAAATTATTTCAAATATGGGGTTTTTAGAGTATTGTAACATTGAGTAGATACAACAGCAAATAATGAAAAATTAATAAAATTTAATTTTTACCCCGACTTGAAAATATTGAGCATTTCTTACCCTTAATTTCAATTTATAAAAATCTATTCAAACTTATAAAGATAAACAACAATATACAGAATGCAATTAAACCTTCCGGCCAAATTTTTTTAGGGCTTAGGTAGCATTATTAGGAGAGTCCATCATCCATGTAACCAATAAAATAGGGTGTTAATTTTTTTGCAATAACATAATTATTTATCCCACTTAAAATCGTTGCAGAACGTTCACTTCACGGCGATGGGTTGAGTGGGGGTGACGAGGCGCGTGCGCGGGGGGCACGTTACGTCTCGCGCGGGTCGCGTAGTGTCCATTAATTGTGGCCAACGCCTCCGTGGTCTAGTGGTACAGAGCGCGGCTCTTGACTCGGAGGTCGTGGGTTCGATTCCCGCGTTGGAAACATGTTATTTCCAAGTTTGGTTAGGACAATGCAGGCTGATCACCTGATTGTCTGACAAGTAAGATGATCCATGCGTCGGATGGGCATGTAAAAAGTCGGTCCTGCGCCTGATCTCTCGCCGGTCGTGTCGGTCTGCCGTCCCACTGGGTTATGAGAGTAAAGGAATAGAGAGTGCTCTTGTGTACTGCGCACACACTTGGGCACTATAAAAATACTCCTGCGTAGCTGGCCTGGTTTCAATGAAACCGGCCACCGTCACCGAAACCGGTGTGGGAGCTATTATTATTATTAATTGTGGTGTTTTTTATAATAACTTTCGGAAGCAATTTCTCAACATTTAAGTACCGAGTGATTATAAAATAAAAATACAAGTATTTTTATTTTTAACAAGGATCAATATATCGTGCTGGAAGGTTTAATTGGGCCCTGCATTTACATAATCAACATTTTTTTAATTTTAAAATAAAAAAAACCTAACAAGTATTATCCAGGGTGTTTTAGGAAATCATGTAACGTTGGACCGTTCCGTCCGAGGGGATCTTTTGGGAACATGATCATGTCCCCGACCCATGTGAATGGCAACAGGCGGTTCTCTATGATGAACCTCCATCTTGGATTCTCGTTCATGAGATCCCGGTAGTTGTCCCCGGACACAATCACACCGTCAAACTCTGCAGCACATTGTACAATGTATCTGAAAAAAAAAATTTAGATTTAACATTGCCACTTGAACTTTCGAAAATAATTCAAGACGTGAGTGGAAGAATAAGGTAAGTAACATGAAAAAACTTCCCGTTTTTTTTGCTTTAATGGAGGCTTTAGGGCCGGAAAAACTATTTGAAATAGAAAAACTATGGATGATAATATGTGTAGCCAGATATATTAGCTAGGTTATGAAGTAGATAAGATACAAGTTTTATTAAAATAACTAGGGAAAAAATGAGTTATTGTCCGTACGTTACGAAATGTTACTTGTTCGATTCTTCCACTCACGTCTTCAATTATATTATGGAGGCAAGAAATGTTGTGTTGACACTAGAGACTAGCACATATTTAATAATCGACCAAGTGCGAGTCGGACATTAGAAAAAAAATAGGCCAAAATTTGTGTTTTTTGTATGGGAGGGGCCTCTTAATTTTTTATTTTATATTAATATTATTATTAAATATTAAAGTACACATAAAACTAAGGACTGTGTGAAAAATTCAAGTACAGTACTCCCAAATTAATAATGCGCATGCAAATCTTCGCAAATTGTCGTAATCTATGAATCGTAATAAACGTCCGAATCTATGAATCGTAAGAGCCCCAAAGCTTTTGGATTTTGCACCTTGTTCGAAAGAAATAGAAGTAAATATCATATTAATTGTCTCTGTCTGTCGTCTGTCTGTCGCGACGCTCGGGAAAAACGATCGTTGCCGAACAATGACAAAAATTTCTTATTATCACTTTGGGAGCCTATGTTGGGAGCACTGTTATAGTCTGTACCATAAACCTATAATGCATAGACGAACAAAGAGTGCGAGAGAGAAGAAAATCCTTTATGGAATTATAACAAGATGAAAAGAGAGAGGCAGTTTAATGTGAACTGTAACCACTTTTATTTGACAGGTCGTCACAAGTCGACACGCGTTTTTGTGCCCTTTCAGTATTTGAAATTTATTGTTTAAATCGTTTGTTATTTTTAACAAATACTATTATATATAGCAATGATAACTTGTTCTGTGAGTGATTGCAGTGTAAATCATAGGAATAATCCTGAAAAATATACATTTCACAGGTAATTAATCTTCATGTCCTAATTGCTACGATGTGTTTATTTTTGCTATATTCTGTCTTTAGTTCTGTATTTCAAATAAAATAATATCAATCCTCCCTTTTACTTTCATATTTTGCGTAACTAAAGGTACTATTGTTCTTAAATTACACAATTTTTGAAGAAAAATTTTTCATAAAAATTTTTTACATATACGCTAGTGCTTGAATCAAATTTATCGATATACTTCACAGTATAGCAATATATATCCCTACAGTAGTGAAACGAATGTACTTGCGCAGAGCAACGGAGGGGTATCCGCGGGGAAGCGGGCGGCGCGGGCCAGCGCCGTCAAACTCGCGGAGTTTGTACGAATTTGCGCGCAGGTGTGACGTTGGCGCGTTGTCTACGAAGTACGAATTTTGTGTTGTAAAACGATAACTTATCTTATAAACAATGGGATATAATAAGTGTTCAGTGTACAGAATATGTAAATCTGATTCAAAAAACAAAAAGGATTTAAATTGTCATAAAATATAATATCGACTCACAGTTCACACTAATATTGTGTTGGCCTTGGTGGAATTTATTTGCAATTTGCATTTCTGTTTTATTGTTTACGTTGTAAGAAGTGTAACAAGGAGAGAAACAATATAGAATAAAAATAAAAAAAACTGTCAAATACCCTGTTACATACTAATTATTAGTACCTACCTAGCTAGGTACACAGGGCCACACATCAAGTGTAACATTATGACATTTGGACCGCCCTTACCGCGCAAGTAATAAGAGCTAGTTTTGAAGTGCTTCTGTTACACCTGACGTGTGGCCTACCGTACCTACCAATTGTTATAATATGATTAATTATTGTTGGATATTTTATATATCCGAATGCGTCTTCATTATTTTAATCCTTCGATCGTGGATTCTTGGAAATCTATTGTTATTCTATTGTATCTTGCTCACCGGTGAGCTTGATAGGTTAATAAAATTTTTAAATCCATACTAATTAGTAATTAATTACTAATATTATAAATGCGAAAGTGTGTCTGTCTGTCTGTCTGTCTGTTACCTCTTCACGCCCAAACCGCTGAACCGATTTTGCTGAAATTTGGCATGGAGATACTTTGAGTCCCGGGAAAGGACAAAGGATACTTTTTGTCCTGGAAAAATGTACGGTTCCCGTGCGATTAACGAGTTTTGGCACAACGGAGTTGCGCGCATCATCTAGTAAAGAACTCAAATCATCTAAAAATAAAGTTTCACGTAAATATCTGGCAGTACGACATAATATTATGTAAATATAACACGCTGATTAATTACAAGCACAATATTTTATTTTTATTTTATTTCCCGTTTCGTGGCAAGTGGCAACCCTGGCATATCTGATTGGTACTTACACCGGTGGCGGCATCGTGCGACATCAAAGGCGTTTCGTTACTGTAGGGATATTATATTGCTATACTGTGATATACTTATCGGTATTTAACAATAACATAAAACCAATCTAAAAATGTAATAGGTGTGTAAGAGTATTATGATATGTATTTAATTTAAGAATAAATAAAATACTAAGTGTGTTGTTTACTTTCAACATTATATTTGCATTTCTAATAATGTAAGGGCTGATTTTTCAGATAGCTTTTACCTGAGTAATAAATAAGTAACTTTATAATGTGTATATTATTTACCCTTATAAGAACCTCATGTCATAACATATCCGACGATTGAAAAATCACCCCAAACGACAATGTGTGTCTTAGATACTTTTCAATCGTCACCTTTTTTTCTGCCAAATAAAATATATGGTACCTAATTTGAAATAGAAAATCTGCCAAAGTTGTATATTATTTATTTCTCATAGAAACTCAGGTAAAGTAACTCGAACGCACAATGTATTTTTTGTCCAAAAAATTGGCCATGCCATTTTTATTACTTAATTTTATAGGATTTGTGATTATAAATGCAGGACGAGAGTACCTGACTGCCCAATTCCTATAGAAGAATGCAAATTAGTACTTGAAAAAAATTCTATGATTTCCAGAAAAAAACATAGAAACAGTTATAGCTCAAAAGTTTGATATTCTTTTAAGAATTTATTAATTGGTCTAAATAGTGTCTTAAAAGCCCTACGATAGCGAAAAACATCCAGGCTTTATTTGTTCAAGATAACGTATTTATGACTGACTTTATAAAGGTAACTGGGCATAATCTGACCCGGTTTTCGAAATATTTCCTACAGATATAAAATTACTTGTAGATTATTGAGTCCTAGCCTACATTTCATTCTGTGTGGTTTTATTTTTTTAAACCGTGGGAGAGTTCTAAAATCAACTATGATTCAAAATATGTGCTTAACATCAATTAAGTATTGTAATCAATAAAAACGTATCAATTAAGTATTGTAATCAATAAAATAACAAACGCCTTCTAACAATGTACGGCCAGGGACTAGCATTAGCTGTCTCTTTCGCACGATAGACGAGTTTAGATGTTTTTTTTTTTTTTTTTTTTTTTTTTTTTTTTTTTTTTTTTTTTTTTTTTTTTAGATGACACTATCGTGCCTACAGATATTGATTTTGTTGAATAAAAACTATATTAATTCTACACATTTGTTTTATTTGAAAATACATCAGTCTATCACTGTATTGGTAAGAAGGAATTAGTTTTTATATTTTAGTTGCCCAACAGACTTGTATTGTTAGAGCCAGCAGATGAACACGATGAGTTTAGTTGCTCATAGACCAATTCCTCTGTGTGATTAAGACACCCATTCAATACAATTAGTCGAAAAATGTGTTATCACTAGAGGATATCACATATTTTATTTTCAATTTTTGGGCAGATTCCCATCTTCCACATTGATGCGACATATATTTTCGTAAACTAGGGATGTGTATCTAAACATCCAAACTAATTTTGTTTCTGTAGGCCGTGGGTAAAATTTCCATACTAAGGTGCCCAGTGACCTTTATGTTTTAATTTTTTTAACGTCATGTCTTTTCATATTTGGATTTGAAACTAAGACTGAAATATTCTTTTTATTGATACTTATAACCCAAAAAAAAATGGGATCCAAATGAGGCGGGGCATCGGAGTTATTCAATTTTATATAATTTTGGATAGGGTTGTCACCGCATAGTTCACATAGTTTAATAATATTTGAAGTAGGTTTTTATATGCTCAAAAAAAACAAAGTTCAAATGAGTAAAAAATGTTGGTACAGAAATATTGAATAGAATAGACGTTTCTAATTATTTGGATCTAAATTTTTTTACACGAATTCTTGTACATTTAAGTAGCAATTCTGTAAAATCCAAATAATTAGAAATACGTTCATAATAAATTAAAGAAAAAAAAACATAAATCGTAAGTAAATCTTTAAACACTTATTTAAGAAATATGTAAATCAGGTTAAATTGTGTGTTTTTTTTTATTATTGTCAATCAGAATAATCAAGAAGACAATTAAGTAAATATTTAAAAAGTTATAGCAGTTTTTAATGTTATTGAAAAAAAAATTAAAAGTATTTTTTTATTGTTCATAATAAGAAATTAACACATGTAAATACTAATAAATTACTTACATAACATTTCTGTTCAAGATTTCCAAAAAAAAAGGCATGGCCAATTTTTTGGACAAAAAATATACTGTGGAACGGACTATACTATCGATAGTAAAAGATACATCACTAGCACACGCACACATTGACAGATCGAAAATCGTCACGCATTTTCGGGTTGTCAGGTGGTCTTTACGTCAGTATATTATAAGTCTATGGTCTGTACCTACCTGTTGCTATTATTGATATAGAGCAAAAAAGGCCAAAAAATCACGTTTGTTGTATGGGAGCCCCCCTTAAATATGAATTTTATTTTGTTTTTAGTAGGTATTTGTTGTTATAGCGGCAACGGATTTACACAATCTGTGAAAATTCAACTCTCTAGCTATTACCGTTCTTGAGTTACAGCCTGGTAACATACAGACGGACAGACAACAAAGTCTTAGTAATAGAGTCCCTTTGGGTACGGAACCCTAAAAGTATTATTTTGAATATGACTAAATTACTTAGTCATTTTATCATTGCTATGTTTCATATATCCTCACCCCGTAAAAATGTCATCCACACACTAAAACATCCTTATTACTCTACTAGCTGTTGCCCGCGACTTCGTCCGCGTTAGTATAGTAGATCACGTCCCAAGTATTATTTTTCAAACATATTCAATGTACAGAATTGACTTTCTTACGATTTTATTACAATATGTATAGATTACTTAGTTTGTTCCTACAAAGGATAATTAAGATGCAATACAAACTCCACAATACCTTTTAATTATGAACAAAAGTTTCATGAGGAATAAGGGGGGGGGGGGATTGGGGGGGCGCAGCCCCCCCAAAACAAACGACACTGGAAAACCGTATGTGTAGTTTAGTTTTTAACTTTGTTCTTAAAAAAGATGTATAACGCCGCAACACCGCTTTGTTTGAAGCAAAATTTGGGGAGGTGGGGGGGGGGGGGTTTGGGCGGGCGAAGCTCCCCCCCCCCCAAGAAAAGACCGATGCCAAAGCTCCCAGCATGTTAATCAAACGACACTCGAAATTTGTATAGAAAAGATAGACAAAAGCTCATAGCATGGCAAGGAGTGAAGATAGATACAAAGTGTGAAGGAGAAATTTGGAGGAAATTTTATGGGCTTTCATTACGTACAGGACATTTTTTCTCTACAACGCACCGTTTTAGCGATATGAGCAAAAAACTAAAAATATTGAAACTTGAGCCCCTCACCCCGCCCTAGGTGATATCGTCATAATATATAGCCTATGTGTTGACCCGACCTCTATATAATATTCGTGCAAAATTTGAAGTAAATCCATTCAGTACTTTCTGAGTTTATCCCGGACATACATACAGACAAACAGACAAACAGACACACAGACAAACAGACAAAAATTCTAAAAACTATATTTTTGGCTTCCATATCGATTGTAGATCACGTCCCAAGTATTAATTTTCAAAAATATTCAATGTACAGAATTGACTTTCCTACGATTTTATTATATGTATAGATATCGCTTTTAGGCATCGCGGCTGTGTTGCATCTCATTTCGGTATGACTGACCCCTTAAGCTAGAAACAAATTATCGGACGCATCCATAAGTCACGGCTGATGGATGTGGCTAATCAATGTGCACGGTGCAAAAACATCCGGCCAGCCAGATTCTGTTCGGACGTCCGAACGCTCAAGGTCGCGTCCGCGACTTATGTCAGACAATGTGCACAGTTTAGTATAATATTTTCTATTAATCACATAGAAACAAGCCACGTCCGATAATAATTTGTTTCCAGCTACTGTTTTACTTGGTACAACATTTTTTTTTGAAGGCAGGTCATTGTAGCTCTGATGTCACTGCGATCCTTGAGGATCTATTGTGACTCCTTTGCATTAGAGTGTGGCGGTACCCACATTCGCCTAACATTCATTGCATCGCGCTATCGAAGTTTTCCGAGCACGTCAGTATATATACGACAGCTGAAATGTATCACTTGGGCTCCGGCCTGACCGAGCATAACACCTCGCTCGGTCGGAAGATCTTCCTTTGGGCCTCCACGCTTATATCCCACATTGGTGACCCTCGACAGAACACGGCTCCTTCATCATCATCACTCCCCGCCCCTCCGCACCGCGCCAGCCAGCATCGCCTCATCGGTTACATCGTCCACTAGCCGCAATGTACCGCGGCCTGGGCGACTCCGCATCGGCATCATCGGGCTTTCTCACTACACCGACCGGTCAGCAAGCACATCTCTCCTGGTCAGCACGTAGCATCGGCCCCGCACGGCAGCTTATCTGACTCACTGGATCCCGTGCAGCAGCAGCTTACAGTTCCGACTCACTGGGACTCACTGCAACAGTTCCGACTCACTGGAACTCACTGGCACTGGCGACTCAAGCGACAAGACTTCAAGATTCGACCTCCGGTCTTCGGGGGGGGAGTAGTGATGTGGCGGTACCCACATTCGCCTAACATTCATTGCATCGCGCTATCGAAGTTTTCCGAGCACGTCAGTATATATACGACAGCTGAAATGTATCACTTGGGCTCCGGCCTGACCGAGCATAACACCTCGCTCGGTCGGAAGATCTTCCTTTGGGCCTCCACATCATTATCCCCACAAGAGTATCATCCCCAACCCAATGCTGCCCATAAATTGAACGAAGGAAATTCGTGGCACCAACCCCAACCACATGGTTGGGGTTGGTGCCACGAATTTCCTCTGTGGATGAGTATTCGTAGCGACCATGGTGACTGTTTCTGCTCTGTAGTAGAGTAGGACAGTCAAGGAGAAGTTGCATAGGTGTCTCGTCCTCCTCCTCGCAGAATCTGCAAGTTGTTATGCTACTAACACCTATTCTGTTATTGTGATTGCAGTGCAGTGGCTAGTTAGGCTTCTGGTAAGAATTCTTAATTGATTCCTACCCATGGTGAGCATTAATTTTGTCAGTTTTGGTACAACATACCTGTCGTCATATGATGTGATCATCCGCCCCTGGACCTCCCTGGACGGCGTGTATACCACGTGACCCTGTCTCTCCAGGCTGTCCAACAGCTTACCATCGGTGCTCTTGCCATATTTACATCTGGAATTACCATATTATTTATTACCACACCATCAAAACATTAACGGTCTTACCACAAAAGATCTAAACATCTGTTGAACAGTTGTTTTGACACAATTTTGTACTGAATTTTTCTCTAATCAACTGTTCAACGGGTGTTTAAATCTTTTGTGGTAAGACCCTAAACATTTTTTTATTTAATATTAGACGACGCCCGCAACTCCGTTGCGCCAAAAACCGTCTATCGCGAAGGAATCGTAAATTTTTTCGGGATAAAAAGTATCCTATGTGCTTTCCCGGGACTCGAAGTATCTCAAGGTATACCAAATTTCAGCAAAAATGATTTGGACGTGAAGAGACCTGACAGACAGACACTTTTGGAAGTATGGATTGAGGCTTGTAATTTTGATATTTTTTTTTTATGATTGACTAACAATAACGTTGGAAATTATTAATTTATGGGCCAATTTCTGGTGGGCCACAGGCTTAGTATAGCTGGTATGGACTATGGAATATGGATGCTTACCTAAAGTGTGGCACAAATGCTTTGACAACATGGCCTCTTTGCAAAAAGTAATCTATACAGATTTTGAGGCCTTTGACTGAAAACATTCTGCCTTTTGTGTGTCTAGAATAAGGAAAAAATAAGATATATCACTGTTAATTTTTTAATCACATAATTATATGATATCGAAGTATGACATGAAGAATTTGTTTAAAAGCAAATAATAATGGACCCTATAATTCTTCGGATTAATTAAGTTTATAAAAAAAATTTACAACAAAAAATACTTACTGCATGGCTACATTGCTGCCGTCTATTACAATCATTCTTGGACCAGTTTTGTTATTAGCATCCTTCTCTGGATTGTAAATATTGCTACCTATGCTATTTCTAGAGGCTGGTTTGCCGAGTATGACTTCTTTTATGTAGGCATCTTCTACTTTATCTATGGTTCTGTTTGCTCCATTCTATTGAAAGGAAAATTATAATTTTGTTCGATAATTAATAGTAACTTGATTACTAATTTAAAAACAATAGAATAATTTAAACTTGCCTGCTACTTAGGATCAGCACATTAAAGAGTTTTACAGTATGCCATAAAAGTTAGAATTTATTATACTGACACAAAACATTGTAATTGGCTATAAAATACTTGTCAGGGACAGACATTTGAAATTTTTTACATCTGACAGATACTCTTTACCATGGGTCACCAATTAGTTTTACTCACGGTCCATTTTAAGAATTGAGCAAAGGTTATTTTCACATATTTTAAATATTAATTTCAAAGATATATTTTATGTACATATCAATGAGAAAAGTGTCAATTTTTGTTGCTTGTTTAGAGTGAAATTGATCTAAGCTATTGACATTGAATCCTGCCTGCCTAGCATACACCAACGAGATAGCTCACTCTCGAGATAATTAAAAACTACTCGTCTCATAGTGTCAAAATCTCGACATTATCTCGACAAAACTCTATTTATTTCGATGATAGATCTACGCGAGAAAAAATGTTTGTCATGCTAGGGTCAATAGACATGAAGATACAAACTATCAAACATCGAGAAACATGCGTATGCGTATGCGTAAGCGTATGCTAGGCTGGCAGGAGATGTTCATCAGTAAGTCAAGACCGAAATTTATTTTTAACAACGTTCATCTACGAAAATGCGGGGTCGCAATGTGTAGGCAGTCTATAACATTTTTGATAGTGCTTGTGGCATCTTTACCACCCTCATAGTATAATTAAAAACTTTTATATTTACCTTACGACTATTTGTGCTACCATTCAGACTGAGAGTATTACAACCATTGAATATCTTATTAGCTATAAGCTCCAATAGTTTTCCCCTCTCACTGGAGTTCAACTTAGCAATTCCATTTGCAAATTTTTTAAGTTCATTTTTATTTTTCCTTTTTGTGTTCAATATGGTACAAGTGACATCGGAGTCCCCACTCATAGAGCCCAGAGATGTTAGGCTTCTGTGGTCTTCGGAGTTGTTTATGAGATCTATTACAGTATTCATTTGGGTTTCATTGGTTGTATTGATAGTTTCATTTGTTAGGTCTATAGTTAGGTATGAATCCCTATTTATTTCTTTTGTTAAGTTAATAATATCATCATTGAGGTTGCTAGATAAATTTAAATTAACAGGGGATATGTGTGTGTCCTGTATTGGATTACTTCGGCATGGGAGTGGTGTAGAGTGCATTGGAATGTTCTCCGTACCCCTTTCTACTACATCCTCATCATCAATTACTATTAAACTGGCATCATTTTCTGTAGTAATTTTCGGCATTTCAATTACGGTATCGTTTAACTCCACAATTGTGTTATTTGAAGTTGAGGAACTTGAAATGTCACTCTCGTTCCGTAGTTGGTCAAATAACTTTTTTATTTTCTTTGTCTTATTTTTCCTTTTCTTTCTATTTTTACTTGAACCTAAAGTATGTTTTGATACTGAATTTTCCGTTTTCTGAAAAAGAGGCTCATTGAGATATTAATACTACCATGATAGTATTACTATATGTACTCCCATGATAATAATAATACTTTTTCTTCGAGGTTATTGATAATATTGTCTTGTTTACAAAGAATCAGAATTATTATCATAAAGAATCGATAAAAAATAAGAATAACGCAAGTAAACTTACGAAATTTAACTGCGATTTTGATTTTTTCCCCATATTTTAAAATTTAAAACGAATACAATAAATAAATATTGAAAACAAGCACAAATCTCGACTAGAGGAAGTACAAAATTTTAATTTTAAATCTTCCAAAACAAACAGTCAACACATGCAACGACATGCAAGAATTTTTCAACATGGCGGACAATACAAAAAAAAAACTGCACGTTTTTCTTCTTCTTACAATTTAATATTTTACGTAAGCCTTTACCAGTGTCATAAAAAAGCGAAAAATTATTGCTTAGGGTTCCGACTTCCGTACCCAAAGGGTGAAAACGGGATCCTATTCATGAGACTTCGTTGTCTGTCTGTCCGTCTGTCTGTTGCCAGGCTGTATCTCAAGAATCGCTATAGCTAGACATTTGAAATTTTCACAGATTGTGTATATCTGTTGGCTGTTGCCGCTTTAATAACAAAATATATTAAATACGAAATAATATTATTACTTTATGCTCCATTTAATCTGTGCTCCATACACGTGAGTCGTGGTCATTGAGATATATTATATCGCACCCTCAGAATTATAGTGACCTAATCCAAAAATTTAGGATTTTGACTTATAGTCATAGAAAGGCTTTAAAAAGTCATGCCCGTCGACCTTTATTAAAAGATAGGCCTATTTCTGTGCGAACAGGGCGCAACGTGTATTTCGGTCTCTTTCATCGCGTCCCTTCCCCCGCGTGCGTTAAGTTTGAGAGCGACGTAAGCAGTGAAGTGCCGCGAGTGCTTGATGCAGTTTGCTGCGTGTTTATTAATGTAAAGATCTAACTCGTATTACGTCGAAACAATACCAAAAATAAGGTAAGTGGTTGTACTTATTTTTAATAAAGTGAAAACCTATTGCGTGTTGTGTCTAGTTTATACCGAAAATTATCACATTAACTTTGTCGTATTAGTGTTTGAGTCACTCTCAAACTAAAAAAATACACAATTAGTAGACCCAACAGCTAGTTAGTCTTTATTGTATTGAGTAATATTTAAAATGTGTGTATTTTTTATTAAAATGTCTCTTTTGTAATAAATGCGAATGGCATAGCCCTGACTTTTTGTGAAATAAGTCCATCTTGGTAGTAAGTGTTTGCTATTCGGATGACTTACTACAATACAACACTTACAAATAATTTTTAAATTCTATTTATTTCAAGGTTTTAGGTGCATTCTTCCGAACTAGAAAAAAATGAAGAGGAGGGCAGATTATATTTTAGAAAAAATCTGTGTCAATCGGGTAAGATTACTAAAACTTAAAAGTTAATTGGTCTATGTTAACGTTTACGTACACCTGTTTAAATTGAAATTTTTGTTTGCAGGAAAAACTTGCTGGTAACAATAGACCCTTGATTGTAAAAACATCGGCAAAAAGTGAAGATAAATCCGTTGAAGCTCATAATAATTATTATAGATGATGTATTAGAAAAGTATGATCCTATTATGTGCTAAATTAAATTAAAGGCCATGTTTTGTAAATATAACCCATTTTTATTTTCAGAATGACATCAATAAAGAAAACGTATCATTACTTTCGTATGAAATTACCAATATAGATATTATTTCAAATCCAATGTGCCAAAATTTTTCTGAGGTAAGCTATCATCACTGTGGTTCATTACCATAAGTTATATTATGTATATGTGTAGAATTATATGCAATTGTAATTTTTCAGAGTCCTTCGATAATTCGAAACTCTCCTGGCAAATATCTTCCAAATACTAGTCCAAATAGGACTATTCCATGTGAACCGACTGAGGTAAGTTAGGAAAACAATAATTATATTTAATTGACTAAAATTAATTTTTTGCTATTTATTTCATCTCAAGTAGTAAGAAGCATGCATATAATTTACATTTCAGGTACAAGTGACAAACGAAATCGTATGTTCTTTAGAGATGGAACCGGAAGTTGAAAAGCAACAATCCAAGATATCATCCGATTCGTCATCTTCAAGCATCAGTTGTTCTTCTGGATCCAGTAGATCTTCATCCTCTTCCAGCTCTTCTGATATAGTTAACAGGACAAATCCCGATATCGATAGACCTACTACTTCTAAGATAACGAACGAAAATGCACGCACAGCTAAAAAGTATTACCATGTGTCACTCATAAACTCAAATGAAAGCGATGTGGATCTCAGCGACTCAGACCCAACGTATACTACGCATAGATCTCGCTCTTGACTTAGAAAATCTAAGTCATCACACTCTAGCTCATCATCTTCTACCCATGAGGATAGGTCTGTGTCTGAAACAAAAAAATACCCAAAAAACGTCAAAGAAATCCATCACAATAGAAACAAAATATGGCTAAGATGTTGAGGAATACTGGAAAAGTTTACGTTTCAAGTACTAATAAAAAAACAGTGCCTGCACGATCTGTTAAGGGCCCCTGTAAATGCAAACTAAAATGTCCCGAAAATATTGTGATTGATACCGACAGAAATACACTGTTTCAAAAATATTAGTCTATAGGTAATATTGAATTACAGAGAGCTTACATAAGATCTCTTATGATGGAAATTAAGCCTAGATATAAATACACAAACGCTGATGCCTGATAGACCCCGATTACCTAACAACGCATTTTTTTCACGCTTAGTGACATAAAGATATTAGAACAGCAAAACAGAAAACAGACTCACAAGGTTTCATAACTAAAGACATAAGAGGAAAGCACTGTTGCTGTTCTAATTTAACGATCGCAAGTATCTAGTGTATTCAAGAAGAAGGTTTTGCAAACACGGATCTTTATGTCATTAAGCGTGAAAAAAATGCGTTGTTAGGTAATCGGGGTCTATCAGCGTTTGAATATTTATATCTAGGCTTAATTTCCATCATACAAGATCTTATGTAAGCATTGAAACAGTTTATTTCTGTCGGTATCAATCACATTTTCGGGACATTTTAGTTTGCATTTACAGGGGCCCTTAACAGATCGTGCAGGCACTGTTTTTTAGTAGTACTTGAAACGTAAACTTTTCCAGTATTCCTCAACATCTTAGCCATATTTTGTTTCCATTGTGATGGATTTCTTTGACGTTTTTTGGGTATTTTTTTGTTTCAGACACAGACCTATCCTCATGGGTAGAAGATGATGAGCTAGAGTGTGATGACTTAGATTTTCTAAGTCAAGAGCGAGATCTATGCGTAGTATACGTTGGGTCTGAGTCGCTGAGATCCACATCGCTTTCATTTGAGTTTATGGGTGACCATGGTAATACTTTTTAGCTGTGCGTGCATTTTCGTTCGTTATCTTAGAAGTAAGAGCTGGAAGAGGATGAAGATCTACTAGATCCAGAAGAACAACTGGTGCTAGAAGATGACGAATCGGATGATATCTTGGATTAGGCAAAGTGGCTCAGAAGGCTGACTAAAACCAAAAGTAGGTGTTTCTAAAATAGGCATTTACAGTGTAACAATTTCATTTTTACTTTTAGTTTATTGTATAATAAATATTTTAATTAAAAATTATTAATAAACAAGAATTTTATCTTTTAAATAGTATAGAACTTACAACATGATTCCCCTAACTGTTAATAAAATTAAGGTCTATAGAGACTATTTAATAATTGAAACGATATTTTGAATAATTGTTCAGAATAAGAAAGACCTAATAAAGAATTGGTCTTTTTAAAAATATATAGATTTAGACCAATAAAGACCTAAAAAGCCACACTTTTACATAAAGTTAAATAATTAAATAATATAAAATTAATTGGACCTATTTTTCTTTATAATGTGTAGATCAATAACCAAATTATGATATGCAACTTTTAAAACCGATCTCTTAGAGTAAAATTTCTAGATAACATCCATTTTATACAAAGTGTCGTGACATACGAAACTTTCTTGTCTGATTCCCAAAAATTTGGTTTTTTGGATTAGGTCACTATAATTCTGAGGGTGCGATATACTAGGAGTCCGCCTTATATTTTGACAGCTGATAATGTTACTCTTTCTAACTAACGATGTAGTAATTTGGGTGAAAGAGAAAGCTCATATCGGTGTGTAAACGTCAAAAGCCTGTAATGTTATGTCCCACATACGGCCGTTCCCAATATTTGATCTATCTCTTACTTGAGATAGGAATAGCTCACATTAGACATTAGCTCCATATATTTTATGTCAATTCTATGTCAGCTGCGATCGGTTGTATGTCAAACTAGAGATAGATTGAATATAGGGAACGGCCATTAGTAGAACATAACAAAGGAGTAGGTCTGCATATTTCATGTTTAAAAAGTGGTAATAAAAGTGTTTAGTGAAAGTTCAGTGCAATATATTATTGCATTTTGTGGTTCCGCTATATAATAAACCATAAAAACGGCCAAGGAATGCCTCAAACACGTGGATTTAACATAACATACGTAAGTTTTCAACAACGTTGTTTGGGCTTATCAATCGGTATTTTTGTAAGCTAAAAAAGAAAATTTATAAGTATAATAATCCATTAATCATGCTATATAAGGCATTAGTGATAAAAATGTCACATCAAGTAATAATTTGGCTATAAATATTGCATAGTTTTTTACGTGTATTTTAGGGATGCGCCTTACTTGAACTATAGTTTATCGATAAAAGTAATGTCATGGATTAAAAGATTTTTTTTTCAGGTTGAAAATGCTTCAAAATAGACGACAAACAGATATATATTTTAGACGCAAGTTTCATGCAAGTTTTTAATCTTGTCTTGATCTTGACTTGACGACCGACTTGACTTCTTGACTGTATTGACTTTTACTTAGACTTTGACTAGACTAAATGACCTGACGATATTACATGAAAACGATGCTGAAAATTATTATAGGAGGAATACGGTTTTCCCGCCATATTCCTTACCTTTTTACCTTGTCTGTGGCACAACATACACATCATATAACCTCATTGATACACATACTTTGTGTCAAGTTGCCAAAAACGAAGAGAAAGAAAGAATAGTATCACAGACTAGTATTATTAAACGAAATGTCAAAAGATTATGAAAATGTGATGAAAATCTCCGCTAGGAGTAAATCTGTTCTGTGATGAAAATTGAAGATGAAAGGGCACAATGTGGACATAGCTAATGGTAGAGTTGTCAGCAGTTATCAGCATACTCATCAGTGAAAGCAGCAGTGGCAGAATAATTATATAAAATTATTAAAATGGTTTCATTTGAAACCTCAACCAGGCCTGTCTCACTCCGCGCGTAGGTATCGAAAATATACCTACGCGCGGCTGCCCTTGCGCAGGGTATAATTCAGTGGGGCTGCGCGAGCGAGCAGCGACGGACATACTTTTTAAGTTTTGACCTGTTTTTATTAAAATGGAAAATAAAAAGAAACACCCTAAAAAGTATGGTGCTGTATTCAATTGTTTAAAAACTGATTGCGATACAAATTTATCTTTTTAGGGTTCCGTAGCCAAAATGGCAAAAAAGGAACCCTTATAGATTCGTCATGTCTGTCTGTCTGTCTGTCTGTCTGTCTGTCTGTCTGTCTGTAAAATATTAAAAATTTTAGGGGTCCCCAATCCCCATAGGTACAACTGAAACAAAAAAAAAAATTTTCATCTAACCTATGCGTGTGGAGTATCTATGGATAGGTCTCCAAAAATCATATTGAGGTTTCTCAAATCATTTTTTTCTAACCTGAATAGTTTGCGAGAGAGACTCTTCCAAAGTGGAAAAATGTGTGCCCCCCCCCCCCCCTCTAATTTCTAAAGTAGAGGCATGATAATTCTAAAAAATATATATGATGTAGATTACTATAAAAACTACCAACGAAAATTGGTTTGAACGAGATCTAGCCAGTAGTTTTTTTATACGTCATAAATAGTAAACCTTAATCTAAATTTCATTAAATCGACTGAAATATAAAAATAAATCAAAAATATTATAATTTCATAAAAATAAATCTTATTGCTGCTGCGGAACCCTCCATGGGCGAGTCCAACTCGCACTTGGCCGCTTTTTTTGGTTACCTAAGGACGCTGAAAAGTAAGTAATATAATATGACTCATGCAAAGTATTATTTGTACTTTGAATAGGTACCTTTTACTACATTATGTAGGTAATACATTAAACATAAATTTTATTAATATAATACTTATTAAGTATACTAGCTGTCCCGTTGTTTTGCCGTATACGCGATGGACGTTGCCATGGTGACATACTTATTTGGTCACTTCCATAAAATAATATACTTAAATGCCAATAAAGTATTTCGCCCGTATCTTTTTGATTGCTCTGTTGGCACGTCATGGGCACGTCTGTTACGCCATTTTCGTTTTTTTTTTACTTAATTACTCTCATTATACTGAATATAATAAGTATTTAAAGAAAGTTCCATTAATCATCACAAAAAGTTGTTTATGGTTTATAATTAAATGCGCGCAGGTATTTTTTTTGGTACATTCAGCCCTAGCTGCCCTAGCGGCACAATAGTACATTCGAGCGGGCCGCTCAATGTATAGGTTCAGTGTAATATGGATCGTTATCCGTAAGCATAAGAATGAAATTGGCTTTTAATAAATTTTTGTAGGTAAATAAACGAACAGGCGCTGAACTCTGAGTCATTCTAAATGGTACCATATGTTTATAGATTTAAAGAAGACATTTCGTTGGATACATTTTCTAAGATAAACTTCTGTACGGAGTACTATTATTTATTCTGTGCCTCAACCAATTATTTATTCTGTGCCTCAACCGACGTAGCGACAAGGTAATATTTTTCTGACAACTACTCAGCAGCTTCCAACCAATAAATGCCATAAAAGTGAGAGTATGAAAAATAAAGCCATCTGCAATATAACATATTAATTTATTAATTATTTTACTACATATAAAGGCTACTGGGTGCCGAGTGTGAGTTTTTTGTTTGACATTCGATCGTGAACACGTTTGGCGTTTACTAAGATTTTGTTTTGTACAACGCCACCCTAGTGATGCTCACGGGAAGGCACCCAGTAGACTACGGTCACTCGAAACGACAGAGACTCGTATGCGGGCTAGGGCATGGGGCTCAGAGCGTGTCTAGTAGCTTTGCACGGCGGCGGCGGCGGCGTCGAAGTGTTTGTTATCGGGGTCATACTTGTCGCGGAAGGCCTTGTACTCAGCGGGCAGGTTGTCCCGCAGACCCTTGAGGAACACCCGGAACATGTGGCGCTCGCGGTCGTTGCACTCGCGACACCCATCGTTTATAACCTCCATGAAGTGGCCTGAAAGAGAGATTTGAGTCTTATTACGAGCAAAAGAAAGAAGCAAACTTCTAAACTTGAGAGGTGTCAAGGGACACCCGGATGGAACGAAGTTATTTCTTACACAAAAACATACACTTATTACACAAAAAATACAAAAAAGAGAGAGACAGGACAGAGAGAGAAACACGCGCTACCGCACGGCAACTATAGCAAAAAGCACAGACATAGATTATTAATTAATTAATTAATAATAATTAATTAATAATAATAATAATAAATATTTATTTCCTCACCACAAAATTACACATTATTAAAGATTCTACATAAAACACAGGTTTTGTGGGAGACTGGTGCCTAAACTAGGCGTTGCCTGTATTTCAGGACAACAGAGACTCCGGACTATCTGTGTGTGTGTGTGTGTGTGTGTGTGTGTGTGTGTGTGCGTGTGCGTGTGCGTGTGCGTGTGCGTGTGCGTGTGCGTGTGCGTGTGCGTGTGCGTGTGCGTGTGCGTGTGCGTGTGCGTGTGCGTGTGTGTGTGTGTGTGTGATTTAGTCAGGTTTTTCTGTCTCTTCATAATTCAAAGTTTGCAGCCATTCATTTAGTTTAATTCTACAAACTGATTTTGTTACAGGATAAACATTTAATTTGACCTTTGACTGAATTTTCATTGACCTTTTTATAGATGTAGCCTCCAATAAAACTAAAGAATCGATTAGCAAAACAGGTGTGGAAAATATGACTAGATGTGTTGGGATTGATGCGTCTTTTGCACAGGATGGATGGTGGAGTGTAAATAAGGATTGCATGGTGTTTTAGGACTGCTTGGGATATAGATCAAGATAGAATATTATGTTCGTTCGCATGTCCTGCGAACTGCGAAGTACATACGTATGCGGTATCTATCTTGATCTATATAAAGGCCGTCACAGACTTAGCTATAATATTAATATTAATATTAATATACCGTACTAAACACACTGAGACCAGAAATATAATATATTATTATAGCTGAGTGTGTGGTCACGCGAAAATTGTATAGAAAATATATAGTAACATGCCTAGCTATAAATATATTAATATATATTATAGCTAGGTCTGTGACGGCCTTAATAACTGTGGCAAAAAGCGTCGTGCCAACTTTTTGGTCCTTATGAGAATACTAGATAGGAGATACTAGAGCCGTTTTAATTTTTAAATGAAAAAAAGTACTGACAATGGTTAAAATTACGCCATCTTTAACAATAAACGTAACCAGCCAAAATTGTAGATAATTGGAACAAACCTTGTAAGTTATCTACTATATCACGATTCACGGCTAATATATCTGGAGCTACACATAAAATGCATAGTTTTTTTTATTTAAAATCATTTTTCTGGCTCTGAACCCTCCATATATGCAATTTTTTACTGAGTTAAAGTGCTCTTCCACTCACGTCTTCAATTGTATAAACTTACTCTTATAGCCCAGGTTTTGTTTAGTACACGGGCCTTTGTCCAAGAAACAGTTGAGGTTCCCCCGCATTGTGGGGATGTCTTTGATGAGATCTTCCAAGTTGAGAATATCGTCAACGTCGGTGTATGCGGCGGCCAAAGTGCAGGTGGCCAGCAACAAAATTATCTTGACACCTGTAATATGTAATAACTAATAGTGCGATACAAATGAACGGAAATGTAGTTTACCGATCACAGTTTACCGTTTAAAATGATTGCTCTCGCGCTCGGCGCTACGAACGCGAGACCAATCATTTATGTAAGTAATTTACATTTATGAAAATATACTAGAGGACGCCCTAAACTACGCGCCGTTGCGCCAAAATTAGTTTATCGCGCCGGAACCGTACATTTTTCCGGAATAAAATCTATCCTATGAACTTTCCCGGGACTCCAGGTATCTCCATGCCAAATTTCAGCAAAATCGGTTCAGCGGTTTATGGTGACGCCATGTTAAAGTGAAAAACCGTGTTGGATGTGTTTGAGATTGCTTGTTTTCTTTGTGAGGCTGGCCCGGCCTCTCATAGAAAACAAGCAATGGAACAGCAAAAATTGAAAGGGCGTAGCGACAAAATGGTTTTTGTCGCGTAATTTAAAAACCATATAAATACATTTCATAAAAGCTATGGACGAATTAAAGTGTATACTAGAACCAATTTATGTACAAATTTTGGAAGCTTATATCACTCTCCTCTGTTGGCAAAATAGGAATCCCTTTTTTTTAGAGAGGTCTTTTTGATTGATTATTCTGTGTTATAAAAGTTGACCAATCGTGTTATGCTATGGGTAATTCAAAGACAAAGACATGATGAATACTGACAATGAACTTTAATTTCTTAGCTTTAGTCATTGCTGAGAAAAATGGACATCGCTACAGCCAAATTATCAAGGCGTCATCTTAAGCATGAAGAGATAACAGACAGACAGATGGACAGATAGACAGACACACATTTATATTATATAATATTAGTATGGATTATGTTTTATTTCCAAAATTACAAACAAGATGACATAAAAAAATCTAATTTAAAATATTGTATGCCTAGGTTATTTTTAACCGACTTCAAAAAAGGAGGTTATCAGTTCGACGCGTATGTATGTAATATTTCCAGAACTGCCCAGTTTTTGCATATGTTAATCTTAGATAACAGCTTCTGAACAAATGTGCCAAATTTCAAAAGTGTATGTATGTATGTGTGTATGTATGTATGTATGTATGTATGTATGTATGAATGTATGTATGTATGTATGTATGTATGTTTTTATGTTTGTTCACGCATATCTCTGGAACTACAAGTCCGATTTGAGTGATTCTTTTTTTTATTGTACTAGGTATTGTTCAACTTAGGGAATAGTGCAAGTTTCATCAAAATCGGTTCAGTAGTTTTGGAGATAGGAAGTTTTCATTCTCAATTACGTACAATTTTGAAGTCGGTTTTATCTTTTTAAAATAGAGTCATTAATTCAGTAGGTGGGCATACCTTAAGACTTGCAAATAAATTATCTAGCCTTCATAAAAATATCATGAATTTTAAATGTTTAGATACCTACGTGGAATGCCTTATTATCACACTATACCACAGAATATATTAGTAGTACCAAACTATACCTAAAGGTGAGCATTATACAGGGTGTAACAATTTTTTTTAATGAATAAAGGGGGCAAACGAGCAAACGGGTCACCTGATGGAAAGCAACTTCCGTCGCCCATGGACACTCGGAGCATCAGAAGAGCTGCAGGTGCGTTGCCTGAGGAATAGGTCAATAGGGTAATAGAGAAGGGAATAGGGGAGAGAAATAATGGGAGGGTAGGGAAGGCAAAAGGGAAGGGGATTAGGCCTCCGGTAAACACACTCACTCGGCGAAACACAGCGCAAGCGCTGTTTCACGCCGGTTTTCTGTGAGCCCGTGGTATTTATCCGGTCGAGCCGGCCCATTCGTGCCGAAGCAAGGCTCTCCCACGGTGTTTCTTGCCTAGACCAAAACCGAGTTTACAATAAGGGCGAAAATAAAACGTACCCATGTTCCTGGTAATTTAAACATTCAATAAAAAAAGACTTATCCAATCTTAAATGCTTGGATATCTTATCACTACTAAATGTTTGGAAAAAGCATTGCCTTTTATATTTTAGAAATATGGCACTAAACCTAGTGTTAAAGCTATAAATTAAAGTGTAGGTATGATTTATTAATTCTTAACGTAATCGTAATTTTTTTTACTATTTAATTATTATGATTAACCCTTAACTACCTGACCGGAGTCTCTCAGATTCCAGCAGTTCTATTTTTGTTCATATCTTTACAACATAGACTTATCGAGGTCTCTACTCCCTACTATAATATTATAATATTATACCTACCCTAATCTGTGGTCGAGGTCGCACGCGCATTTGGTGCATTTTGGTGAGTAAAAAACTATGTCGTGGAGTCTAAGGGCCTTATCACACTGGCGATTAGCAAGCGATTTGAAAGCGACGCGATTGCGCAGCGTGCACGCCGCGGTTGCGCGACGTGCACGTCGCGACAGCACAGCGTCGTCGCGGCGTGGCATGGACGCCATTTTGTACACTCGTCTAGACGAAAAAAACGCGATACATAAAGGAGCGTCAGTATCCCTGGATAACGCATAACATAAAAATGATGATGAAGAAACGGGACGCTGCTCAAAGACGAGCGCGCAAAACTAAGTTAGATGCTCACATCAATTATTACAAGGAGCTCAAACGAGAAGTGTCCCAGGCTTTAAGTCGCGAGAAAGTAGCCTACTTTACTGAATATATTAATTCAAATATTAACTCACCACGTATTATGTGGAAACACCTTAAAGAAAATATTAACTTACGTAAATGTAAGTCTGATAATGTTATACCTAATAATCTTCTAAACCCTAATCTAATCAATGACTTTTTCCTGGACATTCCTAATAGTAATTCCGTAACCACGTCACCTTTACCGATCATAAATTCCCCTCATTTTGCATCGTCTGCGTTTAGGTTCACCACAGTTAACGATAGTGACGTACTTAAGATTATAAAGGCATTAAAATCTAACGCGATGGGCGCCGACGGCATCAACCTAGACATGCTCTTATTGGCCTGTCGTCTTCCTATATGTCTAAATGTCATTACGCACATCATTAATACTTCAATCACGACGAGTACGTTCCCCGAATTATGGAAGCTAGCTATCATTAAGCCACTTCCAAAAAAGGACATCGTCCGTGAACTAAAAGATCTTCGGCCAATCAGTATTTTGCCGTGCATGTCCAAGGTGCTTGAGAAGGTAGTGTGTAGTCAGATGAGCCTGTATCTTGAGCAGAATAACATATTGCCCAAAATGCAGTCTGGATTTCGAAGACACCACAGCACTTCTACTGCCTTAATCGACGTAGTAGATAATATTCTTACTGGACAGGACTCGGGTGAGGTTACAATTCTGGTCTTGCTAGATTTTTCTCGCGCATTCGACACAATCCATATACCTACGCTCCTTTTAAAATTAAAACAATACGGTTTTGACGAAAGTGCTATCAAATGGTTTTCTAGTTTTCTACTTAACCGCTCGCAAGTAGTTGAGCTAGTTGACGATAATGGGGAGATACTACGTTCAGAAGTACGCGACGTTGATACAGTTGTGCCTCAGGGAAGTGTGGCTGGCCCATCAGCATTTTCCACCTACTCCGCAGACATTACTCTACATATTAAGCATTGCAGATTCCATTTGTATGCCGACGACTTACAAATTTACATAACTTTTAAGGTCCGCGATGCCGACGTGGCCATACGTAGGTTAAATGATGACTTAGAGCGAATTAGGGGGTGGTCCGAAGCTAATGCTTTGATACTAAACCCCGATAAAACTAAGTATATAGTGTTAGGTACAAAGCAACAACTCAAAAAAATGACAGATATTGCGCTTCCGGTACACATAGGAAACAAGTCTATTGAGCGAGTGAGCGAGGTGCGTAACTTGGGCGTACTAATGGACGAACAGCTTAAATTCGAAAAGCACGTAATAAATACAGTAAGCCGCTGCTTCTACCGATTAAAGATTCTATACGGTATCAGAAACTATATCAGCGAAAAACTGCGCAGCACTCTCTGCGAGTCCCTAGTTCTGTCGAACCTAAACTACGCGGATGTAGTCGTGGGTCCCTGCTTGCTCTCGCGGTCTAAAAAACTTATCCAAAAAGTTCAAAATGCATGTGCGAGATTTTGTTGCAACATACCGCCACGGACACACGTTACACCGTACATCAATAATCTACGCTGGCTTAAAATGGACGGGCGCAGGCAGGTACACTTCGCTACTCTCTTGTTTGGGGTAATCAAATTTCAAATTCCATCCTACCTCTTCAATAAATTACAGTGGGCTAGTGAAAATGAGCTGACTGTCACCACTAGAGGCTCGTCCTTCCTGTTGGTCACGCCGCTTCACCGCACATCCGCCTTTAGGGGTAGTTTCAGATATCTCGCCAGCAAAATCTGGAACAATCTTTTACCACCTTTTCGCGCTCTGCGAACAATAAATACCTTTAAGTCACAGTTCAAGGCACATCTACTATGTAAGCAAATTGAAAAATAAGGGAATACATAATAATATATTATTGGCAATGAACTATTGAACTAATCATCAATACAATGACCATTAATAATTATTATAATACTGTACTGCGATGACTTTTAATTAATACTAAAATGACTTTATCCAATATTCAATTTATTTATTTATATTATGTTTATTTTACTGATTATATATTATCTTATACTATGAGACATTACCAATTCTTAATAATGATGAAACCAATTGTTTACAAGATTCGATATTTAATTGAGGTGAATAATATATTATCATCATAATTCATTATAGCTAAGTTTTATGGGATGCTACCATTTATTTAGCAAAAACATTATCTTACCTCTCGTTTTGTAAGCCGAAGCTGGGTGGTGCTTTTGATGGTCTGCCGGATGGTGGTCCTGAGTCATTTATGTACTTATATCTCAGTAACAGTCGCTGTCATCTTGCTTGCTAAAATTATATATACGTATCTATTATCTATTTATTATTCAAATGCTGCACATACAATATTTATTAATAACAATATTATTATTCAATTTCAACTCACTTTACACCTTCCAATTAACTGAAGTCACAAATTCTGTAGTACATAGTGCGCAAGTCATGACTCACTCTCTCTAGTCTATATTTAATCTAGATGACCAAACTTCAAATAAACAAGGAGCAGGAGTAGGTCTGCTCTAAGCAGGCTACCTTAGCAGTGTGTGGCGCGCGCGCCAGCCTTATCTCGCTAGGATCGACGGTCATCGACCGACAGCCCGGCGCCAGCTGCTGTTTTGAGTGATTATAATTAGTACTATAATTATTTATTATGTTTTTTCATTTAGGACGTCAGGTTGCAGTTGTAGCGTGGAAAAAACTCAGGTGTAGGGGTAATATAATAATCATTCGTATAATATTATAGTATCTTGTTTTTTATTATTTATTAATTAAATTATTTTTTAATAATTAATGTAATTTAACCCATATAATAACAATCTATTTTATCTTCCTCCAACCATATTGTATAATATATAATATCATGTGTATATATATTTAATATTATGTATCATAACTCATAAATTGTGTTCTTACTGATCAGTCTGTATCGGCGCCAGTGTACATCTGTCGAGCGATTGACAACTAGCAAGGCCTCACAGAATACCAGGGATTGCGGTGTAGGAAACTATGCCGCGATCATCACCTGAGTGAGGTCCTTTTCGGCGGCATTCGCACTGCACTGCATTGTAAATGTGTTATTATTGTAAACTTAATTTTCATCACTTTGTACTATTAATTACCTTTTTTTTTTTTTTTGCAATAATATTGGTTTTTTGTTTTGTATCTTTTTTGTAATGTGCGTAATGTAATGTAAATGTAATGTGGTGTAGTGTGTATGTGTTGAATAAATGTTTATTATTATTATTATTATTATTATTATTAGATGTATTTCCTCGTCAGAATCCATTTTGCTACTGAGTGTAGAAAACGCGGAAGGCAAGCTGCGTGCACGTCGCGCAATCGCGACGTCATCGAGGCGTGCGCGCTGCGCAATCGCGTCGCTTTCAAATCGCTCGCTAATTGCCAGTGTGATAAGGCATTAAGAGACTCCAGGAAGGTAGTTACGCGACTTTTTCAAGAACCTTTTTTTGTTTTAGTTCAAAATGTCGTCAAATAATGAAAATATTGAGCGTTGGTTGGAGGAAGACCTTTCTTCAAATGAAGAGGAATATTTTGATGAATAATCCAGCGAAAACGAGCCAGATATCGATGATTTTCCATTCGTCGAGTACTGAAACTTGACCAAGAGGCACTTTCAGGAGCTGCAGGAATAACAATTAACAGGATGTAGACTTATGAAACACCTGAAAAGTTGGCAATACGCAAGTATTGCTTTACACGTGACCTGAAGAAGAAACGTAAGACACAATACTTAGGTATGCTTCATAATAAGTAAGAATAAGAAGCATACTTGCCTGGAGTGCTCCTACCAGTCCTACCCGACGTGCTCACTGCTCAATATACCGTGAAAAATTGGAAAGTTCAAGCCTTGCAATTTTATTTAAAAAAATATTTTTGCTAAATACAGTACGTCACATTATATACGTCCACTGTATACTGGATTACCGACTAGTAGGTACTAGCCAGTATGTTTATCTTTAAATTAGTCCAAACAAAGTTTCTAAGTCAAAATTTCTTTCGACTTTTCGACTTTTCCATCCACACTCCCCTTTCTGAGCATTCATTACTAGGCTAGTCGGTAATCCGTATTCCGTACGCTGCCGATACAGTGGAAGTACTGTGAAAAAATATCCGTTTGCAATGTGAGACGTCCGTTGCGTACGATACCGACCTGTGGACGCTTACCTGTATGCGGTACTTATTTTAATATGACTTCGAAATTTTGTACCACCAATTCTTAAAAGTAAGATTACCTACTGCAAGCGTCATAAATATGATAAAATTTACTGTCAATGGCTGCCGTCGACTACCGCGGACACGTGCTGTCGACTGCCGCCGACGCATGCCGCTGACTGCCGTCAACGGTCGACTGCCGCCGACACGAGCCGTTCGTCTGTAAGCGCTCTTAATGAAGAGTTTGACAGATAATGTATGGGGCTTATGTCAAAATTTGAATTAATTACATTTATGATTTAAGTAATTAATTACCCGACTGCCAGGAGGGTTATGTGTTTGGCGCGTATCTTGTATGTTTGTAATATTCTTTATTACCTCGTATCTTCTGAACCGCTAAGCGGATTTTCATATTTGAGGTATCGTTAGATTTGTCTTAATGGCCCAAGTGTTCTTAGATAGGTGACGTGAAGAAAAAACCAAAATGGTGGACGTTTGACGCCATATTGTGAGGTAAAAAAAAATAAAAATTTACCAAGCATATCGAGTGGGGTATCAAAATAAAGGATTTTAAACACTGATTCTAAATATGTATATAACTTGCAGTTTTATTATTAAATCGAATGATAAATCCACACTAATAGTGCAAAGAGGAAAGATTTGATTTTTTGTTTGTTTGGCTCGGAAACTACTGGACCGATTTAAAAAATTCTTTCACCATTGGAATTCTACATTATTTTTGCTGAACATAGGCTGAATTTTATTTTGGAGAAAAATGGGGTTCCGTAAAATATTTGGGTTCTTCGGACGCAAGGTGTAAAAAAAGCGGCCAAGTGCGAGTTGGACTCGCCCATGAAGGGTTCCGCAGCAGCATATTAGGTTTATTTTTATGAAATTAAAAGGTTTTTGATTTATTTTTATATTTCAGTCGATTTAATGAAATTTATATTAAGGTTTACCATTTATGACGTATAAAAAAACTACTGGATAGATCTCGTTCAAACCAATTTTCGTTGGTAGTTTTTATAGTAATCTACATCATGTATATTTTTTAGAATTATCATGCCCCTACTTTAGAAATTAGAGGGGGGGGACACACATTTTACCACTTTGGAAGAGTCTCTCTCGCAAACTATTCAGGTTAGAAAAAAATGATATAAGAAACCTCAATATGATTTTTCAAGACCTATCCATAGATACCCCACACGCATTGGTTAGATGAAAAATTTTTTTTTTGTTTCAGTTGTACCTATGGGGACCCCTAAAATTTTTAATATTTTTTCTATTTTTGCATCAAAATCTTAATGCGGTTCACAGACTACATCTACTTACCAAGTTTCAATAGTATAGCTCTAACAGTTTCGGAGAAAAGTGGCTGTGACATACGGACGGACAGACAGACAGACAGACAGACATGACGAATCTATAAGGGTTCCTTTTTTGCCATTTTGGCTACGGAACCCTAAAAATCAACCAGAAAAGTTACTTATTTTACGTACGCTGCCTAAACTATGAAATATACTGCGTGACTGGTGAGACATGTTCAATACTTGAGGACGTGATATTTGGCTATTATATTAGTTGGAAAAAAATAATATAAAAAAATAATATCAATTGATCACTGAGTAAATGTAGCTTAAAGTTAAATAATTATTTACCCAACGCATGGACACCGCGAGCGGGAGGGGTAGTTGTGTGGTGTTTCTTTGGTAGCGCACGCCTCTGCACCGGCCGCATAGTATGCCTACTTGCCTAGCCGCGTAATTTACTTAGTATCCATGATTCATTATTTTTTGGGAAATTCAAAAAAAAATTAAGAACCTAATTTTATTACATACTAGATGTCCCGTGCGGCTTCGCCCGCGTAAATTAGGAATTTTACGAAAACCGTACATTTTCCCGCAAAAAGTACTGTCCCTTCACGTGGTCTATTCTATATCTGTGAGTTGTGACAAATAATATCAAAAATGCTCTAGTACTTCGTGAGATAAACCCTTTCTAGTTTCTAATAATTTTCCCGGGTTTTTCCACATATTTTTATTCTGATTCTTCGGTCATATATATTTTAGTCTTAGCGTAAGTAATAATAAATTATAGCCTTCCTCGATAAATAAGCTATTTAACACTGAATTTTTTTTTAAATCGGACCAGAAAGTACTTCCTGAGATAAGCGTGTTCGAGCAAACAAACAAACTCTTCAGGTTTTAAATAATATTAGTAGATATAATTTTTTTTAAATCGATTGACAAACTCGAGTCTCGATCTAAAAGACTATGAAACGTATCATGGGACGATACCGTGGGAGAGCCATGCTTCGGCACGAATGGGCCGGCTCGACCGGAGAAATACCACGGGCTCACAGAAAACCGGCGTGAAACAGCGCTTGCGCTGTGTTTCGCCGAGTGGTGAGTTGACCGGAGGTTCGCGTATTGTATATTTTCTTTGCCGGAGGCCCAATCTCCTACCCTTTTCCCTTCCCTACCCTCCTTTATTTCCTTCCCTGCCCTCCCCTATTCCCTTCCCTATCCTCCCCTACCCTATTACGCTATTCCCTCGTAAAAGGCCGGCAACGCACCTGCAGCTCTTCTGATGCTGTGAGTGTCCATGGGCGACGGAAGTTGCTTTTCATCAGGTGACCCGTTTGCTCGTTTGCCTCCTTTTTTCTTAAAAAAAATGGTACTTGGTAGTGATGATGATGATGATGACGAATGTAATTTACATAGTAGAATCTGCTTTCCGATCTTAAATCAACACCGAAACTCTCAAACGTATATCTATGAAGAGTCAGGAGTTCTCTCAGCAGCTCCCGAACCATGGGTGGGTGTTACTGGGTCCAAAATCTTACTCGTTGTTAGCATATACTCGGAATACTTCTCATGAAACCAAAGTCACCACATGTTTCCATATAAATTTTGAGGAGTTCCCTCGATTACCCATGGATTCCTTCATCAGATCACCATTTTTGTGAACATGATATTAAATTGGGATAATGCCCTATATTGGCCCTATACACCAAAAGAAAAATTTTGAAAATCGGTTCACAAACGGCGGAGTAATCGTTGAGCATAAAAAAACGAACATAACACCTCCTCCATTTTGAAAGTTGGTTAAAATTATAGCCTATGTGTTATTCTGATGCATAAGCTATATTGTTGTAAAGTTTCATTAAAATCCGTTCAGTAGTTTTTGCGTGAAAGAGTAACAAACATCCATACATCCATACATCCATACATCTATACATCCAAACTTTCGCCTTTATAATATTAGTAGGATTTATAATGAGAATCGAGTACTGAATACTCTCCTTAAATATCGGTATTGACTCACCAGTCATGCTGTAGAACCATAATATGTTCTAAGTAATTATAGAACTTGTAAATATCTACAAAAAAGTCCGCGACACACTATACCTATCTATGTCGAGTGAGGCACAATACGCACAATAACCATTATTTTATTTAAAAATCTTGAATTTTTTTGGACTATATTTAAACGTGTTTAATTTACTCATTCTTTTAATCCTTATCAAAATAAATTATTATTCCATTACTAAGTACAGTTTATGTAAATAATATTTGGTCTTTGAATGATTAAAATTGGATGTTTGGTTTTGAAATTATGGCGAAATTAAAATATTACGATGGTGGGCGTCACCAAGGCGGGGGTGCGCGTGCGGGAGGAAGCATGGACGGACCTCCGTCCATGCTGATTGTCTACCTAGACAATCAGCTGTGCAGGTAAAAACCCGCCTGCATGGATAAAATATACAATCTATAAAAATAAGAACATTGGCTACATTACTGCAAATTGCAAAATTTGCACGACAGAGGTGCTTCCGCGGTACGCTTACTTCAAACTTCAATGTTTACAGACAGACAGACAGACAGACACAAAACTCTTCTTACTTATTATTTTTGCGTAGGGGGTTAATAATTGGGGAGTGGGGTCGAACTTCGAAGAAGGCCGAAAAAAATCACGTTTGTTGTATGGCAGCCCCCCTTAAATATTAATATTATTTTGTTTTTAGTATATTTTGTTGTTATAGCGGCAACGGATATACACAATCTGTGAAAATTTCAAGTGCCTACCTGTTTCCATTATTGATATCGAGCAAAAAAGGCCGAAAAAATCACGTTTGTTCTATGGCAGCCCTCCTTAAACATTAATATTATTTTGTTTTTAGTATTTGTTGTTATAGCGGCAACAGATATACACAATCTGTGAAAATTTCAGAAGTCTAGCTACAGTGGTTCTTGAGATACAGCCTGGCGACAGACAGACAGAGAGACGGACAGACGCGCGGACAGACGGACAGACAACGAAGTCTTAGTAATAGGGTCCCGTTTTTACCCTTTGGGTACGGAACCCTAAAAATGGTGACCTGATGATGGGATCCATGAGTAATCAAGGGAACTCCTCAAAATTTATAAGGAAATATATTATGGTGATTTTGGGTTTATAAGAAGTATCCTAACTCCTTAAAGCATATGCTACCAAAACGCAAGATTTTTAACTCTTTGGGTACGAACACAGAATATGAATGAATCTTGTAATAATTTAATATTTAATAAATCTATAATTATTATTGTATAGCTAGGCATATTATTTAATAAAAGTTAATAAAGTTAATTAATTATAATAATTATTCTCACCTATTTATAACTTAATTAATTAATTCTTTAATTAATTAACAAACTCAAGATTAGAATAAACTGGAATAAGAAATTCACATATTTCTGTGATTTTATTTTGTATTTAATTTCATATGTTTTTGATAATTTAGTATTTTTCATTAAAATAATCATAAATCATTGAAGTATTTATTTAATTTGCAAAATTCATTTATGTTTATAATGCAAATTATAATTGTAATAAAGCGCATTAGTCATTAGGGGAAACTTGGGACACTAGATCCCTGTGGCACACACGGTACACTCAATTTACGGAAATTCTAACAAAGCAATGCTTATTCATGCTAGCAACTCTTTTAGTCTATGACACGGCCAAACTTTCTTACACAGTCGGATGTGTCAACTATTTAACGTTTCAAAGTGGCAGGTCTTTAAAGATTATATCGCGGCGCAAAGTCATTTTGTTGAGTATTTACAGGCTCTTGTTTATTACAAAAAATTATGTATTTGCAAAAGAAACAGTTCCATTATGTAAGATATTTAATTAGCGATGCGTTTTGATTGAAAAGTAACGTTTATCTAAAGTAGGTATAACGGTCTTACCACAAAAGATTTAAACACCTGTTGAACAGTTGATTAGAGAAAATTCAGTACAAAATGATCTCAAAACAACTGTTCAACAGGTGTTTAAATCTTTTGTGGTAAGACCGGTTTTCTTGCGAAATTATTTCTAACGCCCGCGTAGCACGGCGACCAGTAGAAATGCGAAAGTATAGACAAACTGCGGAGATAAACTTAAGGTGCCGTTCCGATCTTTGTTCGTTCCGAAAAATTCAATTAAAATGCCACTTTATGACAGACTATAGTACATGTCATAAAGTAGGATATTATTTGAATTTTTAGAACTATAGCCTGTCATAAAGTGGCATTTTAAATGAATTTTTCGGAACGAAAAAAGATCGGAACGGCGCCTTAAGTTTATCTCCACAGTTTGTGACTATAGTCTGTCATAAAGTGGCTATTTAATTGAATTTTTTGAAACGAAAAAAGATCGGAACGTCACCTTAAGTTTATCTCCGCTGTTTGTCTATACTTTCGCATTTCTACTGGTCGCCGTGCTACGCGGGGATACTAAAAAGGAGACTTGGTACATTTTTTATGGGAGACTTGATCCGTCTCCCTTAAGGGGATGTTAAAGCTGATTACTATATTAGTTAGTAATAAACTTGTAATCAGGAATAACGTAGACATTTAGGCTATATGGAACAGTGTTAAATAAAACTTTAATTTAATTGCACCATATCACTTTTGTATTTTTTCCTATGGGAGACGTGATCCGACACTGTTACAAAAGTTAAAATTTTAAATCATCTTATTACCGATTATTATGAATGGTTATTTATTACCTTAAGTTTACTTGAAATTTTTTTGGTTATTCTTGGAGAAAAAATAAATCTAACACTTGATAAATAGCCATTTACTTCTATCTAATGACCCATGCGTCCCTGACTATGGAATACATGATCCTCTACTATTTATGTATCTAAACCCTGTCTCCCTTACTGTGGGAGACTTGATCCGCCCTGGATCAAGTTATTTAAATAGGAGGATTATTCCTCCCTTATATACGGGACACTTGGTGTAAACCCCTTGTACCAGTTTAATTTCAACAACTTTTACAAATATAGTTTAATCCTAATGACCGATACACAGATAGTACTTGGTTAGATTATGTATCGTTTAGTCAAAAAACTTTTTATATTTCTTAAGAAATGTACACATGAGATCATAAAATCAAAGTGGGGGATCAACCGTCCCCAGTTTCCCCTACTCATTACACAAGTACCTATTTAAATTTCAATTCTAAGAAATAGTATCTGTAGGAAAAAAGTCATAAAATTTTAAATAAAGTAAGTTAATTCGGTATTTTTTGTAAGCTTATGTAATAATTTATAGCTATGATATTTTATGAATGATAATATTAAAAGCTTTTATTTAACTTGCTCTGTATGTATGTAAATGTATGTTCGGGTGTGGAATTCAATTTTGAGGCAGATATATTTAACCGATTGAGCTGAAATTTTCAATTTTGCATACACGTTTAGTTTGGGTGACAATGTACGATATGGTTACATCATACATGTGACATCACTCTAAATCCAACATGGCCGACTAGCCAAGATGGCGAAAATTAAATAGTTATTTCCTATGCAGTCCTACAATATGGATATTAAATGAAAGGGTTTTTTGAGAGTAACTTGAAAACGAATGTTATATTCTACTACATCCAATATGGCGGCTCATGCAAGATATGGGAATTAATCACTGATCTCTAATAAACAAGTACGCTGGATTGCTGACACAGACCTGCTTTTTGTGCCTATTTGAAGCGGAATCAGCGCCCCTATTATTCGGGTAGAGAACTAAATTTGACGTAACCACAACCAATAACAATAGTTGTCATCACTAGTATTAGTTCCAAATACTCTCACTACTGCTATCAGCACCAATATGGCGGCTTTCAAACGTCATTTTTACGTCAGATTTAGTTCTCTACCCGAATAATAGGGGCGCTGATTCCGCTTCAAATAGGCTCAAAAAATAGCTGTCATTTCAAAGGCTATCGGCAATCCAGATTCCAGCGTACTTGTATAGAGATCAGTGGAATTATAATAATAATATCTACGGACGCTTTTACACCACGTCAGTCTGGCCCTGTGGTAAGTACCTGAAGGACTTGTGTTACAGGTGCCAGACAACGGAAATATATTTTATACTTTTATACTATACATATATTTAAGATTTTTATTATATGATACACATATTTAATACACATCCATGACCCAGGAACTTCGAAAAACTTTTTGTTCCGTCGACGGGATTCGAACCCGCGACCCCCGGCTTGAGCTACCAACGCGCTCACCACTGAGCCACAGAGGTCGTCTGTATTTATTATATTATCTCTTTACTCTTTAGTGACTTCTACATCAATAATTATCTACATTAAATTTCCTATAAGTTACGTCTACACATTTTTACTGTACGATCATTACTTTAGGAAATACAGACTATTAATAGGGTACGCTAGCACTGTTTTGCCATACAAACGTATTCCACAATTACTCCCTGGACAATGCGTCTAGATAAATGATTTTTAGGGTTCCGTAGTCAACAAGGAACCCTTATAGTTTCGGTCTGTTTGTCCGCGGTTTTGCTCAGAGACTATAGGACCTACAAAGCTGTAATTTGGCATGATTATTGAAGTCACCCGAGACCCCAGAGCCGGGAGCTACCTGGCACAGCGGATAGTAAATTGCCATCCGACGTGACAATGCTGTCAGCTTGCTAGGCACTCTGCCAGATGGGGATGATCTGGGGAAGTTTTTCTTTTTATAGTTAAGTTTGTATATATTTATTATTTGTATATTTTAGATTGTATTTTTTAGTATTTAGATTGTTGTTATCTATTATAATTAATATCAGAAAATTAATAAGCTTCCCAATTAACGTACGATGTTAAACAAATACATTTTACATTTATTTACTCAATTAACTACTTTATTTTCAAATCACGCGACAAGCTTTTCTTATCATGCAAATTGTATAATATATTGAGGTTATAACATAATAGTTAAAATTGTTAAAGAGTTTCTTTTTTCTTTTTAGATTATTTAAATAAAAGGTTTTTTCCAAAAAGTTTTATTATATACTAGCTGTCCCGGCAAACGTTGTTTTGCCATTTAAAGTATATTTTATCATCAGTTGATACATGTTTTACCACCTCTTTTGTCCCCTAAGAGGGTGTGGGGGGGAAGGTCAGGTTAAGTTGAAAAACACAGTTAATACCTAATATGAAGTAAGTCCACTAAAGAAAAAAGTTGTTACAAAATCAGACCCCTCTTTAGTCCCCAGAGAGGGTTGAGAGGGGAGGGGGGGGAGGATTTTTATACACCAGATGTTGAGTTGGAAGAAGACAAATATAATATATCTGTGAAAACCATATGCAAATCTGTGAAAACCGTATGCAAATCGGATCAGTAGTTTTCGTGTTAAAGAAAAAAGTTTGATACAAAATCTGACCCCCTCTTTTGTCCCCTTAGAGGGGTGGGGGGAAAAAATTTTATACACCAGATGTTAAGTTGGAAGAAGATGAGAGGCGGATGTGGCCGCAGACCCGGTTCGAAGACGGCGCGGAGGGCGCAGGCGCGCCGATCACCAACGCCAGCTCCCGCCGTAGATATGACTCGGGCGACGGATTGGGGGACCCGCCACCCATTGCACGAGTCTTTCCGGTTACAGAGTGCCCTGTGCCTTGGGCAGCTCTCCCGGAGTAAGCGACAGCAGAATGTCGCGCGGAGAAGCTGCGCTGGAAGCAGATGCCGCTGACTGGGCCGCTGCAGTTTTCGTCTCAGACGGGTCCAGCGGCCCAGCACAAAGCGGAGGAGAAGGCACGGACGGGTTTTAGTGGGTAGAGCTGCGGCCAACTTACCATCCTCTCGGCCGCAGCGAATCCCACTAAAACCCGTCACAAAACAGACAGAAAGAGTGACAGACAGACAGACAGACAAAAAACTAACCACATTTTTGGCTTCTATAGCGATGTAGTGACAAAGGTGTAATTTCGGGTGTCATTTCTGAATATCTTTTAAGTACAAAATTTTCATTTCTACAACAGAATATTGTCTTCCTCCCGCACGCGCTTTGGTGACGCCCACTATCGTAATATTTTAATTTCGCCATAATTTCAAAACCAAACGTCCAATTTTAATCATTCAAAGACCAAATATTATCTACATAAACTGTACTTAGTGATAAAATAATTTATTTTGATAAGGATTAATAGCGTGAGTAAAATATATCCGTTTAAATGTAGTCCAAAAAAAATTCAGGATTTTTAAATAAATAAATGGTTATTGTGCCTCACTCGACATAGATAGGTATAGTGTGTCGCGGACTTTTTTGTAGATATTTATAAGATCTACAATTACTTAGAACATTTTATAGTTCTATCTTTTATAGTTTAGGCAGCGTACGCAAAATAAGCAACTTTTCTAGCAGATTTTTTACACCTTGCGTCCGAAAAACTCAAATATCTTACGGAACCCTACTTTTTTCCAAAATAAAATGTAGCCTATGTTCAGCAGAAATAATGTAAGATTCCAATAGCAAAAGAATTTTTCAAATCGGTCCAGTAGTTTCGGAGCCTATTCGACTCAAACAAACAAACAAACAAACAAACAAACAAACAAAAAATCAAATCTTTCCTCTTTATAATAGTAGTGTAGATTATTATGCAAAATAAGCGGTTCCATTGAAATTTGAAAAATTATAATAATTAAGTTAGTAAAATAAGAGGTAAAAAGGAATAAGAATCATAATATTAAAACTAAAAAAATATATATTTAAAATAAATGTTACTATAAACAATGATGACTTAAAAGAGGAAAATGAAAATATTATACGATATTATCTCGAAAAAAGCTATAAAAACGAGAAACTATTTAAAGCCGTCCCTAGACAAAACCAATATTAAATGCGATAAAATTATAATTTGAAATGAACGCTAGAAACGCTCAATAATCCATTCCACTTGAGTTTGTATCATTGACGCGATTTGTATCATGCGATTGGAACGGCAAAAGCCACGGTCGTAAGCATTATCGACTTATCGTTGTAGGTGCCAAGTGGAACGCACCCAAAATAAAACGATCGCGATGTATTTTACATTGAAAATCTATTTCATTCAATTGATTAAAGAAATAAAACATATTTAATAGTTCTTTATGTTTCTTTGTTATTAAGATGGTAGAAATGAGCAAACGCAATCAAAACTACATAATCAAAATAAAATATAATCAGCTGATCTATTGAAAATCCGCCATCTTGATCTTATCCACACTCTATACTAGGGTGATGCCCTGTATAAGCGTTGTGTTAATTTGTATGGAAGTTACAACAGCGTTATACAGGCCTTATGTCAAAAAAATGATTATTAGTAGAAAAAATCTTACGCAGCCTCTATACACCCTGAGTAACTTTTTATTAGTAAGACCGTATCTCTATAGCGCATTACGTAGCAGTCTCGTAGCGAGATTACGATATTGCTACGAGATTCGTAGCGCGGCGTAGCGGTGCTACGCATGTCGTGTCCTATGCATAAAGTCGAGCGGAATAGAGCAACAATCTCGAGCCGTCAAACGAAACCGAAATTGGTTTACATCTGTGTGTAAAACATGACGTGGGAGAGCCATGCTTCGGCATGAATGAGCCGGCTCGACTGGAGAAATACCACGTCCTCACAGAAAACCGGCGTGAAACAGCGCTTACGCTGTGTTTCGCCGAGTGAGTGAGTTTACCGGAGGCCCAATCCCCTAGCCTATTCCCTTCCCTACCCTCCCCTATTCCCTTCCCTTCCCATCCCTACCCTCCCCTATAATTACCCTATTCCCTCTTAAAAGGCCGGCAACGCACCTGCAGGCTGCAGCTCTTCCGATGCTGTGAGTGTCCATGGGCGACGGAAGTTGTTTTCCATCAGGTGACCCGTTTGCTCGTTTGCCCCCTTATTTCATAAAAAAAATGTGTACGTATACACTTAGACAAGCATGATTGAACATGAACTCATAGGACCTGATCTTTTATTACTCATAGGAGTTGATATTTTATTCCCATTCTTTTTTATACGTAGCCGTTTTACATAGTACTAAGACTTCGATGTGTGTCCGTCCGTCCGTCTGTCTGTCTGACTGTCTGTCTGTCTGTAGGCTGAAATTGAAGAACGGTAATAGCTAGATAGTTGCACACATTATGTTGTATGTATTTCCGCAATAACGATAATTAATACCAAAAATAAAACAACGTTAATATTTAAGGGGGGCTCTCATACAACAAACGCGACATTTTGGCCTTTTTTGCTCGTAATCCGTATTCCGTGATGGCAACAGTTTAAGGCACTTCACAGACATATAGATCATCTATGTCTGTGAGGCACTTGAAATATTCACAAAGCCCTGTATTTCATCAACTATGCAAAATACTAAACATTAATACGACATAATATCAATTCTACACTACTATTATAAAGAGGAAAGATTTGATTTTTTTTTGTTTGTTTGGGACGAATAGGCTCCGAAACTACTGGACCGATTTGAAAAATTCTTTTGCTATTGGAATCCTACATTATTTCTGCTGAACATAGGCTACATCTGATTTTGGAAAAAAGTAGGGTTCCGTAAGATATTTGGGTTTTTCGGACGCAAGGTGTAAAAAATCAGCCAGAAAAGTTACTTATTTTGCGTACGCTGCCTAAACTATAAAAGATAGAACCATAAAATGTTCTAAGTAATTGTAGACCTTACAAATATCTACAAAAAAGTCCGCGACACACTATACCTATCTATGTCGAGTGAGGCAGAATAACCATTTTTTTATTTAAAAATCCTGATTTTTTTTACTTCATTTTAAACGCATATATTTTACTCACGCTATTAATCCTTATCAAAATAAATTATTTTATCACTAAGTACAGTTTATGTAGATAATATTTGGTCTTCGAATGATTAAAATTGGACGTTTGGTTCTGAAATTATGGCAAAATTAAAATATTACGATGGTGGGCGTCACCAAAGCGCGTGCGGGAGGAAGACAATCTGTTGTAGAAATCAAAATTCTGTACATAAATGACATGAAATGACACCCGAAATTACACCTCTGTCACTACATCGCTATAGAAGCCAAAAATGTGGTTAGTTTTTTGTCTGTCTGTCACTCTTTTTGTCTGTATGTCCAGCGTCACACGAAAAGTACTGATCCGATTTGATTGTGGTTTTCGCAGATATATTTATCTTCTTCCAACTTAACTTCAAGTATAAAATTTTTTTGTATCCAAGATTTTGTATCAAACTTTTTTCTTTAACACGAAAACAACTGATCCGATTTGCATACGGTTTTCACAGATATATTTGTCTTCTTCCAACTCAACATCTGGTGTATAAAAATACTCCCCCTCTCCCCCCTCAACCCTCTCTGGGGACCAAAGAGGGGTCAGATTTTGTATACAACTTTTTTCTTTAGTGGACTTACTTCATATTAGTTATTAACTTTACTGTGTTTTCCAACTTAACATCTGGTGTATAATATCCCCCCCCCACCCCTCTTGGGGGACAAAAGAGGGGGTAAAATATGTATCAACTGATGATGTAGAAAATATACTTTAAATGGCAAAACAACTTTGCCGGGACAACTAGTAATTATTAATTAGTAATTACGATGCCTACATGTAATTAATTCACATTAACATAAAAGTCAAGGCAGCGAGTGTCATAAAAACCTACGAATATAAATAACAAGGAAAATATTTATCCATACTAATATTATAAATGCGAAAGTGTGTCTGTCTGTCTGTTACCCCTGCACGCCCAAACTACTGAATCGATTCTGCTGTATGGAAAAGGAAATAGGATACTTTTTATCCTGAAAAAAAAATGGACGGTTCCGGCGTGGTAAACAAATTTTGGACCAACGGAGTTGCGGGCATCAACGAGTAATATTGTAAATGAGAATGTCTGTCTGTCTGTCCGTCCGTCCGTCCGTCCGTCTGTCTGTCTGTCTGTCTGAAACAGGTGTTTGTATATTTGGACTTTGGTTTGGTTTAAAGCACAACGAACATCTAGTTTCGAAATATTATACCAAAGGTTTTTATGAAATGAAACGAGTAGACGGATCGCCTGATGGAGTGATGGAAAGAGATTACACCTAAGCGATTAAGGCGAGGCCAGTTCGAAAAAGACTGATTTTTAAGCTTCCAGACTGAAGAATTATGTGGAATTCTCTTACACCAAAATTGATGTAGACTCAAAAAGGAACAAAGTGACAAAATAACCGAACAGAATATTGAAAAATGGCATGGTAATTCTTTAAAAAAATATTGTATATCACCATAAAAATATACTTCAAATTCGAACATCTCGTAATTTTCAATGACAATAATATATGATTTTTTTACAAAAACGATAGCTTTTTTATAGTTCTAATAAAATAACCGAATAGTTTTTTAATAAATAATTAGGTCATTAAAAAATAAAATGTATAATTTTCTCCTATTTCGCCCTATCAAGGACGCGGCGGGCGTCGTAACTCGTAACCGCCACTGTACAAGGCGCGCTGTTATGAATGTTATTTTAATGTCCTTTACGTCGATATTCGTACTGACAGACATCGACCTGCTAATTTTACGGGAAGCCTTGAATTTCAGCGGCTCGAGCGTGAAGAGGTAACAGACAGATAGACTGACAGACAGACAGGTACGCCGTACGTCCTTGTGCCTCTGCGTTCGCTATTGACAGCGTTTCAAAAATTAAAAAAAAAAATAAAGTGCTATATTATGCGCACATGTCTGCCTCTTGGATTGATGTTTGAATTTATCATGAAAACCAAGAAACTCGATGAAGCAGACGTTCAGGCCTCTGATATTTCAAAGGCAGACCATTTGAATTTTTTTTTCAACCCAACGCTGAAGGAGGAGGCGAGGAAGGAGACATGGATGAAAGCGCCTACATGAACGATCCCCAAGGTTTCTCGGATGCCAGCGACGACGACGATTCCTGAATACAATCGCTTTTTTTCACGTTTCATTACAAAAAGGAAGAGAAAAATAGACCTAAAAATCAGTGAGCAAAATGTCTGCCAAATGTTTTTTCATATCCACGGAGTATAATGAATCCAATGGGCGCAATGAGAACCGTGTGCAAATTACTTAGTAGAGCTTTTTTAGGGTTCCGTACCCAAAGGGTAAAAACGGGACCCTATTACTAAGACTTCGTTGTCTGTCCGTCTGTCCGTCTGTCCGTCTGTCCGTCTGTCTGTCCGTCTGTCCGTCTGTCTGTCTGTCTGTCTGTCTCCAGGCTGTAACTCAAGAACGGTAATAGCTAGAGATTTAATATTTTCACAGATTATGTATATCTGTTGCCGCTATAACAACAAATACTAAAAATAAAATAAAATAAATATTTAAGGGGGGCTCCCATACAACAAATGTGATTTTTTTGGCCTTTTTTGCTCTATATCAAAAATGGCAACAGGTAGGTACTTGAATTTTTCACAAAATCCTTAGTTATATGTGTACTTTAATATTTAATAATAATATTAAAATAAAATAAAAAATAAGGGGGGCTCCCATACAAAAAACACAATGTATGGCCTAATTTTGCTCTATAATGGTACGGAACCCTTCGTGCGCGATTCCGACTCGCACTTGGCCGATTATTTGCTGTCTCCAGGCTGTAACTCAAGGACGGTAATAGCTAGAGATTTGATATTTTCACAGATTATATGTATATCTGTTGCCGCTATACCAACAAATACTAAAAATAAAATAAAATGAATATTTAAGGGGGGCTCCCATACAACAAACGTGATTTTTTTGGCCTTTTTTGCTCTATATCAAAAATGGCAACAGGTAGGTACTTGAATTATTCACAAAATCCTTAGTTATATGTGTACTTTATTATTAAACAATAATATTAAAATAAAATAAAAAAATTAGGGGGGCTCCCATACAAAAAACACAATTTATGGCCTAATTTTGCTCTTTAATGGTACGGAACACTTCGTGCGCGATTCCGACTCGCACTTGGCCGATTATTTTTTAAACATTTTTACAACTCCGCCTCATAATAATGCAGAGCCCTGAATGTCTGCCTCTTCGATTTTCTTCGTTTTCAAGCTGCTTGTGACCATGAACCCCAGAGGCATACATGTGCAAATGATTTAATATCCCCTTTTTTTAAGCAACTTCAATCGGCTGTAACGCGAAAACGCAGCGACGTGGGAACTTAATTGACTGGACCAAATCAATTCGTAATGACGTAAACTGCAATCTACTTTGATGTGAAACGTGTGCAAATCATATACCTAAATGCTCACCAGCACCCTAGCTATATTAGTATGGAAATTTGAAGTACTGATAGATTTGTCAATTCCCAATAATCAATCTTTGCTTATAGTTATACCAGTTAGAACCTTTTCACAGGTTCTTAACAGGATACTCCAGGCACGAATACTCCGGCAGGAATACTTTGGGCATTTCTGTGAATAATTTTGAAATTTTTCTGTTTAGTTGAATTTAAGTGAAAGGTAAGTGTGGATAGTAATGGATACGAAGAAGAACTATGAAAGCTTTCATCGCCGCTATTTGAATCAGAGCAGATGAAAAAACTGTCTTCAAGACTTAAATTAGAGGATGACATACTTAAATCCAAGAGGCTAGATGAAAGTGGTGAATTTTTCGTAATAACCGTACTAAACGAATGAGATGATGATATCGGTGTAGATATAATATTTATATTATCTGGTCAAATATAATTCGCAATAAAAAAATTGCGAAAAAATAGCATTACTTACCTAACTAGAATTATTATTCAGCTACGTAAAGTCACTGGGTCTCTTTTATTTTAATAAAACAAGTTTAATGTTATTAAGGCCTAATTTCCAAATTAAAACTACGAAAATGTTTATTTTTATAAAAAAATTATTTAAAATAGATTATGTAACGTGAGCTCGTAGAAAAAAATAATATTATGTATCTACAAAAAACAAAATGTTCGAGGAAAACTCTTAGAGCTAGTTCAGACCAGTGCAGAAACCGCGCGGTTACTGTGCTTAATCTGCACGGTTCTAGTGTTTAAGCTACGCGATACTAGTGCTTAAATAGTCAATAGAGTGGTTCTCGGGTATAAACTGCGCGATTCTCGTATCCAAATCGCGCGGTTCCCGTGCTTAATCTGCACGGTTCTAATGTTTAAGCTACGCGGTACTAGTGCTTAAATAGCGTGATTCTCGGGTACAAACTGCGCGGTTCTCGTATCCAAACCGCGCGGTTCTCGTGCTTAATCTGCACGGTTCTAGTGTTAAGGCTACGCTGCACTAGTGCTTAATTAATAGTGTCGTTCTCGTGTATAAACTGCGCAGTTCTCGTATCCAAACCGCGTGGTTCCCGTGCTTAAACTGTACGGATCTCGTGTTTAAACTTTAAGCGACCCGGCGCCAGTTCTTAAACTTTGCAGTTTGCGGTACTATCTTTACCTTTGTAACTTTGCGGTTTGCGGTAAATCGCGCGGCTTAAGCACAAGGACCGCAAGGTTTCCGTGCTTAGACCACGTAGTTCCAGTAATTATTATTTAATTACTAGATGTCGCCCGCAACTCCTTTGCGCCAAAATTCGTTTATCGCGCGGGAACCGTACATTTTTCTAAAAAGTATCCTTAGATTTCCGAAAGGAAATCTAAGGATACTTTTTAACTTAAATTATCCCCATACCAAACATCAAAAATGGTTCAGCGGTGTGGTCGTGAATTTATAATAACATGTATAATATTATAGTATGGATATTGTGATTCATTTATTTCTACATAAATATTGGGCTCCACGGCTTCCACCAAAGTTATAGACTGGGACAGAGCCTGATTTTAAGGGCAGAATGTTAGTGCTTTACAAACCTTTTAAGTTTTATAAAGCCTAATGCAATAAAAACTACTTATTAAGTTTATTAATTAATGAAAAAGGAAAAAACTGTCTATTTTATTAGAAATCCTGTTATAAGTGTGGTTAAAAAGCATGACGTCAAATGCGCGGTGTGTCTAAACCGGCCTTAGAATCCTGAATAAACTTGATTTATGAAAAAAATCTTGAATAAATCAAGTTTTTTATCTTAAAAAATATAATATGTAGCTTATAAATACAGAAACAAGTATCACAATCCTATATAAGTGTATTATACTATCTCGTTAATTAGTATTTCACTGCGATCTGTCGGTATAATAAGGTAAAAATTATTATACGTATTATTTTAATTTGAGGAAATGTGAAAGCGTCTTCTAAACAGAAGACGCTTTCACATTGTATATCTATTATCTACACTAATATTATAAATGCGAAAGTATCTCTGTCTGTCTATCTGTCTGTCTGTATCGCTTTCACGCCAAAACTACTGAACCGATTGTAATGAAATTTTGTACACAGATAGTCTAAGCCTGAGAAAGGACATAGGGTACTTTTTAACTGGAAAAAGGGGTTGTAACACCCCCTGTGTTTATGCGTTTTGTTCAAATTAAGTTAGTTCCAAAAATTCATAATAGATGGCGCTGTTTGTCGCCTACATCGCACAAGCGCTAACTCAAACGTGTTTCTATAAGAGGTGATAAGGTTGAAGAACCTTACACTTTTTGATGTTTTTAGAAGAGTTGATGTTCGACCCCAGTTTTTAGCCCCCGACGCAAAAATCGTTATAAATGTGTTATGTTACGTGTCTGTTTGTCTGTAAACATTGAAGTTCGAAGTAAGCGTACGCGTACCGCGGAAGCAACTCTGTCATGGATATTTTGCAATTTGCAGTAATGTTACGTTGAAACGGGAACTACCGCACGCTGAAGTCCACGCGGACGGAGTCGCGGGCAACAGCTAGTATTATATAATAATATAATATTCTTGCTTTCTATAATAATATTATTATAATGTTCTTGATCCGGCTGGCCGCATACACACGTTTTCAGTATTCGGACATTCGAAGGCATGGAATAATAGAAATTAATACACTCACTGACGCATACGTTCGCGTTTTTCGCGTTTACGCGCTCGATGCGTATGATCGAATAAAACTCGCCCTAACCCCTCTGAACGAATTATGCACGTGCGTTTCGAATGCAATCCGGCGCGTTCGCTCGTGAAGAAAAACGAACTTTTGCGCTAGTCTCACGGAATTCCAAATCGAAATTCCACATTCGACTGGCTTCAAACGTTACGTTACGTATGTACGTTTTCCTTATTCGATTTCCTAATTTGTTTTCCGTATTCGGAATTCCGTGCCCAAACGTTCGTTTATTTTCACGCGCGAACGCACCTGTAACGAACGTGCGGAATTTATTCCGTACGCTGAAAAACGAACGTGTGTGGGTGGTATAAGTTAATGTGTTTTCTACTGCAGGGTTTCCCAAACTGTGCGTCGCGACGCCCCGGGGCGTCGCGTCGCGTCGCGACACTGTCCCAGGGGCGTCGCAATCATCCATCAACACTTTGCGTTTCAGAAGCTATGCTCAGAAAAGCAAGCGCATCCTTCCTTCACATTAGCCAGCCTTGCTGTCTTTAATATGTTTCATAAAATATATCTCTTTTAATTTTTATGCTTATATTTTGATTTGATTATTATTTCCTAATAAGAATATAAATGCCTTAATAGTGTTTTATGATAACCTTTGTAGGCTGGTTCTAAAGTTGGAAAGTATTTGGGGGCTGGGTTGAGGGGCGTCGTAAAGAAATGGCCAAAGTCCCAAGGGCGTCACAGTAAAAATAAGTTTGGGAAGCACTGTTCTACTTATTTCATGCATTCGGGCTTCCGAATACGGAAAACTAATTTTGAAATCGCATATCCTGTGTTTGCACTTTGCAGCCAGCGAAATAAAAGGCCCACTAGACAGTATCTAAGACGTCTTGTCGATTATTTATTTAAAACGGTTTTATTATTATAATAATATAGATGTTTGCTGTATACAGATAAATATTATAATTATTTGGTGACTGGTGTTCTGTATTATATTATAAGGTCCTTTTCGTTCTGTCTTTCCGTCCCGTTTTTCTATTGAGAAAATTTTGCATACCGTTATTACTTATTAGTTATTATACTTTGAAGGGTTCTTTTTCTATTTTTTTATTACAGGAATAATGATCAAAATCTTCATTTTATCGAGCTTCTTGGCTCTAACAGTTGCGTATACAGACATTGACGACACTTTGAACATTGAAGCAGTCGTCAAAGATGTGCCCAGATTCCGAGGGAATCTTCTATGCTATGTCGACAAGGGACCTTGGCTTCCGAATACGGAAAACTAATTTTGAAATCGCATATCCTGTGTTTGCACTTTGCAGCCAGCGAAATAAAAGGCCCACTAGACAGTATCTAAGACGTCTTGTCGATTATTTATTTAAAACGGTTTTATTATTATAATAATATAGATGTTTGCTGTATACAGATAAATATTATAATTATTTGGTGACTGGTGTTCTGTATTATATTATAAGGTCCTTTTCGTTCTGTCTTTCCGTCCCGTTTTTCTATTGAGAAAATTTTGCATACCGTTATTACTTATTAGTTATTATACTTTGAAGGGTTCTTTTTCTATTTTTTTATTACAGGAATAATGATCAAAATCTTCATTTTATCGAGCTTCTTGGCTCTAACAGTTGCGTATACAGACATTGACGACACTTTGAACATTGAAGCAGTCGTCAATGATGTGCCCAGATTCCGAGGGAATCTTCTATGCTATGTCGACAAGGGACCTTGCACACCACAAAACTTGGCCTACAAGAGTAAGTTACTCCAGCCCTAGTAGACAAGTGGCAAGCGATTATCGTAAACGCTAACGCTAACGTCACAAAATGTATGCGATTTGACACAAGTCATCGCTTCGCTAGCGAATACTAATATTATGTCAAATTCCATACAAGGACCCTGCACCATGTAAGGCCACTCTAACGGGAAAATACGTTTTATTCGTTTATTTACTAAAGAAATTAAGGAAACAAGTTATCAAGTAATGCTCTGTTTTATTAGGTATCGTATTATAAATAACTTTTTAACCTAGCTTCAAAAGCCATTTAATAAACTTAAGTTTTGTAAAGCTCTTCCAAATGGCCTTGCAAGGAACACAGCTCCAAACAAGTCCAATAGACATTAGTCGTTTAACTTGAAAATAGTGTTACAAGTATTTATTTATCTGCTTTTACTAAAACGACATTATAATCTCTATCAATTAAGCAAAACATTAATTGCTCAATATATTTATATCATCTAAAAAAACTTTAACGAACATTACTTGAACATCATCATAAACATATTTATAACTAAGAATGTATCAATGGAAATTCTTTAAAAATAGTAGTAATGAGCATCACATTGATATCTCATAGTCATAACTAATTGCTAATGCGTTTTTATAATGCAATCAAAAATTGTTTTAATTTAAAATGACCTTCTAATGGGCCCGTTCTTCACAAAGCCAAGTTCAATATCAGTGTATAAGTTTAATAACCCTAATAAGTGAAGATGTTATTAAAATAAACATTATTTTTATTGTTACGGCACGCATTTTTAACTAATAACTGTATTTTATTAAAAAGATACAACCGACTTCAAAATTGTACGTAATTGAGAATTAAAACTCCCTATCTCCAAAACTAGTGAACCGATTTTGATGAAACTTGCACCATTCCCTAAGTTGAACAATACCTAGTACAATAAAAAAAGAATCACTTAAATCAGACTTGTAGTTCCGGAGATATGCGTGCACAAACTTAAAAACATACATACATACATATATACATACATGCATAAGTACATACACTTTTGAAATTTGGCACATTTGTTCAGAAGTTGTTATAGAATTACATATACAATAACTGGGCAGTTCTGGAAATATTACATACACACGCGTCGAATTGATAACCTCCTTTTTTTGAAGTCGGTTAAAAAATAACTGTTTATATATTAATGATTTTTAGATGTTCCTTGTAAAGTTCATGATGCCTAGCAAGGCCAACTATCAAATCTTTGGTTGGGCTTTATAAGGAACTACTGGCCTTCCTAGGAACATTGCCAATATTTTATCTTAAATCGAGGCATAAGTAGATTTTCTTTTATTAGTACCACACACATATCCCTATACGACAATGTCCTGTAATAAAATGTGAGATAGATAATGGTTATGTAACTAAAAACTAAGGTTTTTCAGGGTGCAGAAATTACGATTGTAGCCTCGTCAACCAAAGTCTACAAACAGTGAGATCTCACTGTCACAAGTGCGGCGCGATCGATTCGCCGCCGCGTTTGTGGCTTTAAGTTTGATGGATCTAAGTGTGTAGTAGAAGGAATATTAATATGTCTTACAATGACGATAACTACGATAATTTTTTAATAGTTGGCCTTCAAAGGATGTGGCCTTCTATGGTGCATTTTGTGGCGTGCGTTAGCGTACGATAATCGTTTGCCGCTTGTGTAGGCCCTCTGGCCTTTTTGCCAACATATTTTCTTTATCGCTTCTTTATAGAATCACAAGCGTTCGTTAATATGATGTTGACGTTCGACTCGTCTAATGTCGGTTCCATACATTTTGATCAGCGTTTCTTTAAAGAAGCGATAACGAAAACGTCTTGGATACAGGCTTTGTTAGAAAATTCATTTCATGAATTCACAAGCCTTTTGCAGCGCCTTATATAGAGGGTTGAATAGGGCAAGAAGATATGATAATTCTCATAATTTGTTCGTATGAATTTCAGTTGATAAATAATTAAGGTGAAGCCGCGATAAAGTAAAAAACCGTGTTGGATATGTTTAAGGTTGCTTGTTGTCTATGAGAGGCCGGCCCAGCCTCTCATAAAAAACAAAAAATAGAACAGCAAGAAATGGAAAGGGCGTAAGTGACAAAATGGTTTTTGTCGCGTAATTTAATAATCGGCCAAGTGCGAGTAGGACTCGCGCACGAAGGGTTCCGTATCGTTATAGAGCAAAAAAAAAGGCCAAAAAATGTGTTTTTTGTATGGGAGCCCCCCTTAAATGTTTATTTTTTTTTCAAATATTATTATTAATTATTAAAGCAAACATATATATTTAAGGCCTTTGTAAAATTTTCAAGTGCCTACCTGTTGCCATTACTGATATCGAGCAAAAAAGGCCAAAAAAATCACGTTTAAACGGTAGAAATGAAAATTCTGTACATTATAGATATTCAAAATGACCCAAAATCGATATCGCTATAGCCAAATTATCAAGGCGTCGCCTAAAGAGGTAGCATTTCTTTCTAGATTTTACACTTGATGTTTGAACCCAAGGACGTTGTTGTTTGAACCATACGAGGCCCAACAGAAAATTTTTCAATTGTGCTGCGCCTCGTTCGGAATATTCTACTGTTCTTATACCTTGTATGGACAATAATTAACAATATTTCTGTATGTCTCTTCTCAGAACACTTCATGGAAATTGTCAACGACGGATGCAGGGAGTGCAATGACAGGGAGAGGCACATGTATCACGTTTTCCTTAAAGCCCTAAAGGAGGAGTTGCCCACTGAATACAAGGAGTTCAGGGCTAAATACGACCCTGACGGAAAACACTTCGAGCCCTCCGTCGCTGCGGTTGAAGCTTACTAGCTCGTGAATATTAACAATTTAATATATTATAAGCAAAAAACAATTATTTATTAAATATTTTCTTTGCAATGTTTCTGTTTTTTTTAAGGTTCCGTACCCAAAGGGTAAAAACGGGACCCTATTACTAAGACTTCAATGTTTGTCCGTCTGTCCGTCTGTCTGTCTGTCTGTCTCCAGGCTGTAAACTCAAGAACGGTAATAGATATAGAGTTGAAATTTTCACAGATTATGTATATCTGTTGCCGCTATAACGACAAATACTAAAAACAAAATAAAATTAATATTAAGGGGGACTCCCATACAACAAACGTCATTTTTTTACCTTTTTGCTCTATATCAATAATGGAAAAAGGTAGGCACTTTCTCTTTCTCAAAGTCTTTAGTTATATGTGTAATTTAATCTTTAATAATAATATTAAAATAAAATAGAAAATTAAGGGGGGCTCCCATACAAAAAAACACAATTTTTGGCCTAATTTTGCTCTATAATAGTACGGATAACGAAACCCTTCTTCGTGCGCGAGTCCGACTCGCACTTGGCCCATTTTTTTTAAATAATTTCATTATACGTACAGATTTTTTCCAAGACAAAAGATATCTTACGGCCGCACTCAGAGACATTTAATTGATGATTACTAAACTTTGATTTAATGACGATTTTGTCAATTAAATTTTATTTTATTTAACAACATTTTCTGTAAATGTTGATAGGTCAATTGCAATTACCCTCTCTTGTTTTAATCATAGACAATATACTGGTTTTAATATTGTAACTGTCATGATTTAGGTTTTTTATTTAGATTACGATGCTAACATAGGAACATGTATTTTATCAGTTCCTGTACGATATCTGCTACATATCCTGTGGGCTGTGACGCTTACGTTCGTTGTAACGGTAGGACTAGAGCTAAAATTATTATCATCATCAACAGTCGTATTCACATTCTCATAAACATATTTTTATATAAACATCAATGGAATTATTATACATAAGACATATCTAGCAAATGTACCTTCCGTTACCTTGACAAGGAGTAACTTAATAAATAAAATTAAAAATATACTTATTTTAAAATAATGTACAATAGTTATTATTATGTGGCCTAAAGACGTAGCCTTCAGGGGACTGAATTAAAAATTTAATAATTTTAAAATAGTTATTCTTATGAAAAAATAAAAAACTTAATTAATATATAGGGTAAAGTTGCATTAAGGCGATTTTTCTCGGCAATGACTAAAGCTAAGAAATTAAAGTTCATTGTCAGTATTCATCACATTATCTTTATCTTTGAATTACCCATAGCATAACACGATTGGTCAACTTTTATCATACAAAATAATCAATCAAAAAGACCTCTGTAAAAAAGGGATTCTAATTTTGCCAACAGAGGAGAGTGATTTAAGCTTCCAGAATTTGTATATTGATAGGTTCAAGCAAAAACAAGCAATCTGAAACATACCCAACACGGTTTTTTACTTTAACGCGGTGTCACCTTAATTACTTTGGCCTGAGTTTTATTTTCGGTGAAACCCGAAGTACAACATACAGATTACAGTAGGTACCCATACAATAATTTGTGGTCCTGCCGTTCTAACGCTCGGCGTAAAATCCATTCTGCATTCTAGATAGAGTTTATCATGGAGTGGGTTGTTTAAAAATAATAATTGTTGCTAATTTAGTAACAACAGCTGTGCCACGACAACATGAAGTCGATATTGTTGTTATTGTTGTGTTTTGTGTCTGTGAAAGCTAGCAGCAATGATACTTTTACTTACGATAGTAAGTTGCCATTTATATTTTAGTCAACATTTTAATACTATATTTTGTACAAGTTTGGAATTCTGGAGACTTTTTGGGAGTTATATTGTCATCAAATTATTATAGAATACCTAAAATACTCCTATTTTTAGGGTTCCGTACCCAAAGGGTAAAAAACGGTACCCTGTGACTGAGACTTCGATGTCTGTCCGTCTGTCTGTCCGTCTGTCTGTCTCCAGGCTGTAGCTCAAGAACCGCTATAGCTAGACTTCTGAAATTTTTACAGATTGTGTCTATCTGATGCCACTATAACAACAAATACTAAAAACAAAACAAAGTTAATATTTAAAGGGGGCTACCATACAACAAACGTGATTTTTTTGGCCTTTTTGGCTCGTAATCCATAATGGCAACATGTAGATACTTGAAATTTTCACAAAATCCTCAATTGTATGTGTACTTTAATATTTAATAATAAAATTAAAATAAAATACTTAATTAAGGGGGGCTCCCATACAAAAAAATACATTTTCCCTACTTTCGCTATATAATGGTACGGAACCCTTCGTGCGCGAGTCCGGCTCGCACTTGGCCGATTTTTTTGATATTCGTTCTAACAAGATCTACTTTAAACTTTTAAAGCTTATCTACTTTAAATCTTGACCTCACCTATAATTCATGGACCCTAATTACCCTGGGACCAGTATAAGGTTGTCTAAATTATCCTGTAAGGAGTCAGACCTTCACTAACCAGGGGTGTAGTTTCCCCTTAAGCAGGGGGAGCTCTTCAAAATTGGAACATTATTTTTTTCAGTGGCCTTACGTTGCAAAGAGCACTTATGCAAGCACGGCTACAGCTACGAAACGTTTTATCACGTGGACACTTTGGCCAAGAAATCGAAGAGTCCGGAAGTCTTGTTGGAGTTGCATATAGCGATCCTAGCCGCTAGTAACGGGCATATTCTGCTCTCCACCAACTCGAAAGTTGATTCCAACGAACCCGTTTATGAAATAGGTAAGAGTGAGAAGGTATTGTGGTGAAAGACGTCAATTATAGAAGCCTATAATCAAATATCCAATCATACATCTATCGTTCCGTACTTTATCAGAACAATGTAACCAGTAACGTATCACTGACGATCATACTCAAGAGGTTCAAGTGCATTTAAGTTTTTTTCAATGGAATACCTAGTGAGGTGGAAACAATGGTAGATTTTTAGTAATTATAGCTCTTTTCCTCTGTAGTTGTCGGTGGAGGTGCTAACAAGTTCACCGAGCTACGTCGCAACGTCAGGAAGAACGCTAAAACGTCCGCCAAGACGCTTGGGATACTGTCTCCTATCGACTTCAGACCATTCTACATCAGAATAACCGAAGGTAAAGCAGCCTTGGATTTATAAATAGGCCGTATATTCCGCGGCCTAGGGGCAGCAGCGTCCTAGGGGAGCGGCAGGCTTCGTACATGGGCGCAGGAAATAAAGTGACGTACCTTCATAAAATATTTAAATCCGGTAATGTAAAGAGTAGGTACCGAGAGAGAATTTGATTCAAAAGCAGAAGACGGGACGAAAGCCCATTAATCAAATGACACTCGAAATCTGTATGTTTAGTTTGAGTTAGAATAAATTCACATGTATGATAAATAACTTACTTTGTTCCTAAAAAGGTGAATTTAAACTCAGCGCTGACGACACGACACCATTTCGTAAAAAGTAACACTACCGGGGGGGGGAGTAGAAGACGGGACGAAAGCCTATTAATCAAATGACACTTGAAATCTGTATGTTTGGCTTTTCAGAGGGGGGGGGAGCCTCCTTAAACGATTTGGATGAAAAGACGATCCACAAATGTCGGAGTAATCGTTGAACATAACAATTTTAAAAAAATTAACAAAACACCTCCTCCATTCCGGATCTCATATCTCATATCAGCTACCTACTCGTAAAATTTTGTCTAAATCGGTTCACAAAGAGCAGAGAATATGTTCAACAGCAATTTAACATAAAAAAATTATAAAAACGAAAATAACATATCCTCCATTTTGAAAGTCGGTTAAAAAAGTAAAGTAGCCTATGTGTTAATCCAGGATGTCAGCTACCTCCATGTAAAATTTTGTCGAAATCGCTCCAGCCGCTCTAGACGTTCAACATTAGACTATGTTATCTGTTCAGACGGCGTGATCGAGTTCGGTCGGGAGGGTGAGCCGTTGCCGGTGCTGAGCTACGTGGACCACGACCCCCTCACAGTCAACTACTTCAGCTTCGCCGCGTGGAACGGCGTTGAGGCCAAGTTCCTGTACGACTGCCCCGCTCCGGGTGATAACACTACTGATGGTGAGCCTTTGGGGCAGTACGGCACTCCGCACTACACTTAATGCATGCTACACGGGCTATGGATTATGCTAGCTTCTCACGGTGCGTAATATCACGAGCCGTGCCGCGCCGTGCCAATTTGTTTTTTCTACGTTCATGAGCGAGCACGAGCCAACAGTCGAGTCCGCGCTACCCGTTCTCACGGCGCGTAAGGGTTATTTATTTATTTATTTAACAATTTATTGCACACATAAAACATTTAACAAGATATACTTATAAAGAAAGACGACACAACAGGTACTGCTTATCTCTAAAGAGATTTATTCCAGCAGGGAAGGGTTTAAGGGTTGAAACTTGAACTACATCTGGCAGCACGGAATCGCCTTTTTCCGTCACCCTTTCTCTTTCTGTCGCTTAGAACTATCATTTGCTAGACCGAGACAGAAAGCATAATGCCGATCGCCTCGAGGATTTCGCCGCGTGCTATCGCATTATGCTTTCTGTCTCGGTCTAGCAAATGGCAGTTCTAAGCGACAGAAAGCGAAAGGGCGACGGCAAAAGGCGATTCCGTGCTGCCAGATGAGGTCCAACCCTTATATCACGAGCCGCTCGGACGCGCCTGCTCGAGCCAGCCCGCGCCACCTCGAGCCACCCCATTTACACGGCGCGTGGCTCGAGTTGGCGCGGCGACGCGAGACTTTAATTTAAAGTAAACTACTTTAGCTTAATTGCCGCGTAGAACGGCGTGGAGGCCAAGTCCCTGTGCGACTGCCCCGCGCCGGGGGATAATGTTACTGATGGTGAGGCTTTGGGACAGCAATATACGTCAATGTGTGCTTTATGAGTGTGATATGATTGCATGTCTGATATAGCTGCTACATGAACACTGCCTAGCAGCTGTTAAGTCTCAAAAATCACTCACCGGTCACCGCATTACTCACTCTTTGCACATGTTCCTGGCAGACTCCAAGCCAGTGGAACGGAAGATGTCTAACTACGAGAACCTGCTCCGCACGCTGTTCTGGTACCGCGACCCCAGCATACCGCCTGCTGCGGAAGTCAACGTCGACATCGGCCTGCACATCACCAGCGTGTCCTACGATGAGCTGGACTCGGTGCTGCATTTTGGAGCGTCCATATTATTGGTATGCACCATCGAAGAAGTTGATTCATAGGCAGTTGACGGACCTGAGTCATTTGGTCGAAATAATAATAATAATAATAATAATATCTATGGACGCTTCACACCACGTCAGTCTGGCCCCGTGCTAAGTACCTAAAGGACTTGTGTTACAGGTACCAGACAACGGAAATATATTTAATACTTTTATACTATACATATATTTAAGATTTTTATTATATCATACACATATTTAATACACATCCAGACCCGGGAACATTGAAAACTTTTTGTTCCGTCGGCGGGATTCGAACCCGCGACCCCCGGCTTGAGCGACTGACGCGCTTACCACTGAGCCACAGAGGTCGTCAAATGTGTCAATTCAATGGTACTGAGGATACACCAAGGGCTAGAGAAATGAAAAAAGTACTTGTAATATCTATTGCTGTCTCGCTTATCTCAAGCCTAGAGCGCAGAGCGCGATAGAGACAACTGCAGAAAATCAACGATTCCTTGTCCTCTGATTTCTTCTCCAAAACTTGACCGACTTAAGTACTTTTTCATTTAAAAATTAAAGCAAGGCTTGAGCTGTGTTCCTGTTTTTGTTTTTTGTATAATCTAGCCAAATTTGTTTTCTGGATGTTTGAAGTTTTGAACACAACAGAAAATAAGTATGGTATTTTTTTTGGGTTTTTGAACGTTCATATCTTTTTAGGGTTCCGTACCCGAAGGGTGAAAACTATTCATGAGACTTCGATGTCTGTCCGTCTGTCTGTCCGTCTGTCTGTCTCCAGGCTGTATCTCAAGAACCGCTATAGCTAGAGTTCTGAAATTTTCACAGATTGTGTATATATATTATGTTGCCGCTATAACAACAAATACTAAAAACAAAACAAAATTAATATTTAAAGGGGGCTCCCATACAACAAACGTGATTTTTGGCCTTTTTTGCTCGATATCAATAATGGCAACATGTAGGCACTTAATATTTTCACAAGTCTTAGGTAATTATATGTCTACTTCAATATTTAAGAATAATATTAAAATTAAAAAAAAAATTAAGGGGGGCTCCCATACAAAAACACAATTTTTGGTCTATGTTTGCTCTATAACAGTACGGAACCCTTCGTGCGCGAGTCCGACTCGCACTTGGCCGATTTTTATTTAATAATTAAATTATGAAAAAAAAAACAAAACAGGGACATGCTAATAGTGACCGTAGATATTTAGGAAAAAAATATAACTCTACCGCACTCTCTACCGACATCATCCATGGGAGGAAACAGGGGACAACGTTTGTATGGAAAAACGGCTCTAGTAAGTAGTATCCTCCTAAATTACTAAAATTCTGGTACCATCATAATATACTTACCTTTTAGATACCTACGTTCTTTGGTCGGGTTATGTTAGCTAAGCTACTTTAAGCCCAGCCGACAGATCACAAACAATATCTACTTGAAATAATCCAACCATAATAACGTAGATTTGCCATCTGTGTATCCAGTATTCACAAATTTTATTACCAATTCCTGTCTCTTTTACTTAGCAAAGAAAATTAATGTATTCGGTTTTTGTTGCTAGTTTATGTTGCAAAGCGTTTTATACTCTTAATGACTTCAGAAATGGATGGACAACAGACTGGCGTGGAACCCCAATAAGTTCAACGGTACAACGTATCTCAATTTACGACAGGGTCAAGTGTGGACTCCAGTTTTGTATGTGTAAGTGTTTTTTATACTTAAATGCTTTGAATTTTGAAATATTAGTGGTTCAAATATAAGAAATCCTAGATTTAAAAATTCCACCCGTCCATTAAGGACGCTATTACAAATATCAGCGATTTTCCGGTACCCTATTAAAGAAATAGGAGTCAAACTGCGAGGATATTTTGGTTTCAAATGAAAGATAATATATTCATCTCCACGACTGTACCATAAAAATTCTATAGCCGCATACAAAATTTTCACATAAAATACGTTTTAACCATCACAATAATCGCAAAATATGAAAAAAATGGGGTCTGATTAGGTACCTTAATATCTAAATACACTGAACTGAGGAAAATAAATATACAAAAAAGTTGTTGCTTATTTAGTCCTCTATAAAGTCCGCTAAAAATTTTACATAAAAATAAACAACTTTTCCAGTTATAAGAAAAATAAGAAAATTTCTCAAATTTTTTCATACATTTTCGCCATATCAAGAACGTGGCGAGCGTCGTAACCGCCACTGTACAAGGCGCGCTAATATGAATCTTATTTTAGTGATATTAACGTCGATATTCGTACTGACAGACATCCGACCTGCTAATTCTCCGGTTGGAGCATTCTTAATTTATTCCTGTAGGTACCTAGTCAATTGCGTTAAAGTGATTGTACCTTTGGGAAATATATTATGACCACAGTTTTAGGTCATTAAGAGGTTCAAGGGGTTCAAGAGTGAAACTCTTGATTTATTGGTGACTGCTGACTGAACATGGAAATAGATATCAACAACGCATACGAGTTATGGCATTGACCACCATGTAAAATAAAGGCGTATGTTTCAGTTACGAAGATTTCAGTGGTATGGACGTGAAGAACTCTGAGCTGGTGAAAATCGTCCACAGCGGGGAAGCGACTCTTCATCTCCAAGTCTCTGTGAAGACCTGGTGTGCTGGAGAAAAGGGCATGATTACAAAGCAAGTATATTATTATTATACTGCTAGCAGTGATCAAGCAATAAGTTTTTGTAGAGTTAAAGTGGGAGTTAAATAAACTATTTCTTTCCGATAGAATCTTAGGAATCATGGTGTCTCGAAGTGAAGTACTCTCCTCATCCTTAACATAGTCCTCCTTATGGCACTATTATTAATTACTAGCTGTCCCGGCAAACGTTGTTTTGCCATATAAAGTATTTCTACTTCATCAGTTGATCCAAAATCTTCCCCCCTCTTTTATCCCCTAAGGAGGGGGGGGGGGGGGTTATACACCAAATGTTGAGTTGGAAAATACAGTAAATAATATGAAGTGAGTCCATTACAGAAAAAAGTTTGATACAAAATCTTACCCCCTCTTTGGTCCCCTTAGAGGGGTGGGGGTAGAATTTTATACACCAGATGTTGAGTTTAAAGAAGACAAATATATCTGCGAAAACTGTTTGCAAATCGGATCAGTAGTTTTTGTATTAAAGAAAAAAGTTTAAAAAAATCTGGGATGGGGGGAAAAATTTTTATACACCAGATGTTAAGTTGGAAGAAGACCAATATATCTGCGAAAACCGCATTCAAATCGGATCAGTAGTTTTCGTGTGATGCTGGAACAAACATACAGACAGACAGACAGACAGACAGACAGACAAAATACTAACCACATTTTTGGCTTTAGCGATGTAGTAACACCCCCTGCTTATTATTTTTTGAATATCTTTAATGTACAGAATTTTCATTTCTACAGTTTTATTACATGTATAGATTTTTATCGGGTAAATGGTATTTATATTTTCTTTTCTATTTAAAGATGGCCACAAGACCAGTACACCTGCACAGTCATACTAGAGCCCTGGGAGGTACATGACAGAATACTCTTCAAGATCATGGACAAGAACGATAAAGATTTGAAAAGTGTGAGCACCTAACCATATTATTCCTACTCATTAAATAACAGACATTAAAATTATAATACCACACTTCAAACATTTTCACTAATGTTTCCTTAGCGATGCAACTTAGCTAAAAGCTTTTATCACTGACCAGTAATTACTAGAAGCTAAAGCCCATTCCCAGCTTAATTCTAACATTTCTGATTCCACACGTTGTAAAATGTAGAGCTTCGCCCCACTACTTCACTAGTTGATATAAACGAGAAATTTTATACTGTAAATACGAGGGGGGGGGGGGGGGAGTGGCGAGTCACTTTATGTTGGACAAGCTCTACTTCTGCTTTCAGAAAGCTCAAAATTAATTGTCATTGATTGGTCACCAACAATTCGTCATACTGCCATATCTCTTACAAAATATTTCTAACAGTTTTCAGACCTCCAGCCCCCCGTGGTGAACGCGTGGGAGGTGACGATAGAGCCGATGGTCGTGAACAGCACCATCTGGACCGTGATGTTCCCCGTGCAGGAGGAGATTAACGCCGTGCAGAGCGATAGGATCGTTGTGACTATCAACTTGACGAGGCGGTCGTCGACTTATAACATCGCGCTGTATACTCCACTGATTGGTGAATAAGTTCATAATAGCTCCTATTCTGATTAAATCATAAAATAATAATAATATGTTATGTGCTTCTATTGATAACAGCCACAATTTATAACCGACTTAAAAAAAAGAGGTTATCAATTCGACCCATAATAATATGTATGTAATATGCCCAATTTTCCTATAGGTTAGTATATCAGCGTCTGAACAAACGTGCCAAATTTCAAAAGAGTATGTATGCATGGTATAATGTTTGTGTTCGCATATCTCCGTAATTTTTTTTGTTGTATGTACTAGTACGGAGTACTATTATATTATATTCTGTGGTACTAGGTAGTTCAACTCAGGGAATTTTATCAAAATCGATTCAGTAGTTTTTGAGATAGGGAATTTTAACTCTCAATAACGTACGATTTTGAATTCGGTTTTATCTTTTTAAAATACTACCTATTTATTATTATGTGTCTAATATTGTGTGCGCAGCACATAAGAACTCTCTCTGTTCCATTTACTTTAAATTTTAATGTCAGTGGTACTCGTTATAATCAGACGCGACAGCCGACAGCCGACAGGCGAGAGAAAGGCGCAATAAGTTTTCACAATACTTCGTAATTCGTATTACTGATTTTGGCGTCCATGGTCCGTGGTTTTAATGCAATAAATCTAGTTATAGTGCCCAAGTGTGCACACTTGGTCACTATAACGACTGCAGTTGGGCACAATAACGGCGACACGCCATCTTTATGTGGGTAGAGAAGCTGACAGTGCCTTAGCACAATGTAATAAGGCACTGTCTGCTCCTGTCGGTTAAACTGTCATAATAAACGAGAAATCAGATGCAAAACAGACTTTTTACATGCCTCTCTTCTTGCTGAAGTTCTAAAATTAAATTCTTCTTTCAGTTTTAGTGATCTTCTTCCTAATGTCGTTCTGGACGGAGCCGCTCCAGGCGGAGCGGGTGAGGCTGTACACGAGCGCGGTGATCACCATGTGCATGGGGTTGTGCTATATCGACCGCCTCGTACCGTGCTACACGCTGCCTTCTATATGTGAGTTGAGACTTGAGAGCCATGCTTAGGGTCAATTTAGACCGCAACGCGACGCGCAGTCCGCAGATGCATTTCAATTTGTTGGATTTGACAGATTTTCAAGACGTCTCTCGCAATTGAAATCTGTCAATTCAGTTCAGTACTTTATAAAATGCATCTACGCCTCGCGTTGCGTTAAGGCCGTCACAGACTTAGCTATAATATATAGTACTAAACACACTGAGACCAGAAATATATATTATAGCTGAGTGTGTGGTCACGCGAAAATTGTATAGAAAATATATAATATGAATTGTATAGAAAATATGTAATATGCCTAGCTATAAATATATTAATATATATTATAGCTAAGTCTGTGACGGCCTTTATACGCTTGGAAAATAAAGTGACAGGTTAATACTTCAGTCTTCACCTCGAAGTTAACGGCCGTTCCCAATATTCGATCTATCTCCTACTTGAGATAGGAATAGCTCACATTAGACATTAGCTCCATATATTTTATGTCAATTCTATGTCAGCTGCGATCGGTTGTATGTCAAACAAGAGATAGATCGAATATAGGGAATGGCCATAAGAAAGCCTAATATCCTTGTTACTTGGTAGTTGGTATAGAGCAAGTAACAAGGATATGCTTCTCTCAAATCTCTGCAAAGTAAAAAAATAGGAGGAAACGAATTTAACAGACAAAGGCAATTCAAATTAATTGAAAAGGAACCGATGAAAAGCTATACATAATAATAATTATAATATATTCTTTGTATAAGCATATTGTAATTAGTAAGATCTATTCGTATAGATCTGGGTAAATAGAGGAGTTTACTCTGGATTTATTAGGTAAGTATGTTTTCTCTCTAGCACGGCCCGTAGCTAGAGGGGGGCATTGTGGGGCAATGCCCTACCTTAAAAATGACAAAAACAAAGAAAAATTTTATTATTGAATTGTTTATAGTTTTAAATACAAAAAAATTGTAGCAAGCAAAAAAAAAATTATGCATGGTGATTGCTTTAAGAGCCCGTGCTCCGATGATAGATCAATAATTATTATTTAAATGACTTTTTTTTTACTTCCACCCTACCTGTAAGTGTAACCAGTGCTGCCCTACCTCAAATTGCCCTCTTGTCTTTGGAATTTATAATTGAGATAACAAATTGAAAATTCAAAAGCATGCAAATGGCCTAAGGATCATTCCACGATCATTCACATGGTTTTCATCTTCATGCTCATTGCTCATCCTTATGCTTATACTATTACGGTTCGTATTCCAGTGATTCTATACATAACGGTGCTGGGTGGAGTGCTGGCAGCGCTGCTGCTGCAAGTGGCGCTGATGACGTCACTGGCGGACGACCTCTGCAAGTCCTCTTTTATCCAGGACTTACTCATGAATAGGTTCCTTAGAGAAATTTTCTGTTTGAAGGAGTCAAAGGTGGGTTTACTGTATGACCTTTGAGAAGCCCGTATCAGGCTGGAGGATTCCAAAACTTTTTTAGTGTCTAGACAAATAGGCTGATAAATGTAGGCTGATGAATTTAGTGATTAAGATGCGACCAGCGGGTGTAGTGCGAGTTTTATTCGATCATACGCATCGAGCACGTTAACGCGAATTTGTATGGGATGAAAGCGGTATCCACGTTAGCCAGTAGATGGCGCTGCTTTGATCCCATACAAATTCGCGTTAACGTGTTCGATGCGTATGATCGAATAAAACTCGCACTACACCCTCCGGTCACAAGACGCGGACGCGGTGAGTGGTGACAGAAAAGTAGCTTTAGCATAATTCGGCATTGTGCGCCACTGATGCTCTATATTCTAGGAAAACTAGGATTCCTTTTGATTGTTTATTCATTATTGCCTCGACTAGCGACTGCACGCTTAAAGTGCAGAACCGATTTTATTGAACTCAAATATAAAAATAAGTCCCGTAAAACGATCTAGGGTAGTTTTAACCAGGAAATGTACGGGTTCCAAGTGAATTATAAAGCAACTAATGATGCATGCAACATCCATTTTTGGTTAAAATACTAATCATCAATTAATAAGATGAAGTCTAAACTAAAATATATTTCAGGCACGTCCAATCTATGTCAATATCAACGAAGGCTACTCTCAAGAGGACGAAGACTTTACAGAAGCCGGTGGCGTTGGGGCTGATAATGATGACAAGGACACGAAAATCACGAACAAAATGGAAGTAGCTGTCATCATGGACAACATATTGTTTGTCGTTTTCTCTGTCACTTTTGCTGTGATGCTGTTCTCACAGGATTAAAGGGAGAAATAGGAAAGAAAGGAAAGAATAAAGATACAAATTAAATCATTAATCATAATATTAATACGTGAGCGAAAAACTTTGTAACCCTTCTTACGAAAAATGGGGAAACGTAAATGAATGAAAATTCGCACTGAAAATAGATTTAGTTTTTTTGTTGAATCGTAAACACTGTTAGACAATTATTATTATTATTATTACACGGCTAGTCTGTCATCATGACTTTATTAATCTGAATCCTGAGACTGTCGCAGGAATTAAAAACTTATGTATAAATAAAATCGGCCAAGTGCGAGTTGAACTCGCGCACGAAGGTAAAATTAAAATAGGTTAAAAATTGTGTTTTTTTGTATGGGAGCCCCCCTTAATTATTTAATTTATTTAAATTTTATTATTAATTATTAAAGTACAAAATATACAACTGAGTAGATATTATTTGAACATTTCAAGTGTCTATGTGTTGCCGTTATTGATATCGAGCAAAAAATAGCAAAAAAATCACGTTTGTTGTGTGGGAGCCCCCTTTAAATATTTAATTTATTTATTTTATTTTTAGTATTTGTTGTTATAGCGGCAAATGGCAATAGATATACAATCTGTGAAAATTTCAGAAGTCTAGCTATAGCGGTTCTTGAGTTACAGCCTGGAGACAGACAGACGGACAGACATCGAAGTCTTAGTAATAGGGTCCCGTTTTTACCCTTTGGATACGGAACCCTTAAAATAATAAAGTCAATATTTTGTAATTTATTTTTTTATCTGAGGTTCGAATTTCGACCATTGGGGGGCGATCTCTAGTATGCGAAAAGTTTGGTCAAGAATTCCTGGTGTTGAAAATATCTATTATTATGCTTTATTTGAAGTAGGTACAATTAAAGACGTACGCGGATGAAGTGGGTAACCAACATTCTACAACATAAGAGCAATTACTGATTTTTTAAAAATTTTAACAAAATATTTTGTCACTTACATACTTGATAATGTAGCTAATTACTAATTAGCTACATTAAGTAATTACAGTATAGCTACTAGACAAGTAGCTATACTCACCACTGCGGCGCTCTATGCGTTTTGTTTACAATGTTATGTCGTCAACAGCCGGTATTTAATTTGTGGTTGTTTCAAGATATTTTTCGGAAAGAAAGTAGTAAATATACGTTACAAGACTTGTAACGTGTATTTTACGAAGTAAGAAATTATATTATGTGTGTATTTTTTTAACACTAATTAGTGTTAAAAAAAGAGACATAATTTCTTACTTCGTAAAATTTTGAGTTTGTAGGTAATTTTTTGCTTGGTGCAATAAATATTATTATGATTGATAATATATTTTTTTTTCAATTTTTACTTATTTCATCAAACTTTTAGTCACCCTAAACTTAATCAAAGAATAATCTTTCAATAATAAAATTTACAAATTGATATTCTGGAATCAATTTTCTTTCTTCTAGTACAGGTTTAAGCGTTTGAGAAGAAACTTCTCAAATAGTTTTGATATAATAGGTAATAGAGACTGGCCATAAGATTTTGTTTCGTGTGTTGGTTTCACAGGTTTTGGCAGCATAATGACTTCTGCTACTTTCCACATAATATCAGGTACGATGTGCGTAGTTAGTTTTACTATTGCCTTTGGTGGCAAGTTTCGCAAAACTTCTCCTGTGATAAGATCAAATCCAGGAGTTTTTTTCAGGCTTAACTTTTTTATCTCACTTTTAACTTCTCTTAGGTTGACAAGTCTTATATTAGGCTCATTTGACGATAAATCTTCTAAATTTTCTTCTAAGATAGATTGTTGCTCTAATTCTATATTTGGTTGAAAGATTTTCTCTAGGAGTCTAGATGATCTGCAAGCGTAGCTGCTTTCTGTTCGCTGCTTATAGCCCAGAACTTCGCATTCGCTGTTTTGATGGGAGGTATTTGGGCAATGGGCTTTTTAAGTCCTTTTATTGCTTTCCATAAAGAGTATTCTGTTGAACGATCGTTAGTCAGTTGAGAGAGATATGTGCTCATGCTATTTTCGTTGAACTTCATGATTTCCCACCTGAGTTCAAAATGAGCTATAAATATTAAATATGAAGTTAAAATTTTTGGGGACACTTAAAAGTAAGTTATGGTATGTTTAATAAAATAAGGATGATGATAATAACGTTTATTAAAGAAAATGATACAAAATGTTTTTTTTTTATCATGTAACTAGTTACTAGGTGTAAAAAATATTCGAAGATACAAAACATTTTAAACAAACTTAAAATACTGTAAATCAATTAAATTCATAACTATGAATCCAGGCTCAAACGTCGTTAGTAATATAAATTATAATACTTCTGTGGAATTCAATCTACTATATTAAATCTACATTAAACTATAAATCTGTGTAAGATAAAAGTTGTAGACCATAACTATCTATAATCAATTACCCTTCTGGCCATATCTAGATCAAAATCATTGTAGTAAGTAATTTTTGAGTGAAATAGTAACAAACATACTGACAAAATATTATTATTGTGATGTGAAGTGATAGGGTTACAATTTGCGTATGACCATCTAAATTCTAAACTTTACAATCAGTTTCATGGAGATAATTGCAGTAGAGGTTCTTCTGGTCCCAGTAGGTGTATTTGGGGCACTTCATGAGAATAGGGGAGATGCCGCCTAAGCGATCGTACGCGCACATATAGAAGGTGGAGCAGTCGGCCGGATTCTGTATTGGTCCGAGCTTGCTGCAGATACCTGAAGAATATAGTTAGGATTGGACTTTCTTTACATTCAGAATTGACCAAGTGAAGGCAACATTACAAAAGTTAAAAGCTATAGTCTTGTAGCTAGATACTAGATAGTGAGAAACTGTGTGAAATAAAACGTTTCCATTGAAACTACAAATACAAACGTTACGAGGTGTTATATTCGTCTTTGCCAGTGATCGGCATAAATTTTATGGTGGACAACTGCGCAATCGTAATGGCAGAATAATGTTAGAACATTAGTCCATCACAGCGAAAAAAATTACAATAGCATAATATTAATTTGGTGGAATTGCAACTTTTGTAGCGACTTGCGAAAAATTTCAATTTAAATTCAAACCTGAAATAGAAGCAGTGAGTGAAACTGTACTGGACGATGGTTTACTCGTCGTAGAAGTTGAACTGGCAACCGTTGGCTTAGCAGTAGAAGGAGTAACCGTTGGCTTAGCAGTAGAAGGAGCAACCGTTGGCTTAGCAGTAGAAGGAGCAACCGTTGGCTTAGCAGTAGAAGGAGCAACCGTTGGCTTAGCAGTAGGAGCAACCGTTGGCTTAGCAGTAGAAGGGGCAACCGTGGGCTTAGTAACAACCGTTGTTGTGTGGTTGATTTTTGCCATCACTCGGTTGATGGTGCTCAACAGAGGGAACTTCTCCCCGCAAATGCCGTGGAAGTCGTCAGTCTCTATGCTCCATAACATGACACCGCCGATGCCACGGCTGATGGCATATTCAACTTTCTTGGCCATGGAGTTCACGTCGTCGTATGACACCCAGTTGTTGCCATTGACGGCGTAAGGCACTTTAGCCTTTGCGTCGTAGCGAACGTCCCATGACTGGGTTTGTAACGTGTAGCAGAACTGGAAGAAAGCGGCCTTTGTTAATTTTAGTCTTGTGCTAAATTGCCATACTTACATGAATTCTGTAGGACGCGCTAGATGATGGAGAATTGAAACAAGTTTATGAATAGAATGGTAAACGTATATAATATGCAGAGTGTAACAAAATAAAGTGATAATACTTTAGGGTGTGTAACTTGTAAGTATTATCACTATGCTTTGTTACCAAGGGCGGATCCGGGGGGGGGGGGGCATGGGGGTCATAACCTAGGTGAACCATTCTCCACGTCCATAAAAACGTACCCATTGAAGTCTAGATGAAGTGATAACGCGTTTAGGAAGAAACGTAAAATAATTTTTTTTCTGTTATTTTAATATACTTGTATCTATTATAATCACAATTAAATTATAAGTTCTTGTGTCTTGACCACGGCTATGTGACCCCTCCCTGGCGCCAAAGCTGGATCCGCCCTTGTTTGTTACATGCTATGTCCCACATATTTAGTCCACCTTATATTGAGAGTCTAGACCTGCAGACCTTCTGCAGGTCGTATTGGTCCGGAAATACTGCTGGCGACGGTTCGTTCTAGAGGTTATGTAGATAACTTGATTGGAGAATATACTTCTAGCGTGATCTTACCTCGTTGTAACCAATAGTGCCCGCTTGCTGGGTGAAGGGTCCCGCGAAGCCGGCGCCAGCTGACGGAGCGCCTACAGAGCTCTGCGAAGTGTCGGCCAACTTGAACGTGTGTCCGTAGAACGGTACGCCCATCAGCAACTTCTCAGGTGGACAGCCTAGAGTATACAGTATAGTAATAATAACTCCCACACCGGTTTCGGTGACGGTGGCCGGTTGTTTAGAAACCAAACCAGTTACGCAGGAGTAGTTTTTATAGTGGCCAAGTGTGTGCGTAGTACACAAGAGCACTCTCTATTCCTTTACACTCGTAATCCAGTGGGACGAAAGACCGATACGACTGGCGAGAGATCAGGCGCAAGACCGACTTTTCGTGTAAAAAGTCAGTCGCCCATCCGACGCATGGATCATCTTACTTGTCAGACAATCAGGTGATCAGCCAATGTTTCCAACGCCAGAATCGAACCCACAACCTCCGAGTAAAGAGGCACGCGTCGCTTTAAGCCACTGGACCAAGGAGACGAATGTCAAGCGAGTACTGATTCGCAAAGGTACAAGTAGTGCAGACCCCCAGGTGTCTACGGGAGACTCAACGGGTTCTACCGTTTACATTGGGATTGACAATGGGTATCACGTCAATCATACATGAGAACAAATAAGGTTTTTGTAATGAAGAACTGAAATGTTGACTTGCTTACAATGCTGTGGACCTCTATTTCATGTCACGCACAACGCACCATCAAAGAAATTGATTCATAAGCAGTTGAGGGACCCACGTAATTTGGTTGAGTTTTGTCAAAATTCAAATCAATAGTCGCAATCTGTCGGGTTTGACATAACTCGTCGGTCCGCCAACTGCCTATGAATCAACTTCTCCGATAGTACATAACCGCCAAGTTCCCCATGAACCCCTAGGGGTTGACCTGGAGCTATTTTTCACGTTACCTTGACTCAACCAGTAGTCCAGCGACACGTCAGCAGAGTTGATATCTTCCTTCGCCTTATTCTCCTGACCCTCGCCTCGATGCAGCGGCGAGTTGTGTCCCACCACGGCGTCCCAGGGACCGTACATGTCATACGTCATCACGTTTATGAAGTCCAAGTACCTAAAATGTTTTTAAATTGAGAGCATTGATTTGTATGTTGGTATGTCTACGTACCTGGTCGATCTAATGTTATACTTATAACTTATGGTGTCCATAATTGTCTGTCCATAAGGGCCTGTGTTCACTTTGATTAGTGCGAGTGCAAGTGATTAGTGCAGATAATTAGTGATTAGGAGAAATGAAAGGACTTGCACTAATTGCAGTCGCTGTCCCCACACGCTTTCTCCTGATTACTAATCACCTGCACCAATCACATGCACTTATCACTAATCAAAGTGAATACAGGCCTCAGTTATCACAAGATCACTCTTCCTTTAAACGTGACGTGAGAGATCGTGTAGGTCTTAAAATGCCCATCTGACGCGATTGTCTTGACATACATTCAGGTAATCAGCCTCTCCCAACTAAACTTAAAAATAATTTAGTACTCGCCAGAAATTCACATCTAATAATATTTGATAAAACGCACTTGGAAATGCTCGGAATATCGTAGGACAGCGACGCGGTGGCTCTAGTAGGTGACACGGCTGCTGATAGCAACAGGCCATATTTGTCGAACTGTACCCTTAGTTCCTAAAAAAGTTGATGTTTAATTGATTTAAAATTGGAACAATGTTTTGTTTAATCACGGAAGTTGACCAAAACTTAAAAGATCGGTATAAAGAGGCTACCTTGATAAGCGTGGTGAAGTTATCGACATCGGCAGCTCCGTGGGTGGTGTCTCGTCGCGCGGGATACTCCCAGTCCAGGTCAAAGCCGTCGAAGCCGTATGTCAGCACCATGCTCAGGGCGCTCTTCACGAAGTTCGCGCGCAACTTCGCGTCGGCAGCCATCTTGAAAAAAAAAATGAGAACGTTGAAAAGAATTGCTACGAGTATTCTACTATGAAGCTGATCGCACATATTTAGTTATCAGCACCGTACCGCGGTCCGCGTACGCGACTTACGCCGTACGCGCTGCATTTTGCTATGGTGTACGGTGCTGACTGCTGACAAAATTAAATGTGCGATCAGCTTATTTACAGTCAATACCACAATAGACAGAACGGCATAGTAAGCTACGACTTAAGAAGTATTCTCGAAATATGAACGTTTGACGTAATAATAGTATACCATAATATCAAGTTTGGCGCCGATTTGTAAACAGATTTTAGTTTTCAAAATAAGTAACTTACAGTTGAATATTTCGCTGATCCCTCGTTCCATCCTCCGACAGCGAGTATGGTTTTTAGATTTGGGTTTATCTTTTTCAGAGCATTAAACTTCCTGAAAGCATCTGAAAAACAATTTAATTAAAGGCAACGAACTCATTAAGTAGTGTTTCTTCTCTTTTTAGCTTTCTAGATATAAGTATTATACAGTATACTTAATAAGTACTTATATATGATGGAATAAATGAAACTATGAAGTTTCTTAAAAAACTTTACCTTTGCACTAGGGCGCGCTCAAAATGAAATATACGTATTTGAAACACAAATACTGCTGCGAGAGGTTTAACGAAGATTTAGCGGCCTTCCCAAGCTATTGCACCGCCATCCAGTGCAAGAGGCAGAGCCCGATCTAAAGGGATCGAGCCGGGCATTTGCCCAGAGCGGTAAAAAACGAGGGGCGGCAAAAATGACTTATTATCTTTCAAGCTAGTTATTAGCCAGTCACCATCCATGTTTGAGAATTTTACCTTCTAATCTATTTCAGGTTGGATAGTGGAAATACGTTAATATTCCCCGCATTTCCAACAAAACTAGCATATGGTTTTCTGTATTAAAGGGCGGCGAAAGTTATCTTTGTCCGGAGCGGCTAAATAGCTAGATCGGGCCCTGGCGCGAGGCAAACCTTTCTTACCTCTACCGCTGGGCAGGTCCACCCAGGGGTCGAGCGATATGACCTGCCCCAGGCCATTGATGCCCACGAAGGAGTATATGACGTGCGTGCAGAGATGCGGGTCGATGTCCGTCACGTCGAACTTTCCCAGCCCCGGCCTGTACGTGGCCCATGTCCCGTGGTAGCACACCACTTTCTCTGAAACACACCACACATTCCGGGTCCAGATATGTACCATTCACCCGATCAGACAACCATATCGCTGACGCGTCATGATCGCATACTATTAGGTGGACGGGTTATGATAACGCCATTAAAATTACGTTTACGTGACAATGGATAGCAAAAGTAGCCATAGAAAATCCACCCCTCTATCTCCTACCCTCTTAACTTCATTACGCACGTTTATTTCTCAGCGTATGTACGTACCTTCGCCCCGAAAAGCGGGATTGAGTTTGATTGAAAAAATTGAAACCTGCGCGGGACATTTAATTTTGATACGTCCCGCCAACATCGGGACGTCTAGCAACACTGCAGCCGTCCTATGTCGCGGTCGTGGCGGTTTTTGTCCGATCATCATTGACAAAGGACTAATAATAATAATTATGAAGGTACAGATACGGAGCAAATCGAGGCGTCTAAAACTCGATACGGGGCTTGAATCTTGATACGTGCTAAGCTGATACGGCGGTTGTAGGTGTCTCAAATTCAAATTAAAATTCATTTATTTTTGCGAATGTGTGAAAATTATTACAGTCCAAAACAATTAATATGGGCCGAGTTTGACCTGCCCTGACTAGTTTAATGATCATCATTTATGTCAGTTTCTATTGTGGCCTTTAAAATTTTGTAGCAGATGGCTACGGCGTAGCGATTCGTAGCATAACGATTCGGAAATGTGAAACCCCTACTAACATTATAAAGGCGAAAGCTTGTAATGTACTATGTAGTGATGTAAGCTAGTATTCTATAAAATAGGCGCCATCCCACCACTACAGGTAATTCAGCCCACATAAAGATTAGGGATTAAACCAGAAGATATTTCATATCTACTTGTGATAGTATAATATGTAATCCTTTTTTTAAGTTGAGTAAAAGATTTCACAATCACGTACCTATTTTACAATAAATTCATACTTATCCATATCCATTGAGATCCATACCTACTTCTATAATACTAATATTATAAATGCGAAAGTGTGTCTGTTTGTCCGTCTGTCTGTCTGTCCGTTTGTCTGTTACCTCTTCACGCCCAAACCGCTGGACCGATTTTTCTGAAATTTGGCATGGAGTTACTTTGAGTCCCGGGAAAGAACATAGGATACTTTTTGTCCCCGGAAAATGTACGGTTCCCGCGCGATAAACGAGTTTTGGCGCAACAGACTTGCGGGCGTCATCTAGTACTTAATATTATAAATGCGAAAGTGTGTCTGTTTGGCTGTCTGTTACCTCTTCACGCTCATACCGCCGAGTCGAATTTGCTGAAAGGCATGGAGATACTTTGAGTCCCGGGAAAGGACATAGGATAGTTTTTATCCCGGAAAAAAGAGTACAGTTCCCGCGCGTTAAGCGAATTTTGGCACAACGGAGTTTTGGGCGTCATCTGGTATCAAATAATAATTAGGTACCTAAAACAGTTTTTGGTTGCATGCTGCTTATAGATTTTACTGAACAGCAAAAACAAAAATCCTGTAGAAACAAAAGATAAAGCTATTGATTGATTAGGCGATTGTAAAAAACCATACCTAAGTGACACGTTCAAACACAAAAATATGCACATTGCACATATTATCGTAGACATAATATATATTATAATAGATTTTAAAACATTACTCTGATTTCAATATAGCTTTACTAAAATTAGTTTAACCTTCGGTCGCGGATTCTTAGAAATCTATTGTTCTCGCGGCCGTATGTAGTCGCTTGGGAGTTGAAGAGTTGATTTAAATTATCATCAGCTTACTCTCACTAGCAGCGCGAGCGGCGAAACTGAGCACAACCACCAAGACAGCCGTGTACAACAACATTTTGCGACCAACGACAGACTGCAGAAAATAGTTTAATACCTAGCCTTATCGCTTCCTTTGTAGGATTAGCTATCTATGGAAATGTTCTTTTATCTTTCTATCTTTATATTATATCTGAAGTCATTAATTGCTTTCGGTAAACAGTGATTTGTTTTTCTGGTACGATCTCCGATAAGCTTGCAGGTACACTTTGAACTTATTATAATAACAATGTCATGATCCAAAAAAACGGCCAAGTGCGAGTTGGACCCATGAATGGCCCATGAAGGGTTCCGCAGCAGCAATAAGGTTTATTTTTATGAAATTAAAAGGTTTTTGATTTATTTTTATATTTCAGTCGATTTAATGAAATTTAGATTAAGGTTTACCATTTATGACGTGTAAAAAAAACTACTGGCTAGATCTCGTTCAAACCAATTTTCGTTGGTAGTTTTTATAGTAGGTAATCTACATCATATATTTTTTTAGAATTATCATGCCCCTACTTTAGAAATTAGAGGGAGGGGGGACACACATTTTACCACTTTGAAAGAGTCTCTCTCGCAAATTATTCAGGTTAGAAAAAAATGATATGAGAAACCTCAAAATGATTTTTGGAGACTTATCCATAGATACCCCACACGCATAGGTTAGAAGAAAAAATTTTTTTTTGTTTCAGTTGTACCTATGGGGACCCCTAAAATTTTTAATAATTTTTCCATTTTTGCATCAAAATCTTAATGCGGTTCACAGACTACATCTACTTACCAAGTTTCAATAGTATACTCTAATAGTTTCTGAGAAAAGTGGCTGTGACATACGGACGGACAGACAGACAGACAGACGTCAGACAGATAGACAGACAGACATGACGAATCTATAAGGGTTTTGCCATTTTGGCTACGGAACCCTAAAAATGGTATACTACTAACCCATTTATCCGCCAGTGTCTGTCATATCAGTGTCAGACCATGATTGATATAAGGCGTCTCCCAGACAGACGCGGGCAGCGGTGACGGTGGCGGCGCGGCGCGGCGCAGCGGCGCCCGGCGGAGAGTTCTAGGAACGACACAGACACACGCGGTGGCGATGGCATGGCGGTACAAACAACTGACCGCCGCCCGCGCCGCCACCGCCACCGCTGCCCGCGTCTGTCTGGGAGACGCCTAATGCCTCTTGTGTACAATACTTAGGGCCTGTTTGATGTTTCACCAATTCCTAATAAGTGCCGAATAGGCTATCCACCACATAACTTGACAGATGAAGTATGGAGAACCTGTCAAAAAAGTTGTGGATAGCCTATTCGGCACTTTATCAGGAAGTGGTGAAACAGGCCCTTAGTAGGTAGTTAGTACATTATTTTGGTAAATCTTGTAGGCTGAACCAGCCTGCGTCTGCAATGTAGGTAAGCGGAAAAAATGTAAATTAGGTACCTATTTACGATATTACATTAGAAACCTCAAAAATAACAGTATTTCTCCACTATTTAATGGATGTTATTATTCATTATATTATACCTTGCTCTACAATCACTCTATCTATTAAAAAAACCAAATCAAAATCCGTTACTTAGTTTTAAGGCGACGCGGACGCCCTGATAATTTGCCTGTAGCGATATCGATTTTTCTCAGCAATGACTAAAGCTAATTGTCAGTATTCATCATGCCTTTGTCTTTGAATTACCCATAGCATAACACGATTGGTCAACTTTTTTAACACAGAATGAATAATGATCAATCCAAAATACCTCTGTAAAAAAGGGATTCTAATTTTGCCAACAGAGGAGAGTGATTTTGAGCTTCCATAAGTAGGTACATAGATACATTGGTTCAAGCATACACTTTAATTATTTGCCTATCGCATAAATCAGTAAAGGTATAAAAATTAATATTAAAAGTGGGTTGCATCGACTTACTTTAAGAGCCATTTCACACTTTCGCGCGAATTTCTAAGACTTCGGATTCCCCAATTTCTATTCTATGCAACACCTAGATTCTAGAAATTATTTAATAATTGCGAACAATGGATCAATCGTTCGTTTTGAGATTTAATGTAACACATTCACTAAAGTTAATTTAATTATTTTTCAGTGCCGAATCTCCCACAACAATTTTAATGAAAAATTGTCGTAGACTCAATTTCAAAGTCGTATATCTATTAATAATGCTGATATAATTCGCTTAAAAAAATATAGTAATCATCGGACATATATTTTACTCGTGACGGAATGTAACAGATTTTTGAATTTCATGACCATTATAGAGTAAAAAAAATAATTATTTGGCAAATTTTTAAGATTAACGCTTTATTTTATCGCCATTTTTAGCCATTTTTTAGCCTAAATTTACTGTAATTAATAAAACAAAATTAAGCCAGTATACAAATTGATTTGTACAGTTATTTTGAAAATATTTTAAATTAATTTGTCAATATATTGATGTAAGCATTAGTATAAATATATTAGTATAAATATAACTTTAACTTTAACCTTATCAAAATGTGAAATGAACTGTCAATCCCTAGCAAAAATCGCCATATTTGACGATAACCTTAAGGGCCTTCCCTACGGAGAATCCGTAATTCACCGTATTTAGAGCCTTATAAACTCATAATTTGAAAGCTACAGAGTTATAATAAAAATATAACAATAATCTTCAGTATTTCAACATTCTTTTCCCCGTTTTAAATTTTCTATTTTCGTGCGTTCAATGCATTTCCCGTCGCAAAAAAAGGTTGAAAACGAGCAAATATTTAATTTAAAATTCTATAAAATTTATCTCGTTGATAGCTGATGTTAACATGACGTTATTTTATCTAAGTACTTTTTGTGTTCTAGCCATAAAGTTAATATACTTACGTAGCGGAATATTAACTTTATGGTACTAGCTCAGAGCTCTTTAGAGAGATTAAGACAGTGATTGCAAAACGTAAGGATTAATATTTATATCGCTAGTATTAGTATAATATTAATTACCTACTACCGGCACTCTTTGTTATCCGATAAGGAGTTACACAATAAAAATATCCTAGAATCGGAACGTACGTCATGTGGTCGGCTAGCCTTTTATTACTGTTTTGGCAAGATTTTGAGATTTTTCAATTTGACCTCAGATTTGGTGGAGGGGGGGGGGGTCATGTCCCCTGTAACCCCCCCCCATCCCCCCTCCCTTTCGAACCGCGCCTGTTATTAGAAAACTAAAGCATCCCTAAAAAATAATTCGTCCCATGTCTCAATCTAGTTAGGGCCGATTTTTCAATCGTCAGATAACTTTTATCTAAAGAATAAAATATATGACATGTTGACATTTTTTTCATATAAAATCTGTCAAAACACCAAATTTATTCCAGAGGTAAAATTTATCTGACGATTGAAAAATCAGCCCTAAGTCGTGTAAACTGCTCTAAATAGTATATTTTAACAATTTGAAGTATTTAGCCGCCGCGCCGCTCGCTGCGCCGCCGCCCACGGAAATGAAGTTGATCTTGATAGCTCAAATAGGGTGAACATGACTAGTGATTGGACAGTACTACTCATTGGACAGGGCACAAAAACACTATATTTATTGAGGTTGCTTTAAAACTACCTGTTTTTCTTAATTAGGCGTTCTTTTATAAACAGGCAGTTTTTAAAGCAACATTAATAAAATATATTTTGTTTTTGTGCTTTGTCCAATGATTAACCAACCAACCAACCTAACCAATCTACTAGTCAGTAATCTACACTACTATTATAAAGAGGAAAGATTTGATTTTTTGTTTGTTTGTTTGAGTCAAATAGGTTCCGAAACTACTGGACCGATTTGAAAAATTCTTTTGCTATTGGAATCTTACATTATTTCTGCTGAACATAGGCTACATTTTATTTTGGAAAAAAGTAGGGTTCCGTAAGATATTTGAGTTTTTCGGACGCAAGGTGTAAAAAATCAGCTAGAAAAGTTACTTATTTTGCGTACGCTGCCTAAACTATAAAAGATAGAACCATAAAATGTTCTAAGTAATTGTAGATCTTATAAATATCTACAAAAAAGTCCGCGACACACTATACCTATCTATGTCGAGTGAGGCACAATAACCATTTATTTATTTAAAAATCCTGAATTTTTTTGGACTACATTTAAACGGATATATTTTACTCACGCTATTAATCCTTATCAAAATAAATTGTTTTATCACTAAGTACAGTTTATGTAGATAATATTTGGTCTTTGAATGATTAAAATTGGACGTTTGGTTTTGAAATTATGGCGAAATTAAAATATTACGATAGTGGGCGTCACCAAAGCGCGTGCGGGAGGAAGAGACAATATTCTGTTGTAGAAATGAAAATTCTGTACATAAAAGATATGAAATGACACCCGAAATTACACCTTTGTCACTACATCGCTATAGAAGCCAAAAATGTGGTTAGTTTTTTATCTGTTGTCTGTCTGTCACTCTTTCTGTCTGTCTGTATGTTTGTTCCAGCATCACACGAAAAATACTGATCCGATTTGAATGTGGTTTTCGCAGATATATTTATTTTCTTCCAACTTATCATCTGGTGTATAAAAATTTTTCCCCCCACCCCGCTAAGGAGACAAAAGAGGGGGTCAGATTTTGTATCAAACTTTTTTCTTTAACACGAAAACTACTGATCCGATTTGCATACGGTTTTCACAGATTTGCATACGGTTTTCACAGATATATTATGTTTGTCTTCTTCCAACTCAACATCTGGTGTATAAAAATCCTCCCCCCCCCTCCCCTCTCAACCCTCTCTGGGGACCAAAGAGGGGTCAGATTTTGTATACAACTTTTTTCTTTAGTGGACTTACTTCATATTAGGTATTAACTGTGTTTTTCAACTTAACATCTGGTGTATGACCTTCCCCCCCCATACCCTCTTAGGGGACAAAAGAGGGGGTAAAACATGTATCAACTGATGATGTAGAAAATATACTTTAAATGGCAAAACAACGTTTGCCGGGACAGCTAGTATAATATAAATTAATACCCCTTTGATATTATCTGTGTCATTGATGTGTTAAAGCAAAAAAAATATATATTGTCAATTTGACAGATCCTGCTTCACAAATGACATCTGAGTTCTGACAGATAAATAGTGATCTGTCTACTCTATATACTTTAATCTGTGGTGATCTGTCATTTCAAAGAAGCAAAAAAAAAATGACTTGTTTTTAATTTTTCATCAAATTAGTTATTCAGTGAATTAGTAATAACTATAAACATATTTATAATTGTATAATGGCGTCCACATCAAAGGAAAGTATGACCCCAAGTTCGCCTCAAGATAACGAAGACAGTTTGGAGCCAGGCGCGTGTCCCGAGAGTATTCTGAATCCTACCGACTCTTTTGAAGAATTTGCAATTGAAATGAGCTCAAGTCTAGAAGAAAAAAACACGCTCGTAAAAAAGACGAGCACAATCAGTGAGATACAGAGTGAAATTTTGGATACAGAGGCTGAAACATCGCAACTTAAAAACACCAAATCTGCTGATGATTTACGAAGTAAAGATGTAAGTTTTATTATGATTTATGAGGTAGCATTGAACTAGACCCCCCCCCCCCCCCCCCCCCTTCTGCAGACCTCAACTAACTTTGTTAGCTGCAACTTTTAAGATGACCGCATGTTTTGGTACCGCAATATAAAAAAATCTTTATCATATTTTATGTATCATGAAAGTTAATCAGTATATTTAAGAATAATGAAAACCACTCGTAATAATTAGTGATTCTATTAATTATACTCTGTTTTTCTAATTTACAGGATTCAATGTCTGCATCAGCGAGCTGCTCAAATTTAGTGGAAGAAAACGGAGAAAATGATGAGATTGAGAATTATTTACATTCACCAGAGTTAATTAATAAAGAGAAGCATGTATTTATACTTAGTTCAGCTGGTAAACCTATTTATTCAAGGTGAGTTTAAAAAAATAAGTTGGCAAAATACAATTTTTGTTAACCCATCAAACCCCAAGCGAGACCCAGGTGCCGCATAACTATTGAATATCAATTATTGTACAGTATGTGATTTCCACAATCGAGGTATTAAGTTAAAACTTATAAATTCTGACTTAACGCGACTTATTCTAGTAGTAATGCTACTACGAGTACATTTTTTTTTCTAATAATATCTAGCCCGTATCGGTTATTACGATAACATTTTAAACTTTCGCATTGCATTATAATTATTAAAACTTAATAATCGGGACTTAACGTGACTTATTCTAGTAGTAATGCTACTACGAGTACATAACTACTAGAATAAGTCGCGTTAAGTCGTTTTAACTATAATGCAACACGAAAGTTTAAATAAGAGGTATTAAGTTCATATAGTGGTATAACTATGTAATATAAAGCCTATAGCTTTAGTCAGGTACTTGGCTACTTAATCAATGGTTAGTTCTAATATTTCTCCATTATTATACAATTAAATATTGGTTTAATATTCAAAACAAGTAACACTAACAAAATATAGATTTTGTAACTAGAACACAAGGTAATATGATAAGTATTACATGTGGTAATAACTCATCCAGTTGATAAGTTGTGTTCAATGATGTAGGGTTAATATTTAACATATATTATAATTTATTAAAATAAAAAACAGTTGCTTATAATTTATTTATTACAAATCCTAGGTAATTGAGTCAAGTAAAATATTATAAAGTAGTGGTAGTTATCTGTGTAACTTATTGATATACAAAAGGTTTTTTGTATATATATATATATATATATATATATATATATATATATATATATATATATATATATATATATATATATATATATATATATATATATATATATATATATATATATATATATATATATATATATATATATATATCAATGGTGTAACTATAATAAATGAGATCTTGTAGGACCAGTACATAATACTTAGTACCAGTTGCAAATTTAGTATCAAAAGTAGCAAATGCCTTTTCACATGGCCTACCCTGCTACTTCCTAGTGGTTTTCATCAAAATCTGTCCAGTAGTTTACCAGCCTATTTAATGCAAACAAAACAAATATTTCCTCTTTAGAAAATTAGTAAAATTTTTGTATTTTGAAACAATAGATAAGTCCAACTTTATAGTTATTTGTAATCATTATTACAGGTATGGCAATGAAGATAAATTAGCCGGATTGTGCGGAGTGATACAGGCACTCGTCAGTGTGGTAGAGGAACAGAATCAGGATATTCTACGGTCTATAACAACAAAGGACTGTAAGGCCGTCTTCCTCGTAAAAGGTCCATTGATTCTTGTGGCGGTCTCAAAGTCTAATGAAAGCGAAACACAGCTGGTCCTACAACTCACGTAAGTATTTAAAAGACGGATATACTTATTACTAGGTTGCCGGCTACTCTGTTGCGTCGAAATTCGTTTATCGCGTCGGAACCGTAAATTTTCCAGGATAAAAAAGTATCCTATGTCCTTTCCCGGGACTTAAAGTATCTCCATACCAAATTTCAGCAGAATCGGTTCAGCAGTTTAGGCGTGAAGAGGTAACAGACAGATAGGCAGACACACTTTCGCATTTACAATATTAAGTATGGATATTGGATAACCAGTATACATGTAATATAAAATACTTAATTATATTATGATTACTGAGGTAGTTAAATGAGCATTTTGATTATAAGTAACATGAAAACATCCTGCTACACTAATTATTATTAATCCAATTACTTAATTGGCTATCACAGGTAATCTATAATATTATGTTACAAAGCAAAGCAAGTTAATATATAGGTAATTTTACTTATTTTAACACTATTACATGGTGTCAATGTAATAGTGTTAAAATAAGTAAAATTACCTAATAACCAAGTTACAAACATTTTAATTAACTTGCTATCGAAATGTTTAAATTTCAGTTATGCTTATAACCAGATAGTATCAGTGCTGACGCTAACACAGCTGAACAGAATATTCGAACAACGACGGAACTATGATCTGCGACGACTACTAGCTGGAGCGGAAAGACTGATAGATCATTTACTCATTTTCATGGAGAAAGATCCAGCCTTCTTACTTGGAGCAGTAAGATGTCTGCCACTACCTGAAAAGTCTAGAGAGAGTATTACCAATGCTATCATATCTTCATGCAGTAAAATAAGAGATCTGGTGTTTGCCATACTGTTAGCTGGTAACCAACTGATTACACTGGTCAGAATGAAAAAGTACACACTACATCCGTCAGACATACATTTACTGTTTAATTTAGTGAGAAGTTCCGAATCTTTTAAAACTGCTGAGAGTTGGACGCCAATTTGCTTGCCCAAATTTGATGCTACGTAAGTTTAAGTACAGTATATGACAAAAGACAGAATAAACCAGTAGGCAGACTAGAAGTGTTCTCAAATTTTATATGTTTAACACAGTATGCCATAACGGTGCGCGCCCTGTTAATGCGTTGCTGAGCTGTTCATAGTCTGCTTAATGCTTGCAGCGATATCAAATGGAAGAACACACCAATTTGTTAGCTTTTTTGAAGTCGGCCTACTGGTACGTTTGGTCTATTGTGACTAATGAATACATAATATAATAAGTCCTATTTTTGTGGGTAAAATAATTTTAGTATGTATGGTGTAAAATAACTATATTGTATTTATTCAATAATTTCAGAGGCTTTCTTCACGGACATGTATCATATATCTCAGAGGACTGCCAAGCTTGCCTCCTGCTGCTGACCGTTCAGAGGGATGCCTTCTATCCATTGTCACAAGCTAAGCATACAATAGCGGAGAAACTACGAAAGTCAAAATGTCTCGTAGCTATAAACGACGCCTTAAACCGCAGCGAGGAGTTGCCTACAACTAATCCTTTGAAACACATTGGTATGCCAGAAATAAGGCATTTTATGTACAAGTGTAAGTCAACTGCACAGCTGTTTACTTCCGATCCCATTAGCCTGGATAGATTACAGGACTACAGGCAGCGACATACTGAAGGTGGTGATATTACACAGAAGAAAATAACCAAACTATCCGATATTGACTACGTGAGGAATTACAGAGAGTTTAGCAATCAAATACACTGTGCTACCACACCAGCCAAGTTAATATTCAGATCTAACTGTGAAAATACAGTACTAGCTTGGGTAAGTTTCAAACACTTAAGAGAATTCTCAAACTTTTATACCTTGCCTTGGTACGAACAAAATTTCACTTCAAAAGCAAGAAAAAGGATGTGGGCAAAAAGCCCATAGACGAGTCAGATTGTACTTAAGAAACAAATTTTATGTGTAAAACTTAATTTAATAAAATAGTTATGCTATTAGTTACTTATTCTATTGAATTATCTTTACAATATTTTTTTACAGTTTGCTCGAATTCGAAATTTACTCAATTAAATAATTTCTTTCAGGTGACCAATGGTTTTGAGCTGTACGTAACGTTCGACGCGCTAATGGAAAAAGACCACGCAATACGAGCGGTAGACCGTCTTCTGTGCTGGATCAAGAGGGAGGAGAAGAGCATATTCATTATGAACGCGCCAACCTTCTAGCCCAAGGTTACACTCAGTACTATGATCAAGAATTCGATTAGTCGAAATTCTAGTACTGAGAATTGAAATTATCACTGTCTGTGATATATGGCAATAAGAGCCTGTCCACACGGGCGTTGCGTCGACGCAGCGCTGCCGTTTGACGCATAGCCGGCCACACGGGCGCTGCGTCATCTCAGCGTTATAACTTATAACGAAGCAGTCTTAACGTCAACACCACCTCCCGCATCGTCTCGGGGGCTGCTGTCCGTCATGTGTGCGTTGCGACGACGCCGCGCGCCGTGTGAACACCTTGGTTATTTGTATGTAAAACAACGCAATGGCAGCGCTGCGCCGACGCAACGCGCCGTGTGGACTGGCTCTAATAATTAATTAACCGAGCCCAATGTATATAATTTGCAAGCAATGTATTTTGCCTGGTGGCCAAAATGGAACTTAAAAGACTCTTAAATTAATGTGTTCTGTGTCTAAACTTAAGCTCTAAAGCCTCAACATGTTGGCGCACGCATCTGTAGACGTGAAGAGAGTCAACAGATATATCCGCCGACATGTAGAGGCGGCTACAGCCTACAGGGCGCTCAGGGTCAATTTATACTAACGCAGAGTCGAAGTGCATCGAAGCGAATTCCCAAAAACTGAACATAGAAAATTCAACATTAACTCCAGAGCGTAACGCACACATTACTTCTGCGAGACCAATCAGCGTTGGTCGGGCGAATACGCGTGAATGCGCGCGTATTTTTAAAATCTCAGAATTAATTTGTGCATTACGCTCTGGAGTTAAGGATAAATTTGTTATGTAAATTGAACACACTTTTGGTAAGTCGCTTCGATGCGCTTCGACTCTGCGCTAATATAAAATATATTAAGATGATGAGCGTTTGAGCCGAATTCGAGAAATTTCCGGTCATTACAGACCAAACCCACTAGCGAGGCAGAAACAGTGAGTCTAAGGGCCTGTATTCACTTTGATTAGTGTAAAAGTGCAGGTGATTACTAATCAGGTGAACGTGTGGACAGCGACTGATTAGCAAGTCCTTTAATTTCTCCTAATCACTACTCAATGTGAATACAGGTCCTAAGAACATCCTAAGGCCGAAACCAAAATCGCTGGTATGCTTACACCCAACAGATGTGGCTTAAGACACCTCGCTAACATATAGTAGTTATTGAGAAAAACACCAATTAGTTATTTGACATAAAATATAAACAAATGTTTCGAAAAAAGGTGTTATCCTACCTCATCGAGGCTTACAAGTATTAAAGCTTATTTAATTAAACCCTCATGAAAAATGTCCTACATGCAAATTTATAGTATAAAGATAATGATCCAATGTAATCTCTAATCATGTGAATTGATAGGTAAATCGCACCACAGTATGAAATATCATTATTATACAGGGTGCAATTAACCTTCCGGCCAAATTTTTGTAGGGCTTAGGTATTATTAGGAGAGTCCAGCGGGGGTGACGCGGGGGGCACGTCACCCGCCGCAAAAATACGTGTATTTTTATTTTTAATATGGATCAATATGTCGAAATTTGGCCGGAAGGTTTAATTGCACCCTGTATTGTGTATTGCTCTTCAAGCAAAAGTAGTTGCACAATTCCATGATAGGCTAGAAAAATTCCTATGCATATTAGGCCTCTGCCTCGAATTCCGCGACAAGCGGGGCGGCAGCAGCGACGAGTTGGAACTTGGAGGTGAGATAACTTGCATATATTTTTGTTATGCCTGTTCATAAAAACTTTTTTGGGGTCGCTCCGCTAACCGCGTAATTCGAGGCAGTGCCCTCAGTGACGGATTAAGACTACTTGATGCCCTAAGCAATCCATGCCTGTGTGCCTTCCCCCCCCCCATCCGTATGTCAACTAGAATCGGTCTTTAAACATTCAAGTTTTACCACCTAAAACATTACTTTGTGGTTTTTATTGACGTGAGAGACGTGATGCCCTAGGCAATTGCTTAATTTGATTAAGGGTTAATCCGTCACTGAGTGCCCTTAGTTAAATTCGTGTAAATAAAATGAGATGGATTAAATATATTTGTATATTGATCAAGTTATGAGATTGTTAACTGTAAATATTTTAAAATGCAATAAATATTAAATTATTTTAATGTTATCAAATGTTTTATTATAATTTATATTTAATTTCCATTACGTAAACGCGAAAGTTATAATTGTATCAATCCACAAATGCAATAATAATAGATGTATTCTAATGAACAATAAATTTCAATTTTTATTAAAAATGAATGAATTCTAATGAAAAATTGTCTTAAAGATATGAAGGGCTAAATTACCCTTTAAAAAGGAGTTGGGAGTATAACAAAAAATAGTTCAGATTGTTTAAGTTATATTTCTAAATTTAAAACTAGTAACGCCCTCTGTCTCGTCTTCTCTCAGCTTCGTACCGGTCCCGTCGTTCCTTCTCTCTATCTCTTTCCCGCACGCGTTCCCTGTCCCTTTCCCTCTCTCGTTCTCTCTCGCGCTCGCGTCGGCGATCACGCTCTCTACTCCTTGATCTTTCCCTCTTTCTGTCTTTGTCTCGCCGTTCCCGTTCTCTAGACCTGAAATATGAAAAATTATTATCAGATATTTGGCTGAAATTCGATGAATTACTATCAGAACAAACTCAGTATGTATTCAGTTTTATGACATTAAGGGCAGGTTATCCCGCCGCGCAAGTTTCTATGGACAATAATGCGACGTGGTGTCAGGCGTGGTGTGCGCGAGCCGCATTTCTCGTTGATATTGAATCGAAAAATATTTTAACTAAACATGTATCCAATGAATACCCTGTAAAATTTTAATAGTAATCGAACTGTCAAAATTATTTTTTGATTGAGTCCTAAACTTACCATTTTTTTCAAATTTGTTTCTGATTTTTTTATTATCGAGTAAAATTATCTGTATTGTTACTAACCAAAAAGTCACTAGTTAAAAGATGTATATTGTATGTTATATGTATACATATTACTTAACATATATTTTTAATTTTTTTTTAATGACGCTTACTTTAAAAATTACTTATTCTAGAAAAATTGTAAATTATAATAATTGCCCTTAAAAGAAAAATTGTAGTCTTGGAATTATAAAATCTTTCTTTGACACAGAATTCGTATTTTGATCAAACAATGCTTTTTCATTTTATTGTTTTATACAGAACATTACGATAAGATACTGCACGAAATTTATGATGTGCCTAGTCTCCAAGAACTATACATCCTGAATACGAATAAGCACCTAAGAGGACATTCTTTAAAATTATGCCAAAATCCCAGCAAGAAGTTACCTAGAAGACACTTTTTACCTAACCGAGTGGAAGTGGTCTGGAACAGACTTCCTGAAAGCGTTGTAATGGCAACCTCCGTGAACTGTTTTAAAAACAAACTGGACCAATTGGGATACAAAATCTTCAAACGATTTGACACACACGCATCAGCTTAATAGCTGCTAGTGTGGTTACACAAATAATAACACAAATAATAATAATTACTTTGGGCACTTAACCCATCGATCGTGAGAAAAACAACTTATCTTTACATAACATATTGTTATCACGGTCGCATGCAACCGCTTGGGGCTTGATGAATTAAATAGGTATCTCATATTTTATTAAAATTAAAAATAAAATTTATCTGAAAAGGTAAATTATTCCATTTATTACCACAATTGTGGACACAATAGATTTTCAATTGTTATTTGACAGCAGGGTGCCACCCTGGGGATTGATGGATTAAAAGCTAAGTACCCTGAAAAAATATGAACTGTAAGGATGATCAAAACAAACATACCTTTCTCGTCTTCTATCTTTGTCTCTTCTATCCTTATCCTTTTTATTTTCTTTGGCTTCAGCATCTGCGTTGTCATCGTCTGAAGGCATTTCTTCATCCAAATCATCATCAAGAGCAGATACTTTTGGATCTAGCTCATTGTTCTCTTCTAGAATATTTCTTTTTTGAATTCTGGGTAATATTACATCACACAGGCGTTCTTCCCGGAGTAGTTCGTCAATGAATTCATCCATATGAACAATTTCAAACTGTCCCTCGCGAGTTTGCCGGCGTAACTTCCTATTGTCGTTGTACAGAGGTTCCAAATATTTGTAACAATCTACCGACGAACCTGTTAGGCGCATATAAAAAGCTCCAAGGGCGCGAACATACTTGAACTCCTCGTTTTTAATAAACTCAACCACAATGTCCTTTTCAGGTTGGATCTGTAGCATTTTCAAGACTAAACATAGGAAAGGTGTGGGGTAAATAAATCCTCCGTGCACACCGCCAACATACCGCAGTTCCATAGCTTTGTCGACTAGCAATTCCGCAGTTAGGGCGAAGCATTCTTCCTTCCAATATTTAGAATCGTAAATTCGCGATCTTATAATTTTTTCTATCAAATATTGTGGATTTGTTCCCCTGACTGATTTGGCGTCCTTTACCGTGCGATTCGCCATTTTTGAAGTGACATTGATAAGTAGGTATCACAGATTTTAAGGTCTTACTAATAAAAAGTTACTCAGGGTGTATAGAGGCTGCGTAAGATTTTTTCTACTAATAATCATTTTTTTGACATAAGGCCTGTATAACGTGTGTATAACGCTGTTGTAACTTCCATACAAAATAACACAACGCTTATACAAGGCATTACCCTAGTATAGAGTGTGAATAAGATCAAGATGGCTGATTTTCAATAGATCAGCTGATTAGTACGACTACCTTAGCTGTGAATTGATTGCGAATTTGTGGTAATTGTGGTTTCCAGTGCACTGCTAATAATTGCATTATAAAATGGAATTTGTTAATACGTTTGATTTATTCGATGAAGTAGACGAAATAGATTCTGGATCCAATTCCAGACGAACTAAAATGTATAAAATTCGAGAAGACCCTTTTCAGTTAAATGATTACCAATTCAAAAGTAAATATAGATTTTCAAAACGATATATAAACAAGATCGTCGATCTCATAAAAGACGACATCAAACAAAGCCCGCGAGGAGGTGGGATTTCACCAGAATTGCAGGTGCTTACGGCTGTAAGGACGTGGGCTCGTCAGGAAGTACAGGACGATGCGGCCGATCTGCACGGACTGAGCCAACAGTCCGTCACCAATGTGTGCCGAAGGGTTGCTACAGCATTAGGCAGACGAGCTGCAAATTTCATTTATATGCCCTCTAACATATCGGAACAGGAGGAAGTAATTTCAGGATTTAGGGAAATTTGTGGCTTTCGAAGTGTAATAGGAGCGATCGACTGTACACACGTCCGTATTAAAAAGGTCGGAGGTGATTTGGGCCAATTCTACATAAACAGGAAAGGCTACCCATCACTAAACATCCAAGTCATATGCGACTCTAAATTAAAAATACGCGATGTTGTGGCCAGGTGGCGGGGCAGCACCCACGACTCTCGAATTTTCAGAGAGTGCTCAATTCGAGAAAAATTTCAGGCAAACCAGTTCCGTGGGCGGCTAATTGGGGATTCAGGATATGGCCTGACTCCATACCTATTTACCCCGGTACTTAACCCGGCAACACAGAGCGAAGAGGCCTACAATAAGGCTCACATAAGAACGAGGAACACTGTGGAGCGGTGCTTTGGTATTTGGAAGCAGCGATTTCGGTGTTTGCTCACTGGCTTCACTGTGTCTTTGGAAAATGCAAAGCTATATATTGTAGCCCTGGCAGTTCTTCATAATATAGCTATCGATATGGGTGAGGAAGTGGAAGATATGGGTGAAGAAGTAGTTGTAACCCAATCAGAAGTTGCACAACCCTTGTTAAATGTTCCTGACACACATAACGAAACCCGATTAGGACAAATAGCACGAAGGTTATTTATAGAACGTTATTTTTAAATGCATAAAGTAATTATTGTTTTGCAAGTAGAAAGGTAAGAAAATTAAATAAGCAACTAAACTACTACTAGATAGAAAGAGAGATATAGTGAGTGAACCAGTGATAGTGCTTAGTGTTTGGACTTAGTGCTTAGTTGTGTGACCTAGCGTTTGGAATAAAAGTCTTCAAGTGAGTCAGCAGGCCCACTGCGGGGCAGGCCCCACCCACAATCCCCACCCACCAGGCCCCGTCTGCTCAAGCCCCGTCAACTGGCTCCAGCCACCATGCCTCGTCCATAGCTCCTACAGCACCTCAAGTGGCTCTTCAATTAGAAAGCTTAATTGAATTAATTCAAGATTTGCAAGAGTCACAAGACCGCAAGCTCGGCGCTTTGCAAGAATTTCAGAAGGCTGAAATCAGAGCGATTCGAGAATCACAAGAGCAACAAAAAGACCTCCAAGAAAAAGCGCTTGGAGCTATAAAGGATGTTAGTGACACGGTGACTAAGCTTCATAAGGATGTCGACGTAATGGACGAACGCGTTACCGGGTTAGGAGTGGATGTGGAAAATGTGAAAACCAGCCTCACTGAACTACAGAAGAAAGTAGTGCACTTGGAAACCACAGGAGTGGCGGTATCTTGTGGAACTACTGGAGTGGTACAAGGACCAAGAGTAAAAGTGCCGCCATGCAATGACACTACTTCTTGGAATGCTTATCGTCAGCAATTCCAGACAGTTGCTACTGCCAACGGATGGACTGAAGACCAATGCCTGACCGCTCTCACTGTTGCGCTCAGAGGGCAAGCTGTCTGCATTTCTGCATTTATAATATTAGTAATTTAGTATGGATGTAACACCTGGGAGTAGGATGGCTGGCTTGCAAGGCTTTCACTTCCTCACCCATATTGATTGATTTTTATTTTATACAAGGTTTTGCCCGCGGCTTCGCTCGCGTTAAGAAGTATTATTCTTTCATCCCCTATTTGAACCCCTTGGGGTGGGAATTTATCAAAATCCTTTCTTAGCGGATGCCCACGTCATAACATCTACCTGCATGCCAAATTTCAGCCCGATCCGTCCAGTGGTTTGGGCTGTGCATTGATAGATAACCATGGCAGTCAGTCACCTTTGAGTTTTATATATACAGAAGACTTGTGAGAAGGTAGACTCAAATGATTATGAATGATAAAGGAAGAGGATAAATTATAACTTCATTAAAATATAATTTTATGTATTAAAACTATTGTGACATCAGTCTCCTTTTTTCACATAACATTATTAAAATTAACACTTAACATTTTATTATTATAACGCTTACATACTTATTATTGCAGTATAGAAACAAAAGTCTTCATATTAAAGGACACACAAGTAAGAGATCTTAACTTAAATGTAAACAAATAATCAACCAAGTACGAGTTGGACTCAGGCTTAAAGGGTTCTGTACCATTTTATAGACAAAAATTGAGTTACTTTTAATATTAGAGCTCCTTTTATGTATTAAAATTGTGATATCAGTCTTTTTTTTTCACATACAAACATTATTAAAATTATTGAAACTTAACATTTATTATTGTAACGCTTATTACATACTTATTATTGCAGTATAGAAACAAAAGTCTTCATATTAAAGGACACACTTACAAGTAAGAGATTAGAGATCTTAGCTGGTACAGATAAAATTATGGTTGAATTAATTTTAACTTAAATGTAAACAAATAACCAAGTACGAGTTGGACTCGGGCTTAAAGGATTCTGTACCATTTTATAGACAAAAATTGAGTTACTTTTAATATTAGAGCGCCTTTTATGTATTAAAATTGTGATATCAGTCTTCTTTTTTTCACATACTTAACATTATTAAAATTATTGAAACTTAACATTTATTATTATAACACTTATTACATACTTATTATTGCAGTATATATGTCTTTATGTATTTATGTCTTTTACTTCGTTTTCTAATATAGTAATTTGTAGTTTAAGGTGTTGAATTTTAAGTTCATGCTCTTTTTTTGCCCATTGATGGGCCTCAGTCATCTGTTTGACTTTTAATTTATGCTCTTCTCTTAAGCATTCAATTAGGACCATATCTCTGCTTTTACGTTCCTCATTATTTTTGCCCTAAAACACAGGAAATATTCAATTAAATTATTTGCTATTTTTATGAAATTAAGTTTTTGTTACCTGAAATAATTTTGACTGTATAATATTATTTATAATCATGCTACATACAAAATTTGTCACTTTAAATTTAGAGCATTTTCTTTTTGATGCTCCTGGCTGCCTTTCTAATGTAATCTGCAACAGAAACAACTTTATTAAGTAAATACTGCCATAAACATTTTTTTGTTTACTTCTTAGATAATTTAATTTCAAATGTTCATATTTAAATATAAGTGTACCTACATTATTTGTTTCATCAGGCCATATTTTGTCTTGGGTTTGTTTTATATAATTATGGTCTGTCTGCCTGCTACTTCCTGCTTCTAATGTAACCTATAATATGAAAATAATTACAATTAAAACTTATTTCTATAATTACATTTTCATTTATTGCACTCTGATCAATCCATCATAATAATATTATTATATTGTATTATCTAAATTACAATTTATTATATTAATTGAAACAAAGCCCTGGCCATAACATACCTGATTATTATCAATATAATTATTGGTGACAGTGTCATTAAATCCCTTGATAGCGGATTTTTGGAAATCTATTGTTCTCCCAGCCACATGTGGCCGCTTGGGAGTTGAAGAGATATAAGTGATATTATCTGAAAGTGGTTTTTCTTCCTCTACCTAAAAATAAACGAAAACATAAAAAAATTGTATGTTTAAGGGCCGATTTTACAATCGTCGGATAACTTTTACCTAAAGAATTATTATGACACTTTGACATTTTTTTTATATAAAATCTGTCAAAATGTATAGTGGAGTAATATATTTTATTTTGTATTGTAGTGTTAAAAGTTTGGCTTGCATGAAGTTTGCTATTTAGTTTATATTTTTGGTATTCGGTATTTTGTACGTCGGTAAGGATCATTTAATATCAATCATGTGGATAACTTTTATTGACCTATTAGTTGTTTATACCGTGTTATTTAAACATTTTAGACTATAAGGTTGTTGTTATCTCAATAAAATAAAATAAAAAAAAATAAAAATAAAACGCCAAATTTATTCCAATGGTAAAGTTTATCTGAAGATTGAAAAATCAGCCCTTAGTGACTTAGGGCCAACCCACATGTACCACAACCACACCACATCGCAATGACAAAATATCGTCAAGGAGAGGTTACGTATGGTGTCGCTGCAGCTTTTTGTAGTTGATACCGACAAAATGTCGACGTGGTTGAATTGTGGCCAGTAGTTACGATGTGGTCATGTACGAAAGTCAATCAAACGGAAGGAGGGGAAGAGCGCGGGCGGTATGCGCGCACTGTCGTCGCAACAACGCAACATTGTGGTTGTGATGTGGTGGCGAAGATTAATTATACTAATTTTAACACATACATTCTGAATGAAAAAATATTTCAGTGACTACTGAATAAATATATATACATACTATGAAGAGAACATTGTCGCTGTCATATTTGTTCTTGTCTTCTTCAAATTCCTGGGGAATCATGTCCATGATGTCTTGTACATCTGGTGGTGGACTGGGTGGTTTTTGCCCACCACCAGTTTGTCGTAGCGCCTTTTTGTATAAGGAAACACACTTTTTTGCTTCCAGCTTCGCTGACCGCCATTGCTGTTTTATTTCTATGAGACCTCTTTCATTTAAGTTTAATTCATTGAATCTAAAAAAGAATTAAAACATCATCAATTACTATTCACTCTTAAGTACAGATAACATAGATCAAAGGCGTTATTTCACCTTCGTAAAACTTGCATCCAAACTTCTTGCTTCTTTTTATTCATGTTCGTGTCGCAAGATTTACTTTCTATTATATTTATATATTCTTTGATACATTCCTTTAATAATAACTGTAAAAATGAAAACGCTAACATAACGCTAAAGCCTCAACATAAAACTAAACAAGAGTGGGAAAATATAGAAAGAAAACCACATAGAAAACTTACTTTTTCCTGAAGGTCCCAGTTTGCAGAACGTGACCGTTTTGGTTTTTCCATTTTCCTATAAGCAGAAATCTGAATAATAAACACAAGAATAGTTTAGACGCCGGTATCCGGCAGTGACAACCATCCGTGCAGTGACAACTATGGTGACAACTGACATTTCAAATTTTATTAACTTTGACATTAGCGTCGCGTTCAAAAACTTAGTAAATGTCATATCCGAAACTCGAACATTTTATTTACGAAATTCACGTACTCTACTGATTAATATTAACTAAAAATGTTTAAATATCAATCTTGTGTCCAATTATAATTACCAGGTTCATAAAAACATAACTTTTATATGATTTTTTGTCATCAACACCCGAGCATCAGATAGCGTGTTACTTAATTCCTGAACGTCTTCCTTTGAGTCTACAGTCTATGGTATATAACACGATTTTAGTTATAACAAGTCACAAATGTCATTATCATTTGATTATTAGTAGAGATCTGTATAAACCCTGTATAAGGTGTGTGACCATGTATAACTATTCACACGTTGAACGCATGTTTAAGAAATTTTTATTAGTAAGAGGGTAAGTATACAGTATTATTACCTCCAATGAGGTTATTCCATTGAGATACTATAGTAGGAGGGAGCCTTGTATCGGTATATAAGCGTCAAAAGCGTGTAATGTTATGTCCTACTTACTAGGACATAACAAAGGAGTCGGACTGCATATTTCATGTAATAAAAGTATTATTAAAGGTTTTTAGTGAACATTTTATGCTAGATATTGTTGAGTTTTGTGGTTCCGCTAAATAATAAACCATAAGAGTGGCTAAATAATGCCTCAAACACGTGGATTTAACATGAAATACGTAAGTTTTGAACAAGGTTTTTTGGGCTTTCCAATCGGTATTTTTGTAAGCTAAAAAGACAATTTGTAAGTTTAATAAACCCTTATTCGTGTTATATAAGACATTAGTGCTAAAAATGTCACATCAATTAATAATTTGGCTACAAAAATTGCATAGCTTTTCACGTGTGTTTACGCATTCTCATTACTTGAACTATAGATTATCGATATCATGAACTAATTGACTTTCTTTTCTCGATTATAATATGCTTCGAAATGATCGACAAATGAAAATATTCAAGAAAATAAACGCACACTACTTGTATGAAAATAAGCACAAAATGGCCACGCGATGACGGGCTAAGACTACATCTACCTATATCCTTAATCTGTGGGTTATTCAATGGTAGGTATACATAGCATAGACAATTAACAAATGACAGAAGTTTTTTTTTATCTTGTACGAAGTCATTCAAACATAACTTGTGTATTATGCCAATCAGAACATAAATTATTAAAATATGATTAAAATACTTTATAAGTTTATAGCCAAATCGATTAAATTCGGATTATTCTAGTTTTACACAGGGCTTCAAATATCGTTATTTTTTCATAACGTTATTGCTTCAAGGGCAAATATAACGTTATGAAAAAATAACGATATTAGGAAATAATTATGTTAATAACGGTAAATGTCATATTATAACGATATTTTTTCGTTATGTTACTAGATAACGTAAAAAATTAACGTTATCTGGCTACCATTATGAAAATAACGGTACGTAACCATATTTTTCGATATTTTTTCTGCTATTCGATAACGTTATGAAGCTCTGGTTTTACACGGCCGTTAATGTAGTCTATGGGTAGAGGAAATCATACAGCCGTGTGCTTAACGACTATCAAACATAATGTAAAAAAACTAAAAGTCAGACTGCAAAGCGCAGAGCGAAAAATAGGTTGGACTTTGGAGTTTTGCCGGGAATGTGAAAGAGTGATGTTGTGATTTTGTATTATTTTTCTAAAATTGTGTTAAGTTGGGTTTTTAATGTGTAATATTGGTAGAATATTAACCATTAGATATTCGTTATCGTGCACAAGTGTAGGAATGTGATGCATTATCCAGAAACGTGCGATTTTGTGTTCCCTCCAAAACTCCATTGAAAGTTTCAGTAAAGCGTCTACCACATTACTGAAACGACCGACTTGACTCCTTGACTGTATTGACTTGTACTTAGACTTTGACTAGACTTATGACCTGACGATATTACATGAAAACGATGCTGAAAATTATTATAGGAGGAATACGGTTTTCCCGCCATATTCCTTACCTTTTTACCTTGTCTGTGGCACAACATACACATACTTTGTGTCAAGTTGCCAAAAACGAAGAAAAAGAAAAAAAAAGCGCAGAGCCACAGATTAGTATTATTACCTCAATGCGCAGAGCGCTTAGCGCGCTGTCAAATTAAAAATTATAAAACGGTTTTGTTGCAATTTTGTTGTGAATTGTTTACCAATAAGTTTAATTTCAAAGTTTAAAAACGATATTTAACGAAATCAAACTAATAAGTCGTAAGATAACCGTCCTTTGCTTCAGTCTTTCCATTTAAAATAGTGTTATAATGCAGAAGAGTAAGAAAAAGAAGGGCGATGAAGAACCGATGGATGTTGATGAGAATCCCAACCAAGTAAACGGCAACGGAGACCTCGATGATGAAATTGATCATATATCCGATGATGAAGAGGGTGGAACTAGGATAGGAGACATATACATACCTCCAGCACCGAAACCGGCTCTCACGTTTGATACAACTGGCCCTAGGCTGATAATAACTCACATAGTCAATGAAAACTTTAAAAGTTACGCCGGCGTACAAGTTTTGGGTCCTTTCCATAAAGTACGTATTAAGATATATCTTTATAACTTGTTTACGTAGGTAATTTGCTAAAAGAAGGTTTATAAAAATATAAAATATTTTTGTTACCTAATGTGTTTTTTAGAGCTTTACAGCCATTATTGGACCTAACGGTAGTGGAAAGAGCAATGTCATAGATTCCATGTTGTTTGTATTTGGCTACCGAGCCACCAAAATCAGGTCAAAGAAGATTTCCGTGCTCATCCACTCTTCAAGCAAATTTCCGAACATCACTAATGCCAGTGTTGCTGTACACTTCTGCCAAATCATTGATGGGGTAATATTACTTGTTGTTTTTCTAAGTATATATTATTCTCATATTTTATGTCTGTCTTCTGCTAATCACATTGCTTTTATTAGCTTTTAGAATTCTTACCATTTTATATTGGAAATTTAATTTGAATAACTTCTGTTACTATATTTTTTAATTTTAACATTAAAAAAATGTTTGTATACAGTAGCTTCTTAGTGTATATTTTCTAAGGGTGAAGCCAAACGAGCGTAATTTGTGAGTTGTGAGTCGCAGAATTTCTGCCGGGCAGAATTCTGCTGCATTCAATTTCATACAAAAGTCCTGTTTGATTCACACGAGCGTAATTTTGTGAGTCGTGATTTCTATGAAAAGAAATTCTGCCCGGCAGAAATTCTGCGGCTCACGACTCACAAATTACGCTTGTTTGGCTTCACCCTAACAGTTACTTTTACTTTAGGAAGGAGAAGAGTTCACCGTGGTACCAAACAGTGAGATTGTGGTTGCCCGAACAGCACACAAAGACAACTCGTCCTATTACACATTAAATGGAAGAAGAGTGCAGTTCAAGGAAGTTGCTAAAATGTTGAGATCGAATGGCATCGATTTAGATCACAATAGATTTTTAATTTTACAGGTGAGTACTATTAAAAAAAAAAACTTTTCAAATGAACAATATTAAATATTAGAACAGGCATGAAATGCGACACCAGTTGCAAATTGTAATATATTATGAAAATATTTCCATTGAAAAAGTAGTTTCTATATTGTCTTAAAAAGTTTGAGAACCTCCTTATAAAGATTATGTAGCAACCTTTTCTAAAATCTTAACAAAAAAATCATGTTTTTTCAGGGGGAAGTAGAACAAATTGCCATGATGAAGCCAAAAGCTCTCACTGAACATGAATCTGGAATGTTGGAGTACTTGGAAGACATTATAGGCACCTCTAGATACAAGGTGAGATTTTCTTTTGACAGTAAAAATATCATCATTAAACATGATTATTCTTATGTAAGTAGTGTAGTGCATTGTTTTAGCTATTGTTCATGTTTAAGAAATTGTATGTATACCCCAGGAAATTGATTTTTAGGCAGTTGACAGATCTACGTCATTTGGTTGGCTTATGTCAATTCAATGTTAGCTGATGGGTTTGACTTAACGCAACCAAATTACGTAGAGGACTAATAGGCAGCTGATGGATGACCATCTGCCTATGAATCAACTTCTCTGATAGTACATTCATAAAAAAAGCATTGTCTGGAATGTCTAAAAAGCAATACAATAGATCTCTGACAAGTTCAATAAAAAAACAAGATCCGAAATTATCCAAAACACTAATACATTACAGGAACCAATAGAAAAGCTCTCAGTGAAGGTAGAAGAATACAGTGAGATGAGAAAAGAGAAGTTGAACCGAGTGAGGCTGGTGGAACAGGAAAAGTTGAAGCTGGAGCAGCCGATGAGAGAAGCCGTTGAGCTGATGAACTTGACCAACACCACGCTGCGGACTCGGAATATGCTGCTGCAGAAGTATATGTGAGTAGAGTTCTAGTAGCCAATAGGCACTTGTCCATTGTGTTGTAAAATTTTGCCCTTTAGTAACTTCTTTTTATTGTCGTTGTAGCATAATTTTTGGGCGGCCCCTAACAACTTTACATATTAAAAATTTATATTTTTGTTTGGTTATCCAAAGCATATGATTTCTGAATACCAAGCTTGAGCAAGCAAAGTATTTGATAATTAATATATAAATATAATTTTAATTGATATTAAATTATACAATACTAGCAGCTGACCCAGCAAACATTGTTTTGCCATATACATTATTTCTAAAAGTAGATAAAAACCTATTCTCGGGCCTAACAAATATACCATCGAGGAAATTGATTACTAGGCAGTTGACGGACCTACGTCATTTGGTCGGCTTATGTCAATTCAATGTTAGCTGTGATCAGTCAGATGAGTTTGACTTAACGCGACCAAATTACTTAGGTCTGCCGTCTGCCTAGGAATCAACTTCTCTGAATTCTGATAGTACAATAAGTACAAAATTTCATTAAAATCAGTTGAGCCATTTTGGAGGAGTTTCTGCATATTATGAGACACGAGAATTTTATTATACATTATGTCACCGTAAGATTGTAAACACTGCGAGATTGTAATATGACTAAGTGATGGATTGTAAACAACCAGTTTTCCGGTGATTTTAAATTAATTATTTCATATTTAAAATAACTTCAATGTCCAATGGTATGAGATGTATAACATAAAATAAAATTTAGATATATTTAAAGTGCTGTTTGAATGTTCGGTTATTAAAATTAACCAAATTTATAATTCAACGGTTTTCTTTTCTTTATTCAATGCAGCAATTGAAGTTATTTTAAATACGAAATAATTAATTTAAAATCACCGGAAAACTGGTTTTTTACAATCCATCACTTAGTCATATTAAAATCGGTGTTTACAATCATGCGTCGGATGGGCATGTAAAAAGTCGGTCCTGCGCCTGATCTCTCGCCGGTCGTGTCGGTCTGCCGTCCCACTGGGTTATGAGAGTAAAGGAATAGAGAGTGCTCTTGTGTACTGCGCACACACTTGGGCACTATAAAAATACTCCTGCGTAGCTGGCCTGGTTTCAATGAAACCGGCACCGTCACCGAAACCGGTGTGGGAGCTATTATTATCTTGCGGTCACATAATATATATTAGATAGAAAGTAATAATTGCTCTTTTGCAGCCATGAAACAAATAAAATAATTGAAACTAAGAACAAAGAAATGGAAGAACTAAAAGCTACACTTAGCAGTATTGATGAGAAATTAGCCAAATTGAAGGAAGAGTTACATGAGAAGACTACAGAACTTAAAAATGGAACACAGTAAGATTTTTTCTATATATTTTATTTTAGCAAATAAAGTGAACTAAGAGGCATCATAAAGATTCTGATTCTTAGTGTCTAAACACACCATGCCGAAGATACGCGGCCGAAGTTCGGCATGACTACGTCAGCAATGCGCTACGCATACAAAATAACGCGACGTAATTTCGGCACGGTGTGTGATCGGTGATTTAAAATATGTACATTGCAGGCTTAATTATGCCGAACTTCGGCCGCGTTTTTTCGGCCTAGTGTGTTTAGACACTTAATCTTTTCATTTATATACCCATTAATAAAGCTTTAATGTTACACAATAATATTTCAATAGATAACTGCGATATTATTTAAGTAATTTTTTTATCTTAGAAAATACGATAAATTACAAAAGCAGAAAGACGAGATAGCAGAAAAACTACAGTCCTGCAAGAAGAAAACGGTCTCAGTTCAAGGCGACATAACACAAGCCAATAAAAAGAAGAAAAATCTAGAACAACTTCTAGAACAAGAAAAAGGGAAGCTTATTGAGCTGGAATTGGTATGAGCTTATTATAAATTTATATGAAAAAATAAGCTTTTATTCATTTAATATTTTTTGTTTTATTGGAACGAAGTTCCTTATCGCGCGTTGCGAAAGACAGAAAAAATTAAGACGAAAAGTTGTAACAACACTTTTGTGTCGTTACAACCGCACGGCCTACAACTATAGCAAAAATTCTATAGTTGTAAGCTGTGCGGTAGCGCGTGTTTCTCACTCTGTCTTTCTTTCTCTCTCTCTTGCATTGAACGGTGTAGCGACGATTTTTTCATGTAGTGAACACACGGTTCGGACTGCAAACACGTCAATTGTTTTAGTAGACGACTCATGTAATTTATCTATTTGTATGCTATTAAATTAATGTAGGTTCCAGAGAAAAACAAACGTGAGATTGAGGATTGTGAGAAACTGTTGGAGAAAAATAAGGAGAGTAAGAGTCGAGCTGAGGATGAGCTACAGACTATGATGGCCAGCGTCAGGTGAGGACACCTGTCCACTATCACAAACTTACCATGGTGGACCTACATAACTTGTCGCTTTATGTCAAATCCACGACTTACATTGAATTGACATAATCCGACCAAATTACGTAGGTCTAGCAATTGCCTATGAATAAATTTATTTTATTGTACAAATAAAATGTACAATTATTTTTTATTTTTTAATGTGTACAGTGCCGTACACAGTGAGGTATTTTTTATTTGTAAATTGTAAAGGGCTTTTTACGCAATTTATTTTGTGTGGATTAGTATATAGTAGTTTTGACCTTGTCTTGAGTATTAACAGTTCTTGTATTAAAAGTAAAATTACTTTTGTCTTCATAGATCCAAAACGCAAGGTCTACAAGAACAGAAGGATAAGTTACAGGCAAAACTGATTGATCTCAAGAAAATTGTTGATGAAGCCAACAAAGAATTTAAGTTAGCAGAATCTGAGCTAAAAATATACCTAAGCACAGAAGAGAAAGAAAATGAAAAGCTTAACAAAATGACTGAGAGTTATGAGAACGCAACAAAAGACTTGGCTGAGAAGAAAATGTAAATTATTTTTTATTACTATAGAAATTTCTTTTTCGATAGTCAAAGCTCACAAAGTAATATTAGATTTGTTAAAAATGCTTCCAAATACACGGAAATAGCTTATGAAGTTTTATATATTTATATATTTACAGACAACAAGAAGAATTGTCTAAAACAGTTCCAAAACAGGAGAAAGAATTGGTGCAAATGCGCAACAAACTGCAGAATCTTAAGACAGAAGAGTCTAATATAGCCGGGCAGGCCAGGACATTGAGGTAACAATTAAAAACGATAAATTAATTAAGTTAACTAAGTGCCAGTATTAAAAATAGGTTAAGCTCGCTTTTATTAATTCTAACCACAATTATTGTGTTATATATGTAAATATTATATTTATGATTAGAATTTTTAGATCTAAGCATTTTATAACTAGAAAGTTATAAAATGTTTTAGAAATAAAAAATAAAATATGTACTTCGTATGCGGCCCCGGTTCCTCTAAGCTTGCGCGCGAAGTATACACATTACTGTATATAACTATATTTTTTATTGTTTATGAATTTTTTTTTTGTTAGCCTATACTATCCCACTGCTGGGCAAAGGCCGTCCCCAAGGTCTTCCATATTTTGTCTCGCTCCAGCGCGAAATACAAAATATTATGCTATAATTTTTTTCCCCTAAACAGAGCGCAACTAGAAGAGTCTCGTCAGGCGATGAGCGCGAACAGATCGCGCGGCCGGGTGCTAGACGCTCTGATGAAGGAGAAAAAGGCAGGACGCCTGCCCGGGATATTCGGGAGACTGGTAATTATTTTATAATACATATACCTATCTTCTAATATATAAAATTCTCATGTCAGTGTTTGTGCGCGAAACGGATCAACCGATTTTAATGAAATTTTGTATGTACCATCGAGGAAATTGATTCCTAGGCAGTTGACGGACCTACGTCATTTGGTCGGCTTATGTCAATTCAATGTTAGCTGTGATCTGTCGGATGGGTTTGACTTAACGCGACCATATTACTTAGGTCCACCATCTGCCTAGGAATCAACTTCTCTGATAGTACATTCGTTAAGCCTGAGAGTTTTATCTACTTTTATATTGATAATAGAAATAATTTGTATCAAAACAATGTTTGCTTTGTATTTGCTTTGTGTTTTATATTTTTCGTGTAATATCTTCAATCTATTCCAGGGTGATCTAGGCGGTATAGACTCTAAATACGACGTGGCCATATCGACCTGCTGCGGGGCGCTCGACAACATTGTGGTGGACAGCGTGGAGACGGCGCAGGCGGGCGTGGAATACCTCAAGCAGCACGACGTAGGCCGGGCCACGTTCATCGCGCTGGACAAACAGCAGCATCTAGTGCCGCAGTACCAGAGGAGGTTGAGCTAGTGAGTATATGACTAGCTGACCCGGCAAATATTGTTTTGCCATATACATTATTTATGGATATAAAAAGTTGATAAAAACCTACTCTCAGGCCTAAGGCTGCGTTTCCACCAGAGATATGTTACAAGGAACGTGTTTTTGAGAACGAATAGAATCGGTTCATTGACGTGACCTCGCTAAGCGCAGCGATCCTATTGGATCTTAAAAACGCATTCCTCGCAACACATCTCTGGTGGAAACGCAGCCTACCTCCCTTTTCTTCCTCACGTTGCGACCACTTCGCTAACACCACAGACACCACGAATAATCAATTCTGTATTGGAATGTTCCAGCCCCGAGAACGTCCCGCGCCTCTTCGACCTGGTCAAGGTGAAGGACGAGCGCGTGCTGCCGGCGTTCTACTACGCGCTGCGCGAGACGCTGGTGGCCGCCGACCTGGAACAGGCGTCGCGCATCGGGTACGGCGCCACGCGATATCGCGTCGTCACGCTGCACGGTGACGTCATAGAGATTGCGGGTGAGTGGTCACGTGACTAAAATATGTCTACATAATAAGGACTGGATTACTGGACTCAGACAATATACGTATTACGTATAATATGTTAGTATCGGAACCATTTTCACCATGGCTAAAATACGTTGCAATCCCAGGCACGATGTCCGGGGGCGGTCGCACGGCGCTGCGCGGGCGCATGTCGAGCAGCGTGCAGCAGGACACCGCGCACGACCCCAAAGACGTCGCCGCCAAGGAGGAGAGGCTGGAGGGGCTGCAGCAACGGTGATGTATACATTATACCTCTACAACTTAAAAATATTTATACAAGCAGGGTGACGACAGCAATGCGACAGGCAATTAGCAGCAGATTGTATAATATTTGCTACCAGAAATTTCGTACACAATTTTATTGATGAAAAGATAGTGTACAATTTTCTTCTGTCATTGCTGTCGCAACTCGCAAGACACAAAATCACCGCTTGTCTTTGTATCTTTGAGGCACACGACAGGCAAAAACAGCGGACCTTAAATATTTTTATTATTGAGGGGTTTAAAATTTAAATGGTAGTGCCGGCCTTAAAAGGCCGGTAACTCATCGGCAGCTCTTCTGATGTTACGAGTGTCCATGGGCGACGGTAGTTATTTTCCATCAGGTGACCCGTTTGCTCGTTTGCCCCCTTATTTTATAAAAATGGTATGTTCCAGGATGAGTCAGCTGCGAAGCGAACAATCTGAGCTAGAGGAGTCGCTAGTGTCGATACAGAGCAGCGCGCGCGAGGGCAAGACCACGCTACAGAAGTTGGACATTGAACTGCGCAGCTTGACTGATCAAGTGCCCGCGTTGAAGGTGTGTGATTGATATTACGACACTTTGGCTATATATTATAATATAATATTGTATGAAAAATAAGTGCAGACCACTTCTCATTATTTAAAACGCTTCCTAGATTTCATTCTCTTAACCAAAGTCAGCCCTATGCCGTATTCAGTATTTGCTGTCTTTGTGTCTCAACACACTAGGCTGAATTACGTCGACGTAAATTCCGCCGCGTTTACGCAGCGCAATGTCAAACGCATACAAAATACGGACGGAACGCGACGGAATAGTGTGTCGCGTCTCGCGTTCCGCCTGTATTTTGTATGGGTTTGAAACGCGGCGTAAACGCGCCGGAATTCACGTCGGCGTAATTCATTGTGACTTCTACAATGTGTCGGACAAAGATAAGCCTAGATAGTTATTCTCTATGTCAATATTTATTTACAAAGGGAAAATATTTCTATTTACTATACTAATCCATTTCTATGTAAATAGAAATGGAATAATCACACATACGTTTATGGAATAAGCACACAATATAATATATGTGCATTAGATATAATAATAAAAAAAAAAAATCTGTTTATTTCAAGTAACAAAAGCCGAACATTACTTATACAAAAACTTATGATGGTATTCTCATGTGAGATTTTACACATAAGTAAGGAGTTGCTATTATTTAAAACGTATATATAATATAGTCGGCCACAATAAACATTGCCGTGTTTTAAATTACCTAACAATTAATTTTCAGGCACAAATAAAACAACAACAAGTGAAAGTTGCGTCGAGTAAGGTGGACGCTAAACAGAAGCAGAAACTGGAACAAAACCTCAAAGCCGCTGAAGAGAAGCTAGATAAAGCCAAATATAACGCCGGAGAGGTAAATTAAGAAAATATTATATAAAAGTGGCACCAGTATTTTTAGGGTTCCGTAGCCAAAATGGCAAAAAAGGAACCCTTATAGATTCGTCATGTCTGTTTTTAATTTGTTATAGTTTCTGTATTATAATCGTGACGTGACGAGACGAAATACTGATTTTACGATTTGAAAGTAACGTTAAGAAGTTTTTTTAAATGCTTAATCGCTGATGAATATTATTGGGAGTTTTTTCGCTACTTATATATACCGTTAAACAGGAGAAAAAATAAATAAATACGCTAGCTATTATATTCTTCACTTCCTGATAAAGTGCCGAATAGGCTATTCACACCTTTTTTGACAGATTCTCCATACTACATCTGTCAAGGTAAGTGGTGGATACTGGATGGCCTATCCGGCACTTATCAGGAGGTTGTGGAACATCCCCTAAATATGTTAAATTATCAGGTAGAAAAAGAAGTAGCGGGTGTAGACGCACAGATCTCCGCGGTCGCGGGTAGCAAGGTGAAGGATCTACAGAAACAAGTCGACGATCTAACGAAGAAGATCGACAAAGTGTCCAGCGAGATCACGAAACTGCGAGTTGCTATAAATACTAGTGTGAGGTGAGTTGGAATGAAATCAGAATGTATGCCACAATTTTATGATTTTTTTTTATTAAATAAGGGGGCAAACGAGCAAACAGGTTACCAGACGGTAAGCAACTACCGTCGCCCATGGACACTCGCAACATCAGAAGAGCTGCAGGTGCGTTTATACGCTCTTTTCTTGAAGATTTGCAGGTCGTATAGGTCTGGAAATACTGCTGGTGACAGTTCGTTCCAGTTCCAGTAAATCTCTAAACTTTGAAATGCTAGTTAGTAATAAAAAAAATTAAGTCTAGGGGCTGTATAATTATTGGGAAAAGCTGTCTATGGAATTATTGAAGCTATGGAATTATATTTATGATGTTTCTTCATCTTTTTAGAAATAAATGTAAGTATTAGAAACATGGTATAATTATTAATTATTAAACATAGTATTATATATTTTTTACCTATACCATAGAGTAATAAATAGTACTTTAGCCATTTGAGTAAAATTGTAAGCTGTTGGTTTTCCAATATTTTTAAATAATTAAGTTAAGTACATAAATATGTAATATCAAAATATTTTTTGAATTTTATTTAAATATTTTAAATATATACATGTATGTATAATTGTATATGTATAAATGTAAGAATATTTTTTAAATATTGTGTTTCAGGAACGCTAAGAAGTCAAAAGACAAGATAAACCAAATGGACGCGGATCTACAGGAGACACTGAAGAATTTGGAAAACCTTAACAGTCAGAAGAAACAGCTCACTCTAGACACGTCAAAGTTTCAGAAGGAGTTTGAAGAGGTAAGCTAGTTTTACTCTGCACATTTTTGAATTGAAGACGTGCGTGGAAGAACAACATAACTAACATTTTAATAAGGGCAATTACTCATTTTTTCCCTTTTTGAACAAACCTTGTAACTTATCTACTTCGCCATCTGGCTAATATTGGCTACACATAAAATCCACGGTTTTTTATTTTAAATACATTTTCTCCGGCCCTAGAGCATCCATTCATGCAAAAGACGGCAATTACCTCCTTCTTCCACTCACGTCTTCAATTACAAATGTCTGTTCTAGATACTTACTAATTAATGAAATAACTTGATTTACAGCTCGAAGAACAAATAAACGAGGGTACAGGAGAATTCTCGGGCCTGCGCCAGGAGATCTCCAAACTCCAGGCCAAAGAGAACACGGCCAAGAGCGAGCGGCTAGAAGCCAACAACGCCGTCAGCAAGATGGAGAAGAGCATACAGGACTGCACCAGCAAGACGCCCATGTGGCAGAAAGAGGTAAGATTCGTGTTAAATTTGAAATAATAATGAAACTCCCACACCTGTTTCGGTGACGGCGGCCGGTTTCATTGAAACCATTGGAAATAACTTCCAACGCAGGAATCGAATCCACGACCTCCGAGTCAAGGGCCGCGCTCTAAACCACTGGACAGAGTGTTTTTAAAGCTCAATTAATCAGCATCGGCCCGCTCGGTGTCGAAAATTTTGGGGTTATCTTTTTTATCAATTTTTAATCCCAGACACATGATAGAGTTTTTATCGGGGTAAACTAAATTTCTGAAGTTAATATCTTTATACCTTACCTTTCCAGCTATCATCGCTCAAGCTCGAAGACCCAGGCCTAGACGGCGTCCCCGGCATAGACCGGCCGGAGCCGCTCGCGACCCACTCGGCCGAGGAGCTGGACGAGTGCGCGGTGGACGAGCTGCGGAACAGGCTCGCGGCGCAGAAGGCACGAGTCGGCGATAACAAACCTAATGTGCAGGCTATACAGGTATACACATGTTTATTAAAACCCCTCGATGCCTCCTTCATGAACTATCGTATGTCTAAAATCACCAATTGTACTGAAAAGCCATTATTAGATGCAGTTTTCGCGTAAGTAGACATTGTATTTTGTTAAAATGATTCGACTGTACGTAGTTAAAAGTTCGTAACTCTAGCTCATAAGACGCGAAAGCTGCATCCAATGATGTTTCAAATGTCTCTCCTGTACAATTGGGTTTTTGGACATAATATGACACTCGATAAAAAATAAACATTGGATATGCTATACAATTTTATGATATGTTGTGTTAAAAAAAGTAACTTGAGGCAAGGACAGTTTCCGATTGTCGACACCAGTATGTACAATTACATACAATCCCTTCAATATTAATCGTAGTCTATTTTTTGTACTACAGGATTACAGAACGAAAGAGGAATTGTATCTGAAGCGAGCGGCGGAGTTGGATGAAATTACAACAAAGAGAAACGAAATGAGAGCGCTCTACGACCAACTCAGAAAAAAGCGAACGACAGACTTCCTTAGTGGTACGTGTATATCCATACTTTCCATACTTAATATTATAAATGCGAAAGTGTGTCTGTCTGTTACCTCCTCACGCCTAAACCGCTGAACCGATTTTGCTGAAATTTGGTATGGGTATACTCATATACTTTGAGTCCCGGGATAGGACATAGGATACTTTTTATCCCGGAAAAATGTACGGTTCCCGTGCGATAATCGAATTTTGGCGTAACGGAGTTGCGGGCATCATCTAGTGTTTAAATAATCGTTTTGGTCAATGTTCTTCGTGATTTAGTAAGTTCAACAATTATGCATTTTATTTTTGTGACAAGTGTTGTTAACGACACGATGAGACAAAATCCTTTGAGCGTTTTACCGTGTCGTTAAGTTGTATTAAACATAGCCCTGTGACTGAGCTATCGAATGTTTATTGTTTATGCGACGCAATTAGTATATCTGTGCCTGTAGACAAGTGTCAAAACGCTAACGCTAACGCTAACGCTTACGCTAACGTTACAAAATGTATGGGATTTGACATTAGTATTCGCTAGCGAAGCGATGACTTATATGTCAAATCGCATACATTTTGTAACGCTAGAGTTAGCGTTTTGACACTTGTCTACAGGCACTGTAGTTTTAAGTTACCTTAAACCGACGATTATCGACTGTAATGCTGCACTGCTGTATTAGACTAACAACAGCAAAATAATATTTTGTTTCGTGTTATTATTTTTATTAGAAACGTGGTTCACTTCCTGTAACTTAGTAAACACATGCCCCTCCCCCAGGTTTCAACACGATAACGAACAAACTTAAAGAGATGTACCAGATGATCACTCTTGGTGGTGACGCGGAGCTCGAGCTCGTTGACTCGCTAGACCCCTTCACCGAGGGGATTATATTCAGGTAACTACTTCTACAATATTAAAATTCATCAGGGACCATTCATAAAGTACGTCACACAATTTTCATGATGTTTAGACCATAAAGTTAATATACCTAGCGGAATAGAGCAACAAACTCGAGCTGTCAAACGTAACCGAAATTGGTTTTCATCTGTGTGAAAAATATATTTATGTATACACTTACACAAGCATGATTGAACATGAATTCTATGAGATTAAATTGTCAACGGGGCTGATCTGGGCTGATGGACGTCAAAAAAAAGAGTGATGCTGTCATGTACATACACACGTCTCTTTTTAGCACACAGTGTTACTGATAGTGACATCTCGCTTGCTCAGGCCATTGTTTCTCTATTCCGCTAGGTATATTAACTTTATGGTTTAGACCCCCCTAGTGTGACGTCACAAAAATTAAAATTTTGCTATTCAATTTATTACATTTAAAATGACACTCCGATGATATAACAGTTTGTTACGTAAATACATTTTTTTTAATCAATTCAGATATATTATCACAAATTACAATTTTTGTCTTTACTTAGCGACACGGCATGGAGAGAGAATTACGCTATTTAGTATTTACACTGTTGACACGTCTTGTCGACTAGTATCAATAAGACAAGTCGAATTTGGCAGGCGCAATAAGTAATAACGAAGTATAAGAGATTTGTTATAAAAGTAGTTAAGAGGTGATCGCACATTTGTCAGCACCGTACGCACTACGCGCCGTACGCGTCGAACGCGCCGCGTAGTACACGAAATGCGGCGCGTTCGTGCTGATAAAATATGTGTGATCACCTTCGTCGCCTTAAATTTTTTGTCTCGTCTCGTCTTAAAACCTTTTTAATTCCCAGCGTCCGCCCCCCAAACAAGTCGTGGAACAACAATATCGAACCTGTCCGCACAAAGTTGTAGTTAAAACCTTCATACCTTTTTAATTTCCAGCGTCCGTCCCCCAAACAAGTCGTGGAAGAACATATCTAACCTGTCCGGCGGCGAGAAGACCCTGTCGTCGCTGGCGCTTGTGTTCGCGCTGCACTACTACCGGCCCACGCCGCTGTACGTCATGGACGAGATAGACGCCGCGCTCGACTTCAAGAACGTCTCCATCGTCGCCAATTATATCAAGGTACACTTATTAACCGACTTTCGGTTTAGTAGTCTTTGAGTTAGGGAATTTCAATTTTCAATTATGTACAATTTTGAAGTCGGTTTTTTTTTAAATATTATTTTTTAGAATTTAGATCGTAACGTGGCAAAAGGAGATTTTAGGGTGATCCGAAATTGTTTCGATTGATTAGTTTAGTGATTTACTTTCAAATGCAAATCGTATAATGCTTATGAATGAACTAATTTTGATGAAATTCCCGCGCGTAGATAGTTTATATTTTGTAAACCTGATTTCACCATGCTGAACAGCAATAGATAGCTTGCAGCACATTACAATTTTTTTTTACATTAATGTTAACATGCTTCGTTCAAACCTACGCGACCACGCGACTGCGAAGCGGGAGCGTCAAGTTGTCAAATGTGTTTTTTGAATACAAAACACACATTTGAGAACATTTGACAACTTGACGCTCCGCCTCGCTTTCGCGTTGGTCGCGTGGGTTTGGCCTAAGCTTTATATGGCTTTATTCAGTAAAGCTTTCCATTTTTTAGGAACGAACGCGAAACGCCCAGTTCATAATCATATCCCTGAGGTACAACATGTTTGAGGTGTCCAACCGACTGGTGGGCATTTACAAGACCGAGGACTGCACCAAGTCGGTCACCATAGAGAACAAGATACCAGAGCCTAAAGACATCGTCACGTCGGTATAGATTGTACAAAGTGTTATAAGGAGGAATCTATATTTTTAATAAACCAATTTTTTCAATAGCATATTGTGCACGAATTTTTATTTTTGAGAGTTCAAACGAAGACATTGAGTGTTTTTATAATATTATTATCCTAGACATTAAGGTCTTACTAATAAAAAGTTACTCAGGGTGTATAGAGGCTGCGTAAGATTTTTTCTACTAATAATCATTTTTTTGACATAAGGCCTGTATAACGTGTGTATAACGCTGTTGTAACTTCCATACAAAATAACACAACGCTTATACAAGGCATTACCCTAGTATAGAGTGTGAATAAGATCAAGATGGCTGATTTTCAATAGATCAGCTGATTAGTACGACTACCTTAGCTGTGAATTGATTGCGAATTTGTGGTAATTGTGGTTTCCAGTGCACTGCTAATAATTGCATTATAAAATGGAATTTGTTAATACGTTTGATTTATTCGATGAAGTAGACGAAATAGATTCTGGATCCAATTCCAGACGAACTAAAATGTATAAAATTCGAGAAGACCCTTTTCAGTTAAATGATTACCAATTCAAAAGTAAATATAGATTTTCAAAACGATATATAAACAAGATCGTCGATCTCATAAAAGACGACATCAAACAAAGCCCGCGAGGAGGTGGGATTTCACCAGAATTGCAGGTGCTTACGGCTGTAAGGACGTGGGCTCGTCAGGAAGTACAGGACGATGCGGCCGATCTGCACGGACTGAGCCAACAGTCCGTCACCAATGTGTGCCGAAGGGTTGCTACAGCATTAGGCAGACGAGCTGCAAATTTCATTTATATGCCCTCTAACATATCGGAACAGGAGGAAGTAATTTCAGGATTTAGGGAAATTTGTGGCTTTCGAAGTGTAATAGGAGCGATCGACTGTACACACGTCCGTATTAAAAAGGTCGGAGGTGATTTGGGCCAATTCTACATAAACAGGAAAGGCTACCCATCACTAAACATCCAAGTCATATGCGACTCTAAATTAAAAATACGCGATGTTGTGGCCAGGTGGCGGGGCAGCACCCACGACTCTCGAATTTTCAGAGAGTGCTCAATTCGAGAAAAATTTCAGGCAAACCAGTTCCGTGGGCGGCTAATTGGGGATTCAGGATATGGCCTGACTCCATACCTATTTACCCCGGTACTTAACCCGGCAACACAGAGCGAAGAGGCCTACAATAAGGCTCACATAAGAACGAGGAACACTGTGGAGCGGTGCTTTGGTATTTGGAAGCAGCGATTTCGGTGTTTGCTCACTGGCTTCACTGTGTCTTTGGAAAATGCAAAGCTATATATTGTAGCCCTGGCAGTTCTTCATAATATAGCTATCGATATGGGTGAGGAAGTGGAAGATATGGGTGAAGAAGTAGTTGTAACCCAATCAGAAGTTGCACAACCCTTGTTAAATGTTCCTGACACACATAACGAAACCCGATTAGGACAAATAGCACGAAGGTTATTTATAGAACGTTATTTTTAAATGCATAAAGTAATTATTGTTTTGCAAGTAGAAAGGTAAGAAAATTAAATAAGCAACTAAACTACTACTAGATAGAAAGAGAGATATAGTGAGTGAACCAGTGATAGTGCTTAGTGTTTGGACTTAGTGCTTAGTTGTGTGACCTAGCGTTTGGAATAAAAGTCTTCAAGTGAGTCAGCAGGCCCACTGCGGGGCAGGCCCCACCCACAATCCCCACCCACCAGGCCCCGTCTGCTCAAGCCCCGTCAACTGGCTCCAGCCACCATGCCTCGTCCATAGCTCCTACAGCACCTCAAGTGGCTCTTCAATTAGAAAGCTTAATTGAATTAATTCAAGATTTGCAAGAGTCACAAGACCGCAAGCTCGGCGCTTTGCAAGAATTTCAGAAGGCTGAAATCAGAGCGATTCGAGAATCACAAGAGCAACAAAAAGACCTCCAAGAAAAAGCGCTTGGAGCTATAAAGGATGTTAGTGACACGGTGACTAAGCTTCATAAGGATGTCGACGTAATGGACGAACGCGTTACCGGGTTAGGAGTGGATGTGGAAAATGTGAAAACCAGCCTCACTGAACTACAGAAGAAAGTAGTGCACTTGGAAACCACAGGAGTGGCGGTATCTTGTGGAACTACTGGAGTGGTACAAGGACCAAGAGTAAAAGTGCCGCCATGCAATGACACTACTTCTTGGAATGCTTATCGTCAGCAATTCCAGACAGTTGCTACTGCCAACGGATGGACTGAAGACCAATGCCTGACCGCTCTCACTGTTGCGCTCAGAGGGCAAGCTGTCTGCATTTCTGCATTTATAATATTAGTAATTTAGTATGGATGTAACACCTGGGAGTAGGATGGCTGGCTTGCAAGGCTTTCACTTCCTCACCCATATTGATTGATTTTTATTTTATACAAGGTTTTGCCCGCGGCTTCGCTCGCGTTAAGAAGTATTATTCTTTCATCCCCTATTTGAACCCCTTGGGGTGGGAATTTATCAAAATCCTTTCTTAGCGGATGCCCACGTCATAACATCTACCTGCATGCCAAATTTCAGCCCGATCCGTCCAGTGGTTTGGGCTGTGCATTGATAGATAACCATGGCAGTCAGTCACCTTTGAGTTTTATATATACAGAAGACTTGTGAGAAGGTAGACTCAAATGATTATGAATGATAAAGGAAGAGGATAAATTATAACTTCATTAAAATATAATTTTATGTATTAAAACTATTGTGACATCAGTCTCCTTTTTTCACATAACATTATTAAAATTAACACTTAACATTTTATTATTATAACGCTTACATACTTATTATTGCAGTATAGAAACAAAAGTCTTCATATTAAAGGACACACAAGTAAGAGATCTTAACTTAAATGTAAACAAATAATCAACCAAGTACGAGTTGGACTCAGGCTTAAAGGGTTCTGTACCATTTTATAGACAAAAATTGAGTTACTTTTAATATTAGAGCTCCTTTTATGTATTAAAATTGTGATATCAGTCTTTTTTTTTCACATACAAACATTATTAAAATTATTGAAACTTAACATTTATTATTGTAACGCTTATTACATACTTATTATTGCAGTATAGAAACAAAAGTCTTCATATTAAAGGACACACTTACAAGTAAGAGATTAGAGATCTTAGCTGGTACAGATAAAATTATGGTTGAATTAATTTTAACTTAAATGTAAACAAATAACCAAGTACGAGTTGGACTCGGGCTTAAAGGATTCTGTACCATTTTATAGACAAAAATTGAGTTACTTTTAATATTAGAGCGCCTTTTATGTATTAAAATTGTGATATCAGTCTTCTTTTTTTCACATACTTAACATTATTAAAATTATTGAAACTTAACATTTATTATTATAACACTTATTACATACTTATTATTGCAGTATATATGTCTTTATGTATTTATGTCTTTTACTTCGTTTTCTAATATAGTAATTTGTAGTTTAAGGTGTTGAATTTTAAGTTCATGCTCTTTTTTTGCCCATTGATGGGCCTCAGTCATCTGTTTGACTTTTAATTTATGCTCTTCTCTTAAGCATTCAATTAGGACCATATCTCTGCTTTTACGTTCCTCATTATTTTTGCCCTAAAACACAGGAAATATTCAATTAAATTATTTGCTATTTTTATGAAATTAAGTTTTTGTTACCTGAAATAATTTTGACTGTATAATATTATTTATAATCATGCTACATACAAAATTTGTCACTTTAAATTTAGAGCATTTTCTTTTTGATGCTCCTGGCTGCCTTTCTAATGTAATCTGCAACAGAAACAACTTTATTAAGTAAATACTGCCATAAACATTTTTTTGTTTACTTCTTAGATAATTTAATTTCAAATGTTCATATTTAAATATAAGTGTACCTACATTATTTGTTTCATCAGGCCATATTTTGTCTTGGGTTTGTTTTATATAATTATGGTCTGTCTGCCTGCTACTTCCTGCTTCTAATGTAACCTATAATATGAAAATAATTACAATTAAAACTTATTTCTATAATTACATTTTCATTTATTGCACTCTGATCAATCCATCATAATAATATTATTATATTGTATTATCTAAATTACAATTTATTATATTAATTGAAACAAAGCCCTGGCCATAACATACCTGATTATTATCAATATAATTATTGGTGACAGTGTCATTAAATCCCTTGATAGCGGATTTTTGGAAATCTATTGTTCTCCCAGCCACATGTGGCCGCTTGGGAGTTGAAGAGATATAAGTGATATTATCTGAAAGTGGTTTTTCTTCCTCTACCTAAAAATAAACGAAAACATAAAAAAATTGTATGTTTAAGGGCCGATTTTACAATCGTCGGATAACTTTTACCTAAAGAATTATTATGACACTTTGACATTTTTTTTATATAAAATCTGTCAAAATGTATAGTGGAGTAATATATTTTATTTTGTATTGTAGTGTTAAAAGTTTGGCTTGCATGAAGTTTGCTATTTAGTTTATATTTTTGGTATTCGGTATTTTGTACGTCGGTAAGGATCATTTAATATCAATCATGTGGATAACTTTTATTGACCTATTAGTTGTTTATACCGTGTTATTTAAACATTTTAGACTATAAGGTTGTTGTTATCTCAATAAAATAAAATAAAAAAAAATAAAAATAAAACGCCAAATTTATTCCAATGGTAAAGTTTATCTGAAGATTGAAAAATCAGCCCTTAGTGACTTAGGGCCAACCCACATGTACCACAACCACACCACATCGCAATGACAAAATATCGTCAAGGAGAGGTTACGTATGGTGTCGCTGCAGCTTTTTGTAGTTGATACCGACAAAATGTCGACGTGGTTGAATTGTGGCCAGTAGTTACGATGTGGTCATGTACGAAAGTCAATCAAACGGAAGGAGGGGAAGAGCGCGGGCGGTATGCGCGCACTGTCGTCGCAACAACGCAACATTGTGGTTGTGATGTGGTGGCGAAGATTAATTATACTAATTTTAACACATACATTCTGAATGAAAAAATATTTCAGTGACTACTGAATAAATATATATACATACTATGAAGAGAACATTGTCGCTGTCATATTTGTTCTTGTCTTCTTCAAATTCCTGGGGAATCATGTCCATGATGTCTTGTACATCTGGTGGTGGACTGGGTGGTTTTTGCCCACCACCAGTTTGTCGTAGCGCCTTTTTGTATAAGGAAACACACTTTTTTGCTTCCAGCTTCGCTGACCGCCATTGCTGTTTTATTTCTATGAGACCTCTTTCATTTAAGTTTAATTCATTGAATCTAAAAAAGAATTAAAACATCATCAATTACTATTCACTCTTAAGTACAGATAACATAGATCAAAGGCGTTATTTCACCTTCGTAAAACTTGCATCCAAACTTCTTGCTTCTTTTTATTCATGTTCGTGTCGCAAGATTTACTTTCTATTATATTTATATATTCTTTGATACATTCCTTTAATAATAACTGTAAAAATGAAAACGCTAACATAACGCTAAAGCCTCAACATAAAACTAAACAAGAGTGGGAAAATATAGAAAGAAAACCACATAGAAAACTTACTTTTTCCTGAAGGTCCCAGTTTGCAGAACGTGACCGTTTTGGTTTTTCCATTTTCCTATAAGCAGAAATCTGAATAATAAACACAAGAATAGTTTAGACGCCGGTATCCGGCAGTGACAACCATCCGTGCAGTGACAACTATGGTGACAACTGACATTTCAAATTTTATTAACTTTGACATTAGCGTCGCGTTCAAAAACTTAGTAAATGTCATATCCGAAACTCGAACATTTTATTTACGAAATTCACGTACTCTACTGATTAATATTAACTAAAAATGTTTAAATATCAATCTTGTGTCCAATTATAATTACCAGGTTCATAAAAACATAACTTTTATATGATTTTTTGTCATCAACACCCGAGCATCAGATAGCGTGTTACTTAATTCCTGAACGTCTTCCTTTGAGTCTACAGTCTATGGTATATAACACGATTTTAGTTATAACAAGTCACAAATGTCATTATCATTTGATTATTAGTAGAGATCTGTATAAACCCTGTATAAGGTGTGTGACCATGTATAACTATTCACACGTTGAACGCATGTTTAAGAAATTTTTATTAGTAAGAGGGTAGGATTGGACAAAAGTAGGGCCCATACTTCAAGGCAAGGGCTGAGGGTCTTTGTTGTCCGGTCACCCCAAAAAATTCGAGGCGGCCGGCCTTTATAGGCTGCGTTTCCACCAGAGATATTGTGTTGCGAGGAATGTGTTTTTGAGAACCAATAGAATCGCTTCATTGACGTGACCTCGCTCAGCGCAGCGATTCTATTGGATCTTTAGCTATGTCCACATTGTGCAATTTCATCTTCAATTTTCATCATCTTTTGACATTCAACTTTCATATTGGCGCATTCAATAATTGAATACGTCAACGAACGCAACGCCAACATTGTCTTTAAAGAACAATGCGAAAGTTTTGGATACGGTCAGAGGGCATGCGTCGCGGGCATGCCTCACGTGCTCTGTTGACTGCGCTATGATGCATGCCCTTAATGAATAGAAAAATGCACAGAGTGGACATATTAGCGATACACGGACCGCTCGAGCAGTTCTTGAGCGGTCGGCGCAGTCGCTCTGCGGTCGAACAACAAAGTATGGTCGACTGCATAATGCGGTCGTGTTGCAGTCGTGTACGACTTGAATCTTTAAAATGTCTTAATAGGCTTGTTTTTCAAAACAACATAATATAATACCAATCATATATTTATTTTGATAACACCTTATGTTAATATACTTCTGATATCACATACACATATAAGTTATAGCTAAATAAGCTACGCGAACCTCTTGATTTTTAAATAATAAATATTACAACATACTTTTTAACAACTTATCAATAAATATTATGTCAATATTTTATCTAGTTACTGTGAAATTTCTTAATTTCGTGTTTCTAGGATTTTAATTACGAATCTTGTAAAAAGCAATAAATAAATATAGAAAATTTTACACCAAAATTTTTATGTTTGCCAAGAAAGTCCATTTAGTTGAATCATAAAAAGTGGCAAACGGTACTTTAAATTTATGACTTATGGAAAAAAATGATTACTAAACATTAACAATAGCGTGCGTTACAATATTAGGAATAAGGACCATATAATATTTCATAACATTACCAACAAAATGCATTTAAATAGAACTTAAGTAAGGATGCAGTCTTTATGATAGTAAATAGAAGTGCTTAGGACTGACGCAGACTAGGGATTTACAAAGGAAAAACGTTATAAAATCAAGTGTAACATTGCTTTAAATAGTCATTCTAGTCTAATAGAAGTGCAAGTGTTTTATGATGCCTTTTTTACTGTTTATTTAAACTGTGACTCACTAGTATTATTATAATGATAACAGACATTTAATAAGCAGCATTCAGTCTATTATAGTATGTATATTGTATAGTGTTAGCAATATTTGTGCCTTTAAGGACAGTGCACTTTTTAGCAGTCCTATAATTTCTTCTGGTAGTAACACCAGTATGCGTAATTAATTATCCCCCCTTACTAATAAAATTAATATTATACAGCGAATAGTTATACTAGGTCTGCTTGTCTCTGTTTGGCATTAGAAAAGACATTAGAAAAGACAAGGAAAGCGAACTGAATAATTATAGGCTGCATTATCTTTATTATAATAATATTATATTGGTAGGGGTTATTTCGAATGTATCTTATACTAGCTGTCCCGGCAAACGTTGTTTTGCCATTTAAAGTATATATTATCATCAGTTGATACATGTTTTACCCCCTCTTTTTTCCCCTAAGAGGGTGTGGGGGGGAAGGTCATACACCAGATGTTAAGTTGAAAAACACAGTTAATACCTAATAATATGAAGTAAGTCCACTAAAGAAAAAAGTTGTATACAAAATCTGACCCCTCTTTGGTCCCCAGAGAGGGTTGAGAGGGGAGGGGGGGGGGAGGATTTTTATACACCAGATGTTGAGTTGGAAGAAGACAAATATAATATATCTGTGAAAACCGTATGCAAATCTGTGAAAACCGTATGCAAATCGGATCAGTAGTTTTCGTGTTAAAGAAAAAAGTTTGATACTAAATCTGACCCCCTCTTTTGTCCCCTTAGAGGGGTGGGAGGAAAAAATTTTATACACCAGATGTTAAGTTGGAAGAAGATAAATATATCTGCGAAAACCACATTCAAATCGGATCAGTATTTTTCGTGTGATGTTGGAACAAACATACAGACAGACAGAAAGAGTGACAGACAGACAGACAGACAAAAAACTAACCACATTTTTGGCTTCTATAGCGATGTAGTGACAAAGGTGTAATTTCGGGTGTCCTTTCATATCTTTTATGTACAAAATTTTCATTTCTACAACAGAATATTGTCTTCCTCCCGCACGCGCTTTGGTGACGCCCACTATCGTAATATTTTAATTTCGCCATAATTTCAAAACCAAACGTCCAATTTTAATCATTCAAAGACCAAATATTATCTACATAAACTGTACTTAGTGATAAAATAATTTATTTTGATAAGGATTAACAGCGTGAGTAAAATATATCCGTTTAAATGTAGTCCAAAAAAAATTCAGGATTTTTAAATAAATAAATGGTTATTGTGCCTGACTCGACATAGATAGGTAAAGTGTGTCGCGGACTTTTTTGTAGATATTTATAAGATCTACAATTACTTAGAACATTTTATGGTTCTATCTTTTATAGTTTAGGCAGCGTACGCAAAATAAGTAACTTTTCTAGCTGATTTTTTACACCTCGCGTCCGAAAAACTCAAATATCTTACGGAACCCTACTTTTTTCCAAAATAAAATGTAGCCTATGTTCAGCAGAAATAATGTAAGATTCCAATAGCAAAAGAATTTTTCAAATCGGTCCAGTAGTTTCGGAGCCTATTCGACTCAAACAAACAAACAAATCTTTCCTCTTTATAATAGTAGTATAGACTAGCACTTTTAAACAGCTTATTTTGTCATAAAGTGTGGGCACTACACTATAGATTCTATTATACAGGGTGTAACAAAACTAAGCGATAATACTTTAGGGTGTGTACTGTGTATGTGTCCCTTATATGGAATTCACTGTAAAAAGCGCAGCGCTGAAAGACCAAATTTTTTTGTGATTTGTATGGGCAAAAAAAATTGGTCTTTCTGCGCTGCTACTTTCAGTGAACTCAATGCAGGGGACTCATACACACCCTATTTTTTTTTTCCCGGAGGGGGAAATGCATTACGCATACCACCCAGGCGCAGGGGGCGACCCGAGCGGTGATGTGGGACTCCCGTAGCTAATGAGACCACGGTATACCCACTAAACCCCCCCCCTCCCCCAAGCTTCCGCCACGCCGCCTTTTGACGGGGCCACGGGAACGATACACACATCCACGACCCCGCCAGCGGTCCGAAGACTCCACGATGGGCGCACAACACGTGCGCCCTCCTCCTCGGCCCCCACCAGGGCTGTAGCAGACGCCCCCCGAGTCGACTCATACACACCCTAAAGTATTATCACTTAGTTTTGTTAAACCATGTATACTGTCTAGTCTATAGAAAAGACTAAATCTCTTGCACCAAAACCATCACTTCGGGCTTCAAATACACATCCTTGTTCGGGCTATTATTAATCTCGTCCAACACAGAATGGTGCCACGCGAAAGTGAGCACTGTCGCCGGTACTAGTCGTAGGTCGATAAGGGTCTTATTGGCGTCCTCGTCGTATATTAGCTTGTGGCCGGTCGGCGTGTTGAGGACGAAGGGTAGTCCGCTGTGTTCGAGGTTTTCTTGCACGAATTCATGGATTTCGTTGTACCGCTCGTACACTGAGAATGTGCCCTGGAATAATATGTAAGATAGCTTAGTTATGCATCACACGAAAGTTGTATAGTATCTACTTTGTTATATAATCGGCCAAGTGCGAGTTGGACTCGCGCACGAAGGGTTCAGTACCGTTATAGAGCAAAAATAGGCCAAAATTAATAGCCGGCCAATATTAATAAGCATTTGCACAATTTCAGCAGCAGCAGCAGAATAAAAAATACATAAGTTATAACTTATAAAAAGTTAAAAATAAACTTATAAAAAGTTATAACTTATGTATTTTTTATTCTGCTACAGTGTAGTTGCGCTCAGTGCGGTTATGCCTTCAAAGATAATAACTATTTAACACCTCCGTGGTCCAATGATTTAGAGCGTGGCTCTTTACTCGTAGGTTGTGGATTCGATTCCCGCGTTGGAAATTATTTCCAAGTTTGGTTAGGACAATGCAGGCTGATCACCTGATTGTCTGACAAGTAAGATGATCCATGCGTCGCATGGACATATAAAAAGTCGGTCCTGCGCCTCATCTCTCGCCAGTCGTGGTCGTCCGTCCCACGTGGGTTATGACTTATGACTTATGAGTAAAAGGAATAGAGAGTGCTCTTGTGTACTGCGCACACACTTGGGCACTATAAAATTTCTCCTGCGTAACTGGCCTGGTTTTAATGAAGCCGGCCACCGTCACCGAAATCGGTGTGGGTGTTATTGGAACGAAGTTCCTAATGGCGCGTTCGGCGTTGCGAAAGGAGACGAGACGCAACTACACTTGACCTCGACACTGTTTTATTAGTACCTATTAGGGGCAGAGGGCGTTGATAGTATTTCTGTGTGTCAACTAGATGGCGTTTTTTAGAACGAAATTCCTTATTTTATAACTAATTCGTTCCATCCGGGCGTCCCTTGACACCTCTGTAGTTTTTTATCATTTTATGCTAAGTACTCACATACGGTTTTGCTCGACAGTTTTACTCCAAATCGAGTAATAATTACTCACCGCCGCTCGAAGGATTAATGAAATGAAATATAATATTATATTGATTTAGAATAAAACTATCGAGCAATGCTGAATGTGTGGACGAAAGCCTAGTTCGCGGGTATTGCTCGATTGAGCAAAACCGTATGCGAGTACTTAGCAATAGACATTACTATATAATTTGATTACCTGCAGCAGTATGCCGTCGGGGAAGCGCACTCTGATGATGGCGAACTTGTATTTCCTCATCTCTCTTATCTCGTCCTTCTCGCGCATCGCCTTAGTGCGCAACATCTGACTCTTCTCGAGCGCTTCCGTCCTGAAAATTAATTTTGACATAATTTAACATTACAGTCAGGGTTCCCTAGAACAACCGTTTTAGGGTTCCGTAGTCAACCAAGTTTTGTTGATTAGAACACTAAAACGGAACCCTAACCAGCATTTTTTACAAATAGAACAATCCATATTTTAGGACCATTAAATCCAAGTATTAAATCCTTATAGGTAAAATGTTGTCTTCAAAATTGTTCTAGGGAACCCTCACTATTAAAATTACCGCTTTAACAAGCTTTTATTAGCGCGAGCGTAGGGGCGGGCGGGTATGTAACGGAAACTTTGAGCACGATAGATTCAATTACAATATATTGAACTGGAAACTACGAAACCTTTATTTTTCTTCTTCAGAAATTGTAGCATAATATTTTGAGGTTAACAGAAAGCAGGTCAAAAGTTTGATGCGTCTGTATATTTTTAATACACAACAAGTGGCGCAAACTCGTGTCGGAGGCCAAGATCCACTTTGGGTCGCTGAGCTATGGCATCATAGATCGGTTTGCTCAACGATGTAAAAACAAATCTACCTAAGTTGCTGTTCCCTCTTGATCTCTTCAGGTGTTAGCGCGTAGAATGCCGGCGGGAGCTGCATCTTGGCGGCGGCCTGCGACGGCAGCAGCACCTGCAGATTGCGGTCGAGCTCCAACTGTATCGGCTCGGCAGACCGCAGCGCGTCTATCAATGTCTATTTTAAGAAGTAAATTATTTTAAGACGCGTCCATTATTGTCTGGAATATCTTAGACTAGGGTTGCCCTAAGATTCTTAAGGTCAATTTATACTAGCGCAGAGTCGAAGCGTCTTACCAAAAACTGAACTTAACAAAATATTCAACCTTGACTCTAGAGCAGGGGTCACCGATTACTTTCGCTAGGGGTCCATTGACATGAAATGACATTCGCAGTCCACACATTTTATAAAAAAAAAATTAAACAAAGGTAATTACTGAAATTACAAAGGTATTTATTTAGATATCAATGAGAAAAGTAAGTAACCATTTTTGTAGCTAATTATCTCTTTGAAATTTGGAGTGAAATATTGGTGCAAGCTATAGATATTGACATTAAATCCTGGAGATGTTGAAGTCCCGAGATGAACGAAGATCATCTACGAACATGCTTGGTCCGCACACAATGGGTCGGCGGCGGTCCGGATGCGGACCGCGGTCCGCCACTTGGTGACCACTTTTTTTTGCGTTGGGGGAATGCATTTACGCATCCTGGTCTGGGGAAGGATCGAGGTATGTGGGACTCCCCGGGGCGGACGTACATCCACACCCGGGACTACCCACTAAAACCCCAACGGTGTTCCTGCTCCTGAAGGTGGGACTACGGGAAACGCGTGATACACGACCGCAGCCGCACCACCTCTGCCTCTTTGGGCTCCACTCGTGGAAACACCACATTACACACCACTCCGCGACGATGCGCTGGAACACCTAGCGCATCGTGGCCTACCCGGGACTCGATGTCATGGGCGACGGCTGCCCCATGCCGACGCCCCGAGCTCCCCTGCACCACTTGGTGACTCCTGCTCTAGAGCGAAACGCAAACATTACTTCTGCGATTCTGCGCGAGACCAATCAGCGTTGGTCGCGAGCAGACGCGTGAATTGCAATACATTATGCTCTGGAGTTAAGGTTGAATTTGTTATGTTCAATTTTGGTAAGTTACTTCGATGCGCTTAGACTCTGCGCTAGTATAATTTGATCCTTAGATGCATATACTAACGTTATTAGTTATTACAAGTTTCAACCAAGATCTCGGCCTCAGTAATCCTCACTAAAATCTGCAAGAAAACCGCGTCTTGATTCTCTTCCGAAATTGGCCGAGACAGAATAATATGAGTATCTATACTAATATTATAATTCTGAAGAGTTTGTTTGTTTGAACGCGCTAATCTCAGGAACTACAGGTGTGATTTAAAAAAATCTTTCAGTGTTAGATAGCCCATTTATCGAGGAAGGCTATAGGCTATATTTTATCACGCTAAGACTAATAGGAGCGAAGAAATAGAGGAAAATGTGGAAAAAACGGGGGAAATTATTTGCAAGGGCTTATTTGAAAGCGCTAATCTCAGGAACTACTGGTCTGATTTGAAAAATTCTTACAGTATTAGATAGCCAATTTATCGAGGAAGGCTATAGGCTATATTTTATCATGCTTAGACTAATAGGAGCGAAGAAATAGAGGAAAATGTGGAAAAAAAACGAATGAAAAGGGCTCTTACTGTCAAACTCTCCACTGAAGGCACATTGTCAATATTGAACACCAGGAAGTCCTCGTCCACCCCATCAGCGTTGGGCAGCTTCTGCTGCTCAAAGCCCGCTGCCTGCAGCAGCTCCATAGAACCTTCTATAGGCTGGACTCGCTCTGTGAACACCCTGTAACACACATGCTTGATGAACAAACACAAAAAACAACAAAAATATACAGAAATACATCGTGATGGCAAAGTAAACAGAACTAATGAGTAAACCGACTCAGAAGAGATCTCGAAATTTATACGTTGGACGTAGTATGTCAGATCGGCCGGCGCGCGACTAATGTGTTACTAAGCTTTCACAACATGTTGAAAGTGACAGTCGCGCCCATCTCGCGTATATTCGCTCATTTGTTTGAAGTCGAGGTACTCAGGTTATTATGTCTACTCTGGTGATAGCAGACAGTTGTTTTATGAAAGCAGGGGTTGGCAACATGCAGCCTGCGAGCAATATGTACCTCTTTGGATGTCAGGCAGCTCTTTTGTATATGAGTATTTATTTTTTCAAAAGAAATTATTAAAAATCGACACCTGTTCGACATCCTTATCTTCTTATATTTCTCCTCCTCTGGGTATGTAATAATGTTCTCCAAATACTTGCATAGTGTCTCCACGCAACTGTCAATCTGAAATATATTTTTCTTTTTTATTATTTCTTTTGTAAAGGCATAATCATAAAGACTAAGCTGGCCAAGTTAAAAGATTTTTACAATAAATAAGAACAGGCCTCAGTGCTAGGATATAATTGCAGCTTCTCTGTAATATGATCGATCGTGGAAAAACCAGACACAATAGCTTATCTATTGTTATCGCGGCCGTTGGAGTTGATAGGTTGGGAGTTTGGAGTTGGGAGTTGATAGGTTAAAGCTGTATATCAAAGTACATATTATGTATATTAAAATAAGAATTCCTATTCACAGGTTGTCACTGTTACTCCTCTGTGTATTGACAAAGACAGCATGCAGTTTAAGCAACACTCAACTAGCCTTTAAGAAATTAGCAATTACTTCCTTTATATAATGCAAGGAACTCTCTTACACTAATAGGTCAGTTTATTTATTCTTGTTTATTATACCTGTAGATGCCCTCAACTCTGTTGCACGTAAATTCGTGTATCGCACGGGAAGTGTGCATCTCTTCATGATAAAAAAGTCCTATGTTCTTTCACGGGACTCAAAGTATCTCAATGCCAAATTTCATCAAAATCGGTTCAGCGGTTTGGGCGTGAAGAGGTAACAGGCAGACACACTTTCGCATTTATAATAGTAGTATAGGCATAGAATGCCAAGAACTCACCTTTTCCCGGTTGTGATTACATGACTGTATTATGAGACAGGCTGTCAGTCCTCTCTCTTCCTCCAACTGCTCGTATAAGAAGGTCTTTATATTCTTCTTCCATTCGTCTCTTGACAGTATATCATTACTAATAAGTGGACATCTGCAAAAAAAAAAATATTTTACATACACAGTACAAATAATAGTTCTGTGGCTCATCTATTTTGAATTAGAAAAATAATAATATAAATAAGCTAAGCTAATAAAGACATTAATTTGCTACAAGAAATTTAAAAAAAAAGGACAAAGGAATTTTAAATATTACCTGAAAAATACCCCTGACACAGCTAAGTTTTTAGGCAAATCTGACTCAATTTCAACTCTTTCCTTAACTTGACTTAGTTCTGAAGATGGCTCTGCCTTTTCTGTTTCCAGTTCCTTCTTAACTTGTGCCTTTAGAAATACAACATGTTTTAACTATACTTTTTTTTTTAAATAATAAATAATAATAATAATATCTATGGACGCTTCACACCACGTCAGTCTGGCCCCATGCTAAGTACCTGAAGGACTTATGTTACAGGTACCAGACAACAGAAATATACTTAATACTTTTATACTATACATATATTTAAGATTTTTATTATATGATAAATATATTTAATACACATCCATGACCCAGGAACTTTGAAAACTTTTTGTTCCGTCGGTGGGATTCGAACCCGCGACCTCCGGCTTAAGCTACCAACGTGCTATCCACTGAGCCACAGAGGTCGTCAATACTGTATACAAATATCCAAAAAATTAAAACAATGTACTGATCCATTCAAGTTTTCATATTTGACACTAAAACATACTATCCATTCAAGTTAATTAAATATTTGATACATTGAACCATAATAAAATTACTTTAATTGCTGCTAGGGAAGTATTAAATGCTGGATTTTCTCTTCTCTGTTGCAGTCTTGCTAGTGCTGCATCTGCGGCCAGTTTGCTTTCCTCGGATAATCCAGAGCGTTGAGGGGCCGGTGCTAGCTTCGTTGAGTTCGAGGGTTGGTTTCTCATCGTAGTCTCACTCAGTTTATGCCCCGGACCGGCCAATTTGAACTTAGCATCGGCTTTCTTCTTTTGAAAAAACTTTTTTATTTTATCAGCCATGTTAGTTTCTTGGTGTGTATTCTTTAGGTAGTTTAAGCTTAGAGACACTTTCCTTTAGTTGTTCAATTGTAGCTGATGTAGCTGGAATAAAAACATGGCTGATGTCAAGTTTAAAAAAAATTACAGGTAAAATATATTATAGTTTTGTTTAACATCAACAATGACTTGGTAAATATAGTTTATAGAACAAAGTATGAATCATTGTTGTGACACAAAGTTACACTCTTTGTTTAATAATTTCAAACAAAAATTTCTTATCTCACCTGGCTTCATAAACCGCTCTGAAATTCTGTTGCCATACACTCGCCACGAGATCAAAATTAATAGAAGTGTAAATAACAGGATTAGAAGGAAAGTCTTCAAAAGCAACACTTGGAACTCGTTGAAATAGAATACTTCAGCGAATTCAACATAAAATGATAATTCAGGTAAGCCGATTAGTGATTTCGGCAAACTTTCAATTTGCAAAGACGAAACGCATGAGTCGAAGAATTCCTTAGCGAAGGTCAAAGTATCTTCTATCTGAAGATACAGAGCTTCGTATAAGGTGGAATTGAAAACTGCTTTATCAAACACAGACATTAGTTAGTTTTTCAAGAATTTTTTAGACTTTATTTAGAAAAAAACCATCGCACTTTTGAGTTTTGACTTTTGATCATTCTTTTGATTTGCTTTTTTTGATAGTTTGTCAAATGTCAAAATTGTAATGATAAACGTCATTTTTGAGAATCATAGATTTTTTTTAATTCGTCCCGGTCGGGACAGGCAAAGGGAGCGTTGCCCATACAGCCAAGAACCATCATAGATTTAAAAATCATTTTTTTATTTTATGATAATATTTTAGAGTGTGACCTACGTTTTACTTTTAACGTCATATATTTCAGCATTTTTATCAAAATAAAATAAAAATATAATATTTTATGTTATGGTTTATTACCATGGTTTCTCAAACTTTCGGCTCCACGAACCCCTGTTAAAATTTCTAGGTGACAGCGAACCCCTACTAAAGTATTAAATACACGGTCGCCAGTCACCACACGGTCGCCAACGGCGGTCGTCAACAGCAAAAAATAGGCGCGTTGCCAGCCACACGGTTGCCAACGTGTTGTCAACCAATTTTTCAGTAAAGATTTTGCGTGGTCGTCAACCGCCGTTGACGACGCGACCGTGTATTTCTTGCTTAACTTTTCACAACCTCCCCCCCCCCCCCCCAAAGAAAGTAATAAAAGAAAAAATAAAAGATAACACTCTGTGATCGGTCCACATTTTGACAGCCAACCAAACACAGAGCCTGAACTGTGTCTTGAGACCGAGATGCATCTTGAGTACTGACTATTTATACGGGCCTTAAAGTGCCAAAAGAAAATATGTCTTTTTGTGGTAAAGGGTAAAAGGAAATTCACCGCTTTGCGTGAGAGTTCGAAATACTCTGCCTGTCTAGCTGCCCAAAAATCAAAGACATCCTTTTAAAATCAGCTTGAAGAGTTTTATCTACAGACATTTCTAATAATAAATTAATGACTGCTACCTAGTACCTATTGACACCATTACGTAAATCTTGTCGCGAACCCCTTGCCGTCGAATGGCGAACCCATATAGGGGTTCGCGTACCCCACTTTGAGAAACCCTGTTTTAGACCAATCTAACCAAACCGAGTCTTTGATCTAACCAACTACAATAAATTATATTAATGTATTGGTATCAGTGAGTTATCAAAGCGGATTTAAACTACGTATACTAATAACCAAGTTTAATCACACTCGGATGGTTTCACAGCAGCTTCTGTGTACAATGTCTGGGAACTCATTATTGGATAATTTATTATAAATTATTTTGAATTTTAGCCGACAGCTGAAAAGTATCACGTAGGCTTCGGCCTGACCGAGCATACCACCTCGCTCGCGCTCGGTCGGAAGATCTTCCTTTGTGGCCTCCACGCATAATTATTATCCCACATTGGTGACCCTCGGGCCTCGACAGAACACGCCTCCTTCATCATCATCACAACCCGCCCCTCCGCACCGCGCCAGCCAGCATCGCCTCATCGGGTACCTCGTCCAATTATTGTACCGCAGCCTGGGCGACTCCGCTTCGGCATCGGCCTGACCGACATAATATTACTAGCTGTCCCGGCAAACCGTGTTTTTGCCATTTAAAGTATATTTTCTACATCATCAGTTGATACATGTTTTACCCCCTCTTTTGTCCCCTAAGAGGGTGTGGGGGGGAGAGGTCATACACCAGATGTTAAGTTGAAAAACACAGTTAATACCTAATATGAAGTAAGTCCACTAAAGAAAAAAGTTGTATACAAAATCTGACCCCTCTTTGGTCCCCAGAAAGGGTTGAGAGGGGAGGGGTGGGGAGGATTTTTATACACCAGATGTTGAGTTGGAAGAAGACAAAATATATAATATATCTGTAAAAACCGTATGCAAATCTGTGAAAACCGTATGCAAATCGGATCAGTAGTTTTCGTGTTAAAGAAAAAGGTTTGATACAAAATCTGACCCCCTCTTTTGTCCCCTTAGAGGGGTGGGGGGAAAAAATTTTATACACCGTTAAGTTGGAAGAAGATAAATATATCTGCGAAAACCACATTCAAATCGGATCAGTATTTTTCCTGTGATGCTGGAACAAACATACAGACAGACAGAAAGAGTGACAGACAGACAGACAGACAAAAAACTAACCACATTTTTGGCTTCTATAGCGATGTAGTGACAAAGGTGTTATTTCGGGTGTCATTTCATATCTTTTATGTACAGAATTTTCATTTCTACAACAGAATATTATAGTCTTCCTGCCGCACGCGCTTTGGTGACGCCCACTATCGTAATATTTTAATTTCGCCATAATTTCAAAACCAAACGTCCAATTTTAATCATTCAAAGACCAAATATTATCTACATAAACTGTACTTAGTGATAAAATAATTTATTTTGATAAGGATTAATAGCGTGAGTAAAATATATCCGTTTAAATAAAGTCCAAAAAAAATTCAGGATTTTTAAATAAATAAATGGTTATTGTGCCTCACTCGACATAGATAGGTATAGTGTGTCGCGGACTTTTTTGTAGATATTTATAAGATCTACAATTACTTTGAACATTTTATGGTTCTATCTTTAATAGTTTAGGCAGCGTACGCAAAATAAGTAACTTTTCTAGCTGATTTTTTACACCTTGCGTCCGAAAAACTCAAATATCTTACGGAACCCTACTTTTTTCCAAAATAAAATGTAGCCTATGTTCAGCAGAAATAATGTAGGATTCCAATAGCAAAAGAATTTTTCAAATCGGTCCAGTAGTTTCGGAGCCTATTCGACTCAAACAAACAAACAAACAAACAAACAAACAAAAAATCAAATCTTTCCTCTTTATAATAGTAGTGTAGATTATAAGTACGTATGTAATAATTATGTATGGCATACCACCTCGCTCGGTCGGAAGATCTTCCTTTGTGGCCTCCACGCATATCCTACAAAATCAGCTACATTTTTATTGTTATTTTAATAAAAATATTAAATAACGCCTCCATGGTCCAGTAGTTAAGAGCGTGGCTCTTGACTCGGAAGTCGTAGGTTCGATTCCCGCGTTGGAAACATGTTATTTCCAAGTTTGGTTAGGACAATGCATGCTGATTGTCTGACAAGTAAGATGATCCATGGCCCATGCGTCGGATGGGCATGTAAAAAGTCGGTCTTGCGCCTGATCTCTCGCCAGTCATGTCGGTCTTCCGTCCCACTGGGCTATGAGAGTACAGGGAATCAGAGGCGGCGTAAGGCGTGGGCGGTGTGGGCGACCGCCCACGGCCTCGCGCCCCTTGGACAGCGCGTTTTTTAGGAGTATCAAAAATGTTTCAACAAAATCCGTCTTCTTGCATCATCAGGAGCCTCGCAAAATATATTTTGCTCACATAAAACTTTGGGCTTGCGCCGCCCCTGCAGGGAATAGAGAGTGCTCTAATTGTGTACTGCGCACACACATGGGCACTATAAAATTGCTCCTGCATAACTGGCCTGGTTTCAATGAAACCGGCCACCGTCACCGAAACCGGTGTGGGAGTTATTATTATTTTAATTTGTGAGAACGAACGAGAAGAAGAGCCTAGCCTTACCTCAGAAGTAATGAAAAGAAAAATCTGGGAACCCTTAATCTGGCTTCTGCATAACCACTTACCAACTAGTTCCTTTTACACATATTTATCTCAGCGCATAACTTAATATTGTACCTCCTGTACCTTTAATCTTAAAGTTTGCAAATCATCGAATAAGAGTGCACTTGAGAAAATATTATATCTAATCTTTTAAGTATATTTTATTGTGGAAAACACTTCAGTGAAGCAAATATACGGTCAGCAGCACCAGCAAACAGTATCTACTATCTACCTACGCAGCTCTGTATAGGCAGTATAGGCCATAGCCTATGGGCGGCAGCGTCCTAAGGGGGGGGGGGGCGGTTTTAGCACTACCAGCACCCTGGGCGCCGAAGAAAACTCGCCCAGGGCGCTGGTAGTGCTAAAACCGGCACTGGCTGTACCTACTAAGCTTTACATAGCATTTATAGCTTATAGGTACTTAATTAACTTAATAACTTTTAGGTTTTATACTGTCAACAAAATCTATAATAATTAATATATTATCATTTATCTCTAACGAGTATTAGCCGAACTCAGAGAGGTTTAATGACAATTTAATTTAACGAATATTTCGACATAGTACATTTGGCGTCAAACTCTTTACTAAAGTGAGCCCTTCAGAGTTAGTAACTATATTTTGTATATTATTTTTTAACCGACTTCCAAAAAGGAGGAGATTATAACATGTTCGGCTGTGGATATATATATATATATATATTTTTTTATTATTTTTGTACTTATGTTCAACGATTACTCCGCCGTTTGTGAACCGATTTTCAAAATTTTTGTTTTGTTATATTAGGTTTCACTCCAATTTGGTACCATATGTTCACAAAAGTGGTGATCTGATGATGGGATCCATGAGTAATCGAGGGAACTCCTCAAAATTTACATGGAAACATATGGTGATTTTGATTTTATGAGAAGCATCTTAAGCATATGCTAACAAAACGCAAGATTTTGCACCAAGGTATACTATGGTTCCGAAGAGAACTCCGGATTCCTTATAGATACAAGTTTGGGGGTTTAGGCGCTGTTTTAAGAACTGAAAGCATATGCTACTACTATACAAATTATCATCATCATCATTACCACGTCAGGGTCACTAATGTCACCAAAATTGAACATAACAAATTCAACCTTAACTCCAGAGCGTAAGGCACACATTTGACATTACTAATTCTGAGAAGTAAGTTGCTTCGATAATACAAGTAACATGCAATCTGTGTACTGTCAGTGCAGTGCAGCTGATATTATATTTTGTAAACTGTCACTTTTAACAAATTGTAATAAGATACGTAGAATATAATATTACACAGGTGTATTATTCTACGTATAGTACGCGATGGTTTACTAGGTAACTAAAAAGAGTGAAATTATTATTTTTAACAAAAAATTAAAACCGACTTCCAAGGTAAAAAAATAATAATAACATCCTTTAAATAATATGAACTAAAAAGTATTAAGTAAATAATTTTTCCTATCTATCTAATACTTAGTGCCTTTTTCCGAATTCAGCTAAAACTCAACTATTTCTGTACTCAATCTTCATAATTTTGAGTCGGTGCCAGTTCCAAAAGTTTCAAATATTCTGGCAGACTGAAGATTCAGCTATATCTGGTACCGACTTCAAAATGATGAAGATTGAGTGAGTACAGATATAGTTGAATTTTTTTTAACAAGTACTTTTTAGTTCATATTATAAGGATGTTATTATTGTTTTTTTACCTTGGAATTTGGTTTTAATCTCTCTCTCTAGGTTAGTAAAATAAAATATTACTGACATTGAAATTAATATTAACTAATTAAGGCTATATTTAAATACTTGAGTCTTGTACAAGCTTAAGATGGCAATTGTAATGATAAGATATCGTGATATAAAATCTTTCTATAACATACCCTTCCTCCATAGTGAATAGGACGAAATTGTATTCAGAATTATTATTGTGTAAACAAGTGTCATAGTAGTTAACGTTTAAGATAATCGAAGGAAGTGCTTGAGAATCTTTCTGTAACTGCGTATTAACAGGTGAGTGGAATATTATTTAAAAACTGTTTATCAGGTGATCAGCCTGCATTATTGTTTCCAACGCGGAAATCGAACTTACGACCTCCGATTCCGACGCTCTGGACCACTGGGCCACGGAGTCGTAGGTACACGTTTCACTTTTGTCCTGACAGTAAAAATACCGACTGATACTTCAGATAAATAGACCACAAAATGTTTTAATATTAAAAGCAGGGAATCCTCTTGATTGAGAACATTGAATATAAGAATATACATCGTTCTTTCATTGATTTTAGGTATAGGTATCTAGATAGTAGATTCTAGACAGAGGGAATGATAAAGAATGTGTAGTAAGAAATATAATAATATTATTATGTGGAACCACATAATAATATTATTATATTTCTTACTAGCTGTCCCGGTGAACTTCGTGTCACTTTAAAACCTTCCCTGGACTTCTACGAATATTTTAAGACTAAAATCAGCCCAATCCGTTCAGCCGTTTTTGAGTTTTAGCGCGACTAACACATTTGAAAATCCATTTTTATATATAAGAGACTATAATATGATGCCCACAATTTCATTGCGCCAAAAATCGTTTATCGCGTGGGAATCGTACATTTTTCTGGGGAAAAAGTATCATAATAATAATTATGTCCTTTCCCGGGACTTAAAGTATTACCATACCAAAAAATCGGTTCGGCGGCTTGGGCATGAAGAGGTAACAGTCAGACACAATAATATTAGTATGGAAATATAGATTCATTTTTCCGCTGGGAAAATTGCACTCTTACTTAGTTGCTTTATGTTTGTGTTGCAGAAACCTATTTTTATAGTAAGTAAAGTATGTAGGTATTAAGAAAGATACTAAGCTTTCATTCTACTTTTCCATAAAATACGAAGCATTTACTTGATTTTTAGACTCTCGACTTTGTCACAGTAAAAAGTAAGGTTAGGTTAGGTTATTTTTTTTCGCGCCCACCCCATCGTGTGGGGTGTCGTTGGATAGGTTTTTTAAAAATATTATGAGTATTCATAGATCTTTTTCCGGTTTAGGGATCCATTTGTGAAATATTAAGTTTTAAAGTGGAAAAAATCGTTAGAGTCCAGTGTCCCCCCCTTCTACCAGCTAAACGGTTGCTTCTGGAAATGTGAAAAAACTCACGGGAGTAGGAAATATGCTGAATTTAAAAGGAAAACTATCACGGCTAAGTTGACTTCATATGTTATTGAGTAATAGTCGATGAACTAAAAAAAAATGTATTCGGCGAAGTATAAAGGAACTTTTCGTTCAAATTCCTTTGAGATGATGTTGTTCGTAGTGTAAAACATGTTATAAATGTACATTCATTGATCATACGGAAATTTTCAAAAACTAGCGGTGCTACGGAACCCTACATTGCGCGTGGCCCGACACGCACTTGGCCGGTTTTTTGACCGACTTCAGCGAAGCCAAAACAAAATATGTAAACTTTTGTTTTGGCTTCGCTGAAGTCGGTCAAAAAAGGTTTTTGGGCGCCTAACCTTCAGTGCCGTAAATAGCCTTTTTTACGCCCTGTGCGAGCTTCTATAACTGCGCCCTTGGTTTTTTTTATACTATAGTATAGGCCTCTCCGGTCTGGCCATTCTTACACCCCCGAGAGTCTACGCCCTGTGTCTGGGCACCCGCGGTGGCACCGCCCTATTTACGGCACTGCTAACCTTACTTCCACCTATATTTACTCTGTGCTTCCACGGACAACCTCTACTTTGAGACTTTCTTACACTGGAACATTACAACATTAGAATATTATAAGTAAAAGTATCATGTCGATTTAAATAAGATAAGATAACATTTTCGTATCATTTCCATCTCAGTCTCTCTACAATCATATTATACATAATACAGCATTATGCAACGAATGATGTAAATTATTTAAAACAGTGAACTCGTGTTATGTTGTGTAAACAAGTGTTTTTATGTTAAACATAAGTTTTGAAGTGGTTACACTATATACGTAAGTACCTTTATGAAGTAAGGAAAATAATTGCTTATAAGTAATTAAATAATATTACTGAAATACGTAAATAGAAAATTTAGAGAAATAATTTCCTTAAGAAATCTGTCAGGAAGCGAACAGATAGATTACCTACCTGATCAAAAGACACTAGACACAAAATAAAGAACATCCTGTAACTTTTCTATACTAAAATGACATATTATTTCGTCGTTAGGGGAATCACATACGGCGAAGATACTATAATATGATAAAATATCGCTCGCCATACAATTTATATGAACTATCACAAACGACGAAAATAGTATAATATATTTCAATGTTACGATATCTTAAGATATCGAGCGATATTATGTTAAGATATCTTAAGATGCTATCTTAATATACGAAATATATCGTAATATTCTATCTTAAGATACAATAATATATCGTAATGCTTAAAACTAAAAGTTTAAAGGATAGCCGTGGTCGTATGCCACCTACTGTAGCAAAACAGTTGATAGGTAATAATAAAATTTTAAAGGGCATACGACCACGGCTATCCTTTAAGGGCCCGGGTTACCCTCGAAATTTTCATACATTCTTAATACCAAAATCATTTTCTCATACGAAAATATTTAAAATGTTTGAGTTATTTTTCAGCTTAAGATAGTAATTACCTAGGGTCCTGAACAATTTTTTTTTACAAAATATTTAAATACTAAAAAAAAAAATTGTGTTTAAATATTTTTTAGTAAATTTACTACTAAATATTTAAACACCAAAAAATAGACAAAAACACTAAAAAATATATAAATAAATAGTAAATTTACTACAAAATATTTAAACTAGAAAATATTTTTTATTATTTAAATATTTTGTAGTAAATTTACTATTTATTTATATATTTTTTAGTGTTTTTGTCTATTTTTTGGTGTTTAAATATTTAGTAGTAAATTTACTAAAAACTATATAAACACAAAATTTTTTTTTTAGTATTTAAATATTTTGTAAAAAAAATTTGTTCAGGACCCTAGGTAATTATTATCTTAAGCTGAAAAATAACTCAAACATGTTAAATATTTTCGTATGAGAAAATGATTTTGGTATTAAGAATGTATGAAAAAGTCGAGGGTAACCCGGGCCCTTAAACTTCCATTACCACTTTCTTGTTTCGTACTTTTTAGAGTGTGTTTTAGTAGTCGGGTTTTAGTTTTTTAAATTTTATTTTTATAGTTTAACAAATAGCTTGCACGGAAAAAACATGCGGTCGGCGCATAGTCGGTGTCGCCTGCAGTAATTCTATAAAAGTCTACGTGATTTGTGGGTCTTACAAGTTTATCGACTAACCTCCCGACTTAAACTTCTGAGAAAAAACGAGGGCGACGGTTAATAAAACTGTAGACACACGTACGATAGTTGGAAGCTACATGAAGCGGCAGCAGACGACGTGTCGTCGCGACATTACTGGTTTCTATGTATTTCTATGAAAAGTGTCGCTGGCTTCGTTACTCATAAAATTGATTCTCAAACTTGGAATGTTTTCCTGAGGGCCGGGGCGTTGAAATTCCGATTGGACGTGGAACAGGCGAGCTATTGGGACTGTCAGTTCGGTCAGCGCTGTCAGCTCTTGGCTGGTTCAACGTTTTAACAACACCCGCAAAGGGACTTAGATCTCATATTTGGGAGGTATTTCCTTGCAGTTTAAAAAAGGATTGCCTAAGTTTAGTGCTGAAAAATGTTTAAAATATTGCGTTTTTTTATTGTTGTATATTTAATAATTAAAACTAGCTAAAAGCCGAGCTTTGTGAGGGCTTGCGTCGTCACACCTTGACTGACTGACACATCTACATTCTACATATAAATAAAAATTATTATGTTAAAGCACAAATCAAGAGGCGTGATAGTTTTCCCGTAAAGTGTACCACAAAACGTACAGGTTGTGGGATTATATACTTATAGGGCTGATAATTACTGTATTTCCGCAGATATTACAAATAACTTAATATCTCATTACGTTTCTTAAGAGGGATACTGACCCTAAAAATAAAACATAGTCCTTCTCTCTTCACACTCACCCACGTCTTTCATATGCCAGGTGAAAAAGGACGACGCGGAATCATCGCCAAGTTAGTTTTACTTGAATAAAAGACGAACCATAATGATTATGAAAAAAGTGTTTTGAGCAAATTTAGGTTTTATCAATGCCCTTTTAGATATTAAAAAATATTAAAGAAAAGACAGCAAACTTCGAAGATCCAAGCAAAAATGTGTCTAAAACAAGGTTTTTTGTAAAAAAGAAACTATCGAGCATTTTTTCAGTAATCGTGTTTTCGTCTTGAGCATTTAATCTTCATGAACTGAAGTTACTTGTGTAAAAAAATCAGCTTTCTAGACCTTACAGATTTTGAGATCTAGGTTTAAGAATGTAGTCAAGTTAGGATCAGATGCACTCTTAAACTACAATAATTATTATGCATTAAAAATATGCATAATTTCATGTAATTTATCTTTGCATTATAATTATATCGCTGTGAAAAAGTTTAAAACAAAAGAAGCTCGTCCGGTGACCGGTTGGTGATAGTTTTATTGTGCCACCGGTTTGCCAACTCTGCAATTTAGTTTTTCTCATTACAGTATTACTGTACCACCATTAACAAAAGTTTACTACACATCCTTAGTAAATACTGTAAATAAATCAAAAGAAGTTTAAGAAAACGAAACTCCTAGTTGGAATACTACTTGTAACTTGTAAGTAAGTAATTTTATTAATTTATGAACGTTTTCTTTCATAAATGCCTCCAAGTTATATAAAATCTCGTATTTTTTGCTATTTTTTTTTCAAAATGGTCGAATTTCATAGAGAAAATTTAGTACTTTCCGGAAATAACACTTTTCTAGCCCAAGCCCAGACATTGGACAAGTATAGCCCTGAAATTCGAAGCTAGATGGCGGCCTAGATATGGAAATCAATATTCGATAGCACGTGAGTATTAGCACGTGATTTCTGAGAATTGCAACAGCTATAGTCCGTTCTTAATTATTTTACCTCGAAGTTTGTTTCAACATGACCCTTATCATGTAGGCATTAAGGTCCAATTAATACTCTTGTACCTTATATCGTTCCTTTATAGGGCAGTGCCACATTGGATCTTGATTAGGATAGGTTAATTCCTAACTTTACCGTCTGTGTTATTTATTCAATGTTATGCGCCTTTTCGATAGGAAAAACTTCTAATGTTGTTCAATCATTATTTTGGGATGATTAGAAAATGTTAACTTTAACCCACATTAGAAAATCTTAACTTTAACTCAGAGTTAACTTTAACCCAGATCTACGCAAGTCCGCTTTAAAGTTTGAGTTCTCAATAACTTGAAATAGCAATATAAACGAAAATTGAACCTGAGTTCCTAATGACTGTTTTTACTACTTCTCATACATCTCGTTACTTCGGATACGATCTTATTGTGGCTACGATCCACAAAACTCTAACTTTAACTTTCAATCGCAATCTTTATAGATTTTTAACCGGCTGGCGACTTCGATGTTTTAAATAATACTTTTTTAGAAAAGTCAGATAGGTGGAATCGCCAGGAACAAATGAACTCTTCTTTATCTCTATCACTCACAAGATTAAGGACACGCATCCTAGTTCAGTGCAAACTATTTAGTGTCTAGAGCAGGGGCTCCCAATCTTTTTCAGCTAGCGGCACAGTTACACGTCGTAATATTTTGTTACGGCGCGGCGCGGCGCGGCGCCCTACTCTACCTAGCTATTAGAAAAATATACATAAATAAACACCTTTAATTATTATAGTTAGGTTAAGCAGGTAAATGATAATTAACAAATATTTATTAATCTACTTGCTTTACACAATTATAATTTTATTTTATAATATTTGTGGTTTCGGACAATGATGAAGGATCGACTCACGGCGCCCCTCTTGCGTCTCCACGGCGCATCAGGGCGCCGCGTTGCACACTTTGGGAATCCCTGGTCTAGGGGCATTGGTCTAGGAGACCGTTGCCCCCTCACGTCTGCAGACAATTGCTCTAAAATAGACTGATTTTGACCATCCATACTAATGTTATAAACGCCAAAGTGTGTCTGACTGTTACCTCTTCATGCCCAAACCCTAGAACGGACTTGCTGGGTATAGAGATACCTTGGAGTCCCAGGAAAGGGCATAGGATACTTTTTATTCCGAAAAATGTACGGTTCCCGCGTGATAGAGGAATAATATTAGCGCAACGGAGTTGCGGGCGTCATCTAAAAGACTCTACATTTTTCGAGAGTATGTTGTTTTTTGTGGAAAATACATAATAGGCAAGCAGTTTTCGATTTAAAAGCACACGCTAACACTTTTTTCCATACAAACGTATTCCTCAATTTCCTCCCTGGGTAATGCGTCTAGACAAATGATTTTTTTATACATTAGGGATCTGTAAAAGCTATGCCTCTACGTCCGATTTTTTAAAATTTACTAATAAATAAAAAATATGACCCTTCAAAAATCGCAAAAAATGAATGTTCCGTACCCCGTACTCAGCTTCCGTCTTCAGAATGTTTTAATCACAGACCAAGTCCTGACGCGAGTTTAACAGTCTTTACTTTTTGTCTTTACCCATCTCAGAAAAAGTGTACACTAAAGAAGTTTTTACTTGAATAAATCCTAGCAATCTCCAGTCCAGACACGCAAAAATTAATTATTCCCGTGTATCCTTGCCCTTAGCACTTAGCCAGACATTTATAATCGACTTGGCTGACAAAAGTAAATGCTAATGTAACGCTTAATGGCAGGCAATAATGGTCACTTTTGCCTAACCGGGATGAAACTCTGACTGAACAAATTTGTACCATAACGATTGTAGAACAAAGACCAAGATGTAGGCGTACTAAGTGCAAAATGAAATCATAATATAGCTGTGTACACCGGGTAACTACTAGAGCTGTTAGAACACTAAATAAATGCTTAAAACTTCAAATGTATACAAAAATCCCCAGTACTATTGCAAAAAATATATAAGTCAATAATGTTACGATATTTTATTTAAACTTAGCCTGTAGGGTTTCTGATAGTTATTATAAATAATTTTACAGATTAATTTTGTAGTGAATGTAATGCAATATTACCTATTTATGAGAAATTCACAGACATACAATAACCATTATATTATACTCGAAGCTATTAAAAGATAACAGTGATAATGAGTGGGTAATACTACAGTAATATTTAAAAATATTACGACAAAGTTATAGAAATATAATTATGTGCAATGACTTTCCTTGCACAATAAAATGACTCGTTGCAAAAAAATCTCTAGAATCGGCTTTGTTGCTTGAAGCCACAACTCACAAGCAACTTGCTTCTTTACAGCCTTAGAACTTCTTCAGTTCTTGTTATCGGCTGAATATTAAAATAATCTATCAATCTTGAAACTTAAACAGCGTGTATTCATGGCTTCAATAGTGAAATTGTAAATGAAAAAAAGTAATTCACAAAGGCGTCATTATTTCCCATACGTTTTCACATTCTAGCTTCGCTCTCAAAAATATTCAATTTAGTCTGTGAAAAAGAGTAGGCGGTTATTAATATAATATTTAAATCACATAAAAAGTACAAAACCTTATTATTGCAAATAAAAAATGTATCAGAGCGTTAATATTATCTAAAGTGTACAAACGCTCTCTGTGAAAATACAAGGCGCAATAACTACCATTGGATCGTGATTATTTGGAAAATTTATTTCAGCGTCTACTCTTTCTTGACAGACTATAAGTAGTCTGAGTATCTTATAGGAAATAAATTACATTTTATCAATAGTAAGGGGTTTACCCTTACTATTGATAAAATATTCGCGTAGCGTTAACTCAACTGACTTTTGCTATATGCCAGACAAAGACAAAACTTCTAAGTTCTAAAGTTATTATTATTCGTTCTGTAAAAAAATATTTGGTCTTTCAACGCTGCTACTTTCACAGTGAACTCTCAAGGAACACGTACACACCCTAAAGTAAGTATTAACACTTATTTTTGTTATTACCAGCTCTATACAATTCCAGTCGCATATGTTAAGTGATCCCAGAGATGTTCGTATAGCCCTATATCGTGTACACCGGTCTTAAATTATTAAGCAGAATATTTGAGGACGAAAAGGATCAGTCGTCTGCCGTCGGAACGTTGGGCTACGCGATTTACGAGCGCGTAATAAACAGCAATTGCACACGCGTAAAAAATTACAATACGCCTCACGCGTTTCCAAAACTCGTGTCGTTTGCGTATAGAATTACGTTTGCGTAAGTTTTAAGAATTTCGTTTACGCGATTATAAAACTGTCACAGTGGATCCGTTTGTGAAGAGGAAAATGAAAGTTTTCAAGAAGAAGTTGCGCTTCTCTATAGGACTAATGCTTTGAAAAAGTTCCGCTGGCACTTTCCACGTATCAACAGCGACTTTATAAGGTGAGTTGTTTGTTACCTCTTGGCCGCACTATCGGTTGGCAATTGGCGCGGAAACTTGGCTTTCACGAAATTTTATATATTAGTTTTAGTATTGTTAAACGTGTCAATACTGTTTACTTAAAGTACGCTTATTATTGTTAAAAACAATCGCTAAAGGAAGTTAATGAAAGGTTCTTGCTAGTGGGAATCCAATATTTAAATCTTTATGACCCAAGCCACGTGTAGCTTTTATACATATTTTAAGATCATGATAATATAATATTAGATTGGGAAAAAAGTTTCTTCGCATTTTATATAAAAAATAAAAATTTAAAAGGTTTTCATAAAGTTTAATTTACAATTGACTAAAGTGTAATATAGGTGCCATTTTTTTCGATAACTTTTTGTCATGTTCTTGGTAGGGACATGATCCCATTGCTATAAAAATGTTAGGACTTCTGATGAAAAAACTACGACAAGTGGTTTTGGCAGCCCTCTTGTTATGTCAACCTGACACTGCCTAAGGAATGAAAGAAAGTGACCGAAACAGGTGGAAATCTGAAGGTGCAAGGTCAGGACTCTACGGCGGATACATTATCGACTCACAGCCAAACTCCCGTAATTTTTGCTGAGTGGCTAAAGATGTGTGAGGTCTAGCGTTGTCATAGTGAAAAACCACACCCCTTCTGTTGATTAATTCCGGCCGCTTTCTCTCAACTTCTTGCTTTAAGGGCCCGGGTTACCCTCGAAATTTTCATACATTCTTAATACCAAAATCATTTTCTCATACGAAAATATTTAACATGTTTGAGTTATTTTTCAGCTTAAGATAGTAATTACCTAGGGTCCTGAACAATTATTTTTTACAAAATATTTAAATACTAAAAAAAAAATTTTTGTGTTTAAATATTTTTTAGTAAATTTACTACTAAATATTTAAACACCAAAAAATAGACAAAAACACTAAAAAATATATAAATAAATAGTAAATTTACTACAAAATATTTAAACAATAAAAAAGCCCCCCCAAAACAAAAGACACTGGAAAACCGTATGTGTAGTTTAGTTTTTAACTTTGTTCTTAAAAAAGATGTATAACGCCGCAACACCGCTTTGTTTGAAGCAAAATTTGGGGAGGTGGGGGGGGGGGGTTTGGGGGGGGCGAAAGCTCCCAGCATGTTAATCAACAAATGCAATGACAAAAATTCTAAAAACTATATTTTTGGCTTCCATATCGATTGTAGATCACGTCCCAAGTATTATTTTTCAAAAATATTCAATGTACAGAATTGACTTTCCTACGATTTTATTATATGTATAGAAGATGTATAGATGTATAGATTTGTTCCTAAAAAGGATAATTAAGACGCAATACAAAGTCCACGATACCTTTTAATTATGAACAAAAGTGTCATGAGGAATAAGGGGGGGGGTTTGGGGGGCCGCGCCCCCCCAAAACAAACGACACTGAAAAACCGTATGTGTAGTTTAGTTTTTAACTTTGTTTAAAAAAAGATGTATAACGCCGCAACACCGCTTTCTTTGAAGCAAAATTTGAAGAGGGGGGGTTTGGGGGGTTGGGGGGGGGGGCGAAGCCCCCCCCCCCAAGAAAAGACCGATGCCAAAGCTCCCAGCATGTTAATCAAACGGCACTCGAAATTTGTATAGAAAAGATAGACAAAAGCTCATAGCATGGCAAGGAGTGAAGATAGGTACAAAGTGTGAAGGACAAATTTGTAGGAAATTTTGTGGGCTTTCGTTACGTACAAAACATTTTTTCTCTACAATGCACCGTTTTAGCGATATGAGCAAAAAACTAAAAATATTGAAACTTGAGCCCCTCCCCCCCCCTAGGCGATATCATCATAATAAATAGCCTATGTGTTGACCCGACCTCTATATAATATTCGTGCAAAATTTGAAGTAAATCCATTCAGTACTTTCTGAGTTTATCCCGGACATACATACAGACAAACAGACAAACAGACAAACAGACATACAGACAAACAGACAAAAATTCTAAAGACTATATTTTTGGCTTCCGTATCGATTGTAGATCACGTCCCAAGTATTATTTTTCAAAAATGTTCAATGTACAGAATTGACTTTCCTACGATTTTATTATATGTATAGATGTATAGATTTGACAGACAAAACCACAGGACAAACCCGACAAATAATATGTTGCATGGTTCAAAGATTATTTTAACGTAAATTTATTTTGGTAAGAAAGGGTTAATGTGGTTACTGCAGAGTGCAGAGTAAACAGAACTAAAGAGTAGGCCGACTCAGAAGAGATCTCGCAATTTATACGTGGTTATATCGGCCGGCGCACTAATGCGTATTCAGTGAAAAAATATGTTGAAAGTGACACTCGCATAATATTATAATCGCCCGTTTGTTTGAAATCGAGGTTCTCCTTAGTTCTGTCTACTCTAGTTACCGGTTAGATCTGTTCTACTTCCTACTATATTATGCCACATTACATGATATTGCGCAATACACTAATAGATTTTATGACTTACTAGCGGCCCGGTACGTGCTTCATAGCGAATAAAGTGAAGTAATAAAAAAACTACGGAACCCTAAAAAATGGAACTTGCTTGTAGTGGCAACACTGAAAAAAGTGGTGACGCCATGTTAAAGTAAAAAACCGTGTTGGATGTGTTTGAGATTGCTTGTTTTCTATGCGAGGCTGGCCCGGCCTCTCATAGAAAACAAGCAATGGAACAGCAAAAACTTGAAATGGCGTAGCGACAAAATGGTTTTTGTCGCGTAATTTAAAAACCATAAATACATTTCATATAAGCTATGGACAAATTAAAGTGTATACTAGAACCAATTTATGTATAAATTTTGGAAGCTTATATCACTCTCCTCTGTTGGCAAAATAGGAATCCCTTTTTTTACAGAGGTCTTTTTGATTGATTATTCTGTGTTATAAAAGTTGACCAATCGTGTTATGCTATGGGTAATTCAAAGACAAAGACATGATGAATACTGACAGTGAACTTTAATTTCTTAGCTTTAGTCATTGCTGAGAAAAATGGACATCGCTACAGCCAAATTATCAAGGCGTCATCTTAACAAAATGATCCACCATTTATTGGATTCATTTGGTTCACAAAATGTGATAAATGAAGAACCGCTCGACCGATTTTGTGCAAACTTCACATAAACCATCTAGTAAATATTTTAAATTTATTTTAATTGCCATCGCTTTCAAAACAAAATATTATGTAATTTTTATCTGATTAGGACGGATTAACTTTTGGACGGGTTGTGTCAAATATAATAATATTATGTTAGTTTTGATTTGTCAGCAGGACTTGAGCTTGACTCGAATCTTGAGAGTACCTTCGAAGAAATTAATTCATAGACAGTTGACGGATGTACGTCATATTAACTCATATTTTGGTCAATTCAATGTGCTGTCGGATGGATTTGACATAAGGCGACCAAAATACGTAGGTCCGCCATCTACCTATGAAATAACTTCAGTAACTCTATCTGATAGTACATAATTAATATGCATCGCTAAGGGGCGTGGCGATCACAACAGGCCCACAAGGATGCGAACAACCATCACATAATATGAAACCACATTCATAATCCAGTCACATTTATAATGCTTGGATGACATTAACAGGATGATGTGAGTGTGAAACAGATAATTCAAGATGGTGCGGTTAGTTCTAATATTAGACACAGACTCAATACTTATTTGTTTTGTCATAAAATCCTTTTATGATTGGTATAGCTTCTATCGTAACTAAGTGATAATGCTTATGGCCCTAAACTATTAAGCTACATAACGCCCTAAAGTTTTAGAGTATTTATGTTTTCCATACAGTAAAAGTAGTAGCGCTGAAAGACTTCCGTTTGACTTCTATGTTTTTATGAGAAATTCATCAACGTCTTAAAAAGTTTACCTTAATTTAGCAATTTACAGTGAGTTATACCTATATAAAGGACACACATACACCCTTAAGTTATTTATTATCATTTATCACCCTTCTCTTAAGTAGTTATTACTTATCACTTTTCTTTGTTACACCTTATACATAATTTATGATTAATATTATGTTCACAGTTCAAGTAATAGGATATAACATAAGTTTTGACGCCTTTACAAGAGGCCACGCCTTGCCTTGCTACCACTGAATAAGTATGGTGTTATATGCTTTGGCGGCATTGTGCACCTTTTTGGGAAGGTGTCCGTCATACTCGCGTCAGGAACTCAGGACACGTGACTCGATTGAAAATTCGTAAGAAGAAAGTAGAGTAAGTAGGGTAGAGTATTAACCTATATCGCCGCGGAGTAGGAGAGCGCATATCACTTATTTTTTCTATTTCTTGATCTCCACTAATACTTCGTTATACCGTGAATGTGACTGATAAAGTGATCTTGACCCCTTATCATGACGCGTTACCTCCAACATGTGATACTTATCTTTCGCCAAACCAACTATTATATATTCTGTGGCCAAACTTTTATCAGATACAGATGTTTTCATGACTTTTATCTTATTATCTGTAGTATCTTATTTTGATAGCAAATTACATAAAAATGGAATGCTTTGTGGTCGCTTGGCAAAGCATTTACTAAATATAAAATGGTTACAAATAACTGATAAAATTAGGACTGAAAGAATAGTACCTATCCTAAACAGGAAATTCGTAATACAAAGGGTGAATACTGAATAATTGATAACCGAAAACAGATTTTCAGTAGTCGATCAAAAATACTAAATGCCTATGTATGGTCAGATGAAGATTACAATAATATGATGTAATCCAGGGGGTTTCCAAACTTATTTTGTCTACTGCCCTCCTATAACAAATTATTTTTTAACCATTATTACTGCTGACGTATAGTAAGACATGGGCCAATCTCAGTAATAGTCCAGGTAGCGGCTGACAATGGCCCAATTGACGATATTGGACCACAATGCCACCTGACTGACCTGAAGTGAAGGATGTCCTTTGTAATTCATTGGACATCATTGAAAGTCATGGCCGACCATTCAAAATGGAAGAACAACACATAGTACTTAGATATTATGTTCCACCAAAGAATTAACAGGTGGACCTACATAATTTGGTCGCGTTATGTCAAACCCAGCTGACATAGCACCATCAGAGAAATTGATTTAAACGCAGATAGCGGACGTATTTTGATTGGTGCGGTTATGTCAAGTTAGTGGTCATGATCTGTCGGCTAGGTTTGATAACCTAACCGATTTATGGAGGTCCATAATCTGCTGAATGATGAATTAATTTCTATTAATAATTTAATATACAAGGTGTAACAAACCGTAGCGGGTAGTGATAATACCTTAGGATGTGTATGTGTCCCGCATATAGTGTTCATATTATGGAGTTCACTGTGAAAGTAGCAGCGCTGACAGAGCAGTTTTTTGTGATTTGTGTGGGCAAGCGCCCCAGCGTCATATAGCTTCTCCCATAGAAAAGTTTCAAATAAGTTATTCCTTCAGCGCTAAATTCACAGTGAACACTATATCTAAGGAGGCCTTTACACACCCTTAAGCAGGAGGTGGCGACCCGCAGATTGAAAAACACTGCTATAACTGATGCTGATAGTGGCGACTCCTACGCGAAAATCTGGACGTGGGAATGGCTGCAGGCGATTGGTTAGCGCAATTGATATAATTGACCACATTATGTCACAGGAACTGGCCATTTAGGTTGCGATAAAAATGTACCATCGAGGAAATTGATTCCTAGGTAGTTGAGAGACAACGTCATTTGGTAGGCTTATGTCAATTAAAAGTTAATTTTAATGTGTTCTGTCGGCTGGGTTTGACATAAGTCATAACGCGACTAAAACTACGTAGGTCCCCCGTCTGCTTAGGAATCAACATATTATCTAATAGTACTACAGTACCATGTTTGTTCGAACGCGCTAATCTCAGGAACTACTGGTCTGATTTGAAAAATTATTTTAGTGTTAGATAGCCCATTTATCGAGGAAGGCTATAGGCTATATTTTATCACGCTAAGACTAATATGAGCAAAGAAATAGAGGAAGATGTGGAAAAACGGGGGAAATTATTTGAAAGAGCTTATCTCACAAACTACTGGAGCAATTTTTATGTTATTTGGCACAGATAAGAAGTAGACCACGTGAAGGATCATAGGCTATTTTTTGTGGACTAATTTGTCTGTGAAATATCTAATGTACGCGGGCGAAGCCGCGCGGAACGTCTAGTATAATATATTGCGCAAAAATATTAGGCCTAGCTGGTAATCGCTTACCATTACGTGATCTGTCTGCTCTTTTCCCCGTATTTCATAAAATATTTGCCAAAAGCCAACACTGAACTCTATTATCTAGCCCACGACTGTCATCCAGTCAGTCTAGCTTTATTCAAAGCACTGAAATTAAAATATGCGGTAGTTTCAAAGCGATCCCGTTCTAGAAATTTCAAAAAGATATATTGCACAAAGAGAAAGGATACGCCATTTATAAACACAAAATTATTAATGGTCCGGTTTCTAGAATATTATATGGTCTAGGTCTTGAAATTTACGGTCTGGAGATAAGATCAAGTTTAAATTAATTCTTAGAGTACGAGTACATCCTGTACTTTATATCCACAACTTTTGACACTCAGCAGTTTGTAAACGTTTGCAAAACAAAGTACAAAATAATTTGACACCTTCGTAACAACATGATAATATCACATTAATATGATAAGGACTAAGCTGACTAAGGTGTAATTAATGTTAAAATTATGATTATGTATTATAAGATTATGTTCCACACATTCTCTCCTACTCCGTGCCGGCGGATTGCTCTCCCTCTATCTTTGAAGTCACGTGTCCTGACACAAGTTTAAGATTTTTCACCCATCCAAAAAAATCCAAAACCACATTCTGTGTAAGCATAATAGGTGATTGGCAGTATATTCAGCCCTGAATTTATATAAATAGGCCGTATAGGCCGCGGCCCGCGGCGTAGGGACGGCAACGTCCGCAGGCGCAGATGCGTACAGGGGGAAGCAGAAATAAAGTGGCCTATACACTCATAAAAATGTACTACTTCCGGCAACAAGTAGTTATATCATAATATTCCAGAAGGTCTCTTATAATTATTTTTACAAACCTTACTTAATAGATTAAATGAGCCCTAAAATATATTATTCTTTAGTATTTTATTTGAATAAATAATAATATCCGTTCGAAATGCGCTCGTAGTTTATTTTTCGTTATATAAAAATGTGGGAATGTATCGTCCGGACGATTATTAGGAAAATCCTGAAAATTTATATTATTTTGCTGTAATTAAATGGAGCAATATTATATTTCACTAAGGGCCTGTTTCATATCTTTCTGATAAAGTGCCGGCTATCCTCAAATTTTTTAACAGATTCTCCATACTCTATCTGTGAAGTTATATGGTGGATAGTCTATCCATCCCTTATCAGAAACCCTAAATCGTTTATTCAGTCAATCAATTTTAATTTTCAGAGAGGAATACATTGTTTCATACTCAACTTTCTGAAAGTTCCATAAATTGTTTAAAATCTACAAGGTGTAATAAAACTAAGTCATAAATCATAATACTTTAGAGTTTAGGGTGTATGTGTCCCTTAAGTCCCTATATAGTTCACTTTGAAAGTTGCAGCGCTGAACAAGAATTTTTTTTTTGTGATTTGTATGTATATGTATAATAGGCAATGCATAGGAAAGCGCTCTGCGCTCCTGCGTCATAAATTTTTCCATACAAAGATAAGAAGAAAGTTACTCTTTCAGCGCTGCCACTTTCACAGCAAACTTTATATAGGGAACACATACACACCCTAAAGTATTATCACTTAGTTTTGTTACACCCTGCATACAAATCTATGCTAATATAATAGAGAGAAAATGTTTGTTTGTCATATCGTTACAATTTATTAATTTCCACCGGAACAAAAGTAATTCGGCGCAATGTTTGTTATAAAAAATTAAAGGCCGGCAACGCACCAACCCTCTACTACATAAGTATAATAATAGCTCCCACACCGGTTTCGGTGACGGTGGCCGCGGTTTCATTGAAACCAGGCCAGCTACGCAGGACTAATTTCATAGTGCCCAAATGTTTGCGCAGTAGGTACACAAGAGCACTCTCTATTCCTTTACTCTTATAACCCAGTGGGACGGCAGACCGACACGACTAGCGAGAGATCGGGCGCAGGACCGACTTTTTACATGCCCAACCGACCCATGGATCATCTTACTTGTCAGACAATCAGGTGATCAGCCTGCATTGTCCTAACCAAACTTGGAAATAACAATGTTTCCAACGCGGGAATCGAACCCACGACCTCCGAGTCAAGAGCCGCGCTCTATACCACTAGAGTCTAGACAACGGAGGCGAACCAACCCTTCTGAATATGTTGCGAGTGTCAAGTTGTTTTCCACCAGGGTGACCCGTTTGCTTGTTTGCCCCCTAATTTTATACTTACCTATTATAATATAAAAAAGAAATAATTGACTCTACTACATAAGTATGATTAACTCAGTGATAGAGTATGAAAAGTGAAAACTGCAAGAAAATGATAATATAAAGTTTTAATACATATTACATATTATTATAAAACATAGAATATATTTAATATCATTAGACTCACAAGTACATGTTTAGAAAAGCAATTTTTTTTATAGTCTTTTCATAAGTCATAACTGTTTATGAAGACTTTTATGGACAAACAGTCCTAAAGATTTTGTTATTAGTAATAATGTCACAATGTTAAGGGTAATAACGTATATGAGCACGTTTTGAGATTAGTCTCGTGTGTTAATGGCTTTATTTACTGTACCATGTTACATCATAATAAGTACAGCACGTACAATGCATAATATTTTAAATGGCTAAGAGAAGTATCTAGATTAATGTAAACAGTCACTGAAATGCGCCGAATTGAATTCCAGTGAATTCCAGTACCTGTTTACATCAATCCAGTAGTAATCCAGCGCTAGATTGTATTACTGGACTGGAATAATATAAACCGGCCATTAAGTAACACTTTACAAGGCAGCGGCATAAAAATTGAGAACTCAAAAGCTTTTATAAGGGCAAATAATTTTTAGGCAACTTACTGTATTTTGTGCTTTTCCTGAATTCGGTTTTTGAATCAAATGATTTATACCCCAAGGTAAATTTCAGCTCTACCTTGTACTAAGTATTATAATTAGGTACTTTTTAAGAGCTTCTGCTGTCCCACAGCTGGGCAAAGGCCTCCCCCAACCCAAAGTCTTGAACTACTCTCGATCCCATGCAGCCGGTGGCCTGTCTGGTTTTATCGAATTCATTGCGGCATTTTTTTCGAAGCCGGCCACAGCAGGGGCGTCTATTGTCTGGTACCCATTCTGTGGTGATCTTTGCCCAGCAGTCAGAATATAATAATATGCTGCTTAGTTGACCCGCCCAGTCCCATTTTAACTTGGCAGTTTTCATGCCGACGTCGGCAAGACTTTTTTGTAGAGCTTAAATACTTACGCAATAAGAATAAGATTTTCAGTTCTTAGAACATGTCATACCAAAACTCTGGAACGAACTGTTACCGGCAGTATTTCCGGACCTATACGACCTGCAAATCTTCAAGAAGAGAGCGTATTCCTTCTTAAAAGGCCGGCAACGCGCCTGCAGCTCTTCTGGTGTTGCGAGTGTCCATGGGCGACGATAGTTGCTTAACATCAGGTGACCCGTTTGCTGGTTTGCCCCCTTAGTTAATAAAAAAAATACCACTTAGACCATCTGCACAACATGCGGTAATTTAACCAAAATTAGATAAAGACACCGGTATATAATGCAGATATAAACTGGTGTGAGGTGGGCAGACCGAATGCGCTAATGAAGGAAGTAGCTCCTAAAACACTATTTCAATTTTCAAGAATTTGTTCATCTATATTTATGTTTGTCTGTTTGTTTGTTAACTTCCTGATTCAAACTGCTCGATTTAGACGACATTTTGGAGATATTTTAAATTCCCACAGAGGATTTATGGTAGGTTTAATGATTGAAAATTACACGGTTCCCGCGCGATAAACCGCGTTATCTTTAAGAGTGACTTCATAACGACTTTTCCGAAGCTGTCTCTGTGCTGTTGTGACAAAATCATATTTTAGAGTGCTTACAGACGAACAGTACTTGACAGTTTTACGCGGCTCTGTAAAAAGCCTTATCTGGTCATGGGTTGAGAAATTAGTTTGTTGTGTTGTTTTTTAAATTTACATTATTAAATTTAAAAAGTTTTTTTAATTTAGCTGTACTTTTTACCGACTTCATCTGTTAAGCACACAGATTAGTTAAGCATGTGACTATAAAGTTTACCCTTTGATCTAAAAGAGGAATAAAACTCAACCAAATAAACGATATACCTATTTTATCCTCATTCACTTTTTGCCCGTTTAAATAATATTAATTTTCCTGTTCACTGTACGGTAAATAAAAAATTGTATGCCCAAATAAAATAATCGCCCAAGTGCGAGTCTGACTCGCGCACGAAGGGTTCCGTACCGGTATAGAGCAAAAGTAGACAAAAAATTGCGTTTTTTGTATGGGAGCCCCCCTTAATTATTTACTTTATTTTAATTTTATTATTAATTACTAAAGTACAAATATAACTTAGGATTTTGTGAAAATTTCAGGTTCCTAGCTGTTACCATTATTGATTACGAGCAAAAAAGGACAAAAAATCATTTTCTTGTATGGGAGCCCCCCTTAATTATTAACTTTATTTTATTTTCAGTATTTGTTGTTATAGCGGCAACAGATATACACAATCTGTGAAAATTTCAGAAGTCTAGCTATTGCGGCTGTAACTCATACAGCCTGGAGACAGACAGACGGACAGACGGACAGACAACGAAGTCTTAGTAATAGGGTCCCGTTTTTACCCTTTGGGTACGGAACCCTAAAAATAACTTCATCAAGCGCCGGCGGGCTCGTCAAAGTCTATTCCTTTGTATTGGATCGTCGTTTTAGCTGAAACAAATTCGGATTTGTTCGAACTGGGTCAAGTAACAAGTTTGTGATTTGTGAATGTCACAATGATTGGAGATTGAATTTTGATTTGAAATTTTTCCTATTATAATCAGAGCTAGCGAAGCGCGAGCCCAGTATATCCCACAACCTTTACATTTTGTGGTATCACGCTGATTGATTTGTGCTTTAGCCTTTAAGACGCTATATTGAAAGTAATTTTACCGCAAGGGCAATTTTATACTTAATTTGTATGATTATAAAGTTGTGAATACGCTGCGGCCAGAAGCTATCGGCTCGCTCGGAAAACATGCGAAAAAACGTAATTTTGTTTATAAATAACAATAACTAGGAGCATTTAAGCAAAATGCTTCTATACGATTTTGGGTTGCAAAGGTGTCTATTAATTAGACTAATTTCCTACAATACATCTATTCTCGTTTAAAAATAATCTTCAAATTTCGTATTTTTAAGAGGTCATTTCGATCGAGAAATGTATCGAGGCAAAATACATTAATCGTTTTTCTGGTTCTTCTCAAACCTAGATAAGGCTATGAAGATATGTATATCTCATTACCTGTAACATTTCTGAGGGTCCTGTAGTATTTCTTCAAAAAGGACGTTATTTTCAATATAGCGCCTTAACATAGTAATTTTTTTTATTTATATGTAGACGTGTTATCAGTCAGCCAAGGTGTGACGACGCGAGGCCTCACAAAGCTCGGCAGTCGGCTGATAGCTAGTAATATTGTAGTCTACAAAATATTATTATGTCTACTATACAATAATTGTAACAGTATAATATAAGTACAATATTAAAACATGAAGAATAAAAAACAATGCAGCCATGAGCCAATGGGTTAAATTTGATTAAATTATTACAAAAAGCTGTGTTATTAGTTATTACTTATTACGCCGGTTGTTCTCGCCAGGTTAGCACCCGAACCGATGCAGCCAGCAGCGGTGGTAGTAAGTAGGTCTACTAGGAGAATATTATGTTTAATTTTGATTGAGTACAATGTTTTGGTGTCACATAATAAAAAAATATCTGCTTTTTTTTAAATGAGTAACAATCTTGCGCTAATATTTCTCACTGTATAATGTATATCTAGTTTAAATAATCTTAGACAACGACTTATTGGTCCATCGGTCATCAAAGTCGGAGAATCTCGCGTCTCGAGTGCGGCAAAACCTGTGCTATTCAACGTTATTTTGCTTCTAATAAGCCATTTATCTCAACGCAATAAGGATCAGAATAACTCCTAGGTAACTTCTAACGTAGGTGCAGTTAGGGTTGTCACTAAACCGAAAAGTCAGATAAAATGTCAGTCAGCTTAGTCGGACATAATATTTTGTACAAAAAGCCGGAAATCCTGCTATCGAGTACTTAGAATCTAAACTCTCAGTATAGCAATGCGTTCGGCCGCGTGCGTACAAGTTTTCTGTTTTATTAAAACAATTGAACATATTTTGATAGATAAAATATTACATCTTATTAGGTACCTACTAGCTAAAATCCGAGCTTTACAAATTACAAGGGCTCGCATCATTTTTCTGCGTAATAATAATCTTGGCAGTTTTTCTTTTATTTTAATTATAGTAACCAAACCGTGACTAACCGATGATAACACATCTACATAATATAAATAAAAATTACAATGTTAAAGCACAAATCAATAGGCATGATAGTTTTTCCGTAAAGTGTACCACAAAAGTGCTCAGGTTGTGGGATATACTATAGGGCTCGCTTCGTTCGCCCTGATAAAACCATCTATGTAGGATTTTCACAATAAGTAATAGATTCAAAGCTGTACAAATAAGCCGGACTTTCTGATAATTTTTGCGGGACACGCAATCAAAAATCCTGACTGTATCCGGCTCTATCCGGACTGTTGCCTTGTTGTGAGCCTGGCAACCCTAGGTGTGGTTTTTGTTACAATATCTTCGCCCGGTATGATGTCATGTAGGAAATACCGTCCAGGATCCTAACAGTTTTTACTGCTAAAGTCTTCACTCATATTACGATTATTGAATTACGGCGGCAAGATTGATCGTTTCTTGTTAGTGTAATAGAAAATTGTGACTAATCTAATAATCGCTTTGTCCAAAATGTACCTTTTTTACAGGTATACTATCTCATTTTTCCTTCTAAATTTGGAGAAAAAAGGGATGAAAGAATCCGGAATTTCCGGGTAATTTATATAAGAAATTCACAACAATGGTTGTATTACGGCACACGGCGTTTAATAAATCAAATTATTTTTAAACTCCGAATCCCCTGTCCCATTAAAATATCAAGGGTGTAGCTTTTCCACAAACCTTTATTACTCACCCTTATTACGGGAGAATAAGAGTTGTTTTTGTCTGGAAAATGTTTGATGTTTCTCGGCTTAGTCGAAATAAATCGAGTCAAAATCGCGTACGAATTACGATTGAAAGGATGTTTGATTGATAGCTAAAGAGATCATTGAATATTTTGTAAACATTGGTTTCTTGTTTTTTTAGGGTTCCATACCCAAAGGGTAAAAACGGACCCTATTACTATAAGACTTCGATGTCTGTCCGTCCGTCAATGCAGGCTGATCACTTGATTGTCTGACAAGTGAGATGATCCATGCGTCGGATGGGCATGTAAAAGTCGATCCTGCGCCTGATCTCTCGCCAGTCGTATCGGTCTTCCGTCCCATTGGGTTATGCGAGTAACGGAATAGAGATTGCTCTTGTGTATTGCGCACACACCTGGGCACTATAAAATTACTCCTGCGTACCTGGCCTGGTTTCAATGAAACCGGCCACCATCACCGAAACCGGTGTGAGGGAGTATTATTAATGCACATTTTCACCGGAATGCATCAGCCGGAGGGCTGACCCCATTCCGGTTAACCGGATAGTGCGTGGGAGCCCTTAGAGGTTAAATTCAATAATTTTCCCCAGACCAGCAAATTCTCCTGCGTTAGATGTTTTGATGAAATGAAGCCTTTTACAAACAACCTTCAATTTCCCGCTTAACTTGTTGATTGTGTCAATTTGTGTCACAACTTACAATTAAGTTAACTCTACAGGATTTTTGTTAAATTATTTATTTCCACATACAACTCTGATCTAAATGAATAAATGATTTTTCCGTCACATGTCCCTCAGCGAATTTTGTAACGTATCCTTGCTGAAGAATAAGCAGATAGGCATCATGTAGGTATAGCAGCGGCTCTCAAACTCTGGCATAACTTTTTTGTAAAGTGAAACTTATGACGGAACCCCAAATTATAAGAATAATGTGAAAAAGTGCTTAATGCATTTTATGCTATAATAATGTAGGTAATCAATGTTAAATGATCATTAAACTATAACTATCATGAAAGTTGTAATTTCAACACCTTGACTTGAAGTCGGCATTATTTTGGACTTCTATAATATTTTTTGTAAAATATTACATACTTCCATGTATATCCTTATTCCTCTGAGTTTGCCAATTTTTTTACCAAACTTTTAATACCTTTCTTCAACACGGATTTTTTTCTAACACAAAATCATATTTTATTAATCAGTAATCGGTAATTTCCATTTTCCGCGTGCTGCGTGAGGCGTTTCCACGCTGATTCATCGGCCCATTAGGAACACATTAGTCGAGACTCGGGATGCCCCGGATACCCAAATACAGATTGTACAACGCACATTTATATGCAAAATATAAATGTGCGTATCTCTCTCCATATTTTTATGCAAAACGCGACTTAATTATTTATCTTTTATTAAAAAGTAATAGCACTTTAAAAAGATAAAACCGACTTCTAAATTGTACGTAATTGAGAATTAAATTCCGTATCTCAAAAACCACTGCACCGATCTTGATAAAACTTGCACTGTTACCTAATTTGTACCATTTGAATTTCAGCAAAATTGGTTCAGCGGTTGGGCGTGAAGAGGTAACAGACAGACATACTTTCGCATTTATAATATTAGTATGGATATCCATACATATTATGGTTCGGGATCCAGACTGTATAATATGTATATATTTTTAAGTATTATGCCTCCGTCATTTCCCTTCCTAGCAAAGGCTAGGCAGCTTCACACTTACACAGGTGGCCAGGATTAACTCTACTATCAGGTACGCCATGTTATATCATGACATTTGGTTAGGGCAATGCAGGCTGATGACCTGATCGTTTGACAAGGAAGATGATCAATACGTCGGATGGGCATGTAAAAAGTCTATCCTGCGCCTGATCTCTCGACAGTCGTGTCGGTCGTCCCGCGTCCGTCCAACTGGGTTATGAGTTATGACTTATGAGAGTGTAAGAGTGTACCGCCACAAGAGTAAAAGGAATAGAGAGTGCGCTAGTGTACTGCGCACACACTTGGGCACTTTAAATTATTCCTGCGTAACTGGCTTGGTTTCAATGAAGCCGGCCACCGTCACCGAAACCGTTGTGGGAGTTATTATAATCATGACAAATATGACAAAATTACGACACAGACGTCATGTCAGGTGCAATTCACGCGGAGTTATGAAATACAAGATTAGTTCAGAGGTGCGACTTCTAATGCACGAGGTCGCGAAATATCGCTTATAAACCTGATGATGAATTTCGACAATTTCGACCTTACTACTCAGCAATTAGGCTCAAAATCGATGCGTCTTTGAAAGTATATCCTGCATCTCGGGATGTTATTTTTAAACGACTTTTTGTTATTTACCTTCACAAGTAATTAACCTTCAAGGCTTCTGGCGGTTTATTTAAAGCTTAGAAAAAAAAAACTATGCATAAGGTACTGAATAGTAAAGTTGTATGAATATAGATTTTTTTGTTCTGCAAAGACTGAATAGACTGGTATGTTCCGAAATATAGCCCAGTATACTCCACATTCTATCCTTATATTACTATCTCACCACATACGATTCGTATACTTAATACCACACCATAAAATGGCGAAAATATTAAATTTAGCTAGAATTTTCCGTCAACAGGAAGAGTTAGGAGCCGTGGGACACTAAGTGCCTGCGATATACTCCCTAATGTTTATGAGATAAATCAAATAAACGACTCCAGTACGTTTATATCTATTTAAAATCCTGTTGAAATATTATACATAACTCCTGATTCTTCGTGAATCCTGAAATATTTTCGAAGCTTTAATTACATGTTGAAGTTTTGTACAAAATATTAATTGGGCCCATAGTTTAAAAAACTAAAAAACACGCTTTAGCCAATCCGCCATCTTGGATGTCCGCAATGTTGGATTTAAGTCACGTGACTATTTTTTTCGTATTCCTGACAGCAAACCATTTCATTTGACACCCATATTATGAGCACTTATGGGGGTGTATTTCAAATAACATGTTCGCCATCTTGGATTTGTACTGATGTTTCTTAGCTAGTCATGTATTGTCATCAGAACTCAGAGCGTGTGCAAAATTTTATCCTAATCGAAGACCGGGAAGTGGGTTAAATTAAGATTCCAAGATTGATTCCAAGTGAAGCAAATATTTAAAGCATATATTTGAATTAATTAAACTCAATTAGTTACTCGATCTGCCTTTCGTGAGAAGGGCTAGTGAATGGGTCATCCGCGTTACATTCCGTGACGCACACGGAAGGGCTCGCGGCCTCGACTGTGATCTGACGTGACACGGATCTGCGGAGTCCCTCGACCGTAGTAGTAGTGCCACAGATAACTAAATAGTTACTACGTAAGTAGTACCGGCTACACGCCCACTCATGATCACCATTAAGATTACTTGTTAGGTGTTTTTCGTTACAGAATTTCTTGATTCGGTCGCCGCGCTCAAAGCCCGCGATAAAAGCTATGAAATAGCTTAAAACTAATTTGAAATGACAGATACAAAAGGTTTTTTTATGCATCTTCAGGTAGTTCTAACTGCTAATTTCGTCACGTTTTAGTGTCATATGACCCTTAAATTCGCAGCTCTTCAGCGACTTAGTCTCTAAAACAACGTTCAGAATCTGTGTTCTGTTCCTCTTGTTCGCTATTCGCTAATAATTTTTATCAGGTCATCTATACGCTCATTTCATCTGCCAAAGTATACAGTGTGAAATTTTAATGGTTGTTTTCCCGCAGTAAAATGATTCTATCTTAGTAGTACAATAGATTTGTAAAGTTTTTTTTTGTTAAAATCAAAAAAAAAATCGGTCGGTCCATAGTAACTCACGCCTATCGGCTTAAAGTTTCCATAGTACGTCATACAAAATATTTTTTATTTCCAAAAAAATAACATGCATCGTTCGATAGTACTACTATTATATAGGTAAATCGTTCTGCTGCGGGAAAACAACCACTAAAATTTCACGTTGTATTTATGTAGGTAATTACAAATGTAATTTAATAACGAAAATATACTTGACCACTACTTCTATTGTTTGAAAAAATTATGATGAGCAAAAACTTTGGCAGAGACATATTAGTCCATTTCAACAGTTTTTATGCTCTGGTGGTTTCGTAGAAAATAATCATAAACACACACTTCTTAATGGACGATAAATTATTAATGGATAATTACAAGGTCTATTAGTTATTCATTATTCAATGTTAAGTGTTTATTAATTCAGTGCCAAAAAACTCGTAACTAAGTAGTTTTAAAGTGTTTGTGTCACGAAGCAAATGTGGACGGCCTGTCCGCAATATTATATCTGTCGAGCCGAAACTTCATAGAAAACTGGCGACAATTAGTTTACATTTAGGGTCAGGTCACACTGACACGTGACGTGACGAGGCGCGACTTCACTATCTGGGGACACGGTAGTGTCCCCGCCGAGACGAGCCAAGCGAAGCGCAAGGGCACCTTTTTGAACCTTCATAGAATTGCTTTCCGTCGTAGATAGTTCATATTTTCAGGATATAATGTAATCAATGGACTTATTAAGTACACAAAGTCTCAATCGAACAGCTCTTATACTTTAGATTTTATTTATGTCTAAAATACGCCGATTTCGTCACTGACATACTGATGATCATCAAAATGTTTCCTGAAGTGCTAGTAAGCTGAAATTTGGTATGTTATCTAAGTTAAGTATACAACCGACAAAAAATTCATGAACTAGTAATTTTCACCCCCAGCCCCTAAATAGGGAAGGTGGATGTTTACCCTTATAGAGTTGGTTTCCGATGTACCAGATAGTTTATATTCTCAGGATATGATATAAATAATACACTTATTAAACACACAAAGTTTAATATTTTAGACTAGCTGTTGCCCGCGACTTCGTCCGCGTTAAAGCCCTCGTAGCATCACGTCCCAAGTATTATTTTTCAAAAATATTCAATGTAAGTACAGAATTGACTTTCCTACTATTTTATTATATGTATAGATTTTATTGGTTATACGCCGTACAATAAGTTAGGGGGGGGGGGGGGGGGGGTAAAAGCTTCTAAATCTACGTGGCCTAACTCTATCGACCCTAACTCCAACAAATTCTACATATCAGTAAGTATTTATATGGCTTGGCTGTTTCGTTACTTACTTCAGATCAGAAACTAAATATTCGCCTCACATCCACGACGTTATAGCGAAATAGCGAAGCCATTCATACTTACTGATATGTAGAATTTATTGGAGTTAGGGTCGATAGAGTTAGGCCGCGTAGATTCAAAAGCTTGGCTCTATATTATTAGATATGATGTCTTTTTTACAGGGAAAACCTTTTGTGGTCGTCGACGTTACATTTTACATGAAATGTTTTTGGTGGGATTTATAAAGTCTACAATAATGAATGATGTCGAATTCGCCGATTCATATCTCAATTTTGTATCATTATTCTGCAGCGCCTCGGTTCACACCCTTATAATAATTGTATGTTGGTGCTATAAACGCTGTAAAGGCCGTCACAGACTTAGCTATAATATATAATATTAATATACCGTATTAAACACACTGAGACCAGAAATATAATATATTATAGCTGAGTGTATATAGTGTACCGAAAATTGTATAGAAAATATATATTAATAGGTATGCCTAGCTATAAACATATTGATATATATTATAGCTAAGTCTGTGACGGCCTTAATCAGTCGCTTTCGCACTTCAAGAGTGTCGATAGAAGAAAAACTAAACAGCATTAGCAGGTATCCAACTTCTGATTTTTCGATCAGGTTACGTGCTAACGCGAGTTTAACCATCCCAAGAATGTATAATGCCTCTAAAATTTTTTAAACTTCAAATACATTGTAACTACATTATACTTTATATTTTATATTATGGTAAGTAATTATTTACAGTAGCAGGTGCGTATAGTAGAAACAGCTTAAATAAAATACGGCTAAGCTAGCTAAAGTACGTTTGTAAAGGGGATTATTATAATAATTCCCGTAGACAATCTTACAGGAAAATGTTGCCTTGTAAGATGGGATTAAATAATTTCCTATACTAATATTATTAATGAGAAGGTTCGTCTGTATGTTTTTTAGTTCGTCTGTACTTATCACGCTTAAAATGCTGAACCGATTTCGATGTTGTTATGGAAATGTTTTGTTTCCGTATTTGATGACCATCTAGATATAATATTTTTTGTAACTAAAATAGGCACTAAAACGCCCATTTATAACTTAGTACTTACTAAGGCTAGCTAATATTAACCTTAAAATAATTACATTATCTGTCTTCTAATATATAACATTCTCGTGTGTGCGCGAACGCCTCCAAAACGGCTCAACCGATTTTAATGAAATTTTGTATGTACATTCGTTAGGCCTAAAAATAGGTTTTTATCTAATTTTTATATTGATACTAGAAATAATGTATAAGGCAAAACAACGTTTGCCAGGGCAGCAAACAGTGTGTTAGTGTAAACACCGATAACCTTAAAACCATCAAATGAGCCCGTCAAAATGAACAACTTTTTGTACGAGAACAATGCTGGGAACTCAAAAAAAAGCCGGGTCATACCGATCTGGGATCGACAATTCATACCATCAAAGGGTATGAAGACCAATTTTTTGAGTTCCTAGCATTGTTCTTATAGAAAAAGTTGTTCATTTTGACGGGCTCATATTTTGATGGTTTCAAGGATAACGGTGTTTACACTAACATCTCGTATTATAATATCAGCTATGTACCGTGGTTTCTGGTTACAAAGACGGTAAAACAATAGATAAAAATGTATTTGGTGTTATCCGCGTAAAGTCGCTACAAACACCGGCCGTCATGTACATGCATGTATGATACAGTGACACCTCCGCTCCGTGGTCTAGTGGTGTAGAGCGCGGCTCTTGACTTGGAGGTCATGGGTTCGATTCCCACGTTGGAAACATGTTATTTCCAAGTTTGGTTAGGACAGTGCAGGCTGATCACTCGATTGTCTGACAAGTAAGTTGATCCATGCGTCGGATGGACATGTAAAAGTCGGTCCTGCGCCTGATCTCTCGCCAGTCGTGTCGGTCGTACGTCACACTGGGTTATTTATAGAATATAGAGAGTGCTCTTGTGTACTGCGCACACACTTGGGCACTATAAGATGACTCTTGCGCAGCTGGCCTGGCCGGCCACCGTCACCGAAATTTGTGTGGAAGAAATGCACTACATATTCATTAGCGGACATATAATGTAAAAATCTCTACGATTAATGCCCTAAAAGCTGCGAGCTAAGCTACGAAATAAAAGCTAATTTACTTTAGCTCCGGGAGTTTAGTTGTTAGATATTTCCGACATATTATTTGTCTTTTGAGTCACGGGTTTAAACATAAAACATTTAAAATGTGTGTTTTATATTTGAAGAATACTTCAACAATCCAATAAGCCCTGCTACAAAGAGCATAATAATATTATGAAGAATACTCTATTTCCATTCCTATTCTCCTGTAAATATTAGAAGCATGTGGTGTAAAAGGAAATCAACATAAATGGTTTAGTAGCTACTGTCAGAAAGAACACAACGTATCAGAATATCCGGTTTCAAAAGTAAACTAAGCTTGTAACTTTTGGCATCCCCTAAGGCAGCATCCTCGACCCCTCACTCTTTCTTCTCTACATCAACGACATCGTTGTCTGAAATTAAAAAACGGAGGTGTACAATTTTACGCCGATGACACCGCTCTTATATTTTATGGCTCTACATGGGAAGAAGTCTATATTGAAGCAAACTTTCAGCATCTCCTTAGTATTTACAAATTACGTTTATTTGAAACTTGAAACACACGTGACAATAGACAGACAATTTCGTTAACTTCATATTCCCCGTTTGAATTTTTTTAGATCAATTTTGAACTAAGAATAAGTAAAAAAAAAAGCGGCCAAGTGCGAGTTGGACTCATATCATACATAGTTTGGTCGCGATACGTCAAACTCATCCGATAGATCACAATTGACATGATCCGACCAAATGACATTGGTCTGTCAACTGCCTAGGAATCAATTTCCATGATTGTACAACGTGTTGTTTAAATTATATCCTATCTGGTATATATCCTGATATATCCTAGCAACACGTCGAAAGCAACATAATAAGTTCGTTACCTTACTCCAGTGTTTTTCAACCTGAGGGTCGCGACCTTCTGAGACCTTCACCTCCACGCGAATCTTTTGTATGAGCCAGAGGTTGAGAGAACTATTGCAGTAGAAAAATTGAAAAGATTGATATGTATAAAGTAGGAGAATTTTAACAAAAGGATTACATTCTATTCATAAACATTAAACATACATACGTCATAATAAAAAGCAAAAGCTGGAGGGGGGTGCCAAAATTTTTTTCATACCAGCTGGGGGTCGCATTATAATAAAGGTTGAAAAATATTGCCTTACTCTAATGTCTTGGCGCGTTAACGCATAAGCACGTCCGTTAATTTTAATATGAGCAATTAGCATTGATCGTTCTGTCATAATATCATCGTCCTTGTGATTGACAGCAATCGGCACATTCGTTGCGGCCTTACCTGTGGTTCATCATCATCACTGTTACCTCCGATCTCTTTTTAAATCAGACGAAACAAAGGAGTTTTATTTGTATTGTATTTATGTATTTATTTTTGTATTTATTATTGTATTTATTTCGCTCTCAATCTCCTATACAATATCAATCTTAGCTGACACGCTTTTAGTAAGATATAGGTCTACCAGAATCTGATGGCATAGTGTTCTTGAGATACAGCCTGGCGACAGACAGACATCAAAGTCTCAGTATTAGGGTTCCGTTTAGGGCATCTCAATAACGATATTGAGCATAATATCGTTATTAAGATGCCTTAGTTTCATTTATATCATTGACTTATTTAAAAAAAATCTTACAAAAGGAAAGCAGGCATAGGAAATCATATTTTTTAATTTGGGATAACCCGGTATAATCTGATTGTTTACAAACAATAATAGGTCATAAGTGCACCGATAAAATATCATAATAAAATTTATCAATGATGATAAGAATGTAAAAAAACCCAGTAACAAAATATATAACTTTTATCCTAAAACGACAAAACAGATTGAAAGAAACAAGTTAGTAGTTTCTAGCCTGATTAATAAAATCTGACAGTTCAAGATGATAATATTTGTAAACACCATTCTACTGCCTAATTTTTTTATACTCTCTCTGAATCCGTAGCATAAGTTTTAGCTATGGATCCAGGTGAATCTGTCGCAGGCATCTTGTTTTCTAAAATAAATACTTGTCTAGATATAGCTAGATATATGCTAGATATAAGCCATTGCTTGAGCTCATAAAAAATTATCTATTGTTGATAGTTGATACTTTCAAATATTTTGGTTGTCTAATAGGGCATTGAGCCAGCTGGCTATTCATCTACCAGATGACTAGATAGATACTAAAAAAGTACAGTTTACCTGCATTTATCAGTCATCCTTAAAATCGGTCAAGGTCTTAATAGACATGCCCTTTACAAGATTAGATAAGATAAGATAAATTTATTGATTCAATTTTGTTACAATTTTTTAATTTCGTTTTCACGTAAAAAATAATGAAAAAAAAAAACAAATAATGCAAATAATAATAATAAATTATTTTAAGTGGGTTTAAAGGTATAATTTATGAATTATGAATAATATTTACATTGTATTCACCTGTACTTTAAAACCAGACTGTGGGAATTCTGCTAACAGCCTAGGGGAGTACCCTAGGGAGGTACAAAACCGGGTTGTAATTTAGAATTATTTTTGTATTTAGAACTTCTAAATATAAAATGAACCGCAGCTTATTAATTTAAAAGTTAAAACTAATTGAAAGATTGAAGATACAGAAATGAAAGATATTTCTGTATTTAGCTTACATGAAATACACAGGTAAAGTCTGGCATATTTTGTTTTTCGATTTATGTGGTTTCTCCTGTTTCTCCTATGAAAGTTGTTTTTGGTTTCAATGGGTGGGTTCCGAAACTGAAGCATACTCGGTAGTACGATTTGTCGAGATTTGGTTGGCTACGCGATGTCAGATCGTACTGACCAGTAAGTATACTGGGATTAATGAAGGAACACCTATATACCTACACTTTTTATCATGATATTATCATCATAAGAATATGCAACGAGTCACGTTCACATTAAAGACACAAGAACACACACACACTACAGCTATAATTTATGAAGTTATTATTTATTAAAATATATTTTAGATTTTTTTCGTTTACCGATCAGCGGGTCTAGCCAAAGTATCTTTAATTAAAAAGCGGCCAAGTGCGAGTTGGACTCGCCCATGGAGGGTTCCGCAGCAGCAATAAGGTTAATTTTTATGAAATTATATTATTTTTGATTTATTTTTATATTTCAGTCGATTTAATGAAATTTAGATTAAGGTTTACTATTTATGACGTATAAAAAAGACTACTGGCTAGATCTCGTTCAAACCAATTTTCGTTGGTAGTTTTTATAGTAATATACATCATATATTTTTTTTAGAATTATCATGCCTCTACTTTAGAAATTAGAAGGGGGGGGACACACATTTTTCCACTTTGGAAGAGTCTCTCTCGCAAACTATTCAGGTTAGAAAAAAATGATATGAGAAACCTCAATATGATTTTTGGAGACCTTTCCATAGATACCACACACGCATAGGTTAGATGAAAAAAAATTTTTTTGTTTCATTAAGGTTTACTATTTATGACGTATAAAAAAAAACTACTGGCTAGATCTCGTTCAAACCAATTTTCGTTGGTAGTTTTTATAGTAATATACATCATATATTTTTTTTAGAATTATCATGCCTCTACTTTAGAAATTAGAGGGGGGGGGACACACATTTTTCTACTTTGGAAGAGTCTCTCTCGCAAACTATTCAGGTTAGAAAAAAATGATTTGAGAAACCACAATATGATTTTTGGAGACCTATCCATAGATACCACACACGCATAGGTTAGATGAAAAAAATTTTTTTTTGTTTCAGTTGTACCTATGGGGACCCCTAATATTTTTAATATTTTTTTCCATTTTTGCATCAAAATCTTAATGCGGTTCACAGACTACATCTACTTACCAAGTTTCAATAGTATAGCTCTAATAGTTTCGGAGAAAAGTGGCTGTGACATACGGACGGACGGACAGACAGACAGACAGACAGACAGACAGACAGACAGACAGACAGACAGACAGACAGACAGACAGACAGACAGACAGACAGACAGACAGACAGACAGACATGACGAATCTATAAGGGTTCCTTTTTTGCCATTTTGGCTACGGAACCCTAAAAACGATGACGAAATTCGTTATCAAAATGTATGCGGTTTGACATAAGTCATCGCTAAATGACATTTCGCTTGCGAAGACTAATGTCAAACCGCATACATTTTGATAACGAATTTCGTCATCGTTTTTAACATGTTTTTAACGAAAGATACTTTGGCTAGACCCGCAGAGTGAGTTCATACATCTGTGCTGTTGGACCAAACGACGACATAATCGACACTACTATAATATAATCAAAGCGCACGGAGTGCGCGGCCAAGTTCCAGCAGGCCGCGCGCATGCCGTGCACTATTTACACGAACGGTTTCGACGCACTTTTGACCCCCTTGTATCTCAGTGCCTATTGCGAGAGCAAAGATAAAATTTTACCTACCTAATTATATACTAGTACTTACGCAATATACCAAATTTCATAGATATAGATTTGTTAGATCCTGAAATATTTCCTTGTAAAAATAGCTAATTTTGGCACTGACTCACTGACCGATAATCAAAATTCACTGGCCACTTCCACTTGTCGTAGCGTTATGAAATTTGGCACACAGGTTGTTTGTTATATGTAGATTAACAAAAAATTAAGAAATTTGAGAAATTGGTCAAGCGTGAGTCGGCTCATCTATGAATTTGAGATAAAAATCGGTAATCAAAACCTCTAGGCCACTTCCAGTTGTCGTAGCGTTATGAAATTTGGCACACAGGTTGTTTGTTATATGTAGATTAACAAAAAATTAAAAAATTTGAGAAATTGGTCAAGCGTGAGTCGGCTTCAAAACCTCTAGGCCACTTCCAGTTGTCGTAGCGTTATGAAATTTGGCACACAGGTTGTTTGTTATATGTAGATTAACAAAAAATTAAGAAATTTGAGAAATTGGTCAAGCGTGAGTCGGCTCATCTATGAATTTGAGATAAAAATCGGTAATCAAAACCTCTAGGCTACTTCCAGCTGTCGTAGCGTTATGAAATTTGGCACACAGGTTGTTTGTTATATGTAGATTAACAAAAAATTAAGAAATTTGAGAAATTGGTCAAGCGTGAGTCGGCTCATCTATGAATTTGAGATAAAAATCGGTAATCAAAACCTCTAGGCCACTTCCAGTTGTCGTAGCGTTATGAAATTTGGCACACAGGTTGTTTGTTATATGTAGATTAACAAAAAATTAAGAAATTTGAGAAATTGGTCAAGCGTGAGTCGGCTCATCTATGAATTTGAGATAAAAATTAATATGTACAAGTAAATACACTGAAATAAGACGAGGAGGAAAGAAACAAATTGGTATGATTCCTTAAAAAAAGTATTGAAATCTCACCAAAAACATACCTGTTAAAACGGGGCCAAGTTCCTATTCACTAATTGTTCGCCTTAAAAAAGAGTTGAAATCCAATTCAATGCCAAGTTTAGATGCACTTCCAAATCGATCATAATCATCTTCATCAACAGCCTGATCCTAAATACTTCTAAATTTGAACTTGGCAGGTTTTCATGCTAGTAGCACTTGATAATTATTGTATAATTTTTAAATTTAAATATAAGATATCTATGTGATTAAATTAACCTGCCAAGTTCAAATTTAGAAGTATTTAGGATCAGGCTGTTGATGAAGATGATTATGATCGATTTGGAAGTGCATCTAAACTTGGCATTGAATTGGATTTCAACTCTTTTTTAAGGCGAACAATTAGTGAATAGGAACTTGGCCCCGTTTTAACAGGTATGTTTTTGGTGAGATATATTATTATGGTCAACTAAATGACGCCCGCATTCCGCAACTCCATTACGCCAAAAGTATTGAATATCGCGCGGAAACCGTTGTCTTTCCCGGGACTCAAAGTTATGTCTCATACCGTTCAGTGGTTTGGGTGTGAAGACAGACATACAGACGGACACACTTTCGTATTTATAATATTAGCATGGATATAGATCTATCACTCTGTCAAAGTTATTATTATTTTACATGGGTAAATCCGCATCTCCAGCGGATTTGGCACATTATTATAGTCAACTCAGAGGAGGAGCGAAGAGTCGCTTCAGGCAAAGTTGCGGGAATAAAGTCTGAAACTCAGAGCAATTCTGCGAGATGTCTATATTATAACTTATAAGCATGCTAAGCTGACGAACTGTCACCAGCAGTATTTCCGGACTTATACAACCTACAAACGTTCAAGAAGAGAGCGTATTCCCTCTTAAAAGGCCGGCAACGCACCTGCAGCTCTTCTGATGTTGCGAGTGTCCATGGGCGACGGTAGTTGCTTACCATCCACGGGATTTTGTAAATAAAATTAGGGGGCAAACGAGAAAACGGGTCACCTGATGGAAAACAACTACCATCGCCCATGGATACTCGCAACATCGAAGAGTTGCAGGTGCGTTGCCAGTATAGCTTGCGAGTACACCTTACTCTCACGCGCGACACCCAAAAAGGTCATTATCGCTTAAACGCGAATTTTGAGCAAAAGAAATCAGTTCCCATCACTAATGCTCTTATTAGCATAAGCAGCTATTCACAGCTTGTTCACATATACCTCTGACATAACCTTTATGATAACCACATAAGGTCTATATTCGTACAAACAATAGGTATAAGGTAGCATTCTTGCCATTTACCTCAGCACGTGTGCGCTCACGTTTCGTTTTTTATATCAAACTATTTTCAATAATATTATCATTCATCATAATAATATTATTATTATTTATATGGAAACAGTTTCGCAAATCACCTATTTTTTGTTTTGTATATTTATGGCACGTTTTCGGTCAAGTGAGTAGTAGGTACCGAGTACGTTTTATTTGTTCCCACGTGTTCAAGCTTCTACATAAAGGCCGTCACAGACTTAGCTATAATATATATTAATATACCGTACTAAACACACTGAGACCAGAAATATATATTATAGCTGAGTGTGTGGTCACGCGAAAATTGTATAGAAAATATTATATAGTAATATGCCTAGCTATAAACATTAATATTTATTATAGCTAAGTCTGTGACGGCCTTAATATTCTATACTTACCAGGGGTTCCCAAACTTATTTTGTCTACCGATCACTTTATGAACAAATTATTTTTTTAACGCCCCCATTGTTTCACCTACTTTCTTATCTTTCTGTTGTCGCAAATTTTATAAAAATAAACACAAAATGCTAAATTAGTTGTTTTCAAACCATATATTTTTTAACATTACCACCGACTTAATTTGCATTCCTGAATTTTCTCCAGTCCCGGAATTTCGGGACTTTTGTGTAACACTATAATATTATTAAGTAATTATTATTGTATTAGTAGAAGAACGTACGGTTCTTCTACTTAGGTCTATCAATTTCCAGTTGGGTCTATCAAGGTTCCGTATCCAAAAGTCTGTCTGTCTGTCTCCAGGCTGTAATATCTCAAGAACATCTGAATTTTTACAGATTGTGTTTAATATCAGCTGTTGCCACTATAACAAAAAATAACGAAAATAAAATAAAATTAATAGTTAAACTTTAAATAGTACGACCGTCGACCTCGTTATTAAAATCCTTAAAGAGCTTGCATTGATTGACGTAACGATCGGCCTTGACAGTGAAATTTCGCAATCCGTAAGAGCGAAACCTCTCTCTATCACCAAGGTCGTCGTAATCCATAACTCGGTGCAATTATTTGTATACACCTGAATAGACAGCAGGTTTAGTACAGTTGTGTGGACCATGATGCGTCCGATGGTCATTCACAGTCTACCAACCATATATACCGTTCGCGGGCGAACGATCGAACGCCGGCGTTCGAAAATCGAAAATTAAATGTGTAATTTTTTAAAGTTTTTAAAATAGTGCACTGGATTTATTTTTAATTTTCGAATGTGAGTTTCTTTTAATTAATACTTTTTATTTATTTTTGTGACATATTTTATTTACTTATATTTTGTGTTAATATGAACGTTTGAGTGATAATTAAAACATTAAAAAATAAAATCATAATTATTAAAGTAAACAGAACACAGATATTTTGCAAGTTTAAATCTTTTTTGGTCTAGGCCTGGTGACGCCTTAACACAGGGCAACCTAGTTAGGGCACCAGTCTTCTGAGATAATATTTTGTAACTACATACTCGTATAGATAATAATTATTGTACTACTTTCTTTTGCATTATGGGAGAAGTAATAATAAATATTTTTGATTAAAAAAAATGAATTCAACGAATTGGTTAGGTAGACAACAAACTGTATTTGTTTATGTAATGTAGAGAATATTGGAATCGAGTATATTAATTATTTATTCCGGCGATAATTTTATTTGGTCCTGCAGCCTGCCCTCAAAAAACGAGTTCTTGAAAAGTGAGCGACAAAAGCGTGTTTATACCAGGGTTGACATAATATTCGTTTTTTAAATTGAAATTTGTTTTTTTTTTTTATTTACAAAATAATAAAATAACTGTATTTTAAAAAGATAAAACCGACTTCAAAATTGTACGTAATTGAGAATGAAAACTTCCTATCTCCAAAACTACTGAACCAATTTTGATGAAACTTGCACTATTCCCTAAGTTGAACAATACCTAGTACAATAAAAAAAGAATCACTCAAATCGGACTTGTAGTTCCGGAGATATGCGTGAACAAACATAAAAACATACATACATACATACATACATACATACATACATACATACATACACTTTTGAAATTTGGCACATTTGTTCAGAAGCTGTTATAGATTAACATATGCAAAAACTGGGCAGTTCTGGAAATATTACATACATACGCGTCGAATTGATAACCTCCTTTTTTTTGAAGTCGGTTAATAAAATCTCTTTGACATAATATTATATTATACAAACAAAACAAATTATTGTAGTCTTTGTAAAACAACATTTTGAGCTAAAGGGTGGCATTTTCACTTCTATGTCTCATTTTTTTTAATTCAGGCTACAATTGTAGGTATCTGTAAAAATTAAATGAAAACTTCTCAGTATACCGGCTTCTTTATTTTAGATCACATTGTTTACCAAAAGCTTAAAAAACTGTAGTGAAAATAAATAACTTCCTTTTGTTTAACGAATGTTATTTTATTATTATATAATGTTAATTATTAATTTATTTTACTTACTTTTCAACTTACATGAAGTACTAAAAAAGGTAAAAAAGGTGGATTAACCATTGGCTAACCAAGCGTTAACTTTCTTAGCTTTAGCTGTAAGTAATTAATAAAATTTACAGCTTATATGACTTTTATAGAAGTTATTAACCCGGTTTTTGCAAAGATGAAACATACTCTAATGTGCAATGTGCCATGTGCAGTGAACAATGCACATATATTCTACATTGTTATGTTATTTTATTTGAAAAGAATAATTTTCCGTCTCTTTGATAAAAGATGGTCCCGTGCTAGTTTCTTAAGCCGGTTCTTCTCGCCGGGTTAGTTCCCGAACCGGTGGTAGGCATAGTAGGTAGTTTCGACGTTCAAAAATTAGTGTATTCATGAAACCTATTTAACCAACTTCAAAAAAAGGAGGTTATCAATTCGACGCGTATGTATGTAATAGTTCCAGAACTGCCCAGTTTTTGCATATGTTAATCTTTAACAGCTTCTGAACAAATGTGCCAAATTTCAAAAGTGTATGTATGTATGTATGTATGTATGTATGTATGTATGTATGTATGTATGTATGTTTTTATGTTTGTTCACGCATATCTCCGGAACTACAAGTCCGATTTGAGTGATTCTTTTTTTATTGTACTAGGTATTGTTCAACTTAGGGAATAGTGCAGGTTTCATCAAAATCGGTTCTGGAGTTTTGGAGATAGGAAGTTTTCATTCTCAATTACGTACAATTTTGAAGTCGGTTTTATCTTTTTAAAATACAGTTATTTGAATAACAATTAATTATTTCATTTTATTCATTTTACACACATTAACAAAGAGCAAAAAGGGTGTATTTTATAAAATCTGCCAGGAACTTTCGATGGCCATAAAAATCAATGATTTTTTTTAGAAACAAAAATTTCGAAAAAATTTTTTTTTTAATTTTTTATGAAATTTAAGACAGTGAAAATAAGCTATTATTCCTCTATTTACTATAAAAAATTCCAGATAGATTTGTTGTTTTATTTAAAAATACAAATATCCCTAGACTTTTCTGATGTTTATATTATTAACATTAATAAAAATATTATGTTTATTAAGTATTAACATTAATATTATAAAGGCGAAAGTTTGTGAGTTTGTATGTTTGTAACTTCTTCATGTCCAAACGGCTGGAGCGAATTTAATTTGGTATGGAGTTAGTTGATATTATCCTAGCACATAATTATTATGGTACTATAAAAATCAGCTAGTTAGGGTTCCGTTTTAGGGTACAGTAGTCAATCAAGTTTTGTTGATTACAGAACCCTAAAACGGAACCCTAACCAGCAGATTTTTTGTATATTGGTAGGTTAATAGTTATATAATTCAAGAGTAACCTTGTCCTACAAATAAAACAATCCATATTTTAGGACCATTAAGTCAAAGTATGAAATCCTTTCTGTCTCTGTTAGCTACTACTTTCGAGATTTTTCGAAAATAAAAATGTTATTCGTCTTATCAAAATGTATCTACTCACAAAAAATTTGCTTGTTAGTAATCACAAAAAATTTGTTCTAGGGCTCCCGTACCATGTTGTCAAATTAAAAATGGATTGTTGTTTTTATTCAATCTGAAATAGTCAATACTTTAAACGGGGAGCCAAAAGAAGAAGATAATTAAATTTAAGGTCGAAATTCGACCATTGGGCGATCTCTAGTAAAAGTAAATGGCTCATCAAAGGTCGACGTTGCTGAGTTTATGTTTAGACAGCCCTGATTAACTTAATCATTTTATACTTTATAGTTTATAGGCCTGATTTTTTAATCGCAACACAACTTTTACCTGAGGAAGCTCCTAAAAACCTTAATTATTATATAAATATATTATTATATCGTATGAAAAAAAAGCTCTAGATTTATAACGAACTAGATGTTCCGCGCGGCTTCGTCCGTGTAAATTTGGAATTTCACGAAAAGCGTACATTTTTCCGCAAAAATAGCCTACGGGACGTAGGCTATTTTTGCGGACCTATTTTTTCGTGACCTATTCTTCATTTTGACGTGACCTATTCTTCATGTGTGTCAAAAAACGTAAAAATTGCTCCAGTAGTTCTTAAGATAATAAGCAAATTTATATTATTTACCCCGTTTTTCCACATTTTCCTCTGTTTCTTCGCTTCAAGTGATCTTAGCTAAATAATTGCTAGCTAAATAATGTATAACCTTTCTCTATAGATTTATCGAGAAGGAGGCTATCTAACAATCAAATATTTTTTCCTACGGACCAGTAGTTGCTGAGATTAGCGCGTTCAAACAAACAAACAAACTCTTCAGCTTTATGATCTTATACTTATATATAAAATTCTCGTGCCACAACTCACAATGTTAGACCGCGTACTCCTCCGAAACGGCTTTACTGATTTTAACCAAATTTTATATGCATATTCAGTGGGTCTGAGAATCGGCTACTGGGTACTTATTATATTGATAAGTGCATATTTTGTTGAATAAATAATAGTAATTTATTACAACTCGAGACTGACGGCAACCATTGTTTACATGCTTCGGAATAGCGATAGACGTTGCCATGGTGACATACTTATTTAGTCACTTCCATAAAATAATATGGGACATATTTTGCCGGGACAGCTAGTAATACCCTACGTTCCACTTGACCTTAAAAACGATCAAAACGCTAAAAATAGGAGGCATTTTCAGCGTTTTGATCGTTTTTAACGCCAGGTGGAACGCGGGGATATAGTACTATCTAAGATTTCGTACGAAAAAAAGCTCTACCAATTTTCTTTACATTCATAATGAATTGGAAGTAACTTTCATCAGGATTCGAACCCGACATATCTGGTGAAGTCTTGATATAATGCAATATGCATATCTCATGCATATTTATGCAATAAAAATATTGCTTGAAATAACCCGTCGTATCGCTTTCTCGAATTTTGCTATAAAATCTGTTCATTTTGCGAAATTTTATTTTACTGTCCATCATTCTACTTTTGACAGTTTGGGATAAAATTAATTTTTTAGGGTTCCCTAACCAAAGGGTAAATACGGAGCCTTAGACTGGAGCTTTGCTGTCTGATGCCATGTCTATTGAGTTTCTTACGCCGGTTCTTCTCGCCGGGCTAGTTCCCGAACCGGTGGTAGGCACCCGTAGTATCAACGTTCTGAAAGCATTTTTTTAAATCTATTCAGAAATAAAACAATTTTTATTTATTTATTTATTTTATTGTCTATGGCTGTCACTAGGCTGTGCCTACCTTAATTCTTAACCACAATACAGATGTACTAAATTTCCATAAATAACGTATTTCTGTTGCTGTTAGATGAAACGGAATAAAACATAATAATTTTAATATTTTAAACGCTGTTCCATTACACTAAACGTGTTTTTGTTCATTTGTACGGAACGCTTCTTTTTATTTATTTATTAGCATTTAAAACAATACCTACTCTTCCGCGAGTACGAATCGCATTTGGCCGGTTTTATTATCACTTACATTTAAAAGAGTTATTGGAATATTATAATTATGTAGCTGTAATTGTTACAAATACACCATTAAACTCAGATTAACGAATTTTATAACTTAGCTGTTATATTTGCGCTACTTACATTATTTTAATGATTATTATGCCCATTCGTTTTTTACTATAAAATTGTTTATAGTATAAAATACAGCGAATCTTGAATAGTACAAAATAGTTAAGTAATAATTATTGTGACTAATATTATGAGATTTGTTCTCATTGTCTGTCATAATATTATTAGCTTTAATAGACAAACGTTTTTAATAGAACATTTAATAAGTGTTACAGAGCTAATGACCCAGGAAAACCAACAATTGTTTTTATTAACCTTATAATACGATAATATCAATGAACCATTCACATAAAACAAAGGGTAATATGCACTGTAATAATTATAACATTTCATAATAAGACACGTAGGCTAGGATAATTCTCCCTTAAAGGCTTAATAGTAAATTATCTCTTAAATTATTAATAGTAATTGTTTTTTGGCAATAAAAAATGTTACGGTTACTTTAGGAGTAGAGTATATTTTGATTTACTTTCAACTAGATGACGATTGACGCCTGTAATGCGTTGTGCTATTCTGTGGTTGTGCCAAAATTCGTTTATCGCGCGGGAACCATTATTTTTTCCGGGATAAAAAGTATATTCATATTCATATTTCTTTATTTGCTTCAAAAGTGGTACATTTTGGTGTTACAGTTATGATAGTCTTCACACTTTTCACTAGTAATATAGCATGCAAATTTTGACTATTTATATTTATACTATTCCAGGGACTCAAAGTATCTATGTAGATATACTTTGAGTCCCGGGATTTTGTTGGGTTAGGTTTGGGACCTGATTCAGCAGCTCAAGCGTGAAGAGGTGACAGACATACAGACACTCTTTCGCATCTATAATATTAGTATGGATGTCTCAAGCAAGGCTCAATACTTAAGTGTTGAGTACCTAGTTCTTTACTTACTCTAACTTTATCTATAATATAATTTAACGTATGTTAGTCAGTTAAGTTTTTCCCTCTTTACGTTTAACGCTGAGACGATTATGATATAATATATTTATTTGGTAAGTATAAAGTTTGATTTCCGAGAAGGTTTATTTTTTAGGGCTTCGTACCCAAAGGGTAAAAACGGGACCCTATTACTAAGACTTCGATGTCTGTCCGTCTGTCCGTCTGTCTGTCTCCAGGCTGTAACTCAAGAACGGTATAAATAGCTAGAGAGTTGAAATTTTCACGTACTTCTTGCCGCTATAACAACAAATACTAAAAACAAAATAAATAAAATATTTAAGGGGGGCTCCCAACTCCCATACAACAAACGTGATTTTTTTAAAATTTTTTGTTCGGTATCAATGATGACAACAGGTAGCCACCTGAAATGTTCACAAAATACTCAGTTTTATTTATACTTTAATAATTAATAATAAAAATTAAATAAAATTAATAATTAAGAGTGACTCCCATACAAAAAACACATTTTTCCTGTTTTTGCTCCATAGTGGTACGGAACCCTTCGTGCGCGAGTTCAGCTCGCACTTGGCCGATTTTTAGTTATTATCTGAAAGCCCCGAATCGCGATACATGCAATCATATGGCAGCCAATGCTATGCTTTATCTATTTATAAATACAAATCGTTAAGAACCATCTTGTTACCCAATTTTCTTCTTTCCTCATTAAATCAATGTGCTTTAAATACGTCACAATTGAGGATAATATGAAGCGCGTAAACAATGTTTTGGATATTGGAAAACCTTTGATAATGATATTAGGTGTTTCCTTATTCCAATGACAAATCAAAATTTTACCAAATCAATAAACCCAAGATACCACAAATCACAATGTTCCTTTTTTTTTTTTTTTTTTGATGCGCAGGGGAAACCCGTCATGGGTTCCCCGGGTCGGGGATGTGCCTCAGTTAAGCTGAAGCACCCCGGGGATATGTGGGACTCCTACCCACTAAAACCACCTGCGGTTCGCCTTCAGCCGTATACGGAGGTATGTCCTGGATCTATCTAACACAGGACCCCCTCCACGACCGGCCGGTCTACCTCAATAGGGACCGGACTTCCACCAAAGTTAGGGAACGCTTAGGCAAACTAAAGCGTTCCCCTCGGCGCCGGGACTAGCTAAGCCGGACAGGTTCCCATCCCTGCCCGGAGCCCCGGATTAGACGGGAGTTTGGAGGTTCGCGTAACGACGCCTCCGCACTCCCGTCCTACGCCGGCGGAGCGGTAAGGAGGATGGGTCATCCTCTCTGTTCCGCTCCGCGGCCTCTTTCTGCGAAAGGACGGTTTCGCAGAAAGAGACCGCCGCCTGCCATGCCTCATCGCTCTCGAGCATGCAGCGAACCATGCTCGAGAGCGAGAGGTCCCGCCCAAGCACCGCCATGAGATCATGGCGCTGCACGGCCCAACGATCGCACACCTCAAGGGTGTGCTGGGCCGTGTCCTCCGCAGCACCGCACTCATGGCAGGCTGGCGTAGTCTCTCTCCTAGCGACCTTACACAAGTACGCACCGAAACATCCGTGTCCGGTGAGTACCTGTGTAAGGCGGAAGGTGAGGGGTTTTCTCTTGCGACGCATCCACGCCGCAAGAACTGGACGCAGAGCCTGAGCAGTACGTTGACCGTACTGGGCCTGCGCCAGGTCCTCACCCCACCTCCTCAACAGCCACTGCTCTCCTAGCCTTCGGACCCGCCGGAGCTCCTCCCATTGCAGGTCTTCGCCCCGTGACCTCCTCTCTGAAGCGAAGAGGTGCAACTCGGCGAAGACCCTTGCAACCAGCTCCCACGGCGGGTCTCCCGCCAGGGCAGTAGCTGCCGCCCAGGAGATCGTATGGTAACCCCTGATGTCCCTCACCGCTATGACCCGCTGCGCACTTCGCAGCTGGGCCTTATTGCGAGCGGTGAGAGAATCCGCCCAAATTGGGGCACCGTACATGGCTATACTCCGACAGACTCCGGAGTATAACCGCCTGCAGGCTTCGCTGGGCCCTCCTATATTAGGCAGGAGCCGACCCAGCGCTGACGCCGAAATCACAATGTTCCTGGCCTGTATGATTTTATACCAATAACAATAATTATTGTTATGACCACAATTAAATAAAAAAAAAACCGGCCAAGTGCGTGTCGGGCCGCGCGCAATGTAGGGTTCCGTAGCACCGCTAGTTTTTGAAAATTTCTGTATGGTCAATGAATGTACATTTATAACATGTTTTACACTACTAACAACATCATCTCAAAGGAATTTGAACGAAAAGTTCCTTTATACTTCGCCGAATACATTTTTTTTAGTTGATCGACTATTACTCAATAACTTATGAAGTCAACTTAGCCGTAATAGTTTTCCTTTTAAATTCAGCATATTTCCTACTCCCGTGAATTTTTTCACATTTCCAGAAGCAACCGTTTAGCTGGTAGAAGGGGGGGGGGGACACTGGACTCTAACGATTTTTTCCACTTTAAAACTTAATATTTCACAAATAGATCCCTAAACCGGAAAATGATCTATGAATACTCATAATATTTTTAAAAAACCTATCTAACGACACCCCACACGATGGGGTGGGCGCGAAAAAAAAATTCAACCCCGCTTTATGTGTAGCGGAGGTACCATAAAAAAAATATTTTTTAAATATTTTATGTACAATTTTGTCGGCATTATTAATATGTATATTTATGCCAAATTACAATTTACAGCTTTGTAGGTCCTATAGTCTCTGAGCAAAACCGCGGACGGACAGACGGACAGACGGAGAGACGGACAGACGGACGGACAGACGGACGGACAGACCGAAAATATAAGGGTTCCTTGTTGACTACGGAACCCTAAAAAATACAAAACTCTGTCAGGAACAGAAATATTTTTGTGGTTGCTTAATACGTCGTCATATTAATTAATACGCACGTCATATTTTCCGGCACTAAGCGGGCATGATGATGACGACTGATAATGTTTTTCACACACACACGTCATACTTCTTTCCTCCTCCTTCCCTCTTTCGCTTCGCTTTTTGGGGGACTTAAAAAAAGGTGTAAGTAAGGCGCTCAATGTTCATACTCCTTTAAAATAGGTAACTTCGATGTATGCAAGTAATACGTATTTTATTACAATCGTGAATCACGAAATGAGTTTAAATATCACTTATCATTTTGTGTACGGCATTTTTAAACGTTAATACAAGAGCTGCAATAAACAAAACATAACAAAATATAAAATTCACGTCAGTAAAAAAAGGACTTGGAAAGATTTTTTGACAAAACGGATTCACGAACAAAATCAAAATCAAGATTACATTTTGCTAAAAACTCCTAAAATAAATTTATAAATAAAAATAACACAATATTTGCAGTCTTTCCGGTATATAATTTTATTTTTGCATTTGACTAAATCATATAACTTTTTATTAACCTTCATGAATCTTATGACGGATAAAGAAACTTAGTACAGGGGCCCTAGAACAAATTTTTTTGTGATTACCATAATAATATACTTAACAAGCTAATTTTTTTGTGAGTAGCTACATTTTGATAAGACGAACAACATTTTTATTTTCGAAAAATCTCGAAAGTAGTAGCTAGTTGAGATAGAAAGGATTTCATACTTTGACTTGATGGTCCTAAAAATATATGGATTGTATTATTTGTAGGACAAGGTTACTCTTAAATTACTTAACAGCTATTAACCTACCATTATACTCCACTAATAAAATATAACAGATTGTATCATCTAGGAAAAAACCAATCAACACAACAACAGTCTTAGGTTTACTTAAAATTTTATGACCTACCAATATACTTACAAAAAATCAGCTGGTTAGGGTTCCGTTTTAGGGTTCTGTAATCAACAAAACTTGGTTGGCTACTTTTTAGGGTTTTAGGGTACAGTATCCCTAAAGCTATGCGACAGCTGATTTACAAAAAAAGTACCAACGAGCACATGAATCGCTTGATGAAAAGCTGCGTTTTGCTTGTCTATGTGCTTGTGCTTTTCGCCCATGATGCAACACCGAGGAAGTCGCAAGTGCTTTGCCGGCTCTTTGAAGATTGGGTCCTAACTCTTAAGTATGGGATCGTCTATAAAAATCCCCACCTGTGGACGGTTCTAGTGTGGTCAAGTGCCTTCCTTGACCCGAGTTCAAGGGTGGTTGCAGGTTGCATCACGCGGCGCGCGCGTGCCAGTCTAATGGTTCACACCTATATACGGCTTTAGGGTCAATTTATACTAACGCAGTTTTCTATGTTTTGTTTGCTTCGATGCGCTTCGACTCTGCGCTAGTAAAATTGACCCTTAGGGTCAGTTCAGAACGCAACGTGACGCTTAGATACATTTCCAAATTTGCATGGATGTGACAGATTTGCAAGACGTCTCACGCAATTGAAATTGAGATAATTGAGATTTGCAAATTGCAAATCTGTTAAATCCATACAATTTTTTGACAGATTCCAATTGCGTGAGACGTCTTGCGAATCTGTAAAATCCATATAAATTTTGAAATGCATCTACGCGTCGCGTTGCGGTCTGAATTGACCCTAAGGCTCGATTTATATACGTATGCGCGTTTGGCGGCTACACCGCGAGATCACTGTTTAAAAAAAGCGGCCAAGTGCGAGTTGGACTCGCCCATGAAGGGTTCCGCAGCAGCAATACGTTTTATTTTTTTGAAATTAAATGGTTTTTTTATTTATTTTTATATTTCAGTCGATTTAATGAAATTTAGATTAAGGTTTACCATTTATGACGTATAAAAAAAACTACTAGCTAGATCTCGTTCAAACCAATTTTCGTTGGTAGTTTTTATAGTAATCTACATCATATATATTTTTTAGAATTATCATGCCCCTACTTTAGAAATTAGAGGGGGGGGGACACACATTTTACCACTTTGGAAGAGTCTCACTCGCAAACTATTCAGGTTAGAAAAAAATGATATGAGAAACCTCAATATGATTTTTGGAGACTTATCCATAGATACCCCACACGCATAGGTTAGATGAAAAAAATTTTTTTTTGTTTCAGTTGTACCTATGGGGACCCCTAAAATTTTTAATATTTTTTTAATTTTTGTATCAAAATCTTAATGCGGTTCACAGATTACATCTACTTACCAAGTTTCAATAGTACAGCTCTAATAGTTTCGGAGAAAAGTGGCTGTGACATACGGACGGACGGACGGACAGACATGACGAATCTATAAGGGTTCCTTTTTTGCCATTTTGGCTACGGAACCCTAAAAATCGTTACATATATAACAATACAAGCAATTGTTATATATGTAACGATTTTTAGGGTTATCGTATATCGTATATCGCAGTGTCGCGGCGAAACATCATCCAGCCGGCTGCGTTTCCACCAGCGATGTGTTGTGAGGAATGTGTTTCTGAGAACCAATAGAATCGCTTCATTGACGTGACCTCGCTCAGCGCAGCGATTGGATCTTTAAATACATTCCTCGCAACACATCTCTGGTGGAAACGCAGCCTAATAGAACCCCAGACGCCTGAACAGTGAACATGTAAATCATTCATAGTAACTGACTGTGTACTACCGTAATCGTTAGTGGAGTGCAAAGATTAGTTTTTGCAGACAATATGATAAAATATACAGCGAATCAGCGATGATTTGTTAACTTGCACTAATTAACTGCTGCTAACTGTTATTGTGGAAAACTGATCGATTCTCGTTTGCATATTATGTACTTGTTTCTTATGGATGCAGATGACCAAGATAGATAAGCGCCATTGCATTTTCCATTAAAAACGAGTCGCACTCCAAGAGCGCTGGTAGAAGAGAAACGCAGTGCCGAATTTATATTTTTATGAGTGTTGGCCACTTTATTTCCGCCGCCCATGTACCTACGAAATCTGCCGGCCCCATGTGGACGCTGGTCGGCGGCGGCCTATACGACCTTTTTAAAAATCCGGTGCTGGTGAAATGTCTTATCGCAGCCAAACATAGAAAGAGAAGAGTTATTGCTTTCTCTGCTACTCCACGTCGGTCTCCTCAGTTCCCTCCGGTTTCTTCTTCGGATTTTTATCAAGTTATATCCTGATACCACGATTTTAACATTTTTTACAATCCCTCCCAAGAAAGTAACGAGCTAGAAAGGTTTTCACTCCCAATTTATATTATTCTTAATGTTGTTGGCGTTTCAATTAAAGAAGATTCCGATGAGGTGATGATGATTATCAAGATGCAGGGCCGGATTTATATTTTTATGATTTTATGAGTATATTATGCCACTTTAATTTCGCCGTTCTCATGTAAGAACTCTGCCGCCATCCATATGACGCTGCTGCCCCCCCTAGGACGCCATAGGACGCTGCCGCCAGGCCATGGCCTATAGCCTATACATAAATCCAGAGCTGTCAACATGACAAAGAAGCTGGTGCTGATGATGATAACGATGATATCCTTATGAGTTAAGACAGACTCAAGGATCCCAGCCGGTAGTCGCAGACGGCGCACGCATACTAGATCTTATCCGACGTTACGTAAAGTGACGTGATTTTGTACCATAATAGCACTGCTTAGAATAAAATAATAAATCCAGATAAATACTACTAGAGCTCATAAATATTTATTTTAGCTATGTAAATGTATGTTTTGCGGTCAACAAATAACGTCATCGGTAAAACGGTTTTCAAAAATTCTTGTTTTGTTGAGGAATCCCCCTTATTAATTGCTCTTGCGTACAGGTGCATAGCTACGGCCATATATTATGCCGTATATAGACACGCGGTAGCGTGTCAAGCCAAGTTCAAGTATAACAGAACTGGCGAGAAGCACCGTGTTTAATATTACACGAACCATTTGCAGTATTTACGGGGCCTCCAAACCAACTTTTTTGAGACCCTTAGAATTTTTTTTACTATTCCCAAACAAATTCTTATACGGGCCCCGTGGAGTTACTTTACGCTTCTGATTGCGTACAAACAAACAAAAATCATCTAGAAACAATTGTTTGGATATAATTATGGAAATGGAAGGACATATTGATATCCAAGCCAAGGTCTTAGTTAATATTCCATGTCCACCCTTTGTGTAAAAACTCCTAATAATTTACACATTTTGTGCCTTAAAAGCCTAATCAGATGATCTGTCCTTTTTCTTTGTTCTTCTAGCATTTTAAAATTAAATATTACTACATGACGAGCTCGCAACTCCGCTGGGCCTAAATTCATTTATTGCGCGGGAACCGCACAGGTTCCGGAATAAAAATTACTTTATTTCCGTTCCCGGGGCTAAAAGCATTTTCATACCTGTCAGCAAAATCCGTTCAGCGATTTGAGCGTAAAGAGGTAAAAGGCAGATACACTTTCACATTTGTAATATTAGCGAAGATTGCCGAAGTTATCATGGGTGGACGGACGAATGGACAATCGAAATTCTACGGAACCCTAAAAATAAGGATAACTTGCAAGTTGCATCCACATTGCCGTACACGACTGCCATACACGCTACGGTCTATCGGAGAGGTCTACCTGTGCAGGTATGCCTGCGCAGGTGTCAGTCGAAAGAATTGATTTTTGCAGGTCCAAAAAACTGCACAGGTCTATTACCACACACATTCCGGTCTACCTGCGCAGACACACCTGCACAGGTGGACCTCTCCGGTAATAATATCTCCCACACCGGTTTCGGTGACGGTGGCCGGTTTCATTGAAACCAGGCCAGCTACGCAGGAGTAATTTTATAGTGCCCAAGTGTGTGCGCAGTACAAAAAAAGCACTCTCTATTCCTTTACTCATAACCCAGTGGGACGGCAGACCGACACGACCGGCGAGAGATCAGGCGCAGGACCGACTTTTTACATGCCCATCCGACGCATGGATCATCTTACTTGTCAGACAATTTGATTGACAAAATCAGAATCAGATTGACAAAAGACCTGCATTGCTCTAACCAAACTTGGAAATAACATGTTTCTAACGCGGGAATCGAACCCACGACCTCCGAGTAAAGAGCCGCTAGACCACGGAGGCGTTCAAAGGCGACCTCTCCGGTAGACCATAGCGTGTATGGCTTACATAAGACTTCCAAGTTGTGATGAAGGTAGTCAATAGTAATGTGACATTCTCTGTAGCTAGTATCGAAGGTCACGGCTAAGAAGAGGCGAGTCAAAACAATGATCGATAGTCATGCACCAGCGCACTCAATGTCCCTACCACGGCCAAACTGTCTAATTTTGTATGGTGTAAAAATACTCGCTAGTTTACATGGAAATAAGAACCAAGTATATACCACTAGTAGATGTCCGCAACTCTATTGCGCCAAAGCTCGTTTATCGCGCAGGAACATTTTCCGGGATAAAACTATCCTATGTCATTTTCCGGGACCCAAAGTATCTCCATTCTCAGCAAAATCGGTTCAGCGGCTTAGGTGTGAAGAGACATCCTGTATAAAATTCTTGGGCTTCCACATAATAATATAAACATGATAAGACGTCGCGTCTCTTCTGCTGTTAATAAGAAAACGAAGAAAGAAAAGGCAGATACTCAGAAGTACTCTTAGTATTTTCAGTTCAATAATCATTCTCTTAACAAGTTAAGATAAGATCATGTAGCTAGTTTTTTATTTAGGTTTAAAAATGTTTTTTCGAGAAAATTAAAACGTTTACAAAAAGTTTTGAAAAATGTTTGCAAGAGTCTTGCTTTTTTCAAGACCAAGACCAAGACTGCAAGACCAAGACCAATTTTGCTCATCACTAGCGCTGGTATAACCATACTAATATTATAAATGCGAAAGTGTCTGTCTGTTACCTCTTCACGTCCAAACCACTGAACCGATTTTGCTAAAATTTGGCATGTAGATACTTTGAGTCCCGGGAAAGGACATATGATACTTTATGTCCCGTGAAAATGTACGGTTCCCGCGCGATAAACGAGTTTTGGCGCAACGGAGTTGCGGGCGTCATCTAGTAATTCATACGTTTCGGCGTCGCGTCGGCGTCGACAGTCAGGGTCCAGGGAGCGGTCAGTAAAATCAGCCTTAACATAACATAAATATAATAAGCATACGCGATTTAAAACATAATACGTTAAACCAGTTGAATAGTTACGAAACGAAAGGCGTCGCTAGTTTCGCAATTTATCCTTGTTGCTACGACCAGCCAGTAGGTCGCGTCATATAATAATAATAATAATAATAAACGTTTATTCGGTACATATGCATTCGAGCCTTCGAAAAGGTTTAGAATACGGGCACTTAGTCTAATTACATTTGATAGTTTCGTGTAGTTAGGGATAACGCGTGGGATTTGACATAGGCGATCTTATTTTTAGAGCTTATCTTTTCACTAGCGTTGTTGACACCAAATCAGACCGTACGCATAACGCAATGCGTAGATGCATTTTTTTAATTTGTTCTGAATTGACATAATATTTCAATTGCGTGAGACGTCTTTCAAATCTGTCAAATCCATACATACATTAGATACATAATATTATTATTAATTAGAAATGCATCTACGCGTCGTGTTGCGGTCTGAATTGACCCTTAGCGGGGCAATTAGCGTTGAATACTAAAAACTTTGGCACAAATCAGTACCATAACTTTTGTCTCAACTCTCAGCCATGATAGTTGGGTCAAATCTGACGACTTTGTTATATTGATTTCAAATATCGATGGGAAAAATATGGTATTAAATCATTCGCGATTTAATTCTTTAATGCAAAATATTTTGCATTAAAGAATTTATCCTGTTTTGACAATTATATTTTATCAAAAACTCTGACTATTAAGATGAAGTTGAAATCAAGTAAGGACCATTTAATTTTAAAGCAATTAAAGGCCCTTATACGAGCAGGCGTAGCGAAGGAAGTCCAAGAAGTTGGACTGAACGCAGGCTGATCTGGGACTGGCGCCCTATTCTGAATTCTCGAATGTCTCTTGCAGGAGTCACACTCTCCTTCACATAACTAGATATAAGTACCTATAAGAACAGGTCATGTGACCTAGTTTAGATACTTAATACCGTAAAATTATTTTAAATGCTAAAATTAAGATAAAGTAACAAATTGTAACTGTTCAACATTGAAACAATGTACCTACATAAATGGGTTGAATTTCGACCATTGGGCGATCTCTAGTAATATAAATATGGTGAAATATCTTAGGAGGTTATAAGAAAAAAAATATGAATGAATCATTAACAATTTATCTAAAATATCGTATTATCCAGTTAAGTCGGCCTGCGATCAGACCGACCAAATCGATCAACGTATATATAGCCTTAATATTTAATGAGTAATGACTGCAGTTAAATTGTTACTGAATGATTCAATTTTTTTCTATTAACCTCCTTAGATATTTCACCATATTTATATTTCCTTGTATGAGTAAATACATTTGAATATTATTAATTAGTAAGCTATGTATTATGTACCGTTACAAGTATGCTGGTTACTACCTATTGATTGTACAAACGGCGTCATAAAAATATATATTTTGCATATTAAGGATTATAATATTTTGTAGGTTATTATAGCTTTATAAATTTCTATTACAAATACAATCAATAAACTATAAAAACCTCATATTATATGCAATTATTGATTTGAAACACATAAAACTTAAATTTGCACGATGTTTCATCATAAAAATAACATTTTAAATTGATTAAGGTTACAGGTTGGGTAAATAAAATGTTTTTTTTTTTATTCAAACTTCATTGTTTTGTTTTCATAATGTATATGCGTTACATCACTTTAAAAAAAGCAAAAGTCTCGATTATTTTGACCAATGAAAGAGGTTATAGAGGCTCCCAAGTCCCAAGTGCAACGTTATTTACTGATGCCGATGCGTCAATTCAAATCCTATACATTTTTCATATATAATTTTACTGAAAAAATTATCATGTGCAACTTGACTAAGGCCCACAGACCTTAAGCGGTCACCAACTTTTATGGTTTCAAAAAAATATGTAATCACAAAATACGTGTACGCATACAAAAATCCCTTCAAAACCGAGATTACGGCCGTCATTGACACACTTAGCGAGATGACGTAATAAATACGCGCCCGCGGCTTATTACGGATAAGAAAAGCGATCTTAATGCGATCTCGAAATACGCGCGAATTCGTTAATCTAGAGTAAGTAATTACGTACTTTATGTTGAGGCCAAAAAGGCGGTTTTATTACGGCAGTAAATTATTTTTAATTCGCTTCTAATTTCGCTGGTGAAAGGAGAGTTTTTATAATTAAGTGGATCGTCGCAAGCAATTTTAATGATATAAATGGATTAAATAATAACTTGGATATGTAATAATATTTTAGATTAATATAAATAAGATTATCTATAAAAGGATCATGAAAATACACCATAATATTATATCACCTTTTTTATTATAATATTCATAACTTGCTTGAGTTATATTCTGATAACAATTAATGATTTATTACAGACGTGACTTGGTCGTATGACTAATTAATTTAGAATAATGATTGCAAATATATAATATATATACATTATATTATATTTGCAATAGAATATACGAGTCGTACAATAGTTCCGGAAAACGAGAAATAAGTATTGTTTAATGCTCTGGCCTTCCTATTGTTTTTCGGTGGTATATTGTCTAAAAGTTTTTAATCTGTGGAGATCGGACTCACCTGGCTCGCAAAGAATGTAACTGTACAATGCAAATACACAGAGCGTAAATAAAAACAAAACTTACCCATGCCTGGCATTATTGCGAGCTACATATAAAAAGGTAGTAGATATTATAATATTCTAGTACTTTTTAAGCTGTACCTAAACATTAAAGAGTAAATATACGCTTGTGAATAATAATATTAAACTTAAGTAACTTTTTATGCAATCAATTTTCCAAGTGGAAAAAATTGCCGTGTTTATGTAAAAATCCGAACTTGAAAAAAAGTATTTTTTTCAAGTTCGGATTTTTAAGCTCGAAAAAAAAAACTGTTCTTTCATCTACTATCTTCATAATAAAATTTGTTTGTATTTGTGAGTAAATATTTTACTCTTAACTCTTAAGTGGTTATAAATACCGCTTAAAAAGCTCCCCGTAGAACAAAAATGTACATAATAATTCTTCATGTTTAATGTTATTAAACAGTGAATAGTGAGTACCTCATTTCCAATAGAATTTACTTAGCTCGTTGTACGTGAATTATAATTGGGCCCTGAAGCTAATACAATTTAGGTATGATTAGGCAACGATACACGTCGCGAGCGCGTTGGTTTCACTTATTATTAAAATATAATATAACATGACATACAATTATTTGAACTAATAACCCACACTTTGTACAGTTTTCCATTTTTATAATATAATATTATTTTAAAGTTATGTGTAATTAAAATGGACACAAAAATTCACCAAGAGCACAAATTTTAATGTCAATAATTCAACATACTTGAACAATAATTCAATTATAGAACAATAATTATTCTCGTTTTGATGTCGTTTTCAAATCGCGTGCACGAGAATCATCGTGACGGAATAGGCAGTGAGGTCATTCAACGGAACGTAATACGTCATATTATTGCATCTCAATCATGTGACGGACGCGCGTTGCTTTGTTTTTGTTCGCGACCTCGTCATTTGTTTTAATTGCCACGTCATCATTGTCATCATCATCATCATCATCATCAATGTTCACTTATGTGTAAGTACTAAATAATATTTCTTTTTGTTTCAGAATTGGTCAGAATGCACGAACAGCAGATTTTTATTTTATTGGCCTTAGCTGCGACAATATGTAAGTATTTGTATTATTTCGTCATCATGGTTTTTAACCCATTTTTTTTGTATTTCCAGCCTGAGGTAAATATTTTAACGCAAAAGGAAACTTTGATTTAATAATGAACATAAAATAGCAATATGGCAGAAGAGTAGATTATGTACGGCCAATTAACATATTAATTAAGGTTTACACATCAAAGGCACCGCGGGTATAGATCTAATAAAGCTTCCCTGAATAGTAAAAGCGGATGTGAAAATACTGCAAGCTGTGCTCCGCTATATTATAGCGTCGCGTGGGAAGTTTAAAATGTTATGTCTGTCATAATTCATAAATCATAATTTAGACACTGGTTTAGTCTGATCAGGATCTTGAGTATGAAAGTAGTTCAGATTAGATATTTGAGGAAATCGTGAATAATTGTATAGTTGCCTGAAATAAAATTTGGAGTTCATTTTTCTACTACTCTTATTTCTTCGTTAATTACCTCAATCAGCACAATACAACATAAATTTTGTTTCCTGTGAAGCCTAGCTTTTGATTCCGCCAAGCCAGCTCAATTGTACCTCGGCGCTATTTAGCTGTCCCACATTAATTAAGTGTGCGTGCGACTAGACGTAATTACTAATTGCATAAGTTGATAAAAAATGCTATGCAATAGCTTTACCGCGGCAGTCCCTGATGCCACACGTACTTTTTATTTATTTTTTATAAAAATACAATCAAAAACTTAATCTAATACAGTGTAACATAAACCATTACTGGTTTTTCTGCACACTGCCATTCGTCTTCGACAACTCTTTAAACAATAAAAACCATCGAAAACGAAAAACCTACTCGTAGCTACTAGCTAAGCTATTTACAAATATATTTTCCCTCACTGTAGCGTAGTGTTTACTGTGTGAGTGTGTGAGATAAGTAGAAATGGCAACCCCTACGCAGATCATGTCACCTCTACATTCAGTAAATTAGCCTGCCCCATATTTGCATGAGAAAAGCTAAAGCGGGGTGCGCACTGTGGTCGTAATGAGGTATACGTGTCATGTTGTGTTCTCTGTTTAACACCGTTAAAATAGTAAAAAACAACTAATTACTTTGATTTGAATGCAACATCAAAGCGTTGTTAGTTTGATTTAGTCAAACTAATAAAATAGACCTTCATGTCAACATGCTGGCAATAAACATATTTTATATTTTGTTTTTGTATAGCATACACCAATACAAAATATACAATTTTAATACAAATATAATATTTTTATGATTTGTCGTAATATAATTTTCCGTATATTTCCAAAACCGTGAATTAAACTGAATTAATATGTATAAAATTCTGTCAGCGACGGACTGGCGAATTTTTAAAATGTTTTATATATTTTATCGAGTTATTAAGAAAAAACTAACTTGGCGATGATTCCGCGTCGTCCTTTTTCATCTGGCAATTCTGGCATAATATGAAAGATGATATGAAAGATAATAATATGAATGTTTCATTTTTTTCTATATTCGCCCTTGTCACACTGCCGACTTTCCCGCTGGGAAATGATCCAAGTGATTCACGCTTTGTCTCAAACTCCACCGTGATGCTTAAATTCTTCCCCTCTTTACCCCTCTTTAATTAGCATAGCTAATCTTTATTAATTTTGTGAGATTCTCTGTTGTTGTGGTAAAGCGGAAGTTGAGTTTTGGCTAGAAAATAAAATTAACATATTTTATGTAATAACAGCCATATTCGGAAAAATGTTTTAGTTATTCTTTGAATCGTTAGTTCACTTACGGCCGTTCCCAATATTTGATCTATCTCTTACTTGAGATAGGAATAGCTCACATTAGACATTAGCTCCATATATTTTATGTCAATTCTATGTCAGCTGCGATCGGTTGTATGTCAAACTAGAGATAGATTGAATATAGGGAACGGCCATTAGTTACGAGTAAGATAAGTCATAGCTGAGCTGTGCCTGTAGACAAGCGGCAAAACGCTAACGCTAACGCTAACTCTAACGTTACAAAATGTATGCGATTTGACATAAGTCATCGCTTCGCTAGCGAATACTAATGTCAAATCCCATACATTTTGTAACGTTAGAGTAAGCGTTAGCGTTTTGCCGCTTGTCTACAGGTACTGATAAACAATTTATACAAGACAAAAACACTGTGCCTAAAGAGTAGAGGTATAACTTGTAGTAGGCACTAGAAACCTCAATTCATACTCATACCACAATATAAATATTACAGTATAGTATAAAAAACACTCGCTTAACACAGAGGTAAGTTTTATGAGCGCGTGCAAAGTTGATACTGCACTGTTTTGCCATTTCAAGCGTTTTGAAACCATGCGATCAATTATTTAAATTCATTATAATTTATGAAAAGGTCTTCTGGACATTCTAGCCGGTTTATTTAAAAACGGGCACTGAAATGAACTGAGATGCCATTCAGTGCATTCCAGGACCCGTTTACATTATTCCAGTAGCAATCCAGGCCTAGATTGGATTACTGTGTTGGAATAATGTAAACCCATTAAACATTATTGTATGGGAAGGGAATCTGGAATTCTTCCTACTCCTCCTATATTCTTCTGATTTATTTTGTTGCGGGTTCCAATACAGCTTTAGCATAATATCCCTCGGGCTCCCTGAGATCATATCAAAGGGTTTTATGGTTGGATACCACTGTCGATCCTGGTGACAAAGGAGATACAGTGGTGGGAATGTGTGTTGGGCCAAAGCCCATTAAAAACCTGCTATTATAATTATTATTAGCTCCGACCATCTCACAAGTTACGGCTTGGTCTCGAAAGCCTATAATTATTTCTTAATTAGTTGACAACTTTAAGCCCCAAGTTATGGCGTCATAAAAACTGTAATTCCAACAAACTTTGGCGCTAATTTAATAACTTGTGTCGTGTAAGAATGTATAAATTAGGACTTAGAGTTCTTAGACCCCAATCTTTGTTTCTGTAGCGAAGTAAAATACAACAATCATAGAGTATGCACGTAAGTAGAGGAATATATTATTTATGAGAAAAGCAAAGCTTATAAAAAATTGTAGGAGTAGTATTTTTGTAGTCCTTAGAACGAAGGGCGATGTGAATTTTTCACTCACATTAATTTTATCACTCAAGACAATAATTGTATTTTATATTTGATTATATTTCTTCGCTTCATTCTTCGATATATTAACCAAGTAGTCCTTTGTCTATCTGCTAGGCAATCGCGTTTTTTAAAGACGTTTGTAGGTAGTTGAAAAAATAACTTTCCATCCCGGCCACTCGCTCCTGGACGCGCCTCATTCTTTGTTAACGCGAGGCAACGCGTGCACGTATACTAAGTAACCATGCCAAAGCGCAGCGCTCAGACGAAAATTGGTTATTTTTTTAAGATGATTGAGTCAGTGTTGTAATTAAAATCAGTGTTATTTTATCGTGTAACAAGAAAATACATGTAAGTACTATTAAATACTTAAATAAACGGTAGGCACTACCGAGGCCAAGACGAGCCAATTATATTCAATACTAACCGGCATGTACTGCGACCGCGAGTCAATAAACGTACAATGTGTTTGGACTGAGAGTCTTTATACACAATCTATAATATTATGTATGCTTCATCTGTTCCATAAATATAATAATTATTATAGAACTATATGTTTGCCGGATTGGGGGAAACATCTGCAATTATTTAATTAACCGGCATGTACTGCGACTGTGAGTCAATAAGTACAGTGTGTTTGGACCGCGAGTCCTTTTACACAATCTATATCTATATGCATCGGAATTGACTGCGAGTCTCTGACGATGTTTTACCTATTCTATAAATAGAACTATACGTTTGTCCGATTGGGGGAAATAAGTGCAAGTTAATTACTGCAAGTACTTAATTATATTAAGTTATTTTATAAACTGCCATAATGTGTGGATTGACTGCGAGTCTCTAAACACAATTTATATGCATCGGAATTGACTGCGAGTCTCTGACGATGTTTTTTTTTCAGCTTTTCTATAAAAATAGCTATATATTGGCCGGTTTGTCTGAATCAACTGCGAGTTATTTTATAAACCGCCATAATGTGTGGATTGACTGCGAGTCTCTAAACGCAATTCTTATGCATCGGAATTGACTGCGAGTCTCTGACGATGTTATATCTAAAAATAGAACTATAATATATGTTGGCTGGTTTGAGATGATTAACTGCGAGTTAATTACTAGTTAAATTTAAAATATATTCTTATTCTTTAAATCAACATAAAGTATGGATTAACTGGGAGTCTCCGACAATGTTTAAAAATAAAAATGAGCAACTACCGCGCGTTCCCCCGCGCTCTTTGTTCTATAAATAGAACTACATAATTATTATAATATTATCTTTACCATTTTATACAAAAATATTTCGAGCTAATAACTACATTGACTGCGAATCTTATCAGTTAACAACCAATGCGCGTCCCGCACACCTTTTGTTCTAAATATAGAACTACGATTATAATTTATTATGTCTGACGGTATGTAACTATTATTATTAAATAAATTTTGCACCAATGTTGGGATTCGGGATACACCGCGAGTGTATAACGAAACTTATTTAATATCTTCGTAACGTGATAGTTACTACCCTCAATATTTTTTGTAACATAATATTAATTTATATGACAAATAAGTCGATTATAACGAACAATATAACTACCCCAATAATTTTTTTAGGTCACTAAGACCAGACTATCGGGGAAATATAATTTGAAGTGACCGATATACGGGTCGATCAGGTTACGAATAAACCAGAAGTTTTCCCACTCCTAAACCAGGTGCCAACGGTCGATTCTGACCCACCGGCACCGGACCAGATCCGGATAGATCCAGAGCTTCTACTGACGTTAGGTGAACCCTTGTTGGGTTCGCCAGATTATGATTTTAAAGGATCACAAAGACGATTAAGATAAGCTATTGCTTATAAAACATTCCTGCTAATAAGTGTTGCAGCTCGATTCTATTTCGATCGATTATTATCATTATAGATTTCACCTGACAATGTCTCGAAATTATAAGACCTATCAGTTATCGCCAGTATCTAACTTATCTCGATATTAATTATTATCAGACTTATCAGATAATATACTATCAGACAAGACAAGATTATAAGCCTTGTTATATCAGACCGAGATTATTATGGTTTCGCTGGACAATTCCAGTATTTGTTCTCAGAGACAAATTAGTACATTCCATCATCAATCGGGTACTTTTCGGGCTCTGACAAACCCTTCCCGTTACCCGTCAAGGAGGGGGGGGGGGAGAGATGTGGACTGTGGTAACCGTCGGCTGGCGCCACTAGTATTGTAACGCTACAATCAACCCCCTTCGAGTTCGAAGAACGTTGAGACGAACAAATGCTCAACACCGCAGCCGTAGTGCAGCTAACAGTCATTTTTATACATATTTTATAGATGTTACTATTATAATTATTATTCCCAACCTGCGGCCCACCGGAACTTTATTTGTGGCCCGCGTGATGTTAAAGCATTTTGAAATTCACGCCCACCAGCAGTAATCGTGAAAGTCGTAACTCGTAAATTATTTTTGTTCACTAGTAAATCGTTGATTTTGAACGTTATTTTTAAACCTAAAAATGTTTGTTGCGGCCCACGACACCAAGACCAAAACAAGTTTGTGGCCCGCTTAAAAAATAAATAAATAGGGAACTTCGTTCCAAAAACAACAACAGGTTGGGGGCCACTGGCTTAATGTATTATACATCATGACATCAATAAATTATTATTAGAATTTAAAACTATATCTTCGTGTAACTCCACCGAAGATTACCTTATTTCAAAGATTTTCCTTTCTTCAAACTATTAAATATTGTATTATATTTTAAATACAATTTTTTAAAAATTATTTTCAATTTGAATCCACTTCGTAAGTTTATTTCTAAATAATTATTTTACATGTTAATTTGGAAAATTACCGTATGGCTTTCAAGGCAATATCCAAAAGTGGATATCTGTCAAAAATAGATTTAAAAGCCAGCTACTTGTTGGTTCCTATTAACTCACTATTCGATTGAAAGATTTAAAGCCTCAAGTCTTGACGTACAGACTATCAGATGCGCAGTGCGCTTACATTTATTCTCACAAAAAATATAAAGAAGGAAACCAGATCAGGCGTAGAAGGCTTTATCACTACTAGCCTTACCACGCTTTCGCAATACCAGTGTTCTAGGCGCAGCCTCAGGCGCCCCTTTTTTGTTTAAGTTTTATTGTTAATAGTGCCATGGGTGTATTAAATCCACAACAAATATGTAAATATTTAAGTCTTAACGCTTACAATACATCTACACTACTATTATAAAGAGGAAAGATTTGATTTTTTGTTTGTTTGTTTGTTTGTTTGTTTGTTTGAGTCGAATAGGCTCCGAAACTACTGGACCGATTTGAAAAATTCTTTTGCTATTGGAATCTTACATTATTTCTGCTGAACATAGGCTACATTTTATTTTGGAAAAAAGTAGGGTTCCGTAAGATATTTGAGTTTTTCGGACGCAAGGTGTAAAAAATCAGCTAGAAAAGTTACTTATTTTGCGTACGCTGCCTAAACTATAAAAGATAGAACCATAAAATGTTCTAAGTAATTGTAGATCTTATAAATATCTACAAAAAAGTCCGCGACACACTATACCTATCTATGTCGAGTGAGGCACAATAACCATTTATTTAAAAATCCTGAATTTTTTTTGGACTACATTAAAACGGATATATTTTACTCACGCTATTAATCCTTATCAAAATAAATTCTTTTATCACTAAGTACAGTTTATGTAGATAATATTTGGTCTTTGAATGATTAAAATTGGACGTTTGGTTTTGAAATTTTGGCGAAATTAAAATATTACGATAGTGGGCGTCACCAAAGCGCGTGCGGGGAAGACAATATTCTGTTGTAGAAATGAAAATTCTGTACTTAGAAGATATGAAATGACACCCGAAATTACACCTTTGTCACTACATCGCTATAGAAGCCAAAAATGTGGTTAGTTTTTTGTCTGTCTGTCTGTCACTCTTTCTGTCTGTCTGTATGTTTGTTCCAGCATCACACGAAAAATATTGATCCGATTTGAATGTGGTTTTCGCAGATATATTTATCTTCTTCCAACTTAACATATGGTGTATAAAAATTTCCCCCCCCACCCCTCTAAGGGGACAAAAGAGGGGGTCAGATTTTGTATCAAACTTTTTTCTTTAACACGAAAACTACTTATCCGATTTGCATACGGTTTTCACAGATATATTATGTTTGTCTTCTTCCAACTCAACATCTGGTGTATAAAAATCCTCCCCCCCCCTCCCCTCTCAACCCTCTCTGGGGACCAAAGAGGGGTCAGATTTTGTATACAACTTTTTTCTTTAGTGGACTTACTTCATATTAGGTATTAACTGTGTTTTTCAACTTAACATCTGGTGTATGACCTTCCCCCCCACACCCTCTTAGGGGACAAAAGAGGGGGTAAAACATGTATCAACTGATGATGTAGAAAATATACTTCAAATGGCAAAACAACGTTTGCCGGGACAGCTAGTATTATTATAACATAACTAGATGTCTCGGCAAATGTTGTTTTACCATATAAAGTATTTTGCCCATATTATTGTTACGAATGCGGACACGTAGTGTCATCTAGCGGCAACCAGGCGAAACCATCACAGACAGCGTAAATCCCCTATTCAATACCAGATGCCGCTACTTGCATGTTTTTGTTTATTTGCGCGTACACTCTGGAATTTTCCCACGATTGTTTACATGTTGTGGAATGTTCTCGCACGGTCTAGAGCTCGCCTCGACCCGTATAAATAGGGCAGGTAAACACGCCAGGAGTCAGTCTTCGAATGTTTTCGAGTGAGCGATAATCAAAGCGACTTCGGAAGTGAGAAACAAGTGACTTAGTGAGTGAACCAGTGATAGTGCTTAGTGTTTGAACTTAGTGCATAGTGTTTGAACCTAGTGCTTAGTGTTTAGACATAGTGATCTAGTGTGTGTAAGTGTAGTGTAAGTGTTAAGTGTAGTGCAAATAAAAGTCTTCAAGAGAGTCACCAGGTCTTTTCCTCCGAATCATCGAACCTTAGCACGTAACAACTGGTGTCGGAAGTGAGATTTGGAGATGCCATTGACTCCGAGAGAGGACTTCAAGGGGAGTGTCAGGACAAGGGCACAGCGAGCTGCTGCCATCGACTCCGAGAGAGGAGTTCAAGGGGAGCGTGAGGACAACGTCGCAGTGCCAGTGACTCCGGGAGAAGACTTCGAGGGAAGTGTCAGGACAAGGACGCAACAGGCTGCGGAGGCCACACCCACTGGGGACCAAGCTCCGCCCACTGCGGGGCAGGCCTCACCCACTGGCCCCGCCCACCGGGACCCGCCCACTGGCCACGCCCCTCAGGCCCCGCCCACTCAGGCCACGCCCACTGGCCCCGCCCACCAGGCCCCGTCTGCTCAAGCCCCGTCAACTGGCTCCAGCCACCATGCCTCGCCCGCAGTTTCTACGGCCCCTCAAATGGCTCCTCAATTGGAAAGCATAATTGAGTTGATTCAGGCTTTGCAAGATGCCCAAGACCGCAAGCTCAGCGCTTTGCAAGATTCTCAAAGGGCAATGATGGAGTCCCAAAGAGCTGATATTCAGGCTTTGCAAGAGGCACAAGACCGCAAACTCGGCGCTGTGCAAGATTCTCAAAGGGCAATGCAAGAGTCACAAGAGCAACAAAAGGACCTTCAAGAAAAGGCGCTTCTGGCGATAAAGGATGTCAGTGACACGGTGACAAAGCTTCGTAAAGATGTCGACGTTATGGACGAACGAGTTACCGGGTTGGGATTGGATATGGAAAAAGTGAAAACCAACATCACCGAACTACAGAAGAAAGTAGTGCGCCTGGAAACCACAGGAGTCGCGACGTCTAGTGGAACTACCGGAGCAGTGGTACAAGGGCCAAAAGTCAAGGTGCCGCCGTACGACGGTACTACTTCTTGGAACGCTTATCGTCAGCAATTCCAGACGGTTGCTACTGCCAACGGATGGACTGAAGACCAATGCCTGACCGCTCTCACTGTTGCGCTCAGAGGGCAAGCTTTGTCGGTCCTAGAAGCACATACAGGAAATGGGTTCCAAGATCTGATGGAGGCGCTTGAATCCAGATACGGGGAGCGACACCTGGAGCACGTGTTCCGTGCCCAACTTCGTGACAGAGTCCAACGCTCAGGAGAGGGACTACAACAATGGGCGTTGGAAATTGAAAAACTGGTCAAGAAGGCACATCCAGGAGCAGACTCCAAGATGGTTGATTCGAACACTATTCAAGCCTTTGTCGACGGAATCAGGGATCTGGAAGTCAGAGCTGCAGTAAGGCTACGTCACCACACCTCGCTAAAGGAAGCGTTGGCGCATGCTCTCGAGGTCGAGGCTGTCCGGCGTGACATACGGCAGACCTATAAGATCCGCGAGGTCTCGGAGGAAGTCAAGGAGGTCAAGGCTCCTACGAAGAGAAGTTTTGGAGTCATGTGCTACAAGTGCGGTGAGAGGGGCCATCTTCAGCTCAACTGCCCGCAGAAGGAGACCCAGATGGCTAGAATGAAAAGGCTTGAGGAACAGATGGAGGAGCTGAAGAAGCAAAGGGCTTCAGCCAGGACTAAGGGGCAAGTACTGCCTGACGCGGAAGAAGCCCCAATAACTGTTGTCTCCCAAGCAAGCAGCGGGAATAGTCTTGTGATTCAGGGGACTATTAACAGGACGGATTGCAAAATTACTCTAGACACAGGAGCCTCTAGAACAATAGTGAACCCAAATCTGGTAAAGGCCGCAAGGGGACATAAGAGGAGAATTAATTGTCGGCTTCTTACTGCCTCCGATCAGCCAATACCCGTCCTCGGAGAAATGTCAGTTATGATTAATGTAGGGGGGTCCTCATACCCTCATGACGTTATCGTGGCTGAAATAATGGATGATTGCATCTTGGGCTTGGATTTCATGAAGAAGCATAACTGCAGGATTAATGTCGCTGACGGAGTTTTCAAGTGTAGCGAAGAAGAAATTTTCATCCTTGGAGGCGCCTGCGGGAAAGTCGCATGTGTAAAGGAAGTCATTATACCTGGACGAGCGGAAGCCCGGGTGCTGGTGAAACTACCGCCAGCTAGAAAGAACAAGTCTAACAGATGCGTGTTGATCGAAGACACACCCACCAAGACATCAGCACGAAAACTGATGACGGCAAGAACCCTTGTTAGTGGAAGCAGTCACGCTGTGGTCCGGGTTTTGAATCTTGGTAAACGCGAGATCTGCTTGAACAAAGGTGACGTCATTGGAAAGTGCGAGGAAGTTGTCTGGATGAGAAAGTGCAGTTCGACAACAGACGCAGACCCAGCAAACAGCAGCAACAATGGATTAGTGACTGAGCTACTCGATGACTGCAAGAGTAATCTGACTTATTCGCAGAGGATGAAAGCTAAGAAGTTTTTACAGCGCCACGCGAATATCTTCTCCAGTCAGGAAGGTGACCTTGGAAGAACGTCGATGGTTCAGCACAGGATAGATACCGGAAACGAGAACCCGATTCGTCAACGAGCAAGACGGATACCAATTGCAAAGGAGAAGGAAGTGGAAGGCCTTTTGGAGGACATGAGAAGGCATAAAATAATTGAACCGTCTGCAAGTCCGTGGTGCTCACCTGTGGTATTAGTGAAGAAGAAAGATGGCAGCACAAGATTTTGTGTGGACTACAGGCGTCTCAATGATGTCACTAAGAAGGACAGTTACCCATTACCTCGGATCGACGACACTCTCGATACCTTGAGTGGCATGAAATGGTTTTCGACCCTGGACCTGAAATCTGGATACTGGCAGGTGGAAATTCATCCAAAAGACAAGGAGAAGACAGCTTTTTCCACCGGTAAAGGTTTATGGCAGTTTAACGTCATGCCCTTTGGATTGTGCAACGCACCTGCCACATTTGAGCGACTCATGGAGTGTGTACTGGCAGGCTTAGTTGGAGAGGCTTGCTTAGTCTACTTGGACGACGTCATCATTGTTGGCCGCGACTTCGAGGATCATTTGCGAAACTTAGAACGAGTTTTCGCCAAAATAGAGGGGGCCAAGTTAAAGTTGAATCCGAAAAAGTGTCGTTTATTCAGGAGTAAGGTCAATTATCTCGGCCATGTTATCTCCAGTGATGGAATCCAGACGGACCCGGAAAAACTGGAAGCAGTTCAAAATTGGCCAACCCCTAAGAACAAAACCGAAGTGCGAGCATTTCTCGGCCTATGCTCCTACTACAGGCGTTTTGTTAAGGGATTCTCGGAGATAGCCAAGCCATTACATCGGCTGACAGAAGATAAACGACAGTTTATTTGGGACGAGACTACTGAAGATTCTTTTCAGAAACTGAAGAAACATCTGTGTGAAACACCAATCCTGGGGTATCCACAACCTGAAGGTCAGTTTATAGTCGACACGGACGCAAGCAACACAGCCATTGGAGGTGTGTTATCTCAAAAACAGGGTGAAAGAGAAGTTGTAATTGCATATTTCAGCAAATCTTTATCCAAGCCAGAGAGAAACCACTGTGTGACAAGAAGAGAACTCTTGGCTGTGGTAAAGACGCTACAACATTTCAGCAAATACCTCATCGGCAGACAGTTTTTACTGCGAACTGATCACGCAGCCTTGAAGTGGCTACTGCAATTCAAGAACCCAGAAGGTCAAGTAGCACGATGGATTGAGCAGCTCCAGGAGTACGACTTCAAGACCGAACACCGCAGCGGAAAGTCGCATGGGAACGCCGACGCACTCTCACGAAGGCCGTGTTCAGAAGACTGCAAACATTGTGTTAAGCAGGAATCTAATGAAGTGACAATAAAGTTAACGAGAACAAGTCCTTTGGGTCCATGGGAGAATGATGCCATGAGGGAGGCTCAAGAAAAAGATGACGACCTTCGGCACATCATCACATGGAAGAAACGGGGTGACGTAAAACCAACCTGGAGTGAGGTTGCACCCACTGGCGCTGTCACTAAGGCGTACTGGGCGCAATGGGAGAGTCTGGTACTTCAAAACGGAATACTCTACCGGAAATGGGAGAAGACTAACGGCAGAGAGTTCCATCTTCAGATAGTTGTCCCAAGAGCGAGAGTACCAGATATTCTCCGTGAAATGCACGATGGCATATCAGGAGGTCATCTAGGTGTCAAGAGGACGTTAACAAAAGTGCGAGAACGATTCTACTGGTTGCATTGTCGAGATGACGTGCAGGATTGGTGCCGCAAATGTACTACTTGCGCTGCAGTGAAGGGACCACAGACCAGGAGCCGTGGGAACCTGCGGTTGTATAACGTTGGCGCACCGTGGGAACGAATTGCAGTTGATGTAGCTGGGCCATTTCCTGTAACGGAGTCGGGAAACAAGTATTTCATGGTCGTCATGGACTACTTCACCAAATGGCCTGAAGTGTTCGCCATACCAAACCAAGAAGCTACAACAGTTGCTTCTAAGCTAGTGGAAGAAGTGATATCTCGCTTTGGTGTGCCTCTGGAAATCCATTCTGATCAGGGCAGGAATTTTGAATCGCAGGTCTTCCAGGAAGTGTGCAGAATCTTGGGAATGCATAAAACGAGGACCACCGCGTACCATCCACAGTCTGATGGAATGGTTGAGAGATTTAACCAGACCCTTGAGAGGCATTTGGCGAAATTGGTAGATGACAAACAAAAGGATTGGGACAAGTACATACCGCTCTTCCTTCTGTCGTACCGTACCGCCGAGCATGAGAGCATAAAGGCTACCCCGGCATATGTCAATTACGGTAGAGAACTACGAGTACCAGTAGACCTCTTGACAGGAGGGTCACCGGAGGAACCAAAGACCGTACAAGACTATGTCTGCGATTTGAGGGAAAAGATGCGCTATATACACGCCATGGTTCGGGAGAATGGGTTACATTCAAGTGAGAACATGAAGACCAGATACGACCGGAAATCGAACACGAGCGGCTTCGAAGAAGGGACACTGGTGTGGCTGCATAACCCAACTCGTCGAAAAGGGAAATCTCCAAAGTTGCAAACCAAGTGGGACGGCCCATACAAAGTGGTTACCCGATTGAATGATGTGACTTATAGGATTCAAAAGCAACCAAGAGGGACATTCAAAGTGGTACACATAGACCGTCTGGCGCGTTACCATGGCAGTAACAATGATGCTCGGGACGAGCATCTCTAAGAGGGGAGTAGTGTTACGAATGCGGACACGTAGTGTCATCTAGCGGCAACCAGGCGAAACCATCACAGACAGCGTAAATCCCCTATTCAATACCAGATGCCGCTACTTGCATGTTTTTGTTTATTTGCGCGTACACTCTGGAATTTTCCCACGATTGTTTACATGTTGTGGAATGTTCTCGCACGGTCTAGAGCTCGCCTCGACCCGTATAAATAGGGCAGGTAAACACGCCAGGAGTCAGTCTTCGAATGTTTTCGAGTGAGCGATAATCAAAGCGACTTCGGAAGTGAGAAACAAGTGACTTAGTGAGTGAACCAGTGATAGTGCTTAGTGTTTGAACTTAGTGCATAGTGTTTGAACCTAGTGCTTAGTGTTTAGACATAGTGATCTAGTGTGTGTAAGTGTAGTGTAAGTGTTAAGTGTAGTGCAAATAAAAGTCTTCAAGAGAGTCACCAGGTCTTTTCCTCCGAATCATCGAACCTTAGCACGTAACATTATTTTATTGAAGTGACTTAGTAAGTATGTCACCATGACGTCTATGATTGCTATCCCATCGTACAAACAATGGTCGCCGTCAGTCTCGAGTTGTAACATTTTACTATTATTTATTCAAAAATACACTCATCAATATAAAAATAATTAGACGTTGTCCGATTCTCAACCCTAGCCGATATGCTCGCTAAGATTCACGAAAATCGGTCGAGCCGTTTCAGAGGAGTTCAACTACGCACACCGTGATACGAGAATTTTATGTACCTACATATTAGATATATTATATAATAATAATATAAGCCTATTAAAAACGAAATAATATAGAACAGTTAAATCAGTGTACTATTCGTGAGCTACCTCAACTGATAGGTGTTCTGACACCTGATTTCTGACCCCCGTCGCGGAATGCAACTGGTTTTCAGCGATTAAAATTATTAATGCTAAATAAATGCAATGATAAATACGATAACATAATGACACTTAATCTTGAATAATATAAGTGTAAGTATAAATATTTATCCTGCTGGACCGAGAACACAATATTCTCTAATTTCAATCATATTGTAATTGTAATTTGTAATATGCAATAATCACACTATCGACGAGTCGACGACCACAGGGCCGGACACAGTTATGAGTTATAACAGTAGACGCCTTAAAATTTATTCTAAAATGCTAGACTCGACTTAGATTTTAGGTAAATACTCTCTTCAATCTCATTAGTTAATAGACTTATTACAGAGATCTTCGTCTGCTTTATCAGAACCTTGCCAAACAATTTGACAATGGCTGTAAAACGATATCTTCTACAGCCATGTCACTGTGCACTGTCATTGTTTATGAACAATGTTGATATTATTGGATGGTGACATTGGCTTAGACGAATGTTTAAAGTGTCTTTTGAAAGAAGCTTTCCGGTAAACATTCTAATTCCTAGCCCATACCTGAGTACCTAGTGTAGTACCCAGGATCCACTTATAAATTATTTGTTTTTTCTTGCACTCTGTACCTACTGAATACTGATCATTGACTTAAAACTTTCTGCCAAATAATAAAACTCGGCAAAATAAAAAATACGGTTTTAACTTTTAAATTATTCGAAATTTATATTACAAAGACAAACTCCTGAGCGTAATCGGATGTTCTTAAATTATGTAACTCTTTTATAAAAAAAAAAAAAAGAAGAAGAAGTTATAATATTTAAGTTATTACGCCCTGCGATGGTTATTCAAGATTATACTAAATAGGATAATGCTACAGTACGGGTTTAACGCTGTGCACAGAACAGCCACCTCCCATTCGGTAATAGCCGCTGGATAAAGCAGGTGCTGTGCGAGAGCGGCGCGGCGTCGACACGTCGAGCGCCGACACGGGGATTGATACTGGACCTATTAGTAAGACGACAGTCGACAGGCAGAACTAGTGACTCCAATCCTTTCGCTATTTTCCTAAGCCATAATTTTATCGACGAACAAAGTTTCGCTGAATCAGTTATATAATCTTAATCACCATGATCCCAGTACGTTATCATTTGAATCACAAAACCATAGAGGTCTCTTAAGTTTTGTTTCGACTATTATTATTATTTATGGGCATAATGTTAAAAAAAAAAAAAAAAAAATTTCTCGAATATAATGATTACTATTCATAATGTATAATATAAACTGTATATATAAATTCTAAGTATTTTGTAAAAAATCTTTCTTTCGTTACTCTGAAAATCTACTTGGTTAATATATCGAAGAATGAAGCGAAGAAATATAATAAGTGATCAAACGAACTTACCAAGTGAAGTTCGATCATTATTATATGAGTCGCTTCATTCAAAGATATAATCTCCCTCCCACCCAGTCTGCAAGAAACTATGTTTGCTGCAGTACCCAAAGAAAGAAAGAAAGATTTTTTGCATTACCTCTCTCTAAACATAATGAGGCGCGTCCAGGAGCGAGTGGCCGGGATGGAAAGTTATTTTTTCAACTACCTACAAACGTCTTTAAAAAACGCGATTGCCTAGCAGATAGACAAAGGACTACTTGGTTAATATATCTTTGAATGAAGCGACTCATATAATAATGATCGAACTTCACTTGGTAAGTTCGTTTGATCACTTATTATTATCATTTATCACTAATAATAATAATCGAAGACGCAACTTTTTAACTTTTGTATGCAAATCCATGACGCTGGGGCATTTGACTATACAAATAAAAAAAAATGTTTTATTCTTTCAGCATTGCTAATTTCACAGCGAACTCGACATAAGTGTTTTTAAAAGCTTTTATTTAACTTGCTCTGTATGTATGTATTATGTAAGTATGTATGTTGCGGTGGAATTTTGGAACTCAATTTTGAAATTGATATATTTTTTCATTTTTTTTCGAACAATATACCCACCCTAAATTATTATTACTTTGTTTTGTTACATATTATACACATCTGATGGTACCCACACGCGTTTCAGAGCGTTATTTCTAGCCGCATATTCACTCGTCTCATAAACTTGCACGGCGCGCGACGCTAAAATGAGGAGTAAGTAGTAACACAAATTGATGACAAGCTCACAAGTAATTGGAACAAACTTCCGACACAAAAGGAAGCGCTCGAACTTTACTGCCCTTTCATTTTTAATTGAAATTACATTTGGACTGTGATTTACTTTGTAGGAAAAGTTTGGATTCAATGGTTTAGTTCCCCTTATAAACCTTAATTTAAGAACATTATAACATCATAAACTTACATGGCATAACACTGGCATATCTTTATTCTAATATTTTCTCTTAACATGAAGTTCGAAAACAATAACTACATCTTCTTTAATGTGTAAAAATTATCACGAACTTCATATTTTATAGAATGACCAGTTTAGGCGCAACCCTCGTAGCATACTAAATGTATGCTACGAGATGTCACGCTTTAAGTGGTCAGAGCATAGTCTGTAAAATTATAAAACATTAGAAAATAATCATGATTAATTTTGATCTCTAAAATATTTGGCATGCACTTACTCAAGGATCTAAGCCCGACAGATAATAATTAAAAAAGTAACATTTCATTCTATATTCGAAATGATTGCACCTGTCTGGCTGGAAAAAATAATAGTAAAAAAAAATGGCCAAGTGCGAGTCGGACTTGCGCACGAAGGGTTCCGTACCGGTACAGAGCGAAAGTAGACAAAAAATTGTGTTTTTTGTATTGGAGCCCCCCTTAAATATTTACTTTATTTTAATTTTATTATTAATTATTAAAGTACAAACACAATTAAGGATTTTGTGAAAATTTCAAGTGCGTAGCTGTTACCATTATTGATTACGAGCAAAAAAGGCCAAAAAAAATCACGTTTCTTGTATGGGAATTTCAGAAGTCTAACTATAGTGGTTCTTGAGATACAGCATGGAGACATACAGACAGACGGACAGACGGACGGATGTACTGACGGACAGACGGACAGACATCGAAGTCTTAGTAATAGGGCCCCGTTTTTACCCTTTAGGTACGGAACCCTAAAAAGTATTGTTAAAATGGAACAATTTGCATTCGAATTTCGAAATAGTTTGAAGACCGCGACGTCACGGGAGGGCGGGAAATTTATTTAAGTTCGCAAGTTAAGGCGCTGAAGTTTCTTGGAGCGATTTCAAGTAAATACCGCGGCGTGCGCCCTCGCTAATTTATTAATACAATTTAACTTGAACTAGTGAAACTAAAGGGGTGAAATTGAGATTCTTTTAGAAAAACAAAGGCATTTTTATGTTATAGCTGGTTGTATGATCAAAATACCAATTGTGGCCCTTAGGCCAAGAGGGACAGAAAACAGTAAAACCTCGGAATCGGTGAATATCCTACGCTAAGAAAGATAGATAAGAAGAGATATAACTTTTTGTTATGTCTATAATAATTTAATTCATACGATTTATTTAAAAATATGTTTAATGTAGGTATTTTTTAAATCGAAGTACCTGAACTCAACTAAAATAAATCCAATCTACAAAGGCCATTTTCGGAAATAAAATGTAAGCAAAAGGACAATTGAATATCCTGTTGATGCCACTATCAAAAGTGTTCGGCTGCGCTATAAAGAAAGACGAATAGCGCGATTAAGCGGACTTGGTACTTGATTGGTTGTGCCCGGGCCGCGCGTAGTAGACTCCATCCCAATACAAGGATTATAAATCAAGTTTATTTTTTTAACCAACTTCAAAACAGGAGGTTATCAATTTGACGCGTATGTATGCAATATTTTCAGAGCTGCCTAGTTTTCGTATAATATATTATATCAGCGTCTGAACAAATGTGATAAATTTCAAAAGTGTATGTATGTGTGTATATGTCGCAGGGAAAAGAGGATATCAGGGATTTCACGATATCCCTAGGGATATCACGAACTTTTGGAAAAGTTGCGGTGGGTTGATCGTGCCCGTAACTTTGCCTAGCGGGGAGTGAAGCACCATGGGGTTTTAGTGGGTAGCTCCTCGGAGAGTCCCACATACCCCGGCCGATGTCCCCAATCCGCCGGGGATGCGTAAGGGATATCACGAACTCCCGGTAGATGCCGAATATTCTTGTTTGTTGCGTCTTCTTACTAAAAATATCTAGTGATATGTCATTTCATTAAACTAAATCTAGTAAAATGTCAGAAAAGCGGATACCGCCGAATAAAAATCGAGCCACTCATTTCTCTCGCTCGCTCTAGTTCCCACACGTGACACGGGCACTAGTGGGAGTATTTAAAACAAATGCGTCGCTCGAGCTGCCCCCCTCAGATGCTATAGTTGCATAACACGTGTGATAATAATAATAATAACCCTCACTCTGGTTTTGGTGACGGTAGCCGGTTTAATTGAAAGCAGGCCAGTAGTAATTTTATAGTGCCCAAGTGTGTGCGCAGTACACAAGAGCAATCTCTCTATTCCTTTACTCGCATAACCCAGTGGGACGGCAGACCGACACGACCGGCGAGAGATCAGGCGCAGGACCGACTTTTTACATGCCCATCCGACGCATGGATCATCTAACATCTTACTTGTCAGATTCAGATGTTAGATGATCCTATCAAAGGTGTGTATACTAGAGCGAGCGAGAGAAATGAGTGGCTCGATTTTTATTCGGCGGTATCCGCTTTTCTGACATTTCACTAGATTTAGTTTAGTGAAAGGACTTATCACTAGATATTTTTAGTAAGAAGACGTAACAAAATCAAAAAGTCAAATCAAAATCGTTTTATTTCTGAATAAATTTAAAATAAATATTTTCAGAAAGTCCTACAATGGCGCCTACCACCGGTTCGGGAACTAACCCGGCGAGAAGAACCGGCGTAAGAAACTCGCCCGGGGGCCCACTTTTTTACCAAAAAAAGTGAGAAAAAAATTAATCTTTTAAAATAACGTTTACAATTATGTAACTTAATATTATATACAATATCCACATACATAATTGTAAGTCCTATAATAATGTAGAAGTAGCCTTGCAAGAAGCCATCCTACTCCCAAGGTGTGCCATCGTTTATGAAATCATTGACCTTATAATAGGCTTTGGCACACAAACGTTCTTTAACTACTTATTTAAATTTATTAATGGAAAGATTTTGAACGTTTTCTGGGATTTTGTTGTAACAAACAAGAATATTCGGTATCTACCGGGAGTTCGTGATATCCCTAGGGATATCGTGAAATCCCTGATATTCTCTTTTCCCTGCGACATATATTATATTATGAATGTTTTATGTTTGTGTCCGCATATTATCTCCGAAACTAAAAGTCCAATTTAAGTGATTCTTTTTTTGTTGTACTAAGTATTGTTCAAATTAAGGAATGCTGCAAGTTTCATCAAAATCGGTTCAGTAGTTTTTGAGATAGGGAATTTTAATTCTCAATTACGTACGATTTTGGAGTCGGTTTTATCTTTTAAAAATACTATTATTATTTTTTATGTAGCAAGTATAGGAATGAAATAAACTCTTATATTATAAGCCTTTTACAGGTCATTGAAACCCAGTTTTATGATATTATTTTACTGGAGTTAGCTAATAAGTGAATAGGTAAATACTGTCGTGGTACTGTCCTGAGTCCGTGGTACATTTTTAAGATTTTTTTTTGAACTTTGGAGAATCATAATATTATGATTCTTTTTTTTAATCCAAAAAATATGTAACTCTGCTTGCAATTCGTGTCTAGTAGTCTAGTAATTCGTACTAATTTGAGATTCGTCAGTTTGATAGTTTTGACAATTCATTTGCTGAATTGATTGAGATGACTAACGCCAACGCCAAAACTCGGGAACCGTACATTTTCACGGGACATAAAGTATCCTATGTCCTTTCCCGGGACTCCCAAGTATCTCCATACCAAATTTTAGCAAAATCGGTTCAGCGGTTTGGGCGTGAAGAGGTAACAGACAGACAGACACACGTTGAATTTATAATATTAGTATGGATATGGATAATATAATTAATTGGTTGTATAGCTGAGATATGACACTGAAAGGCAGTCAAAGAGAATCTGAATATATTAGGGGCCATTCATAAAATACGTTCGCATATAAGGGGGGAAGGGGTTTTGTCGAGTGTGACAAGTTTTACTGAGTATAATGATCATTCTCTCGACTTTTTTTTCAAAGTAATGATAGCAGTCATTTATATCGTATTAGTAAATATACCGATATTTATTTCTTGTATTATCAATAAAAATGTATCATGTTTAGAGGGGAGAGGCCTTAGTTTTTGTGACGAAATATTTACAGGGGGGGTCACAGAAAGTGTGACACAGCGTGACAACCGGGGGAGAGGGGGTCAAAAATGGTCAAAAAATGCTATTATTATTACTAAATTAAACTATTATATTACTTTCAAGACAAAAGCGTTTTGAGGTCAGTAAAATAATGAAGAAGTGCGCTTGCACCAAAACGAAGCGGCGATGCATGAAGGCAGAAGCTCTACATCATAAATGAAGACGTGAGTGGAAGAACCAGATAATTAACAGCAAAAGAAATTGCCATTTTTTCCATAAATGGAGGCTTTAGGGCCGGAAACAGATTTGAAAAAAAAACTGTGTATTTTATGTGTAGCCAGACATATTAGCCAGGTGACGAAGTAGATAAGCTGGTACAAGGTTTGTTCAAATTATAAGGGGAAAAAATTGAGTAAATGTCCGTATGTTATAAAATGTTAGTTATCGTGTTCTTCCACTCTTTAAATATGAACGACTTCGGAGTCCTGGCGAGTGCTTAATGTTTGGAACACAGATTCCATGGAACGTTCTTGGAGAGGATTTATTGGTGTTCTGCTTGGGGCACACTGCAGTAACGAAATTAAGTTAGTGCTAAAATAGTATTGCCTAAATGATGAGCCTAATAATAGAGTAGAAGTAGATAGTAGAATATGGGCAAAGAGTAGCCATGTCATATTGAAGATTAAGGGCCTGTTTCACCACTTCCTGATAAAGTGCCGGATAGGCTGTCTACAACTTTCCATACTTTCTCCATACTTCATCTGTCAAGTTAAGTGGTGAAACAGGCCCTTCGATTTTTTTATAACATTACTAGATGAGCCGGCAAAGTGATAGGTCACTTTTCGCCTATTATTACTTGGACATAACATTTCAAGACTAAAATTAGCTAAGTCGGTAGTGACGTTCCTGAGGTTTAGCGGGACTAATTGAAATATATGATTTTTTTTTTCTAGATTGTTGTCTTGAAAATATGACTTCGCATATCATCGCCGTGATATTATAATATTAACTTTTTAAATTAAACCCGTATTACACCGCATTGTATTCAGAGACCCTTATAGGTTTAATAGTTTTTAGGTTTTAGACTCGACAGGGAGTAAGATAAGTAACACGGCATTCGTGAGGCCACGTCTTGTCTAACTACCAGGCCCTGAAAAAGTGTGGTATAATATAACAAACTACTACGCATGAAAAGATTTAAAGATGCTTCCTCACCCGGAGCTTTCGCTTGTAATGTAACGTTACAGAGTCGAGCATTACATCAGTGAACTGAGCATTACAATGTCTATCTTGCATGTATACATGTAATGTGTAGTTGTGTAATGTCTTGATACAATTTGTAACATCAACGCTACGTGACAGTGAGTCAACTTGCTATGGAACGCTTAAAGTCGAATCTATAATGTTACATTACACGCGAATGCTCCCGGTGAGGTTAGCTTCTGAACGTCAATGTGGTGCAAGCGTTAATGCAGTAGAATATATAGTAGGCGGAAATGTAATGAACATTATTTATATTCTGTGTAAATCAAAGTTTCGGTCAAAGAATAACGCCAAGTTATGCGACGTTGTTTAGGAGTTAGATCGAACTGTTATCGAGTACGTGACTGTCATAATATGATAGTATTAGACCAGTGTTTCTCAACCTTTTTCAGTCATGGACCCCTAGCTATCTAGCACAGTTTTAAGGGACCCTCTTAATAAAATAAACCACAATTAAATCGGATTTATTGTAAGCGCAATTTGTAAGCCTGGTGATAGCATTTATGTGTGGTCCAGAGATGACACTGCAGATCCCCATACACAATACACATACTCGCGGATCCCCAAGGGTCCGCGGAAAACAAGTTGGGAAACACAATTTTTTACTGTTAATATTGTATTAAATCCAATCTAAATATAACCGTTTTGGAAGAAATTTGTCTCTAGCAGAGTTTTAAGAAGCAAGTTAAATTACGCTTATACCCGGCCGGTTTCTCACTGTTTTTCTGACTATTTATTCACTAGTAGTGTTTTTAGTTGGCTTTCATATAAATATTAACCAATCAACAAAGCTTTTCAACAGATAATCTCCTGTGAAATAAACCTCAAAAAACCGGGCATCAGTCGACTTGATTATGATTTAAAAATAAGTAACTTAGTAACGCCTGAAAAATTCATTTATGGCGCGGAAACTGTAAATTTTCCGGGAAAATCTTTTTTCCCGGAAAAAATCTATGCCCTTTCCCGGGACCCAAACTATCTCCATACCAAATGTCATCAAAATTGATTCAGGGGTTTAAGCATTAAGAGGTAACAGACAGACACATAATATTATATATTCGCCTTTATAATATTATGTATGGTATGGATTTTTAGTAAACTCCAGTATGTACTAATAATATAAGTCTACCAGTTTCTGATGGCAATTTTTGACAGCAGATTTTTTAAAAATTTCCTTGATTATTGGACAAATGGACACACATAACGGAATCAGTCGCTATTTAGAAAAAAACAAGGATGAAAATGTTTTATTCCAATTACCCCGGTATTGCTAGCGTCAATTTAATTTCTCACTTTTTGCCATCAGATTCTGGTAGACTTATACATAGTCTGATCATTTATAAATTATAAGCAACCAAAACTGCAATTTTACACTCATACTTTTTAACTTATTTTAAGATTTTAGAGCCATGACCTCTTTATTCTAGAGGTCCATTAAAACCATAATTAGAGGAAACTCACCAAAAGTCAAGGTCCGTCTTATTGTAACTTTGAAAAACAACCTTGATAGTTGAAGTTTTGGCTACTCTAGATGACTCTTCAATTTTTTCATTGTACCAGTGTACCACTGGCAGAAAAAAAATTTGATTTAAGTACTGTTATTTAAATTCCAAGAAAAAATTAAACTTTATTTTGGCGAGATGCAAAAACTAATTAATTTAGGCTTGTAAAACATTTTCTCAATCATGACTATTTAAAACATTGTATTAAAACTATTTTAAACAACTGATTTGATTTAATTAGGTTCTAATTTCTATACCAATGACGATAATAATTGACATGTTAGGATCAATTCAGACCGCAACGCGACGCGTAGATATTATGCATATTTTCTTTTGTTACATTGAATTCATAGACTTCAATTGCTTGAGATGTCATGTCTGTCAATCCAATAGAAATTTTAAAAAATATGCATTTACGCGTCGCGTTGCGGTCTGAATTGACCTTTATAAATATGAGCAAAATCGAATTTTGTCTTTTGTGCTTAGCGCGTATCTTGTATGTTTGTAATATTCTTTATTAACTAGAGTTTTTTTTCTAATCGTCTCTGTAAAGAGTCGATTAGAAAAAATACCCGATAAAAATATCATAATAATATCTCACAATGACCCTTTTACAAATTTCTATTCCAATCTTAAAATAGGAATCTAATTTAAAGTGCAAAAAAGAAAAATATAAAGCAAGTGGAAAAGTTGAGCTGAAACGAAATATGGCAAAAACTTAATGGAACATGATCGCATGGTGGCATCGCGTATACTCAAGCGTTCTGGCGCGAAAGTTTTTACAAGAAACAATATTACTCCTCCATGTTCCAAACTCCGAGGTTACCAGAATTAAATTATAAACTCCATATTGCCTTTCCTAAACTCTTCACGCGGTCCGACTTCTTTAACAAGATTCAATCTCGTTACTCTAACAAATCTTTTTCTTATTTCTAATAGATTTTGCTCTGCTTTTCTTCGTTTCCAATTTACTCTGAGAACAGCAAATATTTTATTGCCTAATTGTTTTTTAGGGTTCCGTACCCAAAGGTATCTCAAGAACTGCGATAGCTAGACTTTTGAAATTTTCATAGATTATGTATCTGTTGCCGCTATTACAATAAATACTCAAAACAAAGTAAAATTATTGATATCGTAAAATTATTGATATCGATATATTAAAAGGCGCTCCCATTTAGCAAACTTGAATTATTTGTAATTTTTGCTCGTAGTAAATTATGAAAACATGTAAGGCAATGAAAACATGGTAGGCACTTGATTCTCAAAATCCTTAATTATGTTAATTTTTGTCTTTTAATAATTAATAATAAAAATAAAATAAATAAGACGAACTCCCATTTAAAAAAAATATTTTTTTACCTACTTTCGCTCTATAACGAAAGTGTACGGAACCCTTCGTGCGCCAGTTCGACTCGCACTTGGCCGATTTTTATTTCTTAATTGCCATTTTGGTGGCTTATAAGTTATGATAATATAATATGTTGGTTAGTCTATTGGGTTCGATGATTCGTTTTGTTTTCATTGAGAGGAATCAGATGAGTGGAGTGTTAACTCATTAGTTTATTGGCTTCCCATCATGATTATACTTGTCATGAGCAAACAGCGTGGCGCAATTAATATGGACATAAGGGTAATAATTGGATTCAATTTATGTTTGCCATGGCTTTGATTGAATCTGATTTAAGTCCTGGATGCTGATGACAATTTTGACAATGTTCCCGTGTGTACAGTGCACGGCCAATTGGCCTATTTTGGAATACAATAAAGACATTATAATTATTTTTGCATTTGTATTTTTTGCTTTATTTTGCATAGGTTAATGATATTTGAAGACATGAGCCGTACATATTTCCGGGATGAAAAGTATCTCCTATGTCCTTTCCTGTGACTCAAAGTATCTCCATACTAAATTTCAACAAAATCGGTTCAGCGTTTTGTGTTATTTATATAGCAATTTATTTTAAAATAAAATTCATTAAATATTTCGTTTATTAAAATGTAAACAATTGTCTCCCTGTTAATTAATCATTACTCTGCATGTGGAATTTCATTCTGAAATCATATTATAATATTATTTCTGAAAATTATTAAAATCGAAGAAAGCATGTTATGTACTATCTATTGAGCTAGTTTGCCGCAAAATGTGAAATGTCAGTTGCCTGTAATTAAATTATCAGGATTGATTATTGTGATTTGCATGTTCATTGTTCACTCCACCTCCTAGAGTAAACTAATAGCAAGTAGTCAATTTAAGCTTACATTGCGTTAGCTATTAATTACATGTATTTTATTTTTGTTTGTGGTTATAATTAAAAATGTGTTTACTTATTTTATTAATTTCTTTACAGATGCAAAAGGAGTCGCCTTGGATAAACAAACTGCAGAACGGCAACCCCAGCCTTCAGTGGCGAGAGGAAATATTAAAACTAATAACGTTAATAGTCCTATAGATGATATTTCCCTTGACGCAGAAGAAAATAATCAAAATGATGAAGTAAAAGTAGTAAATGAAAACAAGGAGATGATCCCAGAGAGTGCATCGAGCATACTCGTACCGCCTGTGTTAAATAATTCACAAAATATTATAACGTATCTAACTAAAAAGAAAAACGTTACTGAGAATCTTGAAGCTCAGGCGAGCGTTATCGGAAGAATGAGAGATAGAAGAATAGAGAAGAAGAACGATTTGAGAGCGCACGTGAGATACGATGAGGTGACAGGAGAATTGGTAGACGGAGATCACCCGTGCCAGAGAGAATGTAGAGAGGGGGAGGAGCCGATGATATGTTTCTACCATTTTAACTTGGAGTGGTACCACACAATGAGTAAAGCGTGCTACGACTGTCCTTACAACCCCGAAGACTGTAAGAGAATCGACTGTATACCAGCAGATGGAATCAGCAGATCTTTGAATGTTATAAACAGGAAAATGCCTGGACCAGCTATAGAGGTAAGTCTTATTTAAATCTAGGCCCCTGACACTTCAAAGTAGTACCACACGAAACAGATAACTAACACACTTTATCATTAAAAGCAGGAGAAATTATTTGACTCACTAATTGCTCACTAACCTACTTTTAATTAAACTTAGCTTTTTAATCTGCTTGCAAAATCGACGCGACGCGACCTCGTATCAATAAAGCCGACGCTAAGATCATCTCACATAATCGGATCGGACGCTCAGTTCTCCAATTAAAACCTGGAAAATCAATCGAGAAACTTTTAAACATTCGAGTACTCTTGAAATTAAAAGAATATCTCTACAGAGAAACCCGGTAATAAATTAATTGCAACAAAAATAATAAAGCTCCCCGAATGTATTATATTTTATCCAACGTGGATAATTTGCAGCACTTTTTGTTCAAAAATTTTAATGGACTCAAGAGTTAGTTTTTGCTTTCATTAGCGTTGAAAAGAGCGCCAGTGAAAAAGAAAAACATGATGAAATAAAGATTAATATGTTTTATAATTTGTTTCTCTATCTATCTTAGTAAGCAGATAAAGGATCTGGATTTATTTGTACAAAATTTTTCCTAAGTTGTAGTATCTAACTTCTGAAAATATCTAAAGATCTTTTGAAAAAAAAAAAACATAAATTATTGAGACTATATTAAAAAAAATACGATAAAAAGCATGACATCTGGAATAATTCCAGGTGTGCCAACACGACCGCATCATAGTGGACGTGGAGAACGACCTGATGACAGAAGCCACCACCGTCCACTGGCACGGCCAGCACCAGCGCGGGACACCGTACATGGATGGCACGCCTTACGTCACACAGTGCCCCATACTACCGGAGTCTACGTTCAGGTAATCCGTAATTTTGTGCATTATGGTGTCATTATAGTTCACTGGCACGGTCAGCACCACCGCGGGGCGCCGTACATGGATGGCAGTTGGCACGCCTAACGTCACACACTGCCCCATACTACTGGAGTCTACGTTCAGGTAATTATTTTGTGAATTATAGCGTCATTATTGTTCGCTGGTACAACCAGTACCAGCCCGGGATGTCATACATGGATGGCACGCCTTACGTCACACAGTGCCCCATACTACCGGAGTCTACGTTCAGGTAATCCGCAATTTTGTGCATTATGGTGTCATTATTGTTCACTGGCACGGTCATCACCACCGCGGGGCGCCGTATATGGATGGCAGTAATTATTGGCATGCCTAATGTCACACAGTGCTCCATACTACTGGAGTCTACGGTCAGGTTATTTGTTAAATTAAAAAAAATAGTAAAACTCTAGGGGTTTTTAGGCGCTCGTGAAAACAAACATTATTTCACTACTTTTCAAGTTGTGGGAGATTTTCTATTTCAAGCATCAAATAGCATAAAATTATACCGCTACTGTAATAAGAATACTAAGTTATTAGAAAAACCAAAACCGAAATATAATCCGACACAACAATAGGAAAACATTGTAGAGCCGAGCTTAAAAATTCTAACCACATGGGTCGTGTTTCTTTTCTCTTTTGCGGCGCATGGATGAGAATTTTTAATAGATTAAAGTAAGCCAATACCTAGGATGGAAAATGGGTATTGTTTTATAGTGCAGCTTATAGACTACATCGGATTTAGTATTTTGGATCGGTATAACCTCAGTCATCTCAGTAATTCCTGGTGTTCGAGATCAGCCTGATGGTATGGACATTTTTTATGGAGGGGTGTTTATATAGGGCAAACAACCTAATTCGTTGGCCGTCATCCTACTACTAACATTTTTGCTTGAAGACATTAGGAATGTTGAATAAGATTTTCTGTAATAATATAATTGGGTGTTTTACTTTAATATTGTCAGTCAGTCGGTTCTATTCGATTGTTTAAAATAAACACTATGTTTCGTTTTCAATGACAAAAGCTTTAATTATTAAATTATGCATACCACATCATCTCATTTTTAGGGTTCCGCACCCAAAGGGTAAAAACGGGACCCTATTACTGAGACTTCGATATCTGTCCGTCTGTCTCCAGGCTGTAAGTTGTAACACAAGAACAGTAATAGCTAGAGAGTTGAAATTTACATTTTTGTTATTTTTCTCTATAGTAGTACGGAACATTTCGTGCGCGAGTCCAACTCGCATTTCCCCGGTTTTTTAAATAATATTTTAGCATCTTTGTTCCGTTTTCTACCAACTTTTTCCGATCTAAATGACCGTTTGTTACCAGGTACCAGTTCAACGCGACTCACTCTGGCACTCACTTTTGGCACTCGCACTCGGGTATGCAGCGCGCTGATGGAGCAGCGGGGGCGCTCATCATCAGGAAACCCAAGTCGCAGGATCCGCATGGTGACATGTACGATTATGACAAGTAAGTTTCAAGGACCATTATTATAAATATTATGCGTTATATCATAATCATGCAGTCTTAGGCTGCGTTACCACCAGAGATGTGTTGCGAGGAATGTGTTTTTGAGAACCAATAGTATCGCTTCATTGACATGTCCTCGCCATGACATCGCTCAGCGCGGTGATGCTATTAGATCTTAAAAACACATTCCTCGCAAGTCGCAACACATCTCTGTTGGAAACGTAGCCTAATGCAAAAGGCTAATCACTAAAATTCATTAAAAAAGGTATTGTGTCTAGCTTCGTGGCTTAAAACCATAAGAGTTATGTCTGTTTATTCCATTTATAAACACTGTTTTTATTTTTACAATGAATAGGGAAAGCTAATGCTTTTTTTAACGCAAGCGGCACTCGTAACCAACAAAAGTAACAGTGACTACGTAAAAACTACTTTTTCGGCGCTTTTTGGTGGATTTAGCTAGTTAATAAATGGGGAAGCTGCGTTACTAGAAAAGAAAACTTTTCGCAAAGTTTTTTTAGTTTTACATTAGACCAAATTGCATCGTTATAAAAGAAATCTGACAAAATAATATATTACATTTCTTAACCGGCAAATGTGTGTGGGACATATAATATTCCCACCACTTTAGCTCCAGCTTATTACTAGGCCTTTTGCATCCATTGCAGATGAGCTATACAGTATTTTCAGAGCGAAGTAGCTACTCTTCAAATACAGTAGTGCCTGGGACAAGATTTTAAATGTCTGTATGGTTGCTCAAGCACATACGGCATTCTCGCAACATAGTCAACCTAGTCCAGAGGAAAGCTGAACAGGTCAATACGTCTGGGACCATGTGCGAGTTTCCTCACGATGTTTTCCGTCACCGTACGACCGTCCTATTATGTACTTGAGGTCAGAAAATGTCTCATTGGTACACGCCTCCACCCGGGATCGAACCTGCACCCTCTGCGAGTGCGAGCCAAAGGTCTATTAGGCCACGGATACTCTTCCAGTTTATTAACATCACGATTATTGTTACAGATCAGACCACGTGATGATAGTGACTGATTGGATCCATGAGCTCTCGGTGGGCATGTTCACGGACCACCACCACTCGCGCGGCGATAATAAGCCACCGACGCTCCTCATCAACGGCATCGGTCGCTTCAAGGTCTTCAACAACACCAACAGCTCCAAGCCCCTGTATATGAATGCGGCCAGGTTCAATGTGGAACAGGTGATTTTACCAGCTATTTGTTGCAAAATGTATTTTGTGAGCTAATTCTGATAGAGGATAATATTTCCAATGGTGATATTAGGTACTGTGGAAGAAATTGATTCAGGCAGTTGATGGCGTTACGTCAAACCCAGTCAACAGAATCACAATTAACATTAAACTGCGCCTAGTTTGGGGGACTGCCACTTGTTTAAAAACATTGTCAATTGATTTATGGAAATAAAGATTTGTATTTTGTATTTGTATTTGTACATGATCCGACCGAATGATGTTGGTCTGTCAACTGCCTAGGAATCAATTTTCTCGATGGTACCTTCGTTGCAATCAAGACAGCACAGAAGCTGCAGAATGTAACAATTTTTAGTGCCTAAGTGTGTGCACTCAAAAGTGCTCCTGTTTTTTCTCTCGTAACACATTGGGGCGGATGACTAACTAGTAAGGTATAAGTCTTAAAATGACTTTTCGCCGCGTGGATCATCTTTATAGTCAGTAAGGTGTAATGTCCTACCCAAATTTAATCATGCGACAAAGCAGTTCTTGGTCAAGATATAAGTACAAAAACAGATTAGGAGTCAGTTAGTCTGATATAAGGAATTGTTAACCCTTCATACTTTAACTAAATAGCTTTATTATAGGGCTACAAGTACCGGTTTCGGGTTATCAACGCTGAGTTCCTGAACTGCCCTATAGAGTTGTCGGTGGACGGTCACAACATCACCATCATTGCCTCTGACGGCTATGACCTGCAGCCTATTACTGGTAAGCTTCATTATATTTAAAATCAACTACAAAAACAAGAGATGGCTTGGTAGCCACCTCTTACATCTCCACAATTATATCTTCATAGTAGACGGTGTCAGGACACGATAGTAACACATTTGGGTACACACGCACACTTACAATATAGATTATAGTGTGTAATTGTCACAGTGTTGTAAGATTGATTTGAAGAACACGTCTCAGTTAATTTCCAATCTAGGTACGATCTTATTGAATTGTGATTATAAGTTCGAATGTATAATACAGAGGTACTTACTAAATTTACTCATCGACCGACTACCTATTTATGCGGATCGCACATATTTTGTCAGACCCGTACGCGTCTAACGCGCCGCATTGTTTACGAAATGCGGCGAGTACGGTGCGGACGACTGTGCGAGGTTTCACATCATTTCATACAACGAAGTTTCAATTAATGAGGTGCGTTGATCAATAGGCAGCCTTGTCAATGGATGAATGAAAGTTGCCCAAGCCGAATCTAGTTCTGCTCTATTGAATAAAATAACATAAATCTAAACAAGGCTGAACTAATTTCAACTTGGCTGATATTTCTGTGAAATAGTGCTGTAGTAATGAAACACATTTTGCCAGGACTAGGGCAGTAAAGTGTTTGCCATGCAGACGGCAGTGCAACAGATGTGTTTGTATGGTGTCTTCGCGGTCCGTCGGATTTGACTGAGCTAGTGCCAGCTTGTTGCTAGCAATATATCATACTTGTTACATGTGTCATTCTTAGTTAACATAATAATAATTCGTAGATTTTGGCTGTCTATATTTGTATGCATAGTCTGTATACAGACTGGCTTAGATTATAATAATCTAAGCCACAAATTGTTGTGATTGATTATGGTTAGGCTACCCGTTCCAATTTCAAATAACTCATTGGAAAAATTGGAAATATACGTCGCGTGTAATGTGTAGTGCTCCTTACAGCGAGAAAGTTAAAATGTTTATTTAGATCAGTTCCAAATTTATATTTTTAGCAGTGTAGACACTTTATTTCTGTCGCCCCATGTACGAAGTCTATCGGCCCCTTAGGACGCTGCTACTCCTAGGCCGCGGCCTACATGGCCTGTTTATAAATCCGGAACTGATTTAGTTAAAAATTATTTAAAAGCTTAAGGGCCTGTTTCACCACTTCTAGATTAAAAGTGCCGTATAGGCTATCCACAATATTTTTGACAGATTCTCCATACTTTATATTTTGTTAAGTTAAGTGATGGATAGCCTATCCGGAACTTATCTGGAAGTGGTGAAACAGGCCCTTACTCTTCCCCTTACTGTTATAAGATATTAAACACCTTGACGTGTGTTCATGACCGTTTTACATAATATTATTGTAACCAGTAATATAAGTGGCCTGGGGACCTCGTATAATTGATACGGCGATTTTTTTAAAATAAAATAAGGGGACAAACGAGCAAACGGGTCACCAGATGGAAAACAACTACCGTCGCCCATGGACACTCGCAACATTAGAAGAGCTGCAGGTGCCTATACGGCGGTAGCTACGCCCCTGATAAGAAAGTGCCCTAACTTGTGTCTGTGTGTAGCGACGTCGCTGGTGACGTACGCGGGCGAGCGCTACGACTTCGTGCTGGAGGCCAACCAGGAGATTGACAACTACTGGATACGATTCCGCGGACTCATGGACTGTGACGAGAGGTGAGCCTTTATCACGTCACAACTACATGCTTTAGAACCTACTCGTAAATGCCAATTTATTTGTTTGTATCCGCTTTTTTAACCGACTTCAAAAAAAGGAGGTTATCAATTCGACGCGTATGTATGTAATATTTCCAGAACTGCCCAGTTTTCGCATATGTTAATCTATAACAGCTTCTGAACAAATGTGCCAAATTTCAAAAGTGTATGTATGAATGTATGTATGTATGTATGTATGTATGTTTTTATGTTTGTTCACGCATATCTCCGGAACTACAAGTCCAATTTGAGTGAATCTTTTTTTATTGTACTAGGTATTGTTCAACTTAGGGAATAGTGCAAGTTTCATCAAAATCGGTTCAGTAGTTTTGGAGATAGGAAGTTTTCATTCTCAATTACGTATAATTTTAAAGTCGGTTTTATCTTTTTAAAATACAGTTATTACCGTCATCATATAGCTATTGAATCCTCAAACTGGTGAAATTCAAAATACTTTCATACCAGATATAGGTAGTATATGTTAGTTTTACAACCCCATAATCGATGAATTTGCTTGCAGCATCTAGCAAGCTCAATTCTGGCTTATTTAGGATACTTGTTAACCGGCCATTCTACTAATTTTTATTGTTGAGAAAATTGCGATTTAGAAAATATTTTATATTGTTACAAAATAAAACATTTTATACAGGGTGTAAAAATAAGTGATAATTCTTTAGGGTGTGTAGGTACGTGTTCCTTGTATAGAGTTCACTGTGAAACTAGCAGCGCTGAAAGACCAAAAAATTTTTTCACTTTTGTATGGGGAAACTCGTGACGCTCAAACCCTTGCCCATACAAAAGTGAAAAAAATCGTCTTTCAGCGCTGCTACTTTCACGGTGAATTCTCTACAAGGAACACGTACACACCCTAAAGTATTATCACTTAGTTTTGTTACAATCTGTGTAATAATGTATCCATATATAATAAATAATAATATACGAGTATTATTTGTTTGTCTCTTAGATTCACAAAGGCAAAACAAGTGGCGGTGCTGCACTACGATGGCGCGATGGAGACGGAACCCGCCGGAGACCTCACCTGGGAGGAGTCGCATAATGAGGGACTGGTCAGTACTACCCCGTAACTATGTTTTTATTGTAGACTAGCTGTCCCGGCAAACGTTGTTTTGCCATTAAAAGTATTTCTACTTCATCAGTTGATATAAAATCTTACCCTCTCTTTTGTTCCCTAAGAGGGGTGGGGGGAAAAATTTTATAAACCTGATGTTAAGTTGAAAAACACAGATAATAATATGAAGTAAGTCCAAAGAAAACAAATTGATACAAAATCCTTTGGTCATCTTTGGTCCCCTTAGAGGGGTGGGGGAAAATTTTATACAACAGATGTTGAGTTGGGAGAAGACAAATATATCTGCGAAAACCGCATTCAAATCGGATCAGTAGTTTTCGTGTAATAGTGGAACAAACATACAGACAGACAGACAGACAAAAAACTAATCACATTTTGGGCTTCTATAGCGATGTAGTGACACCCCCGTAACAGACAAAAATTGTAAAAAAATGTTATTTTGGTGTATGTGTTACGCTCAAAGATCGAAAATGCTCATTCCAAAACGCGTTGTAGTCACAGTATAACAGCCACACCGTGAAATTCGCGTTGTGGCTCTAATGAAAACGGCTACGAGTTACGACGCGTTTTGACAATCACAAAAAGACCATAATATTGTATTACTCAATAATAGTCGTAATGACAAACACTTGTACGACGTTAAATTAATAATAGAATTCACCCAAAATATTTCCATAATCGAGCTTAGACAGCAGCCCAGTTTTTTGCTCTAAATCTAACTGTAGCTGGCCGCGCGCCAGCCGCTACGCCCGTTCTATTAAAATGATAATTGCCGACTGTGTTAGAGAGATTTCGGATTGTGAATAAAAAATTATTCTATGTTTATGGAGAGCCGAGTTGTTATTGTTTGATCTGCATGGAGAGTTTCTAACCTTAAAATGCAGCTTACTAAACTGGCTTGGCTAGTGTCGCTAATATTGTAACGATTTGATTGCTTGCTTCCATTGGATCAACTCCGAAAATTTAGAACGGTTTTGATAGAACTTGACACAGTGGTATTTCTTGATGACATAAAAGGCATTGACAACTGCCTCCTTTTGTTGTAACAGAATTTATGAATTTCGCTTGAATATTTTCTATACCCGCTTTCTATACGAGTAACCAAACAAAAAATTAATCACATAAAGATTAATGAAACAGAATTCAAAATTAGAAAGACACGTATAAAAATCACACTGAACGTCAAAGAAAATGTTTTATTTCATGTAAAATGTTTTCATAAAATATTTCTAAAACCTCATACGATTTATAAAATTGCCGGGTTTCTTGGAACTCGTAACCCGTATATATGAATAGCTTCAAGACCCTTATTTTACTTGAAATTTCTCACTTGAAACGGCGCTGCACTCGTATAGTAGTAAGTATTAAGTAAATAACACTGCGCAAACTAGTTAATGAGCGCGTTGTTTACAAAGCAAGTTTTATTTTATCAAATAATGGCCCACGGCGCTTTTTGTTCATTTGTTAATATCATTTTTAAAACGCTTGCTTTGGTAAAGTATTTTTTAAATTTTTTGAACAAAAAGCATGTTTTTTAAAACTATTAACCTATCAACACCCAAGCGGCACAAGTGGGCCGCGATAACAATCTTTTTCAAGAATCCGCGATCGAAGGTTTAATTATTATATAATTATTTCATTTAACTTCCACAGCAACTGAACGCACTCAACAAGGGTGAGGAGGAGGACGAGACGATCAGTGTGGCGGAGATGCGATCGCTGGAAGGCTACGACGATAGCCTGAAGGAGGTCGCCGATTACCAGTTCTACGTGGCATACGACTTCTACGCTAAGAACAACTCGCACTTCCACAGGTCGCCGTATTACGGGTATTACCAAGGTAAGTTAGAAGCTTCGATAGAAATATTTTGTGTTGCTCGCAAAAATGTCCCGAAATTGTTCACGGGACCCGTGTCATCCATTTTATAATATTATAAATGCGAAAGTGTGTCTGTCTGTCTACCTCATCACGCCCAACCCGCTGAACCGATTTTGCTGTTTGGTATGGAGATATTTTGAGTCCCGGGAAAGGACAAAGAATACTTTTCATCCCAGACAAATTTACGGTTCCCACGCGATAAACTAATTTTGGCACAATGGAGTTCCGGGCGTCATCTAGTATCTAAATATAATAAAATCTGACATTTCGGCTTAGTTGGTTGAGTGGTACACGATCAAGAAGTCAAATAAACAGAAAGGCTGTTATAGAGAATATAGAGATACAAAAATACATACTTTAGTAATTAATAATTTCATATTGTATTTTGTGGAGCTTTAGTTATAAATGCCGTGTTACCTGCTAAGGTACATGCATCAGAAGATTTTAAATTATATGCTTATTGTAATAATGTTTCGATGTGTGTACTTTTTGGTGTCCTGATTAAATAAATAAATAAATAAATAATGAAGTCGACAACTTTATATGCTTAAGTTGTAGATCGATTAACTTATATAAAATTACTTGGACTGTCCTACCAAGAAAATCGACTTCATATGCATTTCTTGAAAACTTTTAAAAATTTCACCCAATACCATTACTTCCGATACCATTAAAATTTAAATTTTATTCGTTCCCCGACGATGCAGCAGCAAATTATATCAGTATCCCAGTTTCTATTAAACTCTAGCGTATTCAAACGGTTTTTAATTCTATTTCGAATTCGTTTTCATATTCGACGTTATGAATGTTATTGCACGTTGCATGACTACAAATTCCTGTTTATTTTTCAACTGCAAATATATCCAACTTTAAAGTTTTAATGAAAAAATATTCTAGATTTAGGGGTGTAGATGAGGATTTTGATGTTCCAAATTACCTTTTTTCTATAAGTATATTGATATTTTTGATAATGATTTCATTCAAAATTTTTGGGCATCTTGTTATTTTGTTAACAATACAATTCGAGCACCTAGTTCGCCCCCACATCAATGATATTATTTGCCCACACCCTTTTAGGTGTCTTTTAGAAAAATGTTCGTAACAGGGTCTGACAATTTCATCTAACTTTAAGTCCGTAAACCTTAGGATTTCTTTCATCTTATTTGATTGGTAGCCAATAATTAAGTTGCATGTTTTTTTCAACAGTGCCCGAAAAAGACAACCGTCTGTATACACCCCAGCTGAACCACATCAGTATGAAGATGCCTTCGAGCCCGCTCCTTGTGGCTCGACCTTCCGCAGACAACTTCTGCAACGCTTCAAGCATAGACGACGAATGCAAGGAGGGCTACTGCGAATGCTCCCACGTGCTATCAGTGAGAAAGAACTCCGTAGTAGAAGTTATCATAGTAGACGAAGGGGTGACCTTCGACGCAAACCATCCCTTCCACTTACACGGGAACTACTTTAGAGTAGTCGGAATGAGAAGACTAGCGAACGACACGACGATAGAAGAAATCAAAGCGTTCGATGAAGCGGGGCTTCTGACGAGAAATTTGAAGAATGCTCCCCTCAAAGATACGGTTACAGTACCAGATGGAGGTTATACTGTTATAAGATTCAAAGCTGATAACCCTGGGTACTGGTTATTCCATTGCCATATAGAGTTCCATGTGGAGGTAGGTATGGCATTGATTTTTAAGGTCGGTGAGCATAAAGACATGACTCCGGTCCCGCCAGACTTTCCAACTTGTGGGAACTATATGCCGGACAACATGTTGGAACATGCCACCACTCCTAAGCCTCCCAATGACAACCAAGTGATATCCATAACGCATTGGTGGCCTGTTGTATATGTCAATAATACTACATCATCTTCTATTTCCTTCACTAGTTCTTCGTTGTTACTATGTATTTGTTTATTGAAATTGATTTTAGAAACATAATTATTTATTAGGTGAGATTTGTGATTCCATTCAACTACTAGGTTATACGAATTTGTACTTACGTTACTTTAGATGATTGTAATTTATTCCAAACTGTACTGCTTGTATATTATTTATTGGGTAGTAAGTACTTATATTTTATCGAACAAACAGATTATATATTTTTATAACTACGATTTTGATGAAAAATTGTTAGTGCTTCGTTTCAAACTTTTTGTTCATTCGGAAGATCGTCGCAATATCTGTATTGTCCATTGGAAGTTTGGAACGAGTAATTTTGGAATGCTACCTTGTGATGGAAAATAAGTGCAATCTTAAGGCCTGCTTATTATACTAGAAGGCCGATTGGATCTAATCGGACTGATCACAGGTCGACCTAACCAACCTCGTTTTGTGCGTTCTCAGGCCCTTTAGGCGAGATGTTTTCTTTATCGCTTGTTTGTAGAATAGCCGAACAGAAATGTATGAAATTGACATAAGCGTTCGAAATATAAAATTGACGTTCCACTCGACGTTCGTCTCGCTTAATGTCAATTCTATACATTGTGATCGGCTATTCTATAAAGAAGCGATAAAGAAAATGTTTTGGCTTGGGACTCACCTCAGCCTGCGATCAATTCGACCGGAACGATCAGGCTCCCAGGTATATTATGGGTGGCTTTACAGTTCGTCGCCAAAATTATATTGACATAGAATGTTTAATGATATAGTTTATTTATTTAAACACAGCATTTCACCTTACAATAGTAAGTATATAATTTATGTAGTTATTTAATTTGAACAATGAACAACGACGAACAAGTTTTGTATAATTTAATCGATAAATAATAGTTAATTGTCTTTATTGTAAGTTCAACTTGAATCATTCCCACCTTTAAATTGATTTTCATCGTAACTAATTTAATATTTCACAATAACAAAGTATAATAATAATCGATTATTATTAAATAGTGTTTAATCATGATTTTTACATATTTTTTAAACAATTTCATATGTTGCAGAATATTTTAGAGATTAATATAATACTTATGTGAAAAGCCAAGGACCAAAATGATATATCGCCAGTATCTATATCATACATAATATTGAATAGGTCATGAAATAATAAGATTTATTAGAGTTATTTGTGAGTTGTCGTCTGTAGACGACAATTACGATGAAACTGCACAGTGCGACCACAGCATACAATGTATCTTGAGTTTTCTGTAGCGTATTAAATATTGTGTGTATGTAATATATATTATGCTTATGTATAAAAATACTTGACGAATGCGACCATAGAGTATGTAAAAACTTGACTTGCCAAAACGTGAAAATATTGAGACGTCGCTGCTGATATGTGATATTATCAATTTAAGTTTTGAAATGTATATTTTAGTTTTAAGAGTGTAGATATTACTTCTATTTAAATTGATATAAATGTCTATGCAGTATATTTGTGTTTCCTTGGAATATTCTACATGAGGCTTTTCCTGTGCAGAAGTAAGCTCGATTCTACTATTAGGGTATTCAAATAATTGGGAATAAATATTTTGATTTTGAAAACAATACAGATTTAATATAACAGGTTGGATGCGGTCTCTATACAGGGTGTAACAAAACAAAGAATTAATTCCAATGCAAAAAAATGCTACTTTTACAGTGATTTCTATACAAGGGACACATACACACCTTAAAGTATTATCACTTAGTTTGTTACATCCTGTATAATAAATAATAATAAACGTCAAACCTGTTCAAAAAAAGTAAAGAAAACGTAGGCTAGGGGCTCAGGTTATAGTTTTATTTACCTTTAGTACATATTTGAAAAAGAATGCCACATCTATACTGTAAACTATAGTCTTTAGACAAATACAGTCACAAACATTCTCCGCTCCATTTGAAATCTAAACAAAAAAGTTTATTTTAAAATATCGCCCGAGCGTCATGGATTATGGCCCGTGGGTCATATAAATCACAAAATTGTCATAAAAATCACAAATAAAGAAATTACATTTATAACTTGATATGTATAATTTTAATAGGCTACTTGACCTAATTTTTTTCTTCCCGCTAATCGCTTCTTAATCATTCATTTTTACAAAATAAACTAATATTTTAATATTTTACACAGTAGAAACCCATAAAAATGTTGATTGAAAAACATGCGTTTTAAATGGCGCCGAAAACACTGTCCGCCATAGTGTGACGTTATATTTTTTGTATTTTAGAGTCTCCTTATTGAAAATTTTTTTGCCCAAAAATTATAAAAGAATTAAATAAGAAATTAAAAAACATTTGTAATGTTGAAAACTTTTAGAGAAAAGTTTTAGCCATTTCATTTCCCGTTTTCCCATTTTACCCATTTTCATTCTACAATAAATGGAGATAATATATAAAACTGATGTTTTATTCGAATTATTCAAGAAAATATATTTTACAAATCTTTCTAGGCTTATTCTTATTATTTATGTACAAATAAACTTACTTACATAATATAACGGGTGCGATAAATAAAATATTATATTACGAATATGATGACGTCACATCCAAATCGGAAGTACCGCAAAAGCGTTTTAGTCAGTACAAATCATATTTTCATAAAATCATATTTTCAAATCGACTTAATTTATCAATCATAAGCTTTTAATTGATGATAAGGGTGAAATACGGTTTCCTAGGCTAAGTTCTACTAGAAATATGCATTTGTTTAATGAAATTGAATATAGGTCAAGTAGCCTATTATACGTATACAATATTATCATCTTTTGTTTTTCCTGTCACACGTAAAAATAATATACCTTTGCTTTGTAGAGTTTCCCATACCTTTAGGTTTCTAAATGAGTAAGTAAAATATAGAGGTAAAATATGTAACTAACGACACGACGTGCTATTTCATGACGATATTATATTAAAAAAAAATTAAAACCGACTTCAAAATTCCCTATCACTAAAACTACACAACCGATTTTGATGAAACTCGCAGGATTACCTAAGTTGAATACCTACAGAGAAAAAAAAACATTATAATTTATCTGACTTGTAGTGTTGGAGATGTGTGAACACAAACATAAAATCATACATACATACTTTTGAAATTTGGCACATTTGTTCAGACGCTGATATAGTATTTAATATAATATACTTATTATACTATACGAAAACTGGGCAGTTCTGGAAATATTACATATTGATCAACAGGTCGAATTGATTTCCTCCTTTTTTAAGTCGGTTAAAATTTCCATATTGTGGTGTGATTGGAAACATGATCGAATTGGAACGAAGCTACATTAATTATTACGCATTTAGAAAGAAAAACCGGCCAAGTGCGTGTCGGGCCACGTGCAATATAGGGTTCCGTAGTACCGCTAGTTTTTGAAAATTTTTGTATGGTCAATGAATGTACATTATTTTATAACATGTTTTACACTATTAACAACATCATCTCAAAGGAGTTTGAACGAAAATTCCTTTATACTTCGCCGAATACATTTTTTTTAATTGATCGACTATTACTTAATAACTTATGAAGTCTTCTTAGCCGTGAAGTTTTCCTTTTAAATTTTTAGTTTTCCTTTTAAATTCAGCATATTTCCTACTCCCGTGAATTTTTTCACATTTCCAGAAGCTACCATTACCATACCAGCTGGTAGAAGGGGGGGACACTGGACTCTCACGATTTTTTCCACTTTAAAACCTAATATTTCACAAATGGATCCCTAAATCGGAAAATGATCTATGAATACTCATAATATTTTTTAAAAACCTATCCAACGACACCCCACACGATGGGGTGGGCGCGAAAAAAAAATTCAACCCCGCTTGATGTGTAGGGGAGGTACCATAAAAAAATATATTTTTTAAATATTTTATGTACCATTTTCTCGGCATTATTAATATGTGTATTCATGCAAAATTACAGCTTTGTAGGTCCTATAGTCTCTGAGCAAAATCGCGGACAGACAGACAGACGGACAGACGGATGGACAGACCGAAACTATGAGGGTTCCTTATTGACTACGGAACCCTAAAAACCACGGTATACTGGTATTACATTTATTATTTTAGCAAATATTTATTCATGAGTTTACACCCCAACTGATATTAGCCGTAATTAGCTAATAGTGGCTAATAGTAGTAAACCTCAATGTACGGCATCTCTTGAGAGCGGCAATGCCCGATTTTGCTGCAAATAACTGTCCTGTTTCCGTAAATCGATGTTGCTGTAAAAGTATCAATGATAGGTATTATTCTTAAGGACTGACTGTTTTGCAGGTCTACGCATGGATCGACTTTCTTATAACAGCGAAGCAAAGTTCACATGATCAGCTAGTTACGTGATAAAACAAGACATCGAATAGCATAATATTACGAGATTCCTTGTGAGTGCGTAAACAAAATCAAACTCAAGTTAAAAAATAATATTTTAATCCATACTAATATTATTATAATGCGAAAGTGTGTCTGTCTGTCTATCTGTTACCTGTTGACGCCTAAGCCACTGATCCAATTTTGATGAAATTTTGTATCGAGATACTTTGAGGGCTGGGACAGGAATAGGATACTTTTCATCCCGGAAAATGTACGGTTCTCGCGCAATAAACGAATTTTGGCGCAACAGAGTTGCGGGCGTCATCTAGTAGTCTCTTACTACTAATTAAAATAAATATTTTGTGGTGCTCTAGAAGCCACGCTTAAAATAATTTAGCAAATTTTGGTTATGTTTTTTAAATGCGAGCTACTACAGTAAATTCAATGATATGTCAATATTACAAGTTTGACTGCAACATCCTATATAGAGGAAGGAGCATTATATAACACAGTTTAAAACGTTTGTCGAGATTACACGAAACCCTCAGAGAGGGATATTAGGCTTAAGAAGGTTAGGTTATTATGTCTATATAAGGGACGGCCTTTTGCATTCTTAATTTGAAATTTTGTTTAGGTAAGAAAAAGAAAACATGAATTTGTTTATCATTGACTGGGAAATTAGAGGCCACTGGTGTTTTCTTATCTTTAGAATTATTATTTTCGTATTGATCATAATTTTAATTAAGATAATATTATTGAAATGTTAAATCATATAATATGAAGTCGAAATTCTACTCATGCAATGTCAATTCCATACATTTTGATCGGCAATTCCATAAGGACGCGATAAAGAAAACGTCTTGGCTAAAGGATCTTAGCATCAACATTGAAAAATAATTAATAGCATAATTTATTTTTCGATTTTGATGATTATTTAAAATTAAATGATTGCTCAATTCAATTATAAACGTTACTTATTACATAAATTAAGCTGTCCTCTTTCGATATAACAATTTTAATTAGAGGTATAATTATTAATTATTATATTTCAATTGTAGATTGGTTGTGGACACTTTAAGACATAGGGATATGCTTTACGCAGCCCCGGCAGATTGGGGGTATCGGCTAGGGTATATGGGACTGCCCAGAAGGATCTACCCACTAACCCCATGGTGTTCCACTCCTCGCTTAAAGCAGAGTTGCAGGTACTGTACCGCAACGTATAGTACAACGTATCTGACAGATAGAGTATGGAGTAGCTGTCAGATAAGTTGTTGATACCCTATCCGGCACTTATCTGGAAGTAGTGAAACAGACGCTTAGGCTTAGAATCATCTGTATGGTTATTCTAAATCGCGTGGTCGCGTACAGTCATAAATAGGAGTAGCTGTTAAGGACGCTATTACAAATATCAGCGATTTTCCGGTACCCTATTAAAGAATTAGGAGTCAAACTGCGAGGATATTTTGGTTTCAAATGAAAGATAATATTATATTCATCTCCACGACTACCATAAAAATTCTATAGCCGCATACAAAATTTTCACATAAAATACGTTTTAACCATCACAATAATCGCAAAATATGAAAAAAATGGGGTCTGATTATTCTTGGGGGCTCTTAATGGGGCCTTATTATCTAAATACACTGAACTGAGGAAAATAAATATACAAAAAAATTGTTGCTTATTTAGTCCTCTATAAAGTCCGCTAAAAATTCTATATAAAAATAAAAAACTTTTCCAGTTATAAGAAAAGTAAGAAAATTTTTCAAATTTTTTCATACATTTTCGCCATATCAAGAACGCGGCGAGCATCGTAACCGCCACTGTACAAGGCGCGCTAATATGAATCTTATTTTAATGTCTTAACGTCGATATTCGTACTGACAGACATCCGACCTGCTAATTAAAAAGTTGGAGCATTCTTAATGATAATAATTATAGGTACATTATACTTTATTACAAAATACTTGTATATTATGTACGTACAGCAGAGTCGCATCGCAATTTGAGATTTTATAAAAATTGTTTCCGTAATTTCAGTCGTTGTAGAGTGATGTGTAGTCTGTTACACTCTCTCTGTACTCTGTAGTACATGTGGGCTTCTACAAAATGTCTAACATAAAGGTTAAAATGTTTAAAAGGTTAAAATCACAATCTTTAACTAATAATAATTTGGGATTATGATGAAAAAACGGTATACATAGAAAACAAAAATATTTATTCTTTTGGTAATTTTCACAAAAGATCTAAACATAATATATGCCTACAATAAAACATAATTATTCAGAAAACCACATAAAAAGTAACGGCAATTTTTAGATCTAGTGTTTTGTCCAAGCCCTGCCATCCATGATGGATGGTCTTAACCCTCAGATGGATGATTCATCTGACGGTTAAGACCATCGTTTTTTGTTTAGCTAGGTTGTAGAGGTACTAACTGACCAACGTTTATCCAAGGGGTGTTGCTGAAACCCTCAGTTTTTGTATATCTGAGCTGTAGGGGCAGTCAAAGCCGCAATAATTCGAGCTGTATTTGAGGTTCCTGCTCGTTTCATTGCGAATTCAAAAGTTTCGCTTCAGCACGAAACAGATGCGGCTAAAGACAGGAATGACTGAGTGAACCGTCTGATAGGGGGCTAGGGTTGCTACGGAGTTACGGGCGTTCAATAAACTGCAAATGCTTATAAACAAATTTAATAATAACTGTATTTTAAAAAGATAAAACCGACTTCAAAATTGTACGTAATTGAGAATTAAAACTCCCTATCTCCAAAACTACTGAACCGATTTTTATGAAACTTACACTATTCCCTAAGTTGAACAATACCTAGTACAATAAAAAAAGAATCACTTAAATCAGACTTGTAGTTTCAGAGATATGCGCGAACAAACATAAAAACATACATACATACACTTTTGAAATTTGGCACATTTGTTCGGAAGCTGTTATAGCTTAACATATACAAAAACTGGGCAGTTCTGGAAATATTACATACATACGCGTCGAATTGATAACCTCCTTTTTTGAAGTCGGTTAAAAAGAAACACAATGTTTAAAAAATCTTACATATCTCTGTCTCGTGTTTCGGTGTTTGTTGCTAAACTGCTGAGACACGACTGTTTAACTGAATTTAAACTTAATCTGTAAGTTTAAATTTAAGGCAGAAGTAGAGATTTTATACTTTGTCTGCATGGAGTTGATATTACAACGTTTGAAATGACAATACCTCGCCCGATCGGAAGCCCATTCCTTTGAGGCTCTCAAGCGTGTCACTCAACGTAAATATCACAAAACAACGTTTGCTGAATCAGCCTTATAATATTGTGTCAAAAAATCATTCATTTTCGTGTAAAATCAAATTAGTCAAATTAGTGTAAAGTGTCTTACTATAATAAATAGAAATAAAATAAATATTAAAGCAATGTGGCATAGTCAGGACAATTCAAATTGTGGCAACCCTAGAGAAGCTGCCACTGTGCTCCCTAAGGCACGTGTGATCAAATAACCACATTTCTGATTTCGACAGAATAAATATTTGAATGCTGGGAACTTATTACATTATGCTGTTTTATGCTGCGCGAGGACTTCCATGTACTCGTAATTTATAAAAGTTACTAGATGATGCCCGCAACTCCGTTGCGCCAAAACTCGTTTATCGCGCGGGAATCGTACATTTTCCTGAAACAAAAAGTATCCTATGTCCTTTCCCGGGATTCAAAGTATGTCCATACCAAATTTCAACAAAATCGGTTCAGCGGTTTGGGCGTGAACATTGTGACATTTTTCAAGTCGAAATTACCAGAAAAGAACCGAGTAAACCAAAAACGGGCTGTGTGTTCGTTTGTACAGCTCTCTCCGTAAACGTCGTTGATTGTGCCGCGTTGGTGCTTCGACGGAACTATTATTCTATTATCAATTATGAGTAAAAATCAATATAATATCATTGAGAAAAATTATGAAATATAACGAAAAAACAACGCAAATTAATAAACAAAAAATAATAAAGATCAAAATTTATTTTAATTTAGAATTCATAGCCAATTAAAGCTTTTTTTGTTTGAAAAGGTCTTTATAACTGCAGTCTGCAATACGGTAATTTTGTAGGTAAAGAATTATTGTTCAAGTTCCATCTTTACAAGAGGTCAAGACAAAGGCAAGCCCTTATAGTTATTTGCTGCATTAATTTATAAATAGTAACCCCTCAGTATTAAAATAATTAATACTAAGGGGTTATACTATGAATTTTGTAGTTACAAATATGAATATCCGGTGATCATAACGTAATGACCACGTCCTTCCGGTCGTTTCATATATTTATAGCAGTTTGAGCGATAAATATTAATTATATTATTGTATCCACATTATTGTAGCGATTTTCGAAAGCACAACACAAAGCTAAATTATGCCGGCCATTAAAAACCTAAATTATAATATTATTGCTCTAATGCATTCTGTATTTTATGCAATAATTTTGATGTCTGATACTAATTATTGTAATACATAAATTATTGTACTAATAATTATATGAGTATAATAATTAATTCAAAGTTCTAAAAAACAAACTACTAAAAAAACATACAGATAGGTAGAATATTTTTATTCTTACGTCATACCTCTTTCAAGATTTAACTGTTGTTTTGCCATTTAAAGTATTTCTACTTCATCAGTTGATACAAAATCTTATCCCCTCTTTTGTCTCCTAAGAGGGGTTGGGAGGGGGGGGGGGGGAATTTTATCAACAGATGTTAAGTATGTTAAGTTGGAAAACACAGTTAATAATATGAAGTAAGTCCAAGAAAAAGTTTGATACAAAATCTGACCCCTCTTTGGTCCCCTAAGAGGGGTGGGAGGGGGATTTTTATACACCAGATGTTGAATTAGAAGAAGACAAATATATCTGTGAAAACCGTATGCAAATACAGACAGACAGACAGACACACAAAAAACTAACCACATTTTTAGCTTCTATAGCGATGTAGTGACACCCCCCGCTTATTATTTTTTAAATATCTTTAATGTACAGAATTTTCATTTCCATAGTTTTATTGTATGTATAGATATTTAGGAAATAACAGTTTTTACTCATAAAAATGATTTAATATCATAATAAAGATAATATGCAATAATTATCATTTCATCAATTATTACAGACAGCAGAAATCAGCTACGTAACACTTACCTTATTTTGTGCAAAAAACGTACTTTCGAAGTTGAATAACTAAAGCATGCCTATGCCTGTGGTAATGAAAAGCCGGGCGTTTGAGTAATGAGATTTCCCTCATCTGTACTCCGCCGAGGCTTTGACTGTACAATAAACATAAAAAAATATATACAGACGAACATATTACTTCCTCCTTTTTGGAAGTCGGTTAAAAGCTAAAAAATAAGTTAAGTTTAGAAGGTGGCTAGCCATGGCTATAACTACGAAAATAATAAGTCTAAATTACATATTATATTACTAAAAAAAATTTTTATATTATCAAAATAATTTTTAAGTATCATAGTTTATCTTGAGTTTATCATTGATCATAGTTGTCGAATCATAGTTGTCAAAATAGACAAAAAATGCATTGTAGTCATGAAAACGAAACTATCAATTTAGCAAATCCAATAATAATTTTAGGTTACTAAAAGTCCTATTTTATTAAAAATCGATCACGTAAGGTAAAATTTATTTTGTCATGTTATGTTCTGATATTTTATAAGCTAAGTAGGTAGTCTTAAGACGTATACCTACTTATTAATGTTAATCCATCAAAACGTCTCAAAGAATAATGTATCAGGCTTAATCATAATAATATTATTGAGACATGGACTTATAAGAATTTACTATTCTAATAGCGGGATCAAAGGTAATAAGGAGTATTTTTTGAAGATCTTTGGAATATTATTTCCATTATTGTTATAATATTATACAGCACAGTGATGTAAGTATTCCACGCGTTACAATTTTTTTAAATCATTAATTAATAAAAACTCATATTATTATAATTAATCTCTTAAGAGGCCGGGGTACCCTCGAAATTCTCATACATACTTAATACCAAAATCATTTTCTCATACGAACATATTTAACATTTTTGAGTTATTTTTCAACTTAAAATAGTAATTACCTAGGTTCCTGCACAAAATTGTTCTAAAAAATATTTAAACACAAAAAAAAAATTTTTGTGTTTAAATATTGTTTAGTAAATTTACTGCTAAATATTAAAACACTAAAAGATAGAGTAAAACACAAAATATATATAAATAAATAGTAAATTTACTACAAAATAATTAAATACTAAAAAAATATTTTTTTGAGTTTAAATAATTTGTAGTAAATTTACTATTTATTTACATATTTTTTTGTGTTTTACTTTATTTTTTAGTGTTTTAATATTTAGTAGTAAATTTACTAAAAAATATTTAAACACAAAAAATTTTTTTAGTGTTTAAATATTTTTTATAAAAATTTCGTGCAGGAACCTAGGTAATTACTATTTGAAGCTGAAAAATAACTCAAAAATGTTAAATATTTTCGTATGAGAAAATGATTCTGGTATGAAGTATGTATGAGAATTTCGAGGGTACCCCGGCCCCTTAAGTAGTTTAAAAGATCTAAGCATATAATTATTATAGTATAGAGATATGTTGTTACATTCATGATACAATGTAGATATATTAGTTATGAGCAATATATCTAAAATTAAAAAAAATATAAATATTATATTATACAGTGCCACCAACTTATCTGTTCAGTAGATAAAATTGGAACTACAGCTGCCATTTTGTGAAATGTCATTCGCTCTCAGTTTTTGAAGTGCGAGTGAATACAGATACAGCCCAGTGATAGTGGATTCCCTACAGTTTTGGTAAACATTCATAAATAGTAACACTAAACGTGACACTACTGACCCCGGCTACTGAACAGATAAGTTGGTGGCACGTTATATTTATATAATTTTCCAACAAACTTTTTCATTAAAATCTAATATAGGCGGCGTAAGGTCGACTTCAAAAAGCGATTTCTGAAAATCGGATGATTACTATTATATTCCAGTCGAACGTATTATGATGTCTTGTGCTAAGCCTAAGCGGTTGGCGGTCTGCCAGGCTATACTGCAGTCGGTTAACAGATAATTGCCAGGTGCTAACGACTTATAAAGAAATTACTCATTTAATGAGCCTGTCTAAAGCCTAACGCTAAGCACGCAATTGTGGCCACAAAAAGAAAAAAAAAGCGGCCAAGTGCGAGTTGGACTCGCCCATGGAGGGTTCCGCAGCAGCAATAAGGTAAATTTTTATGAAATTATATTATTTTTGATTTATTTTCATATTTCAGTCGATTTAATGAAATTTAGATTAAGGTTTACTATTTATGACGTATAAAAAAAACTACTGGCTAGATCTCGTTCAAACCAATTTTCGTTGGTAGTTTTTATAGTAATATACATCATATATTTTTTTTAGAATTATCATGCCTCTACTTTAGAAATTAGAGGGGGGGGGGACACACATTTTTCCACTTTGGAAGAGTCTCTCTCGCAAACTATTCAGCTTAGAAAAAAATGATATGAGAAACCTCAATATGATTTTTGGAGACCTATCCATAGATACCACACACGCATAGGTTAGATGAAAAAAATTTTTTTTTGTTTCATTAAGTTTTACTATTTATGACGAATAAAAAAAAACTACTGGCTAGATCTCGTTCAAACCAATTTTCGTTGGTAGTTTTTATAGTAATATACATCATATATTTTTTTTAGAATTATCATGCCTCTACTTTAGAAATTAGAGGGGGGGGGATACACATTTTTCCACTTTGGAAGAGTCTCTCTCGCAAACTATTCAGGTTAGAAAAAAATGATATGAGAAACCTCAATATGATTTTTAGAGACCTATCCATAGATACCATACACGCATAGGTTAGATGAAAAAAAATTTTTTTTGTTTCAGTTGTACCTATGGGGACCCCTAAAATTTTTAATACTTTTTCCATTTTTGCATCAAAATCTTAATGCGGTTCACAGACTACATCTACTTACCAAGTTTCAATAGTATAGCTCTAATAGTTTCGGAGGAAAGTGGCTGTGACATACGGACGGACAGACAGACAGACAGACAGACAGACAGACAGACAGACAGACAGACAGACAGACAGACATGACGAATCTATAAGGGTTCCTTTTTTGCCATTTTGGCTACGGAACCCTAAAAAGCGCTATTCAAAATTCGAATCTATTTTGCTCCGTTCGGAAAAATTCCTAATTCAAATTATAGGCTGTCAACAAAAATATTTTATCCTTATTTTTATTATTATTTGCAACTATTTGCTGTTTTTTAACATCTAATAATAACTATATCATTTCGTTCCTAGAGAAAAGGCTTACAATATGTCTTCGTGTGAAAAATAAAATTAAATATTTAGCATTCTGAGCTAAAGTTAAGTATTTCAAAGTAAAAAGACGTTCAACAAAATAGTAACATAGTTTTAGTTTTATTATTAACAGATCAGGCTATTTTATCCTTTAAAAAATCCACTTACTATCGTCAGTTAAAACGTTAAAGTGAATTTAAAATATTGAGCTCGTCGAAACTTTTTTTGGCCATTACTTAACGTTCAAACAATTAAGATATTCAACCCTAGCGAAGATTTAAATCAAGTCGGAAAAACTGGAGCAATAAATATCTTTGAAAGATGTTAGGTGCTTGAGAAATGGGAGAAAAATTCGCTTGTTCCTTATCTGATTCGCCCATTATTTAGATACAAAGTTTTTGAAGCGGAAAAGAAACTGTCAATGTCAGAGAAAACTTGCTGTATCTATTAATCAGTATCAATGATACGATTTCAAGGGCTGCTTATGTTTAGTGTATAGTGTATGATAATAATACTTTACTGTGTGTTTTAAGAAGTGAGTGGAAGAGCCAGGTAAGTAACAGTAAAAATTGCCGTTTTTTTTGCATAAATGGAGGCTTTAGGGTCGGAAAAATGATTTTAAGTAAAAAATGTAGATTTTATGTGTAGCCAGATATAAAGGGCGACTAACGCAAACAATTAAACATCGTCTTTCTCTCTTCACACTCACGCCCGTCTTTCATATGCCAGGTGAAAAAGGACGTGGAATCATCGCCAAGTTATAAAATATGTATATATAACATGTTAAAAATCCGCCAGGTCAGTATCTCAATTCTCAATTAAAGAGTTTTATAAAATGTGTTAAAATACTAACTTTTAGATTCACCTTTGTGATTTTTTTCTATAGAGAAAATTTTAAGATATCGGGTTTCGCTAGGTCGGATCCTTGGAAATATAATGTAGTAATCTATGTTTAAAAAATTAAACAATTCGGAGCTTATTTTCAAGTATAAAAATGCATTATAATTTAATGATGATGAAGTAAATAAATTACAAGGTTTGTTAAAATTATAGGGAAAAATGTGTGATCATTATTATGATGTTATAAAACGTTAGTTATTTGGTTCTGCCACTCACGTCTTCAATTATAAGTAAGTCTTAAACAGAAACTTTTAGAAATAAGTTTTCGACCTCTGTAGCCGAAAAGTCTCTCTTAAAACTTTAAATATCCATCAGTACTTAACTACTTATAAATATTATGTTTAAGCAACACAAGTTTTTCAAGATGTGCTTAAGTGCTTGTGCTTCACTTCAATAATATTATGGTAACATTGATGTTGTGCAGAAGCGCCCATAATAATATAATTATAATGACACTCGTGGCTTATTCACAGTACAATATTTTTAATAAAAGTGATCAAACAGTGAAGTGTAAAGGAACAAAGCGAAGAGGCCTGAGTGTTTGAGTTCCAGCGAAATATTTACACCACCGCGCCGGTACTCAGTGTGGATTGCAAAATATGCGGAAAATTGTGCTTAAATTATTAAATAACTAGATGTTACCACTTACCCGTAATTCAACGCAAAAACGTATATCCCGGGAATACTACATTTCTATGTAATAGTGAATGTTGGTCTGTAATCTGTATGACAAAAAAGTCATGTAACGGGAATTCTTAACTATAAAAAATAACAGTATATTGATTTCTTAAAATGCATCTAAATCGATTTAGCGGATTAACTGTGGCATAGGTAACAAACATACAGACACTTTTTTGGTAAATTAATGAAAACATGTTGTTTAAAAGGCCTGGTTTGATTTAAATTCATACATTTAACGAGCTTTTGCCCGCGGCTTCGCTCGCGCTAAGAAGTATTATTATAATATACAAATTTTCATCCCCTATTTGTACCCCTTGGGGTACGAATTTATCAAAATTCTTTCTTAGCGGATGCCTACGTAATAGCATCTACTTGCATGCCAAATTTCAGCCCGATCCGTTCAGTGGTTTGGGCTGTGCGTTGATAGATCACCATGTTAGTCAGTCACCTTTGAGTTATATATATATATATATATATATATATATATATATATATATATATAGAAGATAGAAGAAAAAATATAACTTTGTTTGTATATATACTCGTAATCTAATTATACTACAATTATTATTATAATATTATGATGCCGTGAAAAATGTAAATGCTCAAAGTAAAAGGACGAACACTAAAACTAGAAAATTTATGTGTGTGATAATGAAAGTTAATACAAAAAGTTGGCATTAGTTTAATATTCAGGTTGTAAAATGGGGACCTGAAAGTTTGGTGTGGTTTATGTCCGACACCTTTGCTATTTAAAACACTATGAATAACATTTTGCGCCAGTGACATATCAGAGTACAAACATTTCAAACTTTTTATAGAGGTAAAAATGTTATATTACGCTAAAATAAACAAAAAAAAAAACTGGATAATTAACAAAATTTTGCAATTAGACGCTACGTAGCTACGGGGCTACGCTGCTGCGATGATACGTGTAGCTACGGGGCTTTACGCTGCGTAGCTACGGAACTATGCCGCTACGATGCTACTATACGGGGCTACGCCACTACGATGGCCGATGCTACGTAGCTACGGGACTACGCCACCACAAAGCTACATAGCTACGGAGCTACGGGGCTACGCTACTACAATGCTACGTAGCTGCAGGGCTACGCCACTATTTAGCTTCGGGGTTAAGACGCTACGTAGCTACAAGACAACGCCGCTACGATGCTACGTAGCTACGGGACTACGCCGCTTCGATGCTACGTAGCTACGGGACTACGCCGCAACGATGCCACGTAGCTACGGGACTACGCCGCTTCGATGCTACGTAGCTACGGGACTACGCCGCTACGATGCCACGTAGCTACGGGACTACGCCGCTACGATGCTACGTAGCTACGGGACTACGCCGCTACGATGCTACGTAGCTACGGGACTACGCCGCTTCGATGCTACGTAGCTACGGGACTACGCCGCTACGATGCTACGTAGCTACGGGACTACGCCGCTACGATGCCACGTAGCTACGGGACTACGCCGCTACGATGCTACGTAGCTACGGGACTACGCCGCTACGATTTAACGTAGCTACGGGACTACGCCGCTACGGTTTAACGTAGCTACGGGACTACGCCGCTACTATGCTACGTAGCTACGGGACTACGCCGCTACTATGCTAAGTAGCTACGGGACTACGCTGCTACGATGCTACGTAACTACGGGACTACGCCGCTACGATGCTACGTAGCTACAAGACAACGCCGCTACGATGCTACGTAGCTACGGGACTACGCCGCTACGATGCTACGTAGCTACGGGACTACGCCGCTACGATGCTACGTTGCTACGGGACTACGCCGCTACGATGCTACGTAGCTACGGGACTACGCCGCTACGATGCTACGTTGCTACGGGACTACGTCGCTACGATGCTACGTATACGCTATGTAGCTACGGGGCTACGCCACTACGTAGCTGCACCCCCACGACGTTTCGTAACTACGGGGCTACGCCGCTACGAGGCTGCTACACGGTAAATTTTGATTAAGCCCAGAGCCGAGTTAATACAATTCAGGGATTTGTTAAGCTTTTGTTTTGTTATGCTCACAATAAACAGGACCACAAAACATTTCGTACATTTAGATTTATTTAAGGGTAAACATCGGATAGGTTATGCATACATTTATTGTTATTATTTGAAATCGTCTTTTTGTCGAATTTTGGCCTTTAGACAGTCGTATTTTGACTTTTGTTTCTTAGATTTAATGTATTGGGCCAAACTTAAATAATTTATAATAAATTGAAATAAATTTATTTTAAATTTAAATTTTAATAAATTAGAATTGGCAGTCAAAGTAAAAAAAAAGATAAGATAAGTCCTTATAAAATGTTTAACAATCTATGGTCCGCGGACCAGGTTTTTTCACGATAAAAATTAAAAAGTAAGAGTGGGCCCCGTAGACACCATGTTTTTGCAAAGTATCATTAACTTTGGCTTATTACTTTCAGAGTCTATTAATGCACACAAACAAATAAACTTTTAAAATTACTATACGAACTTAATTGTTAAAGCTACTGCTCGCATTTGACTTGAAAATTTTACTTTTAATGTTGTGATTGCTTATTTGAGTTGTACTCTTCATGAAGTACTTCTCTCCTATGAACAGATTTATCACTTGCAGTATATATCTGCAAAACAAACGCCTAACGATACCGGGACTCATCTCGTAATGGGCGTACCTAGGGTGGCCAGTGTATCAGCATTTTGGAGGATAAAAATTAAGATGATCTACGTTTTGTTCTTGTAGCTTAAATCTATGGTGATAGGTAAAGATAATTAATTAAACGTATTGTATCGTTATCGGTTAGATTAAATATACACATTTCTGCATTCCTTTTTACAACAGAATAGACCAAATTGTATAAAAGAAAATAACTTTTCGAAGGTTCCTTCTTTTTTGTTATTGAGACAACACAACATTGTATGTTGCTATAATTCGTCCTTTGCATAATACCTCGAAAAAATATCAAGGTTAAATCAGACTTATGGTATTGTAAATTGCAATGGACGTGCACAAATATTTTCACCTGCTTCTATACAGGGTACTCTTTTTAGAGAGTTCATTGTGAAAATAACAGTGCTGAAAGATATTTTTTTTACTTTTGTATGGGCAAGCACCCCAGCGTCACGAGTTTTTCCATACAAATAAAAAAAAAACTTGGTCTTTCAGGGCTGCAACTTTCACAGTGAACTCTCTACGATGAACACATATTCGCACTAAAGTATTATAAATTAGATTTTTTTACACCTTATAGGCCTCCTCGAATAAGGTAGCTAGCTACTTATCTCCTGCTTACTTTCCAACAAAGAGAAACTCGTGTAACTCAAACACATTGTCCAACAGAACCAGTCCGTGTGGTTTCAGCAAGTGACCATTAATTCGTATAAATTGAGCAAAGGACGTCTAAATCCGCAATGCAGGCGGGAAAAGGATTTGCCAAGGAAATCCTCCTTTGTGAAATCCGATGCTTTTTATCTCAGATTGATTTGGCTTAGATAAAAATATAAGAGTTTTATAAATGTAACACGAGAGTTTTTCGGATTAGATGCAGTTTAATGTGATTTGTTGTTTTGACGACCTCTGTGGCTCAGTGGATAGCACGTTGGTAGCTAAAGCTGGAGGTCGCGGGTTCGAATAACGCCGACGGAACAAAAAGTTTTCAATGTTCCTGGGTCTTGGATGTGTATTAAATATATTTATCATATAATAAAAATCTTAAATATATGTATAGTATAAAAGTATTAAATATATTTCCGTTGTCTGGTACCTGTAACACAAGTTCATCAGGTACTTAGCATGGGGTCGGACTGACGTGGTGTGAAGCGTCCATAGATATTTTTTGTTTGTAACAAATAAAAAATTAAGTTTACAAAACTAAAACCCGACTACTAAAACACGCTCTAAACAGTGAAAGACAAGAAAATAGTAATGGAAGTTTAAAGGATAGCCGTGGTCGTATGCCATTTTAATTTTATTATTATCTGTTTTGATACAGTAGGTGGCATACGACCACGGCTATCCTTTAAACTTCCATTACTATTTTCTAGTCTTTCACTTTTTAGAGCGTGTTTTAGTAGTCGGGTTTTAGTTTTGTAAACTAAATTTTTTTTTTCAATTTTTTGGGGCTGCGATTCGCTCGATTAATTTCTTTACCATATTATTACAATTCCTCACATGATCGAGGATTATTATTTATACGTTTTACTAATTTAAAAAGATAGAAAATTTTTCTTATTTTGAAGAGAAAAAATTACAATTATAGTAACTTAAACTAATTTACAAAATCATGTAAAAAATGTGTTACATATTTTATTATAGAAACAGCTTACAGTCTGTCAGCTTATTTTTTCAGGTATGTTATCATTTAGAAAATTTATAATAATTTACCTTTTAATAAGCCCTAGCGCACAAACCCTCTTTAACAACTTTTTTAAATTTATTAAGTAATTAACAAATCTTCAAACTTATAACACCTATTTTTAAGCCCATCGTTAAAAAGGGAGGAGTGATGAGTACAACTATATTAATAGAGCATTTGATTATGAATTAAATTATTTTAAAAAGCAAACATGGCTTCGTTTTCCACCACAACATTTCCTCAAAGCAGCAACAACTAAAGACGAATGTTAGACCCAAAAAAGATCATTATAATATTTGTTAAAAATAACATTAAAATAATTAATATTACGTGCCGGACCAAGAGCTGGCTTGTCGTAATCCCAGTTTGGAACATAAGGTCCCAATTAAGCAAAAGGCTAAAGCTTTCCAAAGGCCTTTTATTTTTCAATTTGTGAATACAAGAACCAGAGTGAATTATTTTCATATTCATGAAAACGTGTATACGTGAGTGTAATTTTATAAACAGGCATTTCTAGTATAAAGAAGCCATTAATGAAAGCTTTTACAATATTAAATGGACCTTTCTGTGAGGACGACTATTTTAGATTCAATAGTTCGATTGTAAGCGTTTGAATAGTTTAGGGTTTCGTACCCAATGTCAAAGTCGGTTGTATCTATGACAGCCACATACAACAAACGTGTTTATTTTGGCCCCTTTTTGCTAGATATCAATATTGGTAACAGATAGGCGTTTGATTTTTTACGTAATCCTTAAATATTATGTGTATACTTTAATGGTTAATCGTAAAATTAAAAGAAAATATGTATTTAGAGGGGCTATATATTATTATGGTATATATTATGGTATACTTTGTACGGGAAACGGACCTACCATTTCAGTTGTTTTGAATTAATTAAAAAACTTGTTCTGCCTGACTGTAACAAACGGGAAAATGTATAGCATTTTAACAGTCACTGAAATTACAATTATTACGGCGAAACTCGAAAAATTTAAAACCAGCAATTAGTCCTAAGTAAACGAATTAAATTCAAAAAACAAAACACGTTCTCCAAGCCGGCTGGTCACCGTGGAGGATCATGACCATAACCCTCTAAAGACAAAAAGAAATAAATCAAGACATGAATCAACTAGTCTCTACATACTTACCTATAATGTAAAATCACTCTCATCATATGAACGTCTTCTAGAATTAAACGAATCGCTGAAGAATATTAAATATGACATAATAGGTCTAGCTGAAACAAGACGCATGGGCAATAAAATAGAAGAGTTTGAGAATTTCATATTATGTTATACAGGAGAAACTCCAGGAAGATATGGAATAGGCTTTATAATAAATAAAAGTCAAAAAAATAATATCAAAAGCTATATTGGTCTTTCAGAACGTGTAGCAATACTAAATATTACAATTGATAGCTATTCTCTATCAATCATACAAGTCTACGCTCCCACGGAAAAGGCAAGCGAGGAAGAAATTGAATCTTTCTACCAGCAAGTCAACTTAGCAATAGAAAAAGCTCATAAAAACTATATATTGATGGGAGACCTCAACGCTAAAATTGGTCAGCCCAAAGAAGATGAATACGTTATTATGAAACCGCACGGATATGGCGAAAGAAACGAAAGAGGCCAAAGATTGATAGACTTTGCTCTAGAAAATAAACTTTCTATTCTGAACACTTTTTTTAAGAAAAAACCTAAGAAAAGGTGGACTTGGAGATCACCCGACTGGAACTATAAAAATGAAATTGATTTCATACTATCGAATCGACCACGTATTTTCCAGAACATAGAAGTTATGAACTTGAGCTACCCATCTGACCACAGGGCGGTCAGAGCAACAATTACTTTAGCCATATCAAAAAAGAGCAGAAGTAGTTATAGCAACCATCAAAATATTAATTTAACAGTAGACCAAGAAATTTCTGCATTTAAGGAAGGTCTAATTTCATATGCATCCCAAGGAAATCTAGAGAAGAATGATCAAAAATCTATACAGGAGTACTATGACGACCTAATAAAAATTATCGGTAAAAGTTTGCAGTATGCGAAAAACAAGAGTAACAATTTAAATAATAATCACAAAATCTTGTCTGCTTATACATTAAGGCTACTAAAGAAAAGACAAGAACTACAACGGATAAAAAATAAATGTAGAGCAACAAGAAAGCATTTATCTGCATTGTATAAGTTATGTAGTAAAAATCTTAAGAAAGACTATGCAAACCATAGATATAAAACTTTTGAAAAACATCTGAATCAAACAGGAAGCACAAAGAGGGCCTACAAAGAACTAAGAACTAACAAAGAATGGATTGACGGCCTTAAACATGACGAAAAAACAATTACTAAACGCAGGGATATCATCACAGTAGCAACAGAATTTTACAGACAATTGTATACAGCCAGTGAGAATAAAAACTCTGAATACAGACACCGAAGCTCAACCATAACAAGCGAAACACCAAGTGAGCCCTGTATTGAAGTATCAGAAGTACTAGAAGCAATTAAGAAACTAAAGTCAGATAAGAGTCCAGGCCCGGATAATATAACAAATGAGACATTAAAAGCCGCCTCTACATTACTCTCGGTCCCACTAACTAGTCTATTTAATCGAATTTTAGAAACTGGATGCACCCCTACTCAGTGGTCAGAATCTAACATCATTCTAATTTACAAAAAAGGTGACCCAAAAGATATCGGTAACTATAGGCCTATAAGTTTGTTACCGTGCATATACAAGCTTTTTTCGAGCATTATAAGTAACAAAATAAGCACAACATTAGAGGCTAGCCAACCAGTAGAGCAAGCGGGCTTTAGGAAAGGATACTCTACTATCGACCATATACACACGATAGAGCTTATAATAGAGAAATACCGAGAGAGAAGAAGACCACTCTACATAGCGTTTATTGATTACCAAAAAGCGTTCGATACTCTATCCCACGAAAGTATCTGGGCAGCTCTAGAAGCTCAAAATGTAGAGCCAAGATACATTCAAGTAATAAAAAACATATACAACAACAGCAAGAGTAGAGTAAAGCTAGAGTCAGCAGGCCCCTGGTTCCCGATCAAAAGAGGAGCGAGACAAGGGGATCCTCTATCTCCAAAGCTCTTCATAGCTACGCTGGAATTAGCAATTAGAAAGCTTGACTGGCAAGGACAAGGTATAAAGATCTTAAATAAATACCTGAGCCATCTGCGGTTCGCTGACGATCTTCTTCTCTTGTCTGAATCAAGACAACAACTTCAAGCCATGATAGAGGCACTAAATAAGGCCAGCCGACAAGTAGGCCTGGAAATGAATTTTTCGAAAACAATGTTGATGACTAACAGCACCAAAACGCCACTGTACGTCGACGACAAGCTTTTAAAGTATACGGACCAATACCTATACCTCGGAAAGCAAATAAGTTTCGACGCACAAAATAACGAGAGAGAGGTAGAGCGCAGGGCACAGAACACATGGAACAAGTACTGGAGCATGAAAGAACTGTTTAAAAGTAACTTACCCATAAAAATGAAAACCAAACTAATGGATACATGTCTTATTCCGTGCTTATTATATGCCTGTCAAACGTGGAAGTTCACTAACAAAGTAAAAAATAAAATTACAACATGTCAACGAGGAATGGAGCGAAGTATGCTCAGCGTGAGTAAGATGCAGAGAATAAGACACACAAAAATAAGAAAAATTACAAAAGCAACAGACGGCCTTAGAAAAGCTCTAGCATTAAAGTGGAAATGGGCTGGACATGTGGCACGACTCCGAGACCAGAGATGGACAAAGCGAGTCACAGCGTGGAAAGGCCCACAAGGGAAAAGAAAGAGAGGAAGACCCTATGTCAGATGGGAGGACGAAATTACAAAGATAGCTGGTTCCAACTGGATGGAAACAGCGAATTTAAGAGAACACTGGACATCTTTAGAGGAGGCCTTCACCTGTGGAGGGGTTCTTACAGTAGAAGCAAAATAAGGAGAATAAAAAATGTTATTGAACCATATTATATAGTATTAAGATAGTGTTATTTTACTGTTAAGAAATAAAAGGCTTTTTATTTTTATTTATTATAAACGAATTAAACAAGAAGGCGAAAGAATTGCTGAGTGGGCGTGCAGAGCGGAGAAAATATTAAAATATTGTAAAGTAATGAACACGAATTCTGTGTTGCCATTTTAGTGTCACACTTTTTCCAAGAATTTTTGTTTTTTAAGATTTAAGCTACTTTGTTGTTAACGTTTAAATAACATAGGGGTCTATTTTGTTGTCAGTCTTAGGGCTCCATTCCACCGCGCAATTCCATCCTATTCCTTTGTATTCAAAATCTGTAATACACATTACACAGGTTGTTTTGCTTTATAAATAAAGTAAAAGTAATTAAATTTTAACATTTGCACGTAAAATTAACATTTGCACGTCGAGAAAAACGACAGAATATGTGAGACACTATTAGCTTAGAAACACCTTATTGGACCATATTTCATGCAAATAAAGATTATTATTATTATTATTATTATAAAACATTCCATATAATTGAATGATATAATAATAATTTGAAAGAAATCTTTTATATTTATTATGATAATGTTGGCTGTTAAAGTTTAAACATAAAACATTTATTATGTTTTAATTACGTGTAATTTTACAACATTATATTATGTATGTTTCGACTTTCGTAACACAAATAATTTTAGTAAATATTTTGATATTGTAGAGAATAAGTTTGAATCTGTCTTGTGTCTATATTTCATAGCAGTAATCTAAACATATTGATAATAATATTATACTATATTGAGCTAAGCGTCGATTTTGGTACCTACATTATTTCACACAAATCCTGTTTTACATAATATTATATTTTCATGTTCAATTTTTTAACTAACTTTTTGTATTCAATGAACCTTTAAAAATACATTTTGAATCTACAACAAAATATAATAATTAAAAATAGCCTTGTTTACAAATGAAACTTCTCTTCTAAGTTTAAAATTCCTAATTTATGGCCGTCGCTTCGTCGAGACACGAAAAAGTTTTTTATAACTTACATTGTACAATGTACAGTCTGAAAACTTTTTATTTATCTTTCTTAGTCTTATCAGTTGTCTTTTGTGACGAAACACATATTTATCACTTTCAGCATTTTACCCAGAATTTGATTATTAAAAATACAATATATTACTTACATAGTTTTTTTTCTCAGTCCTTACACTATAGTGTACTGCATCAACTATAAAGCGGTAATGCAGGCCACTATGGCACATAAATAATATATTCTAAGCGCATAATCAATCTTTTATATAAAATTATTGCCGTGAAAAATATCGTTTGCATCAACGCCCGACATCCCATTTCTTGGAGTACTTTATCTTGAGACACATTGTAACGAAAGAAAAACTTATTGTGCCATAATATTGCCGCTTTTCCGCTTTATTCACATTCTATTGTTATTTATTTGTACAATATTAATATGTGATGTGTTTTATGATCATCACTTGATTAAATTTACGGCTCCGGTTTGGTTCTTGAATCATGAAGTAGCATTGTAGACTTGACGTTTGAAAATGAAAGTTTATTGTACTATAAAACCTGTTACAATAAAAATAGTATTTTGGCTTCTTTGACTTTGAAGCTAAGGCTCCAAAGTCATAATCATAGTCATAGTGGTAAGCCACTAACATCAAATCCACAAATAGCTGAGACATGGATCTCATTTTAGTAAGGCTAGGGGTCAACGCTTTCTTAAGTATACTTTATAATAAAGATAGCTTTTTGAACCTTGTTTGTTTTAGACTAATAGCTCCCACACCGATTTCGGTGACGAAGGCCGGTTTCATTGAAACCAGGCCAGCTACGCAGGAGTAATTTTATAGTGCCCAAGTGTGTGCGCAGTACACAAAAGCACTCTCTATTCCTTAACCCTCATAACCCAGTGGGACGGCAGACTGACACGACCAGGAAGATATCAGGCGCAGGACCGACTTTTTACATGCCCATCCAACGCATGGATCATCTTACATGTCAGACAATCAGGTGATCAGCCTGCATTGTCCTAACCAAACTTGGAAAATAACAATATGTTTCCAACGAGGGAATCGAACCCACGACCGAGCCGCGCTCTATACCACTAGACCACGCAGGTGTTAGACCTAATATCATATAATATAGAAACAATTTAGACACTGAAGAAAAATTTGATAAGACGATGCATGCGATGGTATTCGAGCAAATTATTCAAAAGAGTAGATAATATTATGTAAAACGCATTAAGTAGATTACTTAATAGTCCATTACTAATTAATAAGTTTCAAAGTAAAATAATTTGGAGTACTGGCCCTTTAGCCAAGACATTTTCTTTATCGCTTTTTTGTAGAATTGCCGATCAAAATTTATGGAAATGACAAAGGCGTCTGAATAACATGAGTCGAATGTCGACTTTATATTTTCAAATGCATCAGCGTTTCAAAATATAAAGTCTAATTTCGACATAAGTAAATTTCATATATTATTTTGATCGATGATTATTTATAGAAGCGATAAAGAAAACGTCTTGGCTAGTTAACAATGGATTTTGTCGTGTATTTTAGTGTTCTCAATAATCCTCTGCGTCCGTGTGTAGCACTCCCAAATGTCTGTTCCGTTTTTATTATAAATCGCTCGCTCACTCGCCGATCGATCAGCAGCGCGATGTTCCCGCTCAATGGATTGAGATAAATGTACACCACCATTCACCGCCTGCAGCTCAACATGTTAAAGCAATTCACACCACTTCAATCGAATCTCCAGATAGTTAATAAGGGCTGTAATTGTTTGCATGTGCAAACAATTACAGACAAGTTGCATAAGAAATCATTTCATGTGAAATGATTTTGAAATGATTTCTTATGCAACTTGTCTTCAAGTTGTCAACGAATTGAAGTTAATGTATGCCACAATTATTCATCGCCTACAGCCCAACATATTGAGCAATTCACACCACTTCAATCGAATCACCAGATATACTATAAGGTCTGTAATTGTGTGCGGATTAAATTATTTCTTAGCGGGCCTCTAGGCGATTAATTTTACTGTGCAATATCACGTATTGTTCAATATTATAGAACGTCTAGGGTTGATATTGATCGCTTTTCAACCTTATAGTCAAACAAAATATAAATTGTTCAATAGTATTGTTCAATGATATTGCACAATAAAATTGATTGTCTAGGGGCCCACTTAAGCACCTTGTTTTAAAGTTTTCAATCAATTGAGATGAATAAATACTAATATTCGCCGCTTGCGGTCCAACATTTTGAGCTATTTACACCACTTCCATCGAGGCATTTATACTCTAAGTTTTAAGACGTCATAATATTATTATAGTACTTACAGCCGACATAATAATTATTAACAATTATCTCTTTGAGCAGTCTAAGCGACAGTTTTTAATTGGACGCAAAAAAAAACAAATAAAATATGGTTTTAGAGCCAGCGCGCATAAAAATACACTTAATTACCCGAAGCTAGGCAGTTACGTAAACTCCATTAGAATCAAATCGAAATTGAAAATAAAATGGCGTCGTCAATATAATTTTACGATATTTGTGTAATAAACCGTGCATCCGCAATCACTTGTAAACCAAATGTACTGTATTACACGGCCGATTGACATCGAATTCGGTCGCGAAAATGAAATTTAAATTACGTGAAAACGCACTATAAAATATATGGTGAAGAAAGACTGAATTTACTATGTAACTATGTATAATATGAATTATCCATAGGTACTTAATATACCAACTTAATATTATAAATGAAAGTGTGTCTGTCTGTCTGATACCTGCGTGAAACAGCGCTTGCGCTGTGTTTCGCCTAGTGAGTGAGTTTACCGGAGGCCCAATCCCCTACCCTTTTTCCTTCTCTACCCTCCCTTATTTCCTCCTCTCCCCTTCCATACCCTCCCCTACCCTATTACCTCGAAAAAGACCGACAACGCATCTGCAGCTCTTCTGATGCTGTGAGTGTCCATGGGCGACGGAAGTTGCTTTCCATCAGGTGACCCGTTTGCTCGTTTGCCCCCTTTTTGTCATAAAAAAAACCTCTTCACGATCAACCCACTGAAACAATTTTGCTGTTTGGCATGGAGACATACTTTGAGTCCCGGGAAAGGACATAGGATAGTTTTTATCCCGGAAATAGTTTCCCGCGCGATAAACGAATATTGGCGCAACGGAGTCGCGGGCATCATCTAGTCGAATATAGTTATTGCTCTAACGAATTACAATAATATGGTGTTACTTAATATTATTTAGTATATAAAAGATTATTTTATTTGTAAAGTCGACTGGTCCAGTCGACGACGTGCGCAAAAACATTGAACTTCTAATCAAGGAAAAGGTCAAGTCAGTAGCAGCGGAACTGATGGGCGTGTATGAAAAGGGATAGGGTTAGATTGTTTGACATGAAACGAAAATTCAAAGAGAAAGAGAGTTTCCGACATTAAAATATTATAATAGTAGATGACACGGTGAACTTGTGGTATCACTAACCACCTAATATAATATACACCTACACTCACTAATAAAAAGTTACACAGCGTGTATAGATAGTACATGATATTTTTTCTACCAAGGCCCACTTGCGCAGATTTGAGTTAAAGTTAACTCAGAGTTAATCTAGTGTTTGCCAATCTACTTTGTAATCAATATTATGTTTATTCATAAAATATTATGTTGTGGATAATGGTGTTGGTTGCGTAAGTACCTTAATGTTATTGTTTACATAAGTGTTAGAATTAAGCTTGTACGCAATTGTTTGTTATCCCAAATAAAATAAAATAAAAATAAAATAAAATAAATAATCATTTTTTGACCCGGCCTGTATAACGATGTTGTCATTTCCATACAAGCTCTGTATAGACTCTGTGTAACGTGTGTGTAACTTAAACACTCCTGTTTAACTATCCACACGTTGAACGCATATTTAAGAGGTTTTTATTAGTAAGGGGGCTAATATTTTACTTAATCCAGTCAACAGATATCGCCACGGCTCGCGTAGTTCATTTATTCTTTGGCCACGGTGTGCTAGAATCCTTTAGTGCTAACAGATATACTATAATTGTTTCTATCAGAAAATCTTCTAAATATTAATTATAACTCAAAGGTGACTCACTGACTGACATAGTGATCTATCAACGCACAGTTCAAACCACTGGACGGATCGGACAGATAGGCATGCAGGCTGCAGGTAGATATTATGACGGCATCCTCTAATAAAGGACTTTGATCAGTTCTACGCCCAAGGAGGTAAAATAGGGAAAGTTTGTATGACACCTTATCAATTTTAAATCGATCGGACTGAGACTTTAATACCTAATTAATAATAATACTTCGCGCGAACCCACGACCTCCGAGTCAAGAGCCACGCTCTAAACCACTGGACCGCGGAGGCGTTAGACGTTCTATATTAATATTATATCGACAAATTGGTAACAATAATAACGATAATTGTCATGACAACAATAGTACCTATTTTGCAAGTCAGTAGCTAGCTCAAAGGACATGACCAAACATAGTTGTGTTTCGTGTCATTCTGCTCGCATTACAAGTTACAACGTAGGTGTTCTAATTACCTACTAGGAATACATGTCGTGTGATATTACAAATGACTATCTGAACCAAATTCGGTCGTATAGTCCATTCTAGTTTACCTATACAGGGTGAAATTAAACCTTCCTGCCTTTTTATGCATTTTAATAACTATGGCATAGCTTGTTTCTATCCAATCTTTCATGAATTCGCATCCAAACAAAATTTAAATTTTATTAATTGTATGTTTATTGGGGATCTTCAGTACCAATATTATTGTAAGAACACAAACCAAATACACCAGAGATATACAACACTATTATTAATATTATGTAAGATGCCAGCAAATTAAACTTGACTTAATTCATACAAATATTCAAGTTTAGTTGTACCGTTAAGTTGTACAGTTAAGTTGTACCGTGCGGTGACTACGGAGAATTTAGTCGATCAAACTATGTTAATTATTATACTAAAGGCAGTGTATTTAGGATCTAAACAATGCAGTGGTTAGGGCAATATTTATTTGATTTGTAAACATAATAAATACATAACCGTCATTCGAGAGATGTCAAAACTTGGGATGTGGTAATATCAATTCTAAGGGTTAAGGGTTGATTCAGACCGCCACGCGACGTGTAGATATGCTTTTTTATACGCTTTTTATTAGCTTCACCTGTATGTTTGTTTGTAACCGACTTCTTTGGGCGCGATTTTGACCCACTTTAAACGGCCAGATTTCGTTCAAACTTTGTAGATTTATCGAGGACCGATGACAATACACTAATTTGATATAATTATTCCATTTTTCAATTTGTATGTTTGTTTGTTTGTTTGTTTGTAACCGACGCTTTATATAAAAACCGTGTTTTTAGTTTTTTAACTATTACTTATTAAATTTGTACTTACTGAATTGACAGATTGGCATGTCGCCTCGCGCAATTGAAATCTGTCAAATCCATATGAGGCGAGGCGCGGCTCGGCATAAATTTATACCGAGCCGCGCCTCGCCTCGTCGCGTTGCGGTCTGAATTTACACTAAATCAGACCGCTACGCGACACGTAAATGCATATCTAAATTTGTATGGATTTGACAGATTTGCAAGTCGTCTCACGCAATTGAGATCTGTCAAATTGAGGTTAAATCAATAGAAATTTAGAAATGCATCCACAGGTTACGTTGCGGTCTGAATTGACCCTAAGGGCGCTGTTAAGCATAATATGTGCATCATCCCTAAAAATATTACGTATCAGCAGTGCGGTCATGTTCTTTAGTTCACTAAGGGGCACTTGCGTAGATCTGGGTTAAGGTTAACTCTAAGTTAAACATCATGTCATCTCTATCTCTCTTTATGTGAGTGACAGATGTTTAACTTAGCGTTAACTTTAACCCAGATCTACGCAAGTGCCCCTAAGAAGGAGATTACATTCATAACTCATCAAAAAATCTTCACCCCACCCAAAAATACTCGCACAAGCATCGCTTATTATTTAGACATTAATTATTGCGAAACTCATGCCGGTTCATCCTCCCGGAAGCGTATTACATTTTTGGCGGAAATGTGGCACATTCGGTTGACGTGCGTCAGGTGTGGTCGCATCTGGCAGACGAGGTGTGATTTATTATGTCCCGGGTCGCGCATTATTTACTCACGGAGATATGATTTTTAGTATGTTGTAACGCGAAATGTATACGCTTGCTCCGAGGAATTGACAAACATGTTCTGATGCTGGCTTCTCACGGCACGTAATATCACGAGCTTCGCCGCGCCGCCGCGCCGAGCCGATTTGTACGAGCGAGCACGAGCCAACAGACGAGTCCGCGCTGCCCGTTCTCACGGCGCGTAATATCACGAGCTGCTAGAGCCGCACCGAGCCGCGCCTTTGAAGTTAACGACTACGCTGCAGAAGTTATTGAATAAATAACTAAATTGATAAACGTTTTTCATATTAATCTTCACTTGCTATAAAAGTGGCGATTCATTTCGAGTTTATGTAAAAGAACATAATATATCTTCCTCCATTTTAAAAGTCGGTTAACTAAAAGCATTACACATCTTCCACAAAGGTGTACCTGTACAGAGAAAACTTGATATCATCTAGAGAATATATACGGTCTGTTTGGATAGAGATTCCGCCTATAAAACACACTAGGCAAACATTTTCGAGCATATCAAACAGATTGTTCAGGACTTTGCAGGTTGTTTGCTGTGTTACTTACAGCTTAAGTTATCTGAGCCGCCTACAAGGAACCATTGGATATACCCAAGAATTCACAATGTTAAAAGAAAATAGTATAAAATAATTTATGAAGTAGGTACAGTTTGAAGCTTTTTGGCGCGTGGTCGAAATCAGAACTAACTCCGTCATCTTGTTTATTGTGATTTGAGGTTGGAAAAAATATGTTGTTTCCAAGTTAGGACAATGCAGGTTGATCACTTTTTCTGACAAGAAAGAGTCTATGCGTTGGATGGACATAATATAAGGAGCCTTTTTGGCAGCACTTGAAAAGATTTTCTGTTCTCAAATAAACACTATCTCAAAAAATCATAGAGCCTTTATACGTAACACTTCGTCGGATCGTTAATTAAAATTATCTCATTAACATGCATTCAAAGCTTCAGTTTCACCTTTGTTAGACATATTATAAAGGGATTCCTTTGAGCATATAATTCATGGAAATGTTTTTCCGTTTGAGTTTCGTTTAACTCAGACAGCTAAGACGTGAATAGTTCAGCTAAAAGCTTATGAAATTATTTCAAAGTAAATTTTTGAAATTATTTTGTGTTTAATTTTGTCTATAATAATGATTATTATTATTATTGTAGGATATGTCTTAATAAAACTGTAACGTGCAGCACATGCAATTATGCACATACAGAATTCTATTGTGTGTGTGCATCATTGACATATACGTGTCAGGTGCACTTTAGTTTTTACTAGTAGTCTTATACAAGATTCCGTAAGGGCTTGTCGCCCTGCCGGCACCTATACTTACCTTTACTTATGTATCGAACATAGCACCTATCTGTGTAAATGATGTGTGAGTTTAGACTGAATAAATGAAGTCCGAAAATACTAATATTTAATTTATCTCTCATAGGGCACACCCCTACATTGGTGACCCCTAATATAAAAAGGTGCCGTGCGCGTTTCACTTAATTAATCGGACTATTGTGAATTTTAAAAATTAAAAACTGTAAAGTGACACTTAAAAACTAAAATGACGGAAAGTGCTAGTGGTAGTGATCCTGTTCCCGCCCAAGAGGTATCTCAAATTACCGTTTCCTCGCGCGTTCCTGATTTCTGGGAAGACCAGCCCCGGACCTGGTTTATTCAACTGGAGTCTGTGCTATTCAAGCAGCGGCTGACGGATGAGGCGAAGTACCACCTCGTCATTGCGAAGCTTGGCAAGAACGTCGTGTCACAGATCACTGACATCTTGATCAAACCTCCAGAAGAGGATAAATATGAGCTGCTGAAGACCACTCTTCTAAGCATATATGAGGAGTCCGAGTCTCGTCAAATACAGAAACTCATCGGAGAGATGGAGCTCGGTGAACAGAAGCCATCTCATCTGTTAAGGCGAATGCGTGAGCTTGCCAGGGACAAGGTCAATAATCACACCCTGAATATCCTTTGGCAAAATCAGCCGCGCGCAGAATGATGATGATGAATTGAATAAGTTACGGCAGAATAGTAAGTTCAATTTCAAACAGATAATATTACCTGGCAGTGATTCATCCGTATGGTGTGAAATGTCCACCGAACGAGCTAGACCTTATTTACCTAAAGCGTTTAGACAAATCGCTTTTGATAATATTCACAACCTTAGTCACCCCGGAATTCGTACCTCGCGAAAGCTATTAAAGGAAAGATTTTTCTGGGAGAATATTAACAGTGACGTAGGTAATTGGTCAAAATGTTGTGTGTCGTGTCAAAAAGCTAAAATTTATCGTCATAATAAATCGAAGCTAGGAAATTTTCCTTTAGCAGAACGCTTTACCCATATTCACACGGATATAGTGGGTCCTTTGCCGATATCTTTGCATGACTACAGGTATCTTGTTACAATTATAGACAGAGAGACCGGGTGGCCAGAAGCTTTTCCCGTTAGAGATATTATATCTGCTGAGACAATTTCAAAAGTTATATTTGAAGGTTGGATTGTGCGTTATGGTATCCCTCATCAGCTTACGAGTGACCAAGGGAGACAATTCGAAAGCAATATTTTCCAACAGCTCATGAAGTATTTAGGTATTTATAAAACTCGTACCACTCCCTATCATCCCCAGAGTAACGGGATGGTAGAGAGATGGCATAGATCTCTCAAAGCCGCTCTTATGGCTAGATTAAATACTAAAACTTGGGTCGAAGAATTGCCTATAGTCATGCTAGGACTTCGTGCTGCCCCTAGATCTGACACCGGCGTCAGTGCAGCCGAACTTGCTTTTGGTCAGTCATTAAGACTGCCCGGAGAATTTTTAGATCATAATAATAGTTTTAAAATATTAAACGAAAGTGAATACGTGGAAAGGTTGCGAAAGGTGATACGCGACCTTAAACCTCGACCGACGTCACATAAGGATGCGAGCACGCTGTTCGTGCATCCGGACCTAAGTCGCTGTACGCACGTTTTTGTGCGCAACGACTCAGTTCGGAAGTCACTTCAACCTCCGTATGATGGACCTTTTAAAGTTCTAGAGCGAAAGGATAAAACATATTTAATCAGAATGTCTGGTCGAGATTCCTATATTTCAATTGATCGTTTAAAACCTGCATTCACCAGTAATTTTTTAAGTACTCCCCAAAGTAGTTATGAAAGTCATAGCAAAAATCACAGTGAGCAGGAGAACTCTGCACAAGCGTCAGCGGATAGCGATTTGCCTGCCGCTAGCCCGCTTCGCCACACAACGCGTAGTGGCCGATTAGTTAAAAAGCCCGTACGTTTCAACTTTTAGGACGCGGAATATTATTATTTAAAGTAGCATAATACATTTATTTTTTATTCTATCGATAACTTTACTGTCGCACGTAACTATTTTTACAACTTTTACTTTTTTTACATTTTTACAAGTTTATATTTTACATTTTTCAAGCGCAGACCCAATATAGTCTGCTAGAGCAAAAGTGCTACATTTTTGTTTTTCCGCGTTTTCGGTGCTTTGTGTGTCAGTGCATATTCAGTGCAGTGTTTTTATTAAATGTCAAAATAATAATTGTTAGGTGAAACACACTTTAGTGATGTTTAACTTTAACTATAGATACTTGGAATAGAACATTTTGTTCGAAATGATCATGATCAAAATATATTATGTTATTTTTATTTTTTATTCAATGTATCAGTAATGCATTTGTAATGCATTCTTACGATTATTATTATTGTAATTGTATCTTGGTTAATATTCTGTTACTTGCTTTGTCTTGGAACTTGTCACGTTGTGCAGTAATGCATATTTGACACCTGCGAGTGTCACTTGCATAATTGCATATTGCACTTATACATAAGTTTGTAGTTAGGAATTATAATATTATATTGTAATGTTTACTGAAAAATTTAAAATTTTTGGGGGGAGTAATGTAACGTGCAGCACATGCAATTATGCACATACAGAATTCTATTGTGTGTGTGCATCATTGACATATACGTGTCAGGTGCACTTTAGTTTTTACTAGTAGTCTTATACAAGATTCCGTAAGGGCTTGTCGCCCTCAACGCCAGCCTGCCATGAATGTGGCGCTGCGGAGGACACGGCCCAGCATACCCTTGAGGTGTGCGATCGTTGGACCGTGCAGCGCCACGATCTCGTGGCAGTGCTAGGTGGAGACCTCTCGCTCCCGAGCATGGTGCGCTGCATGCTCGAGAGCGATGAGGCCTGGCAGGCGGCGGTCTCTTTCTGTGAAACCGTCCTTTCACAGAAAGAGGCCGCGGAGCGGAACAGAGAGGATGATCCATCCTCCGTTCCACTCCGCTGGCGTAGGACGGGAGTGCGAAGGCGTCGCTATGCGAACCTCCAATAACTTCCGTCCCACGGGGCTCCGGGTCAGGATGGGAACCTGCCCGGCTTAGCTAGTCCCGGCGCCGAGGGGAACGCTTTAGTTTGCCTAAGCGTTCCCTTACCTTGGTGGAAGTCCGGTCCCTTGTGAGGTAGACCGGCCGGTCGTGGAGGGAGTCCTGTGTTAGACAGATCCAGGATATCCCTTCGTATACGGCTGAAGGCAAACCGCAGGTGGTTTTAGTGGGTAAACCGAAGTCGGGAGTCCCACATACCCCCGGGGTGCTTCAGCTTAACTGAGGCACATCCCCAACCCGGGGCACCCATAAAGGGTTTCCCCTGCGCATCAAAAAAAAAAAAAAAAAAAAAAAAAAAAAAAAAAAAAAAAAAAAAAAAAAAAAAAAGGGCTTGTCGCCCTGCCGGCACCTATACTTACCTTTACTTATGTATCGAACATAGCACCTATCTGTGTAAATGATGTGTGAGTTTAGACTGAATAAATGAAGTCCGAAAATACTAATATTTAATTTATCTCTCATAGGGCACACCCCTACAAAACGATAGGTTTAAAAATATTATATCTTTTGTGAAACTATTTGGATTGTAATAACAAATCAAGAACTTGTTTTTGTGTTTAATCTGTTGTTCATCTAGGCAACAGCGCTACTAACTGTCTAGCAAAGTAGATTTCTAGTCTTCAATTAACTCATTCAATGATTCATTCAATTAATTTCACATTATAAATAGGCGACATTAAATTATAATTTTATATTGTATAACCAAACTAATTGTATTTTGTGTATAATTGATGTTTTAATTTTCTAATTTAGTAATTATTGTATCTAATAATGTTGTCATTTAATTAAGTTTGTATTTCGGCGGAACATAATTGTAATTACGACGCTGTGTCGTGTTTTCGAATAACAATAACAAAGCAACGGCCTTCGTCTTGTGAACATGATTAAGAGCGCTTTACACGACATCAACATTCACCATCATGTCCAAACTAAAGGTGCCGGTTGGCAGAGGACGACATGAAACAACCGCAGACGACGTATCGTCGCGACACTGGTTTCTATGTATTTCTACTTGTACTAATATGTATTCTATGGTATTTTTATGAAATACCCTGAGCAGCGACACGAAGCTAGCGACACTTTATCATAGAAATACATAGAAACCGTAGTATCGCGACGACACGTCGTCTGCTGCAACTTCATGTAGCCGGCTTCCAACTTGTACCTTAATTCAAATTCAAATTCAATAGTTTACGACGTCTTCGACCGTCATGGACCAGTGCAGGCGCGACACGTAGAGCGGTGTCGCGGGCACCTCGCTGCGCAGGCGCAGCTCGGGCACATAAGGTGCGGTGCCGCGGTGGTTGCGGACGGTGGGCTTCCTCTTCTTCCTCCTCTCCACCAAAACGAAGCCCTCATCATCGCACCTCCTGCTCTCGTCCCTGCCGAGTCGAAGATATTCAGCCTTGCGGCCCTCCTTTGCACCCCTCGCCTTTACCCGCGGGGGCGGTGCGGGGCAAGCAGCGACGCTTGCATAATTTTTCTGTTGAGTCGATGGCCTCAATTTCGTGTCGACGTCACGCGGTGACGGCGAGCTGATGGCGGCGGCTGTTGCTGACCCACTCGATTTCGCTGATGTGCAAAACGGCGAGCCGCGCTGAGCTCCGCGACGCATATTTATCGAGTCGATCGGATGCTCGGGTGACCTACATAGTGAATTATTACATTTTAATTGTAATAATTCACTACGCAACTCACTGATGGTGGATTCCGAGGCATCTAATCTACCTCGCATCTCGTCCAGCTCTGCCCTCATGATGTTGAACTTCTGGAGCAGGCTGGAGACGTTGACGTGGTCCGTCGATACCGCCGGTAGTTTGTCGAGCTGCTTGGCCACAAACACCGGCACTTCCGCTGGACTAGTCTGCTTGATCAGGGAGATGATGTCCTGCAAGCTTCGTTCGCTTCCGTCTCTCCTCCGGGATATCATCTGCGCCGTTTTGCCGAGCGCTTCGTATAGCATCAGCCTGCCCTTGCAGATCTCCTCGTTGGTGTAGGTGGACCTGCACAGCTGCACGATGCTATCTTCGTCCATGGTGTTGATGACCTGTTGTACGAATGCCAGCAGCTCGTTGGATACGAGCGCGATGATGTCGGTGCAGCGGCTGTCGCGCCGCGCGACTCGCGAAATATTAATTAATTTTATTAATAATGCGAAACGTAAACGTGTAATTTATGTGCAAAAGATGTTGCGCTGCGAATTTATTCGAAGAAAAGATTCTTCGAATAAATTCGCAGCGATTTTTTACACAAAATTGCGAGCAAACAAACAATTATATTATGTATGTAATCCAAAGAAAAATCGATTTAATACCGTAATCCGATTTCCGTCAAAATAATATCGATAGTCGATACACATTCGAGTCTTCAATCTCGACATTTCAAAGATTCGCAAATAAAATGCTCTCAAAGCAGCGACTGTCACGATCTCTTTACTCCGGAATCCGCATTGAAACAGACGCGGAACCGATGGCTCCTTGGTCCCTCGCTGTGAATATTACATGTCGAGAATACTCGATGGCTCGAGACAGCGATGTTTGGAATATACGCCGAAGGTAGAAAATGGAGCGATGGAATTGATCGGTTGGTATGTTCTTTAAAATTATTCATAGTTAACCAGAATAAAGCGAATATCTCTAAAGTAACGTTATAAAATCAGGTGGAACGCTTAAGGCGTAAAGTTTATTAATCAGGTGGACTAAGCTAATCTTGCTCAATCATGTTTACGTTGACATTTCCAGGATAAGCTAACTCTACATTCTACAATACTTTCATTGGCTTTTTATTTACGTGTTAGGTCAAAACAACGCCCCTAGGGGCTATACCATAACTTATTCGTAAATGGTGACCACACGACTACTAATATTACGCAAAGTTCGGAGCAGAGGTCGTTCCTAGCACATACAATAAAAATATTAACACAAACGTTGTTTACTGTATATCCTGTGCTGCACTCTAGTGTCATAACATTGCAGTAATAATATTAAATCCTATTAAAGAAAAACCTTTAGTGGTCTTTTCCTGACTATAAACTCGCAATCTCTCAAACCAATACACAATAACCAATACACAAACTCTCTTGGCATAGTCAGTAAAATATATACGCACAGTGCGATAGCCACGATTCAAGAGGCAGATACAAAAACCTTATCCAGCACATGCCTTGAAGATCCGCATAATATTTTTTGCAGTAAATTCATTCCCCTTAATGACTTAAGGGATTCTTATCATCTAAGAACGAGTATGTTAAATATTTATACGCTTTATCGTCTTATTCGGGGTGAACGAACATTCCCTTTATTATTCTAGCTCGTACAATAATTAAATGTCTCTCTCAGTCTTCAGTATTAAGTATTTTAATTATAATAACTTACTTAGAATGTTTAATATTATTTTAAGAACAAAAGATTGTAATCCCACTCATTTATCTAGTTAGCGTAGCTTAATAGATAAATTGTTGTTTTAAGATGAAAATATAATAATGAAATTACATGAGTAACTGTTCAAACTTAAAAAACTTAAAGTTGATATTTTTAATTTCCAAACATTGAGTATCGGAGATTCGGGGATTTGTTGTTTGTCATAATATTAGGTCTTTACTCTTAACATTGCCGTTTTGTTTGAAAAAAGTCCAAGTACTTTTTCAAACTTATTTATATCCGTTATTCAAATTCATTACTCCTACACTTAAAACATTCTTGCCAACGAAGTGGCAGTTCATGTTGGCGGTTCTTGAAAAAATCAGCTGGACGCAACGGAGGACAACAAACTCTTCAAAGGCGTTTCGTACTGCCTTTCGGGAATTGAATTTTTCCTGCTAAATTATATATAATTATATATTAAAAGGTGCCTAAATTTTGAAAAAAGTAATAGTCAGTAGGCGCAAGGTTTGGTGAGTATTGTTGATGAGCAAGAGCTTCTAAACCCATCTCTTGCAGCTCAGAGACGGTCTGTTGTGCAGTGGGGTCGCGCGTTGTCGTGACGGAGCAGTGGAGACGACTGATTGACCAAAACTGGTTGCAGACGTTCGAGCTTCGCCATCATTGTGGTTAGTTCTTCAATGTACACATAAAACATTCTGCAGTAATGATTTCGCCGTTTCGTAAAAAGCTGTGATGAATCACACAAGCCTTAGACCACCGATCACCTTAACTCTAGGGGTCATTTTTCGTTTGCACATTGCTTTGGTACCGAACTTGGATCTAACCAACTTGCTGGGCGCTTTCGATTGTCAAAAAGGAACCGTTTTTCGCAGTGATGCCAATTCTTCAAAAAATTTCACCCTAAAGCAATTTAAAAACCCACTAAATTTCAACCAAAACTTTCCAAAAAGATATAATTTGAATATTTATCACTTGGGGTGCGTTCCAATAGGAGACCAATATGCTAAAATACTACTTTAGGCGTTCTGCATGGCAACCGCAGTCGTGAATATATCTTCTCTTTCCCGACTTAAATTCTTTAAGTAATCACGAGAAAAAAACAAACCTTTAAAAAATGATTTCATTTTTTATATATTTTTTTATTTTAATACTAAACCGCACTAGTTTATCTGTTACCGTAACCGTACCGCAGGTGAACTGAAATTATTCGCGGTTAACCGATTGAAAATAGGCTTCAATAATTGAATAAAAGCCTTTTAGTCTAATTGACGTCGGTTCGCGGTTATATGTAACTAAATACTAATAATCTCTATGGACGTTTCACACCACGTCCGTCTGGCCCCGTGGTAAGTACCTGAAGGATTTACGCTACGTATTGTTACGGTAAAAATATCCACAGCCGGAAAAGATAACGGAAATATATAACAAAAGGAGAAGGAAGATAATAATTGTTTGTTGTTTGGTATCTACGTTTTATAAATATCATAACACGTAGAAGTTTAATATGCACCTCGTTTGAAGAAAACTCAATGGAAACAGATTACAAATTAGTTGCTATGCTAATTTATTTTGAAAGTGTTGATTAAAAATCTATACAAATCCCTCTCCTTTTCATTTTTAGGCCTCGTTTCACGCAGTTCATCTGGCATATGTTGATGAAAGTTTCGTTAGTCGTCGTGCACACGGGAAAGTAGACGTTAGGGCATTTCTCACAAGGCATAGTTTGGTTCAGCGGCGGCAGCAAACGTTCAATTTTCGTTTTCAAGCCATCTTGGGTTAAAAATTCTTTGTATAGTGCAAATATAATGATGCATTTGACTGTAAGGTATATAATATATATATTATTTACATTAAGGAAAATGGAAAGAATTTGTCAAAAGTAATCTTTGTGTAAAGTTTTAAGAGAACCTTTCTCGTTACCCCGTTCTTAATTATTATTTTGTTAACTAATTTAAATGCTTTCTCTCAAAAGTCAACCACTAGATGTTGCAATATTAAATTAAACCATTGAAAATATTTATGCACAGTGAATAATTATTCTAAGATAAGATACTAAACTATTGAAAGAACTTTCTAAGACTCCATAATTACCATAAAACATTTTAAATGCTTCGAGTGGTCTCATCGAAGAAATACTAAAATCTTAATTAATTTTCTTTTTAATTGCTTAAGATTTATAAAGATTAATTGCACTTTCTATTAAAATACTGAATTAAAGTGCTTTTCAAAGTGCTTTTCATTTTATTTAAGTCTTGCGTTTCTCGGTCTCTATCTATCTATAATAGAGATACTAGTTTGACAAAGAAGATGAATAATTTTACGGATATAAAATTTTATTATAATAATATCCTTATTCCCATTCCCCTATATGTATTTCTGTACCTGATCCATGTCGTTGTATCAATTGAAAACGCCATTCAATTGCCGTCACACGGACAGATTTTAAGGCTTCGGCCAAACTTACGCATCAGTAACGCGGGACGCGGGACGGGAGCGTTTGCAAGTCTTGCAACGCAAAACTAGTGTGCGCGACTACGGTGCGAAACCGTATAGATTATTCCCACTCTGCCGACGCGTTGCAGACGCTCCCGCTTCGCAGTCGCTTTGGTCGCGTAGATTTGGCCGAAGCTTAATAACAATAATGTAAAATTATTTTTATTAAGAAGGCTGCTAGCAATTTAGTAGTCAAAAGGCATTACAAATTGATGACAGTGTCCATCATACGCGTGAAACACCACTTTCTGAAACCTCGTCCTCACACAGTTCAACCAGCACAGGTTGGAGTAGGTCCTGTTATCGGTGCCACAGACTGGAAGATAGGCTCTAGGACATTCGTCACAGTCGGTTATCAGCTCCAGTAGAGGCAGGGAATCTGTGACCCTCTCCATGTAATTCTCCTGAATATGCTGAGCCTCATTCTTGCTCATTATACGGTTGTCCTGGCAGAATGATATAGTCACCATCAGTAATACTGAAAAACATGGGTGTTGAAGAATTACATTTTTGGGCTTCCAATAAATTGCAAGAGTTACATTATACATGATAACTAGATGACGCCCGCAACTCCGTTGCACCAAAACTCGTTTATCGCGAAGGAACCGTACATTTTCCCGTGTTCAAAGTATCTCCACGCCAAATTTCAGCAAAATCGGTTCAGCGGTTTGGGCGTGAAGAGGTAACAGACGGACACACTTTCGGATATATATTAATATTATAGTTAAATATAGTATGGATGTTAGGTTATATTATTTTATGAAGCTGCTTTGATTTATTATATTCTCATCCCTGAAATTAACATAATAATAAACAGTGCATTCATCAGCCTACATTTTGTGACTCACAAAATTAATGAATTTTCATTTAAGTACTTCGAATTTTAGTTTTCAAAATTTCATAAACTAATTTTTGTATGCTCCAATTTTCTAACATTAAAATTTTGAGTTTAAATATTTGTCTGAAACGCCATTTTATCGTGTTAAATCCACTCGGAAAGTTTTTTTAAAACTTCTGATAATAATTTTAAACGAAGCCAGTTCCTCAATACTTTATTTAGAAGTTCGAATTCAGGTCGCCGTCAACGATAAACTTTTGCGATGTTTTTTTCAATAACTTTTGCACTACAAACTGGAAATTAACTTATTTATTGAAATTCTGCGTTCACTTCTGGATTATGAAATTAATTTTTAATGCTGAATATGCTGCAGGTAACATTTAAAATATTATACCTGGAAAGTTGGTTTAAGTTGAAACTCGTAATTTCTGTAAATTACGAGAATTTTCTTCATGACTTTAAAATTTTAGTTATTATGAAAGTACGAATAAAAAATTCTAACTACTAATAATACAATACTGAATTCTACTTCAATGCTATGAAACGTGAAAAAGAGAGAAAGAAAATTTGACAATAGGGATTAAAAATATGGAAGGATTTCAAGAACAGAAAAAACGTCTACAAGCTGAAATTGTTTAATTTCTTGTTTCAGTTCTTACCTAATGTAATTTTGTCTACGTCTCCGTTTTCCATTATTGTTTAATTTTCAAATTATATTTAATCTTGAAATTGAAATGGAAATTCTGCAGCAAATCAGTTCTTTTACAACAACCGATAAGAAGTTTGTAATAAAATTGTTCGTTTCAAAGTAAAGAGTCTTGTCTTGATTGATTCAATAAAATAATAATTCTTAGCAATATTTCTAAACTTTGATGACTTTATTAATTTTTTATGAAGACAATACTATACCTAGTCTGGCATTTGGAAAAAAGAGTGCGTTTTAAAAGTTTTCCATTACAGAGTTGCCTATACTAAAACACTATCACATTTTGTCACAAATATCAGCGATTTTCCGGTACCCTATTAAAGAATTAGGAGTCACACTGCGAGGATATTTTGGTTTCAAATGAAAGATATTATATTCATTTCCACGTCTATACCATAAAAGTTTTATAGCTAATTTTTTTCATACATTTTTGACATAATATCAAGAACGCGGCGAGCGTCGTAACCGCCAATGTACAAGGCGCGCTAATATGAATGTTATTTTAATGTCCCTAACGTCGATATTCGTACTGACAGACATCGACCTGCTAATTTTTCTGTTATAGCGTCCTTAAGGTTAAATGTACTAGTGTTGACAAGTACTGCAATATGGCTTTAAATAAAAAATACGTGCGGCACTCGGGGACTGCCGCGGTAAAGCATAGCATTTGTTATCAACTTATGTAATTATAATTCGCATACGTCTACTCGCACGCACACAAACACCGTGACGATGGCTGGCAACGCCGTACCGCTGTGCCAGTTCGAGTGGTGTTAGGTTTTTTTCGTTACGGCATTTCTTGATTCGGTCGCCGCGCTCAAAGCCCGCAATAAAAGCTATGCAGCTGTAAGGCTCTTTTTTGAAAAGCTGTACCTAACTACGTAATAACTATGACATAAAAATCATATAATCGCAGCTGAAAATGAAAGCCTATTGAAATAAAACTATCAAACTTACTGCACACTTCGTTTATTCATTCAATGATTCTCTCTTTACAATTCACACCAACACATTTCACTATGTTCACACTGCTTAACACTTTAACTTTTTCACCGTTAAACACTAATACACCGGAGTCACAACTTCCATGAAATCTAAGATACTCGAAACGATCCAACTCGATCGACTGCTCACACTCGAATGAGCCCCTCAAGACTGTGAAGCCCTCTTAAGTAAAGATGGCGCCTCGACCCCACTCAAGGCACGCGCGCCCTCTGCTCTGATTGGTTCATTACAATTTAATTCAAACCAAGATATTTAGAGCTAGTAAAAATATGACAAACTAAATTAAATTTACTTAAGAATTTTACAATGATCACTGAATTTTACAGTCATTTCTAAAGCAATATAATCGTGAAGAATCAACACTTCAAACAATCGGAAAATAACTACACTCATGACTACTCATGACTTCCTCTGACATTTAGGAATCAAAAATAACTAATTCATGACTTCCTCTAAAATTCAGCAATCAGAAATCAACTAGACTCATGACTTCCTCCGACATATCTAACATTCGTCCATCCTGACAAATGTCGCGATCTCGCGAACATAATATTGTGATTGGCCATTATGAGTACAGACCAAATTATTTACCTAATTGTGTCATGCGCACCTCGCACGTTCATATAGTCATATTATGATATTATGTACAAAGTACATACTTTACAAAATTACAAATGAACATTGTATACTTTGCAAACTAATATTTGTAACAATATGTGCACCTTGATTGATTTATTTACATTGGGTTACATAGGCCCATACAATATATACCTTAAAGACTAACATACATATAAACTACAATATACACTTAATAACTACACTTTATCACGAGCCAACGGCGACGCGACGCGCGCTTCATTCCGGAGTCTCCCCCGGAACCTTCGGTAAACCACACCAGTCGGCCAGAATTCCTCCGCTTCAAAGGTCGACAGAAGATGCGTCGGTACTCTCACCACAAAGGAACTGAAGTTGACCTTGTGGCGAGACTGCAGACGTTCGACCCTCAGGCGGAGGGATGTCTTCTCACTGATGTAGCCCACGACGTCCTCGACCTCCATGGACCAGTGCAGGCGGGATATGTACAGGGGCGTCGCGGGGACCTCGCTCCGCAGACGCAGCTCAGGTACATATGGCGCGGTGCCGCGATGGTTGCGGGCGGCGGGCTTCTTCCTCTCCACCAGTATATTATGTACACCTTGAACACTATACTTTGCTTTGCAAACTAATAGTAATTGTAACAATAATGTGCACTTTGCACGTTCATATAGTCATATTATAATATGTACACCTTGTACATTCTTTACAAATGAACACTATACAAGGCCTGTCCCACTCGCGTTGTAGGCATCGAACTGTAAGTACCCCCCGAGAGGGGCACATCAGAAGGGACTCACAAGCGAGCGATGACACACGCGCAATATTTTTCATCGCGTATCGACTATATACTGATCATAGAGGAATTTAATTCATGATACAGGTTTAATCGCTGTGACAAAATCGTTATAAATCTTATAAAATGAACAATTAAAAAAAAGGCCAATGAAATATGTATTTGAATAAAGTATTTAAATACAAAAGTAGATAAAAATATACAAACATAGCAAATAAACCAATTTCATACAAAAAATACACAAACTACACAGAAATAAACTCAAGTTACTATGTTTAAATTCCTGCACTATAATCGAATATAAAAGTACTATAAAATATAGGTTGGGTTACTCAAATTTGATATTACTATAAAAAGGTTTGCTACTCGTACCAATTAAATAGTAATCAAAAAAATATTATTTTGTTTTTTTTTTTTAAAGGCGAAAACCTTGATTTCGTAAGAAAAGGTACGCGTTATGCGATAGAACGAAAGCGGAGATGTAGGTAAATATTGTAGGCGCCTAGCACTGCGCGGTCGGAATTTGAACTTTATAGTATCGTATTATGAGTCGTTATTTCTTTAAACCGGTTTCGTTAGTGGGAATTCAGTTGGTACTACTAATATATATTCTGTGACTATACTTTGCTTTGCAAATTAATAGTTGTAACAATATGTGCACCCTGCACGTTCATATATGTGCACCTTGCACGTTCATATAATATGTGCACCTTGCACGTTCATTTATTATAGTCATATTATAATAGTCGTGCTCGTTTCATTCTTCAACTACGCATATGCGGCTTTTTTTTCGCAGTTTGGCAACTGACTGTCAACTTCATATCAGCAACTCCCGAACCACCATCGCGTTGCAAAAGTCAATCAAGAATCGGACCGTCCACGCTCCATAATATAAAGATTTCAAAACGGAACTCTGACAATTTCCAGTGAATATGTCATAGTTTTAAATTCGTAAGTAACAAGTTAACAACTCTAGCGACGATTTTCGCCATAATACGTCAAATTTAAAAATTTCAACATCAGTTCAAGTCGGCATACTCTATAATTCTGTCTACTCTAACTTGGGATAGCGAGCAAGAACCCTGTCAACTGTCTGGACTTTAATACCAATATTAAAAGTAGTTAAACCTGATGAACTTCGTATCACTTCCTTTCCAAGATATTTTGTCAACTTAAAGACCTTTCCTAGACTTTCACAAATATTTGAATTTTCAAGGCTAAAATTAGCTAAATCGGCTTAGTGGTTCTCAAGTTTCAACAAGTCTTACAGAATTGAAAATTCACTTTTATTTAAATAGGTTTGATAACTACTGAAAATTCTGAAAATTGTGCCATTACAAAATCCATGGATAATTTCCCTTCCTAATTAATATGAAATAAAAGTTATAGTAGTCGATCATAATCATCGACCTGTTATAGGTTTTCAGCTCATTGATTATTATTATAGTAGCTAGCAAGCTATCATAATCCTTTTCTCAATTTCAATTAATTTTCAAATTCGAACTATGATATTCACTTAATTTTAAATGTACCCACATTTTACATTACAACAGTTCTCACAAGTATATTTTCTTGTTTCCTGGTTTCTAAAAGCCTGAAACACACTTTTTTTTTCTTTTTGGGCGAAATTCGACGAAAATTTGAGTTCAACAACCCTCAATCTTATAAGGAAAATCTGAAAACTAGGTTAGGTTAGGTTCAAACCTAACCTAACCGAAACCTAACCTAAACATAAACCTAACCTGGTTAAGTTAGCTATAAGTTATAACCATAATAAAAATCTATAACCATAATGAAGAAAATTTGAAGACCTACCCGGTATTGGGATGCAGATGGCCACTGCATCGCCCCACCGGGTGGACAACCCATTAACTCCTGCCATGGGTCACACAGGGACGTCTGAACACCAACGACCCATTGGAAGAACATTATATGGACTAGCTGCTCTCACGGCCTGCTCAACATCCAGCCCACAAAGCAAGTACCATAGGGTGGTTCTAGATGTTCCTCCATAACCTTAGAGAAACACAGATATATTGGATTTCCTATTGTTCAAAATTGTTTTACCTATTTATTGACAACACGTCTTATTTTCAAGTTTCCTTGCTACACCTGATAAAACCAGAAGAATGTTTATTATTGCAATAAAATTGTATTATTACAGTTAGTGAAGGAATTATCAGTCTTGACTCTTTACATTTACTTTTGTGGGTAAACCGATTCAACTATACCTTAGAAGATCTAATAAAATCCGCTATTGTCCAATACAATCCGCGATCATGGCGCTATACAACTATAAAATTGTTTAGTGTTAAGGCCCATAAAATGTTAAAATTCATCCTAAGATCTAGTTCCTCCTCAAACACATTACAGTAGTAATATTCTGACATTGCACCCTGGCACCCTGGTGTAATATTTTAGCACTTATTCCAGTATAATATACTTCCATAGTGTGGTACCAATACAACACTTGATATTATAGTTATAAACTAATTTATTCAAAAAAAGATCTATCAGGTTTTAACACTCGAAACAAAAACCTCTAAAGTAAACAATTATTGTGAAGCACCACATTACATGCCTTTGACTGTGTCTGTTCAAATTTATCTATGTCCCTTCAATCTATACGTTAGGTACATAATAAATTATGTGTACCTGGGTAAAATAGCACAGAATTGTATAAATTCTTTTTATCCTTGTCTATATTATAATGTTTTACACCAACAAGTACTGTAAAAATAATTATATCTCCATCAGTCCGTTTACTCAATCAATTGTAAAAGTAACTCAAATTAAGAATTTCAGCGACAATTTAAATATTAACTTATTCAATAATAAGCCAAACAATATTAAACTATCTAACCACAGGTTATCAGATTCTAAACTCATCTCAATACGATAATATATTTTATTTAATCCATGAAAGACACTTTCGTGTTTAAATATTAATTTTCCAGTCTTTTAAATATTTTATTGTTTGCGTCTTTTGTCAAACTAAACAAAACAAAACGAATACCACTAAAATGAAGTAATGTATTACACCGTAATATCAATAGATCGTACGACAAGATTGCCACATCTAGTACATCTAGTAATACAACATCTATGGCACTATTTTTACGCAAGTTTTTACCAACTACCCGCAATACTTGTAATTTTTATTTTTTGTTGGAAAACAAATTTGTATTTGTACTTGTAATGTAAATTTTATTTCTGAAGTGTTATTTTGTGCCATTATGATATTTCGAACTCCCGTACACAGTTCGCTTACAGTCAGTGAATAATAATTTTTGTTGAACCATTGTGTATCATTTGTGAAAGGAAACAAAATCTTAGATTATTGTAAGTACATTTACATTAAATACAAACACTTTGTAAATGGTCTATGGCTATAAGTTTTCGGGAAGAATATTCTCAATTGACGAAAATGTAAGCAGCTTATTAACACTAATGACAGATCTATTAAAATGGCCACGTCTATTAAAAACCATGATTTATATCGCATCTTCCACACTTCACAGTACACAATTTAAAATAAGTAAACTTTAGCTTCCGCTAATCAAATCCTTGTCCGTTACAAAACAATCGTGTCCAATTCGTTTTAATTCGTTTTAAACAAAATCGTTTAAATTACGAATCAACGGAGTCACAGTAGTATATTACAGCTTTATTAGTTCAATCTCAATTTTTTAACACCTTCACTGCGTAAGCTAATTTGTATGATCTGCCATATTGGCGTTACGAGACCGAAAAGTACTCTTATCTTTCCTTTCGCAATGACGCACCGAGACTCTTTAGATCTCGTACGAGTGGCTTCCTTAAAACCTTAACAATGAATGTATCTTGTAGTATGTGGTTCCGCCCGGAGATAGTCAAAAATATCGATATTTATTGAAGTGAAGGTAGCAAGTAACAAACTTTTCAATGTTTTTCATTAAAATATGATGAACAAAGTTTTCTTGCATTTATTACAAATCCCTTTTACTTATTTTTTTTTTCGGCCTCTCTGCTCGTCATTGTCTGGCCTTCCCATAATAACAACCAACACAGCGTCTTTTTTTTTTTACCATATTTTATTGTGTATTTATGTTCGGATACTACAATGTTTCACTATTATCATATTTTTTGTCAAATTTTCCCTTGTATTTCTGAATTAAACTTTCAATAAATATATTTTTCGATAGCACGACATACACAACACTAATTAATTTCCAGGTGCGCGTCGTACGAGTGTTTAACGCACTAGATGTAGATTTTTACCATATTGGAGACGCATTAGGTCTCGTACGATTTTATTGATAAAAAAATTGCTAACAATATACCTAATCAACGTATAGAAAACTAATTAACCGGGACGAGTAAAACATACAAATTCACCTCCTAACCGGATGAAAGTCACAAGCGAGATTCATAAGGTCTCGTACCGCAGCGAACGTATTAAAACAAAATTATTATACTTATATTTTCAAGCAGAACAAAGATTTTATGATATGATTCAAAAGTTTTGTAATTACGTTTCCAATTTTCAAAGTTCAAACCACGTTAAACAAAAGCCCTTCAGGGCCTTACCTGCCTTTTCAACCAATTGAAACTTGCACCACATAAATTCAAAATCCACACCTCAATATTTTGCACTATACTTCAGCTCAACCGTCTTGTTTCTTTCGTTAGCATTTAGATTTAGATTTGATATAACTGCCTCAATGTTGGGTTCAAAAATACATTTGACAACCTATGTCGTGAACCTGCAGACGTTGATCTTCTGTTTTGATGATGCGAGTCCACCACCGAACGATTCATCCTCTCACGTGTTCCTTCACTTTCACTCTTCAGTCATTCTTGGGCGTGAGATACCACGAAGGATTGCTTTTCCTTTGTGGCGTACCGCTTCTGAATTGAAATAAAACTATCAAACTTACTGCACACTTCGTTTATTCATTCAATGATTCTCTCTTTACAATTCACACCAACACATTTCACTATGTTCACACTGCTTAACACTTTAACTTTTTCACCGTTAAACACTAATACACCGGAGTCACAACTTCCATGAAATCTAAGATACTCGAAACGATCCAACTCGATCGACTGCTCACACTCGAATGAGCCCCTCAAGACTGTGAAGCCCTCTTAAGTAAAGATGGCGCCTCGACCCCACTCAAGGCACGCGCGCCCTCTGCTCTGATTGGTTCATTACAATTTAATTCAAACCAAGATATTTAGAGCTAGTAAAAATATGACAAACTAAATTAAATTTACTTAAGAATTTTACAATGATCACTGAATTTTACAGTCATTTCTAAAGCAATATAATCGTGAAGAATCAACACTTCAAACAATCGGAAAATAACTACACTCATGACTACTCATGACTTCCTCTGACATTTAGGAATCAAAAATAACTAATTCATGACTTCCTCTAAAATTCAGCAATCAGTTAAATCAACTAGACTCATGACTTCCTCCGACATATCTAACACTATCGAATCCTCGAAATTAGAAGCAGAAATCCGTAAGTACTCCAAAAATAGAAATTAGCGGCACTCACATTTAGCAACAATTGATTCCGATGCTAAACCTTTCCGTAAGGACCCATTGTAATTTTTGGAAAAAGGGTTCGAAGAGCTTAGGGGGTTTTTAGGGTTCCGTACCTAATGGGAAAAAATGGGATCCGATTACTGAGAATTCGCTGCTTGTTCGTCCGTCCGTCACTCACCAGGCCAGCATTTTGCTTGAGGGTTGCCTAGTTGCTAAAATACTACTCTGCCCATGCAAAAAAACGTTATTTTTCGCCTATTTTGACAATCGTACGAAACCCTTTGTGTGCCAGCATGACTCGCACTTTGCCGATTTTTTCGAGAACATCCGATTCGAAATTTGAATGACAATGTTAGCGTGGATGGGTTTAATGGAGTGTGGCAGTACAACTCGAATCCGATTTCCGGTCTCCGTCCACTTGACCTCACCTTTTAAAAGGGTATTTTGACGCGTATTTTTGTAAAAAACCTCCTCACAATTTGGGACGCATTGTCGGGCTTGTAATTATCGGGGCTGTGTTTTTAAGGACTTGAACTACGGGTGAAATGTAATGAGGAGTTTTTATTGTTACAATAATATATTTGATACAATGGTGGACTTATGTACGGAAAGGTAGGGTAGATTTTATTTGATATAAAGGTTTCCTTTAGGGAACTCAAGCTAAATCAGAAAAAAAAACGTCTACGTACGTTCGTTTATTTACATTCGGTTCTCCTACAGGACTAATTTATCTATTCAACTTTGTTGCGTTGTTTATATCTTGCAGTTAGCTAATTAAAAACCCTTCGGAATAGAAATCCTGTGCTAAATGGAGAGCATAAATATTATGAATTAATGTATTAATTAAGAATCATTAATCATTATCAAATATTATCATTGTTCACTTTAAGTTTTAACGATTTGTCCTTTACACAATCAAATGTCTGTAAAGTTTTGCAATTACAACCTCTTAAATTATAATTTCAACGTTCAGCTGGCGAACTCAACGACCATAAATTAACGATAAATCCAATTAATTACTAATTAGACACGAAAATGTGTAGGTGTTCTTTTGTAGCGCTATTAATTTGTAAGTAATTTTGTTCTTTTAAATTATTGCTCTTATTAGCCAACAGATTAATATACGTGTACGGCTGCACTCAGATATAAAATTTGTGGAGCTGATCCATCCATATTTATTAATATAATATTATTATGTATTACAAATGCGAAAGTGTGTCTGTCTGTCTGTAACCTCTGCACGCCCAAACCACTGAAACAATTTTGCTGGGTATGGAGATACTTTGAGTCCCAGGAAAGAAATAGGATATTTTTATCCCGGAAAAAATGTATGGCTAACGCACGATATATAATTTTGGCGCAATGGAGTTGCAGGCGTCATCTAGTATCAAATATATAATATTTTTTCTCGTATAAAACCCCATTTTCGTTTAGCCGTATCCATTATCTACGTCAAAGCGGCTTACGACAGGGGTACCGAGTTTGATTCCTTCTGGAACCTCTTCTCAATGGATGTACCAGACCTGGGCAAGATACCCGTCACACCAGACTGCTCCAGCTGCCCCAGGATCTACATACCGGTGTGCGCGACAGACAACCGGACATACGTAAACGAGTGTCGAATGAACTGCTATAATAGAGATACTGAAGGTGTGAAGGTTGTTAGACGAGGACCGTGCTATATATTTCCAGATTGGTAATAAAATAATGTTCTGAGTAGTCTAGATAATTCATTGTTGATATTCGTATTGTTTCTTGTGTTATTATTGTGTAATTAATTTTGATTACTTACAGATACTAAGGGCCTGTTTCACCACTTTTTTATAAGTGCCGGATAGGTTATCCACAACTTTTTTTGACAGATGGAGTATGGAGTTCCGCCAGAAAAGTTCTGGATAGCCTATCCGACACTTATTAGGAAGTGGTGAAACAGGTCCTTAGTTTTATAATAATTATTAAGATAAATAAGTATAAGAACTCCCAAATCCCAATTCCTGTCTCAGTAATGATGTGTCAAAACAGTCCTTATAGTATGGATCAACCCACAACAACAATATAACTATGATGATTCACATATTATTGCTCTACAATCTACATGGAGTAACAAAACAAAGTGATAATACCAAGTGTATTTATATTGTGTACCTTATAAAGAACTCTCTGTGAAAATAGCAGCGCTGAAAGAGCACATTTTTTGTGATTTGAATGTGCAAGCGTCCCAGTGTTATGACTTTGACCATACATGATACAACAACTTAATAACTGTATTTTAAAAAAAGATAAAACCGACTTCAAAATTGTACGTAATTGAGAATTAAAACTTACTATCTCCAAAACTACTGAACCGATTTTGATGAAACTTGCACTATTCTCTAAGTTGAACAGTACCTAGTACAATAAAAGAAGAATCACTCAAATCGAACCAGTAGTTCCGAAGATAGGCGTGAACAAACATAAAAACATACATACATACACTTTTGAAATTTGGCACATTTGTTCAGATGCTGATATAGATTAACATATATAAAAACTGGGCAGTTCTGGAAATATTACATACGTACGCGTCGAATTGATAACCTCCTTTTTTTGAAGTCGGTTAAAAAAATACTCGTATAGCGCTGCAACATTTGCATTTCACAGTGTTACAGTGGACTCTTACACAGTACATACCCTGTTACACACTGTTTCCGTATACAGAGTGTATAATAATAGCTCCCACACCCGGTTTCGGTGACGGTGGCCGGTTTTATTGAAACCAGGCCAGCTATATTAGAGTAATTTTATAGTGCCCAAGTGTGTGTGCAGTACACAAGAGCACTCTCTATTCCTTTACTCTCATAACCCAGGGGGGCGGAAGACCGACACGACTGGCGAGAAATCAGGCGCAGGACCGACTTTTTAACCGACTTCAAAAAAAGGAGGTTGTCAATTCGACGCGTATGTATGTAATATTTCCAGAACTGCCCAGTTTTTGTATATGTTATTCTATAACAGCTTCTGAACAAATGTGCCAAATTTCAGAAGTGTATGTATGTATGTATGTATGTATGTATGTATGTATGTTTTTATGTTTGTTCGCGCATATCTCTGAAACTACAAGTCCGATTTAAATGATTCTTTTTTTATTGTACTAGGTATTTACGTACTGTCAAATCTATACTAGAAATGCATCCACGCGTCATACGTTGCGATCTGAATCTCCGCGTTGACCTTTGGGCTGCTTATTCGAATTTTTAATAACTCATTTAGAAAACCATTGCTTCGTTATCGTAATATAAACTGAACCTAATTTTGCACCAAATAATATTTCATTCGACTAATCTAATCTCGACTGAATTCGATATGTTCCCGTATTTTTGTTTTGTTGTTTTTTCCTATTTCCCATTGGAAAAAATACGTGAATATGTAGGGATACTACATTAATTTGTCAAGAAAAAATATTATTTTCATCCATTTGTTGATCCATGGTGAATATAATTATTATAATACAAATATATTCGAGAGCTGAACGTCTGTCAATACCACTCACATTTTTTACCTCAAGATACACGTGAGACAATATTTTCCTTGGGGTCTTTTATAATTCCATATTTGATTAACTTTATATTTTTAGACCAACATTTTTCCTATTGGTTTATCTAAGAATGTAAAGGGATTTTGTATTTTCTTGCGAGTTGCGATGCTAATAGTAAGAATAGATTAAATGATAGGATAAACAGAATAAGGACGTCCTCTTGGAAATAGAAAGGCTCGATCTATAAGCCACCACAATATACGGGAGGCCGATCAAGCAGTTCAGACTGATCGCAGGCCAACCTGTTTCTTGCATTGTGACTTTTGTGCAATTACGACCTCTCCGTATATGGGGACCTTAAGGAACACATTTCTTTTGTTTTGTTTTGAAATAACACAGAATATAAATACTTCTGATTTTAAAAATAAATACGCAGGGTGCGTATCTAATATCCATATACGCACTCTGCCATCATATACCCATACTTCCATATCCATACTTAATAATATTATAAATGCGAAAGTGTGTCTGTCTGTCTGTCTGTGTGTCTGTCTGTCTGTTACCTCTTTACTCCCAGATCGCTGAACCGATTTGCTGAAATTTGGCATGGAGATACGCTGAGTCCCGGGAAAGGACATAGGATACTTTTTGACCCAGGAAAATGTACAGTTCCCGCGCGATTAACGAGTTTTCGCCACCATAATTTTAAACTTTATTCACACACTTGCGTTTACAAAATGGCCGCTATACAGCTTCCCTTCTGTATAGTACACAGGGTCCTGGCCTCCTGATCTTGATCTTCAGGCAGTTGGCGATACAGGCGTTGACATAAGTGATATCGTCCACACTGCACACCGGCCAGTACACTCGCGGACACTCGCAGTTGTAGATCTCGTCTAGGTCACGCGGCTTACGAGATATCTGTATAGGGCTCAATATCCCAAATAGCTTCTCTGCCTTCTCCCGGTGATAATCGATAACTGAAATGAAAACCTTAATCTTACCTAATCAACCAACCGACAAGAAACAACTTTAGAGTTTCTGTAAAAGTTATTCTTTTACGATGGCTATAAAGTAAAACTGAAAAATGAATTGTAAAAGACGGGTTAGTTCACTTAGCCACGTGACGAGATGTATTTGTGAATAAGTTATGCAAAACTATAATTTTAATTTCCTCAACAAAACAAGAAAATAGATACACATTGAGTTTTAGACTTGCCGCCCGCTAAGTTTAAGGTACAAGTTGGAAGCCGGCTACATGAAGCGGCAGCAGACGACGTGTCGTCGCGACACTACTAGTTTCTATGTATTTCTATGAAATACCCTGCGCAGCTAGCGACACGGAGCTAGCGACACTTTCATAGAAATACATAGAAACAGTAGTGTCGCGACGACACGTCGTCTGCTGTCGCTGCGTGTCACCCGCTGCCTACCACCTTAACCTTAACCTTATTTTAAAATGCATCGTCTTATCAGGATTCAATATGTATTCTCAGTTCTTTCATCATTGATCGTTACCAACTATAAATATTATTTGATTTGGAAATAACAAGACGTATTTTAAGTGTGTACAAAGGTTAAATGCCCCCATATACGCTGAGGCCAATTGATTAGGCCTGATTGATCGTAGGCCGACCTGGGGGGTTATTATGAGCTCTTATATCCAGCCAGTTTACAGGCCAATTTACAGGCCATTGCATAGACACGGCTTGTAAACTGGCTGGAAACTGGCTGGATATAAGAGCTCATAATAACCCCCCTGACCGCAGTTATATTCCCGTATGATAACGCGTGTGTGATAATTACAATTTTTTATACAATAACACAACCTTACTTTTTGGGCGTCTACTAGTGGTATTGACTTCTTCTGAACCAAGAGTCGTCTCGGTTCCAACTTCATCCGTGGTTGTGTTCATATTTTCGACTTCATCAACAGTAATTGCAGTCACATTTTCAACATCTTTCTTTGTAGTTGTTTCAAAATTTTCGATAACCTCAGCCGTAGTTGTTAAGTCCTGGGTTTCTCCAAATTTTACCATATCGACTATTAAAACATATTTTGTTATACTACTTTATAAATATAGATAAATATAATATTATTTTTAACATTATGGTCGACAATATGAATAAATGCTGAATATTTAATCATTAAAGGAAGGAATATAAATTAAAAAATTTAACTGAAACACATACAAAACAGTAAAATAGAAAATAATAGGAAAAACAATGTTTCAAAGCGTATCAGATTGATTTTAACCATTGTTAACTTAATTGTTAAAGGCTTACTATAAAATTTAATCAAATAACTCAATTTCTAACAAACATAAAACATAACAGCAGTTAACTTCACTGTACCATCGAGGAAATTGATTCCTAGGCAGTTGACGGACCTACGTCATTTGGTCGGCTTATGTCAATTCAGTGTTAGCTGTGATTGGTCGCGTTACGTCAAAACCCATCCGGGGTTTGACGTAACGCGACCAAATTACTTGTGGATCCGCCATCTGCCTGAATCAACTTATCTGATAGTACTTTCAAATTACAGTAATGTTTTTTTTTTTCAATTCAATTTTCAATATCGCAATGTCTTAAGACAGACAAAGAGCAGACGTTGAATAGTCATGCGGTTACAGACAGACAGACACACTTTCGCATTTATAAAATTAGTATTTATAATTCTCATTATCCATGCTAATACTTTAAACTGGAAAGGTAAAAGGAAATACTTTAAATTCCAAACTGCTGAATAATAACATAAGTTCTAAGTTAAAGGTCATTAGTCATTACCCGTTAGTCTTGTTATTTAGACTTTTTAATGTATATTATTCTATTTTGGAATATTATCTTAAGACGTAATTAATTATATTATATCAACATAATGTAGCATTTGTTTGATCAAGGGCTCAATCCTGAAGCCGGACGTATTTAGCTCTGAAGGGATTTCCGTCTTTAAGTCAGGGCTGACTGACCACCTCTAGGGGTAAAGGCGATAAAAGGGCACTTGCCCTTCCTAGAACTCAAACCTTTGTTGATACAGTAAAATATAATATAATTATTTAGCTTTGGACAAATCTGTATCAATCTGAATGTCAAATGTTTGAATCTTGGTCTGTAATAATTTACATCCATACTATAATTATTAATGCGAAATTGTGTCTGCCCGTATGTTGCCTCTTCACGCCCAAACTCCTGAACTGATTTTGCTGAAACTTTGTTTGGTGATACTTGGAGTCACGGCAAAGGACGAGGGATACTTTTTATCCCGGAAAAATGTTCCCGCGCGATAAACAATTGCAATCATTGCAACAGAGTTGCGGGCATCATCTAGTGTAATTAATAGAAAAATTGTTGTTCATAATGTAATGCATATTAAATTGTATGAGTTAAGCCTAGTTCGCATTAGGCCAGTATTTTAGTCAAGTACCGAGTATTTTAGTATGTAGCTAAACGTGTCTGAACCAAAGACTTCTATTTAAACTCAGTTTAAATAGAAGTCTTTGGTATGAACACTAACAATTTAGTCATTTTAGACACAAAATAGATAATATTATGTTTTAAGGCAGAAGCCAGAATTTAGCTACTAAAATACTCGCTACTTGACTAAAATACTGGTATAGTGCGAACTAGGCTTTAGGTTAGGACAACATTATAGTTAGTTACTCATCACATTTTGTTTCCGGATTTACGCGTGAAACGTTACAGAGGGACAGACAAAAAACAGATACACGCATTCGTAATTTCAATAATGCTATATACTATATATAGTAATTGTTACCTTCACAGCTGATTCACATACATAATATTAAAGGCACATCTGTTATATGTAGCTATAATCTACAGAATTGAGGTTACCGTAAGATCACGACGAATGGTTTAACCAGTTACCGTAAACCCAGAATTGTATACAAACCCCATTTGTCGCTGAATACTGAATACGATTTGTATTCTATCGATAAACAAGCTCTTAAAGGAGCCTAAGAAGTGACATTTAGAGACAAATTTGAGAAACAATAAAAAACCGTAACATTTTAATAAACTTTCGAGTTGCATATTTAAAACTTTTAAATCGGGACTTAACGCGTTAAGTCCCGATTTAAAAGTTTTAATAAAATACCGTGATTTTGTGGTAATATAGGCTACCTATATTATTATGTTTTATTTTGCTCTACGCCACTCTACATAAAGCAGGCATATGGGTTCCTAGACAAATGTCGGTAGAAAATGAAACCTATAGCTATAGCCTGACTTTTTTTGTGTTTTTTTTTGAGACCGGGAATGCTGTTGCGCATGCCGGAGGGTTTGGGGACAAGTGACAACTCCCCCGGGTTACGGGTATGCAGGACTCGCTGCGGCCGTAAAGATGGTGAATTGACCGCAGCTCTACCCACTAAGAACCTGTCTATACTCTTACACTCTTCGCACACAGGATTGCGAGAACCCGCGAGCGATCTATAGCCTGCCCAGGTCATTTAGGTGGCATTTCATTTGATTTTTTGTCGGAACCTTTAGGTAACAAACGACTTGAAAATTATTTTTCACTTCATGATGTTAGATACATTTCCTACTTTGAGAATACTTATCCTCAATCCAATGTTTTTCCTGAAAAGTTCCTAAAATGGCTAATGTGGTGATAGAATTAAATATGTGTATTATAAAACTTAAATATAATATTATGTAATATTGTAATAATATGGTATAAAAGTATTAAATCAAAAATAGTATAAAAGTATTAAAAGTATTAAATCAAAAGGCCGGCAACGCACCTGCAGCTCTTCTGATGTTGCAAATGTCCATGGGCGACGGTAGTTGCTTACCATCAGGTGACCCGTTTGCTCGCTTGCCCCCTTATTTAATAAAAAAAAATTAAATATATTTCCGTTGTCTGGTACCCATAACACAAGCTCTTCAGGTACTTAGCACGGGGCCAGGTCATAGAAAAAAAAAGAACATAAACGATGATAAGTAGAATAATTATGAACCTTGACTAGATTGAATGATCACACTTAATACATCTACGACCGACAACACGAAATCACAGAACTAAAACGAGTATAGACTGTAGATTAGCTCGCCTGTTACCAGGTGCGATCCCTCGGTATACCAGCAGCCTGGCATACGACAGTATATGCCAAACTTGTTAATTGGACAGACTGCTCTTTCACCTCTAACTTTTAATAAATTTAAATTTTGTTCCCGCTTTAACTAGATGCGAAAGTAAGTTATAACAGTTTCGGTTTAGTTTGTTAATGCCGTTTTTGTGTTGTAGCAATATACTCATCTTCGGGGCTTATATTCGGGGTCTTCCAAATGATAAGATTTCGATTTTTATTCAGTTTCGATCGTGTGACGAACTCGAATTGGAATCGACATCCTGGTCATGACTCATGAAGTTACAGACGAACAAAAGTGTCACAGCTATCATCTTCTTTGCTCCAAAATGTAATTCTAAAAAATAAAAAGCAGAAGCACTGACTATCTTTGGACTAGTAAAAACTAAAAACTACAAAGTTAAGTAATATGACCTAAAAGTTAATATCTCAGAATGTTTAAGTTTATAGCGGAAATCTTCGAAACGACTAGCCATGAGCATTTACAAATTGGCAAAGTTTGACATCGATGTATGACGTTACGAGAACTTCGCGACTACGTGACTTTTGAATGAATTAGGAGTTTTGTATATGAAGACTGAGTTTTAAAATCATAGGCCAAAGCACCAAAAAGTCTAAGCCCAGCCGCTCATAATCCGAATTTCTGATCAGAAAAATTCGGACGCACATATACTGTTAGTTAATATACGTCAGAGTACTGATAGTATGCGGATTGCGGGGTCTATAACAAAATGTATGAACTGAATGCGTTCCGACGGGGCGTCCGAATTTTTCAAATCAGAAATTCGGATGATGTGCGGCCGGGCTAAATCTGTAAAATTTTCTGGATATGTTTTTACAAAAGAATAAGTATGTAACCACAGTCATCTTTCGAACATTTGATGCATAGATTATCTTTCTTGTGAGACAATACGGTGATCAGAATTCATCCCAGTAACTAAACAACATTTTTTCGATAAGCTAATTGAAAGAAAGTCAAAAGGTAAGCTCCAAGTCACTCGAATCTAGAGTTTAGACTCTAGACCACCTCGGTATCTATCTAAACACGCCTCCGTGGTCCAGTGGCTAAGAGCATGGATGGGTCTTGACTTGGAGGTCGTGGGTTCGATTCCTGCGTTGGAAACATGTTATTTCCAAGTTTGGTTAGGACAATTCAGGCTGATCACTTTATTGTCTGACAAGTAAAAAATATAATATGATCCATGCATGGGCAGCAAAAAGTGGGTCCTGCGCCTGATCTCTAGCCAGACGTGTCGGTCTTCCGTCTCACTGGGTTATAAGAGTAAAAGGAACAGAGAGTGCTCTTGTGTACTGCGCACACACTTGGTCACTATAAAATGACTCCTGCGTAACTGGGCTGGTTTCAATGAAACCGGCCACCGTCACCGGTGTGGGAGTTATTATTATCGAAACATATTCTGATGATGATCACTAAAACTGTATAAAGTAGTAGCTCATGCCAAGAATGGTATTCTACGTAGTTTTAATATCGTATGGGAAATGTATTCGGGAAGTTTAGGGTTCGGAACGCTTTGTGAGGGGGAAACTTTCAAGATTCGACTTTGAGAGCCCACAAGGGTTAGTTTTAAATAAGTTAGAAGATTTTTTCGCTCGTAAACTCGCAATTTTAGTGATATTTCCAAGTTACTTGATAGTTTGCTTGGAAATTTTCTCTTGAAGAAAAAGTTAAGTTCTTAAAAGTAAGACTTTGAAAACCTGATCCTATCCTGTTTTAGTATGAATTAAAAGTCAAATCAAACCACTATCATGTCCACGATTTGTGACGAGTACAAGGATATTATAATTCATCAAAGACGACAATTGCATTTTATTTAATGTAACTGAATTGCTTACACATTACAACATAATAATATTATTTATATGTAATGTTTCTTGGAACATATTTGAGAAAATCATAGTAGATTTTCTTCTATACTATTTTATTTTATACAGAAAGTGCACGAATAGTAAATAATCGGCCAAGTGTGAGTTGGACTCGCGCACGAAAGGTTCCGTACCATTACAGAGCAAATTTAGACCAAAAATTGTGTTTTTTGTATGGAAGCCCTCCTTAAATTTTAATTTTAATTTAATATTATTATTAAATATTAAAGTAGGTACAAGCATACCTAATATTATCTAAGGATTTTGTGGAAAATTCAAGTATCTACCTGTTGCCATTATTGATATAGAGCAAAAAAGGCTAAAAAAATCACATTCGTTGTATGGGAGCCCCCCATATTTATTTTATTTTTAGTATTTGTTGTTATAGCTGCGGCAACAGATATACACAATCTGTGAAAATTTCAACTCTCTAGCTATTACCGTTCTTGAGTTACAGTCTGGAGACAGACAGATGGACAGACATCGAAGTCTTAGTAATAGAGTCCCGTTTTTACCCTTTAGGTACGGCACCCTAAAAAGAGATAATATAATAATTATTATTAGCAATTAACCCATCAATCCCCAAGCGGTAGCCGGCTGTCGCTTAACAAAATCTTAATTTGACCCACTTCGATTAGGATGAAATTTTGCACACGCTCTGAGTTCTGATGACATTTATAATATAACTAGCTAAGAAACGTCATTATACAAACCCAATATGGCTGCCTCCCCAAGATGGCGGACAGGCTATTTGAAATGCACCCCCATGATATGGATATTGGATATCAAATGAAAGTGTTTGCTGTCAGAAATACGAAAAAATAATAGTCACGTGACTTAAATCCAACATGGCGGACATCTAAGATGGCGGATTCACAAAAGCGTGTTTTTTTTAGTTTTTTTTTAACTATTTATTAATATTATATTTAATGTTATTTATTTATTGTGTATTTCTTATAGTTAGGTAACTATATTATAATATATTATACTAAATTAAATTGAATAAAGAACCTTATTTCAAAGGATGTTACATTTTAATATTACTACTCAGAAAAGTAGTAAGAACCCATACTTTACACGTGAGGCCCTACTTTCTATAGAAGTCTACTTTTCCAGGAAAAATAATAATTAAGCTCAGTACATTTATATTAAGCGCACATATTCTGTTCTAAAATCACGTAATAAAGTCTTTAAGCTTTGAGTTTGCTTTATATAAACAGATAAAATTGTACGAATTAAATTAAAACAGAAAATGCTAAATTTGTGTTTTCCTTAACAATGAGTTAATCCCATTATTTTAAATTAATGGAGTCGACTTGAAAAGAAACTTACCAAGATAGATTTGACTGACAATCGCGCGGTAAGTTTTCGAATCCGAGTCGAAAATTATTGTTAATCAGGATTCAGGGTGCAGATGAGACATCAGATGCGACTTTAAGCATTTTTTTTTTAAACGGGCAAAAGGCCCACCACACATTCCCACCACTGCAACTCCTGTGTCGCCAGGATCAACAGTGGTAACCAACCACGAAAACCCTTTGATATGATCTCAGGGGTACCCGAGGGACAAGCTAAATCTGTCTTGGGACCCGCAACGAAATTAATCAGAAGAAAGGTAGAAGGAGTAGTAGATGTCCAATTTTCCTCGCCAAGCAAAGCAGGAGACAACCAAATTGTAATGACAATCTATGTCCGAACAAAAAGGGCAAGCACTACGGGAAAAAATTAAATTATACTTAATACAATCAATACGCCTAGTTCATAAAAATGATATCTATTTATAATGGCAAACTTGTGTTGTGATATTGCGTGTTTATCGGGTAGGTCTGAGAATCGGCGAACAAATCAAATCGTATTTCATATAATATAGTATTTTTTTAATTTTAGAAAGTTTATTTTTCAGCGCTCCTACTTTCACATTGAACTCTATAATATACCCATACACACTACTTTTATATGGCCCGGAAAATTTTAGTCGAGTACCAAATAAAATTCAATTTTACAACAACTGGTTTTTTTCGTCGTTAAGATTTTATATTGCACTCTCGTTTCAATAAACTGTAACAAGAAAACACGGAAAATAAAATACGGGAACACGTTTCCCGGGGAAATAGGTCGGACAAGAAAATGGACTCGTGTCTTAAAGTAAAAGCGCAGTTAGAAAAACTTTTATTCAAATAATAATGGCTCCACTAACGATTTAGGTGTCGGTAGTCGGTTTATTCGAAACAACGTAGAAATCATTTTGTTATGCTCAAGTGAGGAATACACACACTTAGGGTCTGTTTCACCACTTTCTGATAAAGTGCCGAATAGGTTATTCACAACTTTTTTGACAGATTCTCCATACTAATTCATCTGTCAAATTAAGCCTATTCGGCACTTATCAGCAAGTGGTGAAACAGGCCCTTAGGCTACTTCCTTTACCTACAAACCCACTTTACAATATTGTTAGGATTATTTCGGATAAATATTATCACCCTGATACATTTCTTATTTAGAGGCTGTTTCGCTACTTACTGGTAAGTGTCGGATAGGCTATCCACCGGTTATCTTCATAGATAGAGTATGGAGAATTTGTCAAATAAGTTGTGAATAGCCTACCCAGCACTTTATCAGGAAGTGGTGAAACAGGCCCTTAATATTTTATACATTTTATATGATTTAAAAATGTTGTTTACCGTCATTGACTAGCTTGTGAAATTATTCCAGTCAAATTATTAAGTATATCGCTAAGAAAAAGATGATGAGGATGCTATTATGGGTCTACCAAAATCTCATGGCAAATTTGGATGGGAGACTTTCAAAAAATATCCTTGATCATTAGATATTTTTATACATTTGCATGTATCACACACAGAATCTGCCGCTCCAATTTCCCCAGTATTGATAGCGTCAATTTCTTTTTTCAATTTTTTGTCATAAGATTCTGGTAGACCTATTATAACAAAAAACGTAATAACTGAATAAGGCACATTATTAGTCCGATTAAGGAATAATTCAAAGGAGGGTATAGAGGGCGTGAGCGGGAACCTAAGCAATTTCGGCAGGAACTTATTCAGGGTGCTTAGGGACAAAACATACTAAAACGATAATATTTTTTTTATAAAGCGGCTACACTGGTCGTTGGTCGATAGCGTGTTGTCAGAATAGACAAAATCAATGGACAAAACTAACCACTGTAACCAGTCGAGGGACTTCAAACAAACGGACAAATCGAACAACCTTTACTAGTGACTAGCTTTGTGTTTTTCCGTCAAACATAATATTATATATTTCGGGGACTCTTCTGTGTCAGCTCACTGTTAATTAGTTCTGCCTTAATTGTGATGTCACTGCCCCGACCATAGCCGTTGACATCAATAGAATATCAGCTGTCGGGTAAACCGAATTCTACACGGTCTATTTTTTACCCGACCGGACCAAGGTCACTTTGGTTGGGTGTTTTTTTCCCCGACTACGAAGGCCACTACGACGTCTAGAAGGCCTTGAAACTGCAATTGTCTAATTGTCACTCAAACTGGCGTCAAAAAATATTAAAGCTTCGGCCAAACCTACGCGACCAAAGCGACTGCGAAGCGGGAGCGTCTGCAACTCGGGACGTTTTGTATTTAATTAAAAGTAAAAAGTCTTCATACATTTTTTTACAAGAAGAGCATCTGAACATATAGGCTGATACCGGCGTCGCCAGCGCCCGGCAAAAAGATAGGGGTATAGATTCTAAGAAAACGTATAATGGCGGCCGGTTCACTGGCGCCAATTAAGCCGTCCTTGTTTATTTTACTGTGTTCCGCTGTGTTCCGTTTCATTTACACGGCTGCGTTCACAGATAATTTATTTTAAAGCAGAAATTTGAGAACACATTCCCCGCGTTCCACCTGGCGTTAAAAACGATCAAAACGCTGAAAATGCCTCCTATTTTTAGCGTTTTGATCGTTTTCAACGCCAAGTGGAACGCGTCCATTATGTCTGGTATTCAGTTGGCAACTTTTTGACAGCAGCATATGCTTGTAGTTCCTAAAACAACGCCGAAACTCCCAAACTTGTATGTATAAGGAATCCGGAGTTCTATTAGCACCTTCGGAACCATGGTATATCTTGGTGCAAAATCTTACTTTTTGGTAGCATATCCTTAAGATACTTGTAATAAAATTGTAATCACCATACGTTTCCGTATACATTTTGAAGAGTTCCCTCGATTACTCATGGATCCCATCATCAGATCTTCACCATCACCTTCGTGATAATTGTACCATTTACCAAACTCGGATTGTACCCTATACAATAACAAAAGAATTTTCGAAATCGGTCCTCAAACAGCGGAATAATGATCCAAGATATATGTCTCGATGTAAAAAACTATGAAAAACACTAATAATACTAATAATAGACTCATAATGTGATGTTGCAAGATGTCAGGGTAGAGACGATGATAATGATTAATCTAATGCACCTTAAAGCATATGCCTTAAATTCTTGAAACAACGTCGAAACCCCCAAACATGTATCTATAAGGAGGCCGGAGATCTGTTCACCACCTTCGAACCATGGTATATCTTGGTGCAAAATCTGACTTTTTGGTAAGATTTACTTGGGATATGAAGTATTTATCCAAAATCACTTTAAGTTTCCAGTTGAAATACTTCAGATTATGAATCGAAATCACAATAATATCATCCATATAAGTAAAAATAGCGAGGTATTCCCTCGATTACTTATGGATCCAATCATTAAGTCACCTTTTTTATGAACATGGTACCAAATTTGGATCAAACCCGATACAATAGCGAAAAAATCTTGAAAATCGGTCCACAAACGGCGAAGTGATCGTTGAACATACAAAAAAAATATATAAACAGACGAACATATAACCTCCTCCTTTTTGGAAATCGGTTAAAAATAAATTCGCGTTGCAGACGCTCCCGTCCCGCGTCCCGCTTGCTTCTCGCGTTTATGACGCGTAGGTTTGGCTGAAGCCTAATTCTCGGTAATAACTTTTTGATATTCAACCAGTTTCACTGCCTATACCAGCGGAATTCAATTGAAACGATATCAAAACTCTGGCCATTAATTTAAGTTGACGTCACGTTTTATGAAGTTAGCCGAAGTTTCGCGGCCACCGTAACAATTTGTACAACAAACCTCATAATTTGGCCACCTTACCATTGTACCATTCCCCCATTCTCCCCTACCACCATAGAATACTAAAATTAAATTGTTTGTTTTGAATATAAATTATTTCTATTATAAGTCTAGACAATAAAGGCTCCATTCCACCGCGGCGCACGGAGAGACTACGCACGTGCGTCAAGCTTCGCTTTGTAAGAAAATATATTATGTGACTGTGTCCACTGCAACCCACGGACACGCTACTCAAAGCAAAGAAATAAATCCGTGTACGTTCACGCGTGCGCGTGGCCGTGCACAGCGTGCGCCGCGGTGGGTTGGCGGCTTTACTTGTTAATTGTGTCAGCGTGGGCGTAATTTTAATTCAAGGACAATAACTAAGAAATTGTATACGATTAAGAATTGCAAATTAGTTTAACAAAACTGATATTCCACAAGATATTCCACAGGGTGTATCATGTCAATAACTAAGAGCTTCTGCAAGTAATCAGACACGTTTCAGCAAACTTTGATACAGACTCAAAACGATGTCATATTATGACTAGATAAATTTTTAAGGGTGGGTTGCACCAGAGGCGTAGTTAAAGGTTATCGTCAAATATGGCGTCCATAATGGACTTTTACTAGGGATTTGACAGTTCATTTGACTTTTTATTATGGTTAAAGTTAAAGTTATAGTTAAAGTAAGTTGGTGCAACCCACTCTTAGGGTGGGTTGCACCAGAGGCGTAGTTAAAGTTAATGTTATCGTCAAATATGGCGTCCATTACGGACTTTTACTAGGGATTTGACAGTTCACTTGACATTTTGTTATCGTTAAAGTTATAGTTAAAGTAAATTGTATAATAAAAAAAATAATAAATAAACCCACTCTTTTATGGATTTGAAAGATTTACAAGACGTCTCACGCAATTGAAATCTGTCAATTCAGTACAAATTCAGAAATTCATCCACGAGTCGCGTTGCGGTCTGAATTGACCCTCACGCATTTTTTATGTGCTGAAGACTGGTCAAGGAGCCCTGATGTCACTAGTGTGACGCTTGGATCTATTGTGACTCCTTCGCATTAGAGTACCGTCCCCAACCAAATGCTGCTCATAAATTGAACAATGTGGTTGGGATTGGTGCCACGAATTTCCTTTGTAGATGAGTATTCGTAGCAACCAAGGTGCCTGTTTCTGCTCTGTAGTAGAGCAGATGCAGAGGTGGTGGGGCTGCGGTCGTGTATCACGCGTTTCCCGTAGTCCCACCTTCAGGAGCAGGAACACCGTTGGGGTTTTAGTGGGTAGTCCCGGGTGCGGATTAAAAGGACAGTCAAGGAGAAACCCTGAAACCCTCACGCATACAATGTGTGAGGCGCGAGCGTCAGCCTATGATCGAATGATATTCACGGCATGATAATGGCGCCCCTGGTCCGTTGCCAAGGGTGAGCTCACATCACCGCGAACTGATGCTAACGAGTGATGATTATCATTAAACTTATCATTAAACCTGTGAGATATTGGGGAAATAATTACGTCGCAGCCAGGGCATATTGTCCCGAATATTTTGTCTGCCTTTTATTAATTTTCTCATAAAAATATATTTTTCATGAATTTTAAAATGGTACGTTGTAGTCCAAAAAAGGCAGAAAGAAAGACAGTTTTTTTTAAACCATCTTTGAAAAAAAAGTAGACAATATTATAATATTTTGTAAGTATACTTCTACATAGTAAGTCGTTCTTATCAATTTAATAATTGAGAACATCACAAGCACCCTTCTATAAGCTGAAGGACTTCAAATTCCAAAAAACGGTATAAATTAGATACTAGGAATATTTCAGTTCCGCGGTCCCAACAAAAATGGCCAACTCCTGTCGTTAAAACTTAACTTCCAACTTTAATCATCAATTATAGATGGCCTAACTTTGTCAAAGTTCGTCCATTTGAGTCGCAATCGGCCGACATAACCAATGTAATTAGAGCTCGCACTTAAATAAACTTCATAATGGGAACTTTGGACCAATTATGGGGCAATTTCACTTGGACCTGTGAGGCTGTGTTCACGCCAATTTGTCAGCTAAACGTGAGCAAGCGTTGCGCAGTACCTACTGTGTGATGTGATGAACCTATACAATCCTCATGCCGCGGCCGCATATGCGTGGTGCTGCGCGCTAAAGCCGATACTATTGGACGATCTGCGTGTATCGTTCAGTAGCATCGTCTCATTGCACGAAGCTTCGGACGATACACGCAGATGCGGCCGGGACGTTACAAATATTACAAATACGAAAGTATGTCTGTCAAGTCAGTGACGGATTAACCCTTAGTCTAATTAAGCAATTGCCTAGAGCATCACGTCTGAGGGGGCACCAAAGGAGTAAAGGTTCAAAGACCGATTTTAGTTGACACACAGCTAGGGGGCCCACAGGCATGGATTGCTTAGGGCATCAAGTAGTCTTTGTCCATCACTAACAACCTCTAACCTTGACTCTTGACGTTTAAAAAAACGTCAAGCGCTTAAACGGCTGGGAAGATTTAAGGCCGTCACAGACTTAGCTATAATATATATGTAGGATCGTGGGAATCCAGGATTAGGGAAGATTCCACAGTTGTTGTTTTTAAGTTTTGATTTTAAGAATTACTTTTTACAAGCAATTGTCTATTGTTGTCGTCTTCTTAGAAGTAGCCGCCGTAAGATGTAAACAGGGTCATAAATAATAAGTTACCTATTGTTAGAAATTAGTTATTTAATATTTAGAGTATTTTTAAAGACGAGCCGCCGTTTTATGGCACTATTGTGTAATTTTAGGAATTGTTTACTGTTTTGGTTTGTTTCACCTGTTATTATGTAATTCTAAGAAGTGTTTGTTCTTATTTTGATAGCGTGGGAAATGAGAATTGAGGAGTGTAAGCCGGAGTATAAATATCATGTTTTTAGTTGTATAGAGTTAGTCCCAAGCTAGCTATAGAGAGGTGAAGTAGTCCCAAGCTAGCCTTAGAGAGAGGATATAGTCCCAAGCTATCCGTAGAGAAGTGCGTATATAGCCCAAGCTAGTTTAGAGAGAGGTTATAGTCTTGTAGAGTTAAGACGGAGGCAAGTTGTGCCCGTTCTTTTGTTGTTCTTATGTTACTAATTGATGAGTGAATACACTGATGATCGATCTGACTGCGTTTCCTTACCCAACATCACATTAAGTATCAACCACCACCTACACCGATACTACATTTGGGGGCTCGTCCGGGATCAAAAGCATCGTGCGTCGATAACGCTGAATGGTCGACGTGCGTCTTTTGATTGGGATCGCGGTTTGAAAAGTCATCATGTGTGAAGAGGAGCTTGGTGCAAGTTCAGAATAGTGCGTGAGGTAGCAGAGTCACAGGCGGCGGGATGGATCGGGTCGCGAGAGGTGTCAAGGTGGAAAAGTTGGCAGATGGCCAGCGAATGACGGTCGTGGAGCTCAGAGAGGAGCTGAGACGACGATGCCTGCGAGCGACAGGTCAGAAGCCGGAGTTGGTGGCCAGGCTAGAAGCGGCGCTATTGCTGGAACGAGATCTAGCTGCTGGTGATGAAAGGGAACTGAGCTGCGAGGACTATGAAGACGAAAAGGTTTACGATGCTGCCAGTGCCTTGGGACTCAGCACTGGTAGTCGGGTGAACGAAGGTGATAATCGAAGTTACCGCACACGGGTAAGTCGCAGGCGAAGCGAGGATCCGGTGCTACTGACCTTCAAAGACGTGGAGGGCTCGATGAAGAAATTCAGCGGAGATAATAATTCAAACGTCCATCAGTGGTTCCAAGAGTTTGAAGAAATAGCTGACTTATGTCAATGGAACGAGGTTCAGAAAATCATTTACGCCAAACAGCTGTTAGAAGGTTCGGCGAAAATTTTTGTCAACTACGAAGGCTGCGCGAAGAGTTGGAAGATGTTGAAGCAGGCGTTAATAGAGGAGTTTGGTGAAAACGTCGATATCCTGCAGGTTCACAGGGATCTTTATAAAAGACTTAAAAGAAAAGAGGAATCGCTGCAAGAATATGCTTACAAAATGTTCGAGATCGCAGCGCCAGCAAAACTTAGCGTGCGGGATGTCATCCAGTACATAATTCTAGGCATTCCCGACACCCCTTTAGAAAAAGCCGTGCTGTATGGAGCCAAAACTATGAGTCAGCTTAAGGAGAAGTTTTTAGAATATGAGAAAATCAAATATGAAAAGGCGAAATCCAGAGCTCGACCAATTGAGAGAAATGCGGATAAGACGGCGAAGCGCGTGGAGGATCAGCCCCGGAATGAAGGACCAAGAAGGTTGGTTCCAATAACGGAAAAGAAGATGTGTTTCAACCGCAGTGGAGTGAGTGTTGTGTCATCCCCGAAAGACAAAGTAAAAAATTGTTCAAAGTGCAGTGAGCATGGACACGTAGCGTCAGAGTGTGTGAAAAAGTCGAAAGATGTGTTTGTGGCGTCCCGAACTGCAGCATGTCAGAAGATAGAAATTAGAGACAGTACGAATTTAGTTTTAGTAGACGCTCGTAGTGATTTTATTAGTGATAACGGTGATTTAAGTTTAGGGGAGAATTCACCGCAACAACAAAAGCAGGTATGTATTAAAAAGTCAGGGTCAGAGATTTTTGTAAATAGTCACTTTAACTTTAAGTCTGAGGCCTCACATAGGGGGAATTTGAGTGGAAACTTAGCATTAAAATCTAGAAGGAAAGTTTACTCAAGGCCACGACGTTTAGCTCCTTCAGAGCGGAAACAAGTTAGAGATTTAGGTATGATATTTACGCGAAATTATAATGAGGATTTTATAATAAGTCAATATTTTTGTAGCACTAGTAACAATAATATGGCTGACGCAAATCTTAGATGTAGTAATATTTTGTATAATAAAGTAACTGATACCGTAAAGAAAGGTGATATTTGCATTGTAAGCTTGGTGGCATGGGTTGAAGCTGACGAATACTTATTCGACGATAAGTTATTGTATAAGAAAGTGGATGAGAGGCCGCCTAATTTAGTAATTCTTATTAGAATAGATTTACAGACTCTGAAGAAACCTCCTGACAAGGGAAATAACAATAGGGCAGTAAACGATAAGACAATTGAGGGCAATTGTCGCTGCAGGATGGCCGAATGTAGGATCGTGGGAATCCAGGATTAGGGAAGATTCCACAGTTGTTGTTTTTAAGTTTTGATTTTAAGAATTACTTTTTACAAGCAATTGTCTATTGTTGTCGTCTTCTTAGAAGTAGCCGCCGTAAGATGTAAACAGGGTCATAAATAATAAGTTACCTATTGTTAGAAATTAGTTATTTAATATTTAGAGTATTTTTAAAGACGAGCCGCCGTTTTATGGCACTATTGTGTAATTTTAGGAATTGTTTACTGTTTTGGTTTGTTTCACCTGTTATTATGTAATTCTAAGAAGTGTTTGTTCTTATTTTGATAGCGTGGGAAATGAGAATTGAGGAGTGTAAGCCGGAGTATAAATATCATGTTTTTAGTTGTATAGAGTTAGTCCCAAGCTAGCTATAGAGAGGTGAAGTAGTCCCAAGCTAGCCTTAGAGAGAGGATATAGTCCCAAGCTATCCGTAGAGAAGTGCGTATATAGCCCAAGCTAGTTTAGAGAGAGGTTATAGTCTTGTAGAGTTAAGACGGAGGCAAGTTGTGCCCGTTCTTTTGTTGTTCTTATGTTACTAATTGATGAGTGAATACACTGATGATCGATCTGACTGCGTTTCCTTACCCAACATCACATTAAGTATCAACCACCACCTACACCGATACTACATATATTAATATACCGTACTAAACACAGTCACTGAGACCAGAAATATATATTATAGCTAAGTGTGTGGTCACGCGAAAATTGTATTGTATAGAAAATAATATATAGCTGTAACATGCCTAGCTATAAACATATGAATATATTATATTATAGCTAAGTCTGTGACGGCCTTTAGATGAGATACTTTGGAAAGCACATAGAGTAGTTTTTGTCGCGGAAAAAATATGTACTATTCCCAAGAGATAAATGAAATTCGGCACATCAGCTCACAACTCAGTTTGGTGTGAACGCAGCGTTTTATTCGACTCAGCATCGGACATCTGTTTCGAACGACTTTTGTTTTTCATAAAACGGCTTAATTGCTTAAAAACTCGACAATTAAAGATAATTATCGCCCCTAAGAAAATAAAAATGGTTTATAATATTAATAGGTACCGTCGAGATATAACAAAAACTAATTGATGAGTTTGATCCTTTAACGGCCGCACCAAAATACTTAAGAACTTTAATTTATGAAGTTGTGACATTTTCTGTTAGATTCTTCATAAAATCAACCTCTCCCCAGTCCCCAAGCGGTCCGACCGCGATAACAAAAGAATAACAATAGATTTCCAAGAATCTGCAATCGAGGGTTTAAAGACAAGTTATCGTTAAATGTCTCTGAGTGAGACCGTATTTTTAAATATAATCAATACACATATTTAAATACCAGCTAAAAAATTTAGACAATTTAATATTATTTGAAATGTTGTGTTTGATTTGGATCCGTCGAAATTTTTTATATTTATCCACGGGATAAAACGTATAAATCCCATCGATCAAACACAGGCCACCGAGACTGAAATAAAATCAGCCTTCAGTTTTTAATGCCGCATCATATCAAAATATAACTGCAATTTTATATTTTCAAACAGCTCTAAATAAATTATAAAAGTTTATTTTAGCTTAATGAAACACGGTATTCGGATTTAACGAACGTACAATAGTGAGATACACCCCTTTATAAAAAATATGCAACATTTATTTTCGTAACAGTCATAATTCACAGAAGTAAACAGTGTGTAACAGAACTAAGTGATAATACTTTAGGGTGTGTACGTGTTCCTTGTAGAGAGTTCACTGTGAAAGTAGCAGCGCTGAAAGACCAATTTTTTTTTACTTTTGTATGGGCAAGGGCCCGAGCGTCACGAGTTTCCCCATACAAAAGTGATTTTTTTTGTCTTTATACAGGGCCGGTTTTAGCGGCGCCGTGGGCGAGATTTCTTCGGCACCAGGGTGGTGATAGTGCTGAAAAAATTGGCGCCCTTTTTCATCCGTCATTTTCTATACAAAGCCGCGATTGACAACATCTGACACTTCATTGTCAATCGCGGTTCGAATATAGAAAATGACAAGGTTTTGACAGGGAGTCAATGACCGCTACCGCGATGTATCGCCGAGTACAGTATCTAGGACTGTATAAGGCGTCTCCCAGACAGACGCGGGCAGCGGTGGCGGTCGCGGTGGCGGTCAGTTAGATGACTTGAAAGTTCTAGGAACGACACAGACACACGCGGTGGCGGTGGCAGTACAAGCAACTGACCGCCGCCGCGCCGCGACCGCTGCCCGCGTCTGTCTGGGAGACGCCTTAAAGTGTTACATACCTCTAGGTGCTACGCCATGCTACGAATCTCTATGAAGTGCTACGCGCTACGTCACACATAGCCGGCCCCTAGATCAATTTTATTGTGCAATATCACGCTTCACTGGTATTGAACAGTTTATTTCACAATTATATTAAAGGCACGCGATGTTCATTATCAACCCTAGCCGGTCAATAATATTTCGCCATACGTGATATTATTGCACAATAAAATTCATCGTCTAGGGGCCAGCTTAGATTCAGATAACTTTCATTGACACAACTACATCGGTGTCAGCCATTTAATCCTGTGGGCTGTGAGTCGTTACACTTTTGACACGTGTGATGTGACAGACGTGACATATCTGTCGACGTGTCACTAGGGCGGCCAATTAACTCCCGCCCGGGGCGAACAATCACGCTAATGAATCTCGGCCAAGTTTTTTCGGGAACAAAGAAATCCTTCCGCAACAATGCCGTAATCTTACGGATTTTGTGTGTTATTAAATTTTATATTGCGGATTAAGCATTGTGTTTTCGGACGTTTAATCCCGGTGTGTTTTTATGTAAAACACTGGGATACAACAGACTTTTTGTCGAGCATTGGCCAAAAAGGGTACTGGTACACCACACATTATCACTGGATGTCCTCCTTCACTGGAATTGACAAAGGTATTCAACAACGAAAACCCTTTGAAACAATAATATTGTCAAACCAGTTATTAAATAATGCTGTACAATGTACCATCGAGGAAATTGATTCATAGGCAGTTGACAGACCCATGTCATTTGGTCGGATCATGTCAATTCAATGTTCATTGCGATTTGTCGAAAATAATATTAACCTTTTTAGCATGGGCGTAATCGAATAAAACAGTTTTAAACCTGTGGATTGCGACTCCCTGGGAGGTCGCGAAACTTCTACTAGAGGTCGAGAGAACTATTATGAAAAAAAAAACTATAAAGATTTAGAAGTTATTAAATTAAGAAGTAAATAAATAAATAATTAAATTAGAAGTAAAATAATTCTAACAAATGGAAATTTTTAAATAAACATACATGCATAATAAAAAAGCAAAAGGGTAGGGGTATTTTGTCATAGATAAGTAGCGTCGTAAAAAGTAATTTCAATGTAAGAGATCGAATCGATTAACTATATCTCAATTCGTATACTCGGCAATACCCGGAAAATAATCAGCTAAGCTCAAACACCAACACCAAATAAACCGATACCGTGTCTCTATTCCCAAAGATAGAAAAAGATGAGCCCAAGTGATAGAAGGTAGCTAGTAAAATAATGGAAAGCGACTGACTGCCACACTCAGAGTGGAACATTAATTACTTAAATATAATTAATTCAACTTTTGACATAAGCCCCATACATTATATTCTGTCAAACTCCTCATTAAATTGAAGGTTAATCATAGTTAAATGTCTCCGAGCACGGCGGTTAGTTTACATTGCAACCTGAGCAGGCGATGTATTTTAAATGAGACATTTAAAATTGGATGGGCACAAGCATCCCGACATTAGTAACGTCAGTTCAATTAGTATCTTTTCGCGTAGTAACTCAAATTGAATTCGGAACGGTTCATTAAAAATACCTTTTTTTAAATGAAATAAGGGGGCAAACGAGCCAATGTGTCACCTGATGGAAAGCAACTTCCGTCGCCCATGGACACTCGCAGCATCAGAAGCGAGGTCGAGCCAGCCCATTCGTGCCGAAGCATGGCTCTCCCACGTATAAATTTTGCCTCGCCCTCGATTTATTGCATTACAAAGTGACTTGTCTTCACTTGGACATCGACGCTGTTTCATTCAGTTTCTTTTAACATTCTCACTGTGGTTAAGTCACCTTAAATCATCATTACGATCAGTCGCGTGAGTCTGCGCGATTGGCAGAGAGAAAATCCATACTTATACCCATATCCTTCCAACTTTCCGTCTGTTACTTTTGGTTGCATAGTGCAGACTTCCCGAAATTATTAAACATAATATTTATTTATACAAAATCTATGGTTAGGACTGGGAATGGGTAATATGGTGTTAGGTTAGGTTAACTCTGGGCAGAGGCGCCAAAATACCAACTGCTCCCTCTGGATCGTATCCAACGAAGGGCCGCTCGAATTGTTGACTGCCATAGTGTTTCGAACAGCTTGGACCCCTTGGAATTACGCCGAGATGTAGCTTCACTCTGCATCCTCTATCGGTTGTATTACGGGGAGTGCTCTGAGGAATTTTTCGGAATCATACCACCTGCAACTTTTCGCCATCGTCCCACGCGAAAAACATACCATCCTCATCACCTTGATGAGTGGCAGTCTTCCACAGTGCGATTTTCGCGTAACTTTCTGCCGTGCACTGTAAAACTCTGGAACGAACTGTCACCAGCAGTATTTCCGGACCTATATGACCTGCAAACCTTCAAGAAAAGAGCGTATTCCCTCTTAAAAGGCCGGCAACGCACCTGCAGCTCTTCGGATGTTGCGAGTGTCCATGGGCGACGGTAGTTGCTTACCATCAGGTGACCCGTTTGCTCGTTTGCCCCTTATTTAATAAAAAAAAATAGGTGTAAGGGATGTTAGAGGATACAGCTCTCTCCCATAGTAACGTAGAACCTATTCCTGGGTTTTACATATTTTGAGAGGTGCAGAGATGCTGTTTTGTGGCGACCACTACATGATTAATCTGTCTTTACGTAAAAAACATTGTTTTTAAATAGTAGTTAATATATAACTGACTTGCCAGGTCAGACTGAGGTGAAATAGGAAAAATGTAATAAAATATATTTTGTTAATCAAAAGAAATTTTACCATTTAAATTACCATAATTGTTTCAAACACAATGAATATATTTTTAATAACTAAAAACATATTTTCTTCAAATAAACAACGTTTAAATATACCTAATTTTTTATCTATCTTGTTCCTAATTAACGTATAAAGTAACTTCATAGTACAAAATATATACTTAACTGTTAATAATATATTTTTAGTTTGTAAGTATAATTATTTATAACCATTTATCTGTGAATAAGACTGCAGTATCGCAGCATTGCACAAACCTCATTGCCCATTGGTTTTAAATGCTGTCTAAATTAAGTTGAATAAGTAATTGTATATGTTTAAATTGGTAAATAAATAAATAAAAATAATAAAAACTATTAATAAAATTGGATACCTATATTTTCTATTAGTTACGACCGTACTTATACATAATATAAAATATTGGAGGGTAGAAAAAACAACCTTAAGTATGTATTCAGTACATACGGAGAAGCCTGAAGCGAAAAGTTTATTATGAAGGTAAATATTCAAGTATTCTCAGTTACATCTCTCTTAATAAAGTCTGTGTGTGTTTGACAAACATACGCTTCTGTTTTTTTAGGCTAAATGATTGAAAACAGTATAAAACCTTCCGCTGAGTAGATAATTAATAGGTTTGGCTAATGTAACTTTAACATGCAGATAATTTTTAACCGACTTCCAAAAACGAGGAGGTTATATGTTCGTCTGTGGATATGTTTTTTTTTAAATAAAATTAGGGGGCAAGCCTGCGAACGAGTGACTTTATAGAAAGCAACTACCATCGCCCATGGACACTCGTAACAGTAGAAGAGCTGCAGGTGCGTTGTCGGCCTTTTAACAGGGAATACGCTGTCTTCCTGAAGGTTTGCCCTAGTATTGGTCCGCAAATACTGGTGACAGTTCGTTCCAGAGTTTTACCGTACGTGGCAGAAAGTTACGCGAAAAATGCACAGTGGAAGACTGCCACTCATCAAGGTGATAAGGATGGTATATTTTTCGCGTGGAACGATGGCGAAAAGTTGCTGGACGTATGATTCCGAACAATTCCTCAGAGCATTCCCCGTGATACAACCGATAGAGGATGCAGAGTGAAGTTTGTTCTGATTTACTTCTTGTGAAACAGAGATTAAGCAGAGATGTTTCTTTAGTTTTAAAAGGAATATGTCAAGAGGCCGATCCACTGTAGCAAATACGTATGTATGTATCTAACTACTTTACATTTTGATAATGGACTCCAGGCCAACCTTAGAAAAGGTCGAAGATGAAAATATAATATTATGTTTTTCTTTATTTACTCTCATGAGTTTTTTGCTTGTCATGTTTGTTATGTTTTGGCTTTCTTTAGCGTTACCTTGATTTATTTTTCTCCCACTCACAAGCGTCTACATGGCTTCATGTTTCAATTTGATTGCGCTTAGGCTTGATCTATGTGCGTCTTTGCAAACGCATGTAAATTGATCCTAAAATAGCCTTGTTGTTATAAAACGAAGTGATATTACTTTAGGGTGTGTTTCCCCTGTAAAAAGTTCGCAGTACTTTTACTGCGAACTTCTTACAGCAGCGCTGAAAGAGTAACTTTTTTCATCTTTGTAAATATTCATGACGCTCACAAAAATGTTTCCTTTTTTAGCGCTGCTAATTTAACAGTAAACTCCATATTAGAATGCGGGGTTTACACGAGTGATTTACGCTGCACGACGAAAATCTACTGTCTAAATGGCAATTCGGCATGCGGCGTATTGCTATTTAGAAAGTCGCTTATCGCCGTGCGGCATAAATCGTGCGGCTATGTCACCCGTGTAAACCCCACATTATTACTTTGTTTTAACTTTTATTACACCTTGTATAAGGGATACACCCTGTATAGTTGATTGTTTCGCAGTATAGCAGCTAAGTACGCTAAGTACGTTCACTCGGACGCAATATAAAACGTGTTAGTGAAGTGCACCTTGCAAAGTACAAGTTCTTATACCACGCACCATACACCAAGTGCATGGTAAGACTGCTCAGTAAATTCGCCGTTAAATTGAATTGCATCGTCGAGTTAAGCCGCTACCAGTGTTAATGCACACGCGGACGCCAATACAAACGCTAGATAAATGAACACTATTACTAGTTAAAATATTGCTGGTTGGTTGTTTAAACGTTTAAGTGTGAAAATCTCAATGCTCATAGTAAAATTTTTACTAATGATAATAATGATAATATTCCCCCACACCGGTTTCGGTGACGGTAGCCGGTTTCATTAAACCAGGCCAGGTACGCAGGAGTAATTTTATAGTGCCCAAGTATGTGCGCAGTACACAAGAGCACTCTCTATTCCTTTACTCTCATAACCCAGTGGGACGGCAGACCGACACGACTGGCGAGAGATCAGGCGCAGGACCGACTTTTTACATGCCCATCCGACCCATGGATCATCTTACTTGTCAGACAATCAGGTGATCAGCCTGCATTGTCCTAACCAAACTTGGAAATAACATGTTTCCAACGCGGGAATCGAACCCACGACCTCCGAGTCAAGAGCGACGCTCTAGAGTCTAGAACGGAGGCGTTCAAAAAATCCTTACTAATAGCATAAATGCAAAAGTGTATTAAATTATCTCTTCACGCCAAAACTGCTGAACCGATTCTGCTGAAAGGTATGGAATAATCTTGAGTTCCTGAAAATGACATCTATTCTTTTCATCCCGGAAAATTTACGATTTCCGCGGGATAAACGAAGTTTTGCGCAACGGAGTTGCGGCCGTCATATCTCGTATTTTGTAACGCATTCATGAAAAACTACACAAACGTCCGTATTAGATACTAGATGACGCCCGCAAATTTTTCCAGGATAATAAGTATCCTATGCCCTTTCTCGGGACTCAATGTCACATCTCCATGCCAGATTTCAGCAAAATCGGTTCAGCGGTTTGGGCGTGAAGAGGTAAGAGACAGACAGACAGACAGACAGATTTGTATGGACAGCTAGGAATGGAGATACTTTGAGTCTTGGAAAAGAACATAGGTTAGTTTTGTCTCAGAAAAATTTCTACCCACATAAATGTTATGAATGCAAAGGGCGTATATTAGATTTCCATGCTTTAACGATTTTGGTTGTAAATACGTAAATGTTTTAAGTCCCTGTATAGGATTGTTTAATGTTTTGTACCAGAAATATTTACAGTTCCCAGTGATTTAATTTTACCGTATACACCTAGTTTTATATAATACAAGGACATTTTCTAACAACTTTACCACCTCTTCCATTAAAAAGTCGCATCTTGTACATGTTTTATCGTCGGGATGTGATCCCGCATCGCACGTCGCAGCAATAACACGCCAGCCTCACTGGGACTTATTTACTTAGCATCGAAATCTGAAGTCGGTGTAGAAAACATAGGCTATATATAATTTTGAGATCACTGTAGGTTCACTAAGAGTTAGTCCACACGATTCGTTGCATCAGCGTTGCTTCGACACAGTGCTGCCATTGCGTATGTTTTACATACAAATAACCAAGGTGTTCACACGGCGCGCTGCGTCATGACAGCAGCGAGCAACGCACAGGCAGCAGCCCCCGAGGCGAAGCGGGAGGGGTGTTGACGTGCCCGGCCGCACATTGTCCGAATTCTGATCAGAAACAGTTGAATTTCGCCGGATCGCCACCCCGCATATTATACGAAATATCCTTCCGGCGAGTTCGAACTCACACGGCTCAGTACAACATGTAAGAGACAGCGCGGACGTTCAACTGTTTCTGATCAGAAATGTCGTACAATGTGCGGCCGGGCTAAAATAAGCGACCGCGCCGCTATTGAGGGTTAATTCAGACCGCAACGCGACGCTTTTCTAAATTTCTAAAATATCTCTTGCGTGAGATGTCTTAAAAATCTGTCAAATCCATTCAAATTTAGAAATGCAACTACGCGTCACGTGGCGGTGTGATTTAACCCGAAATCGTTATATTTATTAATTGCTTGTTATCTCGCGATGAAGCGGTCAAAAAGCACGTTGGCGCTGACACATTTAAATCCAGTATAAGAACGTTCATGAAGCGTATAGGGCACACACAAAAAAAAGGATCGCTGAGCAAAAAGCGTATAAACTGCATACAATTTGAGTGGCAAAGGCAGTGTTTTATGAGCATTTACTGATACAAAATATAATTTTTTACTCAATGGCGTCACCATTGAGTAAAAAGCCGTATAGGCTCTATCTTTCGTCTGACATTTATAGCTAGCATTAGCGTAAGCTTGAAGAAAATATATTTTTTATTATTATGGCCCCTAGTGTGTAAAGACACTAATGTCTTTAATGTTGCCTTCAGACTTTTTTCCGATCAGCTGACAGTTGACACATCGTTTTCACGTTACCCACTACGAAACGAATGGATTGAGTTGTCAAATTGTATTTTTTGTTTAATGACAAGTCGCAGCCAACGAGATTTGTATTCTAAGTATACTGGATTAGGGTACAAATTTAGTTACACATAGATCTAAGTAGGAGAAAATTATGAATCGATTTTTATGACTAGCCTACTTCACATAATATAATTTTGTACGCACACAAAAGTTTTCCGGTTACTAACGGTACCAAGCGCGGGCTGCTATCATTTACCGTTTACCGATAATTTTTATTTCCAGCAAGTTCTTGTTTAATCAAGGCTTTCATTACGAAAAAGGATTTATCAATTTTATAATTAAAATAATATACTTTTAAATATTTTATATGAACGGTAAAGATTTTTAACCAGGCCATGTTAAGAGGGAACGCGGGTACAGTAAAATTTGAACGAAGAAACTATTGCCATCACGCTTCTCCCTGCGCTGGCACGTGTATTGTGATAGAGACAGATACAGTAAATCGATGTTACGTATTCCTCTGATTCCTCCTTCAAAATAGAACCTATCTAATTTTTTTTTTCAATATCTTCAGAAAGGATGAGTCTATGCCTCTACGTTTTTATTTTACCTAAAAGATCTTTCAAATTCGTTTTATGGTCGGTTGATTGGCGGGGTACGGAACATTCATTTTTGCGATATTTTAAGGGTCATATTTTATTTATTTATTAGTAAATTAAAAAAAATCGGACGTAGAGGCATAGCTTTCACAGATCCCAATAATCTAAAAAGAAAATAATTTGTCTAGACGCATTATCCAGGGAGGAAATTGAGGAATACATTTGTATGGAAAAAATGTGTTAGCGTATACTCTTATGTCCACATTAATTATTATAAAAAATATTCATTCGTTACGTACACCGTAAAGAAATGTAAAGTCCTTCCAAGTGCGAGTGGGACTCGGACACGAAGAGTTCCCTAAGGTTTATTGATATCGAGCAAAAGAAGAAAGAAATTGTCTGTTTAAGGTAGCCCCTTAAATATAATTATTATATTTAAGTAATCAATTTTTCTTGAATTTGTTGTTCTAGCAAAAATACATAATTTCTTAAAATTCCAACTGTATAACTATCACGGTTCTAGTGATACAGCCTGGTGACATACAGAGAATTGTTAGTAAGTAATAAGGTCTTTACCCTTTGGGCACGGAACCTTAAAAACCTGCGAGAATCAAGCACAGTGACGTGAAAACGTAACTTTTAAAAATATCCTTACAATCCTTTGTAAATTATAAATTCACTCACGTAGAACAAAGGTTGTCGGCGCAAGACAAATATAAATACATCGTTCACAGCAATTAATCCGACCGCGCTTAGCCTCTGACATAGATATAAGATGTATAGATAGATGTACCGAATAAAAAATATATAATATATCTTGTAATCATAATTTTAAATATTATCATAATATGTTTACAAAATATCTGAAAAATAATATTATACATTATACAGTGATACACATTCTCCTTTTGATTATAAATGCAAAGTATTTTCTTACAACGATTTACAATTTAAATTCCTTTTTAGCGCATATTTTTGGACATTACATGTAACCACAAATGATGAAAATTCAATTCTTTGAGCCAACCCACACACGTAGGTACCACAACCACACGACATCGCCACGACAAAATGTCGTGCGATACACCGTGCGAAATAGCTGCGCGGTCCAGTGGTGTCTCCAACCCGCGCGTTCGCGCCGCCGCATATAAATTCAGCCTAAAACAAACTTCTGCCATATCTATCAAATCGCGCTCTATCGCCTGTCCTGTACAAAGCGTTCTAATTATACACAAACTGTCACAGTCGCTAACAAAGGCCCGTAACCTGGGACTCTTTTACAGGCTAATACTGTGACTGTGTAATCTCATTCCCCTGCAACTATATCTACTTCTAAGCTATGAAAAAGTGGAATGCACTGATTTCACTAGAAAGTAGTAAGGCGCTTGATGGAGAATATTGGACAGACAGAATACTGAGGGGTTAGTGCGAGTTTTATTCGATCATACGCATTGAGCGCGTAAACGCAAATTTATATGGAATCCAAGCAGTATCCACGTTAGCCAGTAGATGGCGCTGCTTTGATCCCATATAAATTCGCGTTTACGCGCCCGATGCGTATGATCGAATAAAACTCGCATTTACCCCTCAGATCCGCTAAACCTAACTCCCTTTTTTCAGCGGGGGTTAAAAACGTTCCTATTATTCTAATAATAATTTTCTAAATTTTGGTTGCATTGCTATATCGCTTACAATTCATCAGTTCTAATAAATATAGTTAACTTTTCTGAGGTAAAATTATCAGTTAAAGTTATTACTAAATATTGTTACTTCCTAGAGCGGAATGCAGGCAATTCGAAATAAGTCCGAATCGAACATTCTGCTTGGGCTTTCAAGTTCAAAACCATTTTATGCATGTAGGAAGCACGATAGGACGTGATAACTGATTTTATATGAAAATTTCAGTTTTATAACACGAAATAAGGGTTTTTGACGATACATCTACCTCTATATTATATTATAACTCATTTTCGACACAATGGTATTTACGACAGTTGAAATATATCGATTTATTTGAATGTAGTTAAAGGCGTAACATTGAGTCGTTACAATGAAACAAACACATTTTATTTATAACATGCAATTATAAAATACTTACACTGCAGTAAGGCAGGGTTATTACTGCGTCGTGGAGCGTTCCGAGTCCGCTCCGAGAACGATTTGAGTGAATGTTTTATTTAACGCGAAGGAACTATCAAAAGCTACGTAACGTGTGCCAACAGGGTTGTCACTTCTAAGTTTAAATAAAATTATATTTGTTTATAAAGTTTATTAATGTAATTTTTTAACTATGTCCGGAAGCTATCGATCTATAAAGTCCGTACGTGTGCAAGTATTTTTTTTATGAAAGTAGTTCAAAACTATACGAATTCGAAGCGGTTGGCTAGCGTAGATTTGCGATGCCGGAAAAATGTAAAAAAATATATTATAAAAAAATCAATAAATGTTTCTTTCTCTCTCAGGATATAAAATGGTTTGCCTAAAGTGTATTCAATAGAAAATTTTATTATCATTTAGGAAAAAATTACGCAAATCAATTTTTTTGGCCAGAACAGTCAGGCCTGCCTTCTTAAGTGTGTAATGAGAGAGGAAATTTCTCCATCATTACGCAACATGATTTTTTTCCTTGCGATATAATAGGTTTAAGTATATTCTGGAACAGGCTGAAAATGTTCAGCAAATCAGCTTAAAGTTTATCGACTCTGAACTCATTTCCAATAAATAAAGTCAATAAAATATAAAGTCTAGAATAAAATATGTATCTTTGTAAAATTACTATTGTTTCCTGATGATTTCGATTTATATCTTTATCTTTTATATCTGTATTGAATACTGATATAAGTTATAATTTTTTTAAATAAATTTCAGTAACCACCGTTAGCTATCACTTTCGAGAATTTTCGCAAAGGAAATTGTTGGGCGTCTTATCAAAATGAAGCTACAAAAATTTTGCTTAATAGTAACCAAATGAATATAATAATTATTTTATAATTGTGTTTATTCAATGGTATCTAGTGTATTTATAACTATGTTAAATCAAAAGCTAATAAATATAAAAAAAAAACAAAAACTTTGGAGGCATGAACATAAATACATACTCATATTGACAACCCTATTCAACGTATGAAATTTATAGAGCTGAAAAATTTAAATGAGCATTTTCTTATTGAAATATTCTTAGGTAATATTAAAATTAGAAAAAATACAATATTAAACTTAATGTATAATTTAATTACAGCGGAAACAACTTTGAATAGAACATAGTAGCTCGTACTTATTATTGCTTCATCTGTCTCCAAATATCTTTTGACTGAAAACTGCATCATTTTATGACCTTTAAAACTTAACAAACACACAGACAATTTGTTGAATTGGGTAGCAAATTCGTTGTTAAGCACTTTTTAAGCTAATAATTAATATTAGTCAGGGTGCCCTAGCACAATTTTTTTTGTGATTACTAACAAGCTAATTTTTTGTGAGTAGCTACATTTTGATAAGACGAACAACATTTTTATTTTCGAAAAATCTTGAAAGTGGTAGCTAACAGAGATAGAAAGGCTTTCATACTTTGACTTGATGGTCCTAAAAATGGATTGTTTTATTAGTAGAACAAGGTTACTCCTAAATAATATAACTATTAACCTACCAATATACAAAAAATCAGCTGGTTAGGGTTCCGTTTTAGGGTTCTGTAATCAACAAAACTTGGTTGATTACTGTACCCTAAAACGGTACTATATGTAAAAAACATAAAAAAAATCAATTAACAGCGTATGAATAGATAAAGAAATAATAGTATTAGTTATTAAGTACTACATTTTTATTTTCAAAATGATAAAACGTAAACTAAACTAAGTATTTATAAGACGGCTAGCCAGTTAACTAAACGCCTGTCACATTTTGCGAACATAATAGCATTGTCTTAGAAAACACACTACGAGAAAGTCATATAAGCCATTTGACCTAGTCGGCGGTATTAAGAACTTCAAGGGTCCACAGCTAAAAGGGAATTAGCTTTTGTTTGCCGCAGAGTATTTGACTATACTCATAGCTATTGTAAACTTAGCTTTATTTAGTATCAACGACGTTGAACCCGACTATTAGGCTGCGTTTCCACCAGAGATGTGTTGCGTTTTTTAAGATCCAATAGAATCACACAGTAAAAAACCCCGCAACGCATCTCTGGTGGAAATGCAGCCTAAATAGGTACTACTTGATTCAAGTTTACTATGATCCATGAAAAAATATAACAAACTTTTAATAGAGGGTTAATTAAAAACAATGAAACCTTTAACTATGACACCAGCGAAAGTTGGAGATGACTCTACATGTACCATATTTTTTGTTCCAACGCAGCGCACAACATGCTGGTCTAATCAGAAATATAAATGCTTCTAAATTTTTTTAGCCCGCTAATATTCGAGAATGGTTGAACCGATTTGGCGAATTTCAGTCTTCAATAATTGTGGAAACCCAGGGATGGTTTTTAGTAGGAAATAATTTATTAAAAGTTCAGCCGGGTGAGTCATTAAGTTTTAAATGAAAAAGGGTAACATTACTAAGTAATAATACTTGGAGGGTATGTGTCCCGGGCCTCTTATTATAGAGTTCACTGTGAAGGTAACAGCGCTGAAAGAGCTATTTTTTGTGATTTGTATGGGCAAGCGCCCCAGCCACATGAATTTACAGAATATCTATTGTGTCTGCGATTCCCACGATCAAGGTAGGTAGACTGTGTTTAGCACACAAAATATGCAGGTACATACACTTACCAGACAGCTCGCAATCGAAGCGACGTTCTATATTTGAGAATCAGGCCCCTGTAAATAAAAGATACAATACAAACGATTGGTAACAAAACAATGATTGTATGCGGGTTTTATTTTTAGCCTTTGACGAGGAATGTAAACATCCCCGATATTAGATCACAGTCTGAGGTCGTTTGTCCACTGCCGTCGTCACCGGAACGTCACCGACAAAAATAAAATGACATTTTCCTAAAGCAGAGTAAATAGAACCGAGTAGGCCGACTCAGAAGAAATAATCGTACGTTTGTCTAGTATGTCATATCGGCCTGGGCTGGGTAACGCATTAGTCAGTACTAATGCGTTACCTAGCATTGTGAAACGCTATTATTTTCAACGTCCTTGTGTGAAACATGTTGAAAGTTACGCCCAACTCGCGCGTTTATTTGAATTCGAGGTAATCCCTCAGAGGTACTCCTTAGTCCTTAGTTCTCTCCACTCTGGCTATAGGTTTTATTTTCTACCGACATTGGTCTAGCGACCCATGCCACCGCTGCTCTCTAGTTGCGTAGAGCAAAATGAAACCTAGAGCCTAGGTCATAAAGTGGCATTTTATTAGTTGTTTTGACGTCCCGGTGACGGTGGCGGTGGACAAAGGTTGTAAAGGTCCTTATCAAAAGGAATAGCGATTCGGGTAGCTCGTTGAATTCACGATATTGTTAGTTTCATATCATGTTTGATCGTTTCTCTAAAGGAAGATTCCCTCATGCTTGGACGGTCACCATATGAAGGGTTTCACATTCTTGCACTTCGCTGTGTCGGAAATTGTATCGCAAGAACCGTACATTTTTCCGCGATGAAAACTATATATTATTGTCCCTGACCTGGGACTCAAAGCATGTTCATTGTTCATACTAATAAAAAATGAAAAGCGGTTATGTGGTTTAAGCAAAAAGAAGTCTCAGGCAGAATGATATCTTCACATTCATAAATAAATTATTAGTTTTTGACTAGGTGAGAGTTATTCTTGGTGATGTTATTTAAACATCATTATTAAAACTTGTTATTGACCTTGTTAATGCTTGATTTTAAAATGTATGATGACCCTCCAATTAAAATATTATATTAAAATCGCTGCGCCGACTTTTAATTATTTTTAATTATCAGTAACAGATACTTTTTAAAACGTTATTAAGATTTTAACGTGTTCTAACAGCTTTTTAAGGCCAGTTTGGTCTTGTGCCATGTTTATTGTTTATTGCAGTTACTCACATTTTAAAAAGGGTTTCAAGGGGTTTCAATATTATGATTAATGGGCACCTAAAAAGAGTTACGGAATTTAATACTTAAATAAAAATAATTACAAAATAATTAAGGAACTGTTTTCATGCAACTATAACATTATGATTTTTTAAAGCTAAAACGTAGATAAACCATTTGAACCATTATTATTTAGCGTCAGAATTTTATGGCTGATACACTGTAGTACGTTTAGGCTCCAACCGCAATATGAAATAAAAAATTATGGCCTCAAAGCACGATATAAATCTAGGGCTGTCACATATTTTCATAAAATTATATCTTTAATGCCTCTGAGAATGTTATAATAGTACCTTTCTTTTAAGTTCACGCGTATTATAAAATTAATAATAAGAACTGCGGCGTCTCACCAATAATAATAAAATAACAAAACTTTGATTAAAATAATATCATTTGTCCATAACATCAGTCAGACCTTATACAGCTGGTGACCTTGTGAATAATCTATGTGACTTTTACTTTTTTTAGGGTTCCGTACCCAAAGTACCGCACCCTATTACTGAGACTTCGATGTCTGTCCGTCTGTCCATCTGTCCATCTGTCTCCATGCTGTAACTCAAGAATGGTAATAGCTAGAGAGTTGAAATTTTCACAGATTGTGTATATCTGTTGCCGCTGTAACAAAAAATACTAAAAAACAAAATAAAATTAGTATTTCAGGGGGGCTCCCCTACAACAAACGTTATTTTTTGGCCTTTTTTGCTCTATATCAATAATGGCCACAGGTAGGTGGCCTAAGCCACTTAAGCTTTTCACAAAGTCCTTAGTTATATGACTACTTTAATATATTTTAATAATAATATAAAAACAAAATAAAAAACTAAGGGGGGCTCCCATACAAAAAACATAATTTTTGGCCTAATACGGAACCCTTCGTACACGAGTCCAACTCGCACTTAGCCAATTATTTTTATTCGTGACACCTGACAGTAGCTGGACGGCATCGTTGTTTATTTTAAGACTAAGAAAAAAAATAATATAAATTAATATGATTAGTTCATAAATTTTACGAAATGTGCCAACTGCCAACCCTACGGAAACTATTTGAAATGCAGCTATGATCGGTACACGATTAGTATGATCCATATTTTTCGTAATAAATTGGAGTAATGAATAATTGAATATATTTGAGGCCAAATACGCGTGATAAGAACGTCGGAGGCATTGTGTCTGAGAGCACTCGTGGAGGTCAAGAGGGTTAGGAAATGAGTATTTTACTGAGTAAAAACACAACAAGTTATAGCTTTAGCTATACACAATATCTGAATATATAAAACTCAAAGGCGACTGACTGACATGGTGGTCTATCAACGCACGGCCCAAACCACTGGATGGATCGGGCTGAAATTTGGCATGCAGATAGATGTTATGACGTAGGCATCTGCTAAGAAAGGATTTTGATCAATTCCATCCCCAAGGGGTTAAAATAGGGGATGAAAATTTGTATATTATAATAATACTTCCTAACGCGAGCGAAGGCGCGGGCAATAGCTCGTTATAGGATAAGAGCGAAGCCATAATACTTTTTATTGTGTTGTTTCGTTGCCACACATCATACCTATCTCTGTGGTAATTGTTTTGTTATAAAACTTATATTAAATGATCTTTCAATTTAACACAAAAAATTTTTGTTGAAATACCAATTGATTAAAATCAGATACTTCCTCCATGCATTTTTGTGATTTAGAAACTGTAATTTTAATTATCTGACTAGGGTGTAATAATGAAAGAGTAAACGCTGGTGAATGCTGTTTGCTAAAGCCTAAATCTCGCCTCTAATGAAAATGACAAAGAATCCAAGTAAGGTATATGTATAATAAAAATAATTATAACGAGCGACGAAAATACTCGCTAAGGGAAGCAGCTGGTTGATTTGCCTGTTCTTGGTAAGCTCAAATAAAATGCCACTTAATGTCGAAGACTATACGTATCATTTTCTACTGACATGTACGTATGTGACGAATGCGTTATTTTTTTAGTTGTAAATATGTCGCCGTTATACCGCGAAAACCAATTAACTACGCGAACGTTAGTTTTGAAATAAATGCAATTGAAATTTCAACTTGTGTAGTTTCTTTTATAAATCATGATTATCTTGATTCTTTAGGTAATAAGACGATGGTTATTTTATTTCTTACATAATCGCATCTAAATTATTGTATTTTTTATATAGTTTTAAATAAAAAAACATCGAAACGTTCACAAGGTAGTCTAATTAATTGGTTTTCCCTGAATATGTAGAATTTTAATTTATTGTATTTTACCGAGAAACAACTTGGTTAATGTTATCATAAATGCTATATACAAATTCTATATATAGTGGTTACCAATAGTAAATTGAGATGAAATTAAATTTGTCTATGAAATTTGACATAATAACAAAAATAAGAAAATTTACTTGGTTTTACCTGTCCCAAAAATGGTTTTAAATGAATTTATCCTTAATGAATTAATAACAAAAAACTTAGTTTTGTTGTTTTTAGGATTTTAGGAAATTAAATAAATTATAAATTAACATAATAATAAAAAAAATATAATAATAATTTATTATTATTATTATTATTATATTTTTTTGGTTTTATAACCATTATAGTTAGTAAAATGAAATTTTAATGAAAAACATGAAATCAAATTAATAATAGTAACAGAAATCATTTAATCTTCATCAGAAGACGTTGCAGGATCTTCATCCGAGACAGTGCAATCTGGTAAAATGTCTCTGCATGCAACATTGGTATTCAAGCCTTGAAACCAGGCATGAAATTCTTCCGGAATAACGCCTTTTTCGCAGAGTTGCAGCAAGTCTTTTTTTTTGGCTACACTGATGCTTAAAGGAGTTTTGTAAAACTGTAGAAGTTCGTCAGGAAAATATTTTGTTGTGGTGGTTTCGGGTGTCACTGATGAAGTATTTTCGAGAGTCTTTTTCCTTTTATTTCTCGTGCCATAACCATGATCTCTATGTGTTTCCGGTTCTATATTTGCCCAATCAGTGTTTTCTTTTTGCCCGAACTTTTTAGTAACGTCAATCGTGAAAAATTTCTCGGACATGTCGTAATTGTAAAAAATCTTTAACTGTCCTTTAATATACCTCAATCGCTTTATTTATAACCATTTCACTTGCTTTCCCTCTGTATCTTTAGTAGTGTTTTTCAGAATTTGGTTCGTTAGATCTTTCAAATCTTTAAATTCAAAATATTTAAATTCTTTGACTTTATATGGCTCTTTCACAATTTTTTGTTATCTTTTTTATATATATTTTTAGATCTTGCTCTTTTGAATATGTTAATCCAATCCGACATTGAATAGATTGCTGTATTTTTCTGTGCTGTTTGCTGCTATGCATCGAGTCTGCTTCCATGTACGAGTGTCCGCTTTCTAAGAACTTTTGTTTATTTAAATTTTCTATTTTTTGTACAGCCCATAGTAAAATTGCAGCCACGTTTTTATTGCGATTTTGACCGCCACATGTGTCCGAGAACATGCTTACTTCAGTCACATAATTCGGCATGTATTCGGATAAATAGTAGTACAAGATGGTCCCTATTTCTAGTGGTTACGAGTTGAACTGGCGTGTAATATTCACAGGGAAAACCAATTATTTATATATACTTACATTTTTTTCATACTAGTGCCATTTCGCAGTAACATGATTTAAACTGGTATAATTGTTTTTCTCAGTAGAAATCTAAAGTTTTAATATCGTTATTATTTTCAAAGAAAACCATTTATTTAGATATATACACTTTTTTCGTAAATGAAGTGTTTTGTTTGGCGTTACTTGAGTCCGTCGGGTAAAAACAATCAAATCATAATAATTGTTTGTATCTGTAGTCTGCATAATAATCTAACTGAATTATGTGGTTCTAAATGATTGTTACTGAGAAAAAAACTAATAATATAAAAGCGGTCATGGGGTAAAACCAGCTATATCGATGTAAGTTAGTGTCATTGGAGAAAAATTTTTGGGAGTCATAATTACGTCTGGTTACTTTTTTCTGCATGAGAAGTACTCTCGGAAGTGTTCGAAATAATTGGTCTTCTTACGGACTATCTGAAAAAGTATGCGACATACGTCTTAATGGGTTTTCGCAGACGAAATAGCACGAAAAATAGAGTAGGATTGTAATGTTTAGTTATTTTTTACAAAATCTCGAGATAATTGGTTTTCGCGGTATAACGGCGATGTTGTACCTATAGTTATTGCAAACAAGTGGCAAAACTTCGTTTTCTTATTTTTTAATTTTTTCGAAAAAAGTACTAGACAAGATACTTAGTAGACACGTCAACATGATCCGGGGGGGCAGCTGCCCCTCCCTGCCCCACCCTGGGTACGCCCATGATGACAATATAACGGCTGGCGCGCGCCGTGACTCTGCGTCTCTCAGCCCGGCCCTTAGCAAAGTCGACCTACTAGTTCGGTCTTTCTATTGTGCCCAAAGTGCCAGTGCCCAAACTAAGCCTTTAATCCCAAGCTAAAAGGTTTTATCATACTCTGTTAGCTTTTAATTTCAGTACAGCATTTATTATTAATTAATGAATCATGTAATTCCCCTTGCGTGTACAGTTTCCATCGGTGTACAGATTATTTATACTTAATTACGTTTTATATTAACTTAACGGCGTGGTGAAAAGCTGAATTTATACGACAGTAATGAAATAAGATGCAATATTCGATGTATCAATCAATATTGGATGGTCAGGTCAAATTGCAATGAGACGAGGCTATGAGATTATTTATGTAATCGTATAGCCTCGTCTCAATGCAATATTATGACCTGACCATCCAATATTGATTGAGAGTTAGAGTAGTTCGACATTAGAGTAGGCTACCCAACAACGCCGGCGTGGGACGGGAGTGCGGAGGCGTCGCTAACTTCCGTCCCACGGGGCTCCAGGTCAGGATGGGAACCTGCCCGGCTTAGCTAGTCCCGGCGCCGAGGGGAACGCTTTAGTTTGCTTAAGCGTTCCCTAACTTGGTAGAAGTCCGGTCCCTTGTGAGGTAGACCGGCCGGTCGTGGAGGGAGTCCTATGTTAGACAGATGCAGGATATCCTTTCGTATACGGCTGAAGGCAAACCGCAGGTGGTTTTAGTGGGTAAACCGAAGTCGGGAGTCCCACATACCCCGGGGTGCTTCAGCATAACTGAGGCACATCCCCAACCCGGAGCACCCATAAAGGGTTTCCCCTGCGCATCAAAAAAAAAGGCTACCCAACAACGCAGGAGGCAAGTTTCTCATTTCAATGTGTATCCTCTTTTGTAATAATATGAAGTTTAGTTTTGACTGCCTATGATATAAGATAAAAGCATAATTTCAAAATAATAATAGCTCGATGCACTCCTTCACTATAAAAAGTATAACTGTGCAAAATTTTATTCACCTAGTTTCCCTATTTTTAGTCAAAAGGGATACAAAGTTTTTCGCTCGCGTATTAATATTATATAGATTACGTCATAATAATTGTACCTATCGTCTTGTACTAATAGCTATTCTGCGGGCCTAAATTGTTCACATTTAGCAATTCCAAATTGATTGAGAATCAATTCAGCAAATGAATTGTCATAACTGTCAAACTGACAAATGCCAAATCAGTACAAAAAATACAGAAATGAATTGCAAGCAGAGTTGCATTTTGCGATTTAAAAAAATGAATCATATTATGATTGATATCATGATTCCACAAAGCGACTATTTTAGCCCCGCTGTGCTACCGTTTTGAACACCGCGGCAAGTGACCACAACCGACAAAGTTAAAAAAGCCACTTTATGACCAGGCTTTAGGTTTCAGTCCTAACGACATACATTGGTCTAGCGACCGCTCCGCTGCTTTGTAACGCCGTAGGGCAAAATGAAACCTACCTAGCTAGCCTAGGTTATGAAGTAGCGTTTTATTTAAATTTTTGTCGGTCGCGCTTGCTTGCGGCAGCGATCGAAAAGCCACTTTTAGTCTTAACTAGCGATATCTAGCGTTACTTGGTTTCAGTTGAAACCACTGAAACCAAATAACGCTAGATATGAAGCTTAGAAGAGGAATTCTGAACTAAATTAATTTAAATTTGTGCAATTAGGACATGCATATGTTGATGAGAGCTCAGGAATACCAAACTCCAAAATATAGTCCGTTCACAGCCGTTTTACCTGGAAGCTTCTATGTGAATAATCCTAGTGTCGTCGACATAGGAGTTCGTTGGAGGTAACATAAGAGTGAACGGATTGTACAATATGCAAAATTTACTTATCACTGTTGTCAAATATTGGCAGTCTAGTTCAAAATTATGTTAGTTTCCGGAATTCGCGCATTGTGTTAAAACTTTTGATGAAAGCCAGCGCTATTATTTTATGACATGGCGACGGATTAGCTTTTCCCGCCTTGATTAATCCTATTCACATTAATCCCTCACGCAAAAAGTACAATTATTATTACATTTTTCACAAACTTATTTTATAATTTATGAAAAACTTAACGGACCTGAAAATATTATTGGAACAATATGCATGATGACCCCAAAGCAAGATCTTCCGACAGAGCGATGTGGCATGCTCGGTCAGGCTGAAGACCACGTGATTGATTTCAGCTGTCATAAATATACTGACACACAGTAATATAATGTAGGGAGGTGGTGTGTCCGTAATGTCCAACGCATTAAGCCCGTGCTTTGGGTCTACTTGACCATATTGGTAGCGAAATTCTATACTCTATTGACACTACAGACTACACGCTGGCGCAATGCGCTGACTCAAGGAATTGGCCCAATATTGGTCCAATGTGTAAAGCGGGTTTTACAATATACCTACATACATTCTAAAATCTAAATCAACAAGTAAACGTAGATTAAGCCAACAATTACCCTTTGTTCTCGTCTCACATTTGAATTTCTTATAATTTTTTATATTTTCCGCGTTTTTATCCAAGAGCCTGTACTTAAAAGTTTGTCTGGGGATTATTTTTTAATGGCCAATACTCTTTTCCCTTACAGTCAATAAAAAATAAAACACTTATAACAAAGTGTTGTAAAGTTTTTTTAATATTCAATTCATTATAATATTCTTTGTTCATTCCAGAAAATTATTTTAAAGAGCTTACCTTTGTTAAATAAAATGCTTAGGATATTGAAATTACTTTAAAAATTTGTTAATCGACCATTTTTTTCCGATCAAAATATAATATTATAATGACTAATCGCTGTACTCGGAGACATTTAATTATGATTAACCTTCTATTTAATGAAGAGTTTGATAGATAAATGTATGGGGCTTATGTCTAAATTTTGAATTAATTACAATATTATGTAATTAATGTTCCACTCTGAGTGTGCAGAGAAAGTCAAGAGGCCCTAAAAAGACCTTCGTTTTTTAGTAGGTAGGCTCTACATAATATGTTTTTGGCTCGCCACTCACTCTGACATTGGCAACTCACCAAGGAGCCATAATAAAAAGAAGAAGAAGAAGAAGAACATAGCTGTAGAGCCTACCCACCACGTAGCAATTCACAACAATCCATACACATGATGACATGGAAGCTAGTTACATATTATTAAGTAATTATTATTACTCGCTTATTACCTAGTACGGGAGCCCTAGAACATTTTTTTTGTGATACTTACTAGCTTTCATACAGACAATTACATTTAAATACATACAACAATAATTATTATGGTTGCAAATAAAAGCAAATTGAGCACAAAAACATTAATACATTTAAAAAGCACTCAGATTTTTCATTTTTCCTGTTGAAAATAGCATTTTATCCATTTTGAATACCAGAATAAATAACTCCGTGATGAAACGTTGCATAAAAAAAGCATAACATTTAGCGTATTACCATCGCCTCTCGTTTCATTCGCGTAATTGCCAAAAAGCGACAAACCATAGACCACTTGGAGCTCATCACTCCACGCCGCCATTTCCACTGCTACTCCTAAAATAAAATAAACCTTAAATCTGTACAGTAGAACTCAAAATCAGAACTCAATAAAAAGTAATTTTTAAAGTTCATAATATTATAACCTTTATTGCTTCGCATTACAGGTGTTCCGAAATCGTTTTACTAATGGAAAATGGATGGAAGTCACGTACGCGGGAATAAGCACGAAACTAGCGTGGTGCAAAATTTTGAAATGTTTCATCAAACTTCGCCAATTCCCACATAATAGGTAAGTCTCTTCATAAGCAATCAATCACGTGCCGCATCGATCTTAATATTTTACTTGGCGCTTTCAAAATTTATACATGGGCTTGGGAAATAAAGGTAGAAATGTTTTACGATTTATATAATCCGAGCTTTTGCCCGCGGCTTCGCTCGCGTTAAGAAGTATAATTATATACAAACTTTCATCTCATATTTTAACCCCTTGGGGTTGGAATTGATCAAAATCCTTTCTTAGCGGACGCCTACGCCATAACATCTACCTGCATACAAAATTTCAGCCCGATCCATCCAGTGGTTTAGGCTGCGCGTTGATAGATCACCATGTCAGTCAGTCACGTTTGAGTTTTATATAATACTATAGCTGATGATGACGTTACAGAATTATCCCACCAAAAACATAAATGTAAAAAGGAGAGTCAAATTCAAGATAAAAATTATGCTTGGCTGAGGACTTCGCTGCCAAAAGTGTTGAGATCATATTGTGCTGCTCGCTAGTTCTGTTACACTCGAACTTGACTGGACACTCTACCGCACGCTATATCATTACAAAATTAATTTTGTAATGATATATTACAAAATTAAAGTAACAAACAAGCTTTTTTTTTTAATTAACAAATTATCCCATTGTTATTGGCCCTTAATAGTACGCATGCAAAGTTTCTAATAATAATTATTAAGTAGCCTACTGGAGACAGGTAAAAATCGTGCTCCAAGATTTCGTTACATACTGCATACAGCCCAAACTAATAAAAGTGTGTTTTGGTTCCATAAATGAAATGAACAACATCTGATTAAAACACTATCAAAAGGGGTGCAAAGTGTGAAAAAGAAATTGCCTGACAGCCAAAATGGATGGTTCATTATAATAAACGTAATAATTAACGCGTCAATACGATACCATCTTATCGGGAAATGAAAAAATGGCGATATAATCGTAAAGTAGCGCATCTACTTACGCTACGCGTTAGGCTAGGCGCTCACCTAAGACACGACAGTATTAATTAGTGACTCTTATCAATTTTTTTTATTTATTTATTATCTTCACATTATAGCCGATTTAATAGTAAAGTCTTGTGGCAATAATTAAAAGTGATAAATAGTTAATCACGATAAATATTAAATTCATATTATTATGTTGTATAATATTTCACCGTAAGATTGTAAATACCATTAGATTATAATCTATCGCGCGAGATTGTGAACGGTCGAAAGATTGTGAACCGCAACATACTACTTACAATTTAACGTATTATTATTCGGTAGATTGTTATCTATTGAAGTGAAACCGTCATATCAAAACGAGTCCGTATGTTATAAAATGTTAGTTATCGTGTTCTTCAACTCTCGTCTTCAATTATGAAAATGAAAGATACTATAAAATCACTTTCGCCATTATGCGTAACTTGGTTTTAATAATAGTGGTAAACGTCACCGAAACTGGTGTGGAGGTATCATCATTGCAACAGTCTAGCGACAGTTTTGTCGTGTGTGAGCGGTAAGCCTAAGCTGTACTTCCGGACTTCCGTTACGCATTATTAAAGTAAAGCAGTAAATAACGAGGGCGACACAATCTCGTACCTTACATCGCCCCAACTCGGAGACTAAGGTTATGGCCTATAGCAGGGGTTCCCAATCTTTTTCAGCCTGAGGCGCAGCATGTTCAATATGTCACAGTGCGGCGCGGCGCCCTACTCTACCTAGATATTACAAAAAGATACGTAATATAAATAAAAATAATATAATTAAATTATAGTTAGGTTAATCAGGTAAATAATAATAAACAAAATAAATAGAAACAAACAAACAAACAAATATACTTTATTGTGTACAAAAATCTCAGTAAAATTTACATTCATATTTAGTAAATGATATATGTACACAAGGGCGGCCTTATTACTTGGAAGCAATTTCTTCCAGGCAACCCTTTAACAAAATTTCATGAGATGATGAATTCAATATTAATTAATCATCTACCTGCTTTGTATAATTCATATTATTATAATTTTATTTTATTTGTGGTTTTAGATAGTGATCGACTCTTGCCTTTCCACGGCGCGGCGCACCGCGCACCAGGGCGCCGCGGCGCACAGCTTGGGAACCCCTGGCCTATAGGGTTTAGGTGTGAATATAATTATTCCTACTAGATGACACGGTAACTTCGTATTATTCCTCCTAATATAAACCTTCCCTGGAGTTCCACGAATAATTTAAGACTGAAATTAGCCAAATCGGTTCAGCCGTTCTCGAGTTTTAGCGAGACTAACAAAATTTAAAAATATTTTTTTATATATTTAAAGCTTTAATTAATATTTTCGACCGGATGAATACTGTGGTCTAACATAGTGGAAGGCGTATAGAAAGTTAAATATTATGTCCTTTGGTGGTTTTATGCTTTAAGCCATTTTGGGCTTACCTATAAGGCGCTTGAAACTTTCAGGAAATACTCAGTTGTATACTTACTTAACCAATAAGTAATATATCAAAATAATAATTATATATATTTTTAGTAATAAAGTATTACTAAAAATATATATATTATTTAAGTAGAGGCCTCCTCATAGAGAAATTGGTATTTCACGGTACGGAACCCTTCGTGCATAAGTCCGACTCGCAATTAGACTATTTTTTCCTTTTCATTAATCTCTTCTTTAAAACTATTTGTAGCAAATACATAAGATATAACTAAAATAAGCACTAAAAGCCTCGATACAATGCAATAATATTATTTGATTCAAAAACAAACACTTAACTACATAATATTTTGTTTTTAAATGATTCTATCTCTTTTAAGTCGATAAGGCCAAAAAATTTATATTTTTCATTAATTAACCTACTTCTTAGATACCTAACCTTAATATTCTTGAGTAAACTATTGAATTCTCTAACAATACTTGTAAGGCTAAGTACACTAATCTTATATTAACCGAACCATGAGTTATTGGAAAAAATTTCAGAGTAATATCATAGCTTTATTAACTCTTCATAGTTTTTTCGTTATCGAAACTTCTTATGTAAGAGTAAGACTATCTTATTTAGTTTCACTGTCGAATTGTGGAAGAAAAGAGGGGAGGCCTTTGCCCAGCAGTGGGACACAGTGGGCCAATAATAATAATAATAATTTTTATCTCATATTATAGTCACTATGACTGAGTATTTTTTTTTATTGAGACTTCTGTTGAGTCTTGGCCTTGCATAGTCGGTTTTGATATTTGTCTTGTTCTTGCACACCTAGTCTTGATCTTGGACTTGCTTTTTCAGGGTTTCGTACCCAAAGGGTAAAAACGGGACCCTATTACTAATACTTCGTTGTCTGTCCATCTGTCTGTATGTCCGTCTGTCTGTCCGTCTGTATGTCACGAGGCTGTAACTCAAGAACGGTAATAGCTAGGGAGTTAAAATTTTCACAGATTGTGTATTTCCGTTGCCGCTATAACAACAAATACTGAAAACAAAATAAAACTAATATTTTAGGGGGGCTCCCATACATGATACAACAAACGTGATTTTTTGGCCTTTTTAGGGTTCCGTAATCAATAATAGCAACAGGTAGGTACTTGAATTTTTCACACAATGATTAGTTTTATGTTAACTTTAATATGTAATAATAATATTAATGTAAAATTAAGAGGGGCTCCCATACAATAAATACTAATTTTATCCTAATTTTTCTCTATAGTGGTACGGAACCCTACGTGCGCGAGTCCGACTCGCACTTGGCCGATTATTTGTAAGACCTTGGTCTTGCAAAATCCAAGTCAACTAGTGTTCTATAATATACAATAAAAAAATTGTAAAGCTCCTACCAAATTCGCACAGCTAACAGAGTAAGATTCCAATTCTGAAAATTATCATAATATGCTAATTTTAAGCATACGCCTAAAAGCCAAGTCAGCTCCAAAGTTCTAAGACTAACAGAGAACTAAATGCATCTGCAGGGAATATATTAGGCAAAAACTTACCGAAATATTCATTAGAAAATGCTAGTTTCCTCTATATAGGTATCTAACTAAATGAACTCTCAAAAATATGCGTGAATTCCACTCGCACTTGACCGGTTTTTACTCCATTTTTTTTTATTCTTTTTTATTTGAATTTTTAACTTAAATAATAATCTTGGAATTTCGAAACACTATTATTGGGCGATTCCATTATCGCGAGTGCAACTGTTTGACACACTTAAAGCTTCATACAGGCAAAATGAAGCATATTTATTAATAAAATATCCCTTGAAGGGATACATTTTAACTAGTTTAACGATGATTTATAAATGAAAACCTTCATCAAATGTATGAAGGGCCACAAACAGGTCTGAAGTGTCATCACCGGTGCAACCAATTTGACCCTCCATTAAGAACTGTGATGAGTTCATATGTGAATACTGGTTATTGCGAAACTTTTATAAAATAACTTGCCTATATTTCAAAATAGCATAAAACAAAGAAACTATGTAACTAGATAAAAGTAATTATAATAATAAGTACTAGAAATTATTAACCATTTTACGATCGCGGGTGCAACATCAAAATTATCAAATCTCTTAAAGGTGAATTAAATCGTAATTCTCTAACTAATTTTAAAATTTTCGATATGGAATATATAATTATACTAATATGTTTGTAATAAAACTGCACCAAATTGTAGTTTTTTTATATTTTCAGTTGTTTATTGGCCTGCCAAAATTAATCGTCTAAGTCACTAAAAACGATTGAATAGTGTAATTTATACAAAAGATTTCGACATATTGCTGTATAACTATACTACAACTAAACATTAATTTGAAGTATGTGCTATTTTGATTTAAGAATATGGGAAAAAACATCGCGTCCCTTAGATGATATTGCTTAAAAACGCTCAAAATTATTCGAATTTCATTTTTTACCGATAATAGTTGTTTTGTTAGTAAATGCACATCTTCTTACGTATATTCCAATTGAAAAATGTAATTAATGTCTCATTTAAAAAATTCTCGTTAAGGGCCGTCTGTAGCGGAATGGCCCTATTATCTTATATTTAAATTGTCTTATAAAAATATGTTCAGTTATAATGATCTATTATTTTTTATAATAATAATAATATACAAGTTAAATAGCATATTGGCAGTAATAATTTAAATGCGATTTTACTTCTGGTTTATAAAAGAAACGTCATGTTTTGCAATACTTTGTGTGTACTATGCAGAAGAATAGTATATAGTACTAAATACTAATGATAGGAATAGTGCGGTAATGTCACATTGGCATGTCAAGCATGCAAACCATTTCATTAATTTTATATAATCTGATTAAATAAAGAAGGTCCGCCATCTGATATGGCAGAAATAATTTAATTGAATTGAAAAATATCACTATAATAATTATAGACCGTCAATTTTTTTCAGTTACTCTCAAAGCGTTTACTGTCTACATCTTTCCAGACGTTCAGAAACTTTTTATACCGTTCTTATCCCTTTCCTGTACTTTCGAACAAAGGGTGACTGATAGGTGACCCATCTATAATTCAGCCTGGTCCTTCATTAATGCTCGCCAGGCCAGGCTGCTTCGTATTCAAATATTCACACTGTGGGTACGGCGTTTTAAAACCGACAATATTCTATGAATACAAAATGTAATGATGCATCCATCGAGAGAAGTGTAGTAATATAGGTAGTAATTATGGTGTTTAACTATGAAGCACGAAACTATATTGTTAATATTAAAATATGTTAGAATTTCTATGATAAGACACAAGGTTTGCAGCAATAGGTGTTCTTGTCAAGGATTTTAATCCGAACCGTTTCATTTTGTGTAGTTCAAAATAGTATCTAACTGCAGCACTAGACTTATTTTATTTAGCAATTCCTCTCAATCAATAATTATTCAGCAAATGAATAATTGTCAGAACTGTCGAACTGACGAATGTCAAATTAGTACGAATTCACAGGGCGAAGCCAAACGAGCGTAATTTGAGCCGCAGAATTTCTGCCGGGCAGAATTTTTTTCATACAAATGACAACTCATTTTGAGTCGCCGTGTGAATCAAACATGACTTTTGTATGAAACTGAATGCAGCAGAATTTTGCCCGACAGAAATTCTGACTCACACGACTCACAAATTACGCTCGTTCGGCTTCACCCTAATACAGTTCGACAAGGCTTTATATGAACGTGGCGAGAAAAGGAACTAAACGCTCTTATCATACAAAAACGTCATTTTTGACATGTATTTGACAGTTCTCCTTTACCAGCAGCGTTTCCGTCAAGGCTTTAAATGAAAATCCAAAGTTTTTCGCTCGCGTATTAATATATAGATGAATCATAATATTATCATGATTCATAATATTCTGAGTCTCCGAAGCGACCATTTTAGCCCCGCGGGTCATCAAGTAATATATAATTAACAATAACCCTGGCTTACATAATATTGTAGCTTCATTATTATCTCTAAGACAGTTTTCTCCAAGTTTTTAATCATGATAACCGTAGCGTTTTCGAATAATAGTCTTATAGCGGAACATTACAATGCATTCAAAGAGCTCTTTATAATATTTCATTCAGAAACAGTTTCAATATTTTCCATAGCAGTGGCGTTATATTGTGATATATTTCCCTCTGGACCCGATGTATTATTTATGAGGAATAAATATCTATTTTCTATACAATATCAATATCGTTAATGGCTTTGTGCGACACGTAATTGTTGAGGTATAACCGTTTAATTAAATAAAGATTCAACTATACATTGATACTCTATGAGCTATATCAGTACCTACGTAGTTTTCAAATTAATTGTTTATTAGTTTATATTTTAGTAGAAATGCACAGAGCTACTACAGTGTCTGAATACCTATATATTTACCAATGATGTGCAATTACTATAACTTGATTGCTATTGGGCTTCCTTTATAATTCAAGACGTGAGTGGAAGAATAAGATAAGTAACATGCAAAAACTTCCCGTTTTTTTGCTTAAATGGAGCCTCCATTAGGACCGGAAAAGTTATTTGAAATAGAAAAACTATGGATTGTATGTGTAGCCAGATATATTAGCTAGGTTATGAAGGAGATAAGTTACAAGTTTTATTGAAATAATTAGGGAAAAAATGAGTTATTGTCCGTATGTTACGAAATGTTACTTGTTCGATTCTTCCACTCACGTCTTCAATTAACCGACTTCAAAGTTCAAAAGCAGGTTACCAATTCGACGCGTATGTATGTAACATTTCCAGAACTGCCCAGTTTTTGTAGTTAGTCTATTTTAGTGTCTGAACAAATGTACCAAATTTCAAAAGTGACGTATGTATGTTTTTATGTTCGCGTACGCATTTATCTCCGGAACTACAATTAGTGTGATTCTTTTTTTGTTGTACCTAAGTAGGTATAGTTCAACTTAGATCATCAAAATCGGTTCAGTAGTATTTGAGATAAGGCAATTTTGATTCTCAATTACGTACAAGGTCGATTTTATCTTTAAAAAAAAACGACTATTTTCTTATATTTTGAGTTTTTTCTACTCTCTGTTAATGATGACCTCTGTGGCTCAGTGGATAGCACGTTGGTAGCTTAAGCCGGAGGTCGCGGGTTCGAATCCCGCCGACGGAACAAAAAGTTTTCAAAGTTCCTGGGTCATGGATGTGTATTATATATATTTATCTAATAAAAATCTTAAATATATGTATAGTATAAAAGTATTAAATATATTTCCGTTGTCTGGTACCTGTAACACAAGTCTTTCAGGTACTTAGCATGGGGCCAGACTGACGTGGTGTGAAGCGTCCATAGATATTATTATTAATTCCACACACACACGTACCTACGCATTTATACTATGTAGGCAAACCAGCCTCACTGTGATTATGTAGGGTACTGCATTATTAAGGGATGCCTATTGCCTGCGACACCTAAAATAGGCCGGCCGTACTCAGACGCGGTTATTATGAATAAACTACTAAAGCAAAATTGTCAATTTTATAATAATTCATTTTTATACTTGAAAGTAAGCCTCGAATTGTTTTATTTATTACCTACCGAAAACCTTAAGACTACCTACCGAAAAAATTAAGTAATCAATACTCGCCTCTGAGTGAGGCAGACCTAGCTTACACTTTACTGCTTAGGTGTCGCAGGCATCCCTGAGTAACGAAAGACTTTACAATAATTTTTAGGTATAAGACAACTAATAATCCAATCTATTCATCATGATATTAGATACGTAACAAAGCATTATATTCAAAATTCTGTAAAGGAGAGGGTAAAAAAGTTTCCGTGATAGCTCAATTTTCTTTCCATGCGAACAAATCCCATATAAATCATTATAGTGAGTTTCGTTGAAGCGTGTCGAACCTCCGCCATTAATTACCCTATCCCTTACAATAATTCTACGTCGTGTTAAACCCTGATAAACTGCTATCTGTCTTAGATCCAAGATAGAATTTTTCAAGGATTTTGCTGTTGAATTTTGTCTATAGAAAATAATTACACCGAGTAGACGGTCGTCAACGGCGGTTGTCAACACCAAAAAATAGTATGCGCGTTGCCAGCCACACTGTTGACAACGTGTTGTCATCCAGTTTTTTCATTATAGATTTTGCGTGGTCGTCAACCGCCGTTGACGACCGTGTATTTCTTGCTTTATTTTATATGCATATTTGAAAGAGAAAATAGTTTATGTCAACAAAGTGCAAAATTATTACTGGTCCGATTTTACTGCACCGATTTTTAGTGACGATACAGGACATAGGCTTTATCTTATTGCTGTAAAATGTACAGTAGTTTTCTCAGTATTTCTTATTCCACACAAGAATTCACGAGTTTCAATTCATTTTGGAATGAATGTAAACTGCGGGGCTAAAATGGTCACATTTAGCAATTCCTCTCAATCAATCAATTCACAAAATGAATTATTGTCAAAACTGTCAATCTCATGAATGTCAAATTAGTACGAATCTGAATTGCAAGCAGAGAGTCAATTTTGCGATTTTTAAAAAATGAATCATATATTATTATGATTCACAATATGATTCTCGAAAGCGACCATTTTAGCCCCGCAGGTTGACCATATTACTCCTGGCAGGGTCGTAGTTGTGCATCCCGCTCATCCAGTGGCTCTGCCTAAAGCGGCAAGTAGGGGCACTCGTTGGGGTTTTAGTGGGTATAATGCCAAGCGCCTTCACTGCCTTGGGGAGTCCCACATCCCCCGGTGACAATCCGGGATCCGAGATGCGTAATTGCATGTCCCAACGATAAAAATACTTTGACTATAATAGGTACTACAAAATATAAATAAATAGTATATATTAAAAAAAATATATTAACAAAATATAATATAAAGATAAATCCGACTTCAAAATTGTAGGCAATTGAGAATTAAAATTGCCTTACTTATCTCAAAAACTACTGAACCGATTTTAATGAAACTTGTAGTGTTCCCTAACATTGATCAAAACGAGAGAACACTGTACAAGTATGATACACATAATATCTTAGTAAACTTAGCAAAGCAAACTCAAAAGCGTTGTAATAGGTTTGCGGTTGTTCAACACAGTTCAGCAATTTAAGTCTTCCACTATTTAAATTTTACCCGTAATGGGCGGTTACAGACAGCCGTGGAGAAATTATTTTTTCAGCTACTAGCTTTTTTCCGCACAAAATGAAATACCGCACAAACCGTACTTTTTGCAGTGGCATTGAATGAAATAATCGGCCAAGTACGAGTTGCAGTCGCGCAAGAAGGGTTCCGTATCATTATAGAGCAAAATTAGACCAAAAATTGTTTTTTTTTGTATGGGAGCCCCTCTTAATTAGGGTTCCGTATCCAAAGGGTAAAAACGGGACCCTATTACTAAGACTTCGATATATTCTGTCCGTCTGTCCGTCTGTCTGTCTGTCTGTATGTCTTGAGGCTGTAACTCAAGAACCGCTATAGCTAGAGTTCTGAAATTTTCACAGATTGTGTATTTTCGGTGCCGCTATAACAACAAATACTAAAATAAAAATAAAATTAATATTTAAGGGGGGCTCCCATACAACAAACGTGATTTTTTGGCCTTTTTTGCTCGTAAACAATAATGATAAGAGGTAAGCACTTGAAACTTTCACGAAGGCCTTAAATATAATTGTACTTTAATAATTAATAATAATATTTACTTAAATAAAATAAAAAATTAAGGGGCCTCCCATACAAAAACACAATTTTTGGCCTATTTTTGCTCTATAACGGTACGGAACCCTTCGTGCGCGGGTCCGACTCGCACTTGGCCGATTATTTTCTACTCATCCGCCCGCGCTGTGATTGGTTAGCTGCAGGCGGACGCAAATATTTAAATGTGGAAGAATAAAATAGGCTCATGTCTATACTTTAATGATTGAAGACATGAGTAGATGAATATTGGGTAACGCTAAAATTGTACAACATTAAAGGAATAATTAGATAAGTACTTATTTAAAATCGCATACTTAATAATATGAACAAACCATCTCAGTCTCATCTACAGCATCATTTGTTTTAATTTCAAATCATTTTTCCGGTCCCAAGCCACCATTTATCCAAAATAAGTCAGATTTAAAATTGTGAAGTATAATAATATTTTGTATTTGAATAGGGTCTGAACTCTGAAACAATAGGCTTCACTTTTAACTACTATTTTGTGCTTATACGACGCTGAAGATCAAGGCAAAAGTTACTTAAAGCTTTCAAACTTAATGAAATAACCGAAATGCTATTAGCATGTTATTAGAACGTTAATATAATTTGGTTCATGCAATTCAGGCGAATTTGCCCCAAGCAGCGGGATCGCTCTGATTGGATTGCGCCGCTCACTTCCCAGCTCGTGTGAATATGCCGTTTTAGTATACACTTTATGACGACCGCAACTCCGTTGCGAGAAAAATCGTTTATCGCGCGGGAACCGTACATTTTCCGGGACAAAAAGTATCCTATGTTAGGACATAGGATACTTTTTGTCCCGGAAAATGTACGGTACGGTAATTAATTATAATTTGGTGTTAGTGGTTAATAATAAACTGCGAAGGTCAAAATGGAAGTCTTAAGTTAATTATTAAATTGAATAAATGATAAATAAATTTTTAGAACATCACATTAAGTAATGTAAGCACATCGAAGTTGCGGGCAACATCTAGTTTCACAAAATTAAGTCACAGATAACTAAATTAGTTACTACGTAAATTAAGTATTAAAGTTACATATTTTAATCAACTTGGTTCATTTGGCGTTCAAAGCGTATTTTAATAGGTGTAATCATCATTACATTTTGACCCTTCATTTCGTTACAAAATTATTTTACGCCCTATCTTTATCGCTTTTAAATTTCGAAGATCCTTATGAAATACACACGATAAAGACAGAAGTGACGTCATAAAATCTAAGTTCGGTAATGAAGGCTTTATGCGCCATCAAAAAGTGATTTACCCGAGATCCAAGTTGAAGGGAATGTTTTGTTTTAATAGCATGATATGTTTGTTCCACATCAGCATTATCATCAGCGTCTTATCAAATAGCTTTTGTCTGCGGCTTCGCTTGTGTTAAGAAGTATTATTATTAATTTGGTATCAAAGTCTCAGCCTGATCGGTTTAAAATTGAGAAAGCTTCATACAAACTTTTATTCCCTAGTTTATCCTCTTGGGGGTAGAATTGATCAAAATCCTTTCTTAGCAGATGCCTACATTATAACATCTACCTGCATGGCAATAGGCCCACCACATATTCCCACCACTGCAACTCCTGTGTCGCCAGGATCAACAGTGGTAACCGACCACGAAAACCCTTTGATGATGATCTCAAGGATGCCCGAGGGACAAGCTAAATCTGTCTTGGGACCCGCAATGAAATTAATCAGAAGAAAGGTAGGAGGAAAAGGAGATTCTGAGAACATCTACCTGCATGCCAAATTTCAACCCGATCTATCCAGTGGTTTGGGCTGTTGGTTGGTTGATCACTGCATCAGTCAGTCACCTTTGAGTTATAATATTTACTATTAAGATTTAAGAGTTATTTGTCGATTTGAATTTAGGCCATTAGTCAAAATGCTAATGATAAATTTAAAGACAAAACTCGTCGCTATAAGTCGTATCATGTCCTTCATGACCACTTAAGTGAAATTGTGTTCAATCTGTTTTCCAATGTCGCCATCGAAAATCAAAGTCTGGTTATGAAATAAAAGCGCTCAGGATTACTAATCAAGAGCACCCTACCTCCTTTGGCCTACATTATATCTGTTGTTTTATCAAAATTAGCCTTGTAAATAGGGAGGAATTGTTCGGAATCATACCTCCTAAAACTTTTGGCCATCATTCCACACGAAAAATATACCATCCTCACCTTGATGAGTAGTGTGGCAACGTGGCAACGAACGGTAGAGGTATTATTTTCGTAATTTGCTGCCACGCACAATAAAACTCTAGAATGAACTGTCGCTAGTAATAATATTACGGACCAATACGACCTGCAAACCTTCAAAAAGAGAGCGTATTCCCTTATAAAAGGTTGGCAACGCACCTGCGACTATTTGATGTTGCGAGTTTCCATGGGCGAAGGTATTTGCTGTCCATCAGGTGGACTTGTTTGTTCGTTTGTCCCCTAGTTAAAAAAAGCCTATATTTAGATACAAATAAACATTTTTATCGTACCTCTGATTGCGCGCTGCGCGCTGTTTGGTCCGCTACAAATACTACCATGCAGAAGACGATAAACCTTAGTATGGCCCAACTACCGGCAGCTAATCGCTAATAGCAAACAATAGAAAATGTGAACAATAAAATGAGGCAAACATATGAAAACTTTCGCAGTTGCTGTTCATAACTCATTCTAAGCATCACACGAGCGCTCTTGAGAACTGCGCGAACCAACGGGAAAAACTGCCGCAAAATGTAAGATACAGAGATTTTTAATTATGATCAAAGAGTTTTACTAGCGTATATTATTATAGTGTCGTACTGCTGGGCAACGCCTTCCCCTATTTTCCCATAAATTAGTTATACTTACTTTAAACAAAATACGTGTGTCACTCGGGCACTGCCGCGGTAAAGCTTTTGCATAGCATTTTTATCACATTAGGCCCGTATAAATTATTAAAAAAAGTACTGACTGTACTTAAGATGCGACCCGGTCTCAAGACGCGGTTCGGCTCTGTGATTGGTCCAAATTTTGACAGCCAACCAATCACAGAGCCTGATTCGTGACTTGAGACCGAGATGCATCTTGAGTACTATTTATACGGGCCTTAATATGCAATTATAATTCGCATACGTCTAGTTGCACGCACACAAACACAATATTAATAAACGATGCACGGCAACGCCGCATCGCTGTGCATGCCGGTCGGAGTGGAGGGTGTTAGGCTTTTTCATTACGGATTTTCTTGATTCGCTTATCGCGCTTAAATAAAAAAGCTATGCAATAACTTAAAAATATTTTTTTTTGTAATAAATGACCATTATGATGATCATAATATTAAACACTGTAGGATACACACAAGTTTTACCTACACAAAACGCTACCTCTTGTAACCCGACCCGGTGTAGCTATACACAAGTAGGTCACGTGTGCTGTATAAATCGTATGCGCGCTGTCAGTTGCGTCAAATGAAATAATAAGTTGTGGCCTGTGACGTCACACAGCGGAGCGAGCGCTCGTCCGCTTAAGTTTTTAATTTACGGTCTAGGACATAATTATTATGATTTTTTTTAATGAAATACCTACCTGACTGTGACATGTAAAACAATATTATGTGTGGCAATTCGCAAATAAAAAAATACAGTAATAATTTTCTATCTAGATTCTAGAGAGATTTGAAGTCACTTGATAATGCAGATGCATTATGAAGTGACTTTAAAGTTTCATTACTTTTACTTTTTTTTTTTAAATTAATAGTTTAAATACTCGCATAATCATCTCATTATTTTAAAATGCGGCGCGTTTGGCCCGTGCGTGCTGATAATTCATGTGCGATCACCGTAACTTAAGTTTGATTTTAAAGTTATGGCCGTTTTACTTTTATTATACTGTGACCAGACCCATCCGTTCTTTGCGTCCCATCAGCATGTAACAAAATAGGCTCGTCCACGCGTAAATCTGTTTACCAGCGAAGTTCGATTGTTTAGCATCGAATTTGGCTAGATTGATAAAAGAGCTCGCTCGCTCTCGGTCTGGCATGTTAATGACGTCATCAATACTGGCAGTATCTGGACAGAATCAGTTATCTGGCGCACACAGATCAGTTTCAGGACAATGAAGTACCAGAACATGGGAAGTCGCAAAAAAAAAAACACATTGCGAATTTACTTCTTACGCATAGTTATTGTGATTATAAATGCCAGCTTGCTCCCTAAATTAGTTCAACTCTAGTACAAAGTGTCCTGGAGTTGACCGTTTTCCCAAATTAGGCTGCGTTTCCACCAGAGATCTGTTGCGAGGAATGTGTTTATGAGAACCAATAGAATTACTCCATTGACGTGACCTCGCTCAGCGCAGCGATTCGAGATCTTAAAAACACGTTCCTCGCAAAACATTTCTGGTGGAAAACTACGGAAACGCAGCCTTACCATGAGGTACATTAACCTGTGAATACTTGTACCAGACTGTTTTTTTAATTTAATTTTTAAAATACGAAGCCTTTCTGTAAAACACCGAAAGAAGTTTCAAGTTTGGCCATAACGTTTTAATAGAGTCGATTTCTTTTATTCACAAAGGCATTCAATCCACAATTCCCATAAATAAGCATTTATAGGCCTAAGGATATTTTTAAAGGCCTAAGCACAGTGTTAATGAAATATAACCTTACACGAGTACGTCTAGGCGAGGCGTCAAACTCATCGGAACTCGCGGCATAAATCTCCGGCGGGCGGTCCGTTCGAATTCATCTTTGTTTTAACTTTGAATTTCGAATCGAACTTCCGAGATGAGGTAACTTTTTGTGTGTATAAGGATTTATGAAATGCTTCTAATTTTTTTGCATAATGCTTGGTATTTCGGAAGTTTTAAATGCATTAAAGTCCTCTACGGGAAGGCATACATGAGTTTGACGAACTGTCGCGTGAAAATTTTTCCGGATTCGTTTGTTTTCCCGTGTGTTCACGAGTCCATGCAGAGGCATGCATTCAGTCCGACTGAGCCAGGCCGCACATTAACCGAATCTCTGATCAGAAAATTCGGACGCCCCGCCGGAACGCACTTCGTCATGTAACACAAAATGTACGAAATATTTTGTTGTGGACCCCGCATACTATCAGAATTCAGACGTGTCTAAATGTATAAGCGTCCGGATTATAAGAAATTCGGATAGTATGCGGCCGGGCTAAATCGATCCGCCTTTCAGTATAATATTATGGGGGCTTTCGTATGTTCTTATTATGTCTTCGATCTCCTAGAAATTAAGGAGCAAGTGAGTTCGGGGCACACCGTTATCTTGAAATATATATTTTTTAAATTCCTTAGACCGCGTTACTGCTATGAGACAAAATTATTTATCCGTAGAAATCGACAGACGATATCTTTGGCCCAAGATAATGATATATTGTTGTGATACTTGAAGCAAGTTTTGAACTTTTAGAGGAGCCTTATTTATAGAACCAAGAGATAACATGGACCGTATAGACACAATATTAAGAATATGTAAAAGAAATGCTTCTTCTTAAATACGTTTCATAAATTATCTGTTCCTGTCCTCTATAGTCTATAGTATGGATTTACATTAGGTTGTTGCATGACGTCACGTCATGATGGGGCCCCAAAGCGTGCTACAGCCTACATATTATTATGTAATATTACATAATATTAGACTAAAGGCCGTCACAGACTTAGCTATAATATATATTAATATACCGTACTAAACACACTGAAACCAGAAATATATATTATAGCTAAGTGTGTGGTCGCGCGAAAATTGTATAGAAAATATATATTAATATGCCTAGCTATAAATATATTAATATATATTATAGCTAGGTCTGTGACGGCCTTTAAGCAATAAACAGTTTTAACAAGTACTGAACAGAATTCAGAATGTATGTAAGTTTGTATTATTATACTGTTGTATGTATGTCTGAATATAGTACTAAATGGCGCCCGCAACTCCGTTGCGCCAAAATAAGTTTATTTTTCTGCAACAAAAGCTGTCTGTGCTTTCCCATCTCCCAAAGTACCTCCATACAAAATTTTATCCAAATCGCCTCAGCCATTCAAATATTATGAAGACGCAACACACACACACTTGCATAGCTTATATTACATAATATTAGTATCTAAGGTTATCCTCCGAATTAACAAACGAAAGTAACCCCCCTCATGTTACATAAAGGCTTCTCATGTAAACTAACTGTAGTATAATCTCGGTCGGGGCTTTTCTTGTGTTCCGCATAATTTGGCAGTATAAAGCACTTAATTTGGTCGTATTAAGACAAAGGTGAGCAGAGTGCAGTAAACATGCTGGCCTTGTTTAACGTAGCTTAAGCCGCAAGAAGCTCGTGGCGATGTTATCTTATACTTGATGCTGTATTTAACGCAAAATACTACTAGTTACAATCCCGATTTACATTGTTGTTGTTATATTAATCCCACCATAAACATTTCATGTAAAATGTTGCCAAGACGACCACATAAGGTTTGCCCTTTGCCATGTGAAAAAGGTATCAGATATCATGTAGAGCCAAGCTTCTGAATCTTCACGGCCTAACTCTACTGACTTCAACAAATTCTACATATCAGTAAATTTCGCTACCGAATAAAATTTCACGAAATCTCACCAAGGGTGGTCAAAAAATTCAAAAAAACACCTCACGTAATTTGTGGACGCCCCCTTATTTCGAAGCCAGTTAATAAAAACAAAACCAAAACAAAATAATATTTGGGCGATCGAACTGTCAAGACCATGGCTCTGAGAATGACAGAATATTAAATGGATATAAATCGTTTGACCGACAAACTGACAATTTTATGTTATTGAATTAGGTAGAATTTAGCAAGAGTTTTTTTTCCTTCTAGTATAGGTGATTAAACGGCGGCAATCAGAGACAATATAATAATGATCAAACTTCAATGTAATAAAGAGTTTAACCGATAATGTAGGTATGGGACTAACATAACTAACATAATAATATTAACTAATATATTATATCAGCTTCCGAAGCTATAATATAATATTATTATTACTCCCGACAAAAAAAGAGGGTGTTATAAGTATAAGGTGTCTATCTGCTAGTCTGTGTGTGTCTCTCCGTGGCAAACGAGTGGACCGGTTTTGACCATTTTTTTAAAGCTGACATTATTCAGTGCCGCCTGCTCAGTGAATGCTTGTAAACGGGGGTTGATTTTTAAAATTCTTAATTTAATGTTATACCAAGGCATTTTTCTTTTGTTTTCTCCGTATCCCATTCCCCAGGGAATTCGTTGACAGGCGAATTCAAATAATGTTCACCTGTCATAGTAAATTAATCGCGTAATTGTAACCGTAACGAATACATTCCAGTTATATTACGTTACGTCAGAATTTGCGTGTCTCTGGCGGGAGACCCGCCGTGGGAGCTGGTTGCAAGGGTCTTCGCCGAGTTGCACCTCTTCGCTTCAGAGAGGAGGTCACGGGGCGAAGACCTGCAATGGGAGGAGCTCCGGCGGGTCCGAAGGCTAGGAGAGCAGTGGCTGTTGAGGAGGTGGGGTGAGGACCTGGCGCAGGCCCAGTACGGTCAACGTACTGCTCAGGCTCTGCGTCCAGTTCTTGCGGCGTGGATGCGTCGCAAGAGAAAACCCCTCACCTTCCGCCTTACACAGGTACTCACCGGACACGGATGTTTCGGTGCGTACTTGTGTAAGGTCGCTAGGAGAGAGCCTACGCCAGCCTGCCATGAGTGCGGCGCTGCGGAGGACACGGCCCAGCACACCCTTGAGGTGTGCGATCGTTGGGCCGTGCAGCGCCATGATCTCATGGCGGTGCTTGGGCGGGACCTCTCGCTCTCGAGCATGGTTCGCTGCATGCTCGAGAGCGATGAGGCATGGCAGGCGGCGGTCTCTTTCTGCGAAATCGTCCTTTCGCAGAAAGAGGCCGCGGAGCGGAACAGAGAGGATGACCCATCCTCCTTACCGCTCCGCCGGCGTAGGACGGGAGTGCGGAGGCGTCGTTACGCGAACCTCCAAACTCCCGTCTAATCCGGGGCTCCGGGCAGGGATGGGAACCTGTCCGGCTTAGCTAGTCCCGGCGCCGAGGGGAACGCTTTAGTTTGCCTAAGCGTTCCCTAACTTTGGTGGAAGTCCGGTCCCTATTGAGGTAGACCGGCCGGTCGTGGAGGGGGTCCTGTGTTAGATAGATCCAGGACATACCTCCGTATACGGCTGAAGGCGAACCGCAGGTGGTTTTAGTGGGTAGGAGTCCCACATATCCCCGGGGTGCTTCAGCTTATCTGAGGCACATCCCCGACCCGGGGAACCCATGACGGGTTTCCCCTGCGCATCAAAAAAAAAAAAAAAAGAATTTGCGTGTCTAACTCATCGCGATGTCACATTTTCATGTCAATGTAACGATTTACTATGTTATATTATCACTAGCTAACAGCCGATATTAATTATTGTGAGGGCTCGCGACCCCTTAACAGAACTCACTGATGTTATCACATCTACATAATATATTATAAATAAAAATTACTATGTTGAAGCACAAATCAATAAGCGTAATAGTTTTTCCGTAAAGTGTAATATTCTTCTCTCGTCCTGATACTACTTTTGTGTCATTGTTACTAATTTTGTGTCACTTTCTACTCTCTTATTTCTTCAGATATTATAATATTATGGACTTCAGTGTTCGGACACACATTACAAAAAAAGTAAAAAATTTCATGACATTCTACTTTTAAGGTACCTACCAAGTACCTACATAATTGTTTAAAACACGCGCAATGCATCTAATACAAAATATTGCACACAGCACAGGTTTATATAGAATACATTTATTAAAGTGCTCATAGTTGCGATAGGCTATCCAAAATATTGCGCAGCCAAATTAAACGTCAAAGAGATTTCTCAGTATTCAGTTCGGAAAAGTTTGACGATACCTGTCAGAATCGTTTATGAATAATTGGCTGTCGTTTGCATAGCGTTGGTTTGCATGGTTTTTGTTGCTATTGTGTGTTGTTCGTGTTGCGATTGTTGTTGCTGACATTGTCATTGTTGTTGTTGTAATTATTGTGAACGTCTGCGCTTCATGCTTGAATTATGAGTTTTCAGTTTTCACGTTTAATTGATAGATATTTAATTTCTTTATTTCATTACTCATTTATTAAAATATACAATGTACCAATAACTGGTGATCGCACAGAAAAATCTATTATAAAATTACGTGTTATTTAAATTTTTAATTTGTTAGGGTTTTATTTAAATTAAAGCCTAAGTCAATATATCCCGCCACGAGAAGATGCCTATGTCATTAAGGCATTCTGCTCTAAGTCCTTGCCAAATTTTATTCAAATGAGTCTATACGATGCATTATGCAAGCAAAACTTGCCTCTTTATCATTAGTTAATACGTAAGACAGTTTAAACATACATATTTCTTGATGATTAGAGATATTGATATAATATGTATAATGAATGAATATTCTTTATTGCATTTACACATAACATAATAATAATAATATATAGAAATACAAACTTATAAATAAACTACATACTATAATTGTATAATGTTTCCTGAAATCGACATAAATGATTATCAAAACTATCTTTTCTATTTGAAAAACCACGATCGTGACCGTACAGCATACATCCTTACTGCGTATGCCCAATAAAGCATTGGAGCGATAAATTACATCGCATGATGTGTAATAAGGAAGGTTTTTACTGTCCCTCCGACCTTCGGGCGGAAGGATTAGCTCGGACGTGCGGACGTGACGACGAAGTTAAAATGGAAATATGTAGTAGAGATTCGGCCCGCGACTTCGTACGGTAAATGCTAGAGGAGCCTTACACTTAGGACTCGTTTGCTCTGCAACGTGGCGTGATAGCGCGATGCGATACATTTTTATACAAGCCTCGTTGCAATGTAAACTAACCTTAAGAGTTGGTTCACACGGCACAATCCTGCACGTTTCCTGCTCGTTTTTTGCAGTATTACGTCATCGTGGCGCATACGATGTATAATGACACAACAAATCGTGCAGTACAATCGATGTGTGAATGGTTCTATATAAATATATTGTATGCGCCACTATTAAGTATACTGCAAAAAACGTACAGGAAACGTGCAAGATTGTGCCGTGTGAACCTAACCTAAGTCTTGCTGATACACACGTTTTCCTTATTCGATATCCTAATGTGGAATTTCGATTTGGAATTCCGTGAGACCAGTGCAAACGTTAGTTTCGCCGGCTTGCACTTGAAATGTACGCGTGGAATTTATTCCGTTCGGAAAAAAGCGAACGTGTGCGCATGTGTGTGTAATATTTTAGATGTTATAACATCTAAAATATATTACACACACATGCGCATTACACACACATGTGTTGTTATCCTATTACCTCGAAAACCAAACTAAATTCATGTAATCATAGATTGTGGAAGTCATCTAACACTGCACCATCAATATTCATTACGAGATTGTAACAGACAGATCGTTAATTACAGCGGACGCGGATTTGGTCAGATTTCGTGGATTTGGTCAGAATTACGTCATATTTTTTGTTTTAAAATTGTAGATATTTGTATATTAGGCCTGTTATATTAGTAATAAATCATTTTTTGCTATCCATAGATACGTCCACCCAAGCAAAAGTTTTGTCTTTATCCTAAGTCAATTTTGATGTTTTTGGTCTGGACATATTATAAGCTTTGAGAAAGGAAGTAAGTAATAAGTTGATTGCACATATTTTGTTAGCACCGTACGCGCCGAACGCACCGCATACACAAAATGCGGCGCGTACAGTCATGCTAGTGCGGACGAATGTGCGAGGTCGCATCATTTCATACAACGAAATTCTAAAATGCAGCGTGTTCGGCGCGTGCGTGCTGATAAATATGTGCGATCACCTTTTACATTAATTTCTATGCAAATACAGATTTGCTGGAAATGTCAAGCAATATTACAATTCAAAACCCATCCAATCATTTTGTAGTTAAGTATTATGAAAATATTATAAAAATACTAATAAATATAATATCACTTGAAACTAATATGTCCTCTTAGAAAATAAAGGATTGTTCAATTTAGTATCGGCATGTGAAAGGGTTTTTCTAAACGTCCCTGAGGCCCTGTCAAGAAGGGCTGTAGACAATTCTAAGATATTTTACCTTTGAATTTTTATTATAGTCCTAATGTCCTCAATTTAAGGACAAAAATAAAGGTTACATTTTTGTAGTGGATAGATAAAATTGACACCGGTACCTTTTCTACGGGTTTGTCCCTATTACTATCAGGTTCTCGTGTTTACAACTTAGATTATCACTTGTTATAGGATAGTTATAGGCTACTAAATCTATACAGTTTACTTAACTCTACTCTGTCTGTCTATCACCTCTTCACGCCCAAACCGCTGAACCGAATTTGCTGAAATTCGGTATGGAGATACTTTGAGTCCCGGGAAAGGACATAGGATACTTATTATTCCGTAAAAATGTACCGTTCTTGCGCGATAAACGAATTTTGGCGCAACAGAATTGCGGGCGTCATGTTGTTCGTAGGTATATAAAGCAAAAAAACTGTACATTTTGCCACAGTAAAATTTTTAGAGTTGTATTAGTCGCCTCTACAATAATATGTTACATGTTACTCTTTGGCATTTGACGGCTTGAGGTCACGATGATAAATCATGCATTGTTGCGGCCGACAAAAGAAGTCATTTCGGACTGTACCCTCTATACTTATATTTGCAAAGGTCACTCGATCGATAATAATATCGATTCTGTATTCAATTACACAAGTTTGAAAGCATGTTCGATAGGCTTTATACTCGAAAATTTCAAATTAATGTGCAAAATACCGGCTATTATGTTTTATGAATATTCATAGCTTTTTATAGTTTGCTTATGCTCTGGAATCATTTTGGGCGTGATTATGTGAACAAAATCATGACGGAAGTCACAAAAGTTGAAAGATATTAAAGTTTGAAACACTCAATCTCGTGGTTTCTAATGGATGAGTTAGTTATAATGTAATTATAACTAACTCTAACTTTTCAGACTATATTGTGGCTTTAACATAAAAATTACTGCTCATCCACTTGACGTCCAATAATTTGGGTAAAAAGTATAACATTGTACCTGTATAATCTAAAATATCAGAATTATAAGTAGCCATTTAGTAGTAGATTAGACTACGTTCTTCTGACATGCAAAAAGTGTATTCATGATACCTATTTTGAATAAAAAGATATTTTATTTTATTTTTATTTAAAGAAGAGCCACTCCATAAAAAGATTAACATTATAATTTATAATACTGAAATATATATTTATACTTCCTCAATCACGTTGTAAAATTCTATTTCGCCTTTTACCGCAATCTCAAGCGGCTAAACCCAACACGGCGTTACCGCTCCCAGCAAATTTTAATATTATCTTCGGTGCTGCGAGCTAAATCATAATGTGAAAGTCAAATTTTTCCGCATTTATAATAAAATTGTTGGTTGCTTCTTCATTTTTGGCGTAATCTTTAAGATATTATTTATCAGCAATACAAAAATATGACGGCACGTCGAAATAATACAGTGATTTTTAGATATAGACCATAAAGTTAATATTATAATATTTTATACACAGATGTAAATCAATTTGGGTTTCGTTTGACAGCTCATTTTCGTTTGACATGCCGGATCGGAATTAGGTAGAGTTATTTAAACGTACTATCAGAGAAGTTGATTTCTAGGCAGATGGGGGACCTACCGTATATTTTTGGTCGCGTTATATCAACCCAGCCGACAGATCACAATTAATAACATTGAATAATTGACATGATCCAACAAAATTACGTTGGTCTGTCCACTGCCTAGGAATCAAACTAGGAATAAATTTTCTCTATGGTACTTGACATGTTTCACAGTGATTTCATACAGCGAAATTATAATGTAATACAAATACAGTAACGTAAATGCATAATATTGTTTCTGTGGCAGTATATTCGCCTCTTTGCCTAGACTGACGTATGGAGGCTGCTGATAAAGGTGATCACTAAATTATGACACTAAACTGACAAAGGTGGCCTTTAAATATATTAGTTTACCACTCAGGAACCGTATATTTTTCGGAATTAAAAAATAATTATATTTTATGAGTCTTATTGTAATTTTAAACCTTTCATGAAAATAAGACCAACCGTGTAAGCGGAGCGCTTACAGATGAACGGCACTTGTCGACGGCTGCCGTTGACAGTTGAGGGCTGCCGTCGACTGCCGTCGACGCGTGCTGCGACAAGTGCTGTTCGTCTGTAAAAAGCCTAGCGGTAACAAAATATAATTATTGATTTACCTACATGGATGATGACAAACAGCATTATTATTAGATGCTCTCGCTAAATAAATTTTACCTCATAATTTTACTAGATGACGCCCCCAATTCCGTTGCGCTAAAATTCCTTTATTGCGCCGGAACCGTACATTTTTCCGGGATAAAAAGTATCCTGTGTACTTTCCGGAGATTAAAAATATTTACACGCAATATCAGTGTTACAGTACATAATATCTATTTTTTATTTTGTAGTCTTCCATTCTGCGCTGAAGCACTGCTCCTTCTCAGGAAAAGTTAGTATTTGCGAGCACCTGCACAGGAAGATAAGCAAACAGCACTTTCGAACTTTGCAGGACAGCTTAAAGCAGCTATTAAATCTGACCAACAGAAAATCTTAAGAAATACTTTTCGACTTGCCACTGTAAGAAAAAAAAGAAACACACTTCTTTTGGTCACCTATAAGTAACAACATAAGTAGTAAATCTTTATAAACATAGTCTAGTAGTTGTTAAGAGCAAAGCTCTCGATACTGAGGTCGTGGGCTAATTTCAATGGAAAATTTTAGGATTTCAATGGAAAATTTTAGGGTTTCAATAAAACCGGCCACTGTCACCGAAACCGGTGCGGGGTTATTTATTATTATAGAGTGTAGGGTAAGAGCGCTCCTGTGTGCTACTTACACACTTGAGCACAAAAAAATGACAACTGCCTATCTGGCTTAGTTTTAATGAAACCATCGTTTCCAAAACCCGTGTGGTAGGCATTAATCCATTCAAATATTATTTGATTTCAAAACAGTAAATTAATTGCAAGAACATGTAAACCAAAAAACCTTTTTTGCACAAATGAAATCTCACATTACCTTGATCCATGTAACAAAGCGATTGTTCGCCGGTCCAGTTTTAATTACTTTCGAGCTCACAATAAAATAATTATATCCTTTCCTATGTTGAAATACCGGCTTCCGGTATAAACACATTTTCGCCCGTTCCGTTGGCATACCGGGAGCCGGTATGGGTAACACACCACAGAGGTGTGTTCTGTTATTCGCTCTAAAAAACGTCATTGTATATCATCCTATCCTTTCTAACACGTTACAAATGCAAACGAAGAAACAGGCCGACTAGTGATGCCAAAACTCGCGCAGCTTTAATGAAAAAAATTTAAACACGAGTCATTCAAAAGTCCGCCATCGCATAAGCAGTTCTGTGTGACTATATTAATTAAGATCATGTGTTGTGTAAAAAATATGTATGGTGGCACTTGAATTTTGAGTTGTTTTAGATCCATCTACGTTTGTACTTGTACTTCTTTGTACAAAAAGTTGTATTTATGGAATTAAATAATATTTAATTTTAATTATTATGATGTAATTAATTGAGTTACGAATAAAAGTGAAAGAAACTCTATAATTGATCTCATGATAAAAAAAAACGGGTGGTACTCAGAGAGTGCCAGCCAGGAGAGAAAAAGAAAACAAGCATACATTTTCACCTCGCGTTACTTGTACACCACGTCAGCGGTCTATTTTCCCTCCGTTTTGACCATTTTTTATCTGGATTCTGGTCCCGTTAAACCTTTGGTTCGCACTCGCAGAGGGTGCAGGTTCGATCCCGGGTGGAGGCGTGTACCAATGAGACATTTTCAGATCTCAAGTAGAATATAATACGGACGCTCGTACGGTGAAGGAAAACATCGTGAAGAAACCCGCACATGGTTGGTCCCAGACGTATTGACTAGTTCTTTCCTCTGGACTAGGCCGACTGTATTGCGAGAATGCCGTATGCGCTTGGGCAACCATACGGTCATTTAAAAATTCTGTCCCAGGCACTACAGTATTTGAAGAGTGGTTACTTCGCTCTGAAAATACCGTATAAATCATCCACAATGGATGCAAAGGCCTAGTTTTTTCTGGTCCCGTGTCCGAACCTGGGGCCATACTAAGAAATTCTCCTGAGACTCGAGCGAATCGGAATGCCGCGTCCTACCCTAACAAACGTGAAAATATGACGCTGTTAGAGTAGAACGCGGCATTCTCATTCGATTGTTTGAGTCTCAAAACGGTTTCGTAGTAAACTTCCTAAGTCTGGCATATTTCATAGCTTATTCCAAAAAAAAATATTCCAAAATAAAGAAAAAAACAAATTTTCACTTAAAAACACTAAAAATGAAATTAAAGATTCTTTTGTTATATTATGTGTACTTTAATATTTAATAATAATATTAAAATAAAATAAAAATTAAAGGGGGGCTCCCATACAAAAAACACAATTTTTAGCCTATTTTCGGTCTGTATTGGTACGGAACCCTTCGTGCGCGAGTTCGAGTCACACTTGGCCGATTATTATACAAAGCCTGTGTTCTCAATTGGCGTCACAAATCAGAAACTAAACGTAAGTTGTGCCTTAATAATATGAGTATTATTTACTTGATATAATATTATGCGTTATAATATTATAGTTTTTTTATGAAATAAGGGGGCAAACGAGCAAACGGGTCACCTGATGGAAAGCAACTACCGTCACCCATGGACACTCGCAACATCAGATAATATTATAATATTATGGTATAATATTATGATTATAGTTCATGCTTATTACCTTATAGTAGCATGTCATCGAAGAAAAAGTACATGCTTTCTTTTCATATTCCAAAGTTCGCTTTTTGTACGTTTTTTCTTTAGGTCAAACTGGTCTGAAACGTTCGTGCTGGTTCCACAAAACGGTTCGAATCAGCTTCATCGAATTACTCGAACGTGTGTGACGGCGTCCAACGTCCGTGTCGGTTGAGATAGCCCGGTTTTTGACTTTAAAAAAATATTGGAAATGGACACATAATTTGGACGTAATATTCGGTTAAGTCAGAAATATAAAAATACGAAATCTATATTGTCATTAAATATGATTATTTAAATTATAATTTACAAAATTTGGTGATTCCCCCATAGGGCGGAATGCACCTAGTTTGGGGGACTATTATTTTTTGTGACTTGTTAAGAATAACTCGTAACGAAACACAAAATTATAGAGCACAAAGTAGAATAAAATAACAGACGGGCAAATGTTATTATTGTTCAATTATTTTAGTTGATACACTTCACTTTGGCGTGTTTTAAATTTTAAAAACATATTTTTAGCATCGAACTAAAATACCAACATAAATCATTTTAATATTAAAAACGTATAATAAAAAGTTAATGTTAAATGGAGAAGCGAATTGTAAAGAAACGTCAGGTCAAGGTAAACTTGAGCAATTTTTATTGTTTAAAATATTTTAATGTGTGGCTGCGGCGCATTCAAATGAGACAGACCCTGACCTCAAGACTCAAGACAAAGTAGAAAATGTGTATTTCCAGTGTTTAATTCTAATATTTTATGGTCGCTTTAAAATTTACACAATATCAGTCTGGCTGCGTGGTATATTCCCGAAGACTCGTGTTGCGAGTAGAGCTTATCCAAAAGGGGCCTATTTCACCACTTCCTTTTAATGTACCGGATAGGCTATCTATAACTTATTTGATAGATTCTCCATACTTTATCTGTCAGGTTAAGCTGTGGATTATATACTATCTGGCACTTATCAGGAAGTGGTGAAACAGGCCCTATATCAGCTGTAAATGGATAGCCTATCCGGCACCTATCAGAAAGTGGTGAACGCACCCCTCTCATATTTAAAATTTGTTTATTTATTTCTGTATCCATACTAAATCTAATATTATAGATGCGATAATGACTGTGTCCTTCTGATACGGGTCACCTCTACATGCCAAAACCGCTACACCATTTTTGGTGTAATTTTATAGATACTTTCTAGATTTCCGGGAAAGGACAGACGATACTTTTGATCCCGGAAAGTGTACGGTTCCTACGCGATAAAGGAATTTTGCTTAAACGGAGTTGCGGACGGCATCTAGTCGTATACAACGTGAAATTTTAGTGGTTGTTTTCCCGCAGCAGGACGATTTACCTACAGTTATAGTACTATCGAATCATGCAAGTTATTTTTGAAAATACAAAATATTTTGTATAACGTACTATGACAACTTTATGCCGATAGGCGCGAGCGGCTATTGCCCAGACCGATTTTTTTTTATGATTTGAACAAAAAAACTTCACAAATCTATTGTACTACTAAGATAAAATCATTTTACTGCGGGAAAACAACCATTAAAATTTCACGCTGTATAAAATTTCCTATATAAATCAAGTAGGTCGTGACTGCTGAAGTAATAGGGCGCGCCATTTTAAGTTGGACAAGCTCTATCAGACAACGGAAAAATGTTGTTCGTTGCTGGCCTATGCATCCATACTAACATTATGAATGCGAAAGTATATCTGTCTGTCTGTCTGTTACCACTTTACGCCCAAATCGCTGAAACGATTTTGGTATGGAGATAGAATATTTGAGTCCTGAGATTAAGGACATAAGATCCATTTTATCACGGAAATGTACGATTCCCGCGCGACATACAAAGGAAACGCGCGGCAAAAAAATGGAGTTGCGGGCGTCGTCTAGTAATATAGTGGAAAAAGTGCACGAAAATTGTGTTTCATTAGTGTCGTCTAGTAATATTATTATTATATCCGACCCAGGAGGCCTACCACGAAACCGTTTTGAGGCTCAAACAATCGAACGAGAATGCCACGTCCCGCTCCAACAACGTAATTTCTCATTTGTTAGACTAGGACGCGGCATTCTCGTTGGATTGTTTGAGTCTCAAAACGGTTTCGTGGTACGGCACCAGATGTATGTAAATGACAGTGCGACCGCGCCGCTGTTTAATAATTAAAATCATTACATAATATATTATAAATTGCTTGTGATCTCGCATGTAGCGTCCAAACCGCGCGTTCCTGCCGCCGCATATAAATCTAGCTTGAGTATAATATTATATTAAGAGAATAAAGAAGATAACATTGTAAAATATATTTACTTGTATTGTATTCGGGAAGGAGACTTCCGTTTATTCTGTGACGTCATGTGTACGGAACCAATTTCGAAAAGGTCGCAACTCTTAAGAGATCCTCTCGAATTTATTGTTCAAACAAAAAGGTGGGTCGAAGCACAAACTGAATTTACTTTCACCTTTTTAAGAAATAAATAGGAAGAAAGGTAGAAAAAATCTGATTTGGAATCGAAAAGACGCTATTACAGTTTGATAAAAAACTGCTGCCGTCTTAAAGTCGTTTTTTTTAATTTATTTATTAAATAAGGGGGCAAACGAGCATACGGGTCACCTGATGGTAAGCAACTACCGTCGCCCATGGACACTCGCAACATCAGAAGAGCTGCAGGTGCGTTGCCGGCCTTTTAAGAGGGAATACGCTCTTTTCTTGAAGGTTTGCAGGTCGTATAGGTCCGGAAATACTGCTGGTGACAGTTCGTTCCAGAGCGCGGCAGAAAGTTACGTGAAAAACGCACTGTGGAAGACTGCCACTCATCAAGGTGATGAGGATGGTATGTTTTTCGCGTGGGACGATGGCGAAAAGTTGCAGGTGGTATGATTCCGAACAATTCCTCAGAGCACTCCCCGTAATACAACTGATAGAGGAACCCAAAAACTATAACAAAGTACAATGCATACTAATATATAAAAAGATAAAAAGATTCAAGTTAGTATAAAATTGCTTTGGAATCAGAAAAATTACGGAAAGTAAAAAAATCGGTTTCTACGCTATGAACGAATTTCTTCGTAAACAAAGTTCTGATCTCTAGTTGTATCTAAAACATAGTGGTTTAACTGAATACAATATTATTTATGAAAGTTTATTTTGTAAATAATTATAGTTTTACATTATTCCAATCCAGTGATCGAATCCAGCGTAAACAGGCCCTGGAATACACCATCGACGAAATTGATTCCTAAGGCAGAGGTTACACGATCAATTTTTCTCTGATCCATCAATCTGATATCAATCTGATTGACGGAATATTGATGGTTATGAAAATTCCATATAAAAAAAATTATCAATCCATCAATCCGTGGGTTAGACGATCAATTTTTCGTCAATCTGGATCGGATTCATGGATCAGTTTGATGAAAATTTGATCGTGTAACCTCTGCCTATAGGCGTCAATTTGGTCGGCTTATGTCAATTCAATGTTAGCTGTGAATTGTGATCGGTCGGATGAGTTTGACTTAACGCGACTTAATTACTATTAGGTCCACCATCTGCCTATTAATCAACTATGTACTCAAAACTGATAGGTAACTCTAATATTTGCAAGAAATTATAACAATTATTTATAAATAATAAATATCAACAAAATCACAGGCTAAGCCACTTTGTAGCGGACATCGTGTCGGTTGACGTGAAATCTCTTTTAATTGTTCACGTGAACGTGCGGTAAGCCGGAGACACTGAAATGAATTAAATTCATAAGCCGTTGGAAAATAATTAACATTCCGTTAATATTTGAACCGCCAAATGAAATATATTCAACCGCAGTTCTTGTGTTTAACATGATTTTGTATGTTATTTTCATCATGTAAGTATAGGTGGATTTCTTTTTTGATTCTAGAATAAAGGTATACTATACCTACTGACTGATAAATGATGCAGGTACGTGCGAATATGCAATAAAAATGTGAAGAAAATGCGGCTTGCCCATGTGGGCCAATGGGCCCCTTTATAATGCACCAAGCTTCTTGGAACAAAAAGCGTCACACAAATCGTCTTGATTTACCTGAAACAAAATCTGAGTAAATACATATTAAAGTTTAAAAAGTTTGTTTGTTTGCTTTTAAAATGCATTGAATCTGGAATGATTTAGATAAAATAATAATTTATAATATATCAGACACCACGTAAACGAATATTACAGTCTATTTGTATAAATCAGTAATTAGTCTATTGAAAGCTTTAGTAAAGTCGAAGTTGAATGAAACATTTAATATAATTTTTATTAGAATCCAACTAAAATAAATGTATAAAACTTTAAAACAGAAATGAGTACAACAAAGACGTATAAGATATTATAGCGGGAGTTATAAGTGGCCTGAAATAGGTTGCCCTGTGTTATGAAGTCCTAATTAAAAAACATGCTAGTGAATGGTATCCTGTAGCATGGTAGCCAAGAAGAGCCAAAAACAAAGTGATTAAGGTAATGACCATTTATTTAGGTATGCTAACATTACCTGGAAGTTTGCCAGAACGGTTCGGGGTTCACATTTGATGTAATTATCGTTATGCTGATCGGGCGGTTTGGCAAAAATAGATGGGTGTAACAATGTAACATGTTACAGTACAGCGAAAGTATTTTGCAATATGTTTCATGCCTTAATTTACTCCAGACCCAAATGTTAGCGCACAATAAACCAAGAAGCACATTAGAGCGCTACAAAATATAATTAGAATAATATAGTATGATGATGATAAAGAAAACAACGATGAACGCTCTATCGATAGACGAAGTTTAAAATAGCAATATCGATTTTAATAAAACGCCTATACTCGGACATGCAAAAATATTATTCCTCGCCAAAAACAGATGGATCGGTTGAAATCGTCCCTTTTGGATCCACTCAGTCGTGGCGCCTGCTAACCGGAAGCGAAATTCGATACCAACTTTTACAGTTTTATACTTTTAGAATAAACGTTAATGGGTTTTAGGATTTTTTCCTGTGATTTTTTTATTCAGATTTTGCATTTGTGTTTCTTCGAATATCTGTTTGTGTAATACAGTGAAGTCATTGATGCCTTTAACCTTCACTGCATTTTTATCTCCTCTGGTAGTTTTTTTTAAATAAAATTAGGGGACAAACGAGAAAACGGTTCACCCGATGTGAAGCAACTACCATCGCCTGTAGACTGTCGCAACACTGACGTGTTACAAGTGCGTTGCTGGCTTTTTAAGAGGGAACGCGCTCTCTTTTTGAAAGTTTGCAGGTTGTAATGGTCCAGAAAAACCGCTGGCAACAGTTCATGTCACAGTGCAGCAGCCTTATTCCCGAAACTGATATCAATCTGATATTAGATTTTTGACACTTTAGACGTCTAAAATAGAGCTACTTTAGATGTCTAAAGTGTCAAAAATCTGATATCAGATTGATAACAGTAATTTCGGGAATACCGAATAAGGCTGCCTGGAAGCACATTGTACGATATTTCTGATCAGAAACAGTTGAACGTCCGCGCTGTCTCTTACATGTTATACGAGTAAGCTCGAACTCGCCGGAAGGATATTCGGATAATTTGCGGGGTGGCGATCCGGCGGAATTCAAATGTTTCTGATCAGAATTCGGACAATGTGCGGCCGGGCTTAAAACGTTTTTCGACTTCAAAACATTATCAAAAAGAAGATGTCTATTCTTGTAATTTGACAGTCTCTAATATTTTTTCCTAATTTTGTTTCCAGAAACACAAAGATGCGAATTTTCATGCTCGTGCGCACAAACATTATCGTGTCACAAATTTTAAATCAATCATCAAAACAGATACACTCAAATCGCTCTCAAATCTCTCTTTAGCTGTTGCTAAACACTGCCATAGATTAAAGCCGGTCGAGATTAACCGACTCGACCGAGTGTCGTCAAGTGGAAATAGCCGGTCGTTTCCCACTCAGGTTAGTTTATTTAAACTTTGACAAAACCGATGCGAGTTCTGAGAGCATTTTTAATTGAATTTCAGCGGCCAATCAGACCACTTACTGACACGTATGAAATAGCGGAAATGTTTGGCGTGCAAATAATATAAAATCTTAATAGATAACTAATTAAAAATATACGTGCAAAAAGTTATAATGTTTTAATTTTTTCACTTGAATTTTTTTCTTTTCTGCTTTAATATTTTTAAAAATATTTAAGCAGAAATTACAAAAAAACAAAACAAAAGCACTGCCATAGATCTGCCTTTTCCTTATTCGTGTCAAGTCGATAAAAAATTATCAACTTAGTCATTTTTAAGTTCTTCAGGGAATAAAGATTACTTTTACAAAACTTTAACAGCTATAAAACTGCACTTATAATATAGGAATGTCACAAAACTCCAATGACACAGAAAATAGGGCGTTTGGAAATTTATACGGGATATGTGATAAGAGAGAGTTGCGGGGAAAGCGCCGTAAAGCCTGCTTTATTGACAATTCGTTTGGACCGATACCGAGCACCCTGTATTTACCTGCCCTAAGTGATTCTGCGCTTCTGTAAATGTTTTTTTTTATTTTTTGTCATTTTTTTACATAAATGTACCTTTGCAATTTTTTCACAATATGTACTACCAGAAAAGTTGATTTCTAGGCAGATGGGGGACCTACGTAGTTTGGTTGCGTTATGTCAAACCCAGCCGACAGATCACAATTTACATTGAATTGACATGATCCGACCAAATGACGTAGGTTTGTCAACTGCCTAGGAATCAATTTCCTCGATGGTTCGAGCAAGCGAATTCTAATTTTGTTTAGTAAAATATTTTGTGAAGATTAGCTTTTACCTACCGTGGGAAAAACTTTTTTTGGAATAAAAAAACTTGAGAGGTGTGAAGGGACACCCGGATGGAAAGAAGTTTTTAATGTCCCGCCAGTTGACTTCATCGCCACATTAACGCCCTCTGCCCTTGCTTCGCAGGTACTAAAAAAGTGTCGTTACAACTTTTTCCGTCTAGCCCCCTTTCGCAACGCGCGACAAGGAACTTCGTTTCAAAAGTAGCCTATGTGTGAATCCAGACCCTCAACGAAATATATCAATTTTGATGATCAGATGACAGACAGACAGCTGACAGACACACTTTCGTATTTATAATAATATTAGTATAATTAACTATGTTAGTATGCAAATATGCATTACAAAATTAACAACCAATTACGCGGGCGCTATCATATTTTGATTTCTTGTAAATAGATGTGTATATCTATATCTTTTCCATATAAAAGATACAGAGAAAAACAATCAGAAATAGAAGAAATAAAGCCATAACACTGGGAGTTCATAACACTTACGTAGATATTCACCGCAACGATACTATGAAAGTGCTATAAAACGTATTGCCAGCTCTCGTTTGATATTGTTCCAAGTTCCAACTAAAGATTTCCTATTAGTCTCAGATATACCACAACTTTGTAACTAAAAGATACTACCGTATATTTATTTTCCAACGCACCATCATGGTATAGAAATGAATCACGACCATGGATATATCACTGTTTACTGTTTAAATATAGACCGATTCTTATATTAAGATAGGAATTTAGAATGTGCTTTTGTATGAAAATATGCTTAGTTAATATTTTACGTTTACGTTAGTCATCCATTATATGCTCATGCAAGCGTCAGTCAATTCCGTCAATCATGAATTATGTTTGAATGATGGTAACTGATGGACTGACGAATGTATCCAGATTTTCGTCAATCACCGTCAGTCACGCTCTTACACGGTAGGTTACCCATCAGTCACAGTCATGACTGTGGTAAAACTGACAGCAAAACCTACCGTCTAATGGATGCCTTATAATAATAAATAAAATATAGTAAATCGGTCACGTCTTCTGTTATTACTTTATCTATTTCACACGGTTCCCATGGTATGATTGGCTTTTATGACATAAATAGGTTTTATGCCCCAAGTTGAAACGCATTCGCCAGTTGTCGCCATGGCATTTAGCAATACGTTATACAAATCGCATACCTTTAAATCTCACTTCGCTACAGCTGAAACTTGCCTATAATAAGTATGCTTTTTGACTAAGCACTCTGGTCTCCATTCTTATTTTTATTCTTCTTGTTTTTTATTGTCTAGTGTAAATAATCCATAACTCATTTCCATTCTATTATAACACATCGTTATGGACGAATGCTCTTCATTAAGGAAGATGGACCACCGTAGATTGTCAAGTCTAACACTTTGTAGTCACGTTAAACATTTAATGACATCTAAATAACGGAGATATCTCCAAGTTGCGTCGTTACCGAGTTGGAAACTAGTTGACTTGACAAAGTCGCACTTTTACGGTACACATAATCCAAGAGATACGCGGACACCTTTTCTTTGTATTTTATGGATTTCTCTTATGCAATATATTATGATGAAATATCTATGATAAAAGTGTTATTAAATAAACTACATGATCCTAATACCTTTACGTAAAGTTATCCCACAGAAACGTACGTTTTGCAGTACCACCTAAAAGGTAGCCCACTTTTGTATTATACTTGTTAAATTAAAACAAAATTGGTGACATGTTTATCTTTTCTAACTTGCTTAAATATCTTTTTACGCATCTTCGCAGTTCACCCTGGTAAATATTTTTGAAGTGAAAACTTCTTTAGCGGCGTTGAGCACTTTTGTGGGATGGGTAAAAACTGTGAAACTCGCTTCAGGTCACGTGTGCTGATCGAAAAACCGTAAGACGGTTGGAGAGCTGTAGTAAAAATGCACAACGTTAATAATCAAGTTTTCACTTCTGCCGGCACTTCCAGAGTGCAACCCGTCTTTTTTTTTGGATATAAGAAAGTCTAAATTTTAATCCCTTCTTAAGTTCTTACCCCACCGTGCCAAAGACTTCTATTTTAACCGAGTTATGCTTCGTGCCCTTTCTTGTAAGTACATTAGGAGTAAAAATATTACTTATACGTAAAGTCTACTCACAAACTTTTGCATTAATATTAGTGTGATAGAGTGATAATATTTATCTATTCTTTTATATAAAAATTGATTTTCAAATGTGTTAGTCGCACTAAAACACGAAAACAGCTGAACGGTTGGGCTGATTTTAGTGTTAAGATATTCGTATAAGTCCAGGGAAGGTTTTAAAGTGATACAAAGTTATTGATATTATTTTGGACAGCTAGTTATTGATATTATTTTATTTTGAAGTGTAAGTATATGTACAATGTACATTAATCTTAAAATTTAATTTTTATGTTACTTGCTCTTATTTTACAAAATATATTACTTTAACAGTTTCCTACTTTTTGAACATAACTAAGTTCATTAAGCATTTAACAAGTTGCAGTAAAAGTAAGGGTGTTAATGACAAAACTATATAAGTTTTGAGGACTTGCAAACTTGAACGAAGTAATTAAATTCAAACTCTGGGAAGCTATAAATTGTCAACTCTGTACGTTCTTTGCAATTACACTAATGTTTTGTACATGTACAAGGCGCGGAGTTGAAAAAACTTTAGATGTTTATGTGACTTCCTAACATTCTGGCGCAAGAAAATCTTAAAACGCTTTATTGACAGTTAATTCAGGATTGCTTAGCCTTACCTGCTTCACCTGTTTATTGATGTGAAGTATAAACCAGTAGGTGACGCCCGCAGGCCGCAACTCCGTTGGACCTAAGTTAGTTCATAATGCGGGAACCGTACATTATTCTGGGACCAAAAGTATCCTTTGTCCTTTCCCGGGACTCAAAATATCACCATACCAAATTTCAGCAAAATCGGTTCAGTGGTTTAGCTGTGATTCGTGAATAGGTAATAGACAGACAGACAGACCCACTTTCGCATTTATAATATTAGTATGGATGGTGTATTTAACGTTTCAACCAATTTTCGACTCTATGCGAATTATTCCCAGGCTACGATTTTTGCGTCTAATTAGACCTGACTATGAATGAAGTGCTAGTGATGATGACTGTATCGACTCAAAATGTGGCAAAACAGTACGTAACGTGTACAGTCATGTAGAGCGCCGACAATACCTGATATCGTGCAGGAAATTAGGCGAGGCTTGACTCCAAACGAGGCAGGCCTAAAATAGGAGCTACACGGTCGGAAATTCTGACGAAATTTTTGCTAAGCCATTACCTTGTTAGCGTTTGCGGTTGTTTACAGTAATTGAGTCCTTAGCTAAGATGATTTGTAAATTCCAATGTTGCATGGAATCAAAATTCATTTACCTATATGATTAAAATTTTCAAATCAAGTTTCAAATTTCGATACTAATTTAGTTATGTAAGCAGTGTAAGCACCAAGGTTCCAAGCTTTGACAGAAATTATATTTATGCTCCCCAATTACACAATGTAATAATTATTATATTTGGAACGTTTTATTCTTACTTAGTTATAATAATATTAAAATTAATATAATATTACATGACATAATAATTATGGTTAAATATGTATAACCTGCTTTTTGTACCGTACCTATAGATAATTAGATATACGGTATTGTATATTGTTCGGCTATATAGTGTATATTATGTATTTTTGATTAATATTTATTGCCTTGCTGAAATAAAAAAAAAAAACTATGACTACGAACTTACTTACGTTAAAACATTCCCACGCAAACTTGTTAATAGAAAATTAGTAATGCATCAGTAATAATAATTGTCTTGTGTATTTTCAAGACTGGCGAAAATTTGCAGTCGTCCCTTAATAAATTGTAAATAAACAGTGAGTGTATCTTCAAAGTATTGCATAATTAAATAATTAGGCCCGAGGTCTTAACAAATTGGCACACTTTGTGGCTTGCGAATATCTCTTCTTATTCCTTAAATTTTAATTTGTTTACACAAACGCAATATCAGCAACAGTTAGAGATGAAAATTAATGATGCGTCACTCATTACTCATTAGCTAATATGTCCACTGCGCTTATGCGCTTTCGTCTTCAATTTTCGTCATCTTTGTATTGAAATCTTATCTGGCGCTTTCAATAATTGAATGCTTCAACGAACGCAACGCCAACATTGTCTTTGTTGTTGTCGTTAAACCGCCGCATTACAAAACGGCCCTTGTTTTTTAAAACAGCGCCGTAATAAAATACGGCGGATTAAGGCCGTCACAGACTTAGCTATAATATATAATATTTCTGGTTTCAGTGTGTTTAGTACGGTATATTAATATATATTATAGCTAAATCTGTGACGGCCTTTATACAATTCGCCTGCGACATAATATATAGAACTATTTACACGTCGATTGTACTGCACGATTTGTTGTGTCATTATACATCGTATGCGCCACGATGACGTATACTGCAAAAAACGTGCAGGAAACGTGCAGGATTGTGCCGTGTGAACATACTCTTAGGACCGGGAAAATGATTTGAAATAAAAAACTATGCATTTTATGTGTAGATATATTATAAGCCATGTGATGAAGTAGATAAGTTACAAGGTTTGTTCAAATAAGGGTAAAAAGTGTAAATGTCCGTATGTTACAAAATGTTACTTATCGTGTTCTTCCACACACGTCTTCAGTTATTCTTTTATGTTACAACAATTTCATATAAACTTAGAACATGTTCGTAGCTACGAGGCTTAGGGTCTATTTCACCACTTCCTGATAAGTGCCGAATAGTCTGTCCACCAATTAACTTGGCCGATCGAGTATGGAGAACCTGTCAAAAAAGTTGTGAATAGCCTATTCGTCACTTTATCAGGAAGTGGTGAAACAGGCCCTTACTTTATTTATATTATACTATCCAACAGAACCCATTTACTATCTAATAATTATTCAACGAGTTGCGATTGCGAGGCTGAAGCTGGTAACACCAACACAATTGTATTGGAGCATTTCAATTTTCTCAAACCGTTATTTCCACATAAACGCCGATTGAGTCGGATATTTAGTATACAGGATGTAACGAAATAAGATGATAATACTTTAGGGTGAATACGTGTCCCTTATGCAACGTGTAATAAAACTAATTGTGTGTCCCTTATACCGCGTGACCTGTGCAATACTTAAGGAGACTACTCGCTACTGGATTCTCATTATTATTATGTAATAAAATTAGGTACTTCATTATTTACCAAATTTCCCTTTAAATAAATGAATCATAGACACTTAGTAAATTATTATGCGGCCGCTGCCCTTTATATAATAATTATTTAACTTTAAGCTACATTACATGTAGCTTAAAGTTAAGTAAATTTTACTCAGTAATCAATTGATATTATTTTTTTTTTCATCTAATATAATAGCCAAATATCACGTCGTCGAGTATTGAACATGTTACATGTTTCACCAGTCATGTTGTCTAGAGTCCACTGTGAAGATAGCAGTGTTAAAAGAGTTTTTTTTTGTGATTTGTATGGGCAAGCGCCCGAGGTTGTGAATTTGCATAAACAAAAGTTTATTTTTCAGCGCGCTGCAACTCTATCCTGTATAGAGTTGCAGAGCTGAAAACGAAGAAAGAAACTCATACACACCCTAACCTATTATCACATTGTTACGTTGCATCCTGTATAAAAGAGGACGCATCTACTTTAATGGAAATGCAATGATCTTTGGTTCACACCGTTTAGATTGTTTTTAAACTGAGATTGTGGTGGCTTTTAAACGTCTCTTCCTCATAAACTTTTATCTATTTACCCAACTGCATTAGAAGGAAAATGTTTGTTGACTATTAGTATGTACCATCAAGGAAATTCATTCGTAGACAGTTGGCAAACCTACGTCATATTTTGGTCGGACCATGTCATGAACTGTCGGCTGGGTTTGACATAACGCGACCAAATTACGTAGGTTTGTAATTGTCATTTGCCCATGAATCAACTTTTCTATCAGAGAATTACTTGAATATTAAAATATTTCTATAGAATGCTCTATATGAGTAGTCTAAAGATAAATAATCTGTCTGTCTGTCTCTCGGTCTGTCTGTATGTCTCTTCACGCCCAAACAGCTAAACAGATTTTGCTGAAATTTGGTACAGAGATAATTTTGAGTCCCGAGAAACGACATAGGATATTTTTTATCCTGAAAAAAAAACGGTTCCCGCGCGATTAACTAATATTAGCGCAACGGAGTTGCCGGCGTCATCTGGTTTTCATAATTGAAGACGTTAGTGGATGAACACGATAACTAACAGTAAAGAAATGCCGTTTTTTTCCACAAATGGAGGCTTTAGGGCCCAAAAAATGATTTGAAATTAAATTACTGTGCATTTTATGTCTACACATAAAATGCTTGTTATATAATACATAAAACTAGCTACTTAATTAGATAAGGCAAGTGATGAAGTAGAGAAATTACAAGGCTTGTTCAAATTTTATGGACAAAATGAGCAAATGTCTAAATGGAAGTTTTTGTGTTCATCCATTCACGTCTTCAATTTTATTTGCAACCAGTGTAAGGGGTTATGATTCAAATAACAATCACAAGAAATTACATTACCAATGAAAAAGAAATTACATTACAAATATCTCCATGAAAAAGAAATTACATTACAAATATCTCCATCTGAATGTTAGGTTCTAATAACAAAATATTAAAATCAATAACTTCCGTTAATTCTCAAAGTATGCGCTAGAAATTGTGTTAATGGAAAGGCCAAATCTGTAGCTTTTACTGATATTAGTGACGTCACTGCTAAAGCGAACAAAACCTAGATTTCCCAGTACGACGCGAGTAGGATTGAATAGATCTTTGAAAAAAAAACATCTTTAAAGAACGAATTAATGAATTAATTAAGTTTCATGGAATCGATGAATAGTAATTTAGATAATGTAAAGGTACTCACCGGTAGCATTCACATTTAATGTAACATTAAAGATTCGTTTTTGAGCATTACATTACAAAAATACCTCCCTGAACGACGAGTATTCACGTCTAATATAACATTAAAGATTCGACTTTGAGTATTCCATAGCTAGTTGATTCCATAATGTCATATTGATGTTACAAGTTGTATTACACACTGTACTTACCATTACAAGGTGCGCATTGTAATGCTCGGCTCTCCTCCCTCACTAATGTAATGCTCGACTCTGTAACAATACATTACTGCGAATGCTCCCGGTGAGGGAGCACCATTAGGAGCTTGCTCTGAAAAAGATTTAAAAAAATACCAGAGTTGTAAAGAATTTGCAAATTGTAGCAAGAAAAAGTTGCCTCGTTTTGGATGGATTCTACATTAGAACGAATAATATATTAAGGACTGCTTATTTCAAATGGCCGACAAAGATGGGGAATTTATTATTAAAGGGGTGTACCAATACCTGTATTTTTGTACATATAAACCTGTTTAAAAATGTACAAAATATTACGTCCACAAATAATTTTGTAGAGGTAATCGTCTACAAAATTATTGAGTGTTAAATATAAACGACATCACGGGTTGATGTAATTATTTTCTTGTAAACAGCGCTCGTAGGCTCATAAAATATATTTTACCTACGTTCACACTTATTTTACCTCCGTGCTTCTATAAATTGAATCTTATGTATTTAACATAGAGGTTACCATAGCCGAAAAGAAAATATTAATTATTACTGTGCAAAATATTATGACGATGCCGCTGGCTGGTTGTGATGACATAATGGTTTAGTAACATCGGATTTTCAATGTATGTTAAGCCAAATTAACGATGTTGAAGAATATAACATTGCTTTGAACATCCACTTTCATAGTACTGTCTCTTAGGGTCAAATCAAACCGCAACCCGACGAGGCGAGGCGAGGCGCGGTGCGGTAGGTGAAATTTGTATGGATTTGACAGATTTAAATTGCGTGAGACGTCTTGCGAATCTGTCAAATCCATAATTATTTTAGAAATGTATCTACGCGTCGCATTGCGGTCTGAATCAACCCTACAAATTTATGCCACGCTGCGCCTTGCCTCGCCTCGTCGCGTTGCGGTCTGAATTGACCCTTACATTGGCCACATACACACGTTTTCCGTTTTATATATTTTCCTCATGCGGAATTCCGTGAGACTAGCGCAGACGTTAGTTTTTCTTCGCCCGCGAACACGCACTTTTGCGAAAAAAAATTTTTCGTCTTTCAGCACTGCTACTTTCACACACACACATTCTACAAGGAACACGTACACACCCTAAAGTATCATCATTTATTTTTGTTACACCCTGTACATAATACTCATATTATAGTAGTTTTTGTTCTCATTTCTGTTTAAACTTAAATCCAAACTAGCTAGTACAAATAAACATTTAAATGTAAGGCCTAAACATTAATTTCATTCGGATAATAGTGAACGCTTTAAAGAGCCTTTGTAAGCAGACGTATAAAGGTGAAGGCCTTTCAACATAAGGAGCTTATTATTCCCGTATGTAAACAGGCCGGATTTCGGCGCATTAGCTGATTGGGTTGGATAGTTGACTCAGGGCTGGCGTAGCTAGTTGGATGACCTTATGAACAGACTATAGTTTACTCCTACGATCTTTATACAAAGACATAAGAATGATTGAAGCAAAATGATAGTTTTAATTATTATGCTGTAAATGCAAGTTATAATAATGGTTATTATACATAATATAGTGCTTATTATGAACATTGTGCAAGCAAGTGTTATTTAAGCACAATTATTGAAGTTATAATAATTTAAGCGTTGGCATATTATTTGTATTTAAAGCTACATCATCACCTTTAAGGTGCCGGTTGGCAACGGACGACATGAAGCAACCGCAAACGACATGTCGTCGCGATACTACTGCAGGTTTATGTGTATGAATTCTATGAAAGACCCTGCGCAGCTAGCGACACGAAGCTAGCGACACTTAATCATACAAATACATAGAAACAGTAGTGTCGCGACGATACGTCGTCTGCTGCAACTTCATGTAGTCTGCATCCAACTTGTACCTTTAGGTTCCACTTCAAATTTCCATTGATGGTTAGCAGTTTGCATACACGATTCAAGTCTTTCTAAAAGCAAAACTTATATTGCTATTCGCTGTCTAAATATTTTTATATGCAAAGAGGGAGTGTATTTGGAAACCCTCCTACCTACGCCGATTCCAAAGCGCTTAGAACAACACACGTTTTTGCATGAATAATTATTAATCATATTGTTGAAATCAAAGTTGAATTAATATGTTGTACAAAAAATTACTTTAAATAAATAACAAATAACAATCCATAGTACTAATAGTAAAAATGTGAAAGCGTGGATGTTGGTTACGCTTTCATGCAAAAACTACTTGACGCATCATGAAACTTTGTACAAATATTCTGGAAGGACAAAAAAAATTGTCAACAATGGATTTGATGCGAGCGAAGTCACGGGTAAGAGTTAGTACTATATTATAATACAAACATTTGTATCATTACCTCTAAATTCAATGTTAGTCGAGTTCCTTCCTCTCTTTTCTACTCCCTGTAGAGAGAGATAGAGAAAGAAAGAGATATGATATCTTTGCCCAGGATATTTAGAATATTCACGCGTGAACATTAGAAATCAATACCAGAAGTAAAAAATTGGCCAAGTGTGAGTCAGACTCGCGCACGAAGGGTTCCGTACCGTCATAGAGCGAAAGTAGGCAAAAAATTGTGTTTTTGTATGTTGTGAAAATTTCAGAAGTCTAGCTATAGCGGTTCTTGAGATACAGCCTGGAGACAGATAGACAGACGGACAGACAGACAACGAAGTCTTAGTAATAGGGTCCCGATTTTACCCTCTGGGTACGAAACCCTAAAAACTGTCAAAACCAAAGCTCGCTCCATGTATTTCGATTCCACTTGACACACGAAACAACATTTCAATATTTACAATCGCGTTTCCGCCTGTCGATCTGTCTGTCAAGAATGTACTTCACACACCTGGCGGGCAGTTTGTTCATCACCACCAATATTTGGCCTAAAAATGCTTAGCTTATTTAGGTGCGAACCACGAGACGAGTCATACATCTTCCTTTATTTTGTATCATTAGTTCGTAATATAGACAACACTGCTGTCATATTATATTTTTGTAATTCACGAATTTCGCTGTTTTTGCGTCTATACAGTTGGAAAAACCAAAACTGGAATATTCCATTCGTATAGAATATCCAATGGTTATAAATTAATTAGGAGAGCTTGTTAATGAATTCAGTAACAGCCGCAAACTAAAGTTTAATGCCTGAATTTAATAACAAAACATTCTGGCCGCGCGCCAAAATATTATTTCAATCCGCAGATATTTTACTTCTACGACTTGTTTGTATGATGTTTGTTAATTTGCTAAATCTCGTACTTTAATATACTTTTTTGCACGCAAATAAAAATGCTTTGTAGAAAAATTACTAGTAATCAAGGAAGTACTTGCTGTGTCTAAATGAATAAAATGATTTAAATATATAAAGATATTTATTTTGTTATAATTTTTCGTTTTTTTACAGAACATAATATTATTATTTTATGAACATTTTTGATCATTTGAATGGGAGAGGCAAATAGGCTCAGTTCTATTCAACATTAATTTATGAAAATTTCAGAATGTCGACTCGGTTTCTTTGTTTATTATTTAGACATGAAATAAGATAAGGGCCAGTTTCACCACTTCCTGATAAGTGCCGAATAGACTATCCACCACTTATCTTGACAGATGAAGTATGGAGAATCTGTCAAAAAAGTTATGGATAGCCTATCTGGCACTTTATCAGGAAATGGTGAAACAGGCCTTAAGACTTTTTAATTCTTGTTTCTTAGAGTGAGTTGCATCAACCATGTATAAAATTTAATAATTATTTTAAAATTTTAAACATACTGTCAACTCCCGGATTGCGTGAGACGTCTTGCAAATCTGTCAAATTGAGAAATGCATCGCGTTGCGGTCTGAATTGACCAAGAATAGAAGGTTCACCGCGGACAGCGGTGGCGGTTTCGTAGCACCTTGTAGACCTCTCGTAGCACTTCGCTACGAGCCATCTACGAGGCGTAGCATGCTACGAAAGTCGGTGAGCACAATCAAGATACCTAAGAAAAATAACTAATTCGGTGCTGTAATTCCTCACAAAACCAAAAAAAAAAAACAATTTGACCTGTATACACTCAAAAAAAAAAACTAAACCAAAAAATAAAAAAAAAAACAGTTGCTACACCACACTGTTCAATGCGAGAGAGAGAGAAACACGCAACACACACTTTCGTGTGTGACGCGACACACGACACTTTTGTGTCGTTACAACTTTTCGTCTAGCCTCCTTTCACAACGTGCGATAAGGCACTTCGTTCCAAAATAAACGGTCTACTTTAATTACAAAAATGTATTCCACATTACCAACTTTACGGCTGTTTTATGTGAGATCTCTGGATATAGAATGTCAATGGTTTATGGTGCAAAGTATTCGCAAAGCCTGTTAATCGTGCGACGTCATAACTCACGACAGCCATCGCCCGGAGATAATATTAATTCCACCGACAATCAACGCGATAAATCAAACCACCTTTAACTATGACGTAATTTCGAAAACAATTTCGGAGACAATAGATTTATAGTTTCAACGCCCTTGTAGTTTCTGTTGAGTAGTGAAATGTGGGAAGTAAAGTTACTGACATTGCTCATGCACGCTTCTGTAGTCCAATGGCGTAGAGAGTGTGTTTTTTGACTCGGAGGTAGTGCTTTCGAATCCCTTTTCGAAAATTATTGTTTTCAAGTTTGGTTTGGACAATACAGGCTGGTATCACCACAAGACCAGAAAAAATATGAACTATGCGATGGATGGGTAGTGCTTGTGGAAGTGGGTAGCCTTGCAGAATGGTCGACGGAACTGACAATATTTGAAGACTGATAAAGTGATTGATGACCACGATTTAGGAAATATAGCTGACGACCATCGACTCGATGTTCCGACGATTTGAAAAAGGGAAGCAGCGGATCTATGCTGCCCAAGATTGGGATGGTTTTTTAACGGGCAATTGGTCCACCACACATTCCCACCACTGCAACTCCTCTGTCACCAGGATCAACAGTGGTAAACAACCACGACAACCCTTTGATATGATCTCAGGGGTACCAGAGGGACAAGCTAAATCTATCTTGGGACCGGCAACGAAATTAATCAGAATAAAGGTAAGTTAAGTAGGAAAGGTCGAGGTTGGGATGGTTGGCGCTTATTACGGAAGCACACGTTTAGCGTTGCAGGGCGTAGCCAAATAAAACACGACTAGTCAATACTAGTTTTACTACTCAGTTGTATTGAAATAGTCGAGTAGTGTCAAAATGACACATAAAAGATCAGAATTAGAATTCTAACTTTGGTTGCAACTTGCAAAGCTCTTAAAATATAATAGAGGTGTCATGTAACAAACAAAAAGACGACGACCTCTGTGGCTCAGTGGATAGCACGTTGGTAGCTTAAGCCGGAGGTCGCGGGTTCGAATCCCGCCGACGGAACAAAAGTTTTCAAAGTTCCTGGGTCATGGATGTGTATTAAATATATTTATCATATAATAAAAATCTTAAATATATGTATAGTATAAAAGTATTAAATATATTTCCGTTGTCTGGTACCTGTAACACAAGTCCTTCAGGTACTTAGCATGGGGCCAGACTGACGTGGTGTGAAGCGTCCATAGATATTATTATTATTATTAGTTTCAATGCCTACTGATGGCAAAAACCAATAAATTCTTAATTTATTCACTTTCACGGAAAAACCTATTGATTCACAGGGGTAATTACCACTCACTTGACAGGGGCGTCGTCAGGAGCGTATTCGGAGGCACAATCGCAGCGGGCCTACTCCATCGATCAGGCTAATTGAACGCCACAGCTATGGCACCGCGGGAATGGAGCTGAATTTGACAATTACTAATTAGTTAACATAGATAACTTCTAGTAGTTGATAAGTGTTGTTCGAGATTATTATCTAGAACAACTTTTATTTACTCACACAAACCTGAATATTGTGATTTGTATGAGTAAAACATTTCAGAAAGATGTCTGCTACATCTATATTATGCCTAAATCACTGAAATGGTTTTGATTAACTATCATAGCTCTTTTCATCACGTAAAGGCACAATATTTCTATGGCATACTGTTATAACACAGACAAAATCACGTTCAAAAGTAACTTACAACTAATTAATAGCATAATATAGTAAACACAAACTAAAACTAAATTAATAACGTCGTCAAAGTAAAATGTATTCTCTCCTTTTTATCAGTCACTAATTTAGACAAGATCCATACAGCTAATGAAGCCTGGAAATATCACAAGGTAGATGCCAGATAATTTAATCTGCTAAGAAGCCTTAATCAATAATAAAAAGTTGTGAAGTAAGATGAGATACCTATTTATCCTTATTTGATTTCTGTGTTACAAGATAAAATAGATGATATTTTAGAAAATGTATTTGTAAAAGTTTCAACGTTAAATAATTATAAGATTTGTTTTGTATAATAATAAGTATATTATTATTATAATAATATAATAATAATAATATTTATTCTTCTCTTATCAACCATTATGTTTAGTTATGGTGGTTAGAACAGTAAATTCTAAATAAAAAATGTTTTATAATTAATTAGCACTCTTTATGTTACATACATCTAATGCAATAAATGTAAATTAACTAATATAACGGAGACATTGTATTAATTTGTTGTTTGAGTAGCCCCTCAAATATAGCTATAACTTATTTACTGAAATAAAATGTCATTTAAGAGCCTGCTGCTAAAACGCTAGCTCCGCCTACACATCCCGCTATCCTCCAATACAATGATTCCATGAATCGTGCTCCCGAGCAATGTGCTTTACGCTGCAGCTAATAGTGAACAATATCGCGTAACAACGGTCCCCACATTAAAGCACGAAAGTAAAGGTCGTAAGTCCCAGAACTGTTTTTTGGTGATTACTTAAAAACTAAATACAATACAAATATTTCCGCTAGCTATTATTTTATAAAGTGTGTGATTGTAGTAGTGCATGTTATTTAATGATAGTAACTCAACAAGTGTAACAGATATTCGTTGAAAAGCCCAAAAATATTCATAATTTCGAAAAATAAAACTATCGAGTCAAAATAAGTGAATCGTGTTTTCCGTAAGTTAAATATCAGATAAATATACAGTGACTAAATAAATCTTAATTTCATTGGAGTCAATCGTCTTCCGGTAGTGTAATACTTAGTAGAAAACACGGCAAAAAATGACAGCCCGGTCTTAAGTTCTAATACCGCGTAAGTCACTTTTTGGCTATATTGGATGCCAATCGCCAGAAAATTTGAAGACGAGTCGTATTAGCCAATCAGCAACAGGTATCACTCAACAAAAACTCGTATAATAATTGAATTATAGTAAGCCTGCTTTAGTATGGTATCCATACAAAATTATGCAGTCGTTTTCTCTTCCCTGAAAAGTTGTTATTTTTGCCTTAAGCAGTATTAGAACTTAAAGACTGAAAAGCAATCAAAGGTAAATACAAGCTTGCCACACGAAATTTAGAATTACAACGTGTAATCGAAATTCTTATCGAGAAATTCCAAGAACAAATTACAAGCGACGAAGTTGCACCGCAAATTGACGGTCTCTTACTTGTGATTCGAAACTTAATTGCAAGGAAAATCGACATTAAAAACTTGCTTTACAAACTGTACATATTGAGTGACTTTACATTTTTAACTGACTTCAATAAAGGAGGTTATCAATTCGACTCGTATGTATGTAATATTTCCAGAACTGCCTAGTTTTCGTATATTATTACTAGCTGTCCCGGCAAATGTTGTTTTGCCATATAAAGTATTTCGCCGTGATTTCGCCCATATTATTTTATGGAAGTGACTAATATAAGTATGTAACCATGGCAACGTTCCTCGCTATCCCGTCGCACAAACAATGGTCGCTGTCAGTCTCGAGTTGTAATAATTTAGCAATAAAGTCTAGAAAACGTTTGTATGGGAAATAGAAAAAGGCTGTTTTAGGGTTTTCCCGGAAATTATTCGATTTTTTCTCGCCTTTTAAACCTTCCCTAGACCTCCACGAACATTTCAAGACTAAGATAACATAAATCCGTTCAGCCGTTCTCGAGTTTTAGTGAGACTAACGAACAGCATTTCATTTATATATATATATATATATATATATATATATATATATATATATATATATATATATATATATATATATATATATATATATATATATATATATATATATATATATATATATATATATATAAATGAAATGCTGTTAAAAAATATATATGTTAGTCTATACCTATATTTAAGTATCAATATTGAAGATATGATAATATCATTGTCGACATTTTGGACAAAAGTTTATAATCCAGTCGAAAATTCGGCTCTTCTTATAAAGACCAGGCCGTGCGATGAAAGTAAAACAGTTTTTATAGACCAACATTATCTTAACGATCATTTGCCAAAGAGTCCATTAGACTTACTTTTTACATCGAGTAGCCTCAGTAAAACCCATTGTGAAAATGATTCTGAATTCAGCGTCACTCAAAGTGTTTGATCAGGATCTAGGTAGACTATTTTTTTATTACGACATAAAGTTTTCAAATTCGAGGTCAAAGTCAATAGAACACACCTATTACAAAAGGTACGTCGTACAAAACGTCGGTCGTAAATGTTAATAATAGAGATCATGTCCGAGACTACTAAGGGCCCTAAAAATCAGACATGGCTAAGGTCCACTTAGGACATTTTAGTAATAATAATCTGTATTTAAGTATTGGAAACTACACGCACAAAAATTCCGAAGTTGTGGGAAAATTCTGTGCTGTGAAATTTCCCGCCATTTCATAATTCCGACACGTCATAATATAATGGTTATAGCATTGCAAACTGATTTTTGTGAAAATAATATGAATAAAAAAATCTCCTAAGTCGGGCTCGCGCATGAAGGGTTCCGTACCATAGAGCAAAAATAGGCCAAACATTGTGATTTTTGTATGGGAGACCCCCCTTAATATTTATTATATTTTAATTTTATTTTAATTATTATTGAAGTACACACAATATATTGATGATTTTGTGAAAATTTCAAGTGCCTACCAGTTGGTGTTGTCATTATTGATACCAATACGCCTATAATAATAATTATTGATACACAAAAACGGCAAAAAAATCACGATTATGAACCCGTAATTTTTTTTTATCTATACTAATTATTATAAATGCGAAAGTATGTCTGTCTGTATGTCTGTCTATCTGTCTGTCTGTTACCTCTTCACGCTCAAATCACTGAACCGATTTTGCTGAAATTTGGCATGGAGTTACATTGAGTCCCGAGAAGATTCATTTATTAAGATACTTTTATCCCGAAAAATGTACGGTTCCCGCGCGATAACGAATTTTGGCGCAACGGAGTTACGGGCGTCATAAGTCTAGCTATAACGGTTCTTCAGATACAGCCTGGAGAGAGACAGACAGACGGACATACAATGAAATCCCGTTTTTACTCTTTGAGTACGGAACCCTGAAAATTGCAGTATCGATTGCGCTATATTTTTAATACCTATCATAATATAATGAGGCATTCTTAAATTTAATATGATGAGTTCTATCCCAAATGTAGTTTGAAAATAAGGATGCATTCTAAATGGCCTGTCAAAAATCGTTTATGCTAAACCTATGCGCCTAAAGACGCAATTTGCGAGTTAAATGAGCGGCTTAGTCAAATCATCAGATCATAAGCTCGGAAAAATGTACGGGCATAAACGGATTCTCTCGGCGTGTAGGGACTGATTACACCTACTATTATAGTAATGCAAATGAATGCTATATTTTCTATTAATTTTATCATTGCATGCTACGTGCTATTGCTTTGCTTTATTCTAAAATCACGGCATCGTAAGCTTTCGGTTAGCATCGCACGAAATTTCGCATCGAGTGAAATAGCAAGTAAAATAGCAGTTAGCGCCGCAGACGTGAATTTCTTCACGATCGCAGACTATTGCTGCGGACGATAATATTATTAGCAATCGTATTTTTAACAAGTACTATCAATTAAAATTTTGCTAATGTGCATTTAGCAATTAACTATTATTGCTATATGTATGCTATTTTTAACACTAGCACCTGCCGAGTGGCGAGACAGTGCAAACTCATTTGATTGGCCGAAAGCATTGTCTGGTGTAACAAGGCCTTTAATGAAAATAGCTCCAGTACTTTCCGATTATGAACATCCTTCATCCGTTAAGTTTCAAACTTGGGGAAAGGTCGAGTGTATTAGTTTGAGCGGCATCATTAGTTACGTGAGGGTTTAAGAGGGAACAAAAGAAAGTGGAGCAGAGAGGTTCAAAAGATGCATCTAAGTTTATATTGTCTGTATTTAGAAATAGGTAGTATTTTATATAGCTTATGCCCGTAACTTCGTCCGAGTAGAAGCCGACAATAATTAGTTCGTTGGATAAATTATTATAATTATTTTGTTTTTTTTATTTGAAATACTGTTTGTTTGAAATACTACACCCATTTTTTAGGGTTCCGTACCCAAAGGGTAAAAACGGGACCCTATTACTAAGACTTCGATGTCTGTCCGTCTGTCTGTGTGTCTCCAGGCTGTAACTCAAGAACCGCTATAGCTAGAATTCTGAAATTTTCACAAGTTGTGTAATCTGTTGCCGCTAAAACAACAAATACTAAAAACAAAACAAATTAAATATTTAACGGGGTCTCCCATACAACAAACGCGATTTTTTTGCTATTTTGTGCTCGTAATCAATAATGATAACAGCTAGGCACTTGAAATTTTCACAAAATCTTTAATTATATTTGTACTTTAATAATTAATAATAAAATTAAAATAAAATAAATACTTGAGGGGGCTCCCGTACAAAAAACACAATATTTTGTCTAATTTCGCTATATACCGGTACGGAACCCTTCATCCGCTAGTCAGACTCGCACTTGACCGATTTTTTATAATATTATTTACTTCGGGTGCTATTATTGCTATTGAATGTTCAATGAACGTACCAAAAATACTTGACTAACATTCACATGATATCTATTATAGACGTTTAATTAATTTATTTATTAATATAGGGTACAGGGTGTAACAAAACTAAGTGATAATAATTTAGGGTGTCTATGACGTATTTTTTGTAGAGAGTTCGTTGTGAAAGTAGCAGCGCTGAAAGATCAAATATTTTTGTGATTTTTATGGGTAAGTGAAGAAGACACCAATAAGACTTCTAAGCATTTATTCACAACAATGTAATACACAGCTCTACATCACATTCTTACAAGTGACACTACCTTTCATATGTCATATATACGTTCAACATACCGCCCCCCATGAATATATTTCTAGAATATATTCTTAACAATACTTGAAATCCTAATAATATACACAATACTTTACATCGACCATTCTGAACCATACCTATTACCTGTGGTATGCCGATAGCTCATATCACTTCTATCATTACTAAGCACTATTCCTCAACATGACAATATTATAGTCTCAAACTGACTATTAAATTAGCTTTAACACAGACTGTAACTTAAAACCGTTAAGAAAAATAATATAAAAACAATATAATAACATACTCTATCGTCTATACGTAATATCTGACCCTGTATAAAACAGTAACTAAAAATTAACAACATTTACAATCTTTAACCATAATAAGAAACAATACAAAAAATACGAATAAGTACTTTCTAGGCAAAGAGCAAACTTTCAATCTCAATATCAAGTAATAATTCCTGGGCCCTTAACATTTTTATCTCTCCATTTGTCTCGTGCGCAACGAGTACTCTCTGGAACACAACCCGACAAGATCCAACCGAAATGCGTATTCTGGGCAGTCAACCTATGTGTTGGATCTCGGAGTATACCATTAGCCAAAATAAGCCCATAAACTTCTGCGCCTAGCAGTATGTTTACCTCACCAGCTTTTAAGCAGCGCGGGTCAGCAAGTTTTAAAGATGTCAATTCAGGCCAGTTAATAATGTCGACACCATCGGTTCCGGGGTTGGGGATAAATCGTTCAGAACATAGGCTTCGATATTACACGTGCATTTACTTGTAGTGGACTGTATCTGAAATTCTACCTTGTGATTAATTTGTATGTTCTGACTCTCACCCCCCACACCTGTCACAACTTCGTCTACCGGCAACTTCTGAAGACCTAATAACTGCACCGTTTTATCTGTTACAAACGACGCTTGGGAACCTTGATCGAGTGTTGCTCTTAAAGTCATGCTCGCCTTCTTAGCATTAACTTCTACTAAAGCAGTGGGTAGCAGTACCTGGGCGAGAGGTTTTTGTCCTATTATGCTATCTTCGTCCTCATTAGCTGCCTGAGCCATCTCCTTATTTGAAAAATAGTACGACTTGACTTCCTTCTCTCTATGCAAAAGTGAGTGATGTCGACGATGACATTGATGGCATGTATTAGAATGCCTACATCTAGAGAGCCTGTGAAATGCGCTGAAACAATTGTAGCATAATTTTTTATTTTTAATAAAATAGAGTCTAGTATCAAAATCTTGCTTTTGAAACAATCGACACTGATCTAGCTTATGACTTTTTTGGCAGTACGGGCATAAAACTGTCGTGATGGCAAAAGCATGAGTCCTTTTCCTTTCGTCTACGTATGTCTTTCCCTCTCTTAACTCTAAGAATTCTAATGCTCTAAATCTACTTTCCAAAAATTCATAAAATTCCATTAATGAAGGTAAATTCTCCAAGTTACTACTGATTCTTTGCTCCCATATCCTCTTTGATTCTCGGTCTAACTTCTGTGACACCATGTAAATTATTAGTATATCCCACGTGGAAGTATCCAATTCCAAATTACATAAGGCACTCAAGCATTCGTTCGTTGTATCTAACAGCCTTTTTATCCCTTTGCTATCCTCAGAAGCCAGGCTATTTTGATTAAACAAGCGATTGAGTATATTATTTGCCACGTATCTTTTGTTATTGTACCTCTTCTTAACTATATTCCAACATATTTCATAATTTCCATCAGTGATTGGTACATGACGAACTAAGCTTTCTGCTTCACCCGTTAGGTAACTCTTAAGATAATATAATTTCTCGATATTTGATAAATTGGAATTTCGATGTATAAGCAAATCAAATAAATTGTGAAAAGTGTACCATTCTGTATATTTTCCCGAGAAATTGGGAATCTGAATTTGGGGCAAGTTCCCAGCGGTAGGGACAACATCTCTAGTACATAGGAGACTCTCCTTTAATGCGGCCTTATATTGCATATATTCCTCCTCTACTTCCTCAAATACTAAGTCTCTAAAATACTCGCAATCATCTGAAAACTCTTGACTTCTCAACAGCTCGTAGTGATTCTTTTTGAACTGAACCCATGTTTGTTCTAAGCCCTCGAGCCGAGCATTTATATAGGCTCGTGTTCTATTCTTAGATGATATTTGAAACTTAGCGTAATCTGTCGTAATTTGTATCTGAATATGCTTTTGTACTCTTATAGACCCTTCCATAGTCGCAAAATTGTTCGAGTACCAAATTTGCTTATCGGTTGTCAAGGCAACTTGCTCACAAATTCTCAATAATTTTATTCCTATTTTATTCTCACCAAAAGTTGCCTATTACTATTTTTCCATATTGCTGCTGGCTCTTCTATAAGATCCGGCTACTCGATGGACCATGAAGAAGACACCAATAAGACTTCTAAGCATTTATTCACAACAATGTAATACACAGCTCTACATCACATTCTTACAAGTGACACTACCTTTCATATGTCATATATACGTTCAACAGTAAGCGACCCAGTGTCACGAGTTTTCTCACACAAAGGTTATAAAAAATGCTCTTTCAGTGACTCGTACACACCATAATTAAAGTGTTATCGCTTAATTTTTTTACATCCTGTATAAAATGTACCTTGCATATTTTATGTGAGCCGATTCAATGAAACAAACAAACAATAATAAATTTATTAACTGTTTAAATTGCAACAATAAAATACATATATTATGTGCCTACAAAATTTTACACCTAAACGTCGAACCGGAAAAAAGGAAAAAGTTTATCCAAATCCGAGTAACTCCAATGTTATTCCAACACAAATTGTGCTCGCTAACTGAAAATTTTGCAATAAATTTTGATATGAACTTTCATTTACGACTTGGAAATTGCTGGCGAATAATACAAAAAGTTTAAATGACTGTAATAAACTGACTTTTAGATTAGGTTGTTTCGATTTATCTTTTAATCTGGCATCATAAAAACTGTAGAAACTAAATAATGTAAGACCGTCTTCTACCTAGCGACTAGACCACTTGAGAGTAGGCCGCACCTACATTGAAATACTAAAAATTATCCGAAATCACACAATATTTCAGATAATTTTTAGTATTTTAATATATACTATCAGTAACTAGCGACCCGCCCCGGCGTCGCACGGGCTTAAAATATACCCGTGCGACGCTGCCACTGAAAAAATGATTAAAATCGATAGCCTATATTATGATCCTTCACGTGGTCTACTTATCTGTGCCAAATAACATAAAAATTGCTCCAGTAGCTCGCGAGATAAGCCCTTTCAAATAATTTCCCCCGTTTTTCCACATTCTCCTATTAGTCTTAGCGTGATAAAATATAGCCTATAGCCTTCATCAATAAATGGGCTATCTAACACTGAAATAATTTTTCAAATTGGACCTCGAATCGGATCGGAAGTAGTTCCTGAGATTAGCGCGTTCAAGTTAGCCCTTTCAAATAATTTTTCCCGTTTTTTCCACATTTTCCTCTATTTCTTCGCTCCTATTAGCCTTAGCGTGATAAAGTATAGCCTATAGCCTTCCTCGATAAATGGGCTATCTAACACTGAAAGAATCATCAAAATTCGTTGCGTAGTTTTAAAGATTAAAGGGATTTTTTTGTAATGTTTATGTGATACGGAATAAAAAATTAGCTCCGAACAAATTAAAAGTCCGAAATAGCGACATCCATCAAAGTCATTTAAATGGTAAAACATTACAATGTCCTGTAAAATTATGTTTACCTCGTAAACACATTATGAAGGTTTATAATTTAAGAAGAAATTATTTTATGTAACAGCTGCTCACTTCGTCTACAAAATAAATGTAAGGAATTCTTAATTACACTAATTATGACAAAAAAAAAAAACAAAAAAAGTGCGAGGCGGATAAATTAATTATTTTATTTAATACAATAACATTTCATGAGAATAATAAGGTTTTTTTAGATCATCCGATACGGTATCGATCGTAGATGCGACAATTAGTAAGTAAAAAGTATGACATACGTCTACGTGAATATGGTCAGTGTTGCATGTAACGTACTTACAACTGTGGCGGTATCCATAATTCGCCTAACATTCCTGCATCGCGCTATCGAAGTTTCGAAGAACGGCTAGGCTGTCTCGCTCGGTCGGAAGATTCGCGCCGTGTTAATCCGTCGATCGTGGAGTTCTTTGAAATCTAAAACCGTATTGGATAAGCGACAAAATGATTTTTGTCGCGTAATTTAAAAACCATAAAATATATATTTTATATAAGCTATAGGCAAATTAAAGTGTATGTTTGAACAAATCTATGAGTGTATATTAATATGTTATCAAGGCGTCGCCTTAAATATAATCATACAACTTTTCCAGTGACGCTGTATTTTTCTCATATACAAGGGAAAAGTCAATTATAATATTAATGTATTTCATTATAGATGTATCACAATCACTTAATTGACACAAATAATGTAAAAATATTTCAAGTATAAATGGCTAAATAGTGATCAAATATATTTTCCGAATATTCTATTGTAAAAGTATGAGCAGTAAGTATTTGATCGTATCGAATGCTGTAAAAAGGCTCATAAACGTCGAAACTCGATAACCATCGTAAAATTGTACTGTTGTCGAAGGAATGTATTATTATTAAGCTTAATTATATTTGCCTGATCTTGATAAACAAACAAAAAATATAATAATTAATTATTATTATTTTCTTCATGAAAACAACTGACACGCTTGTAAATAAAAGTCATCAAATTTTTGTTCAATCCTACTAATATTATAAAGGCGAAAGTTTTGATGTATGTATGTATGTAATATGCATGTTTATTACTCTTTCACGCAAAAACTACTGAATGGATTTTAATGAAACTTTACAATAATATAGCTTATACATCAGAATAACACATAGACTACAATTTTTATGTAACTATAAGCATGTTCATTTTTTTTTCAAATTCGTTTTTATTTATTTCTCATTATATCAGCCAATCTCGACATTATTCCTACAACAAAATCGCCTGGCGCCTTTTAAAACTGGATGTAAAGCATGTATGTTTTTTTTTCTTGAAATGTCACTGTTAGAATTTTACGCAGGCTGGCGCAGGTTTTTATTTCTTTGCTTCCTTGTCATTCATTAAAACAGTTCTAATTTCATAGTTTACCTATTTTACTTACTTTTAGAAGAAACATTAAATTGAAACAGATCTATATGAACTTTTATATCAAATGCTTTGCCCTATCAGCAGTTTTTTTCACAAGTTTTGGCAAGATAATATAGTACAACTTGCCAGGAGTTAAATAGAGTTGCAACGTATCTGGCAGATGCTAGAGACATAGAGGGTACACTAAGCTAATGTGAAATTTTGGTGTATGGTAGAACCATACAATATATTATATACATACATACAATACTCACTCTCAATCGCAAGATTGCGAAAGTATTATCAAAAACTTGAGCAATATTGTAATTTCAAATTTTTTAACAATTTTCTGGTTTGATTTCGTTTGTGTTAGGGGTTCAAATGAAACTAAAAGAGGTTGGCACGTTAAATTCAAAATCTTATTTATTAACTCATGACAATTATTTTATTTATATATTTATGTTTTAAACATGCATATTTCACATTTTATTTACATTTATAATTATTGTACTCAATTGGTATACATTATAAACTGCGTTAATGTATAAATTATTTTACATTTTCAAATCACCATAGTATTAAATGTTATTTCAATCGATATAATATTTTACAATAGTCGAGTTAGTATGATAATAACAATAGTCTATTTAACTTACAAATTAAAATAGTTGAAAATTAATAACAAATTACATTTTATTGCAATCGAAAGTGAAATAATGCTAACTTATTCTAAACAAATATTACATGACAAGAATATATAGAATTCGCTGCAAATATACAAAGTTTTACATAAATCAGTAATAATAATGACTTCATGGTATGAATACAGAGTCTAGTGCAGATATTCTCAAAGTGTGCGGAGTCCTGGGGCCCCGCAAAGGCCTTCTAGGGGATCGCGACCGATACATAAATTGTTTTTAGAAATAACATCAGACACCAGAATGGACACATTTCATTTAAATACCAAAAACATTTTTTTGGGGATATTCTGTCTTTTATTTTCTTAGAAGGGTACCAAAAAGTTTCAAAACCACTTAAGGATGCTATAACCGCAAAATTAGCAGGTCGGATGTCTGTCAGTACGAATATCGACGTTAAGGACATTAAAATAAGATTCATATCAGCGCGCCTTGTACAGTGGCGGTTAGGACGCTCGCCGCGTTCTTGATATGGCGAAAATGTATGAAAAAAATTGAGTATTTTTCTTATAACTGGAAAAGTTATTTATATTTATATAAAATTTTAGCTACTCGTAGGGACTAAATAAGCAACAACTTTTTTGTATATCATTTATTTTCCTTAGTTCAGTGTATTTAGCTATAATGGTACCTAATCAGACCCCATTTTTTCATATTTTTCGATTATTTTGATGGTTAAAACGTATTTTATGTGAAAATTTTGTATGCGGCTATAACATTTTTATGGTATAGACGTGGAGATGAATATATTATCTTTCATTTGAAATCAAAATATCCTCGCAGTGTGACTCCTAATTCTTTAAAATGGTACCAGAAAATCGCTGATATTAGTGAAAAAATGTGATAGCGTCCTTAAGAGTTTAGACTCTAGAGTCTAGACGATGCAAACTAAAATTTCTAAACATAATCACGAACAATTCGGTAGTTATTTTGCCACATATTTCCAAAGACAACGGTTATACACTTTTTAATATTATAATAAAATTATAACCGTGGCTTTTTTATTACATTTTTTTACTTTTGTGTAATTAAATTAACACACTCTAAAGTACATGTTCATTCTTAACTGTATAATTAAGAGTTGGTAATTACAAATGTTTTTGGGCTTACAAGAACGCCCACGCACTTGTTTAGGCAAAATTTATTATACTTAACACTTAAGTGTTTGTAATAATAATTACAAATGTTTTTGGGCGGTTACAATAATGCCTACACACTTTTTTTAGGCTGGATTTGTATTATGTCCTCGCGAACGCGCGTTTTGGCCGCTACACCATAGGAGAGCCATGCTTCGGCACGAATGGGCCGGCTCGACCGGAGAAATACCACGGGCTCACAGAAAACTGGAGTGAAACATGCTTGCGCTGTTTTTTTTTTTTAAAAAGCACCCAAAAGACGATGACAACTTTAACAACCTTTTGAATCGAATACCTATAATATTTGAAAAACAGTGGCTCGTAGGGAAAAAATATTGATATATACTTTTGTAGATAATTTTGTGACCTACAATTTTGTTTCGACTTTTTTATGAAAAACCTTACCGTTTTGCTAAAAATCGATCGAGAAAAACTAATTTTTAATTAACCTGGGTACAGGGTAAACATCATCATTTGGGGGACTTGTAAATATTATGATTTGTAATCTCTAAACAATATTACCAATGTTCAGCTTGGAGTGAATTTATGCAACCTCAAATGTCTACTTGACTGGGCTTTGGGTTCAATAAAATTAAAGCGTGTTAGTCACAATTAAATTGCTCGTCTAGGGGGCTGGTAAGGTCCAATAATATTAATCGCTATGTGAAACGATTGATTTGGTTCTTAAAAACACATTATACTCACGTCGATGCTCCTGTGAAAACTCACCCCTAGTTGGATTACAGGCAGAAAAGCTCTAAGTAATTACTGATAAAAAGACGTACGGCCTTTTTCAGGGCTCAAAAATCTTTGTAACAATTTTCATTAATGTCATTTTATCGGTTCAATTGTGAAGACTGAAGAGGTAAATAATATATTTTTTTTATTATGAATAAAATTATTAAGGACGCTATTACAAATATCAGCGATTTTCCGGTACCCTATTAAAGAATTAGGAGTCAAACTGCGGGGATATTTTGGTTTCAAATGAAAGATAATATATTCATCTCCACGACTGTACCATGAAAATTCTATAGCCGCATACAAAATTTTCACATAAAATACGTTCTAACCATCACAATAATCGTAAAATATGAAAAAAATGGGGTCTGATTAGGTACCTTAATATCTAAATACACTGAACGGAGGAAAATAAATATACAAAAAAATTGTTGCTAATTTAGTCCTCTATAAAGTGCGCTAAAAATTTTATATAAAAATAAACAACTTTTCCAGTTATAAGAAAAATAAGAAAATTTCTCAAATTTTTTCATACATTTTCGCCATATCAAGAACGCGGCGAGCATCGTAACTGCCACTGTACAAGGCGCGCTAATATGAATCTTATTTTAATGTCATTAACGTCGATATTCGTACTGACAGACATCCGACCTGCTAATTAAAAAGTTGGAGCATTCTTAATATAAAACATAGAAATACTGTATTGTTATGAAAACAACTCAATTATTATGATTACATATTAGGGTGTTTTTCCACTGTAATAGGGCAATAAGAAAATTCTTTTATAATAAGAAAATGCAACAAACGTTTACATTGAGTGGCCCAGGGCGATCGGACTATGTTTTTCCAATAAAATGTTTGCTTTATCTTTATGGAAATTCTTTTCTATATCCTATATTGGCTTTGTTAAAGTAAACAAAGGTAGTCAAATATTATGATTTGAGAGGAAGTATATTCAGGAATACGTTATTTTGGAAAATACTTTTAACTTCTTGCACCTATTTTTTTAGTGTAACAAAAATAATTTGTTATTTTTTAATTTCGCATTGAACTGTCTGAATGGTTTTTGTATAAGATTATTAATTTAAGTTTGTTAGAGCTTTAAAATGTATTAGCCAACCTTACATTATTAAAATAAGATTTTCTATCATTGTCTATTGTCTAATAGTGTAATTTATAATACTTTTGAGAAAAATAAGTGTATTTACATATTACAGTAGCTTGCTTCATTTTATGAAATGTTTTCGGATCAAAAATCACGGCGTAGCTATAGGAAACAGGGAAAAACTATATCTCACGCCAAAAACGTTGGGCTAAAGTTTATGGGACGTAAAATATGTTATGTCCGTCACAGTGTTACAGTCCGACAAGTCACCTGATCGGAAAATAATAGGCTGCCTGACATAAATATGAATTATGGTCTTCGGAAAATGAAATGAAATATGTTTTGTTTCCAATAGTTATGTCCACACTGTACACACTATCTTCAATTTTCATTATCTTTTGACATTCAACTTTCGTAGTGGCGCATTCAATAATTGAATGCGTTAACGAACGCAACGCCAACATTGTCATTAAAGAACAAAGCGAAAGTTTTGGATACGGTCAGAGGGCATGCGTCGTGGGCATTCCTCACGTGCTCTGTTAACTGCGCTATGATGCATGCCTTTAATGAACAAAAAAAGGCACAGTGTGGACATAGCTAATGAGTATCACTTCTAAAATTAAACACACAATAATATTATAATGCCATGAAAGGTTTGGTTGTATTTAAGATAATTAAACAAAATTATAGGTAGAGTTTCCAAAAACTTCAATGTGTTAATCTTTGCCAGTCGACCAATCATCATATTGTATGAAAGATGTTCTTTCATATTATGCATGTGTGCGTAAGGGTTTATTCAGACCGCAACGCGACGCGTAGATGCATTTCATAAAATTGATAATGAATCAAATGAATCAAAATCTTAATGCGGTTCACATACGACATCTACTTACCAAGTTTCAATAGTATAGCTCTAATAGTTTCAGAGAAAAGTGGCTGTGACATATGGATGGACAGACAGACAGACATGACGAATCTATGAGGGTTCCGTTTTTTGCCATTTTGGCTACGGAAACACAAAAAAGCGGCTACAAAATAACGTCACTTGATAATCTCTGGTTATATCTAAATTAGGGAATGGTTAAAGTTATAGATACACAAATGTTGAGTTTATTGCTTCCGACAGGCCTCCCTGACAGGGCCGCGGGGAACTGTTCTCAAGTCAAACCCCGCATAGTTATCTAGTTAGTATACATTATTAAGTTGGTTATTCAATACCAGTTCCGCTGCCTATTAATATTATGGTAAAATGTATTTCTTGTTTAATAATTTGTTGTATAACAATAAGATAGAAATAAAAATGGTCATGATAACTTTTATAAGCTCTATACGTTACTATTTATGTTGACTATCAAATCTACAAAAAAATATTTGAATTAATTACTTCATGTCAAATCCTAAAGAAATACCGGTTCTCCGGTCTATCATACCTATATCCTCCATCGGTTGTATCACGGGGAGTGCTCTGTCATCGCCCCACGCGAAAAATATACCATCCTCATCACCTTGATGAGTGGCAGTCTTCCATAGTGCGTTTTTCGCATAACTTCCTGCCGCGCACTGTAAAACTCTGGAACGAACTGTCACCAGCAGTATTTCCGGACCTATACGACCTGCAAACCTTCAAGAAAAGAGCGTATTCCCTCTTAAAATGCCGGCAACGCACCTGCAGCTCTTCTGATGTTGCGAGTGTATATGGGCGACGGTAGTTACTTTCGATCAGGTGACCCGTTTGCTCGTTTGCTTCCTTAATTCATTAAAAAAAAACTCAAATCTTTTGCCTCATAAAAATATCATCATTAGCATAATATTATTCTATCGGTCATTAACAAACCTTCACTTTTTTCATCACAAACGTTTAAATTCACTTTAAATGTCTATAAAATCACTAGAAATGAGTACTAGATTTAGTTAGTCGATATCGGAGCTGCAGTGGCGGATATTGCCTTCCGACTCAGTGGCTATTTGGCGCAATTAGATCTCACATTTTTTCTCAATGACAAATCGCCGGCGCTATCAATTTCAAGGAAATTAACTTCAGAAATAGCATTTGAATACTATTCAACGTTTTGTTGATATTTATCATAAAATAATACTGATTAAAAAGCGTTATTTGCAACGTAGATATACAGATAATTATTATTATATAACGAGCTTTTGCCCGCGGCTTCGCTCGCGCTAAGAAGTATTATTATAATATACAAACTTTCATCCCCTATTTAAACCCCTTGGGGTGAAAAGTTATCGAAATCCTTTCTTAGCAGATGCCTAACATCTACCTGCATGCCAAATTTCAGCCCGATTCGTCCAGTGGTTTGGGCTGTTCGTTGATAGATTTATATATTATTATATAGATAATAACTGTTATGTAGTTGTTACATCGGCAACAGAAATACACAATCTGTGGAAATTTCAGAAATAGCGGTTCTTGAGATACAGCCTGGAGACAGACAACGAAGTCTTAGTAATCTCCCCTATTACTCTATTCCACTTTATAGAGGACTAAATTGCTAATTTAGTCCTCTATAAAGTGCGCTAAAAATTTTATATAAAAATAAACAACTTTTCCAGTTATAAGAAAAATAAGAAAATTTCTCAAATTTTTTCATACATTTTCGCCATATCAAGAACGCGGCGAGCATCGTAACTGCCACTGTACAAGGCGCGCTAATATGAATCTTATTTTAATGTCATTAACGTCGATATTCGTACTGACAGACATCCGACCTGCTAATTAAAAAGTTGGAGCATTCTTAATATAAAACATAGAAATACTGTATTGTTATGAAAACAACTCAATTATTATGATTACATATTAGGGTGTTTTTCCACTGTAATAGGGCAATAAGAAAATTCTTTTATAATAAGAAAATGCAACAAACGTTTACATTGAGTGGCCCAGGGCGATCGGACTATGTTTTTCCAATAAAATGTTTGCTTTATCTTTATGGAAATTCTTTTCTATATCCTATATTGGCTTTGTTAAAGTAAACAAAGGTAGTCAAATATTATGATTTGAGAGGAAGTATATTCAGGAATACGTTATTTTGGAAAATACTTTTAACTTCTTGCACCTATTTTTTTAGTGTAACAAAAATAATTTGTTATTTTTTAATTTCGCATTGAACTGTCTGAATGGTTTTTGTATAAGATTATTAATTTAAGTTTGTTAGAGCTTTAAAATGTATTAGCCAACCTTACATTATTAAAATAAGATTTTCTATCATTGTCTATTGTCTAATAGTGTAATTTATAATACTTTTGAGAAAAATAAGTGTATTTACATATTACAGTAGCTTGCTTCATTTTATGAAATGTTTTCGGATCAAAAATCACGGCGTAGCTATAGGAAACAGGGAAAAACTATATCTCACGCCAAAAACGTTGGGCTAAAGTTTATGGGACGTAAAATATGTTATGTCCGTCACAGTGTTACAGTCCGACAAGTCACCTGATCGGAAAATAATAGGCTGCCTGACATAAATATGAATTATGGTCTTCGGAAAATGAAATGAAATATGTTTTGTTTCCAATAGTTATGTCCACACTGTACACACTATCTTCAATTTTCATTATCTTTTGACATTCAACTTTCGTAGTGGCGCATTCAATAATTGAATGCGTTAACGAACGCAACGCCAACATTGTCATTAAAGAACAAAGCGAAAGTTTTGGATACGGTCAGAGGGCATGCGTCGTGGGCATTCCTCACGTGCTCTGTTAACTGCGCTATGATGCATGCCTTTAATGAACAAAAAAAGGCACAGTGTGGACATAGCTAATGAGTATCACTTCTAAAATTAAACACACAATAATATTATAATGCCATGAAAGGTTTGGTTGTATTTAAGATAATTAAACAAAATTATAGGTAGAGTTTCCAAAAACTTCAATGTGTTAATCTTTGCCAGTCGACCAATCATCATATTGTATGAAAGATGTTCTTTCATATTATGCATGTGTGCGTAAGGGTTTATTCAGACCGCAACGCGACGCGTAGATGCATTTCATAAAATTGATAATGAATCAAATGAATCAAAATCTTAATGCGGTTCACATACGACATCTACTTACCAAGTTTCAATAGTATAGCTCTAATAGTTTCAGAGAAAAGTGGCTGTGACATATGGATGGACAGACAGACAGACATGACGAATCTATGAGGGTTCCGTTTTTTGCCATTTTGGCTACGGAAACACAAAAAAGCGGCTACAAAATAACGTCACTTGATAATCTCTGGTTATATCTAAATTAGGGAATGGTTAAAGTTATAGATACACAAATGTTGAGTTTATTGCTTCCGACAGGCCTCCCTGACAGGGCCGCGGGGAACTGTTCTCAAGTCAAACCCCGCATAGTTATCTAGTTAGTATACATTATTAAGTTGGTTATTCAATACCAGTTCCGCTGCCTATTAATATTATGGTAAAATGTATTTCTTGTTTAATAATTTGTTGTATAACAATAAGATAGAAATAAAAATGGTCATGATAACTTTTATAAGCTCTATACGTTACTATTTATGTTGACTATCAAATCTACAAAAAAATATTTGAATTAATTACTTCATGTCAAATCCTAAAGAAATACCGGTTCTCCGGTCTATCATACCTATATCCTCCATCGGTTGTATCACGGGGAGTGCTCTGTCATCGCCCCACGCGAAAAATATACCATCCTCATCACCTTGATGAGTGGCAGTCTTCCATAGTGCGTTTTTCGCATAACTTCCTGCCGCGCACTGTAAAACTCTGGAACGAACTGTCACCAGCAGTATTTCCGGACCTATACGACCTGCAAACCTTCAAGAAAAGAGCGTATTCCCTCTTAAAATGCCGGCAACGCACCTGCAGCTCTTCTGATGTTGCGAGTGTATATGGGCGACGGTAGTTACTTTCGATCAGGTGACCCGTTTGCTCGTTTGCTTCCTTAATTCATTAAAAAAAAACTCAAATCTTTTGCCTCATAAAAATATCATCATTAGCATAATATTATTCTATCGGTCATTAACAAACCTTCACTTTTTTCATCACAAACGTTTAAATTCACTTTAAATGTCTATAAAATCACTAGAAATGAGTACTAGATTTAGTTAGTCGATATCGGAGCTGCAGTGGCGGATATTGCCTTCCGACTCAGTGGCTATTTGGCGCAATTAGATCTCACATTTTTTCTCAATGACAAATCGCCGGCGCTATCAATTTCAAGGAAATTAACTTCAGAAATAGCATTTGAATACTATTCAACGTTTTGTTGATATTTATCATAAAATAATACTGATTAAAAAGCGTTATTTGCAACGTAGATATACAGATAATTATTATTATATAACGAGCTTTTGCCCGCGGCTTCGCTCGCGCTAAGAAGTATTATTATAATATACAAACTTTCATCCCCTATTTAAACCCCTTGGGGTGAAAAGTTATCGAAATCCTTTCTTAGCAGATGCCTAACATCTACCTGCATGCCAAATTTCAGCCCGATTCGTCCAGTGGTTTGGGCTGTTCGTTGATAGATTTATATATTATTATATAGATAATAACTGTTATGTAGTTGTTACATCGGCAACAGAAATACACAATCTGTGGAAATTTCAGAAATAGCGGTTCTTGAGATACAGCCTGGAGACAGACAACGAAGTCTTAGTAATCTCCCCTATTACTCTATTCCCTCGTAAAAGAAGCACCTACAGACCTTCTGATTAAACGTAAAAGCGATATAATTAAATTATAAAACTCTGTATTGAAATGAGTAGGCGTAGAAATTCATATTACGCCAAAAAGCAGCTCATTTTCCTTCTTGATCTACGACTTGATCTGTTACAACGTTTCCGATTCATTGGCCTTTTGGGTCAATTACTTTAATACAATTTGGCTGTTTTTGGTTTATTATTTTTAAAAGAAAGCGGGAAAAATCTTAATTCAATTCTGTTTAGTTTCAAGGAAAATTTAAGTCTCGGGAATTTTGTTAAAATTACTTCCTCTGTGACATTTAATATTCAAGTTATAATATTAATTTATTATTTATTATATAATATTATATTATGTACCGCATCTTTAGGTTAGGTTATTTGGTCGTGCTATGTGATAATATGTCCAGTCAATATTAGTCTTGTTCTATCAGACGACAGATAACGACTAACATCGAATTGACATAACCCAACCAAATTACGAAGACACCATATTACAATTTGCTTACGAAACAATTTTTACATTACTCTCTTACACTTCTTTGTTTAGTCATAAGATTACAAATAATAATATTAAGGTTAGGATCAAAAGTGGTAATCTAGTTTTGTCTGAATGGCTCAATGATCCCCACTAGGATGTTAGGCATCTGCTAAGAAAGGATTTCGATAACTTTTCACCCCAAGGGGTTTAAATAGGGGATGAAAGTTTGTATATTATAATAATACTTCTTAGCGCGAGCGAAGCCGCGGGCAAAAGCTCGTTATATAATAATAATTATCTGTATATCTACGTTGCAAATAACGCTTTTTAATCAGTATTATTTTATGATAAATATCAACAAAACGTTGAATAGTATTCAAATGCTATTTCTGAAGTTAATTTCCTTGAAATTGATAGCGCCGGCGATTTGTCATTGAGAAAAAATGTGAGATCTAATTGCGCCAAATAGCCACTGAGTCGGAAGGCAATATCCGCCACTGCAGCTCCGATATCGACTAACTAAATCTAGTACTCATTTCTAGTGATTTTATAGACATTTAAAGTGAATTTAAACGTTTGTGATGAAAAAAGTGAAGGTTTGTTAATGACCGATAGAATAATATTATGCTAATGATGATATTTTTATGAGGCAAAAGATTTGAGTTTTTTTTTAATGAATTAAGGAAGCAAACGAGCAAACGGGTCACCTGATCGAAAGTAACTACCGTCGCCCATATACACTCGCAACATCAGAAGAGCTGCAGGTGCGTTGCCGGCATTTTAAGAGGGAATACGCTCTTTTCTTGAAGGTTTGCAGGTCGTATAGGTCCGGAAATACTGCTGGTGACAGTTCGTTCCAGAGTTTTACAGTGCGCGGCAGGAAGTTATGCGAAAAACGCACTATGGAAGACTGCCACTCATCAAGGTGATGAGGATGGTATATTTTTCGCGTGGGGCGATGACAGAGCACTCCCCGTGATACAACCGATGGAGGATATAGGTATGATAGACCGGAGAACCGGTATTTCTTTAGGATTTGACATGAAGTAATTAATTCAAATATTTTTTTGTAGATTTGATAGTCAACATAAATAGTAACGTATAGAGCTTATAAAAGTTATCATGACCATTTTTATTTCTATCTTATTGTTATACAACAAATTATTAAACAAGAAATACATTTTACCATAATATTAATAGGCAGCGGAACTGGTATTGAATAACCAACTTAATAATGTATACTAACTAGATAACTATGCGGGGTTTGACTTGAGAACAGTTCCCCGCGGCCCTGTCAGGGAGGCCTGTCGGAAGCAATTAAAAAAAGAAGAAAAAAGCAATATTATTTTTTTATATTATAATATTATTGTGTGTACTTTATATTATAATATTATTGTGTGTTTAATTTTAGAAGTGATACTCATTAGCTATGTCCACACTGTGCCTTTTTTTGTTCATTAAAGGCATGCATCATAGCGCAGTTAACAGAGCACGTGAGGAATGCCCACGACGCATGCCCTCTGACCGTATCCAAAACTTTCGCTTTGTTCTTTAATGACAATGTTGGCGTTGCGTTCGTTAACGCATTCAATTATTGAATGCGCCACTACGAAAGTTGAATGTCAAAAGATAATGAAAATTGAAGATAGTGTGTACAGTGTGGACATAACTATTGGAAACAAAACATATTTCATTTCATTTTCCGAAGACCATAATTCATATTTATGTCAGGCAGCCTATTATTTTCCGATCAGGTGACTTGTCGGACTGTAACACTGTGACGGACATAACATATTTTACGTCCCATAAACTTTAGCCCAACGTTTTTGGCGTGAGATATAGTTTTTCCCTGTTTCCTATAGCTACGCCGTGATTTTTGATCCGAAAACATTTCATAAAATGAAGCAAGCTACTGTAATATGTAAATACACTTATTTTTCTCAAAAGTATTATAAATTACACTATTAGACAATAGACAATGATAGAAAATCTTATTTTAATAATGTAAGGTTGGCTAATACATTTTAAAGCTCTAACAAACTTAAATTAATAATCTTATACAAAAACCATTCAGACAGTTCAATGCGAAATTAAAAAATAACAAATTATTTTTGTTACACTAAAAAAATAGGTGCAAGAAGTTAAAAGTATTTTCCAAAATAACGTATTCCTGAATATACTTCCTCTCAAATCATAATATTTGACTACCTTTGTTTACTTTAACAAAGCCAATATAGGATATAGAAAAGAATTTCCATAAAGATAAAGCAAACATTTTATTGGAAAAACATAGTCCGATCGCCCTGGGCCACTCAATGTAAACGTTTGTTGCATTTTCTTATTATAAAAGAATTTTCTTATTGCCCTATTACAGTGGAAAAACACCCTAATATGTAATCATAATAATTGAGTTGTTTTCATAACAATACAGTATTTCTATGTTTTATATTAAGAATGCTCCAACTTTTTAATTAGCAGGTCGGATGTCTGTCAGTACGAATATCGACGTTAATGACATTAAAATAAGATTCATATTAGCGCGCCTTGTACAGTGGCAGTTACGATGCTCGCCGCGTTCTTGATATGGCGAAAATGTATGAAAAAATTTGAGAAATTTTCTTATTTTTCTTATAACTGGAAAAGTTGTTTATTTTTATATAAAATTTTTAGCGCACTTTATAGAGGACTAAATTAGCAACAATTTTTTTGTATATTTATTTTCCTCCGTTCAGTGTATTTAGATATTAAGGTACCTAATCAGACCCCATTTTTTTCATATTTTACGATTATTGTGATGGTTAGAACGTATTTTATGTGAAAATTTTGTATGCGGCTATAGAATTTTCATGGTACAGTCGTGGAGATGAATATATTATCTTTCATTTGAAACCAAAATATCCCCGCAGTTTGACTCCTAATTCTTTAATAGGGTACCGGAAAATCGCTGATATTTGTAATAGCGTCCTTAATAATTTTATTCATAATAAAAAAAATATATTATTTACCTCTTCAGTCTTCACAATTGAACCGATAAAATGACATTAATGAAAATTGTTACAAAGATTTTTGAGCCCTGAAAAAGGCCGTACGTCTTTTTATCAGTAATTACTTAGAGCTTTTCTGCCTGTAATCCAACTAGGGGTGAGTTTTCACAGGAGCATCGACGTGAGTATAATGTGTTTTTAAGAACCAAATCAATCGTTTCACATAGCGATTAATATTATTGGACCTTACCAGCCCCCTAGACGAGCAATTTAATTGTGACTAACACGCTTTAATTTTATTGAACCCAAAGCCCAGTCAAGTAGACATTTGAGGTTGCATAAATTCACTCCAAGCTGAACATTGGTAATATTGTTTAGAGATTACAAATCATAATATTTACAAGTCCCCCAAATGATGATGTTTACCCTGTACCCAGGTTAATTAAAAATTAGTTTTTCTCGATCGATTTTTAGCAAAACGGTAAGGTTTTTCATAAAAAAGTCGAAACAAAATTGTAGGTCACAAAATTATCTACAAAAGTATATATCAATATTTTTTCCCTACGAGCCACTGTTTTTCAAATATTATAGGTATTCGATTCAAAAGGTTGTTAAAGTTGTCATCGTCTTTTGGGTGCTTTTTAAAAAAAAAAAACAGCGCAAGCATGTTTCACTCCAGTTTTCTGTGAGCCCGTGGTATTTCTCCGGTCGAGCCGGCCCATTCGTGCCGAAGCATGGCTCTCCTATGGTGTAGCGGCCAAAACGCGCGTTCGCGAGGACATAATACAAATCCAGCCTAAAAAAAGTGTGTAGGCATTATTGTAACCGCCCAAAAACATTTGTAATTATTATTACAAACACTTAAGTGTTAAGTATAATAAATTTTGCCTAAACAAGTGCGTGGGCGTTCTTGTAAGCCCAAAAACATTTGTAATTACCAACTCTTAATTATACAGTTAAGAATGAATGTCACAAGCTATTGAAAGCCGTGACCCGATTGAAGTCGAACTCGTGTTGCTCTTTGTCGGCTAACTTTGCCGATATTAATTGAAATCTCGCTGAATATAGTGATTAGTGACAATATCGGGTCGGGATATATTTAGGTAATTGATTAGTTTACAGAAAAAAGCATTTGGACTGCTAATATTTAACTAACTCGGTTGTTACTGTTATTATTGTGAAAGGAAGGAAAATTTTATTTTGAATACTTTGTTGGTATTTAGGTACTGTAAAATATTCATTGTTGATGCAATAATTTTTCATTTGTATTGTAGTCATTTGAATTGTAATATTATGTAATATATTATAGTTATTTATCTTTCTATTAAATCTTAAATGTAATACATAGATATTATATTATAATAGAAATAGGCGTGCACTTTTAGGAACTTTTAAATTAAAAAAACTACTTGCAAATTATTTAGGAATTGTCAATTCTTCTTAACTGCGATTCCGTCGATCGCGGATTCTGGGAAATCTTTTGTTATTCTTTTGTTATCGCGGTCCACTTGGGCCGTTCGGGGGTTGATAGGACCGCTGCTACTACAATTTAATTACGACTCACGAGATTACCCGTACATTTTGCCATCATAAAATCAATCATGATCTTCTTTCGCGACTCAAGATAATGCTAAGCAAAGTTTTTATTCTTAAAAGCTTTGGTTAAGCCGGCGGGAAAGACGGACACATTTTTGTATTTTTAATATAATAATATTATGTAAGTAGTAAGTATAGTTACGTACGTTTTTACGTAAGAAAAATGTACCTACATCAGCTAAGTCATTACTCATTCAGTACATAATTGCACAACATAATGCGCTACAATTAATGATAATATGGCAATTATGAAGCTATACATTACCGCCCTGTCAGAATGATGTTTAACAACGTGCCTAATAATAATTATTATATCGGCAGACTACAGCTCGGCAGGTGATAAAAGATCAAACACGGCATTACCAAGGTAAGCATCCATACTAATAATGTAAATGTGAAATGAATTCTGTCTATCTGTTCCAGCTCTTTACACTGCAAACGCTACACCGATTTTGAGTCCCAGGAAAGGACATACAATAGTTTTTTTCCCGGAAAAATTACGGAGTTGTAGGCATCATCTAGTATTGTACCTATATCTCCAGTGTGGTATTACTATTTTGTCAAGAGTCTAAGGGCCTGTTTCACCACTTCCTAATAAAGTGCCGGATAGGCTATCCACAACTTATTTGACGGATTCTCCATACTCTATCTGTCAAGTTAAGTGGTGGATGGCCAAAAAATCGGCAAGTTTTTACTGTTAGCTATCGTGTTTATTCACTCACTTCTTTAATTCCGAAGTTCTTTTAGAAGCGAAGTAGCATTTAACATAATAGAGGGAAATAGGATAATAGCGCTGCAATGGTAATTTATTACGGAGCAAAAACAGTCTGAGCTCGCAATCGAAGAAGTAAAAATCGATTTATCACTCGCCTTCAAAGCGAATCGCGAATCGGAGCGTTCAATAGAAACAAATATATTATGGAGGTAAAATATTAATGGTTTAAAAGCTAAACTGTCGAATATCACATAAACTAAACAAAATATCGTTTAAGCGTCAGTTTTATGCAATTTTTTCGGTTCGGTGCAGACGGACCACTATTTTCACGAGATTCACAAACAGCAAAATTAAATATCATACTTAATATTATAAAGCCGAATTAAGTTTGTGAGTTTGTATGTTTGTTACTTCTTCACGCTCAAACAGCTGGAGCGATTTCGATAAAATTTTACAAAGAGGTAGCTGACAAGCTGGATTAACAAATAGGCTACATTTTTAACCGACTTTCAAAATGGAGGATATGTTTTGTTTGTTCCTTCTTAATTTTTTATGTTCAACGATAACTCTGCTGTTTGTGAACCGATTTCGACACAATTAAACAAGCCATTAGCTGACATCCTGGATTAACACATACCTAGTCTACATTTTAACTGACTTCCGGAATGGAGGAGGTGTTATGTTCATTTTTGTAATACTTTATGTTCAACGATTACTCCGCCGTTTTTGAGTTGATTTTCGCAATTTTGCCCCGTCTCCTATTTGCGACACGTCAATGTGAATTGAATTACAGTTTGACAAGGCTTTAAATGAATATGTAAATGATGCCAATGGGCACAGCTGGTAAAGGAGAACTGTCAAAAATGATGTTTTTGTATGATAGAAGCGTTAGTTCCTTTTCTCGCCACGTTCATAAACAGCCTTGTCGAACTGTATACTAAGACTTATGCGCGTAGCTGCCATATCGAAAAGTATGGGTTATTCAGTTTTACTTAATTCGTTTGTTTATACATAAGAATATGATAACAGCTGTTATCATATTTTGTAATCGTGCCCGGAACATTGCGGGGAGTAGATCACCATGGGATTTTAGTAGATAGATACCCCGGCCGATGTCCCCAATCTGTCGGGGATGCACAAAGATTTTACCCATGCAAAAAAAGATATTATTTGGAAACAACCTGAATTGTCACGCCGCTGGTTGCCCGTCTACGCGAAGCTAAACAAAATATAGAAAAGCGACAGGTTTATGAAACGCGGCGTTTTTTTTCCACGCTTTTATGCAAGGTGCGTATTTTAACGATAACGTTGTATTTTATTTAGGTTACATTTTATACTCGCTGCCTTCAAAATGTTCACGTTTTAGTATAAAACATTCGTATTAATATACGAATGTTTTATACCAAAATAAGTTACGGATTTATAAAGAAATAATTTTAAATTCGTTTAAATCCGTTACTTAATTCCGTCAAATTAATTTTTCAGTAAAGCAAACAGTAACTACATTTTACATGCCGTTTTACATTAATTAATGTTTAATAAGCAAATATTATGTATGACTCTTTTACTGTACATAATAATATGTAATAATAAAATAAATAATAAAAACTGTACAGTATTATAGAATGGTTTAAAATAAGCTTAATATAAAATGCTCTTGCATTTTTTTATCGCGCTTTAAAATACCTAGCTAAATAGAAGTTCCCTCTTAAAATCTGTAACAAAATCGCTTATTACGGCACGATACCACTGGCAATACAAACTTAGAGCACACCTCTTTTTGTTACCCGAAACTTTTGTCCCCGGTGGTTGCAAGTCGAGCAAGTTTCTGCAAAAATCTCTAATTCGGTCCCACCGGGTTGCTAAGTCATAGTTGAACAAATCTTCAGCCACTTCAAACCTCTAGAGGTTCGCTGGAAACTTGGAACGTACTAGCACGTATAGGGAGTTTTTCAACTTTAATTAAGACTATTTTTGCGTTGAACTTAGTTGAATAGGAAGTTTAAGTAAGATACCTATTAGCCTGATCAAAATATTTTGAGTAATTTGATTACGTCGAAATATCAGCATAGATAGTTTTCAAAATATCAGTATTTTTTAAATTGGTGTCTAGATTGATAGCTGATCTACGTTACGGTTAAATCAAGTCAATGTATGATCTGTCAGTTAGTCTTAATGTAACTCGACTAAATTACGTCGATAATTACGCCATCTGCCTATGAATCAATTTCTCTGATATATTAGAGAAATCGTATAGTACATAGTACATAATATACCTACTATTGTGTGTACAAACATACGATCACACTTGCTATATCAAGCGAGGGCAAAGGTTTTACGAAGATTTGATTTGACACCAATTTTATTTATTAGATGGATAGTGAGAAAACTTTGCAGTAGTGTAGGCTACATTTTATCCCGGCATTCTCAAGGAAACGGGAACTACGGCGCGCTGCAAACTGAAGTCCACGCGGACGGAGTCGCGGGGAACAGCTGGTACATAGCCACTAGTCCATTCAGTCAGGACTGCATCAAGGGGTGTTTCACCACTCCCTGATAGGTGCCGGATAGGCCATCCAACTTGACAGACAGAGTATGGGTAATCTGTCAAAAAAGTTGTGGATAACCTATCCGGCATTTTATCAGGAAAACAGGCCCTTATTTTTGCCACAGACCTTAATCGTTAGATACGTCCTACATTGTAGCTCGCTTTGTATGGAGTCTCGTATTTCTCGCTCTCTATTTTTTGAGCCGAAACAATTTGTCGCTTTACGAGTAAATCTGCAAAGGCCAAGACTTATGGACGGAAGCATGGGTGGGGTTCCTCGGGCGTTAAATGTTATCGCTACTTTGGTTTACGAGTTGGGGTTCCGGGCAAGGAAAACTTTTCCATCTGTTTATGTAATATATTTCGGTTCTTTTAAGTTACAAAGAGGGAAGTCACACGGTATTCCACAGAATAAAATATAAATAAGAATAATTATAAGTGCTGCAGATTTTCGTGTATTTTTATTTTTCTCAACAAATTAAATTAAAAAATTAAACGTCAAACTGTGTAGACATTAGCAGTTTTTCGTGCTTAAATATTTATCACAATACGGCAAACTGTAAAGTCGTTGTCGAAACTAACGAATGTCATAATATTACTTACGACTAAGCCCGGCCGTACATTGTACGACATTTCTGATCAGAAACAGTTGAACATCCGCGCTGTCTCTTACATTTTGTACTGAGCCGAGTGAGCTCGAACTCGCCGGAAGGATATTTCGGATAGTGTGCGGGGTGGCGGTCCGGCGGAGTTCAACTGTTTCTGATCAGAATTCGGAAAATGTGCGGCCGGGCTAAGTTCGACCTTTTTATTAACACTACACAAAGGTTCATCTATACTCACTCTGCACAACATGTACGGTGACGGACGCGGCTTTTGCGTTAGCTGGGACGCAGGTGTAGTTGCCGGCATGTCGCGGCTCCGCCTTCCCGATTACCAGCTCGCTGGTCTGACGACCATTGTGGACGCTGACACCGTCTGTGACAAAACCACCATTATTATTTTTTTAACGGGCTTTGGCCCACCACACATTCCCACCACTGTATCTCCTGTGTCGCCAGGATCGACAGCGGTATCCAACCACGAAAACCCTTTGATATGATCTCAGGGAGCCCGAGGGACATGCTAAAACTGTCTTGGGACCCGCAACGAAATTAATCAGAAGAAGAGTAGGAGGAGTAGGAAGAATTCCAGATTCCCTCCCCATACAAAGCGGGAGACAGCACAAAGTTACAATGACCGAAAGTCAAAGAACTGAAGGGGAAGCACCACGGGAATAAAAGTTAATAATTTGACTACTACGCTATAGCTAAATTAATACTGGAATTTTTTGTGTTAGATTGATGCCAATAATAATTGTGACAAAAACGCTTTTATTAGTTCAAAGATTGGTACAAAACAACCACCATTATTAGTTCAAAGATTGGTACAAAACAACCACTCTGCTAAAGGTCAATTAACAATTTACAGAGCAATATCACGAGGCGCATTTAATAATGCACCGTCTTGCAAAGGATAAGTTTAAGTTGCCACGTCGCGAGATGTTACGATGCATTTTTAAATTTGGTAAGGACAATGCAGGCTGAAAATCTGATTGTCTGGCAAGTAAGATAATCTACGCGTCGGATGGGCATGTAAAAAGTCGGTCCTGCGCCAGATCTCTCGCCAGTCGTGTCGGTTTCGTACCACTGGGTTATGAGAGTGAAAGGAATAGAGAGTGCTCTTTTATACTGCGCATACACTTAGGCACAACAAAATTACTCCTTAATAATATGGCCTGGTTTCAATAAAAGTGGCCACCGTCACCGAAACCGGTGTGGGAGTTAATATTAATATTATCTTTGAAGTGACCTAGCTCGTTACAGTACCTTATAATCTTATTTGAACAATACATATGGTACAGGTTCCCTTGAACATTTTTTGACTTGATTAGTATCACGCAAATTTTTCATGAGCTATCTCATGATTTTGGCATATAATAATGATAAGACAAACAACAATTTCTCTTTAAGAATGTTCGCAGAGGAAATTGTTGTTCGTCTTATCAAAATGAAGCTACTCACGAAAAATTAGCTTGCTTATAGTCAAGTCAAAAAAATGTTCTGGGGAACCTGTACTAAAAAGACTTTATCATCTCAAACAGAAATCGGTTCACCAGTAGACATTCCCGACACTCGACCACTGCATTTCCTGTGTCGCTAGGATCGACAGCAGTAACCAACCACGAAAATCCATTTGATATGACTTTAGTAAGCCCAAGTAACACTTTTATGCATCATAACTGGGAAAAACTGCCTTGCCACCTAGCCCAATTGCCATTTACGTCAGTGAAAACCATCAATTTTTTTATTGTGCTCCAAATAGGTGTACTACTAATGATGAAATTTCTTCTTTCGTATGTTCTAGTCATGATGACCCTTATAGTAACTATCGTGGATAGGGGATCAAATACATCCGTGCTACCTCGAGAGGATAAAAGATACTCTTGTACAACCCTTATTGGATCGATCGACTAGTATCTATTTGTGAAGTAACTGCCTCTCACAGATCTCTGGAGATCTGGACAAGTTGTTCAAGTTACAATTTATTTTTGTAAGTTATTGGAAAAGAAAATGGAGTTCTGGTGCCATAGAAAAACTTTCTTATTTATCTTTTGCCTATGCGCAAAAAGTGTATGTAAAGTCGTTTTAATAAATGCCTAAAAGTTAATGCAAACATGACCTAAGCTGTAAGCGTCATCGTTAAAGACAATTCTACAGCTTAGTCACTAAAAACTTAACGCAAATGGTCTATTACGGCAAACACTTTCCAAGCTGAGTAAAATAAAAGCAAAATATAAGCAGGTAGTGAGATACTGCAGAGAATTTCAGCACATCCAAGCCACTACTCACGTAAAACTACTTCCGTACAGGAACAAGACCGTTCACTTGTTTCAAATATCCCACGTACGTGGAACGAGAGCGGAATAGAATCATTTTAAAATTCAATCCGCCTGTTAATGTTGTATTAAATTTGATTTTACGATAGACTAAGGAGGTTTAAAGGTTTAGAGCAAATCAACGACATGTATGTCGCTAGCTACACCTAATTTATTGACAGGTCTACAGGTAGAGCTTGTCTAATTTGAAATGACGAGCCCCACCACTTCAATAGTTGATCTAAATGAAAAATGTTGTACTGTGACTACGTGGGAGGGGCGCGTCATTTTAAGTTAGACAAGCTCTATTAGTATGCTAGCTGATAGCATCACTTTGTCAAAAATGTCACGCCTTTAGAAAACATTACAATATAATATATTTTTTAAAAGTGTTTTGTGGATTCTCAAATCTACAAAACGAGATCGACCTGCGATCATTCCGACCAGAGGGATCGGCCTCCCCGTGTATGAGGGTTTTTAGTGTTGTTGGAAACGTCGTCTTCTACAGTTAGATAATGACGCAATACATTAATTTCAGTACAAACATGTTAAGTGGAACATCTAGTGTATTGGAACGAAGCTCCTTATCGCGCGTTCGGTGTAAAGGTGACTAGACAGAACGATATAATATTTTGACCTCGACACTTTTTTATTAGTACCTGTATAGTAGGAGCAGAGGGCGTTGATAGTGATCCTGTGCATCAACTATGTGGCGTTTTTTTTTAAATAAACCAAAGAGAATATAATCACTACGGAATAAACAGCGACGCGTTGTTAATATTCTTGAGCGTCAATTATAGATGACGTTTTTTTTTTAATAATTTTGTGATTGTATACATATTTTGTGATTTTTTGAACTTCGTTCCATTCGGGTGTTCTTGACATATTCTCTCAAGTTATTTTATGTTTAAGCAATTCCTAAGCGTCGATTTCGTAGCATCTCATTAAGAGTTTACAAAAATTGTGTAGCAATTATGTCCTGTCTGTCGCTCGTATGCGCGTGAATAATATAAGTTACAAAGCGATCCAGAGCCAATTCTCTGACCATTCGATTGAAAAGAGAAATAGTATTGTTTCTAGCGTCTATGCTGAAGAAATAGGTCGTCTTTGCCTTCTTATTTTATGTTTGTTACAAAACATAGAGAAATGGCATCTTTGTATACTGTGCTCTAGTTTTTTACATAATAATATTATACATTACAAAATACTTTCTTCTTGTGTAAGTTTAAAATAGCAACATTTCTGAAATATATTGACTTTAGAATACTCTAATACTTAAGACATAATATTTAGGTAGATAATTTGCTCCAGCGGAAAAAATATTTTTACAACGTAAAAAAATGTGTATTTAAAGAATACCATGGTTGCAGTAAAAAGTTTTACCTAAATTACTAAAACATCTAGCATTAAATAGACTCAAGAACAGCTTTGGGCGTGCATTTTTAATAATTTATATAAGATAAATTATTATAATATACCTATATTATGGGCCATGGCTATAATAACTATACAACGTGAAATTTTAGTGGTTGTTTTCCCGCAGCAGAACGATTTACCTATAGTAGTACTATCGAACCATGCATGTTATTTTTTGAAAATAAAAAATATTTTGTATGACGTACTATGGAAACTTTATGCCGATAGGCGCGAGTAACTATGGACCCGACCGAATTTTTTTTTTTGATTTGAACAAAAAAAACTTTACAAATCTATTGTACTACTAAGATATAATCATTTTACTGCGGGAAAACAACCATTAAAATTTCACACTGTATAATTAGCGTCAGCTTAGGGAAATCACAAGTGTTATGTCCGTGTAAACAAGCACATAAGGAGAATAAATATTCCATGACTAAACATATTCAAGTTTACACTTATATCCAAACCAGACGCGAATTTGCACAAGAGCCATTTGGGACTTGCAGTAAATATCCAGGAGGAAACGCTGGGAAATAAAATATTTTTCATTTTCGAAGTCATATTTATAGCTGTATATAATATATTATAATATGCTTTATTATAGCCGTTTTAATAAGTCGTTATAATATTACTTTATTTTATATTCCTATATGATGCTTAAAAGACTTTCCAAATTAATAAAATACAATCATGGGCGGCTTTTATCAAATTAGACGTACGTACGTATATATTTGAGTACGTTTTTCTACACTCTTAGTAGTGATTTTGTTATTATATTTTAATTTATTATTTATTTGTTATATTTTAATTTATTATAAGATAATGTATACGGCTTAGTTAGTAAATCTTTTATTCGAACTACTAGCACTATTATAGTAGTAGGTTCAATATCAGTTAGAGTGGGTTGTACTTAAGATACTTTTTAGATTTCAAGTACGTATATGAACGCTGATGTAAAGAAAACATCGTGAGAATACGCGCACGTGGTCCCAGACGTATTGACTAGTCATTGCGTGAAGTCTATGCGCTCAAATTAATTATTTCATAAAGAGTAGTAACTAGTAAGTTCCTTTATAAAATACTGTTGCTATAAACTATTATAACGAGAATGATATAATAAATTCTTATTATAACGAAATGACGCCCTCATCTCGTTTACGTAAAAAAAATTCGGGATAAAAGTACCGTATGTCTTTTTCTTCTTTATAACAAATTTAAGCAAAATCAGTTCAGCGGTTTGGTCGTGAAGAGGTTACAGACAAACACACTTTCGCACTTTTCACTTCATTAGTATATTATGTGTAAATATAATTATGACTTTAATTTAAAATTTTATCTTAATATTAATTTAATAGTAAAATAAGATTAAAATTCCATCTCATAGATAAAACTATCAGTTACTACTTCTTATAATGCAGTCAACTTGCGACAGATACCGTCGAATAGACAACTTTGTAGTCAAACAGCTGATAGTAAACTTCTAGAGAGGAAATGACGTGGAAAATTTATTCGTTAGAGCACAGTTAGGTGCTCTTCTGTTGTAGCCACGGAGAAAACCGGCGTGAGTAATCAGTATGAATTTCGCTGAGAAATTACTGGTGTGCGAGTTTTTGTCAGTTTCTCGACTTGAAGAAGTTAACTACATTCAGACATAAATTTAGTTGAATAACATTGGATATAAATATATAAATTTTGTGATTTAATTTCATAGGAATTTAGAAGACCAATATTTTAACTACGTTATAAATATCAATTTACCAGCGACATCTCTACATAAGCAAGGGGAACGACCCACAGGTTGAAAAACACTGCTACTGCAGAGTTTTTCACACACACATAAGGCGCGTGATTTTAGATAGCTCGAAGTATGAATTATCACACTTCAAGGTATCTAAAATCACGCTTATGTGTGCGTGCGGCCAATTCCAGAGATCAAGTATGGAGATGGTCTGTGGTATGCTATTACTGTTACTACTGAAAATGTTGTAATAGTCAGTGCCGGTTTTATCACCACCAGCGCCCTGGGCGAGACTTCGGCACCCATCGTGCTGGTAGAGCTAAAAAAGAGAGGGCCTGCGGCGCCCCTTTTTGTCAGCCTTCGGTGCCCATTTTCATTCGGCGCCCTACTGTCACCCCCCTAACGTCGCTACTGCTTACAGTATTTGACGCCTCCGTGGTCCATTGGCTTAGAGCGTGGCTCTTGACTCGGAGGTCGTGGTTTCAATTCCTGCGTTGGAAACATGTTATTTCCAGTTATTATTTTAACCATTAGTTGTTTGGTTAGGACAATGCAGGCTGATCACCTGATTGTCTGATAAGTAAGAACATCCATGTGTCGGATGGGCATGTAAAAAGTCGGTCCTGCGCCTGATCTCTCACCAGTCGTTTCGGTCGTCCGTCCCACTGGGTTATGAGAGTAAAAGGAATAGACAGTGCTCTTGTGTATTGCGCACTCACTTGGGCACTATAAAATTACTCCTGCGTAACTGGCCTGTAGGCCTACTACGAAACCATTTTGAGACTTAAACAACCGAATGAGAATGCCGCGTCCTGCTCTAACAACATCATTTCACGTTTGTTAGAGTAGGACGTAGCATTCTCGTACGATTGTTTGTGTCTCAAAACGCTCGTGGTATGGTCCCTGGTTTCAATGAAGCCGGCCACCCTCACCGGTGTGGGAGTTATTACAGTACTTACTTAGGTCATAGTTGATCATCCTGTTCTCGAAGTACCAGAACACGTATGAGGGGGGTTCTGTAGACCGCTTCACGATGCACACCAGCTTCAGCATGGATCCCTCGTGGATTATCTTCTCAGACTCGCCTACGATTTCCGCGTATGCCGCTAGATAAAAAGATGCAGTTAGTTTTTTTTATAAAATAAGGGGGCAAACGAGCAAACGGGTCATCTGGTGGAGCAACTACCGTCGCCCATGGACACTCGCAACATCAGAAGAATATGCAGTTAGGTTAGGTAATATATATAGGCTTATAGTCTATTTTTAGTATAATATAATATTATGTAGTATAATTTTAGATCATCAAATTAACATTTTTTATTCTTTCTACCTCTGTTAGCTACTTTCGAGAATTTTTGCACCGGAAATTGTTGGGCTTCTCATCAAAATGAAGCGTTGAAAATATGTAATTTCCAAGTTTAGTTAGGACAATGCAGGCTAATCACCTAATTGTCTGACAAGTAAGATGGTCCATGCGTCGGATGGGCATGTAAAAAGTCGGTCCTACGCCCAGATCTCTCGCCAGTCGCGTCGGTCTTCCGTTCCACTGGGTTACGAGAGTAAAATGAATAGAGAGTGCTGCGCACACACTTGGGCACTATAAATAATTGCTCCTCCGTCACTGGGCTGTCTTCAATGAAACCGGCCACCGGATTTACTATTATTATAATGTTGAAAAATGGTTTAAGCTTACCAACTAGAACTAGCTTAAAAAATATGCTGGTGGGAGGATGTGTGGGCACTTGACACTCGTAGTAGCCGCCGTCCGCCGACGTCGCGAACCTGATGTGTAGCGCCCAGTCCTGACAAAAGAACAACATATTACTTATAGCTAGCTGACCCGGCATACGTTGTTTTGCCATAATATAGTTAATTCTAGTATCGATATAAAAAGTAGAAATAAAAAACCCTGGCGTGATGGTTTTGGAGGAGTTCTCGTACAAACACTGTGACACGAGAATTTTATAGACTATATGACGCCCGCAACTCCGTTGCGTCAAAAATGACCTATTGCGCGGGAACCGTACGTTTTTCGGGATACAAAGTAACCTATGTCCTTTCCCGGGACTCAAGTATCCCCATAGCTAGCAAAATCAGTTCAGCGGCTTAGGCGTGAAGAAGTAAGAGAAAGAGAAACACACTTTCGCATTTTTAATATTTTTAGTAAGTTTTTATAGTATACAATTACTTTTACTATAACAAAATGTCAAATGAACAGTCAAATCCCTAGTTAAAGTCCATAATGGACGCCATATTTGACGATAAACTTAACCACGCCTCTAGTGCAAGTGTGCAACCCACTCTTAAAGTTAAAGTTAAATATTATGACATATGGGTCACAGTGTTGCTATAAAAATATTTTTTCCTGTGAAAAAGACATCTGTCAAATTCTGTGGTCATTGTTAAAGTTAAAGTAAACCTTAACTTTTACCATAACTGCAACTATAACAACGCCTCTGGTGCAACCCACCCTTACAAATAAAGTCCATTAAAAAATTACCTTCACATGTCGTCCGTGCGCTGAAAAAAACCTGCTGTCCGCGCTGTAAGTCACTAGTCCCACAGACAGCAGCGAGTAATCTTTCCTCCGTATCCACGTGACCTAAAAAACTCGCATCGATTTAATCCAATTCGCTTTTAAGTTTCATGACATCATAAAATGTTAGCGATAATAATGGAAATGCCTGATTATAAAGTCGTATAAAGTCGGGCGTATGTCTGGATTATGGATCATAAATGTGAGTTAATTTAGATTTTTGGTTGGATATAATTTAATGTTTAAGCCAGATATGCAGGGTGCAATTAAACCAAATTTCTGTATAATAATCCTTGTTAAAATAAAAATACACGTATTTTTAACCCCCGACCAAAAAGAGGGATTATATTATAATAAACATATTATAATAAATTTTATTTTCCCCTTTGTTTTATATGTAACTAATTAACTGTAATTTTATTCTATTTGTAATAATTATTATTTATTAAGTTTTTTCGATAAGTAATGTGTATTGTGAAATTTTATGCTATTTTATACTCCTAAAAACCTCCTAAAAATCGAAAAATTCAATAGCACAAATCGAAATTGAAAATGCTGTGGTTCGACCGCTTTGCTCTTTATAGGTTTTTAGAACATAAAGTTCGTTTCAGTAAATACTGACAAGTCAATAGTATGATAAAAGTTTTCTCTTATATTCTTTAAAAGAATTGATTATAATATTATTATAGTGCGATAAGTTTGATGACCACACGTAATGGCCAAGGTTTAGGACTGACGTAATGAAGGACACTGAATTATAATTTTTTATCCATAACTACTGCACCAGTTGCAATCCATGCAAAAGGAAGGTGTCAAATTCAATCTGTCGATAAACAGGAAAGCAGCTTTTCAATCTGGTTGTATTCAAAAAGATTATTATAATGTAGTCTTTATTCTTTTATACCTTTCTATATCCTGGATTTATTTTAGATTCCATTAAATATAAGGGATCATAAATACGGTAACGGCAAACATTTTATTCCCTAGTAAAGTTTTGATGATAGATTTATTTCAATTCTGAAACTAGTCTGTAGTAAATATGGCCCCGTCCGTAAAGATAACCGTATATTAGTCAGTAAATATTAGAGATAGTAAAAATAACAGCCCCAATCCAACTGGGTTATGAAATACAGAAATACTTTTGTAATTGAATAAATAAAGTTATTTGCTTCAAAGCTTGGTAAAATTGGGGTTTACTCAGTGAATAACAAACAGAGGACTTAAAAACAGTTGAAAAATAAATCTGCTAGAATCGCAGTTATTATTTTACATTGTTCTGGGCTAACGAATAATTATTTTTGTAGCTGACTATATTCGCTGATTGTGCAGGATTTTCATAAAAAGTTCATAAAAATTTGTGTAGTTTTTAATTTATGCAGATTACTTAAAATATGTAATATTATATTTTATGGGGTATTAATAACTTGGAAAACATGTTTAAGTACTACCAGAGAAATCGATACATAGGGCATAGGCAGATGGCGGACCTACGTAAATTAGCCAAGTTCAGGCGAAATTAACGCTTCCATTGCGTTCAATTCCGCGGCGGTGTAAATTGAGCTTGATGGTATATTATTAGCAATAAACCATTATCATATTGAAATATAACAACTTATGGCCGTTCCCTATATTCAACCTATCTCTAGTTTGACATACAACCGATCGCAGCTGACATAGAATTGACATAAAATATATGGAGCTAATGTCTAATGTGAGCTATTCCTATCTCAAGTAAGAGATAGATCAAATATTGGGAACGGCCGTTAAAATGCTTACCGTGTTTTCTGTTATGTCACTGACTTCGCAATGAAGAACAGCAGTTGTTCCTATTTGAGCTATAACTGTGGTGCAGTTGTCAGTTAAAAATATACCAACTTTTCCACCTTTCCCACCTAACTTATTTACTCCCGACGCCGCTGAATCTCTGTACATTTTCTTAACTTTATTTATAGATTTAGACAGCGACGTCTCGTCTAAATCTAGAACCACTTCTTTATTACGATCGTGACGGTTGCTATTATATTTCTCTTGATTTGCTATCTCTTCGTCTATTATATTGTCTATATCTATAATGTCCTCGTTATTGCTGTTATCTAGTACGGATGATAGTCGGAGAGGTTTCGGTAGTTTGGGGTAAGGTGTATAAGTTGAGGCACTAGACGAGAAAGGCTCCGTGGAATCTTCACCATCGATGGTTGTATAGAGGATGGTTGTCTGAGTGGACGAAGTGGTTGTTGTAGTTGTTCTTCTTCTGTGACCTGAAATTTGAGTCGATATTATAGCCCTGACACGAAAAACTAAAATAGTCTAAATGTACTATCAGAGAAATTGATTCATTAGCAAATTGTGGACCTACATTATTTGGTTGGGTAGTAGATTATGTCAAATACATGTAAGTCACAAACTATTAAGTAGGTAGGCTTCACATTATACTGTCAAATACGTCTATATAAGACGCCATCTACCAATGATTCAATTTTATAGATAGTACAATCAAAATATTATATAAGCTTTTAGCTTTTATTCAAAGTACCACAGTAAAAAATATTGTGCAAATACCTACAACAATTGTATTGAAAAAAATATTCATCATATTTTCTCGAAATAAAAATATATAACGACACACTGATGGATGTAGGAACGGGAAGTCCGCTCTAGATGTTAGAAATGATTGATTTCCATTGTAAAAATGAAATGCTAAAATGAATATTTTCACTTCATTTCTTATATTTGCTTTCAGTTTCTCTCGTTGTGAAGCACTGATTTGTCGGCGTTCGTCATGACGAACGTTAAAGCTAATACATGTATTTGCTATACTGGAATGAAAGTACGCTAGCGAGTTAGGCTTCTCCCAGACAGACGCGGGCAGCGGTGGCGGTGGCGGCGGCGGTCAGTTGTTTGTACTGCCACCGCCACCGCGTGTGTCTGTGTCGTTCCTAGAACTCTCAAGTCATCCAACTGACCGCCGCGCCGCCCGCCGCCGCCACCGCTGCCCACGTCTGTCTGGGAGACGCCTAATGGAAAACGCTTATTCTTAAGTTAGATGCTCTTTAGAACTTAAACAATTTAAGAGTAAATCAAGACATAATATTATAAATATGTATTTTCTTAAGATAAGATCTTATGTAGATGTATGTACACTGCATACGCAAGAGATTGCTCTAATATGATTGTACTATCAGAGAAGTTGATTAATAGGCAGATGGGGGGGCCCCTTATGTCAAATCCAACCGACAGATTGACATTGAATTGATCCGACCAAATGACGTGAGTCTGTCAACTGCCTATGAATCAATTTCTTCAATGATACAAAAAAGTCCTTGTGAATTAAGACTGACATTAAGGGTGAGGCCAAACGAGCGAAATTTTGTGAGTCGTTAGTCGCAGAATTTCGGTCGCGTAAATATTTTTTCATACAAATCATGACTCACTCAAATTACGCTCGTGTGAATCAAACAGGACTTTTGTGTGAAACTGAATGCAGCAGAATTTCTGCCAGCCGAAATTCTGCGACTCACAACTCAAAAATTACGCACGTCTGCCTTTATTTGTGGTGCTACGAAACCATAATGGAAAATCCTAATATGGACACGAGTTCTTGACATTTTCATTTGGAATTCTTCTTAAGAAAAATACTTAAATTACCTTTTTTGTGGTGTCTCGTGAAGTTTCCAAAAACGCTACCTAGCCTCTGCTGATTTCTGGTCGTGCAGAGCTCCAACGATTTAAGATCATCGGCGTTCTGCGCGACCATCATGGAAGAACGCTTCGACTCCATAGCACCCGTGTTCACTAACAGCTCCGCTTCAAGCAGTAGAACAATAGTTGCATAGAGTAGTTTCAGTTCTTTACAGCAAAACATTGTTTTGGCACTGTGGTAGGTCACATTTGGGCTAGCGTTTCACATCGCCTTCCACTTAAATTTATTGTCATTATAAGGTTGGTAGTTCGCTACCTCGCTTCGAACGATGTTCCAACTTTTAGTGTGTGCATTCTGTAACAAAGAGAAATTGTTTGGTTAAATTTATTAAATTAAAATACCGAAAAGATCTAACGTACACGCGACTAACCTAAACCTATAATGTTTTCGGTGTTGTTACAAATAATGTGTGGTATTCAAATACCAAAATCAGCTATTTCATATTATGACATAGCATACTTTAATAAATATAGGCTTGCAAAGTTTCATGAAAATCATTTTTAGTAGAAAAAATTATGAGATTCAGTAGAGCTTATATTTTCCCCATTCTCAAAACTAATATTTACGTCATCATTTTAATCCATTCTAATATTATAACATGCAAGTGTCTCTGTCTGTCTGTTATCTCTTCACGTCCAAACGGTTCACAGAATCTATTTTGCTGAAATTTGGTATGGAGATACTTTGAGCTGTTGTGAACAAACATGGGATACTTTTTATCGGAATCAATTTATATGGAAAAATGTAATACGGTTCTGCGATGGACGAATTTTGGCGTAAAGCAGTTGCTGGTTTATCAGCTAAAACCACTTTACAAAATTTTCATTTCATTAATTCTCCATCAATTCCATAAAATCAAAAAGGTGCTCAAAAGTCAAAATATGAAACCTAGTACAATATTCCACAATGAATTCCCAATAACTTTTTCACTTTCAGTTTTTGGGAGTAGAATAAGTTTTTATCCGTCCTCAGTCCTCACGTTAATAGGGCGTAGGGCCGTTCGGCTAATAGGACGGGTCCCTTAATCCTCCACCAGCAGTAACGCGTAATTAGTTACTTTTGCGCTTGTTAATCAGACCAGAAACTCATAAATTGTAATTAGATTATGATTAAATAGATGTCACTGGTGACTGTATTAAAAAAAACTGTAGGACAATTATGTACTATCAGAGAAGATGATTGACATGATCCTACCAAATGATGTTGGTCTGTCAACTGACTATAGGACTCGATTTTCTCGATGGTACTATCAGAGAAGTTGATTCATAGGAATCATAGACAGACAGCGGACCTATTTTGATCGTGTTTTCTAAAACCCAGCCGTAGATGATGACGTAATCACTTTAAGTTGACATAATCCGACCAATTGAAGTAGATCCATCAACTGCCTATGAATCAATTTCTTCTATGGTATTAGGGTTGGTTCAGACCGCAACGCGACGTGTACCATGCATTTCTAAATTAATATGGATTTGACAGATTTGCAAGACGTCTCACGCAATTTAAATCTGTTAATTCCATACTAATTTATGCCGCGCCGCGCCTCGCCTCGCCCGCACGAAACCTTATCAGCATCTGCATAATATGAGTCAATTTTCCATAAAGTGTACCACAAAAGTGCTCAGGTTGTGGGGTATATTAGGGCGAGCCAATCGCTTCGCTTGCCTTGATAAAACCAACGAATAAAGTAGTTACGCCCTAAAACTACGTTATTTAGCCAGTTTAGCGGCTTTTAACTGCTAGGGCGCGTTCAGAACACGCGCACATCTGAACGCGCCATTATTCGTGAGGTAGGCTTGTTACAACTCGAACAAAATACTTAGGTCCGCCAAATGCCTATGAATGAATTTTCCTGATAGTGCTTACCAATTAGCTTGATATTTCGAATATTCAATTTATTTCGTTTTGTAACACTGATTGCTCCTGAATGTAAAAAACTTGTGCTATAGGTACATCTCAATGGTGCTAACACAATAGTTCAACGTTCAAATTTCGTTTCTTTGTATTCTGTACATTCGTATATTGTTTGGGTTCCATTAAAATTATTGGGAATCTGAAACTATAATTTTGTAAATTTTAGGCTACTATATTATACTGTAATCAACTTGTTATAAGTAACTAGTTGACCCGGCAAACGTTGTTTTGCCATTTAAAGTATATTTCTACTTCATCAGTTGATACAAAATCTTACCCCCTCTTTTGTCCCCTAAGAGGGCTGGGGGGGGGGATTTTATCAACAGATGTTAAGTTGGAAAACACAGTTAATAAATATGAAGTAAGTCAAAGAAAAAAGGTTGATACAAAATCTGGCCCCCTCTTTGGTCCCCTTAGAGAGGTTATATATTATGTATAGATTATAGAAACTTAAAATTTACAATTTCAAACATATTATTGTTTTCATTTCTATAATAGTTCTATGTAGTTACTTCTGGTAAAATTCCAATAGTGTAATTAGTTGTGGGTAGCTGTTATTGGCCCTACGTACTTATTGTGTTCTGTTAGTATACTTAATGCATATTGTAAAATTTATTATTATATGTATAGATTGATGGCTGTTGCCGTTCCAAATAATAATAATTAATACTCATAATATTATGAAATAAACTAATCTTTTCACGAAGAAAATTACGGAAAATATATAGTTACTTACTAATAATAATTATAATAATATCAGAATATACTTTTGTAGCATTGTACACATAAACTAGCGTTAGGTTCAGAGTATAGTAAAGTTTATGCAAAGCAAATTAATTTATATATAAGATTATTATTATTCCGTTACGTTTATTTTAGTCACTCTGACTATAAAACAAAGTTTCTAGACATGGCTGAATTACAAAATATTCTAATTTATGCATAGAATAGCTTAGAGTAAAATAATATTATTTAAGTCTTACAGACTTAAGAATTGGCCTAAAAACTTGACGCTACTTAACAACTCAGTTAGCAAACCATAAAGAAAACGACAGCCGTATTTATTAGGGTCAATTCAGACCACAACGTGACGAGGCGAGGCGAGGCGCGGCATTTTGTATAAATTTGACAGATTTCAATCGCGCGAGGTGGTATGCCAATCTCTCAATTCAGTACAAATTTAGAAATGCATCTACCCGTCACGTTGCGGTCTGAATCAACCCTTACAAGCAAAGTTGCGAAGAAATTATTTCTTATGATGTAAAAAATCTCTAAAAGGGGCTAAACATCTTAACTTCCATTTCAGTTACAAACTTTCACTACTGAGGCGTTAGATGTTTACAAAGAATTATAAGTATGAAATTCCAAGAAACATAAAAACTGTAGTAAGGCCTTTGAAAGAGTTTCTAAGAATTAATAAAAAGAGAAGTTTCATGGCAACGTACTGTGGTTTTTCTCGTTAATTCATAACCTTAATTATTTTTTAGCACAACGTATAAGGTCGGTGCGTACGTGCGACTGAGGCAAGTGGCGTTGCGCCAAAATTCGTTCATCGCTCATTCGTTGATTTTTCCGGGATTAAAAATATAATTATTATACAGGGTGTAATAAAAATAAGTGATAATACTTGGGGGTGTATACGTGTTCCTTGTAGAGAGTTCACTGTGAAAGTAGCAGCACTGAAAGACCAAATTTTTTTTCACTTTTGTATGGGGAAACTCGTGAGGCTCGGGCCCTTGCCCATACAAAAATAAAAATAAATGTCTTTCAGCGCTGCTACTTTCACAGTGAACTCTCTACAAGGAACACGTACACACCCTAAAGTATTATCACTTATTTTTGTTACACACTGTATAGTAGATACTCTACGAAATTTCAACAAAATCGGTTCAGCTGTTCGGGCATGAGGAGGTAACAAACATACACACTTTCGCATTTATAATATTATTAGTATGGAATTGTTGCGAAATTATATGTAACACTTTCTGATTGTGTAACGTATATCTTAGCAAAAACTATCCACAGTCCTTTCCAGGGTCTCAAAAATCTATCTCCTTACTTATTCAGTGTCTGGCGTAAGAAAGCTGTAACAGACAGACAAACAGTAAGAATTTGAACTACTCCTTCTTCCTCCACTTACTATCAACAAATACTTTAATTATTATTATTTACCAGCCTTTTATACTTCTCCACTTGTTTTCAATGTAAGCTTTTACTTCAAGTAAATAATATGAAAGCATACTATAGACAACTGCTCAGTTCTGGATTTATAAATAGGCCGTATAGGCCGCGGCCTAAGGGCGGCAGCGTCTTAGGGGAGCGGCAGATTTCGTATGGAAATAGGCTTATTACACTCATAAAAAAATATAAATCCGGCACTGCAACAGCTACGGTCGCTGCTTAATGTATCTCGTCTGCGCTGAGCCTTAAACGTCTATATTCCTGTGGCGTGTTTGAAACTATTTTTCTCTTGCAGGTACGGAACAGACAAAGAAATTTCGCCTTTATTGGTATTGTTCCTTTTGTTTCCAATTTGGAATCTTTGCATTGTATAATATCTTTTCTTATCTTTTATATTATTGTGTTCAGATTGTGCCTCAAGTAATTATCCAAATGGAGGTACGATACTTTTCTTTTCATTTATTTTTAGATAACATTACAGAGTATTTCAAGAACTTACTTTTATGTGATATGCATACAAACGGCTCTAGCTTTTTTTCAGACATGTAAATGTAAGATATGAATATAATATGGAAACTATGGTGATAAGTTTTTTTTTGTTTCTGAAATTATTATGTTCTTTATCTGAATTAAGATCTTGATCATTTCCGATATATTATTTTATTCGCAAACGAATTCACGGGATAAAATCTCAGCTGCGCCATCTTGATTTAATGCACGTCCTCAAGACGAATGCAAAAGCAATTTATAAAGGAATCCTGCAAAATAGAGTGTCCTACATTTCGTGCGTTAAAACTCTCACAGAAGCGCCGGTTTTATTTAGAGCAGTTTAAGAGGGCGCTAGTGTAGCTCGCTGGACGTGTCATGTCAAGAATTCTTAAGTCCTAGAATAAATTCTGCAATTTAAATACCGCTTTTAGTTCTTACGTAATCTGCATAAATGTTAATAAATTGGGAGGTAAATTATACTTTCATCTTATGTTAACTTAAAAGCTTTTAGCGTGTTCTTCGACACGAACGGGTGAGCTAGATAAATGCTACCATATTATAGAATACCATTCACGGTGGCTAAAGTTAACCAAATATTTATTGCAATAACTCATAAATTAGAATAACTCATAAAGGTGCCTCACTGGGAGCATTCGCGTGTTATTTAACATTATAGATTCGACTTTGAGCATTCCGTAACAAGTTCACTTCACTGTCACATAGCATTAATGTTACAAGTTGTATCAACATATTATTATAATAAACTTATTTATTTATTTATTTATTTATTTATTATTATACATTGACATATCATTACCAGGTGCGCATTGTTATAATGCTCAGTTCTTCTCCCTCACTGATGTAATACTCGACTCTGTAACATTACATTACAAGCGAATGCTCCCAGCACCTTCACAACGCCTCGCGATGTGCTCTCCTCTTATCAGGTAAATCCATTGTATAATCCTTGTATGTTAAAACAAAAATAACGTCGTACAAGGTAATATTTCATTTTGACGCGGCAATTACAAGTCAATTTCAGTGAGAATCAGATTGTGAGCTCATTGTTACCAAATATGGTCATTAAGCGACAAATGTCGCTGTGTCGCGATAAATGATTACAAAATGTCGTAAGCACCATTAACAGGTGATATTGACCTACCTTCTATCATCTATGTGACTATTTTATGATGTTTATAGAACCAATATTGACATAGTATAAATGAAATAAAAATAGAGACATCGTGCCGACATAAACGAAAAAAAGAACTTTAGGTCTTATTCAAAGGGTTGACCCACAAGTACCACAACTACACCGAACCGTCGCGACAAAATGTGTCAAGTTGTGGTTACATGTGAATAGAGTCTGCGGCTTCTTGCGGTTGCGTTGTGGTTACGCCAAAATGTCGATGTGGTTTAGTTGTTGCTAGTAGCTGTGATGTGGTTACGTCGGTACAGACACAGTAATTCTACTCCGGCTTTCATAGAGGAAACAAGTCTTATAACGAACTCATGGAATCCAAACAACGGCACCTTCGACGCAGAATGAAAAAAAAAAAACGCAGGCGGCGTGCACGCACTGTCGCTGCGTCTACGATGTTACTTGTTACGTGTACGATACGATGTACGGCCACTAGTTCACGGTATCGCTGGTGGTTGCGTTGTGGTTGCGATGTCGTCTGTATTCCACATCGCGTTAGATGTGGTACGTGTGAATAGTCCTATTAATTTTCAATGCCAAGTATACGCCCGACCGTAGAATGGTTGTGATGTGTTTGTGGTGTGGTACATGTGGAACAGCCCTTAAATAATTAATCGCATATTTTACAAACACCTTATCCATTTGTTTTGTCTTTGTCACTTATTAATTAACAAGCAGTTATCAAACTTCTGGGTGATAACATAACGAAGGCTATAGTTGAACTGTACTTTAATATTCTACGCGGTAAGAATTAAAGCCGTTGTTTTAACATGAATATTATATGCTAAGTTTAATATTAAACAAGTATTTTTATCTAATATCCCGAAATAACATGTAAGGTTACAAAATGTCTGTTTGCCTTGACCAATATAAATACCATATTTTCCCCAAGATTCTAACCACGTAAAAATTTATACATAATTATTAATTATCATGACCTCATAACGATGTGTATTGCAAACAGCTGTGAAGCGGGTATCTTAAGGGTTAATTCAGTAGCGACGTTAGGGGGGGGGGGGGGTGACGCTGAGTGACTGCCCAGGGCGCCGTATAAAAAGAGGCGGTGAATGCAAACAAAAGGGGCCCCAGCACTCTCAGCACTACCAGTAACCTGGGCGCCGAAAAATTCTCGTCCAGGGTGCTGGTAGTGCTAAAACCGGCACTGGTGTGAGCGACGCGCGACGCGAGCAGCGCGTGCGTGTAGCGAACGCACTGCATAAGCGTCGCGCACTCCCTAGGAACGCGAGCGACTAATGTGGGGTCATCCTTAGCTACTACACGATCGTTTAAAAGAATAAAGGTAAGACCCGCACTACGCGACACGACACGACGCGTCACTTCACGTTCCATAGGACTGACGTGAAATGTCGCGTCTTGTCGTGTCACTTTAGTGCGGTCTCGACTTCATTCAGCGTAAATATGATGTTCCAGCCTCCAGGCCCATTTAAAAATTCACACAATTTTAAATTAAGAATGCCAGAGACCAACGGAACAGATTGAAATTTGGCGGCTCATTATTTCGTAAATGAGAGCCTAAGTGGCTTATGTGTTTCGAATTAACATACAATAATGTACAGTCGTTGATATAATATGCGTCGGTAACTCCTGTCGGTTGCGCTGTTTATGGCTTCGTGTTCCAGGTATGAGCGATGAGTTTGTGGGCTGATTACTGAATATGTGTACTAGTTATGTATTAGTTATTTTGGGGTTATAGCAAAGATAGCGATTATAAAGGCGAGTGAAGCGAGCCCTATTAGTATATCCCACAACCTGAGCACTTAATTTGTGGTACACATTGCGGAAAAACTCACGCCTATTGATTTGTCCTTTAACATAGTAATATTTTTTATTTTATATGACCGATGATATAACACATCTAGGATGTGTTATCATCGGTCAATCAAGGTTTGGTTACTAAATATAAAAAACGGCCAAGTGCGAGTCGGACTCGCGCACGAAGGGTTCCGTACCGTTGTAGAGCAAAAATATGCCAAAAATTGTGTCTTTTGTATGTAAGCCCCCCTTAAATATTAATATTATTTTATTTTTAGTATATGTTGTTATAGCGGCAACAGATATACACAATCTGTGAAAATTTCAGAAGTCTAGCTATAGCGGTTCTTGAGATACAGCCTGGCGACAGACAGACAAACAGACAGACAGACAGACAGACGGACGGACAGACAAGTAAGTCTAACGGGACCCTATTAGGGTCCCGTTTTTACCCTTTGGGTACGGAACCCTAAAAAACTGCCTTAAAGATTATTACCACGCAGAAAAACGACGCGAGCCCTCACAAAGCTCGGCTATTAGCTAGTATATATTGTAAGTTAAATATAGGATTTTTATGACTGTGATGTTCGTGTTAATAACTTGAACTTATCACTCAACTTATGGACTGTATATTATGGTATAATGTAAAATAAAAATAAATTATTACGTTTTAAAATATGGGTTGTTGCGTCCTAGGCCTAGGACGGGAGAAAAGGTGAATATGCCGGGAAGTTCCGGTGTTGCTAGCGTCATTCTTGTGTTGCCAGATGACGCGGCTGGAAGACGTCTGGATACTTGTGCTTTGCCCATTAAAATGTAATAACCGTGTATGGTTATTCTAAATCGCGTGGTCGCGTACAGTGATATCAAGAAAAAAGTTACGACAAATGACAATAATATTAATATTAGTTATTTTAATGTGATCCGTATAAATAATATTATTTATACTAATAAGTTTTATCTTTTGATTATTTGATAAATCAATAAAAGAACATCAATAGATATAATATTATTACGTCTGTATAAAATTAAATGCTACGTCTAAAATTGAAGTATAAAAATAGCAACCAATACCAATGCATTCATCGTTATATTTCATTCACATTCATAAATAAATAATAATTTTGCTAATGAAGTTTTCCGTGTCACTGTACATCTTATGAGTGATTAAATAAAACAATATATCGACGTCTTGTGTCAACTGTACGGCGGCGAGAGGCTGATAATAATATTATATCGTTCATCGTTACATAACACTCAGTGTACAGTAGGAAACACAATACACAATATCAGCTTCAAAAATATAATATTATTATGTAAGATGTAACAAAACAAAGTGGTAATAGAAAAGTAGCGGGTATAGACTATAGAGTTCAATGTGTAAATAGCAGCGCTGTAAGAGTATTTCTGTAATCTGGGTTCTGTCATCAACAAGACGTCCTCGTTGACTACGGAACACTAAAATGGAACACTAACCAGCAGATTTTTTGATATATTTATAGGTTAATAGTTATACCTATAATTCAAGAGAAACATTGTCCTACAAAATAGAACAGTCCTTATTTTATAGGACGATCAAATCGAAATATTATATCCTTTCTATCTCTGTTATCTAATACTTTCTAGATTTTTTACAGAAGAAATTGTTGTTTGTCTTATCAAAATGAAGCTACTCACGAAAAATTAGCTTGATAGTAATAAAAAATGTTCTAAGGAACTTGTACCATGACCCCTAATAGAGGTAAGAACAACCAACAACCATGGAGTTTCGGCCGCTATTACTTTAGCAGCTGGTATCCAGTTCTGAAGGTCCAGTAACTAACCTTCCATACAGTACAGAGCTCAATTTTCTTCTTATTTCCTTCAGGATAACTGTAGGAATCTTGTCACCCATGAATGCCGGATACTTGTGATGGTTACTTCCCACTACCAGACCCCCATAAAGAATTATAATACTTTACGGATTCCTTCCTGGAAGTCACTGTCAAAAATATTTGGCAGTGACTCTACTAGGACCAGTATGCGTAATATAGGAAGTTTCTAACATACATTTGCAAATACGATTTTTCATAAAGTTTGTCGCCGAGTGTACCAGATTCGACAAATGCAATAATAGTATCAACGAATTACGGTGGCGACGCGAGGCCTTTTCAATACAACAGATCATTGTATAATGTATTTTACTCGGATTTCGCTCACAAAATGTACTTTTCTTTATATTTCCGGATTTACCGAACTGTTCTGTTTTAAGAAGTAGCTTTAAACGCTTATCATATTGAACGGGATCATGGTGAACATAGCCCTTAAACCGCACCGCACGTAACGGGCTTTAGTATGAGGCATACTCCGTTGCGTGCGTTCGATGCGTCCGATGCGTCCGATACCGATAAGATGGACGCTTACCTTAAAGCTGTTACTCCATTTTTACTTCTACTGCGCGTAGTCGCAGAGCGGTACCTAATCAAGCTAATCCAAGCTTCATCAAACAAAGCGACGTTCACATCAAGTATTCATACATTATGTTCACATTAAGAACGACATCCATTTACATAATTACTGTCACAGTTAGTATGTATGACATATTATACTATACAATAAATGACACGGTGAACTTCCTATCATATTCTCTCCTAATATAAAATAAATAGTGGAAGATACCCACGAGTAAAGTTAGACACTTTTGGTAAATTACTAGTTGATCCTGTGAAATTTGTATCACTTTTGGAAATGTTACTCGCATTTTTTCCATTATTTCTCATCTTTAAAATCTTTCCTGGACTTCTAGGATTATTTTAAGACTAAAATTAGCCAAATCGGTTCAGCCGTTATCGAGTTATAGCGATATTAACACAAATTGAAGATCCATTTATAAATATTGCGCTTTTATCGCATGTGGATTGTTAAAATAAGATATCAGTTGAGTAAAAGATAGAAGTAATGACTGGCCAAATTTCCAAGCTCAACCGGGCTGGCATTAGTCTGTACAGTGTACTCTGATAGTATTGAGTCGTAAATCAAGAACATACTCGTACATTATATTATGTAATGCATCATTGATATTGCCACAGAACATAGAGCGCATTACACAAGATATTGTAGTGACTAATGTTCTGCAAATGTTATAAATACAAGACCTATCTTGTACTATGTGCTAACATATTGCTTTAATATATTATACAATTTTTGTAAAACAAAGAACTATAATAGGATGTGTAGGAAAACAAAATACATAATAAATACCTAATATGGTGGCAGTGAGCCACTTTTGTAAAAATAAACGGTTACTGTTGGCTTTACGGAAATCACAAGTCGCATCTATAACATGTTAAACACAAATAAAAATTAATTTCAATTTTATAATATTATATTATTGTAATGTAGCACTCACGCGGTAATATTAAAGCTACATTCAACAGCCTACGTGATTACTTAATTCAGAGGTCGAAATTAGGTAGAGTTATTTATGTACTTAAACACTTATTTCATACAGCGAAATAATAATGTGGATATGCCTGAAATCCTGAATGATTCAAGTCGGAGCTATTGTCGATAAATAATTTTCGCTATACTAAGTAGACTGGACACTAGTAACATAATCTGCTGTAATTTAACTATGCCGCAAAGAACTTGCTTAATTTCTCATAATAAAGTAGAGATAAACTACGATAACATGGCGCGCCCCTCCAAATTACTGTTTCAATGTGTGTAGTCATATCCTTATGAAAGAGTTTGTATGTAGTAACCAATCATAATATTTCACTTAATGTCACTTATTACCAAGATTTGTTGGTCAACTAATCATAACTAGCCGACCGCGTAAGACAACGCTCTTCAAACGTTTTGACAACGCACTTCAAACATTTTGAATTTTGGAGGGGCGCACCATGTTATCGTAGTTTATCTCTAAGACCTAACTAACCGAAAAAACGGCTGAATACTCGGTAAACGAGAGAAATATTTGGCCTATCCTTAATTTTGATTATTATTATTCCGACGTCAGTTACTGATTGCATCCACGTTACGATTTATTCAGACCGCAATGCCGCAACGAACGTGTAGATGCATTTCTAAATTTGTATGGATTTGCCAGACTTTGGAATCTGTCAAATCCATACATATTACATTTTTTGAAACGCATAGTATGCGTATCAAAAAAATGCGACGCGTAATTATTACGCGTCGCGTTGCGGTCTGAATTGACCCTCGTAGCTCTGCTACGAGCGTAGCAGTGCTACACTCGTAGCTCTCGCAGCATAGACCCTCTACATCATTTGCTAAACTTTATCTGACGTCATAATAATATGTTATGGCCGTACTTGTGTAACCTTGGTAAAATTTTGTATTCAATATTCAAGCGTTGTTATTCCAAACAGCGCTAGTCTTTAAAACGCTTATGAACCCTAAATTAAACATGTTTGCGTCCTTTTCTATCCCCAAAATAGCGTCTCTTTCTAATTAAGATTGTCAAAAACACTGCTAGATAATCTTTACGCCTTGTCTTATCACTTAAAAGGCTTCAAAACATTTAATGAATTTCAAAATCCGTGGGACGTAATTAAATTGTAGTGACGAAGGTAAATTAGTGGGAGCTCACGGTTTTTGAGTCGAGTTTCAATTCAGAATGCAGTGAAGAGATGAATTAGAGACTTAATTTCCTTTACTTCTCATTCAGAGCCAAACTACTGCAATAAATTGACCTACTATTTTTAGTGTAAACACCGATAACCTTGATGGTTTCAAGGATAACGGTGTTTACACTAACAATATACTATATAGTGAATTGAAGCGATGCGGATTTTAATCAAACTTCAAACAGGTTCGTCTGAACCACAAGGTTTTGACGAAATATAATAAGCATCAGGAAATTTGAGACCCGACCTCGAGCTGATATAAATTAAATGTTAGATTGAATTCATCATCATGATCAGTACGGCTATTCATTTAATACCTGGATCACGGGAATCGCAGACACAATAGTTTTTCAATTGTTATGCGACAGCCGAGTGCCGCTTGGGGATTGATGGGTTATGGCAATATACTTGAAATAGAATGAATATACAGACGGACATAATATTATAACCTCCTCCTTTTCGGAAGTCGGTTAAAAAAACGTATACAGATTACAGTTACGTTTGGTAGCATGGACTACAAAATATATTTTAGGTATTCCTATTATAATAATATATTTGAAGACGTAAACTGTGAATGAAGGTGATAACTATAACATTTTATAGCATAATACCAATTTCTCATTTTTTCTCTTATAGTTTGAACAAAGTACAAGCCTTGTAATTCATCCACTTCATTAACTAGCTAATTATACGAGTATATCTCACTATGCAAAAAATCTTCATTTTTCTCGATTTCAAATAATTTTTTCCGGCTAAAGCCTCAATTTATGAAAAAACGTCAATGTTCAAATTGTTGGTTACTCATTAATTATATTATTTTACTCACGTCTTCATCTTACATATTTAATAGTTTTACATAATAAATCTATACATATTATAATAAAATTGTAGAAATGAAAATTCTGTACATTAAAGATATTTAAAAAATAATAAGCAGGGGGTGTTACTACATCGCTATAGAAGCCAAAACTGTGGTTAGTATTTTGTCTGTCTGTCTGTCTGTATGTTTGTTCCAGCATCACACGAAAACTACTAATCCGATTTGAATGCGGTTTTCGCAGATATATTTGTCTTCTTCCAACCCAACATCTGGTGTATAAAAAATTTTTCTCCCACTCTCTAAGGGAACAAAAGAGGGGTCAGAATTTGTATCAAACTTTTGTATATAACACGAAAACTACTTTTCCGATTTGCATACGGTTTTCGCAGATATATTTGTCTGCTTCCAACTTAACATTTGGTGTATAAAATTTCCCTCCCCCACCCCTCTAAGGGGACCAAAAAGGGGGTCAGACTTTGTATCAAACATTTTTTTTGACTTCATATTATTTAAGTACTGTGGTTTCCAACTTAACATCTGGCGTATAAAATCCCCATCCCCCCCCCACCCCTCTTAGGGTCAAAAGAGGGGTTAAGATTTTGTATCAACTGATGATGTAGAAATACTTTATATGGCAAAACAACGTTTGCCGGGACAGCTAGTTTTATAATAAAATCGTAGGAAAGTCAAAACTGTAAATTGAATATTTTTTAAAAAGACTAAGAATACTGAATACTTGGGGTGTGAACTAAAATCGATATTTAAGCCAAAAATATATTTTTAAGAATTTTTGTTTGTTCATCTGTAATGTATGTCCGGGCCAAACTCAAAAAGTACTGTATGTATTTACTTCAAATTTTGCATGGATATTACTAAGAGGTCGGGTCAACATATAGACTACATAATAATAATATCACGCTATCATCACTTTTGGTTCTGTAGAGCCTTCACGCAGATGACGTCGCGACCAGCAGACACGAAGAGCAATACTCCAGTAAAATAACAATAAGAGTTATTGGTATATCAATAATTGCAAAGATTATATTTTAATGTTGCACGCATCTCGGCTCGATACATTATTATTTCATAAAATAATATTCACCGATTTATCGAAACTCCTACACGAAATGAACGATAAAACATTTAATGTTGCCATACCGAGGGATTTATCTTGGTAATATTTCCGAAGTGCCTATTGGCGGGGAAGACTTGGGATGAAATTGCCAAAAAATGTCATATTAATTTAGGACAAGATAATTTTTCGAACTACGTAAGTTCTGACAAGTTCACTCGCTTTATGGCGAAGAAGAAACCGGTTTATAAAAATCGTCTACTAAATTAAATTAAATATGCACATACACCAGATGATTTGAGTGTTAAAATCAATTTAGTATTTAAATCACAATTGCCGATGAAGCGGGTTTTTTTTATAATAATTGGAGATTTTAAAAAGGGAAATTAAGTTGAAGTAAAAAAAATGTGGCTAAAATAGCCAGAAAATAAAGTAAGTTTGTTCAAATTATTAGTAAAAAATCGGCCAAGTGCGAGTTGGACTCGCGCACGAAGGGTTCCGTACCATTATAGAGGAAAATTAGACCAAAAATTGTGTTTTTTGTATGGTAGCTCCCCTTAATTTTTATTTTATTATTATTATTAAATATTAAAGTACACGTATAACTAAGGATTTTGTGGAAAATTCAAGTACCTAACTGTTGCCATTATTTGGCTTATAAAAAGGCTAAAAAATGACGTTTGTTGTATGGGAGCCCCCCTTAAATATTTATTTTATTTTGTTTTTAGTATTTGTCGTTATAGCGGCAACAGATATACATAATCTGTGAAAATTTCAACTCCCTAGCTATTACCGTTCTTGAGTTACAGCCTGGAGACAGACAGACGGACAGACGGACAGACATCGAAGTCTTAGTAATAGGGTCCCGTTTTTACCCTTTGGGTACGGAACCCTAAAAATGAGCAATTATTGCCATCTTGTTTTAAATTTACCTTCTTTGACTTTACACCCCTTATGTGCGATTTATTTTAAAACTAGGTTATGCCCACAAATCCATTGCGGTTAGATTCACTTATCGCGCCTTACATAATATTTTAGGGATAAAAAGTATCTAATGTCCTTTCCCGGGACTCAAAGTATCTCCATACCAAACAACAAAATCGGTTCAGCGGTTTAGGCGTAAAGAGATATCAGACAGACAAACAGACACACTTTGGCATTGATAATATTAGTATGGATAGACCTTTTGTACTCTACAATAGTAATTCAACAATATAAATTCACAGAATATGGCGTAGTAAAAGCTGTAAAACCCTTACAGTAGTGAAGCTGTAGAGAGCGGCTCGAGGCTATGTGCCAGCGTATAAAAGGATTGTCCGTGTTTATTTCGGACTTTCTTCTCTCGTTTCTATTGCTTTCAACGAAATAGATAAAAATAGTTTCAGTTCTTGTTGTTGTTCGAGGGTATATTTCTATTGGTTGTGGTTTGCATAAAGTTGTGCAGTTTTAATTGAAGACGTAACTGGATGACTTCATCGATTCAACTAACGTTTTATAGCAAAGGGCTACTCTTTTTTGTCCCGTAGAATTTGAACAAACCTTGCAACTTGCCTATTTAATCATCTAGATTTTAGTTAATATTATAATAATATGAGGCTATACATAAAATGAATATTTTTCTATTTCAAACCATTTTCTCAGTCCTAAACCCACTACATCTACTTACGTCTATAATAATTACGCTTGCACTCGATAATAATAGCTTGAAGTTTTAACAAGTTCAATTGTTTGGGTGGTAATTGATACATTGGTACGAAAATTATAATTCGTCACGTGCTATAATTGTTTAACATAAAGATTTAAATCATAGATCCAGAAACAAATTTCGGACGTTTTCATAAGTTGCGGCTGACGGATGCGGCTTAACAATGTGCACGGTTCATCCGCGGACGTCCGCGGATGCAAAAAGCATCCGTCCAGCCAGATTGTGTTCGGACGTCCGAACGCTCAAGGTCGCGTCCGCGACTTATGTCAGACAATGTGCACAGTTTAGTATATTATTTTGTATTAATCAGATAGAAACAAGCCGCATCCGATGAAAATCGTCCGATAATTTATTTCCAGCTCATCCGTGTGTATTATGTACTGTGTTTTGAATCTCAAATTCTTATACATAATATCAACTAACATATAAAGACTTCTACGATACTTTGACGGATTTTTAGGGCTCCGTACCCAAAAGTTAAAAACGGGATCCTATTACTAAGACTTCGATGTCTGTCCGTCTGTTTGTCTGCTGTCTCCAGACTTTTTCTTACGAACCGCTATTATAGCCAGACTTCTGAAATTTTCACAGATTGTGTATTTCTGTTGCCGCTATAACAACAAAATATGTATGTTTTATGGGGGCTCCCATAAAACATACATGATTTTTTGGACAATTTCTCGATATTAATAAAGGCAATAGGTATAAGCACAGAATCCTTAGTTATATTTATTTTGTACTTCAATAATTAATAATTATAAAATTTAAATATAATAATATTATTAATGTTGGGGGGGCTACAAATTAATCCAAAAACGCTCACTTTCTTGCTTAATTTTTGCTATAATAATATAATAGTACCGTAACCTTCGTGCGCGAGTCCAACTCGCACTTGACCAATTTTATCATAACACACTCAATAGATAATTTATATTCAACTAATGAGCTGACTAGTCTTCATACTCGGAACAAAGTATAGCTAAACGTAATTGGTACTTGAGTTCGCTTAACTGGAGAGAGCAATCAGATAGTCAAGGCCGGGGTCGGAGACCGATGTTTATTATTCATATAGGATGCCCAAGTGTACAGACAGCATGTTTCCAAAACAAGAAACTAAGGAATTTTACGTGGCAAAACTTATTATGAAAAAAAATATTGTTTGGTCGCGTTACGTCAAAACCAGCTGACAGATGACGTCTAGGGTCAATAATTCAGACCGCAACGCGACGAGGCGAGGCGCATCGAGGCGCGACGCAGCATAAATTTGTATGAATTTGACAGATTTCAAATGCGTGAGACGTCTTGCGAATCTGTCAAATCCATACAATTTATGCCACGCCGCGGCTCGCCTTGCCTTGTCGCGTTGCGGTCTGAATTGACCCTAACACTAGTCAATTTAGATTTCAGACCGCAACGCAACGCGTAGATACATTTCTTTTGTATGGACTTGACAGGTTTGCAAGACATCTCACGCAATTGAAATCTGTGAATTCAGTACAAATTTAGTAATGCATATTATCTACATTTTACGTGTCGCGTTGCGGTCTGAATTGACCCTATATTGACATAATCCGACCTAATGACGTAGGTCCGTCAACTGCCTATGAGTCAATTTCATCGATTATACTGCCGGCACTAAAATAGTTATGCAAATGTAGGTCAAATAAATTCAGTTTCTTTTGTTTATAGGTTTAGTTTAGGTAAACAAATGGATTTAAAAAAATCAAAACGTTCATCATAATAAAATATATTAAGGTAAATTGACATAGTTTTTTTAAAATGAATCTAACACGTCCTGTTCACTCTGCATAAAAAGTTAACAATATTTATATTACGAAAACGGCTAAACGGTATGTTACAAACAAAATTACGTCATTATTGGAAACTTATCGCTGAGTAATATTATGTATCCTAATACTGTCACTGCTGTAAGTTTTCCCTTAAAAAAATATAAAATATATTTTTTCTTAAAACACGATTATTACATAATACTTTTGTTTCAGTCCATGCGAAATTCGATGCCGCGTCGTGAATAATAGTGATCTAATAAGGTCACAATAACATGCAGAAAATGTGTCAGAAGTATGAAAAGCTATTTCTAATTCTTACAATGTAACGGGAGTCCAGGGGTCACGGGGTCCAACAGGGGTCACGAATTGTTCAATCGCCAGAAGCGTTCGAACTTCTATGATACCATCAACGGAGGGTATCAAACTCAACGTTACTGGTTGAAATAATTTTGTTTGATTTGTTTACTTTTTAGGGTTCCGTACTCAAAGGGTAAAACGGGGCTTTATTACTAAGATTTCCATGTCTGTCTTTCTGTCTGTCTGTCTCGAGATCTCAAGAACCGCTATAGCTATTAGCTAGATTTCTAAAATTTTCACAGATTGTTTTACATAACTTGTGTAAAAAATGTTTTTTTTTGGCCTTTTTTGCTCGTAGCCCGTAGGTAATCAACAATAGTATAAGCTAGGCACTTAAATTTTTTTTCACAAAATCCTTTATTATATTTTGTATTTCATAATTAATACTAAAATTAAAATAAAGTAAATATTAAAGGGGGGCCTCCCATACAAAAAACAAAATTTTTGTCTACTTTCGCTCTATATCGGTACGGAACCCTTCGTGCGCGAGTCCGACTCGTACTTGGCTGATATTTTGCTAGTTGTGTCAGTTTATTCATTACACTGAGTTGTGACAGCGTCTTTGTGTATTACGTACACACTTGAACATTATAAAAGAAACGCCTGCGTGATGGCTTGCTTTTGATAAAACAGGTCACTGAAACAGGTTTTGAAAATTTCCTATGGGTAGAAACTTAAATAAGATTCTCTGAGCTCAGGCTATCATTTGTTGGTAGGTTTAATATGAAACATTCATGATTCAACTTGGGTTGCCATATCTAAATTCCAAGTAAGATTAATTCATTCTTGGCAAACTTAAATTATTGCGTTTAGTTTCCTAACTAGTAGAACAATCCTGTCTTCGTATTCGATCAGAGCTCGAAAATGCACTTAAACTTTGCCCGTATTAGCAAAACAAAATGGCGGAAATTATAATAATATTCGTAATCATTATCATTACCAGCTGTCCATCACTGGCAAGTTTTTAGGGTTCCGTACCAAAAGTGTTAAAATGGAACCCTATTACTGAGACTTCGATGTCCGTCCATCTGTCTCCAGGCTGTAACACAAGAACCGCTATAGCTAGACTTCTGAAATTTTCACAGATTGTGCATTTCTGTTGCCGAAATAACAACAAATACTAAAAACAAAATAAAATATATATTTATGGGGGGATCCGATACAGGAAACGTGATTTTTTCGGCCTTTTTTGCTCTTAATCTATAATGGTAGCAGCTAGGCACTTGAAATACCTACTCAAAATGTTCTTAATTTTATTTGTACTTTAATAATTAATAATAAAATTAAAATGAAATAATTATTGAAGGGGGGCTCCCATACAAAAAACACAATTTTTTGCCAACTTTCGCTCAATAACGGTACGGAAACCTTTGTGCGCGAGTCCGACTCGCACTTGGCCGATTTTTGTCTATATGATGACAAATGAAACCTAAATATTTTAAACATGCACATTTCATGTCAAGGTAAGAAGCACGTTACCTGAAAGGGTTTTTGCCTTTTCGATGATTTATGGTTTGGAATAGGTGTTGATATTAAGGCCGTCACAGACTTAGCTATAATATATATTAATATACCTTAATATACCGTACTAAACACACTGAGACCAGAAATATATATTATAGCTAAGTGTGTGGTCACGCGAAAATTGTATTAAAATTAATATGCCTAGCTATAATTATATTAATAATATATATTATAGCTAGGTCTGTGATGGCCTTAATGCGACTTCAGCTTATGTGAAGATGGCTGCCGTCGACTGCCGTCAACGATCGCCGTCGACAGGTGCCGATCGTCTGCATTCGCCTAAACCCTAAGATAGCTTAGAAGCAAGAAAATGTGATCTAATAGACTGTAAGAAATAAAGTACAGTGGTTTTTTTAATATACTTAGTTAATTATTTAAATTATTATGTTTTGCAACTTTGTTTTGATTCATTCAGTTAATCTACGAGAAAATAATACTATAATACATAATTGATGTAATAACTAATAACATTAATCCATTTCCATTACCGATATTAAGTCGCTTTATATCGCATAATATCGCTTAAGCAGATTTAACGGGAATTAAACAGTAAGCAGTTATTGCAAGCAAATTGTGCAAGTCCAAATCGACTTCACATGTTAACTTCAATTAACAGACTGCTGTTAGTGGTGATGTATCGCGTTTTTGCGTTAACACTGCGGACTGCGCTATTGCGGGTTTATCCATCATAGTGTATTGTATTCTATAATATTATTTTAAGGGCCTGTTTCACCACCTCCTGATAAAGTGCCGAATAGGCTATTTACTACTTTTTTGACGGATTCTTCATACTCGATCTGTCAAGTTAATTGGTGGATAGCCTATTCGGCACTTTATCAGAAAGTGGTGAAACAGGCCCTTAAAATTGAAAGGGATGGACAAGTAGAAAATATCAGCAACATCCAAAGATACTATGAGAATCTTACGCAATAATTTTCTGCTTCGGGACTACAAGATCGATTTTAATGAAATTCGGGAAAACGACTATAGTAGTCATTGCCTATATCTACGTGATCTACCCTTTTTTATTGCGAGAAAATTTACGACGATCTTTTCATTCATAAAAATTGTCAGTCGTTCGATCCCGTTAATAAAATATTATAATTTTTAAAATATATTTTTGATATGGTTTCAATGTAGTCTCGGTATAAAAAACTCCCTATTGATTAACACTCCAAAAATATTTTTACGTAATATTGAGATGATATTATTTTTTGTTTGATATAATATATAATATGTATACAAGATCAAAGCTGTATTATGTTGCGCTAAGACAGTAAAATAGGTTTAGCGATCATCGAAACATTTAAAAAACTAGTTCTTTATTCTGAGAAATGTCGTGGAATCCGACACAGTCAAACAATAGTGAAATGGTAGTTGGATGCGCATCGGTTCTTTGCCAGTTGGCTCCTATATACAACTATTATAAAGTTTGCTTTTGATATATAAGGTTTTCGTTTTATTTTTGTATTGGTTTATTCGTGTATCGAGAACTAGTTACTGATGACAAGAAGAATTTTTGGTGGTAATGAAAATTTTTGTGACAGTGTAAAACTACTTTATTAGGAGTAAAACCCTGTTAACATTACTCCAGTTATAGCAAATCAGCGCTAGATTAGATCACTGGATTCGAATAATGTAAACCAGCTGTGAATCACATTGCACTAACTTATAAATCTTAATTAAATAGTGAAGCCTCCAAGCTCAATCTAAACTAAAAGCGCTAAAAGAGCCATAATAATATCGATGTGTTTAATCAAAACACTTTTTTGGAACAGTGTAAAATGTTGTATCTTGACTCTCGTCGAAATTAAAAAATAACTAATATATTATTTGTACGGGAGCCCCTAGAACAATTTTTTTTATCACTATGAAGCTAATTTTTGGTAAGTAGCTTCATTTTGATAAGACCAACAAACTTTTTTATATTTTGCGAAAAATCTTGAAAGTGGTAGCTAATATCTCTATTACGAGTAGCTACCACCTTCAAGATAGACAGGATTTCATACTTTGAATTGATTGATGGTCCTAAAATATGAACTGTTTTATTTGTAGGACAATGCTACTCTTATATTATATGACTATTAATCTATCAACGTACTATATAGTTTGTATGTGAAGATAAATTATATTGCTATCTACCCTTACCAAAGTAATTATTTTTTTACTAATTTTAACCTTAATATGCCTTAATTTAATATGAAATAGACCAGACACTCACGCCAGCTTATACTACCATGCGACCTTAAAACCGGCCTGAATACCTAAATATTAACGAGATATCGATTCAACTTTAAATAGATATTGCAAACAGCAGTTCTACTACGTATGTCTACGTCTGCTCTAAGTAGAGAAAATGAGCTACGTTTCTGCGCTTGCCGAGCCTCGGCAAGCGTCCACAAGCACGAGCGTGGAAAGAGAGTATTTTGGCTTGACTTGCGTGAGCTTGCGGACGCTGTATACGATCGGAAATAGTATCGGTTTTGGACACAGATTAAAAGGGTTAAGGGCGTTTGCGGCAAACGTTTGCGACGCGTTCACACGTTCGAGATTTGTGGAGGCTTGTGACTTGTGGACGCTTGCCGAAGCTCGGCAAGCATGGTAACGTAGCATTAGGAGTATATTATGATTGCATTATTTAAAATTATTAGCAGAATAATATGTGACTGTTACAGCTTGTGCGCTTTTTTCTGCAAGTTATGAATTCTAGACGCACATTTAAAGTCACAAATCATACCTAAAGGTACATACAGCAAGGGAAGAGATACTATTGCATCCTTGCCCTACTTTACTTACTTACTTTATGATACGTCTTATGTCTTTACACTAAAAACAAAACATTACTCCTTTACTAATAAACTATTTGTCAAGGAAAGTGGTGGTGCCTCTCCGGAACTTATCAAGAAGTGGTAAAACAGGCCCTAATTGTTTTTATTAGAAGTTAATGATATTCAAGATGTGTCACATAAAATGAAAGTTATTTTATAATAATAATTACTTAAATAATACGGTCGTACCTAAACTTATATGGATAGTGAAATTTAAGCCTCAGACCCTTTACAGAAGCTTTATGTAGGGTCCTTAAACTATGTATCCCTATTCCCTAAGGACGACCGGCACTTACAAGTCGAAGCACTCTTCGAGATATTTATAAGTCAATTAGAACTATAGAATTGTAAAATTATAAAAGTTTATAATGAAACCTTTAGTCGTTACGAATGATTAAGTAAGCTTGTTGGCGCCGATTTCTCGTAGGAATAAAAAAAGCGTCCAAGTGCGAGTTGGACTCGCCCATGAATGGTTCCGCAGCAGCAATAAGGTTTATTTTTATAAAACTAAAGAAACACTGGTAAAGAAGAAAAAAATACACAATATGAAAAGAGAAGAAATCATAATATTTATAAATTAATTCCAACTTTGAAATAATTTTATATAACGTAACCTATATACAATTATTATTTTTAGTGTAAGTTGAATAGGGTTGTGACGCTGAATAATTTATATCGATATCGAAACTGCGCATAAGCGCAAATGTCAAATATTTCACTAACGATTTCCCATTTCATCTGAAAAGAACGATTCCATTTTGACACCTTTCAACAAACTCCCCCGAGATAAAAACGCTAAAGCCTCATACCTAGCGATAAATTGAAAGAGACATAAATAATATGAGCTTTATTCTGTTCGAAGAGCTGTCCTATTTTCTATTCCACTTGGCACATGCGACCTCCCATTTTTCTAACTTTCCGCTTATCGAGCCTCTCGCAAAGGATAACTTTATTTTGCAAACCTAAATTCTTTACGTTGTACTTTTTGTATGCAAAACACGCTGTCTGGGAAACGTCAAAACGGGGTTACATCTACAATTTGTTACAATAATAAAGGCCGTCACAGACTTAGCTATAATATATATTATTAATATACCGTACTAAACACACTGAGACCAGAAATATATATTATAGCTGAGTGTGTGGTCACGCGAAAATTGTATAGAAAATATATAGTAATATGCCTAGCTATAAACATAATTATTAATATTTAATATAGCTAAGTCTGTGACGACCTTAAAGGTTTTACACTTAGATTCGATAGTTTAATGGTTGTGAAGAGAAGTGGAATAAAATGACAAAAAAAAACATTTTCACTATGATATATTGGCAGGTCAAAAAAACGCCGAAAATTATGAGGAATTGTTTGGAATTATGTAACAAAACAGATTGATAATAATAGTGTTAATAATAAAAGTGCATGTGCCCTTTGTATAGATGTCACTGTTAAAGTAGCAGCGCTGAAAGATTTCCTCAGATACATATGCCATAATGTTACGGTAGTAGGTATATTCATATTGTGTAAATTAATTTAATTTTATAATTAATAATATATTTTTAGTTTAGAATTTATTTTAAAATAATTATTTTCACCCTTTAAAGAGTATGTAACGTATCAACTTTACACCTACCTTTGAAAACAGGATTGATACGAAACTGAAAAAATTCAATGCGGGCTTGTAAACATGTGAGAGATATAAAAAAAATCGACATCGACAAACTGGGACCTGGGTCGATAACTGTCAGCAAACAGTTTTTTCTCGTTTTGTATCACGAGTTATGTTTAAAAAGTGCTATGAAAATATAAATCCCTAAGCTAGATGTTTATGCGGCGGCGCAAACGCGCGGTTTGGCCGCTATACCTCGAATTCACAAGTAAAATCGTCGGAGCCAGACTCGCGCACGAAGGGTTCCGAACCACAATAGAGCCTCCCTAATATTTTATTTATTTAAATTTTACTATAAATTATTAAAGTGCTAATAAAATTGAGTATTTCTTGAATATTTCAAGTGCTTATTGTTTTGCCATTATTGATATCGAGAAAAAAAAAGCAAAAAAAATCAAGTTTGTTGTATGGGAGCCCCCCTTAAATATTAAATTAATTCTGTTTTTAGTATTTGTTGTATAGCGGCAACAGACAATCTGTGAAAATGTTAAAAGTCTAGATATAGCAGTTCTTGAGTTACAGCCTGGAGACACACAGACAGACAGACGGACAGACGGACAGACATCGAAGTTTTAGTAATAGGGTCCCATTTTTACCCTTTGGTGGCGGTCCGGCGGAGTTCAACTAGTTTCTGATCAGAATTCGGACAATGTGCGGCCGGGCTTATTTGGTTGGTTGCTTGTACAAAATAATATTAAATTGGTATTTACATTAATATTAAAAAAATAAAATAACGATTGCTACCATAATATAATATAATAATAATATGTAGTAATATTAAATCGAAAGTCGAAAAATAACTAATTGTTTAATCGCATTAACTGTAGAATTTTTATTTTAAATGCAGCCAGTAGCTGCTATAGTATTTTTCTAACGATAAAAACTATTCCGCTCTGGAAGCATACACGGAAATCCTTCTTTATCTACCGCAAACAGTGTTGGTATTTTCCGGTCGGGTAGTCTATGGTCGCAGTGTTGCCAACATGTTGACATAATTTTTGCATAAATAATTGTAAGTTTTAAATGGCGCTTTATGTGTTTTGTGGCGTGTTTACGACTGTGGAGTTTATTTAAAGCCTTTTTATGCGTTCATTTTACAGTTTTGTGGCTTTAACAGAGCGAAATAAATGTTAAGTGTTTTCAGTGCACTGTTCTTATTTGTTGAAATTAAAATACAACTTTCCATGTAAAATCAGTTTATCAATTATATTTTAAAGCTTAAAATATATTAAGCATAAAATAAAGTTACATAGAAATATTTAAATAGCCTACTTTTTAAAAGCTTATCATACATATTCAATAAATTTTTAGCTAAAAATTAAAAATACTATATATTATTAATAATTCTGTTATAATAGGGCAGTCAAAAATTTAGTTCTCGGTAAATCCTCCGTTGAAATGGCGCAACTTAAATAATAATCTAAATATTTTGGCAAGCCAAAATGTTTTAGGAATAACACAACGAATTTATTTTTGTTATACCTTAGGGTAAACACAGACGGCCTGACAAAAATAAGAATAGCAACAGAAAGATTCTAATATCAAATGATCTGACCAAATTTCCCCAAGGGTTTGTCAAGATTAAATTGTTTGCCGCCATAAATAAAAATGGCGTTCGCTTATCGACCATTTTGTGGACTTTATCGCGGTGTTGCAAATAAATTGAAATCTCCCCAAATCCTTATTCCTTATTTTAAAATTTGTTCTAGGGCTCCCGTATCATCCTCTTGGATGGTACGGGAGCCCTAGAAGAATTTTTTTTTATTACTAGCAAGCTAATTTTTTGTGAGTAGGTGCATTTTGATAAGACGAACAACATTTTTATTTTCGAAAAATCTCGAAAGTGGTAGCTAACAGAGATAGAAAGGATTTCTTACTTTGACTTGATGGTCCTAAAATATAGATTGTTTTATTTGTAGGACAATGTTACTCTTAAATAACGTAACTATTAACCTACCAATATACAAAAAACAGCTTGTTAGGGTTCCGTTTTAGGGTACAGTAGTCAAACAAGTTTTGTTGATACCGTACCGTATAGTTTGATGTCTTCTCTATATAAGCTGTTCTCCCAATGTATCCTGGCAAGAATTGGATCAAAAATCGATAGCAAGCAGCCAGTAGAGCAGGCGGGTTTCAGGTCTGGATTCTCAACAATAGACCAAATTCAAGTTATAAGCCAAGTAGTTGAAAAACATAGAGAATTTAATACGCCTCTATATCTGGCCTTCGTCGACTATCAGAAGGCATTCGACACTATATCACACCAATCGATTTTGAGAGCTCTACAATATCATGGAATTGACGAGACATATATCCACATAATCATGAACATCTACAAAAATTGTAAAAGTCAAACTAGACAGGACTGGACCGTACTTTAAAATAGGCAGAGGCACAAGACAAGGTGATCCTCTATCTCCAAAAATTTTCATAGCTGTACTCGAACTTATCCTACATAATGTAAATTGGGCTGAATCTGGCATAAAAATAAACAACAGATATTTTAGTCACCTGATATTCGCAGACGACATCGTGAATTTTGTCGAACAATGCGTCAGAGATAAAGGAAATGCTCAATACTCTACATAGAAATAGTAAAGACATTGGCTTAGAAATCAACTTTGAAAAAACAAAAATAAAGAAGAATCATTTAGAGAAGCGGGTAAAAATAGACGGTCATGAATAATTAGCTTACGTAGCAGAATATATCTATCTGGGAAAATTAATATCATTTCACGATACAGACGGTAAATATCAAGCGAAAATATCAAGCGCATGGAACAGCTACTGGAGCCTTAAGTATGTTTTTAAGTCGAAAATGCCAATAAAATATAAAAAAAGAACTTATGGATGCCTGTATTCTACCAACACTAAACTATGCAGTATGCTTGCCAAACATGGTATCTTACTGAACAAAATACGAAAAAGATCCAAGTCTGCCAAAGAGCTATGGAACGAAGTCTACTGGGGATAAAGCTAACCGACAAAATATACAGAAATACTTTTATTAGAGATCAGACCAACTACTATTCTGGGAATCAATTAATGTAATGTAATGCTGTAAATCAACTAAATGTATCATAATTCTAGATTTTGAAAATGTAATGTAATGTAATAATTGGAACAAATAAAAGGCTTTTTATTTTATTTACTAGACTAAGGGCCTTTTTCACCACTTCGATAAAGTGCCGAATAGGCTATTCACAACTTTTTTGACAGATTCTCCATACTCGTTCTGTTAAGTTAATTGGTGCAGGATAGCCTATTCGGCACTTATCAGGAAGTGGTGAAACAGGCCCTATATTAGATAATCAGTAGATAACGTACGCAACTCCGTTGCACCAAAAACGTTAATCGCGAAGAACTGTTCATATTTCCGGGATAAAAGTATCTTAAGTTATTTCTTGGGACTCAACAGATATAGCTATTTGGTATGGAGATTCTCCATACCAAATTTTAGCAAAATAGGTTCAGCGGTTTGGGTTTGAAAAGGTAACAGACAGACACACTTTCGCATTATTAGTATGGATGTATGATCACTTCTATAAGACAGAAATTAGTTTATCGCATCGTAGCCATCTATTTTATTGCAATAGAAACTATTTAATAAAGGAATATCAGATGGTTTTTAGTACAAAACAGTAAAGATCAAATGTATCGGCATGATTTTATTATACCAAAATTAATTTAATTCAGCGATAGAGTTAACGCAACACAGTGAGCAAAATCACATTTTTTTTTTTAAATATTGTTTTAAGTTATATGGAATTCTCAGATGAAATCATTAAATATTATTTTTAACAAGTATCCCAGAATATTTGTATTACTATCCATACTAATATTATGATACGAAAGTGTGTCTGTCTGTTAAACCTACTTCTTCTTTCCCTTTACGCGCAAACCGCTGAACCGATTTTGCTGAAATTTGTTATGGAGATATTTTAAGTCCAGCGAAAGTACGTTTGATACTTTTAATCTCGGAAAAATATGCGGTTCACGCACGATAAACGAATGCTGGCGTAACTTGTCTTGTCTAAATGTCTACTAATATGTTAGAGCATACGCTAACACTTTTTTTCCATACAAACGTATTCCTCAATTTCCTCCCTGGATAATGCGTCTAGACAAATGATTTTTTTATACATTATTGGGATCTATGAAAGCTATGCCTCTACGTCCGATTTTTTTTAAATTTACTAATAAGTAAAAAAATATGACCCTTCAAAAATCGCAAAAAATTAATGTTCCGTACCCCGCCAATCAACCGACCACAAAACGAATTTGAAAGATATTTTAGGTAAAATAAAAACGTAGAGGCATAGACTCATCCTTTCTGAAGATATTAAAAAAAAATAATTAGATTGGCTCTATTTTGAAGGAGGAATCAGAGGAATTATACGTAACCTTGATTTACCATATCTGTCTCTATCACAATACACGTGCCAGCGCAGGGTGAAGCGTGATGGCAATAGTTTCTTCGTTCAAATTTTACTGTACCCGCGTTCCCTCTTAAACTAAATACTAATGTAATTTTCAGCGGCTCTACATTTTTTGGCGTGACTTGTAGTCGTGAGTTGTAGCCCTTTACACTTTAAACAGTGAAAACATTTTGCAGTCTGTGTACATACAAAATTCCGCGTGTCCCAATTCACTAATTATTCACGCTTTTAAAAAAATTAAATATAAACTATAGGATATTATAATTGACCGTTTTATAATAGGGTTGGAAAAGCCCGTTTTATTATAATATTTTGAGCAGTAATAAATCAACAAAATACTTGAAACTTAAAGTTTAAACGTAATGCAAGAGGAAAAGTTTCTGGAACGTAAAAAAATCTTAATATAAAATATATTATCATGTACCTTTAATCAGTCCATCAAAAGTGTCACTCACTTAACACTCGCACAAAAAGTGTACACTTCACTCACACTTCACAAACACGTAGCGTGTCGAATTTTGAATTTCGAATACACGTCCTACCGTCGGGCAGAATCAGATCGTACTGGCAAGGGTGAGCCGGCGTGCGAGCGAGATAGACTACGAGGGTGCTACAGAGCTTTCGAACTATCCATTGCATTTCTCTGAATAAATAATTTCAGACTTTTTGGGGACATCGCTCACAAAAAATCTTTGTCCGTAGCATTCAGCTTTTCATGTCAAAGTCGTCTTAGAAATTACAATTCTGTATAATATTTTGATGTGGTATTTTTCTACAAAAAGGTTGCTTTTGACGGGGTTTTCTTACAATAATTTCAAAGTTTTTTTTTATAAATGCTGGCTAAATGACTTCTTATTTCTCTTATGTAAAAAATATCATAATATGCTTTTTTACTTCTGCACCTACTCGTATTTCGTAATATTGCATTCATGATGATTGTTATGGAAACGTTTCTGAAAATGGGTAAGAATCTTAAATTCCTGTTCTGAGGTAAGAATCATCAACTAATTAATTAGTTCGTATTATACTAATCAGGAAAAGCAAGCTGAAATTACTACATTCTATCAGAAGGTATGAAGTTCAGCTTACTTTTCCTTAAAGTATACTAAGGCTAGGTAAGCACAAACAAAAGTTGTAACATTTCATTCAATTTCCCGGGTAGACTGCCCTGCCTGCTTAGTGAAGTTGAATTCGCTAGTTTAGTTTGTGTTGTCAAATTTTTGTCATTTTTTGTTTAGTTTAGTAAGCAAAAAATGTCAAAAATTTGACATAACGCGTCGCAAGCGCCATGGCCCATGACACTTCGCGATGCGTTACATCAAATCCTATACATTTTTGACATAATTGTAACTTCGTCGAAACTAGCGACCCAATTTGACTTAGCATTCTGGTCTACATAAACGAGGGGTGGTATAATTATTATTATGGATCACTACATTTTGTAAAAAACTGTATGGAATGAACTGGAATACAGTGCATTCGTACTGGATCTGCATTTTTCTAGTAGCAATCCAGCACAGGATTGAATCACTGGACTGGAATAATGTAAATCGGCCATTTAGTTTCTTTTTTTTTTGGACGAGACTTAAGAAAATCTTCAAAAAAGTATTATTTTGTTGAGTACCTGACCTTAACATTTGAAGTATCATTATTATTATTATAATATTAACAATTAAAATTAATAAAAAATTGTTTTCAAAATATAGCAACTGTATTTCGTATCATATTGCTTTGGCAATTCAGACTTCTCAAAGGAGACGGGTTTTTGTTGTTTTTAGGGTTTTTAGATATATTTTTTTCTTGTTTCGTGACGCTAGGTAGGTACTTCGACATAGGGCCAGCAGCGCACTATTTGCGGACCCTAAGTATACAACGTTTACAAAAAAAAATTGCCTTCTTGATATCATGAGTTTTAAGTTTTTTATTATTAGTATTTAGTCTGATAGGCCTCCTCCAGCTCTCTCCAATGAGCTCGGTCCTCTGCTGCCCTGGTCCAGTATGGTCCTAAAGTTAAGCGGATATCGTCACTCCATCTTGTCTTCGGACGCCCCTGTCCTGCGAGATATAATATACCTAACTTAAGAAAGAAACCAAACTAACCAAATTGTAAAACATATAATTCGGAATAAAAGGGCTTTTATTATTATTAAGTCTGATATATTATATAATATATAGTAATTATACACTACAATATTTTTATTAATTCCAAAATAAAAAGATTTGTTATTACTTAAAATTAAAAAAATATGTTGCATTTTAAAACATTATATCACTTTAAATCTAAAATTCACTTAAGCTTTTCTATAATGTAAAATGTCACCCAGGGGAGTGTAAATATTTATCTAGCAGGTCGAGTCTTACGGTCTTACCCGGTTATCGGTAAGTGTCCATAAACTTGCTACATAATTTAGTTTAAAAATTTCGCCTTAATATTATAATGTGCGAGACTACGTACGAGATTTGATGGCTCTTCGCATGCTAATATTATACATAGCTGAGCTTAAATTGAGTTGGTACTGAAACCTTAATTCAGCGTAAGGGGTGTAATCACATTCAAACCGAAAAAATAACTGCTAGAATTCCAGAAATGCAACGATACTTTTAGTAGTTTCCTAGCTCCTATCGATCCTAGCGCTGTTGCAAGCGTAGCCACTCACTTGAGCGGTGACCCCATGCAACCACTTACGTGACTGTTTATCATTAGATAAGTTTTTAGGGTTCCGTACTCAAAGGGTAAAAACGGGACCCTATTACTAAGACTTCGTTGTCTGTCCGTCTGTCCGTCAGTCTGTCTGTCTCCGGGCTGTAACTCAAGAACGGTAACAGCTAGAGATTTGATATTTTCACAGATTATGTATATCTGTTGCCGATATAACAACAAATACTAAAAATAAAATAAAATTAATATTTAAGGGGGGCTCCCATACAACAAACGTGATTTTTTGGCCTTTTTGCTGTCTCCAGGCTGTAGCTCAAGAACGGTAATAGCTAGAGATTTGATATTTTCACAGATTATGTATATCTGTTGCCCCTATAAGAACAAATACTAAAAATAAAATAAAATGAATATTTAAGGGGGACCCCCATACAACAAACGTGATTTTTTTTACCTTTTTTGCTCTATATTATCAAAAATGGCAACAGATAGGTACTTGAATTTTTCACAAAATCCTTAGTTATATGTGTACTTTGATATTTAATAATAATATTAAAATAAAATAAAAAATAAGGGGGGCTCCCATACAAAAAACACAATTTATGGCCTAATTTCGCTCTATAATGGTACGGAACCCTTCGTGCGCGATTCCGACTCGCACTTGGCCGATTTTATTTTGTAATATTATTAAGTATGTTAAACTATATGATGCCCGCAACTCTGTTGCGCCAAAATTCATTTATCGCGCAGGAACCGTACATTTTGACACAGACACACAGACACACTTTTGCATTTAGCGACATAATATTAGTATGGATATTTCGTTTTATTCATTTCTTCAATTTCATTTTCATTTTTTATTTGGGATCAGTGGAGACCCCATGCGACTACTTGTGTGATTTTCTTGATATTATGCCTAATTAAGGGTTAATAATATACTTACCTACTACTTTTTTCTTAATGTCCCGGGGATCCTTTCACATACGTACATTTTTCTTGGAAACCGTATGATATTTTCCTGTGTTAAAAATAGCCTATGTAGTAAACGCCTCCGTGGTCTAGTGGTATAGAGCACGGCTCTTGACTCGGAGGTCGTGGGTTTGATTCCCGCGTTGGAAACATGTTATTTCCAAGTTTGGTTAGGACAATGCAGGCTGATCACCTGATTGTCTGACAAGTAAGATGGTCCATGCGTCGGATGGGCATGTAAAAAGTCGGTCCTGCGCCTGATCTCCCACCGGTCGTGTCGGTCTGCCGTCCCACTGGGTTATGAGAGTAAAGGAATAGAGAGTGCTCTTGTGCACTGCGCACACACTTGGGCACTACAAAAATACTCCTGCGTAGCTGGACTGTTTTCAATGAAACCGACCACCGTCACCGAAACCGGTGTGGGAGCTAATTGTTTTTAAACAATATTATTTCTTTTCCTTGTGTTCATTATGCCTAAACTCTACAAAAGCACTCGCCTCAAATCATTTCATCTTGCCTGTAAAAAACGTTTTTAATATTCCATATTTTAAAGGAAAAACCGTCTGAAATTATGTTATAAAAATATATTTATCGTCGTTATAAACATATTTTAAGGACAGACTCGGTGTAACAAGCAATTGTTTGGGAGCTCCACAAAATCTACGGGGACGCGAAAAATAATAACAAATTATTTCCAAACGTCGTCGCGAGACCGAGGGAGATTTTTGCATATTAGCGTAAGGACAGGCCACGTTTATAAAATGCTAGGTATCCTTATCAGATGTGAAAACGGTCGGCAAGCTAGTCGGCACGGTGCGCAACATCCGAATTCCGAAGTAAAGTCCGTCACAGACTTAGCTATAATATATAATAATACTGTTATAGCTAGGCATATTACTATATATTTTCTATTCTACTTTTCGTGTGACCGCACTTAATATATTAATACTTTAGGGTGTATACATGTTCCTTGTAGAGAGTTCACTGTGAAAATAGCAGCGCTGAAAGACCAAAATTTTTTTCACTTTTCTATGGGGAAACTCGTGACGCTCGGGCCCTTGCCCATACAAAAGTGAAAAAAAAATTGTCGTCTTTCAGCGCTGCCACTTTCACAGTGAACTCTCTACAAGGAACACGTACACACCCTAAAGTATTATCACTTATTTTTGTTACACACTGTATATTATAGCTAAGTCTGTGACAGGCTGCCACAGACGATCGAACTAGGCTCGGGCCGAACATCGAACACACAAACCGTACTTATAATAATTTAAAATAAACAAAAACATTAAACTTAAGTTAGACAATATTTTGATAAAGCCAATCTTTTCTTTGAAAATATGTTTAGAGTTCATCAAGCAATACTGAAATGTTCAAACGCCTATCTCTAAAGGCTCTAGAGTTCTGTTCAGTGACTTTCGTTGTATTATAAAACTTCCGCGTGGAAACTCATCAGCTCAATATAATAAAATATTATGCTGAAACTACTTTAAACTTTTTTTTTTACATGGGAAATGCTTTACGCATCCCCGGCGGATTAGGGACATCGGCCGGGGTATGTGGGACTCTCCGAGGAACTACCCACTAAAACCCCATGGTGCTCCACTCCCCGCTTAGGCAAAGTTACGGGCACGATCAATTCCCACCGCAACTTTACCAAGAAACTACTTTAAACTACAATAATAGATTATAGAACTATATTAATTGTCCCAATCAAGGAGTTTCCTACTGCATACCTCATAGATCCCATGATCAAATTGCCAACTTGGTAACCGCAACACCAAGTTTAAATTATTTACTTTGTAATAATGATGGTAGTGATTATGATGATGATGATGATGAATGTATCTATAAGGAATCCGGAGTTCTTTTAGTATCTTCGGAACACTGATCTCTATTATACAAGTACGCTAGCTGATACACACCTGGTTTTTGTGCCTATTTGAAGCGGAATCAGCGCCCCCATTATTCGGGTAGAGAACTAAATTTGACGTAACCATAACAAATAATAACAGTTGTCATCACTAGTATTAGTTCCAAATACTCTCACTACTGCTATCAGCGCCAATATGGCGGCTTTCAAACGTCATTTTTACGTCAGATTTAGTTCTCTACCCGAATAATAGGGGCGCTGATTCCGCTTCAAATAGGCACAAGAAATAGCTGTCATTTCAAAGGGAATCAGCTATCTAGCGTACTTATATAATAGAGATCAGTGCTTCGGAACCATAGCATGCCTTGGTGCAAAATCTTTTTGTAGCTTATGCCTAGGATCCTTCACATAAAACCAAAATCACTATATGTTTCCATGTAAATTTTGAGGAGTTCCCTCGATCGCTCATGGATCCCATCATCAGGTCATCATTTTTGTGAATATGGCACCAAATTGGGGTGAACCCTATATGTATAACAAAAGAGAATTTTTGAAAATCGGTTCTGAAACGGCGGAGTAATCGTTGAACATAAAAAATAAAAAAAATATTCACAGACGAACATAATCTAACCTCCCCTTTTTGGAAGTCGGTTAAAAATATTGTGTTTCATGCTATGGCATTCCGGAAAATTCTAGTTACAAAATCGAGAACAATATTAAAGAATATTCTCCAATGAATCTTAACCAGCACCGACACTTACAGCCATTTCATTACAATAACCTTCAACTCCCAACAAACTCCGCGTTGCTTTACCCCGTGAAATCTTATTCCAAATGAAAATCGATAAACAAACAGAATCAATTCTATTCGTTTCAATCGCTGCTTCAGGCTCAATCGTGCTGTTCTAAGAATAAGCTTCAATTTAGCATAATTGAATCGCTTAATCTAATTACGTTTGGAAATTAACTAAAAGAATTATCTTGGAGTGCCGTTTTAAAGTAATTGAAACCTTAACTTCGGGGACGAAGGATCAAATTTTAATAGGGGCGTTGTGCAATTTTGATTACATTTAAAATGCCAAGGGTGAGTTAGATTTTCTAAACAATTTGGATAAAACCTTTTTGAGAAGACGGTCGTAATTTTTTAGTTTCAACTAGCCGCGGACAACGGCTAACGACTGGTGTGTTACACAGAATTGAACAAAGATAATTTAATTATTACTTTGATTAACTACGACATTCAGATGTCCGTTGCGAGCTTTGGACAATTAATTTATTGTCAACTAGCTGTTTCCCGCGACTTCGTCCGCGTAAGTAAATCATGTCCCAAGTATTATTTTTCAAAAATATTCAATGCACAGAATTGACTTCTTAGTTTGTTCCTAAAAAGGATAAATTTAAGACGCAATACAAACGCCTCGACACCGTTTTGTTTTAAGCCAAATTTTCACGAGGGGGGGGGGGGAATGGAGAGAGCCTACGTGTTGACCATTCAGTACTTTCTGAGTTTATTCCGGACATTTAGGTGGGATTTCACCAAACACACATAAAACTTAGTTCCCATTGAACGCGTTCATGCTGTGACGTAAATCTCGTTTTGTTTCGATTGGATTTCACAAACTTCTTTTGATCGCGATTATTAAATCTAAGTTTACGTGATGTGACGCGATTAATTTACATGTTTTCATCATTTTAAAGTCTTTTCATGTTAATTTAACTACAAAATAGCAAGAAACAATACATAAACTAACAAACGCATGTGTCAAAACTGTCATCTTGACATTTCTTTTGTCTATGTTTTTCGTTCCGCCATGACAGGGCTTGAACGGGTTTTATGACGTTAAACTTCGAACTTTGGGCGTTCAGAAGATAAAACTCGGATTTGCTGTGAACGCGTTCATCTTATGCTGGTGAAATGCATTTCGATGTTATAATCGCATTTATACGTTTTGAACCGGTTCAGAGTGCTTTGAACGCGTTCCATTTCTTTGGTGAAATCGCCCCTTAGACATTAACAATAAATTGAGGTTGCATAAATTCGCACCAAGCTGAAAATCGGTAATATTGTTTAGAACATGATTACAATTAATGATATTTGAAAGTTCCCCATAGTTCCCCTGTATGGATTTTTTATAACTCAAGGTCAAAAGTCCAAAAAATAAGTTTTTCACGATTTTTAGCAAAACGGTAAGTTTTTTTTATTTATAATTCCTGAAACAAAATTGTAGGTCATAAAATTATCTATAAGAAATGTATCAATATTTTTTCCCTGCGAGCCACCGTTTTTGAAATAATCAATTCAAAAATTAATTGTTATAGTTTTAATCGTAGTTTGGGTATATTTTTTTTTCCACACAAAGGAATTATGGGGAATTTTCAAATTAAATTTTTAGTAATGTTCTAAACAATTTTACCTATTTTTAGCTTGGGCGAATTTATGCAACCTAAAATGTCTAACTTGACTGGGGTATGAAGGCACGCGATCTTCAATATCAACCCACGATGGTCAATAATAAATAATAATAGAAACAATACGTGATATTAATGTTCAATATTATTGTAGGTCTAAGGGCCCACTAAGGTTTTTAGCGATTTATCGTGCTGGTAAAGTTTATGAAATCTGAATGCAAAAGGCGACTGACAAATTATACAATTTTTTCGTCTCTTGATATTTATTACATCCGTGTATAAAATATATTAATTATTGTTTTTTGTTATGACTCGTTTCTTACAGTACTATTATATTTTACTAGACGTTCCGCGCGGCATCGCCCGCGTAAATAAGATATTTCACAGACAAAGTCCACAAAAAATAGCCTATGATCCTTCACGTAGTCTATTTCGAATCTGTGCCCAATAACAGAAAAATTGCTCCAGTAGTTGGTGAGATAAGCCCTTTCAAATAATTTCCCCCCATTTTACCACATTTTCCTCTATTTCTTCGCCCCTGTTAGTCTTAGCGTGAAAAAATCGATACATAATGGGCTCTCTAACACAGAAATAATTTTTCAAATCGGACCAGTAGTTCCTGAGATTAGCGCGTTCAAACAAACTCTTCAGAATTATAATATTAGTATAGATTCTTCAATAATATAATTATTCTCTCCTTAATGTCACTCAAAATCCGTCCCCAAAATACACGTTTCTAAAACTTCTACGGAAGATCACTAATGGCCGTCCTATTGTAGTAAACTTTTGACGTAAAATATTAATCGATATTAATTAAAACATTAATTTCTCTTTGTTCTTACCGTTCCTGTCAAAGCACAACACAAAAGAGGCAAATTTAGCGAAATTACTTACTTAATTTAAAACATTACTAATTCTACCAGGAACATTGTAGTAATATTTTTAATAACGAAGAAGCCTGTTTATATTATAAATGCGAAAGTCTGTCTGTCTGTAACCTTTTCACGCCTAAGTCGTTGAACGAATTTTGCTGAAAATTGTTATGGAGATACTTTGAGTCCTTGGAAAGGACATAGGATGCTTTTTATCCTGGAAAAATGTACGGTTTCCACGCGATAAACGAATTTTGATGCAACGGAGTTGAAGGCATCGTCTAGTTACATTAAGACTCTTCAGGGCTGTATCGGCATGTTGCAAAAATACCACTGCCGTCTTGTTGAAGGAGAGAAAGTGTTGTAAGTTTATTTCCGATTAATTCTACTTGCAACTACTTCAACTTGCGTAATAAAATAATTATGTGGTTCTAGCCAAAAAGGATATAAACTATGTAACTATGTGGCTATCAAGATAATATATATTTTTTTTATTTGGGTAGTTTATAGCTAACAATAAATATTATAATATTAAAATATAACAAAAGACCAATTACAAGCCTCCACAGATAAGTTTTTAGGTATAACTTTTCTACTGCCATGATTTTGATGCTCAGACCTCAGTTGTATTTATTTCAAAACTAGATGACCCGGTGGTGTGGGGACACCGCCGCCCATTGCACCGAGTCCTAGAGAGAGAGCCGTGATGCGCAAGGTGTTCCTGCGCATCGCGGCCCCCCGAGTAGCGGGGTGGTGTCGGGTCTGCAAAATGTAGACGATCGCTGGTAGAGTTGCGGTAGGTTCTATCGTACCCGCAACTCTGCCTTAAGCGATGAGTGGAGCACCATGGGGTTTTAGTGGGTAGTCTACCAGGAGTCCCACATACCCCGGCCGATATCCCCAATCTGCCGGGGATGCGTAAAGCATTTCCCAATGTTAAAAAAAAAAGATGACCCGGTGAACTTTTTTAAAAAAAGGTTACCCTATCAGCGCTGCTACCTAACTACTACTACCTACACACAGTAGGTACACACCCTATGGTATTAACACTTAGTTTTATTACATTCTGTACATTCTTAAGGAATCGAAATACTCTTAATTAACATAAAATGTAGATTTTGAAAGTAGCAATTAGAATAACGATATTACTCGGAAGTCGGAACTCGGTTGAGTCGGTAATTTGATTCAGATTTATTGATAGAGTCTTTGGGGAGATCATGAATAGTTGTTACCATCCATTAGTTGAGGTAAGAGGTTTTTTTCTGAATGATGGGATATAAGAGCCCTACCTAGGGTTGCCAACTCTCGAAAGGGCTAAGTTTACTGCAAAAATTGAAAAACCCCGCAGTGATTATCTTCGACAAGATAAAATGATTGCCCTGTCCATAAGCATTTGCTAATAATATGAAGTCGACATACGACTCACGTCATGTCGATTCCATACACTTTGTTGGGCGATTCCTTGAAGAAACGACAAAAATACGTGTTGGCCAGGGGCTTTCCGCTTTGGGCTTTTAGTCACAATGCAATCGCGAATCAGTGGGATATTATTTATTAATTTTAGTTTTTGCTACGATGACTAAGTATAACTAACCAGGATTAAAGAGTTAGATTGTAAAGCTTGTCTATCGCGATATAGATTTTCTTTTATGTTTGTTCGAAGAAAAGTACAATCAAATTGGATGATTCATAAATCGAAATTGATTGGTTTCTCTGTTACTGATGCAATTGTGTGTAACTAGCGATTTGCAGGCGAGTTTCAGAGTAAAGGATTGTGCTGAATGATTGCTCACCCGCATGGCACCATGTAGCGTGATAGTTCTCTTAAGGACGCTATTACAAATATCAGCGATTTTCCGGTACCATATTAAAGAATTAGGAGTCAAACTGCGAGGATATTTTGGTTTCAAATGAAAGATAATATATTCATCTCCACGACTGTACCATAAAAATTCTATAGCCGCATACAAAATTTTCACATAAAATACGTTTTAACCATCACAATATTCGCAAAATATGAAAAAAATGGGGTCTGATTAGGTACCGTAATATCTAAATACACTGAACTGAGGAAAATAAATATACAAAAAAATTGTTGCTTATTTAGTCCTCTATAAAGTCCGCTAAAAATTTTATATAAAAATAAACAACTTTTCCAGTTATAAGAAAAATAAGAAAATTTCTCAAATTTTTTCATACATTTGCGCCATATCAAAAACGCGGCGAGCGTCGTAACCGCCACTGTACAAGGCGCGCTAATATGAATCTTATTTTAATGTCATTAACGTCGATATTCGTACTGACAGACATCCGACCTGCTAATTAAAAAGTTGGAGCATTCTTAAAGAACTGACATAATATATTGTACTAGGTATCATCAATATCATCATCAGCGTATAATTGTCGTCCACTGTCGAACGTAGCGTAACGTAAGCGTAGCGTAGCGTAGCCTCTAACTAACTAGGTATTGCTTCCAATAATAGGCTTGGATCGTTAAAATTATTCTCATGGCTATTGGTGTAGTTTTCTTAATTTCACTGTCTTGGCTAAAGAGTGAGGAGAATAAAGGCGTTAAAACTGGACTCACTTGTAATACATGGTTGATATGCCTATGCTGATGAATTGAATTGGATCAATATTGACATCAAGCAAATTTTATAAAAAAAATATGTTCTAAATTGAGAATATTAATTTATAAACACCTACCTCGTTCTTAAAACGACGCGACGCGACGGTGCAAAAGAAGTCCACATTAAGTTTTTCATACGCATATTCATGTCGAGTCTTAAAGTAGGTACTGCAAAATAGCTGTAAAATGTTATTTAAAGTTCTGAGTAGATATAACATACGATGATGAAATTTAGAGTATTAATTTTATGCTTTGATATTATTAACGGCTTTTAGTAATTGTACTTAATAATTTTAAATATTATACCAACAACTTTTTAACTTGCAGATCCGATGGATGAAAAATAAGATCAAAAATAACGTCCATCTAATATTCAACCATAAACTATTTCTGCGCAGGAAATATCTGGTACCGAGCATCCTGTAGCTTTAATCATTTAGACTCAGTTTACATCCCAGGAGCCATAGCTAGCTATTTCAAGCTATTTCATTAAAAAAACCACAACAAGCGTTCAATCTGTCGGCTGCGAGCTGCGCTAAATAAATCAGGCATTTAGATTGGAATAACCACTCGGGTATTTCATATCTACGCGACGTACATGCGTGGAATCCAACTATTTTTAGGATATGAATTAACAGAACTTGGTTGACTACTCAACCCTAAAACGGAACCCTAACCAGCTGATTTTATGTATATTGATATGTTAATTATATAAATTAATCTAGTAACATTGTCCTACAAATAGAGCAATCCATATTTTTAGGACCATCAAATCAAAGTATGAAATCCTTTCTATCTCTGTTAGCTACCACTTTCAAGATTTTTCGCAAATAAAAATGTTGTTCGTCTTATCAAAACAAAGCTACTCACAAAAATTAGCTTGTTAGTACTTATTGAAAAAAATTGTTCTAGGGTTCCCGTACTATCATAAATCATAATAATTATAATATATTTATTATATTAATTCTGTTTTCGAATTTGTTGTTACAGAAATACATAATCTGTAAAAATTTCAGCTGTCTAGTTTAAGAATGCTCCAACCGGAGAATTAGCAGTTCGGATGTCTGTCAGTACGAATATCGTACGTTAATGACATTAAAATAAGATTCATATTAGCGCGCCTTGTACAGTGGCGGTTACGACGCTCGCCGCGTTCTTGATATGGCGAAAATGTATGAAAAAATTTGAAAAATTTTCTTATTTTTCTTATAACTGGAAAAGTTGTTTATTTTTATATAAAATTTTTAGCGGACTTTATAAAGGACTAAATAAGCAAAAATTTTTTTGTAAGTATATTTATTTTCCTCAGTTCAGTTTATTTAGATAGGTACCTAATCAGACCCCATTTTTTTCATATTTTGCGATTATTGTGATGGTTAAAACGTATTTTATGTGAAAAATTTGTATGCGGCTATAGAATTTTTATGGTACAGTCGTGGAGATGAATATATTATCTTTCATTTGAAACCAAAATATCCTCGCAGTTTGACTCCTAATTCTTTAATAGGGTACCGGAAAATCGCTGATATTTGTAATAGCGTCCTTAACTAGCGAGTAGCGCGGTTCTTGAGATTAGCCTGGAGACAGTCAGACGGGCAGACATCGATAAGTCTTACTAATAGGGTCCCGTTTTTACCCTTTAAAATAAAATAAAATTAAAATTGTATATTTCTGAATTCAATTTGAATTAAATATTTTCAGTCCTACGTTTCGCCTACCACCGCGCGGTTGAAGATTTTTTTTTCACACTTATACTTTCACAAAGGCCAACTCTATAGAGCAAAAAACCACTGGCAATAAAGTCAAATTTTTACCTCATCAAATTACTGACACTGGCTATTCCTAATGGGAGGCCATTTTTAAAGAAGAAGAAGAACTATCCCGAGAACTATAAGTTCGGGAACAAACTTTGGGTACGAAACCCTAAGAATCAACTTCCTAGTCGTAGTGTCAGACACCTGCGGACTTTTTCGCGGCGGACTTTTCTTATTCCCGATGTTTCGGCTTCTTTCCAGCAGACACGGTCGTGAACTGAGGTGTCGTCAAGTCCAACTCTGAAGCTTAACTCTACTCACAGATTAATCAATTAATTATAATATTATCTATTTGTGTTTCAATCCTTTTCTTAGAATCGGCTTCATGAATACGCAGAAAAAGATATGAAAATAATGAATTCCCAGCATCAGATACCATGTTTTAGCGTAATGACTCAAAGAAATTATTAATTACTAATTAGTCATTTCGATCGGACCACCTGCTCAGATATCTCATAATATCTGCACATGCGAGGCAAGCTTCAACTATTTTTAGGAAAGCGTGTAGGAATGCGGGAACATAATGTTACTGGTGAATTAATTGAAGAAGTGGATGAAGTTGATAAATTTAGTAACATTTTATGACATAAAAGCATTTACTAATTTTTCATAGAGACGTCATGCTAGACATCGGTAAAAAGAAAGTTCTACCTAGTTACTTAATTTTATACAAAGCGCTCTCGTTTTGGTGCTTAGTTATATTTAATATTTTCAATCAACAGTATAATTAACCGAAAGTTTTAAATATATTTTTAATGACTAGACGCTAAAGTTTTTATGTCGATCCGAAAACTAGAAATATTTCTATTGACTGTAAAGCATCAACAGTTCATAATTCCAAGAAAGCCTTTGGTTTCAGCCATGATTTCTGTCCGGAAATCATTATTTTGGCTAAAAATGGCTGAAGACAATTACCAAAGAATATTAAAACAAAGTAAACTTTTTAAAACATTACTCCGTATTATACCGAACAGCATCTAATCAAAACGGGATGTAACAAGCTACAGTTGGGTTTAAATGAAAATCAACAGAGCAGCGATAGCTTAAGGGCCCGGGTTACCCTCGAAATTTTCATACATTCTTAATACCAAAATCATTTTCTCATACGAAAATATTTAACATGTTTGAGTTATTTTTCAGCATAAGATAGTAATTACCTAGGGTCCTGAACAAATTTTTTTTACAAAATATTTAAATACTAAAAAAAAATTTTTTGTGTTCAAATATTTTTTTGTAAATTTACTACTAAATATTTAAACACCAAAAAATAGACAAAACACTAAAAGATATATAAATAAATAGTAAATATACTACAAAATATTTAAACTTTAAAAAATATTTTTTATTATTTAAATATTTTGTAGTAAATTTACTATTTATTTATATATTTTTTAGTGTTTTTGTCTATTTTTTGGTGTTTAAATATTTGATAGTAAATTTACTAAAAAATATTTAAACACAAAAATTTTTTTTTTAGTATTTAAATATTTTGTAAAAAAAAATTGTTCAGGACCCTAGGTAATTACTATCTTAAGCTGAAAAATAACTCAAACATGTTAAATATTTTCGTATGAGAAAATGATTTTGGTATTAAGAATGTATGAAAATTTCGAGGGTAACCCGGGCCCTTAATTGTTAAGAGCAAGACTCAGAGCTCAGTAATCTTTATCCGACTAGATTGGGAAAGTTGCTGAACTTAAGGTAATTTCCTGAAGTAAGAGTTCGGGTAATCAAATTCATATGAAGTCAGATTCAATGTAGACTCCCCGCTGAGTAAAGTTTGGGGTTCTTGGTTTGGACGAGTTGAATATATTCGTTAAGAATATTAAATTCACTTTGATTTGACTGTCTTATACTTTTATACTTTAGTTTACTTTAATTTTATTATTGATTATTATAGTATTAAGTAATACAAATTAGTATTTTGTGATTATTACAAGTGCCTACTTGTTGCCATTATTATCGAGAGTCAAAATAATCACATTAATTGTTGTCAGAAATCACTTTTAAAAAGCCGCTCTCACTCCTCTTCAGCTTTTATATAACCTGGATATGTTTTTATAACAGCAGTGGTTATATAAACCGTTTGCTCCGTAACAGACGGACGCTCCTGACCCAGTATACAACGTCGCACATTCCTTTATACTTTTAAAACACAAAAGAGAATCGTGTTAAAAAGAGTTATTTTATTTCGTACGAGTGTACTCGCGTGTTAAACAATTAAACTGCATTTAAAGCAAAATAAAACCTTAATTACTGGTTTACGAAGCTGTAAGTATTCCTTGACGTACATTTTATTGGTTTTCTGATAATAAACTCTAGTAAACTTATACGTCTACAAGCTTTAACTTAAAAACGATGAAAACGCTCAAAATGCCTCCTATTTTGAGCGTTTTCATCGTTTTTAACATCAAATGGAACGCGGGGAGGATCGTCAATTCTATTTCGAGAATTCGTAGTATTCGAGTTAATCTCTTGAATAAAATTTATGTCCCCTAATACTTTAAACATCTCGCTAAACTGACTTTCATCCGTTTTTTGAAGCGCTCACCACATTTTAACGATTGCCCCCAAATAAATACGGTTTAGGGCGGCTAATTCGAATTTACGTCTTTTTCGCGGTCGCCGAAATAAAAATAGATAGGTAACGCCTGGAATGGACCCCTTACTTTTTATAGGCCGCGTGCACATTAAGCGTTTTTATTTGTTTACTTTTCTTGGGTTTGAGCTTTTGAGTTTAGGTGTTCATTTTTACAAGACTCAATTACGGTTGTTATAAAATAAAATAAACCCAATAATAACGATCCAAGTTGTGATTAACTTTCTCTATTAATATTATAGCCAGGGTTCCGATTCCGAAAAAGAACGATTTTTTTTGTTTACTACAACTTTTAATCAGCAAAACTCGGTTGACTATGGAACCCTAACCAGCTGATTTTTTGTATATTGATAGGTTAATAGTTATAATTATGTATAATTATAATTTAAGAGTAACTGCATTGTCCTACAAATAGAACAATCCATATTTTAGGATCATCAAATCAAAGTATGAAATCCTTTCTATCTCTGTTAGCTACCACTTTGGAGATTATTCGCAGATAAAAATGTTGTTCGTCTTATCTTAATTATTAAGCTACTCACAAAAAATTAGCTTGCATAATTAATAAAAAAATGTTCTAAGCCCTGAGTTTGCCAGAGCTTTTTCAGGAGAGCGTGGCCGCGAGAAAGAGATATACTTAGTCTTATAGAACCATAAAATTCCCAACTAGCTGGAAACATTATAGTATGCCGCCCTAAAATAATATAATTAGTCATAAATTACACTCGAATAAGACACCCTCGTTCCAATAAGCCATTAATTATTATCTACTTTCAAAAACATAAAGCGGCCGTAAATTAATGGGGAATACGGCCGTAAATAAGTTTTATGACGTCACCAGGTTCTAAGAAGTATTACAATAAAATTCTCCAACAATAGATTATCCAGGGTGCCATTGATGGACCATTACAGAGGCAGAACGGCCGAGAGAGGGCGTTTATTATGCACAGACAATAAAACAATTAGGTAGGTGTGACCATTGCGTATTCAATTTGCCGCCGTTTTGCTTTTTTGAACGTGGAACACCTCTGAAATTGAAGGCTTTTTTGCTGTCTTTTGTAATAAAATTTTAGACCACATTAACGACGTTTGAAATGTTAGTTTTTATAATGATTGTGCTTTATGTGGTTTGAAACCAGTCCATTTGAGTGAAATAAAGTAAGTTCTAACTGTTATAATATAAAACGCACAGTACAGGAATGGTAGGTTGGTCAAATTGTCAATAAAGTTTGATAACTTATTTCAAAATTTGGCCACCTACATTGATATGATATGATATATATATGATATATATATGATAAGATATATATATATATATATATATATATATATATATATATATATAATTTAATTCAATTCAATTCAAATATTCTTTATTGTGCACACAATACAAGGAGAATACATAAAAATATACAAACAAATAATACATAGGTGTCACAATGGCGGCCTTATTACTAGGTAGCAATCTCTTCCAGGCAACCATGAGCGAAGGTGAAATTGCAGTAGAGGTAATTGAGCATGTGCAAGCAAAAGAATACAAAGACAATGGTTATGATAACATGAATTAATATAATATAAATATACCTAAATAATTTATACAATACTCAGCAATAATACTATACATAAATACTAAATATACAATAAAATAATACTATATTTTTATATTATAAATAAAGGATAACAACATAGAACAACACGGACATCCTAATAATTTTAAGTGTTAGTAACTCAAAACATATTCATTTACAAATATTTAAGTAGTGTAACTTGACTAGACTTTTAAATGCATTTAATGTTTTTGCAAGTTTTACATGCTTAGGTAAGGAATTCCAGAGCTTAACACCGGTAACGACAAACGAGGAACTATAATATTTGGTTTGATGCGCGGGCATTTCCAAGTGCAAATTTGACGCAGATCTTAACTCCTTTACAGTGGCTTGGCGAAATAAAAATTTTTCTTTGAGATATATAGGTAAATTAGGGTCATATATTATACAGTAAACAAGTGATAGAATACGGGCATCCCGCCGAAAACGTATGGGCAACCATTTCAGACGTGTTCGAAATTCTGACACGTGATCAAATTTCTTTAACCCGAAGATAAATCTGATTGCGAGATTCTGAAGTCGCTCGAGCTTGTTTAATTGATCCTCGGTGATATTAGTCAAACAAGCATCAGCGTAATCCAGAATTGATAGGAATAGAGATTCGGCAATCTTTATCTTGGTTGGGATAGGTAAGAGGTAACGCAGGCGACAGACAGAGAACCAGGTTGCATAAATCTTTTTGCTAATTTCTTTTAAGTGATGAGACCAAGATAATGTGTTGTCAAAATAAACACCTAAATTTTTTACGCACTTGCTAAAAGGAATCACTACATTATTTAAACAAACGGGAGGCAAGCTGCTCCAGTCAATCCTAGACACAAGGCCAGGGCTGCCAATAATAATTAACTGAGTTTTCAAAGGATTAACTACCAAGCCATGGCGCTTGCTCCAGTCGTATATTAACTCTAATTCCCTGTTAAAAGTCCCGATCATACCACGTAAATTGAGCAGTGAGGTATGGGTATAAACTTGAAAATCATCAGCATACAAATGAGATAGTAAAGAAGTGGAAGCTGTAATTGAATTTATAAAAATAGCAAAAAGAAGTGGGGACAAGACCCCTCCCTGTGGCACACCAGCAGAGATAAAGTCCCAGTCAGAAAAAGAATCGTCCAACCTTACTCTCTGACGACGACCAGTGAGGTAGCTACGGATTAAGCAAACTACGGCGGGTGATAGATTGATAGACCTTAGCAAACTCAGCAAAATGTCATGGTCGACTGAGTTAAATGCATTGCTAAAGTCTAATAACGCCAACATAGTTAGTAGTTTATTGTCCATACCATAACGAATGTCATCAGAGACTTTTATTAATGCCGTAGTGGTACTGTGCCCCCGACGAAAACCTGATTGAAAGGTGCTTAGAATATTATTCTCATTTACAAAGTTGGTAAGCTGATGGCTGATTAACCGTTCCAGAACTTTAGAGAGGAAAGGTAAGACTGAGATGGGACGGAAGTCAGACACCAACTTTGGCTTAGAGGTCTTTGGTAATGGGATCACATAGGCATCCTTCCAAGCACTGGGGAAAACACAAGTGTCAAAACAATGATTGAAAATATGAACCAGTACAGGAGTGATAGAGTCAAGAATAGGGATAATCATCTTACGACTAATACCATCATCGCCTACTGCATTCGAAGAAATTGATGCCAAGTGTTTTTTAACATCTACCGCAGTCACAGGACTTAGGACAAAGGGTGAGGAACCGGGGATAGGTAAATTGGCAAGATGATCGAGTGTACGGGCCTTCTGAGCAGGATCGAGTGAACAAGTGGCTCCAGTAAATTGTTTATTTAATACATTGGCGTCAATTGAGCAAGTCTTGTCGACAGCACTTTTGCCTACCCCAAGTGTCCTTAAAAACTTCCAGACTTTACATGGATCCCCATTTTCAACGGAGGAATGGATGTACCGACGCTGGGCATCCCTGCACATTTTATTACAGCGATTCCTTATTTTTATATATTTTTCCTGTTGAACAGTACAATTGGTCCGTTTAAATTTTGCTTTTGCAGAGTGTTTCTGCCGAATCAAATCTTTCAGATCGTCTGTGAGCCAAGGAGCAGGTAACTGCTTTAATTTAACTGGTCTGATTGGAGCATGTTTGTCAAATAATTGTGTTAGTAGGGTATTAAAGACATTCAATTTATTATCAATATCGTCAGCATCAAAGACAGGTGCCCAGTCAATGTTATTAGCATCAGTCTTTAAATTATCGACGTTTAAATCTGAAAAGTTCCTCTGTAATAGAACTTTTTTTTTTGGCTTAGGTGGTCGCAAGCTATACGATACATAGATAAGGTCGTGATATGAAAATATCTCAGCAGAACACTGGCCATACTTACTAACTAGGTTAGGGGACGACACAACAATAAGATCGAGGAGGGATGGTGAGCAACCAGGAAAGGTATGAGTAGGATTAAGGGGGAGCAAATGTAAGTTACAGCCATCCAAAACAGAATTAAGTTTTTTAGACCTAGAGTCGTCTTTTGCCATGCAGGTATTAAATAATATATATATATATATATATATATATATATATATATATATATATATATATATATATATATATATATATATATATATATATATATATATATATATATATATATATATATATATATATATATATATATATATATATATATATATATATATATATATATATCTTAATCTTGAAATGTTCGTGGATGTCTAGGGAAGGTTTAAAAGGCGAGAAAAGATCGAATAATTTCCGGGAAAACCCTAAAAACAGCCCTTTTTTATTTCCCATACAAACGTTTTCTAGAGTCAATTTGAACTTTATTGCTAAATATTACTACAACTCGAGAATGATAGCGACCATTGTTTGTGCGACGGGATAGCGATGGACGTTGCCATGGTTAAGTACATACTTATTTAGTCACTTCAATAAAATAATATGGGCAAAATACTTTATATGGCAAAAGAACATTTACCGGGACAGCTAGTATATTATATAAATCAATTTATCTTATCGCGTGCATGGCTGTTTCGCCGTCTTGCCGCAAACACATATTTATAAATAGGTATCCAGTCATTTCCGTAATGAAAAAATTACATAATGAGAGGACACTGCTTTATCCACTTTCATATAAAACTGTTTCCGTGAATCGGCAGAATTGGGTCGGTTCGACCGATGCCTTTTAGGGTTCGTAGCAACTACTAATAGTAACCTTTACAATTTTTTTGCTGACTGTCCATTCGTCCGTCCGTCCGTCCGTCGATCTATATGTCCGTCGGTCTATTCGTCGTCTCTTGATAATCTCGTTATTATTATTATAATAATATGGATGAACAATATTTTGAACACCTCCTATATATTACAAAATATATTTTGGATTGTGAAATGATTATAATTTTGCTGTGGTTCCCAAAACATGTGGAAGAAAATACGTAAGACGGTCTAGACACGCAGAAGCGTGGCCACTCGAGTTTTTTTTTCGATTCACACCATCGTATTATAGGTATTCAACGTCAGCTTTTTAGGACCTCATTAATTAATGAATGAGCCTTTCCTATTTACTGCGTGACTGGTAAGACATGTTCAATACTCGAGGACGTGATATTTGGCTAATATATTAGTTGGAAAAAATAATATAAAAAAAATTATATCAATTATTGATCACTGAGTAAATGTAGCTTAAAGTTGGACACCGCGAGCGGGAGGGGTAGTTGTGTGGTGTTTCTTTGGTAGCGCACGCCTCTGCACCGGCCGCATAGTATGCCTACTTGCCTAGTCGCGTAATTTACTTAGTATCCATGATTCATTTATTTTTGGGAAATTCGGAAAAAATTAAGAACCCAATTTTATTACATAATTATTATAATGAGAATGGAATACAGAGTACTCTCCATAAGTATCGGTAATGTCTCACCAGTCATGTTGTATATTCGTTAACGTTTTATATCCTTTACGTTAAAACTTTCTTTCGGTTTTGGTTTCCATTGTGCTGAGGTGTTCATTATAGTTTTAGTTAATATTCATAAAGCGGAAGGGTAGAACGTGTTTGCAGATTACACAAACCATGAGTATAATCGCTTTATTAACATACCCGAATAATCTTCGATAGGATTCGCAAATAACATCATACGCAATATAGTTTGTATGTCAAAGGTTAGGTGTATAGTATATTAAGTATACAACAACTATTGTTGTTGAGAGCTCACAATATTCTGATTATCTTTGAAAGGCATGGAGAAACTTTGAGTCCCGAGAAAGGTCATAAGATACTTTTAATCCCGGAAAAATGTACGATACCTGCGTGATAAAAGGTCCTATGAATAAAATGGAATAAAAAAGTTGTGCACTATTAAAATAACGAATGTGATGACAACATTTTGACAAAAGGATGTTATGAAACAAGTTCAAAAGTATATTATTAACTATACAAACTATTATTTTAAATAACTGCAATTGCCACTGTTAAATCTATAAGTATACAACGTGAAATTTAATGGTTGTTTTCCCGCAGTATATAAAACTCAAAGGTGACTGACAGACATTGTGATCTATCAACGCACAGCCCAAACCACTGGACGGATCGGGCTGAAATTTGGGATGCAGGTAGATGTTATAACGTAGGCATCCGCTAAGAAAGGATTTTGACAAATTTCCACCCCAAGAGGTTCAAATAGGGGATGAAAGTTTATATATTATAATAATACTTCTTAGCGCGAGCGAAGCCGCAAAAGCTCGTATTTATAATAAAATTTAAAAAGTGCTTGGTTTGAGGCATATAATATTGTCATACTGGCGATGGCCAGATCAATTTTTATTTACAAACCAGTCCCTAGCCGTTTTTATAACCGCTTCTTTATAGAATCGCCATTCGCCAATCGCCGATCAATACGACGTATGTAATTGACATGACATGAGCCAAACGTCAAACTCATATTAAAGAACCCTCATGTCAATTCCATGCATTTTGATCTGTGTACATCTTGATCTATAAAGAAGCGATAAAGAAAACGTCTCGGCTAAATGCTCAGTAAAGCCGAAATTCTATTCTAGTCTCGAACAATTTTCGTTGATAACGAGTTTCGAAAATAATTACGTCAACATTAAGTATTAAGGGAATTTCGTGAAAGCCCTTCTTGATTATGACATCTCCGACACGGTGTCAGCGTAAACCCTTCTGGCAGGGCGGACACAGGTTTCCATTTAACGACTAAGCCCTTAAGCCCGTCAACCGCACTTAAAACGCATAATATTTGTGACATAAACAAGGATCGAAATTGATTGGGTCCGTAAAAATGTTAAGCACACCTGTCCTTGACATGCCAATTTTTTAATACGGCCTTAATATGACGTAATACGTAATTTCTAAAGGAGTTTAAAGAAAAAAAAAATACTTACATTAAAAATACGTGGTTATTGTAGTAAATATTGCTAAAAAGTAATAAACCCTACGGATCAATTTTTTCTCATCCCTTTTTTTTTTTTTTGACGTAGAGAAATGCTGTGATGCATTCCGCAGGGGATGGGGACTCCCACTGCGGATATGTGGGAATCGCCGCGTGGCGAAGGTGGTGTGTGCCGCGGCCCTACCCACTAAAACTCTACGGTGCTCCTAGCCACCGCTTCATGACGCAAAACTGCAGAAGCTAGAAATACTAGCGCAGAGTCGAAGCGCATCGAAGCGAATTACCAAAAACTTAACATATTTAGAAATTCAACCTTAATTCCAGAGCGTAACGCACACTTTACTTCAGCGAGACTAATCAGGGTTGGACGCGCGCATTCGCGTGAATTCGCGAGAATGCGCGCGTCTTTTTAAATTTTCAGAGGTAATGTGTACGTTACACTCTAGAGTTAAGGTTAAATTTGTTGAGTTTTGGAAATTCGCTTCGACGCGCTTTGACTCTGCGCTAGTATAATTTATAATTGACCCATATAATATTTTGTGATTCTATACTTGGCATTCAGCCTACTCTGAATTTCCTTATAATATTATGGTTTAAGTTTCTACTTTCTAGCCCCACCTTTTTCAGCATAAACTAATAACGCATCACGTTTCGTACATTACGCGAACACGATATTTTGCGTTTGTATGATATTATGGACGTTCCGGTAATTAATTTTGTGAAGGTTTAATACGTAAGTAATTAGTAAAACATTGATATCATGACCGGAGCGTGCATCAAAATATTTGATGTGAATGTCGGTGAATAGAACGACAGCTTTATGATTATTGTACTAGCTTTTACCCGCGGCTGAATAATATTATTAATTAGGTATCAAAGTCTCAGTCCGATCGGTTTAAAATTGACAAAGTTTCATACAAACTTTCATCCCCTATTTTGTCCCCTTGGGGGTAGAATAAGTGATCAAAATCCTTTCTTAGCGGATGCCTACGTCACACCATCTACCTGCATGCCAAATTTCAGCCCGATCCGTCCAGTGGTTTGGGCTGTGCGTTGTTAGATCACTATGTCAATCAGTCCGTCACCTTTGAGTTACATAATATTATGTTTATTTGCAACATAATATATATATTTAGATTACTCATTCATTATACAATATTGAATATACAATATTATGATATTAGATATAATACTTCTTAGAAAATGTTCTGGCACATTTTACCTTTAATATTAACATAATAATTCTTAGTTCTAAATTACTATTTCTCTGTTATCTCTTTGCACTCAAACCACTGAATAATTTGGACAAATTGTGGTCTGGAGTATATTTTTTTTGAGTCCTGAAAAAAGAATCCTAGAATTTGGAATCTAAATGTTAGAAAAGCATATTATAATTTTTAAGCAATAAGTTACACGATTCTGAATTGCGCTATCAAAGTTTTCCGAGTTCGTAAGTGTAGTACCAATTAGGTACTTATGCAGCATTTTAGGCTTTAGCAGACAACTATGACAGTGGGCTTCGGCCTGATCAAGTAATAATATATCCCCGCTTGGTTAAAGCTCTTCCCTTTACGAACCTCAAAACCTATGTTGAAAATAAATCAAAACGGTGTACATAAAGTTTTCGCTCGTAACATTATATCCGAGACTAAATTGAAGATTCCCCAACTAGCCACTTCATCATCCGATCACTTCAATTTGAAATTCAAAATAGTCTACTGAAAAGAGTTTTAAAAAAGTCCGGAATAGCGGGCGATACCATAAGTCATTGAGAAAGCGGCTATAGGTGCCTAGCACTGATCGGACTCAATATATCAAACGATGGCAGGACAATAGGGCTCACTAGGGTTACTTCTTTCAGGAAAATAGCAACGGCAGTAAATTTACAACCACCGGCACGCTAACATTTTTGACCAACCAATATTTCAACTGCCTTTCGAATTGTTAATATTTTTAATTTTACGTATTTGCTTCGTCATTTTGGCATTCACTTTTCCATTCTCTTTGTTCGCACAAGCAAGTTACAATAAACTAATTTTTGTCAAGTCTATCTTTAATTATCAACCAACCAAACTACAAGTCAGAACATACATGATTAAATGAGTAATTGACAGAAAGTGTTCCTATGTTCAGTATCCGCTTATTAATACTACAGTGCAGCGCCATAAGCCAAAAATAAATATACCTACCATGGCTTCAAATACCGTTATTTTTCATAACGTTACTGCTTCAATGGCAAAGATAACGTTATGAAAAAATAACGATATTAGGAAATAATGATATTAATAACGGTAAATCGATATTAATAACGGTAAATGTTATATTATAACGATATTTTTTCGTTTAAATGTTACTAGAATAACGTTAAAAAAATTACCGTTATCTGGCTACCATTATGAAAATAACAGTACGTAACGATATTTTTCGATATTTTTTCTGCTATTCGATAACGTTATGAAGCCCTGATATCTACAAGGTATCTGTGACCGTACCATGAAACCGCTTTGAGACTCAAACAATCGTACGCGAATGCCGCGTCCTACTCTAACAAACGTGAAATGACGTTGTTAGAGTAGGACGCCGCATTGTTACTCGATCGTTTGAGTCTCAAAACGGTTCCGTAGTAGGCCTACTGACTTGGTATAATATTATGTACGATATATTGTATCTATCGCAACCATGCTCTTTCAGGGTTCCGTATCCAAAGGGTAAAAACGGGACCCAATTACTAAGACTACATTGTCTGTCCGTCTGTCTGTCTGTCTCCAGGCTGTACCTGAAAAACCGGTACGGGTGTGAAATTTTCTTAAATTTTCCAATTTTCTAAAAAAATCTTAAACAGATATTTTACGTGTAATCACACGGATTGTTTTAGACGCCGCGCCGCTGCGCCGTGGTCTAGTGATTTGGAGCGTGGCTCTTGACTCTGATGTCGTGAGTTCGTTTCCCGCGTTGGATACAAAATGTTATTTAAAAGTTTGGTTAGGACAATGCAGGCTGATCACCTGATTGTCTGACAAGTAAGATGATCCATGGGTCGGATGAGCATAAATGAAAAATCGGTCCTGCACCTGATCTCCGCCAGTCGTGTCGGTCGTCCGTCCCACTGGGTTATGACTTATGAGAGTAATGAAAAAACACACTTGGGCACTATAAAAATTACTCCTGCTCAAATGGCCTGGTTTCTATGAATATGGCCACCGTCACCGAAGCCGGTGTGGAGGTTATTATACGGATTGTGCCAGCCCTAGTATTTCGGAAGGCTTTTGTCCGTCCGTCCATTGTGACTTACTAAATTAAGATGTAGCCGAAAATAATGGAATCTTCGCCTATACGTTTCATTAATAATTTATCTGCCCATGTCGGTGGAGCGAAACCCTTAATATAATGAATGATTAATCTTCTCATTTATTCATCGCCCCAATTTTGTAATGTATTAAAAAAGTTTCCAATTTTTGAACCTTTTTGTAGCTCAAGTAAAAAAAGCTAATTTTCTGCAGCAAAATATCGTTAATTACGGTATTCTCTACAGAAGTTATTTATTACTCGATTGCCCCTTCGTTGCACGTTTCTTCGCGGGAATAATTATAAGAAACATAATTATTCATTTCGTATAAATTTTCGGATAAGCATAGTTAGCAAAAACTTATAATTTTAGTTACAAAGCTATACGTAATTAAATAAATATCATAATATAGAGTTTGGACGTATTTATTTTCAGCGTAAATTCGATACCGATACATTCCATAATACTTCTCTTGATAGTAAAATTTTACTTATATAAACTTTTACTGTCGAGAGAAGTTAATGTGTAGCAGACATAATAATAATAGTATGTCAGAGTAGTTAATAATAATAACTGCTTGCTCTTTCCACTTCCTCTACTGAATCAAATTGTCGGATGATGTTACATTTTGTATCCTTTCATGTAATTACCCCTTTATAGCTTAACCTTCACTGTATAATGTACTTAATTGATCACCAATAAGGTTGAAACTCCAACAATGCAACACGCATTCAGTTCTTACCGTGAAATATCGTTTGAAAGCGTAACAGCAATCTGTCGGTACGTTCTGTGAAATCTATATCACCTGTGGTCATGTGATTATGAACTCTATGTGCGGGCAGGAAGGTCGATTTTGAGTTACATAGTGTCCTATACTCAGCGATTTGCGGTTGACAAACGGTGAAACAAATCGTGCCATCAATTACCGTATGGAAGTCAAAAGTTTACGAGTGAAAAAGTGTCCTAATTCCTAAAACGTATAACTTGAGGCGTCTCCCAGACAGACGCGGGCAGCGGTGGCGGTCGCGGCGGCGGTCAGTTGTTTAAAAAAGTTTAAATAACTACTGATTTTAGTTTAAGAATTCTTTCACCTACGGAGAGCTAAATCCTTTGTGATGAACATCCTACTATCTTATGTGTATCATGAAAAAAATTCAGGTTTAATTTTTATAATTTCATCTGGTGGTATCATGAGAATTTATAATTGCAGCAGGCACACCAAAAAGTTTATTCATCGCAAAAATAATTATGTAAAAGTCAACCGGTGTTTTTACAAATGCTTGAAAGCGGCTTGGATGCAATCAAAGCATGTAAACTGCTCTTACAAAGCTCACGAGCGAATCTGAAAGCTACCTTTACAGCTTACCTAGCCAATTGGCACGATCATTGGAGAAACAAGCTCGATTCAAATCGGATAAATTGATTTCTATTCAAGTAACAAAAACAAATAAAAGACTAAGATTGTAGTTATAAGTTTAGTATCTCGTTAAGTGTGAACACACGATGACACTATGAAGTGCGTTATTATATTATGCGTAGTTTAAAAATAGTTCTGACAATAGAGCAACACGCAGACTTTGGAAAATAAAAATACACGGTCTTACCACAAAAGATTTAAACACCCGTTGAACAGTTGATTAGAGAAAAATTCAGTACAAAAATGTCACAAAACAACTGTTCAACAGATGTTTAGTTTTTTGTGGTAAGACCGTTATTGTTTATTTAATTCATCAAGTTTGTATTTTAAGTGCATGTTTTAAATCGAAATACGCGATAATCCGGCTTTTATGGGGATATAATATTATGTTGTCGATTCAAACCCCTTATTTAATGTAGATCTACGTGCAATTATGCCGGAAATATATTTTTTATATAAATTATATTTGGCAGGTAGGAACAATTTGTAAGAGAAAACAAAATTCGTTGCTTTTACCATGTTATCCGTAATTTTTCCATATTTGGTCATCTTACCAACCTTCCCTGGGCTTCTACGAATATTTTAAGGCTTAAATTAGCCCAATACGTTCAGCCGTTCTCGAGTTATACACGAGTTACAAAATTGAAAATCCATTTTTACATACAGGGTGTAACAAAGATAAGTCATAATACTTTAGGGTGTGTATGTGTTCCTTGTAGAGAGTTTACTGTGAAAGTAGCAGCGCTGAGAGACCAACATTTTTTCATTTTTGTAAGAGTAGAATTTTATAAAAATTCGTGACGCTGGGCGCTTGCACATACAAAAGTAAAAAAAATGTTGGTCTTTCAGCGCTGCAACTTTCACAGTGAATTCTCTACAAGGAACACATACACACCCTAAAGTATTATCACTTAGTTTTGTTACACGTTGTTTAGATAGATGATTAAGTACCTATGATAATATGATCCAAGAATTTTCCAACTGGGATGTCTTTAGGTTCCAGTAACCTATCCTGAATAGATTAATGAATACATTTCAGAGAATACACACAGATAATGCACAGCTAATGAGCAAACATATTGTGTGTTTTCTGGGAAGCTACACACTTTACGATTCCCGGGAGACTAGAAACAGATTATTCCTGATAAACATTAATGTATAATGTGGTACAAGATGTCACCCACAATTTCATTACGCGAAAAATCGTTTATCGCACGAGAACGGTACATTTTTCCGGGATAAAAAGTATCCTATGTCCTTTCCTTGAACTCAAAGTATCTCCATTCTGAATTTCAGCTTAATCAGTTCAGCGGTTTAAGCGTGAAGAGATAACAGATAGACACACTTTCGGATGTATAATATTAGTATTGATTTCCACAAAGCAATGATATTCCTAACTTCGTTTAAGCCAGCGTCAATATTTTACGCGTCAGAAACTTCTTTATTTCATTACAAGCAGTCCCCTAGTGTCTGGGTTGGTGGCCCCTCCCTTATGGTGTTAATATTGTATGTGGCTCGCCATCGGCACAGATTCCACACACGCATGCAGTTAGATATATTATCAAGATTGAGGGACGAGGCTTGAAATCGAAAACGTTTTTTTACGAGTATGTATCTATTTTTGGACATTGTTATTGTAGATGGAAAAAGTTATAATCGGAAGATTAATCAATATTACAAGTTAATAAGATTAAGAGCTGTTTAATGTTTATAGTGATTATAAAAATAGCTACCCTAAAGTCTAGAAAACGCCGGTTTTTTACTAAAAATAGGGCGCAACCCTCCGTGCGGTAAGTAAGGTAAATAAGGTAATTTTTTTTTTTAAACGGGCTTTGGCCCACCACACATTCCCACCACTGTATCTCCTGTGTCGCCAGGATCGACAGCGGTATCCAACCACGAAAACCCTTTGATATGATCTCAGGGAGCCCGAGGGACATGCTAAACTGTCTTGGGACCCGCAACGAATTTAATCAGAAGAAAAATAGGAGGAGTAGGAAGATTCCAGATTAAATAAGGTAATGCGACTCTACTTGTCGGGTTTTTAAAGTACTTAGATAATATTAGAAAATATTAAAATATATTGTTTTAACGTGGTGGAAAAATGTACCAGCTATCATAATGTTCATTACAAAAATATTTGTAATGTTATAAAATAATATTCTCTGACAGTAAAAGCTAGCGCAAATAAATATTCCAGTTTTATGTAAACATCTTTTACATTTTCCCAAAAATATTACATAAGCAAATATGCCGATTGCCGATATTCCCGAGCATGCGGCCTTTCCCGATAGAAACTAAATAAGCATAAACTTCTCAGTGATATAAAGGCATTTGGGGCTCTAATCTAAGATATTGCGATAAGTAATATCAAATTCAGTAGGAGGGTGAATACCCAAAATAGTTTGGCCTCGCACTCTTGAAGTTTGCATGGGGATAGAGTTCAAGAGGAACTGGGTTTGACATTAGCGCATGCACAAGCGTTTGTTAAATAGCTATGGGGGCCTAGTGTTCTTTCACCGAACGCCCTAGCGTGATAGGGAGACACATGGCTGAATGCTGTTCAAATCTTTGTTTTCAACGACTTTGATGGCAATAACACTAATATCCTATTTTCAAATATACTCCTGCTGTTTGGGGTGAATTTTTAAGTGGAGTAAAAATTCACTGGGTTAAAAAGTGTGGTGACAGAATGCAACAAAATCTATGTGGTGACATAAATTTTGTTTTATCCACCCCAGTTTAGTACGAAAGTTAGCACGTATTTTTATGTTGCTGGAACATTACTTTTATGTCACTATTTCGTCACACAGTTTCTCAGTTATTCAAATCATCAAAGACAAAAGCAAATACAAAAAACAAAATATATTTATATATATACAATGGATACAATCTAACCGCATACTATTTTTCTAGAAACAGAAAAATCCTGATTTTTTATAGAAGACTTTAAAATAAGGTAATGTCATTTTTTTCCATTTCCAGTCATAAAAAATTCCTGATAGATTTTCAGATATTTAATAAAATAAAAATATTATACTTAGATTTTGTTGATGTGTGTAATAATAATTCAATGACTGAAGTGCTACTTCACGGTGGTTAAACCTATAATGTGTATTGTACACCTTAATCACCGAAGTGTACACTGTCACTACGCGAGTGTACACATACCTTTATCTGACGTCCTGTCTGGAGCTCAAGCTGTTCAAACCACATTATTGAATTAACATCTAATACCGGCGCCACACATAGCACAAATGTTTGAACACAGACTTTGTCACACATTTGAACACTTGTATGTTGAACCTGCCAGACATGTTTCACAGAGTTTCACATACATTTTCACTTCACAGTTGTTGCAAGGACGTCAAACAAGACGGACGACTGATTTGACGTGACAACTGACCACAGACAAGAATTTTTTTTTCTTGTTATGGCACTTCGGCTTTAGCCATGGCCAGTGTCGAGCATAATATAATATGGCAGGAAAACAATATTTTTTATTTCAATTTTCAGCATCGTTTTCCATATTATCAGGTCTAAAGTCTAGTCAAAGTCTAAGTAAATGTCATTACAGTCAGAAAGTCAAGTCAGTCGATTCAGTAAAGTGGTAGACGCTTTACTGAAACTTTTGATGGAGTTTTGGAGGGAACACAAAATAGCACGTTTCTGGGTAGTTATTCCATTACACTAAATTTAGAAGTTCTAAATAGGATTCTAAAAAGAAGACAAATTAGAAGCTACTTATTCCACTTGTCCTAATTTAGTAACTAAATCAGTTGCACAGATTAAAAATCAGTTGTGACGACGCGGCGATTTTGGCCAGACGTTTTCATAATGGCTCCAGTTCTGTCAAACCAACAAAAAATCAAAATAAATAAAAGGCGAAAAAGATGGTTGAAAGAATTTTTGCTCCACGAAAAATTATGAATCATGAACTTTCTGAACTACTTGGAACCAGCAGACTTTAGAAATTAATTATGAATGGATTCCAGATCGTATAACATAAAATATATTGACTTTAATACAATAAAAGGTTGAAACCATCTGGCAACACTGATTTAGTCAGTTAGAAGTTAGAACTTAGAAGCCACATTTTTGCCGATTTAGTACACTAATTAGGATCCTAGCTTTCTAAATGTTATTCCACTTCACTAAATTTAGTGACTAAATCATTTAGATTTCGAAATTTAGTGTAATGGAATAAATACTTAATGCATCACTTTCCCACACGTCTTGTGCACGATAACGAATATCTTAATGGATAATATTCTACTGCCACGGCCGCATATTATGCGTAGTGCTTCGCGCTAAAACCGATTCTGTTGGACGATCTTCTTGTATCGTCCAATAGTAGGTATCGTCTCATAGCACGAAGCTTCAGACGATAGACGCAGGTGCGGCCGGGCCCTTAGCCCTACCAATATTACACATTAAAACCCAATTAACACAATTTTAGGAAAATAATTATACAAAAACACAACATCACTCTTTCACATTCCCGGCAAAATACTTCGATCAACCACAGACTACATGACATGTAGTCTGTGGTTGTATATATTGTATTATCTATGGACTACACAGAAGTGTCAAGTGAACTTTGCGCATATGTGTAGCAGGTAAGCAAACATTTGAACATAGATCTTTGAGCTCTTTGATGTGCGCCAAAAAACCGACATCGAAGGGCAAAGTGCAAATGTTTGTACAAAGCTGTGAACAAAGTCTCAAAGTCCCGTGCTACACATGTGTACAAACAAGTGTTCAAATATGTGTTCAAATGTTTGTGCTATGTGTGGCGCCGGCCTAACAATCAGGTCAGGGCCTTTAGACAAGACGTTTTTCTTTATCGCTTCTTTATAGAATCGCCGCTCAAAATGTATGGAAATGACGTTCGACTTAAGACGACGCCTTGATAATTTGGCTGTAGCGATATCGATTTTTCTAAGCAATGACCAAAGCTAAGAAATTAAAGTTCATTGTCAGTATTCACCAAATCTTTATCTTTGAATTGCCCATAGCATAACACGATTGGTCAACTTTTATAACACAGCATAATTAATCAAAAAGACTTCTGTAAAAAAGGGATTATAATTTTGCCAATTGCAGAGGAGTGTGATTTAAGCTTCCAAATTTTGTACATAGATTGGTTCAAGCATACACTTTAATTTGTACATAGCTTATTTGAAATATATTTATGGTTTTTAAATTACGCGACAAAAACCATTTTGTCGCTTACGCCCTTTCCATTAATTCTTGTTTTCTATGAGAGGCCATAAATAAATGAAAAATATATTAAATTAATTTTTTTAAATTAATTAAATAAAAATAAATAAAATGAATACTTAGAAGTGTAAATATTGTATCTATAAAAATTATATTTAAATAAATATTGTATTACTTACATAATAATGACTTAAGAAATAGATAGAAAAGCAAGATCTTAGACGCAAAATAATTTAAATCATGACTGTAATGACGTATACCTACCTAGTATTGTTATAAAATAATCTTATTATAAATATATAAAATATCTGTAATGTTATGCGAATTATCATAATATTGTATCCAGATATTGTATTGTAATGTAATTAATCTTTTTAAGGAATCAATAAAGGCTTTCTATTCTATTCTATGAGAGGCCATACATTTTGATCGGCGATTCTATAAAGAAGCGATAAAGAAAACTACTTGGCGAAAAGGCCAGTGCTGTAGCTCTACTAAAATTGCTCGTTGCTAAAATTGCCCAATGGAAGTTGCTCTAATGGGCAATCGATGGACCAATCGAATTTATGTGATAGATTCAATTTTATTGCCGGTAACTGGTGATGTATTGCTGAAATATGAGCACCGAAAAATATTTGTTTTGGTCCAAAAGTACGCCCAATCCAAGGAATCAATTTTGATTGACTTCGACACTTGATTTTTGGCATCGCACTGAAAAATCGGCTAAGTGGTAGTCGGGCTTACGAAGATTGAGGCGCACTAAGAATTCCGTATCAAATATGAGTGTTCGGGTCCTGCTTTTACCGTTTGAATGTAGAATGTAACAAATACTTCTATTTATTATAATAAAAAAATCGGTCAAGTACGTGTCAGACTCGCCCACGAAGGGTACCGTACCGTTATAGAGCAAAAATAGACCAAAAATTGTGTTTTTGTAAGGGAGCCCCCTTAAATTTATATTTTATTATTATTATTAATTATTATTTAAATAAACAAATCATTAAGGCCTTTGTGACAGTGTATTTCTTTTTCCATAACTGATATAGAGCAAAAAAGGCCAAAAAATTACATTTATATTATGGGAGCCCCCCTGAAATATTTATTTTATTTTATATTTTTAGTATTTGTTGTTATAGCAGCAACAGATATAAACAATCTATAAAAATTTTAGAAGTATAGCTATAGTGGTTCTTTAGACACAGCCTGGGGACAGACAGACGGACGGACGGACAGACAACGACGTCGCAGTAATAGGGTCTCGTTTTTACCCTTTGGGAACGGAACCCTAAAAACTACCATTCATGCTACATAATAATATATTATCAAGTAATCATGTAAAATAATAAAAGTGTCTAGGACTTCTACGAATATTTTAAGACTAAAATCAGCCCAATCCGTTCAGCCGTTTTCGAGTTTTAGCGCGACTAACACATTTGGAAATCTATTTTTATATTAAATAAGACACTTCAAATGCCTTGTAGTACCTACTTCTTAAAAAACATTTCTGATTAAATTTATCGTATGCCGTTACGATTATTAAAGAAAAGACTAAGAAGCTGGAACTTTAAACCATAATTTCCTCAGAGACGAAGGATTCAATTTTGTTCTCGAAAAGTTTTTGCCAGGACGTTTCATATAGGATATGACGGATGTACAACGACTGGTGGCGTTATGGCACCGCTAGAGTCACCAAAAATGGACATAAAATCAGGAATCAATTCAGATAACTGAAAAAGATTATTTTGAAGTGAAAACTTCTTTAGCGGCGTCAGGTAATTTATAGCCAAAACAATTATTTATAGTATTAATAACTTATTACGTCGATATTCAAAAATCAAGAGCACGTTTTTGTTGCAAAATTCTACTTTTACGCATATACCCTCCGGGCTTGGGGGAAAGTCACGATGTCAGAGGGGTGCCAAATACCCATTTCACTAAATACGGGTAAGGAATTTTATCTGTTGATAAAAGAGGGGTTTTCTGAATTTATGCGTGATATCACGAAAAAAGAAATTATAGGACCAAAAGTGCGAAATGCCTTTAGAGCGAGTTTTGTTTCTTTTTTTTTCATTGAAAATTACAACACTATCAGAAATTTTCACTTCCTTTTCGCCTGTCCTACGAAAATGGTAAGTACTAGTAACCCTAGTAGAGACAGTCACATTCTTCCAAGTATTGTGTTCTTCTATACATTTGAAATGAATGATGAGGATGCTTTTTATAGAAAGTACATACGAATTGACGGCAGCTTTAGAAAACTGGTTTGTTACCTTTTCCAGCCCCCTAGTGCTGGGTTTTTTTTTCTTCTCAATTATTTCAAGTGCTTTTATAATATCTACACTCAAGCTGATTATTTTTTATGACATAACTTTTATTCTTAAAGTCGTTTTTCGCGCGGGAACCGTACATTTTTCAGCAACAAAAATATCCTTACCCGAAACTTAACGCATACAATAATAGCTCCCACACCGATTTCGATGACGGTGGCCGGTTTCATTGAAACCAGGCCAGGTATGCAGGAGTAATTTTATAGTGCCCAAGTGTGTGCGCAATACACAAGAGCACTCTCTATTGCTTTACTCTCATAACACACGGACGGCAGACCGACACGACCGGCGAGAGATCAGGCGCAGGACCGACTTTTTACATGCCCATTCGACGCATGGATCATCTTACTTGTTACACAATCAGGTGATCAGCCTGCATTGTCAAACTTGGAAATAACATGACGTTTCCAACGCGGGAATCGAACCCACGACCTCCGAGTCAGGAGCCGCGCTCTATACCACTAGACCACGGAGCTGAGGCGTTCTTTACGCATACTAACCTATTTGCCTGCCAAGTTTCATCTAAAGCGGTTCAGCCGTTTGAGGATCAAGAGGTAACAGACAGACAGACACATTTTCGCATTTGTAATATGAGTACTTATGTGGATTCTATTTTTTGAAGCTTTGAGAAGCGATGACTTGTAAAAAATGTAATGCAACGTTATATTTACAAACGCCCTGTCGACGCGATTGTAACGAATAAGGTTGAAAAAAAAACTTATCACTCGTATTTTTTTTCTGTTTCCCAATACATAGGGCCTGTAAGTAAAAGATTTTTCTAAAAGTCTTTGTGTACATTGTAAAAGCAAGAACAAAGCCGACTGATGAATGTTAAAGTAAAATTCAATCAACTTTATGGGTTTTCACAATGGGGTAAACTTTGAAAAGTTTATATTTGGAAACGAATTGTCGTGAAGTTATCTACGGTGTACTTTGACAGACAATATAAATTGGGTCAGAGCATAATAACTCTTGTTTTAATTGTCAATAAGAGCTATTTCCTAAGGTCCCTCCATCGTCGCACAAATTCTTGTATTTGGTATTGTTAGCTTCATGTCAGGTGACAGGGAAATTAAATAAAGTCAAGAATAATTCTTCAAATCTGTATGATGCTATTAAAATAACGTTTTGAAGCAGTCCTTATTAATAAAAAGGCTTAAAATATAATTTTCTTAAAATTGGCAGAAACGTTGTCAAACGTCAAACAAAACAATTATCTTATGATGGTGCTGCAGCAAAGTATTCGTCAACGCACTCTGACATTGGCGATTCACCAAGGAGCCATATTTTAAAAGAAGAAGAAGAAGAAGATGGTGCTGCACTCTAACGTCAAACTATCATTCCAGTAGTATATCCTGTTGTAAAATAAAAATTATAAAGTCGATTTCGTAAAGTGTTGGCAATGAAAAGTAATAAAATTATGAGTTTATTCAATAAAATCTAATCACAAAGATCCACAGAACAAAACAAGCTTAGTCATTTTTATCGGATTATCAATTAGTTATTCTGAATCGGAGAAAACGGTTTGACAATATCACTTATGCAAATTGGTGAATTTTGTATAAGGTTCGTTAGCTGTGTGTCAATGCTTTGTCTTCGATTCGTAAAAAAAAATCTTGTATTTAACTCCTTCTTTAAAGGCTGCTAAGGGACAAAATTCATGATTACGTTAATTGAATTTAATGATAACATTGACACAGAGAATATAAATCAATATTAATGTTAAGTAATAAGTATTCATTAAATATTTAAAATTAAATTTTAAAAGGTGTCTATATATATATATATATATATAGACACCTTTTTCAATATATTATTCTCCTTCAATTACTACTTTTAATGGAAGCCTGGTATTGTATTTGCAGCGTTCTTATCAGAAGCAATCCATACTAATATTATTATATATATATATATATATATATATATATATATATATATATATATATATATATATATATATATATATATATATATATATAGCAATCAATTAAAATTAAGACATTGAAACAGCTGCACTCTAAAAACAATTTAAAGTTTAAAGTAAGAGACGAGAAGTGAGTTCGTTTATCGCGCAAGAATCTTTTATTTTTCCGGGATAAAAAGTCCTATGTCCTTTCTCGGAAAAAGGAAAAAGTGACTCGAAATTTCAGCAAAACCGCTTTAATTGCTGCTTAAGCGTGAAGAGTTAACAAACAGACAGACACGTTTTCGCATTTGTAATATTAGTATGGATTGCTTCTGATAAGAACGCTGCAAATACAATACCAGGCTTCCATTAAAAGTAGTAATTGAAGGAGAATATATTGAAAAAGGTGTCTACCCTCGACGTGTGCAAATTAAATAACTTGAAATAGAATGAGTCGTGATTTTCTTCAATATGGCGCACGAATAAATAACATTTATAACGTCAGATATTTTTTTGAAATAAGCATGATTGAAATAAAAGGAAATTTTTGAACAATATTCGAGCAATATAAAAATATCTCAATATATAAAAATCAATGCCACTTTTCGTTGCAATTTTATAACTCAAGAACGGGCTCCTCTATCCAAACCAAATGTTTAATATAGTTTTTATTGGAACTATTAATAATAATTAGTAGGTTTATGTGAAGCTTGCACAAAATCAGTCGAGTGGTTTTCGTTTATTTTTATTTTTAATAAAAAATGAATACAATAAATGGCGGATCATTTTACTATTGGGGATTTTGTTGTGAAATTGAAACTTAAAAATTTTTTTCAGAGTTGACAGTACAAGTAAGGTATAATAAATTATATACATAAGTACTTAATATTTTTTTCCATAAAAAAGGTCTTATGTAAGTTTTAATATATTTTGTCAACAGGTGTCATTCTTAACTTCATGATTTCTTCACGATTAATCGTACGACAAATCGTTGTCCCGCCGTGTAAACGTCCCCCACGTACTCTCTATAAAGGGGAAGTTAAACAAATAAGCGGTTTTGTTAGTAATAATTGTACCACGTGTCTGTTATTATTTCAAGTTGTACGATAATATAATTACAACCATAATTACTCGGCAGTCGGTATAACGCTTTACAAAATCGTTTTAGTAATTTCGTGATAATTGTACTTTTGAAGCGGACTTTGAATTCGATTTGACGAGAATGTTTAGTAGAGTATAACTAAGGGCCCTTGCACACGGTGATTTTTTGTTGTGATGTAATTGCACGTTTTGCGAACGTGTGATTGCATCACTACAAACGCTTACTAGGCGTATTTAAGCGAAATGTAGCGATGCAAGTGCGCCACCGTGTCGGTCTAGGTGACCGCGGGGAGTAACCAGAGGACTTGTACTTTGCGCCGATTGCCGATCGCATCTGTATTGCGTTTGTAACGTAAATCGCGTTTGCATCGCGATTCCAAGTTTCACCCATCAGATTTATCATTTCCGAATTTGACATGAATCATGTAGGTATGATGTTTTCATATTGTCAAGTAATATTCTCGCAAATAGTTTTCCCAATCATTAATTGTTTATTTAGCGCTTATAGTAAGTATAGTTTATAAAAATATCTTAATAATTAATAATATTAATATTACTAGCTAAAAGCCGAGCTTTGTGAGGGCTCGCGACGTTTTTCTGCGTGGTAAATTATTACCACGTACAAAAACGTTGCAACGTTAAAGATAACTTGGCAGTTTTTTTTTATATTATAATAGTAACCAAACCTTGACTGACCAATGACAACACATCTACATATTAAAAATTACTATATGAATCCATAAAGTTAATATACCTAGCGGAATAGAGCAACAATCTCGAGTTGTCAAACGAAACCGAAATTGGTTTTCATCTGTGTGTAAAAATATATTGTGTACGTATACACTTACACAAGCATGATTGAACATGAATTCTATGAGATTAAATTGTCAACGTGCCGATACGTGCCGACTGGACGTCAAAAAAGAGTTCAGCCGGCCTAGCATACGCCAACGAGATATCTCTCTCTACATGTTTCTCGATGTTTGATAGTTTGTATCTTCATCTCTATTGAGCCTAGCATGACAAACATTTTTTCTCGCGTAGATCTATCATCGAAATTAACACATTTTTATAGAGTTTTGTCGAGATAATGTCGAGATTTCGACATTATGAGATTAGTTTTTTAATTATCTCGAGAGTGAGATATCTCGTTGACGTATGCTAGGCCGGCTGCTGTCATATCACACATCTCTTGTTACCACGCAGTGTTACTGATAGTGACATCTCGCTTGCTCAGGCCTTTGTTTCTCTATTCCGCTAGGTATATTAACTTTATGGTTAAATCACAAATCAATAGGCATGATAGTTTTTCCGTAAATAAAAGTGTACCACAATTTAAAGTGCTCAGGTTGTGGGATATACTTCTTCTTCGTTCACCCCGACAAGACACCCAATATTTTTCCATCTGAATTTTATTCTCGTCTGAATATTATATATTTTTAATGGACCCAGTCCAGTAGTTAATGTTTAACTGACGATTAAACTTGTGCAATGTAGAGGGCAATACGAACTTTATACGCGCTCAAAAGGCTACATAATTCTGCTTTCAGATGTATTATAACTTTAATTTATGTAATATATATCTTTTGTAGGTGAACTTTTGAAATAAAAAAAAGCTTCAAAACTGTAGCTAACTTAATCGTAATTGTATATAAGAGCTAGAGTCTAGATAGAAGATATATAATATTATGTAAGAGCATAAAAATGACTTAGTATACTTTTTCATATTTTTTTATACTTTGCGGCGTTTAGTGTTACTACAAAAAAAAACTTTGAAAATAAGTCCTACTACATAAATTATTATTTAGAAAATACTTCATCGCGATTAACTTCGTCAAACGTCAAAAACCAAATTACACAAGCAATGCGCCACCCAAAGTGTCGTAACCCAAAATTACGACAAAAACGGAACCATATGTATAATTATTACTGAGATGGGTATTAATTTGTTAATACACGGTTTTGTCAAAGGGGTCGCTATTCTGGGGTATAAAGATTAATATGGGGTACGTGCCACCCCAACAGCAGTAGCATGGGGCGCATGGCTTATTTTAATTTTAGAATAGCATTAAGCGATGCTAATGTATACCTTAAAGGCAATTTAACGAAGTTACACATGTCAGACCTTTGTGTATATATTTATTCGAGGTGGATTTTGTTATATTAATATAATTAAAACATTCGTATTTCACCATTTTTAAATAAAATCGGCCAAGTGCGAGTCGGACTCGCGCACGAAGGGTTCCGTACCGTTATAGAGCAAAAATAGGCCAAAAATTGTGTTTTTTGTATGGGAGCCCCCCTTAATTTTTTATTTTTTTTCAGAACTCTAGCTATAGCGGTTCTTGAGTTACAACCTCAAGACATACAGACAGATAGACAGACAGACGGACAGACATCGAAGTCTTAGTAATAGGGTCCCGTTTTTACCCTTTGGGTACGGAACCCTAAAAAAGATGAGGTTGTAATTAGTAATAATAATTATATTAAACGAAAGATTGTATTTAGTCTGTCTGTTAGAATAGTTTTTTGAGCTATGATTAATTATAAAACTTCAAAAGGAGCGTATTACCATACAGTAATAAAATCTAAAAAGATGGATTCCTATCAAAACGGATATTGTAAGTATTTCTGCATTAAAATGCTGTCTTGTGTTGAATTGAATATAATATTTTTTTTATTTAAAAATACTTTTTAGCATTAGAATATTATGTTTTATCTGTTTTTGTAAAGTTTGTTTATCATTGAATAACCTTTTGAACAGATTCTCCTCCTTGCTAAAAAAAGACGACGACGGTCACAATAATATTATAATAGTAGACATCTTGTCAAATAACAGAACACATTTTGTCAACGAAATCCTAAATCTTCTACAACCAATTTACTGACATTGTCCATTACAGAACGGTAATAGTTCTATCCCTCTATCTAGAGTGAAGAGTCCATTTCAAGTTTTTTTACTCAAAATAATAATAATCATTAAACATGCCCAATGATTTTTTCCTCAAAATTTCTGCGATACTGATGCTTATGTTATCAACAAGCTTCACTGACCACGACTACGCTAGCAATATAAGTTTGAGCGGAATTAAGCAAACTAATAGTGCCATCTAATCCCTGCTCCGTATGCATGAAAACCAAATCCAATGATAATGGCGCGATTTTAGTTCATTGTGCATGTGCGGGGATTTGCCGCTTCAACGTGTTTGTACTTACAATGACAGCGATATACAATCATAGATTCATTGTCACTAATATTTTAATCATTATCTGCCTGTTATCTCTTCACATTATAAGCACCTGAAAAAATTGTTTACGAATTTGGTATGAATTCTAAATAATTTTTATGCTCAACAAATTTTGGTGCAATTAACTACTCAAATCTTTAAATTCTGGTATCTCTTTTAAACAAGGCAATTAAGTTCGGGGAGCAGTATTAAAAATAATAATGTCGAAACATAATTATTATTAATTATTATCCTAATTCCTATGTATATAATTAACATTTTTAACGCATTTCAAATACGAATCTATAAAAAACCAGCACAATCCAGAACGAACAAAATGTAACAACAATTTAAAAAGTTCACGATTTTTAACGAATACCACGCGTACATACAAGTTTGTCAATTAGTCGCGTCGCTGACACCCTAGAAGAGGGTTCTGTAATCCCCCGACCCCCGTAGGTCATGGTTAGCGGTCGCCCTGAGGTTACCCAACACCATAGAAATATAATACAGCATAGAATAGTAATTTTTATACATTGGATCTTCCAAATATGGCTTAAGTTTTAAGCCCTACGTAGGGCTTAAAACTTAAGCTATAGTCGGCCTACGTCCGATCCAAATCCGATTCAAACACGAGATTCCAGAATGTCGAAGAGAAGTGAGGCATCTGAAACCAGATTTTGTGCGTAAGCTATTAAAGAAATATAGTTCTACAGCTTGACAAGGTTTTATATGAACGTGGCGAAAAAAGGAACTAACGCTGGCTTCATACAAAAACGTTATTTATGACAGATCTCCTATACCAGAGGCGCTCCCGCCCATTTTCATTTAAAGCCTTGTCGCACTATTAAACGTCTAATCCGTACTGACGCAATGCGAAAGCGTTATTATACTGTCATAAATCGTAACTAGGACTACTAAAATTGTATATTATACGAAAATCAGTTACTCTTCCATTATACTGCGTGACTGGTGAGACATGTTCAATACTCGAGGACCTGATATTTGGCTATTATATTAGTTGGGAAAAAATAATATAAAAAATAATATCAAATGATCACTGAGTAAATGTAGCTTAAAGTTAAATAATTATTATTTACCCAACGCATGGACACCGCGAGCGGGAGGGGTAGTTGTGTGGTGTTTCTTTGGTAGCGCACGCCTCTACACCGGCCGCATGGTATGCCTACTTGCCTAGCCGCGTAATCTACTTAGTATCCATGATTCATTTATTATTGGGAAATTCGGAAAAAAATTAAGAACCTAATTTTATTACATAATTATAATGAGAATCGAGTACAGAGTACTCTCCATAAGTATCGGTATTGTCTCACCAGTCATGTTGTATAATATTATGGAAGAGTAACTGAGTCTTCCATAATATATTTATGATATTTCGATGCCCTACACTTACCCTATTGCTAACATCGTGATGAGTAATAAAATCGTGATATTTATGCTCAGAAGCTATTTTTGGTAGCTCAGCTGTATAATTTAAATCAGAAACAGTTGTGGTAACATATTTAGTTGTTTTATTGAAGAATGACATAATATTATTTTATACTAGGAGTATTAATATAATATATTATTTATATTAATAATAACACGCATATTATTAGATATACCTTAAAAAAAGTTAGTAATAAAGTGGCATACGAATATAGTGATACTCTTCCTTGTTTACGATTTAATTGGAATAATGATTTTGAAAAGATTTTTTTTTTTCATTTTTTTGGTAAAAAGTGGGTATGGTTATTTCCGAACCGGTGATAGGCACCATGTGGACATTCTGAAAATATTTATTTTAAACTTTTTCAGAAGTTCCAAAAAATAATGATTTTATTTTAATTTTAAATTTTTGATTATGATTCTAAGTAAAAAGTGATGTTGTAAGGGAAAAAGTGATGTTGTAGTTCCTGAATCCTGAAAAAGTGGAGGTGATGATGATGAGGCCAGGTAAGTAGTGAATTAGCTATTTATCACACGCGTCGGCCAGCGTGACCTCCTTTCCGCGTTTCATTATTTACGACGCTTACTACCAGCGGACTAGGGGTACTTTATATAGCCAATAAAACCCTAAACTATTATCCGATGTTCTGTTCGATCTTGATGCTTAGCTAGCTTAAATATTTAATTATAGAAAGATTTGTTTAGTCATACCTAGATAACTTTTTAGTCTCTTCGGTGTAATGAAATGCAGAGAACTGCCCTGAATAATATTATTATTGTCAAGATTGCGAAGATTACGTTTAAAAATATGACACCAGCGTGTAAAGGAGCCTTGTACAATTAATGTACATATTATAAGTAAGTAAGTACACTGAATTCCGTAGAACCACATAGCACATCTTCTTTCTTATTCTCTACGAACAGGGATTTGTCAAGGATTTGTATACTTAAAGAAACAACGTGGGAGACTCAAAAGTTTAGTTATAAAGGTACTGTCTATTTTATTTATCATTTTGAGATAATTTTCAGAGCTCACAAGGCGAGAACCGAATTAGTACAGCGGACCTAAAATGGTCGCATTTTGCAATTTTTTCAAATCAATTCAGAAAATGAATTATCAATACTGTCAAACTGACGAATGTCAAATTAGTACGAACTAGACATAGGTAATAATATTATTATATTGCAAGCAGAGTGACCAGCGGTGCTAGCACGGCGTTGCCCAGTCGATTCTTCGGAAGAAAGTAATGGCAGTTTCTTTCCCATGTCTACATATTATCTTTTTCCCGAGCATGGCGCCACCCATCGACTTGAGTTTCAGTGGACAAAGATAAGAAACTCTTTCCATAGCAACCATTATAGCAACGGCAATTATTTTTTTTTGACATTTAGTTTCTTGATTTTCCTTTTTTTATAATGGCACTTCGGCTATAGAACCATGGCCAGTGTCGAGTAAATGGCGGCAAATGCAAAAAATCGACGTGTAGCAACTGTCTGAATTGAACTTTATTATTCGTAGTTTGTACTTTGTAGATCAAAACTATAATTCCGGCTATAGACAGGGTTGCCATACATCGATTTTTTGAATTTGCTCGACACTGGCTATGGTTTTATCATGGAAGCCGGGCTAAAATAGCAATACAGTGCATATATCTTGATCTTTTTTTGCTTACGGTATTGATAGTGCGCAAGAAAGAGACAATAAGTAATGTTCTGTTTCGTTATTATGCAGGTTGTCACAAGTTAAGAATTTTGCTAGTGATGGGTATATATCGATATTAGGTTAAATAATATATTTTTATGTCATCAATTTATTAGATAAAACCCATAAAATTAAGATACCTAGGTATGTTAACTTTATGATAAAACCTTACTTGCTATAACTCTGCTAACGTATAAAACTACATGATTTTAGCTAAAGATCTATCCTATTTTTATAAATATTATAAACGCGAGTTTGTGAGTAGACTATGGATGTTTTTTACTCTTTCACGTAAAAACTACTGAATGGATTTTAATGAAACTTTACAGTAATATAGCTGAAACATCAGAATAACACATAGGCTACTTTTTACCACTTGACTTAAAATATATGGGAAAGTGGAGGCGAGCGTAGTGGGAGCGTGGTGGAGCTGGGCGGTGAGGATTAGGGTGGAACGAGATGGAGCGGAGCGATACGGATCAGGGTGGAACGAGATAGAGCGGAGTGGTGCGGATCAGGGTGGAACGAGATGGAGCGGAGCGGTACGGTACGGATCAGGGTGGAACGAGATAGAGCGGAGCGGTGCGGATCAGGGTGGAACGAGATGGAGCGGAGCGGTGCGGATCAGGGTGGAACGAGATGGAACGGAGCGGTGCGGATCAGGGTGGAACGAGATGGAACGAAGCGGAGTGTGACGATGATAATTAATTTCTTAGTAAATATTAAATACAAGGCGAATAAAATGGACAATATTTATTTTGCGACTTTTACTTCACCATACAAATTACATTTAAGTACAAAAAATAATCATTGCAATTTTCATATACAAAATGTTAGCGTAAAAACCGTTATCCTTGAAACCATCAAATGAGCCCATCAAAATGAACAACTTTTTCTATGAGAACAATGCTGGGAACTCAAAAAAATTAAATATAATTGCCGATCTGGGCATCCGTTTGGTATTAAGACGGCATATTTTTTTCGAGTTCCCAGCATTGTTCTCATAGAAAAAGTTGTTCATTTTGACGGGCTCATTTGATGGTTTCAAGGATAACGGTGTTTACACTAACACACTGTATATAGTCTGTCAAAAAAGTGAAGAAATTAAAAAATGGCAACATCTCTGTGTCATCCCTTTCAAATCAATCTAAGAAAAAAGGGATGACACTACGATGTCCCAACTTTTTGATTTCTTCACTTTCTTAACGCACTACCTATACTAAAAAAGGTGAGGAACTAATATTGATTTTATTATGGCAATCTGTGCTCGGTCCTGCCAGGCTATAATTTGTTTCTGCTGGTGGTAAAGTTTCCTGAAAACAATTGTAACATTATTGCGTAAGTAATTTTTTGTTAACGATATTATAGTCATTATAATAGACAGTTATAAAAAATTATATAAGAAAAGTCCATAGGTAATGAAAGTGAGTTAGGTATGTCTATTGTCTTGTATGGTGAATAAATCAAATAAGTAGGTACTTTTACTACAAACTTACCACAATGAAATTGGCTGTTTCCTTGGGTATTTTATGTAGGAATAGCATCTGATATTAGCCGTCTCCATTTTTTATTTTCATTTGGCACAAATGAATCATTGGTAAAATGTTGTAAACAAATTCAGCTGTGCTTTTTTGGTGTCCAATTGGGCCTGTTAATGCATTGAATCCACTTAATCTTCATAGCCTCATCGTTAGGACATCTGTAATAATATAAATGTGATTACTTGGTAAAATTATCGACATCTATTTTTACAACACTAATAACCTATACTTGCAACAATTTTATTTAACAGAAAATACACACAAAACAGTAAATACGTGAATTATTCTGTATATTCAGACATACAGTAATACTTTTTCTTACATATTATAACTTTTATATTTCCAATATGTTATTAAAATGAAAAATATTTGTCTAAACTTACCGATGAAATGTGAAAGATTCATTCTCATTTTCTTTCCTCGAACTATGGGCTTTACACCCGCTAACAACACAAGACATTTTATCCAGACACTAACACTGTCTTTTAACCACACATTGATAGTTCCAGACCACGTTTTCAAAGTGAAATTAATAAATTTTTCTCACTTTATAATCGACAATGCACGCTCCGTATCAACAAATCATAAAACTACAAAATTATGTTGACGATACGACTCATGAATTTTGACACCTTGGATAGTACTTTTTAAATTGTTAGTATTATAAGATGACCAAAGGTAACCATTTGACGTTTATCGTTTTTATTTTAGTGACACGTTCAAAATTAATAACAACAAACACCATTGTTTTGTTTCACTCACACCTATGACATGCTAATTGACAATATTACATAAAATATAGGTGGCTCGACTTTTATTTTACTCCGGCTTCCATGCTTTAGTTATTGTTCCGAGGGTTTTATAGCCAAGTGTCATAATAAAAATAAAAAAAGAATAAAGAAACTAAATGTCAAAAGCGTATAAAAAATGGTCGTCATGCTTGACTTATAGATTTACAAAAGCGGAAGAAATCGAGATACGGAAGAAACATTTTCTCCTGTGTTTTTCCGGGCAAACTGTCAAAATATTAGATTCTTTCGTTTGTCTACAGCCGTATGCTAGCCCCGCTGTTTGCGATTTTACAAAATGACTCGTAATAATATTATGATTCTCCAAAGCGTCCATTTTAGCCACAAATGTTTTTTGTTTTAAGTAGTAAAAGTAGTTCGTAAAAATAGACTTACTGTCTATATTCTGACTTAAAAATAAAAAATAATAATTGCATTTTATATGAGAATCTAGATTTAGAACGTTACTGAATATATTACCGAAGCAACTTAGATGAAGCAATAACAGAACCTGTGACATGTATATTTTATTAGTTTACTCTGAATAGTCTATTTTCAGTAGTAGCATGCACCTTGCATGTATTAACGTGATTGTACCGTATACGAAGAAAATATTATCTTTTAGTGTGCACAGCATTACTAAAGTTCTTTTATAATTTCCTCCTGTCGACGTGTTGAGTACTCTCAGGTGTTGAATTTTATATAAATAAAATGTACCATATATTTTAGTGATATTACTCTATTACAAACGTGAAAAATAGATACGTTATGTATATACCCCTTGTTTCTTTTTGTATTGTCCACTACATTATTGTGATGTCACATCTTGGTCCCAGCAGAAAATCAGTGCAGCAACTAGCTGCTAATGCTGAGCTGGGGTCCATTTTTGGCATCACACAACATAGTGCATTAATTTAAATGTTTTATGTCCTTGTTTTATTTCCTACTGTGTAAATATTGTGTTGTGTGATGTGCAAAATAAACCTTTCTTATTCTTATTCTTATTATGGATTCTTTTCATTATTTTACTGTAGAACCAATTTTTACAAAATTCTCAAACTTGTAGAGTTGACACCGACTTATTTATTATCTCTATTTTAATAATTGTAAAAAGCTCCATTCCTAATATTTTAAATGAAAAGTTTATCTACATGTAGTGTATAATATTTCCTCTATCATATAAAACCCTTTTTGGAACTCCATAATGTTAGTTGAAACGGAGATTTCTACGAAATATAACGGGGTAAAGCTACCATTACGTAACTTTCGATATAAAAGATAACGCCAGGTCACCAGGTACACCCAAAATGAGAAGGGCTAATGAAAATTAATGGTGCCTTCATATGACCAAAGGGCAATATTGATTGATGCTATAAGGGATAGTGTAAAGGGCCTCGAGACGATCAAACGGTTTCATTCAAACCTTACGTGTTTGATGAAACCGTTTGATGTCGATTTGTACGGTTGTCAAACGGCATTGCGCTGTTTGGTTCGTTACGCCGCCATAATTAGACTTGTACGATGCAGAAAAGATGCTCTCGAACTTCAAAATCCAGTACTAAACTAAGCCGAGTTTGTTCAAACGCGTCGGAACACGATCAAACGGCGCGTCAAACACAACAAAATTAATATGAAATTTCATCAAACAAGCTTCAAATACTTACGTAAATGTTTGACAAACCGTTCAAGCTTTGTAAACGATCACAATGGTTTGAGTCAAACCAAAATTTACGTGTTTGAATCAAACCGTTTGACCGTCTCGGGAGCCCTTTTGATCGTCTCGGGGCCCCTTTACATTTATAAATTGCTGAATATATTTTGAGTAAGGCTTCTTTATAGCAAGGATTAGCTTTAAGCTTACATTAGGTAATTATTGTGTACAGGTGAGTGCCTATTACATTATTTTGGTCATATTATGTAAATTTTGACGTCATAATAATATTATGTCCGGTGTGTGATAATTTCTTACAGGAGTTTATCGTCCTATTAGCATTATAGCAGTTGATAAAGCGCTAATTACAAGATAAACTGCAATAAAATACAGTAACAGTGCATCACCCATATAATGCTTTGCGCGCCAGTTCTGAGGACTAATCAAAATTAATGTTACGGTGAAAGAGTAGTATATTATATTTTATCATGGTCACGCCCTGATCTCTCGCCAGTCGTATCGGTCTTCCGACCCACTGGGTTATGAGAGTATAAAAGGAAGAGAGAGTGCTCTTGTGTACTGAGCACACACGTGGGCACTTTAAAATTACTCCTGCGTAACTGGCGTGGCGTGGTAGTGGGAAACCGGCCACCGTCATCGAAACCGGTGTGGGGGTGATTCATTTTATCTTTATTTTATGTTCACGCCTTCGGTCAACCTCCAATTCCTTGGAGTTTTCGTATGTACGATAGTCACACTAAGCCAAGGGTTCCCAAAATGTGCGCTGCGGCGCCCTGGTGCGCCGTGGAAAGGCAAAAGGGGCGCCATGAGTCATGAGTGGATCCTCCATTATTATCAGAAATCTGCAAAACGATTCTGCAAAGCAGGCAGATGATTAAATATATTATTTTGTTTATTATTATTTACTTGCTTAACCTAATTATAATCATTAAAGGTGTTTATATATGTATCTTTTTGTAATAGCTAGGTAGAGTAGGTAGAGCAGGGCGCCGCGCCGTGACCAAATATTGTGACGTGCAACTGCGCAACTGTCTAAGCAGGCTCCAAAAGATTGGGAACCCCTGCCTAAGTCTTTACGTATTTTTTACTAGACCCTTGAAATACAAAATCTGGCATCAAATATCAGAACTATCAAAATAATATATTAAATCTGGCACGACAATGTTGGATTCAAAGAGTTTGTAAATATACTTACCTACATTTCTGTTTCTTTTCAAAACTCACTGTCCAATGTAAAGCTATTGTGATTCCTGATAAATCACAGCTCTGTCAAGCGTACTACCAAAAATAGCGGACAATCGATAGAGGCCTTCAAATATAGAGCTCAGTCATGACGTTGACTGTCGATCGCTGCAAAATGAAATATTGCATGATTTCTACGATTTAACGATTACTATGTCGTGTTTTCTTTTGTAAGTATATTACATGTTACGCTCAAAGACCGAAAACGCTCAGTGAGCGAAAAAATGGCCATTTTCATTAGAGCCACAACGCGGATTTCGCGTCGTGGCTGTTTCACTGTGACCACAACGCGTTGTGAGCTATTTTTTCGCTCACTGAGCGTTTTTGGGTCTTTGAGCGTAACATATACATATTAATATTATATTATAATATAGCCTTATTTTATAACACTGAAATTATAAGTATACTACATAGGGGTAAGTACAAAGGATTTCAATCTATATAATACTAATATTATGACAAAGCTGAAGAGTTTGTTTGTTTGCTTGTTTGAACGCGCTAATCTCAAGAACTACCCGTCCGATTAGAAAACATATTTCAGTGTTAGATAGCTCATTTATCGAGGAAGGCTATAATAGGCTAACGCTATGACTAATAGGAACGAAGAAACAAAGGAAAATGTGGAAAAAATTCGAGAAATCATTTGAAAGGGCTTATCTTGCAAATTACTGGAGCAATTTTTATGTTATTCGGCACAGATAAAAGTAGAGGACGTAGAGGATCGTAGGCTATTTTGTGGGCTAATTTGTCTGTGGAATTCCTAATTTACGCGGGCTAAGCCACGCGGAATGTCTAGTATATTATAACACTCTCTTTATTTATGGATTTAGGAGAGTTTAAATTAATTGTGTGCTCGTTCTGTCATGCTCCGATTGATTTTTATGCTTTATATTTTTTCCTTGACGGTAAAAAATAAATCTATGCCCCCATTGTGTAATGTGTATGCCAAGTTTCATCAAATCAGTTTCTTGATTTCAGAACTTACACATTACAATTTGTGTTAGCATATACCAACCAAACTATTCCTGTATATTATAATATTATAATATTATTGTAGATCACATAGTATAGTTTACACTTCTATAACACTCATTTAGTGTTTACTTTAAGACAGAACATTGTTTCACATGTGACAAGGGATTTACGACGGAACGACTCGTTATGCTTTTAAACAACTTTAAGCGTTCCGTGTATCGTTTAAAAGTTTTTTGCATGAAATTTTGCACATTTTTAACAATTCGTTAATGCTCTTTGTTCTACGGAATATATTTGTCGCATTTGTTTAACTTTTTGTATTTTTAACGTTTCATAAAATTAAATATGTACGGCACGCACACGGTCAGCGTTTTAATTTTTCCGCGGAACTTTTTACCTAAGTAAGAATTGTTGATTTTCGGCTTTTGGGATTGATTTTTATAGATTATTTTATTGCTGTAATATCAAGTGTTGGTAAATCTTACATTTTGTATGAAGTTAATTGGTAAACCGTTTCAATATTTGGTTATAGTATTTGGGTATGGTAGTGTAGTTCAATATTTGTTTATAGTATTTGGGTATATGGTAGTGTAGTTGTTTACGAATTGCAATATTTCAATTTTCAGGAGCTATTAAACAATACTTATTTAATGTATTAGCTGTCAACTAATTAGCCTGGATAAGAAGCAGGAAAATATATAGCTTTTTAAAGTTCAGACAGCAGAATAACCTAGTGTGATAATATCTTGATATCGACTGTGATACGTAAGGTTGGGCAAGAAGCTTTATAAACAGGAAAACTAAGGGTGCCACTAGATGACTAGTTTTATTTCTTAGTTTATCAAGCTACCACTTATCACTTCTTACGTACCTACTATAATATGGTATGGATTAAAACAGTCGTTTATAGGACTTTAAAACGTCTCATAAAATATTATAATTTTTTTTTATGAAATAAGGGGGCAAATGAGCAAACGGGTCACCTGATGGAAAGCAACTACCGTCGCCCATGGACACTCGCAACATCAGAAGAGCTGCAGGTGAGTTGCCGGCCTTTTAAGAGGGAGTACGCTCTCTTCTTGAACTTGACTTGAACATCACCAGCTTTCATCCAAACGGACGCACGTTGAATGGATGTACCGTCAAGCTACGCCACCTACATTTGAGAACTTTTTAGTTTGGCGGGAAACTAGATTAAGCACTTTTGTAGTCTTTATTTGAAATAAACGATTAAAAAAAAAAGATTGAAGAATACGATTTTATTTCGTTCATTTTACATGAGTAACTTCAGTGCTTATTTCGTTAAGCGTATTTACTGTGACAATGTAATACTGTATCGCGTATTTTGTATGTTGTTAAATATTTTTGAATGGAATAGCCCAGAGACGGCTCTGCTGCGAGAATCTGTACAATTCGTGTTTCGATTTGAACATTGTGGAAACCGCTTTTGTAAATCCAGCTTATGTCTGTGTTGCCAGCGGTAGATATTTCGCAATTTTTGGCAAAATAATTGATATTTGCAAAAAGGTAAAAATGTAAGCTTTGTTTTATTTTAAGTATTCATGTACGGTATTCTACTGTAAATATACATAAATTTGTATAAGTAAATTTAAATTTTAAATATTATATTGGTATTTGAACGACGGGCGGACGGACGGCTTCACGTCACATAATTATTTTGGTCTTTCAGCGCTACTACTTTCACAGCGAACTCAATTTAAGGGACTTATAAACATTAAACACCCTAAAGTATTATCACTTAATTTTGTTACACCCTGTATAGACGAAGCCTATCAGCGCCGATACAATATTGAGCAACTTTTCAATGTCTGTTGAACTTATGAAAGTCAAAGTAAACTGAATAGCGAGGAGTAATGAGGTTTCAGCTTCACAAACTTCACAAACTTACCGTATTCTTGTAATTATACCTGTGAGTAAAGTTATGCAAATAGCAGGACATATTTCTGTAGCTCAGATGTGATGCAAAAAGTATTTATAACTTATAATGATGGATGTTTCCTCACCGCGAGCATTCGCTTGTAATGTAACGTTACAGAGTCGTGCAGCGAGCGTCAACATCATAGAGGGAGGAGAGCCGAGCATTACAAAATATAATGCGCACCTTGTAATGATATAGTGTGTAATATCTTGATACAACTTGTAACATCAATCCGACATTATGGAATCAACTATAGCTGGAATGCTCAAAGTAAATTTAATTTCGAAAGTCGAATTTAAAATAATTTCACCCAACAAACAATTTCGTAGCCTATGTCAATAATTATTATAAAGCAGTTATCAGAATTTGTCACTATTAGTTGGTACTACTAATATATTATATTCTGTGCTATTAGCTCATATTATTACAATGTAATATATCAAAATATGCAATAAAGTTGTTAAATAATAATATGGGGCATTTGATTGTCTATTACTTATGATCAGTAGTACAGTACAGTCCACACAGCCGTTTTTCCATACAAGCGTTGTCCGCTGTTTCCTCTTTGGATAATAATAATAATAATAATAATAATAATACTTTATTTCAGGCAATAAAATACAGCCCATATGAATTATTAGTAGATTAGTAACAATTTTTCCTTAACTTATGTTAGTGGGTTAGTAATTATTTTTTTACATTTTATTAATTTTAGGTACATAATAATTAAATAATGAACATGCACCGTGCTACAGGCGCATGAAGCCGAATCCAGTGCCTGAGCAAAGCAGAGTCCCACCTGTCCGCAAACGCCCTCAGGATGCTGTTGGTGCTGTCCCGAAGCCTTGCCATCAGTGAGGCGCTGCGCTTCCTGATTATGGCAAAAAAGTCATCTACATGCGCCTCTGCCAGCATGCCCGACGCACTACAATACCTCGGCAGCCCCATCAGCACCCTGAACGCGTTATTGTACTGTACTCTCAATACATTAAATGACCTCTGCGTATAGCTGGACCACAGACCACACGTGTAAAAAGACTGGCAGTACGCTTTAAACAATGTAACTTTAACGTCTCTGCTACAGTGAGTGAATCTGCGGGCCAGCATATTGCATCGGATTGCCAATGCTCTTCTCTCACGCTCCATGTCTAGATCATCCCTAAGAGTATCGGTGACCCAATGACCCAGGTACTTAAATTTGCTAACTCTTTTAAGTGGAGTGTTACAAAGTTTTATAGGTACATTCGTGTCATAGCACTTGGTACCTGACTTGAAAACCATGTACTCACTCTTCGTAGCATTATACCTGAGTCCGTGGGCCTCCGCATATCTTTCACAAATACGTAATAGTTTTCTCAGCCCGCCTATAGAGGGACTCAGCAGCACCATATCATCAGCGTAGCTAATGTTGTTAATGCACGCATTACCTACGTGGCACCCGACACCTGTGCTGCTGAGCTCCTCAATAAGCGAGTTTACATACAGGTTGAAAATACGAGGCGAGCTGATCCCCCCCTGCCTCACCCCGCATTTCAACCCATAAGGCTCCGAACACACATCAGACCACCGGACATAATTTAGTTGATTCTTATACCAATATTTTAATATAGATATGACGTCATCCGATAGGCTGGTTTCAGATTTTAATTTCTGCCACAGTATATCGTATGACACCATATCGAATGCCTTCGATAAGTCTAGGTAACAAGCAAACACTGGTGTATTTCTAGACGTGTAGTACTGGACAGTTTGCTTGAGGCATAATATCGCGCTTTCCGTTGATAATCCAGGTCTAAACCCGAATTGCGCGTCGTTTAGTTGTATGTTGTTACTTAAATGCGTATCGAGCAAACTATCCAGCACTTTGGCTACAATTGTCGCCAGGGATATCGGTCGGTAATTAGAAATATCCGACACGTCTCCAGTTCTATCTTTAACAATGTGCACTACGACTGTATACATTAAATCTTTAGGCAGATAACAATGACTACCACAGAGGGAGAGAAACATGGCGAGTACTCGTGGCAGGTGAACTCCGGCGTGCTGCAGATGCTCGATACTAAGACCGTCGTGTCCGGGGGACTTTCCTCTGGTCATGGATTTTATGACTGATGCAACTTGCTTAGCAGTAAACTTTAAACTCGTGTTCCCCGAATGGCACTTAGCATCAGGCATCTGCGGGGCCGTTGACAGCGGCGATTGAATTTTAAAATAGCGGCTAAAGGACTCTGCTATTTCTTTTGAATCATGACTGCCACCGATACTCACAGGAAGGCCAGACCCAATTTTCAAATTTTTAGTGCACTTCCAAAACTTTTTAAAATTTTTATTAGTATGGTGTTGTGCAATTATATTGTTACGAATGCGGACACGTAGTGTCATCTAGCGGCAACCAGGCGAAACCATCACAGATAGCGTAAATCCCCTATTCAATACCAGATGCCGCTACTTGCATGTTTTTGTTTACTTACGCGTACAATCTAGAATTTTCCCACGATTGTTTACGTATTACGCGAACCGGTATTGTTTTCGGAAGATTCCTGAACTTTCTAGAGCTCGCCTCGACCCGTATAAATAGGGCAGGTAAAGACGCCGGGGGCCAGTCTTCGAATGTTTTCGAGTGAGCGATAATCAAAGCGACTTCGGAAGTGGAAAAACAAGTGACTTAGTGAGTGAACCAGTGATAGTGCTTAGTGTTTGAACTTAGTGCATAGTGTTTGGACCTAGTGCTTAGTGTTTAGACATAGTGATCTAGTGTGTGTAAGTGTAGTGTAAGTGTCTAGTGTAGCGTAAATAAAAGTCTTCAAGAGAGTCACCAGGTCTTTTTCTCCGAATCATCGAACCTCAGCACGTAACAACTGGTGTCGGAAGTGAGATTTGGAGATGCCATTGACTCCGAGAGAGGACTTCAAGGGGAGTGTCAGGACAAGGGCACAGCGAGCTGCTGCCATTGACTCCGAGAGAGGAGTTCAAGGGGAGCGTGAGGACAACGGCGCAGTGCCATTGACTCCGGGAGAAGACTTCGAGGGAAGTGTCGGGACAAGGGCGCAACGGGCTGCGGAGGCCACACCCACTGGGGACCAAGCTCCGCCCACTGCGGGGCAGGCCCCACCCACTGGCCCCGCCCACCGGGACCCGCCCACTGGCCACGCCCCTCAGGCCCCGCCCACTTTGGGTGTGGCCACGCCCACTGGCTCCGCCCACCAGGCCACGCCCACTCAGGCCACGCCCACTGGCCCCGCCCACCAGGCCCCGTCTGCTCAAGCCCCGTCAACTGGCTCCAGCCACCATGCCTCGTCTGTAGCTTCTACAGCACCGCAAATGGCTCTTCATTTAGAAAGTTTAATTAAATTAATGGAGTCACAAGACCGCAAGCTCGGTGCTTTGCAGGAGTCCCAAAGAGCTGAAAGTCAGGCTTTGCAAGATTCTCAAAGGGCAATGATGGAGGCACAAGACCGCAAACTCGGCGCTTTGCAAGAGTCACAAAAGCAACAAAAGGACCTTCAAGAAAAGGCGCTTCTGGCAATAAAGGATGTTAGTGACACGGTGACCAAGCTCCGGAAAGATGTCGACATAATGGAAGAACGCATTACCGGGCTAGGAGTGGATATGGAAAATGTGAAAAGTGGCCTCACAGAACTTCAGAAGTGGAAAGTGCGCCTGGAAACCACAGGAGTCGCGACGTCGAGTGGAACTACCGGAGTAGTGGTACAAGGACCAAAAGTTAAAGTGCCACCATACGACGGTACTACTTCTTGGAACGCTTATCGTCAGCAATTCCAGACGGTTGCTACTGCCAACGGATGGACTGAAGACCAATGCCTGACCGCTCTCACTGTTGCGCTCAGAGGGCAAGCTTTGTCGGTCCTGGAAGCACACACAGGAAATGGGTTCCAAGATCTGATGGAGGCGCTTGAATCCAGATACGGGGAGCGACACCTGGAGCACGTGTTCCGTGCCCAACTTCGTGACAGAGTCCAACGCTCAGGAGAGGGACTACAACAATGGGCGTTGGAGATTGAAAAACTGGTCAAGAAGGCACATCCAGGAGCAGACTCCAAGATGGTTGACTCGAACATTATTCAAGCCTTTGTCGACGGAATCAGGGACCTGGAAGTCAGAGCTGCAGTAAGGCTACGTCACCACACCTCACTAAAGGAAGCGTTGGCGCATGCTCTAGAGGTCGAGGCTGTCCGGCGTGACATACGGCAGTCCTATAAGATCCGCGAGGTCTCGGAGGAAGTCAAGGAGGTCAAGGCTCCTACGAAGAGAAGTTTTGGAGCCATGTGCTACAAGTGCGGCGAGAGGGGCCATCTTCAGCTCAACTGCCCGCAGAAGGAGACTCAGATGGCAAGAATGAAAAGACTCGAGGAACGCATTGAACAAATAGAGGAGCTGAAGAAGCAAGGAGCATCGTCCCCCGCCCGGGAGCAGGGAAACGAATAAAAGCCAGGACTAAGGGGCGAGTGCTGGCTGACGCGGAGGAAGCCCCAATAACTGTTGTCTCCCAAGCAAGCAGCGGGAATAGTCTTGTGATTCAGGGGACTATTAACAGGATGGATTGCAAAATGACTCTAGACACAGGAGCCTCTAGAACAATAGTGAATCCAAATCTGGTAAAGGCCGCAAGGGGACATAAGAGGAGAATTAACTGTCGGCTTCTTACTGCCTCCGGTCAACCAATACCCGTCCTGGGAGAAATGTCAGTTATGATTAACGTAGGGGGGTCCTCATACCCTCATGACGTTATCGTGGCTGAGATAATGGATGATTGCATCTTGGGTTTGGATTTCATGAAGAAGCACAACTGCAGGATTAATGTCGCTGACGGAGTTTTCAAGTGTGGCGAAGAAGAAATTTTCATCCTTGGAGGCGCCTGCGGGAAAGTCGCATGTGTAAAGGAAGTCATTATACCTGGACGAGCGGAAGCCCGGGTGCTGGTGAAACTACCGCCAGCTGGAAAGAACAAGTCTAACAGATGCGTGTTGATCGAAGACACACCCACCAAGACATCAGCACGAAAACTGATGACGGCAAGAACCCTTGTTAGTGGAAGCAGTCACGCTGTGGTCCGGGTTTTGAATCTTGGGGAACGCGAGATCTGCTTGAACAAAGGTGACGTCATTGGAAAGTGCGAGGAAGTTGTCTGGATGAGAAAGTGCAGTTCGACAACAGACGCAGACCCAGCAAACAGCAGCAACAATGGATTAGTGACTGAGCTACTCGATGACTGCAAGAGTAATCTGACTTATTCGCAGAGCATGAAAGCTAAGAAGTTTTTACAGCGCCACGCGAATATCTTCTCCAGTCAGGAAGGTGACCTTGGAAGAACGTCGATGGTTCAGCACAGGATAGATACCGGAAACGAGAACCCGATTCGTCAACGAGCAAGACGGATACCAATTGCAAAGGAGAAGGAAGTGGAAGGCCTTTTGGAGGACATGAGAAGGCATAAAATAATTGAACCGTCTGCAAGTCCTTGGTGCTCACCTGTGGTATTAGTGAAGAAGAAAGATGGCAGCACAAGATTTTGTGTGGACTACAGGCGTCTCAATGATGTCACTAAGAAGGACAGCTACCCATTACCTCGGATCGACGACACTCTGGATACTTTGAGTGGCATGAAATGGTTTTGGACCCTGGACCTGAAATCTGGATACTGGCAGGTGGAAATTCATCCAAAAGACAAGGAGAAGACAGCTTTTTCCACCGGTAAAGGTTTATGGCAGTTTAACGTCATGCCCTTTGGATTGTGCAACGCACCTGCCACGTTTGAGCGACTTATGGAGTGTGTACTAGCAGGCTTAGTTGGAGAGGCTTGCTTAGTCTACTTGGACGATGTCATCATTGTTGGCCGCGACTTCGAGGACCATTTGCGAAACTTAGAACGAGTTTTCGCCAAAATAGAGGGGGCCAAGCTAAAGTTGAATCCGAAAAAGTGTCGATTATTCAGGAGTAAGGTCAATTATCTCGGCCATGTTATCTCCAGTGATGGAATCCAGACGGACCCGGAGAAACTGGAAGCAGTTCAAAATTGGCCAACCCCCAAGAACAAAACCGAAGTGCGAGCATTTCTCGGCCTATGCTCCTACTACAGGCGTTTTGTTAAGGGATTTTCGGAGATAGCCAAGCCATTACACCGGCTGACAGAAGATAAACGACAGTTTATCTGGGACGAGACTACTGAAGATTCTTTTCAGAAACTGAAGAAACATCTGTGTGAAACACCAATCCTGGGGTATCCACAAACTGAAGGTCAGTTTATAGTCGACACGGACGCAAGCAACACGGCCATTGGAGGGGTGTTATCTCAAAAACAGGGTGAAAGAGAAGTTGTAATTGCATATTTCAGCAAATCTTTATCCAAGCCAGAGAGAAACTACTGTGTGACAAGAAGAGAACTCTTGGCTGTGGTAAAGACGCTACAACATTTCAGCAAATACCTCATCGGCAGACAGTTTTTACTGCGAACTGATCACGCAGCCTTGAAGTGGCTACTGCAATTCAAGAACCCAGAAGGTCAAGTAGCACGATGGATTGAGCAGCTCCAGGAGTACGACTTCAAGACCGAACACCGCAGCGGAAAGTTGCATGGGAACGCCGACGCACTCTCACGAAGGCCGTGTTCAGAAGACTGCAAACATTGTGTTAAGCAGGTGTTATGATTTATGTAATGTAGAACATATTTCATTGATTTTAGAATACTATATTATCATAATTTAATTATCTTTACTAAATTAGATGGTAGTTTTAATTTTGAAGTCTGGCCACACTGACAATGTGCAATTTCCCTTCTACCGTCGCGCCACTTGTAGTGGGGATTGACGGGTAAAAATTGTGTATAAATACCCGAAGAGCTCAGTATGATGTAGATTTTGACAGAGGAACAATTGTAAGAGGAATCCCTGCCCGAAAGTGTACTATTGTATAATATTGTAGAATAAATGTAATGGAAAGTCAATAATATGTAGTTTCTTATCATCTCAGAAGTGGGATAAAAATCCAGGTACGCTCACTTTATATTCACTTATTATTAACTGAGTTAGTTAATAATATCTTCATTTCTCATAAGTGTAACGATTCGCCTAGATAAGATACCTGAAAAGTAATAATAATATGACGCCATACAGTAAAGATTTTAAAATTCACGTAATAAATATAATATAAAGAATGTAGGGTAGTTTTAAAAAAATATTTTGCAAACTTATAATGTTAACAGCTGAAAATGTCTTGAGCTAAGGCGCAATCGCCATACAAAAGTATGTAATATTAGCTGTATTTTGAAAGTTAATACTAGATGTTACGTATATGTCTGTGGTAAATCGTTTTTAAGCCGCCATCTTATAACAAGCTTCTTTTAGTGCGCGGTGGCCGGTGGGTATAATTTAAGTATGTCTGAATACCTATCTATTTTTCTTTTGTGTAGTTGATGTTGCTTTGTAAAGTGTATTTATTCAAATTGAGTCGATAATTATTAACCATGAAATGATTTTACCTTACGGAAATATTTTAGTTTTCTATAATTTTAGATTTGATGAATGCAAGTCTTTCTAAAAAGTTATTGTGTACATTCGAGAGTTATAATGAAGATGTAGATACGTATATTGTTAATTGTAAAAAATAATTATTGTTAAAAGAAATAATTTACTTGAGTTATTAATCTGAGTTTTTTACAAGTAATATAAAATTATTTAATTTATTCATTATTACATTGCAACAAGAGGTATTCAAAAATACGTTGCGGAGTAGAAAGAACTCTAGTACACGTAAAAATCACGCACCACACACATAATACCTTCCACTTGGTCGAGGCTACTCTTCGACAGTGAATTCAACATTACACATTTCACTTGGTCGAGGCTACTCTTCGACAGTGTAAACCACATTACACCAATATAACTTTTATTGTTATGAATAGTAAAAATAAGTTGATAAGATTAAAGATTTCACAACACCAAAAGGAACTTATAATAATTGTTTTGCTAATGTACAAGTTCTTACTATTTTACGTTTATGAAAAATATGTGTGGTATATAATTGCTTGCGTAAATATAATTGTTTTTAATAAAGAAAGACATCAAGTAAATAATTTTCTCCTGTTGAACATAAGTTTGGTTTCCTTGGAAAAATAACCAAACAAGTGATTTAAATAAATCGGATTCATTTATTTTATTATTCTAATATAATGATAGTATGAGATCTAAGTTTATTGCAGTTCATCCTTTTCATAGTCAAATTCAAGGTGACAATTCATTAACTAGATCATTATTGTTTTCATGAAATTGCTGTGGAGTTAACCATTTATCAAAGTTGCTATAGAGTGAACCATTGATCAAAGTTGCTATGGAGTGAACCATTGATCAAAGTTGCTATGAAGTGAACCATTGATCAAAGTTGCTATGGAGAGAACCATTGGCTAAAGTTGCTGTGGAGTGAACCATTGGCTAAAGTTGCTGTGGAGTGAACCATTGGCTAAAGTTGCTGTGGAGTGAACCATTGGCTAAAGTTGCTGTGGAGTGAACCATTGGCTAAAGTTGCTGTGGAGTGAACCATTGGCTAAAGTTGCTGTGGAGTGAACCATTGATCAAAGTTAAAAGGTATGTGCACTGAAGATTTTAAACTCAATTTTAACAGTATCGATTTTAATTAAAAACTGTGGAGTGAACCACCGAGTAACTGTGGAACTAACCACTGTAAAGTTTCTATAAAGTAAGAAGCCCAGGTACAAAAGACACTGTTTTCAGTGTTTCCAATTTAAAGTTTGGGTTAAATAATTAAATGAAATTTGAGAAATTTGAATTAAATGAAATATTTGAGAAATTTGAATTAAATGAAATATTTGAGAAATTTGAATTAAATGAAATATTTGAGAAATTTGAATTAAATGAAATATTTGAGAAATTTGAATTAAATGAAATATTTGTGAAATTTGAATTAAATGAAATATTTGAGAAATTTGAATTAAATGAAATATTTGAGAAATTTGAATTAAATGAAATTTGAGAAATTTGAATTAAATGAAATTTGAATTAAATGAAATTTGAATTAAATGAAATTTGAATTAAATGAAATTTGAATTAAATGAAATTTGAATTAAATGAAATTTGAATTAAATGAAATTTGAATTAAATGAAATTTGAATTAAATGAAATTTGAATTAAATGAAATTTGAATTAAATGAAATTTGAATTAAATGAAATTTGAATTAAATGAAATTTGAATTAAATGAAATAATGAAATTGGAATTTAATGAAATTGGAATTTAATGAAATTGGAATTTAATGAAATTGGAATTTAATGAAATTGGAATTTAATGAAATTGGAATTTAATGAAATTGGAATTTAATGAAATTGGAATTTAATGAAATTGGAATTTAATGAAATTGGAATTTAATGAAATTGGAATTCTTTAGAATTAAATGACATTTGAATTAAATGACATTTGAATTAAATGACATTTGAATTAAATGACATTTGAATTAAATGAAATTTATTGAATAAGATTAAGTGAAATTTATTGAATAAGATTAAGTGAAATTTATTGAATAAGATTAAGTGAAATTTATTGAATAAGATTAAGTGAAATTTATTGAATAAGATTAAGTGAAATTTATTGAATAAGATTAAGTGAAATTTATTGAATAAGATTAAGTGAAATTTATTGAATAAGATTAAGTGAAATTTATTGAATAAGATTAAGTGAAATTTATTGAATAAGATTAAGTGAAATTTATTGAATAAGATTAAGTGAAATTTATTGAATAAGATTAAGTGAAATTTATTGAATAAGATTAAGTGAAATTTATTGAATAAGATTAAGTGAAATTTATTGAATAAGATTAAGTGAAATTTATTGAATAAGATTAAGTGAAATTTATTGAATAAGATTAAGTGAAATTTATTGAATAAGATTAAGTGAAATTTATTGAATAAGATTAAGTGAAATTTATTGAATAAGATTAAGTGAAATTTATTGAATAAGATTAAGTGAAATTTATTGAATAAGATTAAGTGAAATTTATTGAATAAGATAAGTGAAATTTATTGAATAAGATAAATGTAATTAATTGAATTAGATAAATGTAATTAATTGAATTAGATAAATGTAATTAATTGAATTAGATAAATGTAATTAATTGAATTAGATTAAATTAAATTTAGTAATTATTTGATTAATGAAATTTAGTGAATTCGATTGAATGAAATTTAGTGAATTCGATTGAATGAAATTTAGTGAATTCGATTGAATGAAATTAAGTGAAATAGATGGGATTTTAGACTGAAATGGTAAAAAGTGTATCTAAGACATTCTGCCTTTCTAAAGGCATACAAAACTTTCGAAGCTGTGTTATAGTTTATATTGTGATAGTTTACGATAAATCGAAATTCGACTCGTGTTTCTTAACATTGTATTTTTAATAATTAGCATTCTTGGAAGCGATAAAGAACTTCTTGGCTACTGGACCATGTTAAGGTTCTTAAATTCGTTTATAGATGTCAAGTCTTTACTGGGGCTTAAATAATTTGAATTTATTTCCTGGAAGAGTGGTTCGTGCATTTGCTTCTAGTAAAAAGTATTCAGAATGTTTTTGTTAGAAATCAAAAAACGCTGCAGTGAATATCCAATATTATTAATCCTGAAAGTTCATCATTTACCATGTCAATATTCGTATTATTGTAAATCGAGGTCAATTTCATCCATTATTAAGTTTTCGAAAACAATATTTTACGTATTTTATTTATTTAGGTACTTAGCTAAAAGCCGAGCTTTGTGAGGGCTCGTGTCGTCACACCTTGACTGACTGATAATAATACATCTAGTACATAGGTATAAAATATAAAATGACTATGTTAAAGCACTTACTATGTTAAATACACAAAGCAATAAGTGTGAGTTTTTCCGTAAAGTGTATCACAAAATGTAAAGGTTGTAGGATATACGTATTAGGTACTATTATAGGGCTCGCTTCGCTCGCCCTGGTTATTGCCAAAGTTATGTCATCTGCAAATGACACTGCTTTGTGATTGACAGCGTTAGGAAGGTACCTAAATGAATCTAATTAATATATTATTATGTAAAAATATTTTCTCGTATCGGTGTTTGCGCGCGAGCTCCTCCAGAGCGGCTAAACCGATTTTAATGAAATTCTGTATATGGACATTCGTTGGACCTGAGATTTTTATCTACTTTTTATATTGATACTATAAACAATTTATACGGCAAAAAGTTTGCCGGGTCAGCTAGTAGTTATATAAATAAAAGCTGAAAGAGATTATCTAAGAAACTTCTTTGAGGTACGCTAAACTTATTGAGAACTATAACGATTAAGAATTATTATAACTCTACTGGAACATTTTTGAATTTTAGATATTTATTATTTTTACATATTGTAGACAATTGGATGAACAGTTTTTAAGTGAACTCTTTGCTTTACCTTGTAAACGGTAGTGTCAAACTTGAAAGCAATGGTAATGGGAATTAATGCTATTTTTACCAATACTAGAAAGCAATCAGTTATTTTAAAAGCTTTAAAATATTATTATGTTAAGATTATGATTTATGAATAATATGGTAACAAATTAACAATGGGCTGAGAAAGTTCAACTGATACTGATGTGATCAATTAACAATTACTAAGTAAAGATTCGTTCCTTTTTTAAAATAATTATTATAATTATATTTTATTTAAGTCTACTTCGGACTATAAGATTAAGAAGTTTAAGGGTTGGCTTACATTTTTGGTCCATACTTTGACTATTTTACTTTTAAGATTGTCAAATTCCTCTGCATTTATCTTAGTTTAAATAATATTGGGTTTTTTTTATAATTGTCGGTTTTAGTAGGTATTTTGGTTATTATTCGTTGAAGTAGAATTAACAAAGCTGCTATCGAAGTAGAATTGATTAATTTGTCAATGGGACGTTTTCTTTTAATTCGTCAAGTAAAAGTTCCACATGGTCGCTAGATGATCCCAAATGTAAAACTAGACGCATATTAATTATATTTTAATGAATATTGACTTTTGAAATCTCAAGTTTTACTTGTAATAGTTAAATATTATGATTTATGTAATATCATACTTCACCTGACACAAGTGTCAAAATATAACCCATCTCTAATTTGTGTATGTAACAAAATTGTGATGAAATAAGAAAATAAATTATAATTATTATATTATGTAACAAATACATCACTAAGGTCAAAACTCACTATTATTATTAGTGCTTACTTGACAACTAATGTATTTTACGTTTATTACGATTTAGATTAGATACGAAGCGAAAACATAGAAATATGATCAATATTACAGTTTTACGCCTGATCTTGAGCCAGTGGAATCTAGATTTATAATATTGTGATTTATGTTACATTGAATAGTGTTATGAATTATGATCAAGTTATGATATATATGTTTAGAAATATAGCCCATGTGAAGTTAGTCCCGAATTATTCCGGAACCGATAGAACATCTAGGCATGTATCACCGATCACGTCACTCTGGTTTAACTAGATTAGAAGAAAGTCATCTATATCTAATAATGATAATTAAATTACTCACTAATAGTCCGGTAATTTCTGGGTATTATTTAAAAATGTATCAATGCCAGTTTGTGTAGTCTGTAGGTATAGTCACAGATTTTTAATATCCCATGAGTGATCCCACATTACTTTTGTTTTTATGATTATTTATAGTTATGTTATATTTTTGCAGTGAATCTTATTATTTGCCCTTGAACCATTGCCTTTTGATTACCATAAGTTTATGTTAAATAAGATTTTCTTCTAGAAATGTCAGCAAAGCATAGTTTATAAAGCAGTGTAACAATTATTATGTTTCGTAAAATGTGTTAAAGGCAATTATATGAATAAGTATGCTCTTTACTGCAGAAAAGCTTAATTTAGACATGAAGATGTATAGTTTTAACAAATTTGTTAATTTTGGGTAGTCTTGTAAGTTAAGTGTTCTAATCTCTACATACTTAATTTTTAAAAATTACTTGATATTAAAAAAATTATTAAATACATAATTATTATAATATTAGTTGTAGGAATATCAGATGATCACAGATCTATAGATACAAATGAACTACAAATACAACTGAATTTGTAAATTGTAATTTTCTGGAAATAAAATTATTTGTATTTTGTATTTGTAAGTAAATGATAAATAAAAACATTAGAATCGGTGGAATCCATACTAGTAAAAAAAAAAATTAGTGGAAAAAAATTGTTAAAACTTCCAGAGGTCTGTAATGTTTATCCAAAGTGTTTATCGTTTATAATTCCTCGCTTTTTATCACCAGCGATATCAAAAAGTATCCAAGATAACTTTATTTTCTTGTGTATTATGTTAGAAAAGTTACTTTTTGTACCACTGCAATCGTTGAAGGTCTTGTGTGCGAGAAGTTATTATTTTAGACTTATTTTTAATATTCCTGTTTGTGATATTTTATTTTATTTTTTTACACTCGTGTAGTTTACAAAATTTAGATTGTTGTATTTCTATGCTGTAATTTCAGTTTTATATTTAAAATATATATGCATAGATTACACACCATTTTAGTGTTAAAACTTGTTTTTTAATTCAATAATTAATCTTGTTACAAGACTCGTACACAAGGTTTTTTATCTTAATTTTGGTTTTTGCAAAGCAATGATTGTATAAAAATCTTATAACATTAGTTTCATCAATGTTTGTAAGTATATTGTAATATGAATATGTTATTATATTTTATCCCTCTAACGGTTTGTAACACAATACAAAAAAAAAGAATTGTTTTTCTACATGTAAGATTTAATTTGATCAGTGTATTTAATAATACTAGTATATTATATATACTTAATAGTGAAAATGTATAGATTAAGTACTAAAATGCTTTATGTATTGCATTAATGATTATAGTTATGTTATAAGAGTGCATCGGGACGCTGCACGTTGTCGGATGGCCGAATGTTATGATTTATGTAATGTAGAACATATTTCATTGATTTTAGAATACTATATTATCATAATTTAATTATCTTTACTAAATTAGATGGTAGTTTTAATTTTGAAGTCTGGCCACACTGACAATGTGCAATTTCCCTTCTACCGTCGCGCCACTTGTAGTGGGGATTGACGGGTAAAAATTGTGTATAAATACCCGAAGAGCTCAGTATGATGTAGATTTTGACAGAGGAACAATTGTAAGAGGAATCCCTGCCCGAAAGTGTACTATTGTATAATATTGTAGAATAAATGTAATGGAAAGTCAATAATATGTAGTTTCTTATCACAGGAATCTAATGAAGTGACAATAAAGTTAACGAGAACAAGTCCTTTGGGTCCATGGGAGAATGATGCCATGAGGGAGGCTCAAGAAAAAGATGACGACCTTCGGCACATCATCACATGGAAGAAACGGGGTGACGTAAAACCAATCTGGAGTGAGGTTGCACCCACTGGCGCTGTCACTAAGGCGTACTGGGCGCAGTGGGAGAGTCTGGTACTTCAAAACGGAATACTCTACCGGAAATGGGAGAAGACTAACGGCAGAGAGTTCCATCTTCAGATAGTTGTCCCAAGAGCGAGAGTACCAGATATTCTCCGTGAAATGCACGATGGCGTATCAGGAGGTCATCTAGGTGTCAAGAGGACGTTAACAAAAGTGCGGGAACGATTCTACTGGTTGCACTGTCGAGATGACGTGCAGGATTGGTGCCGCAAATGTACTACTTGCGCTGCAGTGAAGGGACCACAGACCAGGAGCCGTGGGAACCTGCGGTTGTATAACGTTGGCGCACCGTGGGAACGAATTGCAGTTGATGTAGCTGGGCCATTTCCTGTAACGGAGTCGGGAAACAAGTATTTCATGGTCGTCATGGACTACTTCACCAAATGGCCTGAAGTGTTCGCCATACCAAACCAAGAAGCTACAACAGTTGCTTCTAAACTTGTGGAAGAAGTGATATCTCGCTTTGGTGTGCCTCTGGAAATCCATTCCGATCAGGGCAGGAATTTCGAATCGCAGGTCTTCCAGGAAGTTTGCAGAATCTTGGGAATGCATAAAACGAGGACCACCGCGTACCATCCGCAGTCTGATGGAATGGTTGAGAGATTTAACCAGACCCTTGAGAGGCATTTGGCGAAATTGGTAGATGACAAACAAAAGGATTGGGACAAGTACATACCGCTCTTCCTTCTGTCGTATCGTACCGCCGAGCATGAGAGCATAAAAGCTACCCCGGCGTATGTCAATTACGGGAGAGAACTGCGAGTACCAGTAGACCTCTTGACAGGAGGGTCACCGGAGGAACCAAAGACCGTACAAGACTATGTCTGTGATTTGAGGGAAAAGATGCGCTATATACACGGCATGGTTCGGGAGAATGGGTTACATTCAAGTGAGAACATGAAGACCAGATACGACCGGAAATCGAACACGAGCGGCTTCGAAGAAGGGACACTGGTGTGGCTGCATAACCCAACTCGTCGAAAAGGGAAATCTCCGAAGTTGCAGACCAAGTGGGACGGCCCATACAAAGTGGTTACCCGATTGAATGATGTGACTTATAGGATTCAAAAGCAACCAAGAGGGACATTCAAAGTGGTACACATAGACCGTCTGGCGCGTTACCATGGCAGTAACAATGATGCTCGGGACGAGCATCTCTAAGAGGGGAGTAGTGTTACGAATGCGGACACGTAGTGTCATCTAGCGGCAACCAGGCGAAACCATCACAGATAGCGTAAATCCCCTATTCAATACCAGATGCCGCTACTTGCATGTTTTTGTTTACTTACGCGTACAATCTAGAATTTTCCCACGATTGTTTACGTATTACGCGAACCGGTATTGTTTTCGGAAGATTCCTGAACTTTCTAGAGCTCGCCTCGACCCGTATAAATAGGGCAGGTAAAGACGCCGGGGGCCAGTCTTCGAATGTTTTCGAGTGAGCGATAATCAAAGCGACTTCGGAAGTGGAAAAACAAGTGACTTAGTGAGTGAACCAGTGATAGTGCTTAGTGTTTGAACTTAGTGCATAGTGTTTGGACCTAGTGCTTAGTGTTTAGACATAGTGATCTAGTGTGTGTAAGTGTAGTGTAAGTGTCTAGTGTAGCGTAAATAAAAGTCTTCAAGAGAGTCACCAGGTCTTTTTCTCCGAATCATCGAACCTCAGCACGTAACAATATTCATTTTAATTTGTTTTTCATTATTTTGACACCATTTTAACTTAGATTTAAATAATTTACGCGATTCTACCATATTCTTATATATATGTCCACTATTTGGTTTTCCATTTAATAACCATTCTGAAAAACATTGTCTGGCCATCCTGTGAGCATCGCTGACATATTTATTCCATCCAGTTACATATTTACACCTTTTGTTACCATTACAATAACTATTTATTGATGCATCAGACAATATAGAAATTAACCGGTTATACATATTATCTAACACTTTTTTACAAGATTCTTTAGTACATCTGTAGTCAGCACAAGACCTAAGTTCTATAGGAAAATCAAAATCTTTTAATTTATCATGACAAGTTGCAGAATAGTTTTCTACTTGTCTTTTATTTCTCTGTCCCCATACAATTTTTCTGAACGAGCTATTTGAAACCGGTTTAGTCTTGACATTGATTAAGTTAAAGTTACACTCAACAATTAAAGGTAAGTGATCTGACCAGTAAACATCTTTTAATATCGACACACTTGTTATTGTTTGACGCGCAGCATTTGTTACAACACAGTGATCTAGCCAGCGCTTACATCCGTGAGCTTCACTTATAAACGAATATGTATCACTGGCCATTAACTCTAAGTCTACACATGACCACGATTGTTCACTACAAAAGTTTAATAGTTCAGTAGCAAATGACTCACCTGGGTGGGCATTAAAGTCACCGAGTATGTACACTGATTCTACCTCACTGCTCTCAATTACAGCATAAATTTCACTAAGACACTCGGTAAACTCTGTAAGGTTGTCACTCACATCAGTGGGCATGTATACAGAGAACAACAAGAGTGATCGATCGGATAATAATATTTTTATAGCACTAAGCCGTACACTATTACATTGCACTATTGACACACACGGAAACGTAGATTTTCTCCACAGGATGGCCACGCCTCCATATGGTCTTCCTCGCAGAATGCCAGCCGAGGTATCAACAGCTGACTTTCCAGTGAAAGCAAAGTCACTGTCGATAGTTCCCAGGTATGGTATATCGTGTGGAAGAAGCCAGGTCTCCTGGAGAGCGATGATATCCGCTTGTTTACATAATCTTTTTATGCAGTTCACTGACCTCATTACATTTTTACAATTGAAACTTGCAATGTTTCTTGTTTGAGCCATATTATGTGTATAGAATTAAAGTTATTCATTTGTTGTGTTCGCCTTTCTGTGCCTAAAGTCGATAAAGCGGCGGTATGATATACCTTCCGGCCAGAAATCTTCCTGCATAAATACATCGAGCTTATGTTTAGGCACAAATATTTTGTACCCGTCGTAATCTTTAGCTACTTTCATGTCATTTTTCTCGATCACAACATTCAAGCCCGTTTTTTCTTTCACGTAGTTTTCGATGTCGACTTTGTTTACATTTTTTGATACATGGTATATGTAAATTGGGATGGTTATATCTGCGGCTTTAAACTGCGATTCTAACACTTGTGCTTTCCCTCTCTTTCCTATAAAACGGTTTCTCGGCTTTCTTCTTTGAACGACAGACCACCCTTCTGTCGAAATATTATCTTTGTTCTTCCATTCTCCTTCTCTTACGACCTCAGACATAGTTTTTATTTTCTTTTCCAAAGGCTTAGCATTTGAAACGTGCGGCGCGCGACTTTCCGACACTTGGTTACAAATCAGCTGTTGCTGCGAATGAATCATCATTCTGTTATCTCTCGACGGCGAGGGCGAAGGCGCGGGCGCGCGCCCCGGCGCGGGCGCGCGCCCCGGCGCGGGCGGCGCAGAGAGCGGCATATTCATACCGGTTCGCGCGCGGCCGTTACATATAGTTTTCTCACTACCTTCATCTGCAATTAGTGATTCCAAACTAGGTAACCTAGGTATTGTTTCTACTTCTTTTATTGTTTCTGAAACCGACACTAATCCCATTGGCCCGCTGTTACAATCTTTCCAATTGCAATTTTTAAAGCTACAACTGTCTATTAATTCTTTCTGTCCATTTCTTAATATTTCTATGTCTTCCTTCAGCAAGTCAATTTCATTCTTTGTAGCATAAATATCTTTTATTTCACATAATTCTCTCTTTAGCAATACGATATCTTTCAGCAAACTTGTAGGATCCAAATGATTAAAATGAACAGGCGGTAATTTGTGAAGGTCACGGGCCACAAAAATAGGAATATCTTCGGGATCACTTTCTTTAAGGACGCATATTATATCGTCAATGTCGCGAAGAGATTTACCATCCCTTCTACGTAATTTCTTACGTTTTGTCGTACTGATTGAATCAAACAGTAGATCCTTCGCAGTTGCTACATAATGCCGGTCGCGGTAGAGTTATAATTTTCTTCCTGAATATCTATGGCCACTAATACAATAACCTTATGTTTTCTTTTTTTTTCATAATTTATTTATTTAAAAAAGATATTCAGAACGTTCAAAAACCCAGAAAACAAAACTGGCTAGAATATACCAAAAAAGTGAAACCTAGGAACATAGCTCGAGCCTTGCTTTAATTCAGTTTTAATTAATTAAGTTTTGGAGAAGGAATCAGAGGACAACGAATCGATAATTTTCTGTTCTTTTATTAGAACTTTTGTCGTGTTGTCTCTATCGCGCTCTGCGGTGGGAGACTTGAGATTGGTGAGACAGCAATACATTTTAAAAATACCAGTTTTCAATAGTTTCTCACGCCCTTGGTGTATCCTATATGGCGTATATAATTATGAGGTACCTAGTCCATAAAGTGAAAGCAGGAATTACTTTATAGTAATACCTGACTCCTTAGCCAAGACATTTTATGGAATTGACATAATAAGACAATAATGATAATAATGTCAATTCCATACATTTTGATCGACGATTCTATAAAGAAGCAATAACGAAAAATTCTTGGCTACAGGCTCTGTATTCTTATGAATAAAATGATCACGTCCCGTTTCCATGTAGCTACCCTGAACACACCTGTCACATTTTCAAACCATAACCTTTTTTCACGCAAAATTAATTACTTTCTCAACCTTTTGTGGCTAATCTATCGCATCGCTAGATAAGAACCCTCGCATTTAATTCACTGATATAACACGCCACGCGACGCGGGCCGCGGCGCAGCGCAAACAATGGCGAACGTGCCCGCGAAAGATGTGACAACGTGATAGGACCAATTTACCGAGGACCATCCAGTATTGGAAATTCGGATGCTTACAAAGGAGGTTTTTATCTTTATGTATTTGAATATCGCGAAGGAAAAGAGCTGTAATCACAGACATAGATCAAAATATATTATAATTAATAAGATTATTAACAAAATATGTATTTAACAATACGTCATTTTAATTCGGTTTAGCTTCGTGTAATCACAGATTACCATTACTCATTACCACTAATCAGCATTTAGTATTTTACCAATAACATTGCTATTATATTCCACGAATTCCCAAATCCTTTCGTTACATAGACATGCACATACATAAGTGAGCGCTCAGTAGTAGCCCAACGTCCATGTAAATCAACATAGCCGTGTTGTAACAATAATATATCGCCTATGTTGATGTTGGTATAAAATCGGATAAGCTAGACACAACCATATTTTTGAGCTTCATAGATGTACATAAACTCTAGATACAAGAATATATTGGGTACTGGAAAAGACATAATTTTTGAAGATGGAACATATTATTACGACTAGAGCCCGGTTTCGGAGGTTTTTTGAGAAATTTAATTTTTTTACTAGAGCTTTTGATTGGCTTAAAAAAATAAACTCCTGTCAAAAGTCTCCGAAACTGTGCATGGACAAGTTACAAAAATAGCTCCCTAAGTTAATAACAATAAGAAATGGTAAAGTACAGTATTTTGTGAATTGTTACTTGGTGTTGTTCTTTCGTAACAAATTTTAATAATCGTTGTTTACAACAAATTTTCAAAAGGTTTTTTTAGATTAGCTTAACTTTGAATCAATATAATTACGAAGATATATTAAATGTGTGTATTGAGAGAAAACTACTGAAATAACAATAATAACAAATAATAATAACATCTATGGACGCTTCACACCACGTCAGTCTGGCCCCGTGCTAAGTACCTGAAGGACTTGTGTTACGGGTACCAGACAACGGAAATATATTTAATACTTTTATATTATTTTTATTATATCATACATAATTATATTTAATACACATCCAAGACCCAGGAACATTGAAAACTTTTTGTTCCGTCGGCGGGATTCGAACCCGCGACCCCCGGCTTACGCTATCAACGCGCCACCAACTGAGCCACAGAGGTCGTCAAAATACAAAACTAATTAACAAGTTGCCAATCACTATTCGTTCTAAATTTAAATCGTGGATTAGTTCTGTGCTAATTAATGAGGTCATCAATGTTTTAATCATCAGGCGAGTTGGCTTGTATAATATATTGCGCCGTGTTTTGAATGCAAGCCATTTTAAGGCGACGCCTTGATAATTTGGCTGTAGCGATATCGATTTTTCTCAGCAATGACTAAAGCTAAGAAATTAAATTTCATTGTTAGTATTCGTTATGTCCTTGTCTTTGAATTACCCATAGCATAATACGCTTGGTCAACTTTTATAACACGGAATATTCAATCAAAAAGACCTCTGTAAAAAAAGATTCTAATTTTGCCAACAGATGAGAGTGATTTAAGCTTCCAAAATTTGTACATAGATTGGTTTAAGCATACACTTTAATTTGCCCATTATAGCTTATAATATGAAATATATATTTTATGGTTGTTGGTTTTTAAATTACGCGACAAAAACCATTTTGTCGCTTACGTCCTTTCCATTTCTTGCTGTTCCATTTCTTGTTTTATATTTTTTTCTGTTTCTCTTGGCCGGCCCGGCCTCTCATAGAAAACAAGCAATCTAAAACATATCCAACACGGTTTTTTACTTTAACGCGGCGTCACCTTAAGTTAGTGTTTCAGGTTTATATTTCAATGGACACCATGGCGACGCTAGACGCTACCAACAAACAGCTCTATAAATAGCTAAGTTTAAGGTTGCTCAGCGTGCTATGGAAAGAGCTATGTTGGGAGTATCTCTGGTGGACAAAATTCCTAATGTAGTCATTCGCCAGAGAACTAAAGTCACCGACATCGCTCATAGAATTAGCACGCTGAAGTGGAAGTGGGCTGGTCATGTCTGCAGACGGGAAGACGGTAGATGGAGCAGACAAGTGTTAGAGTGGAGACCACGCTTAGGCAAACGTAGTGTAGGACGTCCCGCAGCAAGGTGGACCGACGATTTGAAGAAAGTGGCTGGTAGCGGATGGATGAGGGCTGCCCAAGATCGGGATGGTTGGCGCTCATTGGGGGAGGCCTACGTTCAGCAGTGGACAGCAATAGGCTGATGATGATGATGATGATGATGATGATGATGTCAATTATTTGAGTGATAACTTCTTCAGCGTTAGTGGTGCACACCACCACTGAAGAAGTTTTCAGGATGGCTTAAACAATTTTTTAAATAAACTCATGAAACGTGATCCTGTCTGAAACTTCGTAAAACAGCGCGGCGTAAAAATACATTGTATGTGTATGATAGCGCAATATATTTTACGTATAGTATTTTGCCACATAAATGATTAGAGAATTTATGTATTTCATGCTGATAACATAATTAGCTAAATTTGTTCAAAAACATGCAACGTGGATGAGACCACACTACGCGACACTAAGCGGCAGCGACGCGAGCGACGCTACGCGGCACGGCCGAATAAAAATCTTTGTATGAAATCGTATGAGGTATTTAGCCGCTTATCGCGGCAGTGATACAACGCAATGAAAAATCAATTCTATGGAACGTGAAGTGTCGCGTTGCGTCGCTTTAGTGCAGTCTCTCTTTAGGGTTCTGTAGTCAACGAGGAACTCTTATAGCTTCAGTCTGTCCGTCCGTCTGTCTGTCCGCGGTTTTTGTCTGAGATTATATTACAATATATATAATATAATATGACCTACGAAACTGTAATTCGGCATGAACGAACATATTAATGATGCCGACAAAACGGTATATAAAATCTAAAAAAAATATATTTTTATGATACCTCCCCTACACATCAAGCGGGAATAATTTTTTTTCGCGTCCATCCTACCTTGTGGAGAGTCATTGGACAGGTATTTTAAAAATATTACGAGTATTCAAAGATCATTTTCCGATTCAAGGATCCATTTGTGATAATATATAAAGTTTTAATGTGGAAAAAATCCTTGTTCCTTCCACCGCCAGCTTCCGACCTTGGGGGCGATACCGGTTCGTCCACGTCGTGTCCCTGGGCACCTCCCCCGTGCCATCGTGAGCCTTTTCACGGTGACACGGGAGGGGTGGCTGAACGCCGGTATATGTGTGTTTGTGTGTGTAATTCTGTGTGAGTATGTGAGATGGATGGGCCCGTGGGCCCCGAAGCCTAAGCTTTTGTGCCCGGTGATAGGCTGCATGGTCACTCGGCGAGTTCAGGCCGTTAGGGCACAAGGTCGACCCAGCCTTAAATGGGGTTCAAGATGGAAGGTCGCCTTATGAAAAATAATCCCCGGGTGGGTCCCAGTAAGACTGGAGAATCCCACACTTCCGTTTCGGCGGAAGTCAGGCCCTCGTATACGGGGGGGCCACATAATGCGAAGGAGGAGAAGGAGGTTAGGGAGAAAAGATCGAAGGAAACTGACGACGATGGCAATGGCTCAATGGACAATGTTAGGCAAAATGATACTGGATCTATGGCGACGGCAAGTGAAGGAGAGGGAGGATCACGAGCAGCGACGCCCGTGTCCACCTCTGTCTTCACGAGTAGGCTTCTTTTTGGAAGTGACACTGACGGAGATAGCTGCAGCGGATCTGCTACCTCTCAAGGCTTAAAAGGAGATGGTGAGAAGGGGAAAGAACGGGCCAGGTTTCTACGTAAAAGGCGTGGAAATCCAGATAGCCCTGAGAAGGACAAGGAGACGCGAAAACCTGCCTCCAAGCGGGGCAGAGGACGCCCTCCTACCACTGGCCATAACGTAAGCTTGGCCAAAGCTAAAAAAGATCACAATGATCAAGTAATTAGAGCCTTGGAGGTCGAGGCCGAAAGCGAGATTATGGAGTCAGCGAAAGGGGTTCCGCGACTTCGATCACGCCGGCTATCGGAGTCCTCCGGTATCTCGGATTCGGCAATGATGATAGACGAGGAATTTACTTCGGCGCAGTTGGGTGCTGTGATTACGGAGAGCCTCGGAAATATCTCAAACGTCGTCCAAAATTCGAAGAACCTCAATAAAGCGTCCACGGCCGCCTTGAAAAAGGCAACCAGCGCTATACAAGAGGCGTGTTGCACACTTCTTAAGCGCACAGCGTCGGCCGAAACGAGGGCATTAGAGGCCGCAAACGCGCGCCTCTCTAAAGAACTGGAGGAGATAAAGCGCGAGCTGGAGACCGTCAAGCGAAAGATGGCGGATGCTCAGCCACAGACAGCTCCCAGGGAGCTAGACGTAGAGGAACTGCTGCAGCGTGCCGTACGCGAAGCGGTCTCCGTGACCAGCGCCAGATTGGACGCACGGATTGAAGGGCTAGAAGCTCGGCTTCTTCCGGAGCCGCGCCTGCGCCCCCCTCTTGCCTCAGATAGGATCCAGGATGGTTCGACAGCCGCAACAACACCTGCAATGTCGACACGATCGAAGAAGAATGGTACGCCGGCCCCATCAGTCACTTCACTGATGCCGCCGACGAACCCAGAGCATGCACCGAAAAAACAAAAGAAGGTCCGGATGTCCGCGGCTGCTAGAGAGGCGGCGAGTGCACGTATCAACGTCGCCGAGTCTGTCGCAGCATCTATACCTCCTCCCACTGCAGAGTGGTCAGAGGTGGTTAAAAGAAACAGGAAAAGACAGGGAAGAGAACAGGAGACAGATAAGAGAAGTTCCTTAACACCGAAGAAACGGAGGAAGAAAAGGAAGGTTAAGAAACTGCGCGCTCCTAAGTCTGCGGCTGTGGTTGTAACTCTTCAGCCGGAGGCTGAGAAGAGCGGAGCTTCATATGAGGAAGTTCTTGGAGAGGCGAGAAAGCGCATGGATCTGAGGGCGCTCGAGATCTCAGACATGAGATTCAGGATCGCTGTTACTGGAGCCCGAATTTTTGAGGTGTCTGGTGACGCATACAGCGAAAAGGCTGATGCCCTGGCTGGCAAACTTAAAGAGATTTTAGGGGAAGAGAAAGTAAAAATCTCTAGACCCCAAAAGTGCGCCGAGCTACGAGTGTCAGGCCTAGACGATACAGTCACGTCTACCGAGGTTAGCGAAGCGATCGCGAAGGCTGCTAATTGTCCTGTAGAGGCAGTTAAAACAGGAGAGCTACGCAGAGACAGACGCGGTCTGGGCACGGTCTGGGTGAGGTGCCCAGTAGAGGCCGCCAAGATTGTTTCGAGTCCGCAATCTAAGCTGTATGTGGGCTGGGTAGTAGCGCAAGTAAAACTGCTGCCATCGCGGCAAATGCGGTGCTACAAGTGCCAAGAGGCAGGCCACGCAAAAGCTAAGTGCACCTGTGACATTGATCGCAGCGGACTCTGCTTCCGCTGCGGACAACCGGGTCACGTATCGGCAAGATGCGAGAACGCAGTCCACTGCGCTCTCTGTGAATCTAAGGGCAGACCAGCCGACCATCGCATAGGTAGTAAGACCTGCGATAAACCGGCTCCTAAAAATAAGGCAAGCTCTGAAAAGAGCAAGACAATTCAGAAACCGGCTACGACAAATCTGGCTGCGGTCCCTGAATCAGAGCAGGCTAATTTGATGGACACCACTAATAATGGCTAAAAAATTTCTGCAATGTAATCTGAACCACTGCGCTAATGCGCAGGACCTTTTCGTCCACTCAATGGCGCAGTGGTCCATAGACATTGCAGTAGTAGCTGAACCGTACCGCATCCCAAATCGTACGGATTGGACAAGTGACGTAGATTCTTCCGTAGCGGTAGTCACCGGGCCTAGTATAGTGACAAACGGCTCAACCCAAGGACATGGCTTTGTTGCGGTTAACGTCGGGTCTCTTACAGTCGTAGGCGTCTATTTCTCGCCGAATAGACCGTTGAGAGACTTCGAGACACTTTTGTCGAGACTCTCCGCTCTTATATGCGAACAGTCCCAACCGGTTGTCGTCGCCGGGGATTTTAATGCCAAGTCTCAGTTGTGGGGTTCCCCGGTGACGAACGCCAGAGGCCGAGTGATCGCCGATTGGATAAACGCAATCGGACTTGTCGTGCTCAACCGCGGCAATGTGAGCACATGTGTACGACATAATGGGGAGTCCATTGTCGACATCACTTTGGCTACGTCCAGCATAGCTCGCCGGGTAAGCAGATGGCACGTCATTGAAAACGCGGAAACGTTGTCGGACCATCGGTATATACGGTTTGACATCGATAATGCCTTAGATAGGAGAGGTCGTCATACTTTGCATCGTGGCGGCGGTCCCCGGTGGTCCTTGCAACGTCTTGATAAAGACGTGCTGAAGGAAGCCGCCATCGTGCAGTCTTGGTTGCCTATGCCTTCAGACATGGATGCGGAAGCGGCTGCACAGTGGCTGGCGGAAGCCATGACGCAAATCTGCGATGCATCTATGCCCCGAGCTAGACCGACGGAACGTCGTCGCAATGCGTATTGGTGGCGACCGGAGATACAGCAACTTCGTGCCGAATGCGTGGCGGCACACCGACGCTTTACCCGGCTGCGAAGACGGAGGAACCGGAATGCCGAAGCGGAGGAGGCTGCCTACGAATCCTACAGGACACTTCGCTCTAACCTTAAAAATAGTATCCGGCGAGCCAAAAACGAAGCCTGGACTGAGTGGCTGGAGACTCTCGACCAGGATCCGTGGGGTCGTCCCTATAAATATATGAGGCAAAAGCTTCGTCCGAACGCCCCACCTCTCACCGAGAGCCTGGATCCGCAGCTAAGGGAGTCTGTGCTCTCTGCCCTTTTCCCTCCAAGGGCTGACTGGACCCCGCCGACGATGGCGCCACCAAATGATTCCGACGATGAGACAGACGAAGAAATTCCGCCCATAACATCGGCGGAACTTGCAGCGGCAGTGGCAAAGATGCGACAGAAGAACGCGGCTCCGGGCCTAGACGGCATACCGAGCCGCGTGTGGGTGCTCGCCTTGGAAGAGATGGGGGAGCGGGTACTCACCGTACTCAATATCTGTTTGTCGCAATGCCGGTTTCCAAGTCGCTGGAAGCGTGGCAAGCTGGTCCTGCTCCGTAAAAAGGGCAGACCAGAGACTCAGCCTTCGGCGTACCGTCCGATCGTTCTCCTCGATGAGGCGTGCAAGATACTCGAGAGAGTGCTCGTTGCGCGCCTCACCGAGCACCTTCATCGTGTTGGCCCAAACCTCAACGCCAATCAGTTTGGCTTTCGGATGGGACGATCCACTATTGGGGCGTTGGATCAATTGCGGACCATCGTGAAAGAAGGAACCACCCGGGGCAAGGTAGTTTTGGCAATATCCTTGGATATATCTAATGCCTTCAACTCCTTGCCCTGGGCAACAATAAAGGAAGGCCTCAGGTATCATAAGGTGCCCAAGTACTTGAGAAGGATTCTTGGTGATTACCTTTCGGTGCGATACATAGAGTACCCAACAAAAGAAGGATGGAAAAGAATGGCTGTTGTGTGCGGTGTTCCACAGGGGTCTGCCCTGGGCCCCCACCTGTGGAACATCGGATACGACTGGGTGTTACGCGTCGCCAACCTGCGAGGAGTAGTGCTGCTGTGTTATGCCGATGACACACTAGTAATTTGTCATGGTAAAACTCACCGCGAGGCTATTATTTTAGCGACAGCTGCGGTCGCCCAGGTGGTGCGCCGCATCCGCGCTCTGGGCCTGGAGGTTGCCTTAGAGAAATCCGAGGCGATCTGTTTCCATGGCCCACGAAACGCGCCACCGACGGGAGCTGCCGTAACTGTAGGCGGTACAAGGATCGAGGTCAGTCAGTCCATGACATACCTGGGTCTAGTGCTGGATAGCCGGTGGACTTTTAATGAGCACTTCCGCCGTTTAACGGTGAAAGTCTCAAAGGCCGCTGGCGGATTGGCGGGCCTCCTCCCGAACCTAGGGGGACCCAGTTTGAAATGTCGGCGCCTGTACATGGGAGTAATTCGCTCCATGTGCATGTACGGTGCGCCGATATGGGCCGAGCGACTGACAACTAAGACCAGGAGGATTCTGACTGGGTTGCAACGGACGATGGCAATAAGAGCGATAAGGGGATACCGGACCATCTCCAAAAATGCCGCGTGTGTCCTTGCCGGCAGTATCCCGTGGGATATTGAAGCCGAATCACTGGCCGAAATATTTTGGCTGTGCCAGGAGGAACGCGAGGAAGGACGAATTCCATCGCCAGAACAGATACGGCGATGGAGAAGAGCGGCACGGGACCGGGATTTGGACCTTTGGCTCGAACGTCTAAATGAGTCCCTAGTCAGTGTCGATCTGCTGAACGCTATGCGTCCCGTACTGAGGGAATGGGTGGACAGAGACAGCGGTGCGTTGTCGTACCGTCTCACACAGGTGCTGACCGGGCACGGCTGCTTTGGTCGGTACCTGTGCGACATGGCCAGACGCGAGCAAAACACTGCTTGCCATCACTGCAGTGACGATCGGGATACGGCGCAGCACACGTTGCTCGTCTGTCCCGCTTGGAGCAGACAAAGGGCGGCCCTACAGGCCACTATTGGACCCGACATCACGCTGCCGGCCATCGTTCGTGCGATGCTGGACAGCCAACAATCTTGGAGGGCAGTCGAGACATTCGCCGAAGTGGTAATGTCGTCGAAGGAGGAGGCGGAGCGCAGGCGAGAGGCAGAGGCGCTCGATTCTCGGAGAAGGCCGAGGCGGAGACTAAGGGCCAGACATGGTCACGACGTCCCGCCTTAGCAGGGGATCTCGGGGCGTCGGCATGGGGCAGCCGTCGCCCAAGACATCGAGTCCCGGGTAGGCCACGATGCGCTAGGTGTTCCAGCACATCGTCGCGGAGTGTCAATGTGGTGTAATGTGGTGTTTCCACGAGTGGAGCCCAAAGAGGCAGAGGTGGTGGGGCTGCGGTCGTGTATCACGCGTTTCCCGTAGTCCCACCTTCAGGAGCAGGAACACCGTTGGGGTTTTAGTGGGTAGTCCCGGGTGCGGATGTACGTCCGCCCCAAGGAGTCCCACATACCTCGGCCCTTCCCCAGACCAGGATGCGTAAATGCATTCCCCCAACGCAAAAAAAAAAAAAAAAAAAAAAAAAAAAAAAAGCTTCCGACCTTCCGTTCGAGCAGAATCCGTTCCTTCTACCAGCTAAGCGGTTGCTTCTGGAAATGTGAAAAAATTTACGAGAGTAGGAAATGTGCTGAATTGAAAAGGAAAACTATCACGGCTAAGAAAACTTCAGTTGTTGAATATTAGTCGATCAACTAAACTATTGTACTCAGCGAAATATAAAGGAACTTTTCGTTCCGATTCATTTGATCGTAACTGAGATGATGATGTTAGTAGTGTAAAACACGAAATTATCAAAAAATTACGGTAATACGTAACCCTATATTGCGCATGGCCCGACTTGGTTGGGTTTTTTTTTTTTGTCTATTCCAGTAGCATACATCCCGTCATCATACAGAGTACCCCCCCCCCAGGTATTGCCGCTTCATATATTATTATGTCGCGACAAGATACAATCTGGATGGCGATATTATGCTGTGCGATACGCTCTTTATGTGTGTTTTCGAATTTCCTTCACTCTACCCAGTACCCTCTGAACATTCTTATCTGCTATTTGATATTTTTTCATATTCTCCGTAGCATTTTTTGGTTCTAAACTATAATTGCGAAGGAAGCAGTGGTGATAATAATATTGATGACATTCAGACTTTTTTATGCCACAATCCTACAATTAAAAAAAATTAATACGGCTTCGATCCAATGCGGATCCTATCAAAAACAAAATAGTATGCTAGCATTCGAATACTGTAGTGATTTCTGAAGAAAGAACATTCTAAGTTACTACTTATTCCATTCCAGTGCACTCAGAAGCTACCGTACCGTAAAAAAAACCACAAAAAGTATTTTATCTCTGTCTTTGTAGTTTGCATTTGAAATGATTTTGCGCACGCTACACCATACCATTATAATGATTTGAAACCCGAGGTAAGAGATATCCCTAACGAAACCGCCGTAATACGAGATACTGAATTTATCGAATATTTCATAGCCATGTCATTACTTTTATGGCTTCGTAAGACAATAAGAGAAATGAGGTTTCATGGGATCACGCGATCATATTCGCGGATGTTTTATGCAGTATATTTTTAGTTTCTACGATAAATATTTGCTATTTTAATATTGGCCCAACACACCTTCTTTTAACTCGTATAAGACTTCCTACTCTTTATTTATTTTTCTAATTCCTTTCCTTGCGAGTTTCGTGACAGATTTAGCGTAAACCATGTGCTTTTCTGTTGTTGTGTCTGAACATGCATTTGGTTGTCATTGTAGATGCTGTCTTTTTTGCCGATTGCAAGTATACAGTGTGTAACAAAAATAAGTGATAATACTTTAGGGTGTGTATGTGTTCCTTGTTTTCCGCACACACCCTAAAGTATTATCGCTTATTTTTGTTACACCCTGTATTGTGGGTCTCTGATGCACCCGAAAGATGGTAGTAGATGCACACTGCACCCCCTAGTCTCTACCCACTATAAAAACTCGGCGGCACGTCACTTTATGCCCTAGGCGGGCCGCGAGATCACGTGAGCGGGTCAAGTCAGACCGCAACGCGACGCCTAGATGCATTACAAATTTTTTATTGAATTGACATAATATTATTTCATGAAGTCTTAAGGCCGGCCCAGACCTAGCTATGATTTAATATACCGTACTAAACACACTGAGACCAGAAATATATATTATAGCTGAGTGTGTGGTCACGCGAAAATTGTATAGAAAATATAATATATTAATATGCCTAGCTATAAATATATCCTTTTTTTTTTTTTTTTTTTTTTTTTTTTTTTTTTTTTACATGGGGAAATGCTTTGCGCATCCCCGGCGGATTGGGGACATCGGCCGGGGTATGTGGGACTCTCCGGGAGCTACCCACTAAAACCCCATGGTGCTCCACTCCCCGCTAGGCAAAGTTACGGGCACGATCAACCCACCGCAACTTTGCCAACGGTTGTCTGTGCCAGACTCGTCAAAACATGCAGGCTTTTCTAGGTCGCCACGCGAGGCGGCCTAGAAAAGCCCACACGGGTGCCGCGATGTACAGAAGCACCATGCACATCACGGCTCTCTCTGGAACTCGGTGCAATGGGCAGCAGTGTCCCCACACTGCCACCCCGAGTATCCTGGCTAAAGCAAGGCGCTGCGGCCACTCCGTGGTGCGCGTCTTCTCCTTGGCCGTCTCAAGGGGTCGAACGCCTCCCGTTCTCTCCTGCGCTCGGCCTCCTCCTTTGCAGTGATGACATTCTGGGCAAAGTCATTCACCGCCTGCCACGCAATCTCACTGCTCAGCATTGCCCGGATTATTGCTGGCAGGGAGAGGTCCACTCCAATGGCAGCCGTAAGGGCCGCGCGTTGTTCCATCCAAGATGGACAGGTCGATAATGTGTGTTCGGCCGTGTCCATTTCGTCGAGGCAGTGGTGACACCTTGTGTCACTCTCTCTCCTCGCGATCTGGCACAGGTACCGACCAAAGCAGCCGTGCCCGGTCAGCACCTGTGTCAGATGGAAGGAGAGTGCTCCGTGTCTCCGTTTTACCCACTCTTTAAAGAGTGGGCGGATTGCTTCTATCAGGGCGACGCTTACCAGCGGTTCCTGCAAACGCTCCGCCCAAAGGTCTAACGACCTCTCCCTCGCCTCAGCCCTCCACCGACGCACGGCATCCGGAAGGGGGTTGCTGCCCCCCGCACGGACCACTGTGCAACGCCAATAAACGTCGGCAAGAGCTTCTGCGTCAATATCCCACGGGACACTCCCGGCGAGTAGGCATGCCGCATCGCGGGAGATGGTACGGTAACCGCGCACCGCTCGCGTCGCCATCACTCTTTGCAACCGCCCCAGTACAAGCCTGTTGACGGCCGATAGTCTTCCAGCCCATATCGGAGCTCCGTACATGGACAAGCTATAAATATATCCTACTAATATATATATATATATATATATATATATTTATATATATTATTATAAAGGCGAAAGTTTGGATGTATAGATGTATGGATGTATGGATGTATGGATGTTTGTTACTCTTTCACGCAAAAACTACTGAACGGATTTTAATGAAACTTTACAACAATATAGCTTATGCATCAGAATAATACATAGGCTATAATTTTAACCAACTTTCAAAATGGAGGAGGTGTTATGTTCGTTTTTTTATGCTCAACGATTACTCCGCCGTTTGTGAACCGATTTTCAAAATTTTTCTTTTGGTGTATAGGGCATTATCCCAATTTAATATCATGTTCACAAAAATGGTGATCTGATGAAGGAATCCATGGATAATCGAGGGAACTCCTCAAAATTTATATGGAAACATGTGGTGACTTTGGTTTCATGAGAAGTATTCCGAGTATATGCTAACAACAAGTAATATTTTGGACCCAGCAACACCCACCCATGGTTCGGGAGCTGCTGAGAGAACTCCTGACTCTTCATAGATATACGTTTGAGTTTCGGTGTTGATTTAAGATCGGAAAGCAGATTCTACTATGCAAATTACATTCGTCATCATCATCATCATCACTACCAAGTACCATTTTTTTTTTATGAAAAAAGGAGGCAAACGAGCAAACGGGTCACCTGATGAAAAGCAACTTCCGTCGCCCATGGACACTCGCAGCATCAGAAGAGCTGCAGGTGCGTTGCCGGCCTTTTACGAGGGAATAGCGTAATAGGGTAGGGGAGGATAGGGACGGGAATAGGGGAGGGTAGGGAAGGAAATAAAGGAGGGTAGGGAAGGGAAAAGGGTAGGAGATTGGGCCTCCGGCAAAGAAAATATACACTACGCGAACCTCCGGTCAACTCACCACTCGGCGAAACACAGCGCAAGCGCTGTTTCACGCCGGTTTTCTGTGAGCCCGTGGTATTTCTCCGGTCGAGCCGGCCCATTCGTGCCGAAGCATGGCTCTCCCACGGTATCGTCCCATGATACGTTTCATAGTCTTTTAGATCGAGACTCGAGTTTATCAATCGATTTAAAAAAATGTATATCTACTAATATTATTTAAAACCTGAAGAGTTTGTTTGTTTGCTCGAACACGCTTATCTCAGGAAGTAGTTTCTAGTCCGATTTAAAAAAAAATTCAGTGTTAATTAGCTTATTTATCGAGGAAGGCTATTTATTATTACTTACGCTAAGACTAAAATATATATGACCGAAGAATCAGAATAAAATGTGGAAAAACCCGGGAAAATTATTAGAAACTAGAAAGGGTTTATCTCACGAAGTACTAGAGCATTTTTGATATTATTTGTCACAACTCACAGATATAGAATAGACCACGTGAAGGGACAGAACTTTTTGCGGGAAAATGTACGGTCTTCGTAAAATTCCTAATTTACGCGGGCGAAGCCGCACGGGACATCTAGTTAATATATATTATAGCTAGGTCTGTGACGGCCTTTACGCAATTAAAGTCTGTCATTGTAGAGCTAGCCGTAGCCCGAATAGAAACTGATATCAAACTGAAACCAAAATGATACGATTTTGATTGGTTCCAAATCAATCCGCAGGACGATCGAGCGCTATTTTAGATGTCTAAAGTGTCAAAAACTGTACGGTCTGTTGAAATCGAACAGGCTCGTAACTCGTAACTTAAAATCGTATATTTTGATATCAGTTTCGGGGGTAAGGCTGCAGATCTGTGTTAATGTATTGTAGAATAATGAAAGTACTAGATGGTCTAATTGGCCAGCCACAACACCACCGGGGGTCTTCTGGGTGGTGACCACCCAGAAGACTAGTCTATCAATAAAATATAACAACAAATCCTTATATAAAACAGTTTCTATTCAGTAAAATTATTTACATTTCAACATGAATGATGATGAAAATAATTATGAGTTACACAATATTTAATGGTTATTTACATTCCAAAGTTATTTTTTAAAAAGTATTTTATCAAAATATTTTATCGAAAACAGATTAAAGTTGTTGTATCAACCAGCAGTTGGACGAAGTTGTTCAAAGTTGATAACTTTGTGTATTATGTAAATAACTAAAATCGATACGAGCGACTTCTCGATATTGTTTCGTTTGTAAGTTTTCGAGTTTTGAGTATTTCACTTACAAATATTAATTTAAAAATATTAATTCGAAAGTTCAACACGCGTCTGTCCATAGAATCTTAGCTCAACAACGGATGCAAACGGAATGTGCCAAATTAAAAACGCTCATTGTCAATTTACGGGTAATTCAAAGACTTTGAGGCCGCATGACATCCATACTATTATTATTAAAAATGCGAAAGTGTGTCTGTCTGCCCGTCTGAATATCTGTCTGTCTGTTACCTCTTCACGCCCATACCACTGAACGGATTTTGCCGAAAGGTATGCACTTTGAGTCCTGGGAATGGACATAGGATACTTGTTATCCCGGAAAAATGTACGGAGCTAAGGAGTTGCGGGCGTCATAGTCTTTAATAATAATTACGTAGTAGGTACCCTAAATTTAATGAAGGTTTTGACAAACTATAAATCTGTCAAAATCTTCATGAAATTAAACTTAAGCAATCAATAATTAATCTCTGGGTGCACCGTGCAGCCGTTATACTTTGTTTTAAATACTTTCCAGCGATACTATCTTTGTCTCAGGCACTCTCAGGCTAGTTATTACTTATTACACGTATTAAGTCTCCTCTGGGGATGTTGGTCGGCAGAAATTAGTACGCGCTTGTGTTACAAGCTGAAATTAATGTTACATTATATCATGGTGTAACAGGAGCTTATAATTAAGGTGACGCCTTGATAATTTGGCTGTAGCGATGTCCATTTTTCTCAGCAATGACTAAAGCTAAGAAATTAAAGTTCACTGTCAGTATTCATCATGTCTTTGTCTTTGAATTACCCATAGCATAACACGATTGGTCAACTTTTATAACACAGAATAATCAATGAAAAAGACCTCTGTAAAAAAAGGGTTCCTATTTTGCCAACAGAGGAGAGTGATTTAAGCTTCCAAAATTTGTACATAAATTGGTTCTAGTATACACTTTAATTTGTCCATAGCTTATATGAAATGTATTTATGGTTTTTAAATTACGCGACAAAAACCATTTTGTCGCTACGCCCTTTCAATTTTTTGCTGTTCCATTGCTTGTTTTCTATGAGAGGCCGGACCAGCCTCGCATAGAAAACAAGCAATCTCAAACACATCCAACACGGTTTTTTACTTTAACATGGCGTCACCTTAAGGTATTATATACGTTGATAGTTAGTAATTATAAGCTTATTAAATATTATGTTCAATAATTAAATGTATTAATGAAATGAACCGTATAAAAATTTAATTTAAGAGTGTGACATAATTATTTACTGCGAATGTCAACGTAACTTTTCAAGAGTGTATTTCAGAGCTCCTAGCCGAGACTTTTTCTTTATCGCTTCTTTATAGAATGGCCGATCAAAATATTGTATGGAATTAACATTAGCTATATTGTGTCGAACGTAAACTTCATATACTCGAACGCCTATGTCAATTCCATACATTTCAATTGGCGATTTCAGCTCTTTTTTGGGGCGAACAATTGGTGAATAGGAGCTTGGCCCCGTTTTGGCAGGTGTGTTTTTGGTGAGATAGCTTATAACTTGGACCACACGCAAAATCTTGATAACAACTGTCACGGCAAATATCTACAAACTAATTTGTACTTACCCTCATATTTTTTAATAGTTTTTATAATTTGTTAGTCATCTTGCATTTTGCGTGTAATTATTGAATATAATAGTTAAGTAAACTTTTGTTAAGTGCTATTTTACTTTATATAAATTTTTGTGTCCACTGTATGGGGTGGAGGGTTGATGGCCTGAGACACAGGAACACCTAGTTCAGGCATCAACCCACCTAAACGCTTCTCGTAAAACTGATCAATATAGTGTATTGTCTAGTTTATTAAGGTGAGAAATAAATGATTATGATTATGATTATGATTATGATTCTATAAAGAAACTATTAAGAAAACATCTTGGCTGAAGGGCCAGTACTGCAGAATATTATTATGTTTTACTAGATGACGCCCGCAACTCCGCTGCGTTAAAATCGTTTAACGCGCGGGAACCCGCGCGGTGTTTAAACACTATCACACTGTATAATATAAAATTCTCGGGTCACAGTCTTTGTGAGCGAACTCCTCCAAAACGGCTTAACCGATTTCAATGAAATTTTGTATGTACATTCGTTATGTCTGAGAATAGGTTTTTATCTACTTTTTATATTGATACTAGAAATAATTTATAAGGCAAAACAATGGTTGCTGGGCCAGCTAGTTAAATTATAATCTCTAGTTTAACTCAACCAAAATTTTGATTTCGTTTCCGGAATTAGCGTCGGAGGGTTAAAAGTATTACCCAAGGGTCAACCTGAAACCTGTACGAATTTTACACGACTTCGTCATACATTAACTTGGTTTAGAAATTATATTTCTCTTACATTAAATAAGCAATACATCGCACATAATGCAATAACAATCTTCAAATTGCAAACATATTGGTACGAGATAGCAAAATGACGTAGTAACGGAATAAAGTCGCTTTGTTGAAATTTCGCACACAAGGATTTGGAAGACATGTGCACACAACGGCTCAATCCATACCTATAATACTTAATATTAAAAATGCGAAAGTGTGTCTGTCTGTCTGTCACCTCATCACGCCTAAATCACTGAACCAATTCTGCTGAAATTTCATATGGACATACTTTAAGTTCCGGGAAAGGATGTAGGATAGATTTTATCCCGGAAAAATGCACGGTTCCCGCGTGAAAAACGAATTTTGGCGCAACGGAGTTGCGGGCATCATATTCTAGTCTCAGTATATTCATTTAACGTTTTCACTTTTCAGTAGTTTTATTTTCACTTCACTACTAGCTAAGCTCATACGCATACACTCAACTTGCCAAACGACCTAAAACATGGCTCCTTTAATAGCAAGTTTTGAAGACGTATTCATGTAAATTCTAAGAGCCAGTCCACACGGCGCGTTTCGCTGCGTTGCGTCGTCGCAACATTTTGAGGCATAGCCGGCTGCCGGCCACACGGGCGCTGCGCCATCGCAGCGTTATTACGAAGCAGTATTAACGTCAACACCCCCTCCCGCTACGTCTGTGGGCTACAGTCCGTCATATTGTGTGCGTTACGACGATGCAGCGCGCCGTGTGAACACCTTGGTTATTTGTATGTAAAACAACGCAACGGCAGCGCTGCGTCGACGCAACGCTGACGCAACGTGCCGTGTGGACTGGCTCTAAGCGTTAGATACTTATGATGTGCTAAATTATTTTAATTTGCCGTGCATATTAAAGCCCACGTCCCCAGGGGGCAGGAGATGACTAAAGCACAACCCTGACATACTTTTCTTCATCCATATTCAAAACACCTTCGTCGGGTAACGGCTGACTTTAGTTTTATTGAATTTGTATCATCCTTTAAAGAATCCAGAGATATTTTATGAAAATTAACGAGAATAATTATAAAGTACTTAATGATAAATTAATTTAACATTCCGTGCGTGCAGCGTGGGCTATGTTTCACAAGATGTGTACCTATAGGTACTAAATAATAAATACACTAGTTGATGCCCACAACGCGTTGCATGCTTAAATTCGTTTATCGCGCGGGAACCATACATTTTTCCTGAATAAAAAGTATCCTTTGTCGTTTTCTGGCATTTAAAGTACGACCATACCAAATTTCATCAAAATTTGTTCAGCGGTTTAAGCGTGAAGAGGTAACAGCCAGACAGACACGCTTTCGCATTGTCACATAATATATAATCTAAACTCACGAATAGAGCTCTTGTTCTATTCGTGGGTCTTCTGGTGGACGAAACATAATGCCAAACCACAGAATATATAATTATAGTACTCCGTAGCCAAACCCACAATTAGGGCTGAAATCCTGCATCGCCCTATCGAAGTTTCTCAGAACGTCAAGATATAATAAACAAGGTCTGAAATAACGTTAGAAGGCTTCGGCCTGACCGAGCTATCTCGTTAGAAGATCTTCCTTTCCGGCCGCCACGTTTATCTCTAAAAGAATGAGTTTTTCTTCTTTATTTATACACTTGTTAAACATCAGCATCAATATAATATTATATTGCCCTTCTCTTCTGATGCCTCCGTGGTCCCGTGTTTTCCGCATTGGAAACATGTTATTTCCGAGTTTGGTTCTAGGACAATGTAGGATGATCATCTGATTGTCTGACAAGTAAGATGATCCATGCGTCGGATGGGCATGTAAAAAGTCGGTCCTGCGCCTGATGACTGATCTCTCGCCAGTCGTGTCGATCATCCGTGCCACTGCAGGGTTATGTGAGTAAGGGAATAGAGAGTGCTCTTGTTTACTGCGCACACAATTGGGCACTACAAAATGACTCCTGCGTAACTGGCCTGGTTTCAATGAAACTGGCCACCGTCACCGAAACCAGTGTATTATTATTATATACATTAAGTATACAGGGTGTAACAAAAATAAGTGATAATACTTTAGGGTGTGTACACTGTACGTGTTCCTTGTAGAGAGTTTACTGTGAAAGTAGCAGCGCTGAAAGACCAATTTTTTTTCACTTTTGTATGGCGAAACTTGTGACGCTCGAGCCCTTGCCCATACAAGAGTGAAAAAAAAATCGTCTTTCAGCGCTGCTACTTTCACAATGAACTCTCTACAACATTGATTTTCAAACTAGGGGGCGCGCCCCACTAGGGAGGCGCGAAGACATGATGAGGGGGGCGCGGGCGCCGGCGGCGGTTTTACTCCAGACGCCCGCGCATTCCCGCGACGTACGCGAATTGGAAATCTTTTCAAAAACATGCAAGCTCATCTGTCACATTGATTCTTCTTAAGAGGGCGACTAACCCAAAAAATCAAACATTGTCCTTCTCAATAACTCGATAAATATACAACATTTTAAAAATCCGCTAGGTCGGTTTGTCAATGATAGAATTTTTACAATGTTGTGTTAAAATATTAATTAACTGACTTTAATGCACGATTATGGCAATATAATATTATGAAAAATTCGTTAAAATTAGATGCATCTTTGCGGATCGCGATTTTTTTCTATCGAAAAAATTTTAAGATATCGTGTTTTTGCTCAGATCGGATTCTTGGAAATATTATATAGTATTTAATTTTAGAAAATGAAACAATTCGGAGCTTAATTGCAAGTATAACAAAGAACTATAAAATCGTCAATTTTGGGTTAGTCGCCCCCTTAAAATAAGTATGTAAAAGCATAATATTTTTATAATGAAACATCTGAAAATGTATTTTTGGTCTTTATTATTTTATTTTACAATAGCTTGGCGAGCCCACTTGCTACTACTTGCTGGGCCCTGGGCCGAAGGGAGGCGTAAGCATGTTCATTTTAAGCAGTAGGGAGGCGTGGTACTTATAAGTTTGGGAACCTCTGCTCTACAAGGAACACGTACAGTGTACAACACCCTAAAGTATTATCACTTATTTTTGTTACACACTGTATAAATATCCACTTAATACACTTCTTAATTAACAGTGATGATGATCGTTGTTAATTTGTTGGGGAACTAAGTGAAATGTATGAAATACATTAAAAACGTCATCGCCAACTCTCGGCCGTAAATTATAATTAATCGCCAAGTCAACGCCAGTTTTGATTAATGGCGTATCATTAGGCGATTTACGTTTTTGGCGTTTGAGAAAAAGGTAAATTTAAACAACAGTTATTAGAGAAAAGCTAACGAGATGTATTAGGGCGAAGGCTCAAGACGCGACATTCGCGACAGATTATTATAATTTTATATAAAATATTGATTTCAAATCTGCCTTACAATGTATAAAATATAATAATTAGGGCACGCTCACTGAAGACAATACAGTCTTGAGTCTATTGTTATAATGATTGCGAAATAGAATAATAATAATTATGCATAATCTACAATTTAGAATGTCAGAAATAATAATAATACCCCCCCCCCCCCCACCGGTTTCGGTGACGGTGACCGATTTCATTGAAATCATGCCAGTTACGCAGGATTAATTTTATGGTGCCCAAGTATGTGCGCAGCTGTACACAAGAGCACTCTCTATTCCTTTTACTCTTATAACCCAGTGGGACGGAATACCGACACGACTGGCGACTCTGGCGAGAGATCAAGACGCGCAGGACCGAATTTTTACATGCCCATCCGACGCATGGATCATCTTACTTGTCAGACAATGAGGTGATCCTAAGTCCTAACCAAACTTGGAAATAACACGTTTTTAACACGGGAAACGAACCCACGGCCTCCGATCCGAATCAAAAGCCACGCTCTTACTACACGGATGTCTGAAAATATGATTGTCAGCTCAAGACAGTCGTTTGTTGAGTGTGCGCTAGCCCTTATATTCAACTTTTAACCCGTCACGGGAAAAATCCCACTGCGCAAACCACAAAGCTTTTAATATGACGTATTATCAATTATTGCAATCACAAGAAGATGTCTTGGCGTATAACCGTCTAACAGCATTTGATAATTTTCCTTAGTAAAAATAATGATTGTCTTCAACTCTTCACGCATAATAATTTTGTAAAATATAATTTTAATACTCAACAAAATTTACGCTTCTCGTGGTAGGTATGTAATTTGTCACTACTAAAAAAAAGCTTGTAGGAAACCCAATGGTTTAATTATTTAGTAACCTTCGCTTCGAGCTTCGAAGAATAGCGCACAACAATATTATTATTATCCAATTAAAGAGTCACTATTACTAAAATAGCATAGCTTATTAGCTATTAACATTATCTTTTTAAATTTTATATAAATCATATGGTTCAAATGATATATTATAATATATGATATAATAAGCGTCATATTATCTATTTCACACCCGACTGACTTGGGTTATAAATTAAATATTTTCTTTTATCCCTCCCTTTCCCTTCTCAATTATCCTTTGTTCTGTGAAAGCCTCACACGTCCCTACTCCCTACGCAGCTGATATGAGAAAACACTTACAGGTAAGCGGTCTTTGATCAGTGTAATCTGATATTATACAGCAGCTGTATGTTTTATGTTATAGATCGTTCCAGATATATTATCTGACCTTTTTTTCAGCCAGAAGGTCAGAGGTCAAGTGTGTACAAGTGTGTACTGATAGGTGTCAGGAACGCATTCTCTGAACGGCCGAAGTATATTCGTTCTGTCATAATATTATCTTTGTTTCCAATAGGTTTAGAATTTGTTCCGAAATTTAACTCACCATACTGGGGGGTGGCCAGTCATGCTCATGACGTCTATTCTCAAATCACCGAATTCTGTCCGTAGCGGTCATTGACCCCGTGTCAAAAAACTTGACATATTTCATCGGTTTCTAAACAAATTGACAATGAAGTGACAGAATATGATTCTAGTCGAAGGGCGATATTGCATTTTGCATACTCGATGTGAACTAAGTATGATAATATGTAGGTATCTCTTCGAACTCATAAAATATACCTAGTTGGAGATTTTCATAATAATCATATGAGTTACCAAGAGGTTTCCCGATTAATCTATACTAGACTGTGTCTTTATGAGAGTTCAATGGTTAACAGAATGCAGTGCAAGTTTTTTTCACATAGCTCCTAGACTAAAAGGGTCAATGATCGCTGGTGCTACTTTAACTTATTTCACTATTAAATTCTAGTCATATTCAAATCTAAGAAGTCTGAATACGAATTACTGGCCAGTATACTGGGTTAAATATCGGAACTCACGTTAAATCTATAAAAATAAAAATGAATTCAAAATTAATATCCCTTGGTCACGACATCACGCGTAAACGGCTGGACTGATTTTTCTGAAATTTGGTATCGAGTACTCTGAGTCCCGGAGAAGGACATAGGATACATTTTGTCCCGGAAAAATGTACGGTTACTGCTTTACCGGTTTTAACCTTTTAACTTAAAAAACGGTTTCCTATCTAATAGTGCCTTTTTCCGAATTCGGCTAAAACTCAACTATTTCTGTACTCAATCTTCATAATTTTGAAGTCGGTGCCGGTTCCAAAAATTTCAAATATTCTGGCAGACTGAACTCTGAAGATTCTGCTATATCTGGTACCGACTTCAAAATGATGAAGATTGAGTACAAATAGTTGAGTTTTAGCCGAATTCGGAAATTATTTATTACTTTTTAGATCTTATTATAAGGATATTATTATTGTTTTTACCTTGGAAGTCGGTTTAAATTTTTTGTTAAAAATAATAATTATTCTTAATTATACCAATTTGAATAAAATAATTATCGTTAAGACAGGACAACGTCTGTCGTGTCAGCTAGTACTAATATAATAATGACAGGTCTAATAGACATTATAAGCAAGTCGAGTATTAAATTCGAATCCATTCTTATCTTCAAATGGCGTAATTCAACGTCTTTCAATTCAACCTTTTTTAATGCGTTAATGGATGGATATTAAAAAGCATTTACTTTTGTATAAATACACATAATTAAAGAGTATCTTTGTAAATCGTCGTCAATATCCATGAATCTGAGATCAAAGGGTCTAATGACATCTAAAATTACTTTCATGCTCTGAAAAACGTCGTTAAAGATACGCAGTCATCTTTATATGTGGTTATTTAAAGATGTGTTTGAGGGTTTTTTACATTTGCGTGTGGCGGGCTCGCTTGACTTAAAAATATATTGAATGTGATGTCGTTGATTTAATAAATTATTAAATCGTTGATGTTGGGAATTGGAATACTTGATTTCCTTTAAATCTTTTTAGTTTTTAGATAGAGGAATAATTTATGTAACTATTTAATACTTAACCAATAGATCATTTTAAAATATTATACTAACGTAAGTATAGTTTATACTTTTTTTTTATTTAAAAGAATATTAATATTGTTAAAATTCTACATATCAATTGATGTCTTAGTCCTTAAAATTTTTAAGGTAAATTAGCGTATTGCTTATGAGTTAGGTCGTTTACTTTCGTTTATTTCAAGTTTTTTAAATGTATTAGCGTTTAATGTAAAGGCAAAATATTATAGGTATATAACATAACTTTTACTAAGTTAACTGGGATTAATTTGATCTAAAAAGTTTGTAAATATTTATTTGAATATTCCAATTTGTGTAATTTTTTCATCGAATATTCAATTTGTTATTGGAGCATCTTTAGCAAATATATACTTTAGTATTCTTCCCACGCAGAACTCTAAAAGGTAGCTTAAACTTATAATTTGGTACTTATATAATATGAATCATAATATTTTGGGACGAAAACTTTCATATTTCAAACCAGCCTTACAGCTTAGACTTCAAAAAGATTCAAATCAAGCGAAAATGTGCAGTGTAATGCATGTAATAAAAACGCAAATTGTGCGGCTACTTCCGAACTACGTGCATGCATGGAGTCGATATTGTGTAGTTAACTGTTATTAGGTTGTTATTTTTATGTATATTAAATACTCCTTGAATATAATATCATTTCGATGAAATAATTCATGATTAAATATTAGCTGTTTTGTAGCAGTAATGATTTCATAAAAAAATATAGTTTGTCGCAATCGTAGCTTTAGTGTGAGTATAAAATTATATTTTAAGTTGTCTTAGTTTTTAAAATCTTAAATAATCAGCCAAGTGCGAGTCGGACTCGCGCACGAAGGGTTACGTACCATTATAGAGCAAAATTTGGCCAAAATTTGTGTTTTTTGTATGGGAACCCCCCTTAAATTTTTATTTTATTTTATTATTATTCTTAAATATTGAAGTAGACATATAATTAAGGCCTTTGTGAAAATATTATCAAGTGCCCACCTGTTGCCATTATTGATATCGAGCAAAAAAGGCCAAAAAAATCACGTTTGTTGTATGGGAGCCCCCTTTAAATATTAACGTATATAATATACGCTATAAATATACGCTATAACAACAAATATTAAAAGTTTTTAGTATTTGTTGTTATAGCGGCAACAGATATACACAATCTGTGAAAATTTCAGAACTCTAGCTATAGCGATTCTTGAGATACAGCCTGGAGACAGACAGACGGACAGACGGACAGACAACGAAGTCTCATGAATAGGGTCCCGTTTTCACCCTTTGGGTACGGAACCCTAAAAAGACGAGGAGTTACCAAAACGAAATCTTATTTGTATGGGATATTAAAAATGACAATTTATTTCTGAGTTACAAGTTGGAAGCCGGCTACATGAAGTTGCAGCAGACGACGGGTCGTCGCGACACTACTGGTTTCTATGTCTAGATCACATATTACCTATATCTAGATGAAATGCATACAATATTATTATTTTGTTCTAAAAACTTCTACTCCACGTCTTTCCGCAGCCCGTCAAGCTTTTATTAATGCGCGCAGATGTCCTGCACATCGTCCGATTCGAGGAACTCAAACTAAAACCGCATAAGTCACTGGCTACGAGTAAAAAACACTCTCTTACTGGAATCATAATCGCAGTACCAAAGAACTCAGAAATATAAAATCGTGTCCTTTGTCAGATTGAGAAAGTTGAGTTGATTCGTAAGAGAAAAAGGAGTTGTTTCATACTAGCGTGTTAAACAAGATTAATTTTATGTAATAGTGGAGCTGTTGTCGTATTTTAATAATCTATGATTTACTTCTTCCATAAAATACATTTAAACATCAAATAATATTTATGCCAATATTCGAGCAAATCGGACTGAGGAATCGAGTTGACCTATGGAATAATATATGCTAAATTTAGCCCCCATTTTCACCCCCTTAGGGGAGGAATTTTGAAAAATCAAGATTATTGCACGCCTACGTCATAATTACTCTATGGTCATACGGATGTTCCCTCAAATTTCAAGTCTCTAGCAATCAGTGGTTTAGGCTGTACGGTGATCGGCTGCTATAAACTGTTATATTTCATACCCTAAAGCTCCCTATTTCAAATAACCAATAATAAAAATTCACGCCCATCATCTAAAATTCTAGTCAAAGTTTAACAGGGCTGTCAAAAATTACTGTATGTTTAATGTTTATACCACTTCACCACTTTTGTGTTACTTTTAATGGAAATAAAATGTATAATAATTCTGATAAATAATATTCCACATAATAGTTTTCGTATAACACCTAATAATATATACGTCATTATTACGTATCCAAATCAAAAGAGGAACCAACCCTAAACAACTAATCTGCCATCACAAGTCACTGCATACACAGTCACAATGTCAAAAATATTTAGAGAACGTCGGTAACCTTACACTCACTTGGGCCTAAATCTAGTAACAGCAAGAGTAACTCTCAGATGATTACAAATCCTCAGGCTAACTTAGAAATACTAGCAAGCAGCAGCCCTAACTTAAAGTAAACCTGGTACGGGAAGCTCATAGCTGACAACCCTAACCTCACACGAGCAGAATTTCCGCACGACGTCGCACACTTCATCGCGACATTTGCATACTACATGAACAATGTGTCAAACAAAAAGGGGACTATTTTTCGCAACCACTCAAATTTATTTGCGAGAAAATCCTCACTTTCACACAATATTTTAAATGTAAAGGCAAGACTGGGTACTTCTATGGAATTCGAATTAGTGATCTTTAGTTGAATAGTTCATTTTAAAAGTTTTGAAGAAGTGGTTGGGAAATTATGGCACCTAAAACAACCAGACACGTAGACGCACCGTAACGTATAATAGAATTTGGTTGATAATAATATTAATATGCAATTTCGAGGCCAAAGCAATGGAGCTGCCCCAAAGCAGCCATTTGTCTAGACGCATTATCCAGGGAGGAAATTGGGGAATACGTTTATATGGAAAAAATGTGTTAGCGTATGCTCTTTAGTTTTTTGAATTTTGACTATACTTTCTGGTAATACAATACCTATGTAGTCTCATATTCATTTAGAAACTCAGGGTTCAAATTGTGGCAACACATTATTTAGCTACGCAAAAACAGCGTTGTTCCTTGTGGCATTGTAGCTAAATGATTAGCAAATCCGTTTTATTATTCCAATTGAGATATTTCACGTCAATAAGCCAGTATCGTGAATCGTGCCAAGGTCAAGAGTTAACGACCACTTTGCAATTCAAAAGTAATTTGACTCTTACCGCGCTAGTGTCTTGAGAAAATGAAAATTGCCATTAAAATATTAATTATTTCGCAGTGGGGCTTATTAAATTTTGCTACGCTAGAAGTTTGTTTAAGACAAAGTAGTTCAGCAAGCATTCGCCATATTGGATGTAGGCCAAGAACAGAACCACTTATATCTCCCCTAGAGAGTTTATTAAGTGGCAAAAGGATTTTTATAGCTTTTGTTTGAGAAATCTTTTTAACCTCTGAAATAGAAACGTTTGAATAGCGAGATAACGGCAGCGGCCGAAGTTTAATAAAGAGGCTTTATGTTGGTCCAGAAGTGCAATCTGTGTGATAGTATTGATGTTGGAAATATATCAAAGAATTAATGAAAAAGCCATTAGATCAGACCATTAAAATTCTCAATATAAATTATTTAATCACAAAAATATACGCTACAATATTTTTATAAATGAGCTGTCAATATACCTAAATTGATGGAGACTACGAAAGAAGACGTTAGACGAGACGTTACAAGAACAACCCCAAAGGCTGAACCGCACAAAACAACACTGCAGCGGAGCGACACGACAATACTCGTATCACTTAAGGGTCAATTCAGACCGCAACGCGACGCGTAGATGATTTCTAAAGTACTGAATTGACAGATTTCGTGTCCGTGGGACGTTTTGCAAATCTGTCAAATCAATACAAATTTAAAAATTGATCTACGCGTTGCGGTCTGAATTTACCCTAAAATGTAGTATCGTAGTTTTGGTGCTGCGTAGTGCGATCAGCACAAACGTTTATCTTAACCGTGACGTGCGCGTCGGCGCATATTGCATCATTTTCCTTTTTCATATTTTTTCATATTCCTAGTAGTAGTAGGGAGAAATCCTATTTTACATACTCGATGTGAACTCAGTATGGAGTAAAAAGTTGGAGATTATTATCATCAAGTTACTAAGAGCTTTTCCGATGAATCTATACTAGCTAAAAGCTGAGATTTGTTAGGGCTCGCGTCGTCACACCTTGACTGACCGATGAATGATGACAACACACCTATTTACATAATATTATATGAAAAACCTTGACTGACTGATAATAACACATCTACATAATATTAATTATATTATAAATAAAAATTACCATGATAAATATATATATATATATATATATTTCTTAAATAAAGCACAAATCAATAGTCATGATAGTTTTTCCGTAAAGTGTACCACGCAATGTAAAGGTTGCTCGCATCGCTCGCCCTGATAATCTCTGTCATTACAAGAGTTCATTTTTTAGGGTTCCGTACCCAAAGGGTAAAAACGGGACCCTATTACTAAGACTTCGTTGTCTGTCTGTCTGTATGTCTCCAGGCTGTAACTTAAGAACGGTAAAAAAAGGCTGTAACTCAAGAACGGTAATAGCTAGAGATTTGATATTTTCACAGATTATGTATATCTATTGCCGCTACAACAACAAATACTAAATATAAAATAAAATGAATATTTAAGGGGGGCTCCCATACAACAAACGTGATTTTTTTGGCCTTTTTGGCTCTATATCAAAAATGTCAACAGACAACACAACTTGAATTTTTCACAAAATCGTTAGTTATATGTGTACTTTAATATTTAATAATAATATTAAAATGAAATAAAAAATAACATACAAAAAACACAATTTATGGCCTAATTTTGCTCTATAATGGTACGGAACCCTTCGTGCGCGATTCCGACTCGCACTTGGCCGATTATTTTCTTCAGTTAACTGAATACATTTCGTGCATTTTTCATAATATGGCACATGAACACTAAAAGGTCAATGCCCGCTACCGCCTCGATTCGGCCGGCAACGCTCCTCCAGATCTAAGTTGCGAGTGTCCATGAGCGACGGTAGTTGCTGTCCATCAGGTGACCTGTTTGCTCGTTTGCCCTCTTATTTTAAATGTTATTTTTCTAAATAACCGTATCCCCTTCAGCAACGCAGAAAAGAGTCAAAGTGACTGTTATTAACTTTCACGTAAGTAATATTATTATGTAATGCTAATGTATTTCGCCCCACCCCACCCCCGGCTTCAAACGCAGCTGCAACTTCAGAAATTAACTCGTTTCTTGTGGCCGCAGTTAATTAACGATTTCGTGCCGCTACGGGACTTCGCTTCGGAACTCTACTTCGCTACGAGAACGCGGGCTTCGCTCTTAGAATATAATGTTGTATGAAATTAAGAATTAGGCGTTCATGTAAAGTAATGAAATCTATACCTTACTTTAAAATGTAACTTAACTTGAACTGTGCATTGATATTTGATTATAGTCGCCCATCCATTTGAACGCATTTTGATTGCTCTTCAGTCCAAAACTCTTTAAGGTCTAAGGAAAGTATCTGCTAAAGTGGACCAATAGATGTTCTCATAGTCAGGAGGGATAATTATTATTAGCCTTAACATACTGGCGATTAGCGAGCGATTTTAAAGCGACGCGACTGCGCAGCGCGCACGCCTCGATGACGTCGCGATTGCGCGACGTGCACGCAGCTTGCCTTCCGCGTTTTGTACACTCAGTAGCAAAATGGATTCTGACGAGGAAACACTACTGCTCAAACACTATCTACAATGTCACAAAATTTCATAAAAATTGTGTCGTACTTAGTTTTTCCACAGTTTTGAAATAGTTTGACTGACAATTTAATAAAACATAGTGCCTTAAGCGGCTATATCACAATATTGTAAGCGTATATCTTATTCAAGGCTGAGTAAGCACTTATCTTTTACACCCATATCATATTTCTCAAGGGAGCAACCCGTATGAAGCTTTTATTTAATAAAACTTTTACTATACCTTCATGTTTTAGACGAGTTATTATAGGCTTAAATTGATTTGTGATTTTTCTGACGGTCTGTTACTTATAAAATATTTTATAAGTTCTAATTCTTATTCTATTAATTAATACTTAAACATATTTTACCTGTGATTTTGTTGTGTGTATTCGTTAATTTACTACACAAGAGTGTAAGTAGATTATAAAGTTAAATTCTAAATGGCTCATTAATAAGAAATGCATCATATAGCCTTATTATAAATCACAATGCAACTTATGCAATGCAATGCGACTAACCTTACCTACTAAAACATTTAAGATTTACCATCAACCGTATACGGAGGGATGTCCTGGATCTGTCAAACACAGGTCTCCCTCCACGAGCGGCTGGTCTAACTCAAAAGGGACAAGACTTCCACCAAAGTAAGGGATTAGGGAACGCTTCTGCAAAATATGGACTAACTATATTTGTATCGTTCAGGTACATCGTATAATATAGTGAACAACAATAATAATAATTATTGTAACCGTTAGCCGTTATAATATTAAATTTTCTATCATTCCATTGAATAATAAATACTAATGAAAACACTTACAATTTCATGTGGGAACAAGTGGGGAACGACTTGTATGCCCTGAGGAGGCGCGGGAGCGGATGAGTGATGGATCATCAGGGAATAAATCTGATTGGGAATACGCAGTGCTATTACATAAATAATATAAAATATGTTATCAAGTGATCCGCAAAAATGTTAAAGCCTGCTTCAAAAGGTAATTTATTCTCTCCTAATGGGAATTTAGTTCAAGTAGTATAAAATAGATGTGATGAATTCGGATTTTGTTTTAGATTCAAACTGGGAATATCTAAATCCGAATATAATTATATCCGAATCAGAAACCAAATCCGATTTCAAATCTGGATCCGAACCCAAATCTTAATCTTAATCCACATCCGAAATAGGAATCTGATTTGGATGGCTTCTGATTCAGAATTATTTTCCGATTTAAATATTCCCAGTTTGAATCTAAAACAAAATCCGAATTCTAACCTTGGGTTCGAATTCGTCCAAACATTAAGAATAATTAAACCAAACAGCGATATCCATAACATTCGGACTCGGAACATTCATAATAAATAACTTTTTACGAATATTTTTACAGTAAATAAAATAAAGCAGATACTGCATTTTAATTTAATACAGCCAGTTGATTTATACTGCAGTAAGTGAATCCGATGGATATGAAATAACTCTGAATTGTGGACTTACTTTATGATTTTATACATTTAACGAGCCACCCACGTAAATAAATGGTAGAAAATTATTAGAACTTAGAGCGTTTTTCAAAACGTAACATACGCACATAATGGGCACAGACACATTCTAATGTCATATTTGATGCAATACAAAATTTCATCAAATTCAGTCTAACAGGTTCAAAGCTTATTCGAACGAAATTGGAAAACATAATATAATTATTATGTAGGACTATTGTCATGTCTTCGCAAACGCTACAGAGACAGACATGATTTTTTGTCATTGAACAAGGGATTAACAGAAATACACGAAAATGGATTTGGATGGATTTTACAAATCCCTTAAATCTGATATCGTGTTACTGAGAAATACAGTATTTATTTGTATTTTTACGCCCTAAATCTATTCGGTAGCTTTGCTTCAGTCACAATAATATCTAAATTTATTATTATATTTTTGTGGAGTTTTCTTGATTCTTCATGGATCACATCACAGACCAGATCACAGATAATATATTTTGTGGGCGTAGTATTAAAAGGTTAAATTCTGTATAAAAGAAAAAGTATTATTTTGAATAGGTATCGGTCTAAAACTAAATAAGGAATTTCCTTCTTTTTTGGAAGTCGAATAAAAATTGATAATTTACTCAAGGTAATTTACTGGATATATTGTGATTTGTGTCCCACATTGAAACTGTATACAAAGCGTAAGAGGATATCGTCCCTCCAATTTAAGTAAATTACACCTCCTAAGGACACTTGACCCAATTGGTTCAAGTAGCTCCCGTTTGCTCCGACTTCCGAGCTAGAAATTTCACGTTAGCCTTAGGGTCAATTCAGACCGTAACGTGACGCGTAGCGTAGATGCATTTCTAAATTTTTATTGAATTGACAGATATCATGAGCGTGAGACGTCTTGAAAATCTGTCAAATCCAAACAAATTTAGAAATGAAACTATACGTCGCGTTGCGGTCTGAATTGACCCTTAAAAGTATTGTCTTCTGGTTTCGGTTACCTTCAAGTAGGTTTAGATGTTTTAGATTGCTTGTTTTCTATGAGAGGCCGGCCCGGTCTCTCATAGAAAACAAGAAATAGAACAGCTAGAAATGGAAAGGGCGTAAGCGACAAAATGGTTTTTGTCGCGTAATTTAAAAACCATAAATATATTTAATATAAGCTGTGTACAAATTAAAGTGTGTGCTTGAACCAATCTATGTACAAATTTTGGAAGCTTAATACACTCTCCTCTGTTGGCAAAATTGGAATCCCTTTTTTTACAGGGATCATTTTGATTGATTATTATGTGCTATGAAAGTTGACCAATCGTGTGCTATGGGTAATTCAACATGATGTATACTGACAATGAACTTTAATTTCTTACTTAATTTCGCTACAGCCAAATTATCAAGGCGTCGCCAGACTCATTGGTTTCCTGACTCATTGCACCTTGGGAGGTGCCCTCATACTTCATAGGTATGATCTTCATACAAGTATTTTGTTTTCAAGATCGTAGGTACGTAGTTTAGTTGATTTTTATTTAAAAGGGTATAAGTTCGATTTTAGGTGTTTCAGATTTATGCGTGTACAAAAGCGGTGAAACCCGCACACGATTAGTTCGCACACTGTTCATTCCTAACCTGACTTTATTTCCCGACTCTATTTGCTTGGGCAACCGTACGGGCATTTAAAATAGGCGCTATTAAAAGACTGGTAGAAAGTGGAAAAGGTTAAAGAGTGATTGGTACTGATGTGGTGAAAACTGATACCTATTTAAAATTAAGCTGGTAACGAACTATACATTACAACTGTAATATTCTTTAGTAGCCTATACAGTAATTATTCTACTCTCTTATAAGTTATAATAATAAACTGTATTTTATGTTCGATTAATTATTATGAAATCTTAGCTACCTTTCTTCGTAATATTTTCCTTAAGGATTTGAGTGGACCCAAACCACAGACATAGAACAAGATAGATACCACATGTCGCTCTATTTGTAAGAAAACGAGCGTACCACTTTTTATAGCTACCGTGACGTACCGATGGTAAGAAAAGAGCCCGTTATCTAGGCCAATGTTTCTATTTGAAATTTGAATTCTTACAGCTCAATACGGCACTTTTAGGCATTTAGGCATTTTTTAAATTCTGATTGACGTCCGATTCCGATAGCAGACTTAAGAACAGACTTTCGAAAGATGAGCATTGCTCGTCGTTTGGGAGCGCGATATTATGGCACGCGAAGTACATACACAATACACATGCGGTATCTATAATGATCTATGTCTGTGACCCAAACTAAATGTTGAGATTTGAGACCCATCGAAAATTTAATTACATATTGGAACATACCCTCGATACTCACGGCCGCAGTGTAGTTAGAAAACATTGTTACTTTTAGCTATAGTTGCATAGTTTTTATCGTGGGCTTTGAGCAAGGCATGTGGTTAGTTTTTTGTCTGTCTGTCTGTCTGTATGTTTGTTCCACTATCACACGAAAACTACTGATCCGATTTGAAAGCGGTTTTCGCAGATATATTTGTCTTCTTCCAACTTAACATCTGGTGTATAAAAAAATTCCCCCCACCCCTCTAAGGGGACAAAAGAGGGGTCAGATTTTGTATCAAACTTTTTTCTTTAACACGAAAACTACTGATCCGATTTGCATACGGTTTTCGCAGATATATTTGTCTCAACATCTGGTGTATAAACTTTCCCCCCCACCCCTCTAAGGAGACCAAAAAGGGGGTCAGATTTTGTATCAAATTTTTTCTTTAATGGACTTAATTCATATTATCAACTGTATTTTCCAACTTAACATCAAGTGTACACAATTTTTCCCCCACCCCTCTTAAGGGACAAAAGAGGGGCTAAGATTTTGTATCAACTGATGAAGTAGAAATACTTTAAATGGCAAAACGAGTGACGTCACGGATGTCATTACCTACGAAAGTAGCTCCGTTATAATTGCTCATTTAAAAATCATAAAATTGATATTAATATAAGTCGAAGTGAAATTAGTGTAGTTAACAGTGTTGGGAAGACTATACATTGTTGCTCGGCGCCAATATTAAAATACAAGGACAATAAAACAAGATAAAAGTGAACGATCGAACGATTTTTATATTTAAGTACCCTTTATTAACAACCAAAACACAAAAGTGACAAAATCCACTGTGATATTGTGCCTGGTGCGAACTATAATAAAGTTGCAGTACAAAATATAGAAGAGTAGTGTACGCCTTGCCTGACCGCGGACCTATGGTATTCGATAATAATCAAATTCCCCATCGATACCAAAAAATAAAAGGCAGAAATAGCGCCATCTGTTATAGATCCAGCGAACCTTTTTGAAAACCCTATAATGAATCGGTGCAAGCAGTGCGGCCAATTTGTCGCTCAAACAGATGTCGCTAGCTGCACCCTTTGCTCAGAAAAATTCCATAAATTATGTGTGGGAATTTCCACTAGAGCAAAGGTCTCTGCTAAATGGAAGTGCCCAAGCTGTGTGAAAACTCCTGCTACCCCGAAGCATCACGACCACGACCATTCGCAAGGAAACGACAGTGGAAATAACCGTTTTTCAACGCCAGTCCAGACCTCGGGTAACGAAGATCTGGCACTTAGTTTCAAAACAGAGCTAAAATTAGCCACTGAAGAGATTATGAAACACATGAAGCACGAATTTCAGTTGCTCCGTGAAGAGCTGGGTGAGCGTATTGCTAACCTCGAAAAGAGAGTATCAGCTCTGGAGGACAATCAGCAGCACCGGCTTCCATCACCAGACTTAGAGAGTGTCGTAGAGAAATTAAAAAGCGATATCAACAACAAGGAACAGGAGCTGCTGTCTAATGACCTAGAGATAGTCAACCTACCCGAGGCTGAAAAAGAGAACCCTATCCACACGGTGCTGCTGGTGGCCACAAAGATCGGTCTAAATTTGGAGGAACGTGATATCGTAAGTGCGGAGCGTATCGGTGCCCGCCGCATCAACGCTACCAATCCAACATCAACGCCCGGCCGACCTCCCGCCCGCCCGCGTCGCCTCGTCGTGCAACTGAGCCGACGCGACCTGCGAGACCAGCTGCTGGCCTGCGCGAGAGTCCGCCTTGGTGCCACCACCGCTGATCTTAGTCTTCCAGGCCCGCCAACCCGCTTCTACATAAACGAGCGCCTCACCGTAACAAACAGACAATTATTTCAGCAGGCGCGCGAGGCGGGTAACCGCCTCGGGTGGAAGTACATCTGGACGAAGAGAGGACGCATACTCGCGCGACAAAAACCTGGCGAACCAGTCTCTCTCATTAAATGCGAAGAAGACATACGTCGCATCTTCGGAAGCAAACATAATACTCCATAACACAAAAATATTGCGATCTTCAATTCAATCTTTAGTATATTGTATTATAGCAAAAAACTCATGCATTGTTTCTAAGGGTACAATATCTATTCTATATAACGAGATGGCAATTTTAATAATATGTTTTAACTTTAATTACTTAACTCACTCTTTTGTCAACCGTAACTGCAATATGTACAACTGCTATTTTATAAAATCAGGAGTATTATATTCTTCATTTTTTAAGGATAAAGACACAATATTATATTATTCCGATGACAACATAATATTAATTTTATATGTATACAATAGTTTTATTATTCTAACCCTTTACTATATTTACACTACTTATACACATATTAAAATATACATACTTAATATATTTATACATTTATTTATGAAAGTGGCATGCAAAATAATATTATATCCTTATCACAACAATGAATAATACAAAAAAGTTATTAAAAGTTGGACTACTCAACGCGGGATCGCTAGGAACTAACCATGACGATTTTATAGACGCGGTCCAGAGGCACAGTTTTGACATTATGGCAATAAACGAAACGTGGCTAAGGCCAGGAGAAGACGGACGCGCACCTGTAGTCCCCGGCTATCGGCTCCGTCACCGGCCGCGTCCGGCAACCATCCGCAGCGGCCGAGGTGGTGGCGTAGGCTTCTACCTAAAACTAGGACTCAAGGCGCGAATCTGGTCGAGCTCAACTAATACGAGATTTGAGTCCGTGGAGCAAATGTGGTTAACACTTAAGTGTAATGGGAAAACGATCGCCATAGGTACTGCGTATCGTCCACCCTGGCTAGAACCAGACGTTTTTTTTGATGCTCTCTGCGATGCCATGATCGGTCTCGGTACTTGCGATTTTTACGTCTTGCTTGGCGATTTCAACATTAACTACCTAACCAATGACGCAAAAACCAAAAAGCTCACTGACTTTCTAAAGTGTTTTAAGTTATCACAACTCGTTGATGCGCCAACTCACTTTACCGAAACCAGTGAAACTCTAATAGATTTGATCTGTACAAATCTTCACGCGAAGCGCACAAATGTTGAAGCTTATAGAGCTACAAACGGTCACAGCATAGTAATTTCAGAGCTCCGTATTGAACGTGAGAAATGCCTGCCAGTTACATTAACATACAGACCTATTAAAGGCATATGTTTGGAAAAATTTTCACGCGATTTACATTACATTCCATGGGAGGGCGTTACAAACCTTAGTAATATCGACGAGATGGTTCACACGTTTAATTATCTTTTGCTTTCCCTGTTCGATCTTCATGCACCTGTCAAAACCTGTACAATAAAGGAGCCGTCATATCCTTGGATAACGCCTATGATCCAATTTATGATGAAACTTCGAGATAAAGCTTTAGCAGACTATCGTAAACACAGGACAGATTCAAAGAAAGATTACTATAAGCAGTTAAAGACACTCGTAGAACAGAGTCTTCACAACGAAAAAAAATCATTTTTCACTCACCATATCAATAATAAATTGACAGAACCTAAATTATTATGGAAGAATCTAAAGAAATCAATCAATATGAAACAAAATAATGAACTGCCTATCCACTTCACAGACCCAAATGTAATAAACAATCATTTCCTAAACATTTCGATAAACACGAACACAAGCTTATCCCACTTAACTTATTTTGAATTTCACAAATTTAGCTCTGCCACTTTCAAACTCGAAACAGTACGCAACCATGATATAAGTCGTATAATTAACACTTTAAAATCTAACGCAGAAGGTCATGACGGTATAAGCCTAAGCATGTTAATGTTGACGCTCCCCAACTCCCTTGAAGCCATTACAGCTATTATAAACCAGTCTATTGTAACTTCCTCTTTTCCTGATTTGTGGAAAATCGCAAAAGTACGTCCCTTACCAAAAAAGAAGGAAGCACTAGATGTTAACGATCTCAGACCGATAAGCATCCTGCCATGTCTCTCAAAAGTTTTAGAGAAGGTAGTACGTATACAGCTGACACATTACCTAGAATCAAATAACATATTGCCTCCCCTACAGTCAGGTTTTAGGAAGCGAAGGAGCACCTGTACAGCTCTACTTGACGTTACCGATAACATCCTAGCCGCACAAGATAGTGGAATGTGTACTTTGCTTGTCCTATTAGACTTTTCGCGAGCTTTTGATTCAATTGATGTAAATCTACTCATATCTAAACTTAGCTATTACGGCTTTAGCGATTCAACGCGGCAGTGGTTCCACAGTTATCTCCATAATAGAAGACAATACGTTAAAATCCAGCACATTAATGGCGACTCTAGCTGCTCTACTTTAGAACGGGTTGAGGCAGGAGTACCGCAGGGGTCGCTTTTGGGCCAGGATCTTTTCAGCTTATATTGTGCAGATATAGTGCATTGTATTAGGAATTGTAAGCATCATATCTATGCAGACGATATTGAGATATACATATCTTTTTATATTAAGGATTACAAGAAAGCTGTAAGTGACCTAAACGATGACCTAAGCCGCATTGCTTGTTGGGCTCAAAAAAATAATCTAATATTAAATCCTCTCAAAACGAAATACCTAGCAATAGGCACCCAGCAACAATTAAAAAACTTACCGACTTCGCTTGGTATAATAGTTCTAGGGCAGCAAATTGACAGAGTAGACGAGGCCCGAAATCTAGGACTTATCATGGACAGTCACCTCAGATACGAAAAGCATATAGCCGAATCTGTCCAGAATTGCTTTTATCGCTTAAAAATTTTATATAAAATTAGGCCTTATATCTCAGAAGAACTGCGCGAGAATTTGGTAGAATCACTAGTTCTCTCTAAACTAAACTACTCTGATGTGGTTTACGGCCCTCGACTCCTGGCTCGAACAGATAAACTAATTCAGAGAATTCAAAATGCCTGTGCTCGGTTTTGCTACACGATCCCAAGCAGAGGACATGTGACGCCATTTTTGAACACCCGCAACATGCTTAAAATGAAGTCTAGACGTAAATATCATCTAGCATGTCTTATGTTTGGTATCATAAAATATAAAGAACCATCCTATTTATACGACAAGTTGAGCTGGCTTAACTCCCGCAGACAATGTTCGCAGGGGCTGGCAACACAGTCACATCGTACTAGGGCCATCCGCGGCAGCTTTCGCTATGCAGCTGCAAAAATTTGGAACAACATCCCTCCTCCCATACGGACTCTCAAAACCTTAGGCACCTTCAAACGTCATCTAAAAGACTTCCTTATCAAGGAACAACAAAAATACAACAATATAGTTGGAAGGCCATCTTTCATATGATCCTACATGCATATACGTCTTCCATTTTTGCGACTCTTTCGTAAAACTTGCCTGCCTCTTTCATATTATTCTAAATAGCTTTATCCCATATTTCTTGATTTGTGTAACTGTTTATATATGTATTTATTCATCACAATATTGCCTTATCTCAAATAACAGTTCGTACAGCCGTACTAGCCATATTACCAGATTATTACATTTGTCCTTTATATATCTTTTAAAACAAATCTGTGAATTGTTACTGCCACTAATCTAATTAAAATAGTACCCTGGATAAGCTGATTATATGTTTAGTTAGGTAAATGACATCCGTATTTCACTTAGCGGTTCAGTTGAAAACCGGTGTCATGTATCCAACATACATGACCTAAGCCGAACTGAACCTTTTTTTGGCCGCATCTAGGCACAATTTGTTAAACAAAGTCTGTCTGCTCTTGTACTGCTTAATATATTGTAATTGTGTCTTGTGTGTACTAAAAATAAATTTTTTCTTTCTTTCTTTCTTTCTTTCAAAACAACTTTGCCGGGTCAACTAGACGTGTATTAAATAAACCTAACAACCAGACGTTAAGATTTTTATCGTGAACTAATTTTAGCTGCGAACTGCGAAGACCCAATCATACTTTACTTTCATTAGTCTGACCTTTGTTCTAACTTCCAACCTATTCCTACTCCAAAGAATCTAGATAATTATTATCTACATTCTTTAACAAATAAATTATTTATAATATTATGACATAATATTTGAGCCTGTTATTATATTGTCCTTATATTTTGTTAAAGTTGTTAAAACTATTCAAATTTTGTCCTCGTTCAGAAGCCACAGTGAAAACAAAATAAAATTATTTCTTCTTGATTTTTTCGGAAAAAATTTATTAATATTAAGTAGGGTCTAGAAAACTTTAACTTCCTAAACTAAACAGCAGTGATACAGAAGTATTATAATAGGTATATTCCTCTGAGATTGCTACGGTTATAATAAATTCATTATGTCGGTCCGTGCCTTAGGTTTCATTAATTGTTCAATATTGAACAGTCGTTTATTTAGGCCAAAGGTAATTCCACTAGCCCTAATCCACCACTAATTTAATTAAAATTGAACAGACATGATGAAGCGATTACTATGTGATTTCTTATTAATGCTACGAAATATTACTTACTTTTGAAATTAGATTGTAGAAAGTTTTGTGCTTCTGTCTGTCTTTCTGTCTGTCCGTCTGTCCGTCTGTCCGTCTGTCCGTCTGTCCGTCTCTCCGTCTGTTCGTCTGTCCGTCTATCCGTCTGTCCGCCTGTCCTTCAATCAATACATTTTAAACATAATATTGGATCAAGCAAGGAGTGAAACGGTATAAGTGCTGGATTAAAATAGCAGGGGCAGTGGTTTTGTTAAACAGAATGTGAAATTTGCAACAGTTTAACGACATTGTATGGAAACGTTTATGTTGCGAGCACGTAAGCAAAACTCCATCCGACGACGATTTAAAAACAATTACGCGGTACAAAAATTCCTATTTCGCTTACGAAGTTCCCGCTGAATGTCTAGCTGTAAAATTTTAAATCCGAAAAAAAGGCAATGATACAAGTTGAATTGCATCATTGTAAATACTGATTATTTTATACAGGGTGTCACAAAGCATGGTAGTACTTTGCGGTGCGTATGAAGCCCGTCACAGACTTAGCTATAATATATTATATTAATATACCGTACTAAACACACTGAGACCAGAAATATATATTATAGCTGAGTGTGTGGTCACGCGAAAATTGTATAGAAAATATATAGTAATTATAATATATATTATATAATAATATATATTATAGCTAAGTCTGTGACGGCCTTTACGTGTCCCTTGTATACAGAGTGTTACAAAACTAAGTGATAAATGATAATACAGATAATTTATGCCAGACCGTCTGTTATGAACTTATGACACACCACACACACACACACACACACACACACACACACACACACACACACACTCACACACACACATGATATTTAGATAACTTGAAAACAAAACATTGCAGCATCAACTCGTGAGCGAGAACTCTACTGATAAGTTTAATTTTATATTTTTAAGCTTCGCTTTTTAACACGTTCATTGCGAAATCTTAAATAAGCTTTTCCGAGCTCAAAATGAGCCATATAATAATATTTGAGCGTTAGGTAATTTAATCAAGCAGCATTTTTAATGCTTTAAGAAGTACCTAGTTAAAAATGCTCAATAAAAGCTCTTGAGCCATTTATACAGGACTAGTTGAAGCCCGTAACATCTGTTGCGCCAAAATTCTTATATCGCGCGGGAATCGTACATTTTTCCGGGACAAAAAGTATCCTATGTCCTTTCTCGGGATTCAAAGTATCTCCGTACTAAACAGCAAAATCGGGTAAGTGGTTTGCAAGTGAAGAGGTAACATACAGACAAATTTTTGCAGAGTTATTCACTGTAAAATAGCAGCGCTGAAAGAGCAAATATTTTTGTGTTTTGTATGGACAGGCACCCCCCCCCCCCCCGCCTCATGAATTTGATCATACAAAAATAAACAAAAGTTAATTTTTCAGCACTGCTACTTTCACAATACAGCGGACTCATACAAATCCTCATAGGTTAATAATTATCACTTTGTTTTGTTACACACTGTATTTTCCTTCTATTTGAAATTGAGAAGGTTATAGAATTCTGCCGAGGACACTTTCTGTAAAGGACACCGGCCGTCTCTCAAAATATTTGCATACTCAATAATAAATGAGTATGGAAATAATTATTACTCAATCTAAATATTATATAAAACTCAAGGGTGACTGACTGTCATGGTAATCTATCGACGCACAGCCCAAACCATTGGACGGATCGGGCTAAAATTTGGCATGCAGGCAGATGTTATGACATAAGCATCCGCTAAGAAAGAATTTTGATAAATTCCAACCCCAAAGGGGTTAAAATAGGGGTTGAAAGTTTGTATATAATAATACTCAACGCGAGCGAAGCCGCGGGCAAAAGCTCGTTACCCCTAAATTAGTTCAGCCATTTAAGTGTGAAAGAAACTGACAGGTTAACAGACTCGCATTTATAATTTAAGTAACAATACTTTTTACAAGAAACAGAAAACTTTCCATCATGTTTTGGGTAAATAAAATCCATAATAATCTTGATGTCCCATCGGCTTACCGTGACCCTTCTTAAATGTGACATGTTGGGAGTGTGTAATCCCTTATCGGATCTAGTTTATTTTTCCGAAGTTTTGCGGGGACAGCTACTTGTGTTAGGAATTAAATGATAAGACGGTGCTTATTATGACATTTTTTGTTTAATCCAGTGTTCGAAAATTATGGTGATTTCTTCCCAAAATTTTTGAGAAAGTAAGTATAGTGTGTATTGTGTTAAATTGTTTTTTTAAGTTAACAAAACAAAACACAAAAAATTTTTCTTCGTTTATTATTAAATATAAAGAAGGAGGGGCACTTCGTACCCACTAATGTAGTACTTTGAGACAGATATCAAATGAAAGGGCTTGAAAAGTTGAACATTTTATTGTATAACGAAAAATTTCTAAACCATGGGAGAAAAAAATTAATGAGGGTAGAAGGTAAGAAAAAATCACAAAAAATCACCCTGTATTATTGCAGCAATTTATAGTGTTGCTGGTAAGGAATCATTTCTGGAAAGTAATTGTACATGGCAAACTTGAGGAAAGTGTTGTATTTTAGTATATTGTTTCATATTTTTACGAAATGTATGGGAAAACAATAAAACCCTAAAAATCAAACCTTTCCTGAATTTTATCGTACATAATTACTTTGGAGAAATGTTTTATAATTAGCAATACTAGCGAATGGTGCAATAATACAGGATGTCTTATTTTTTCCGAAAAAGAAAAAGAAAACACCCTGTATTATTGAATTAATTTGTAGTGTTGCTGGTAAGGAATAATTTCTGAAAAGTAATCATATGTGGCAAACTCAAGGAAAGTGTTGTATTTGAATATATTGCTTCATATTTTAAAGAAATGTATGGGAAAACAAGAAAATGCTGAATGTCGAACCTTTGCCTGTTTTTTTCGTTTAATATCACTTTGGAGAAATCGTTTATAATTAGCAATACTAACGTATGGTGCTATAATAAATAAGGTTTTTTCTTATTTCTTAGGAAAAATAAAATATCCTGTATTATTGCACCAATTGCTAGTATTGCTAATTATAAAACATTTCTCCAAAGTAATTATGTACGATAAAATTCAGGAAATCAGGTTTTATTGTTTTCCCATACATTTCGTAAAAATATGAAAAAATATACTAAAATACAACACTTTCCTGAAGTTTTCCATATACGATTACTTTCCAGATATGATTCCTTACCATCAATACTATAAATTGGTGCAATAATAATAAATATACAGGGTGTTTTTTTGTGATTTTTTCTTATCTTCTACCCTCATTAACTTTTTTCTCCCATGGTTTAGAGATTTTTCGTCATACAATAAAATGTTCAACTTTTCAAGCCCTTTCATTTGATATAAGTACGTCTGGATGTGCTACAGCTTGGGTACGGCTTCCATACAAAAATGCCCCGTCTTCTTTATTCTCGTTTCGATATTAACTTAATTTTTTTTATTTGAATAAGGGTTAATCCGTCACTAGACTATCCGCTCAACTCAGCGCTGTAACGGATATCTTCAGTAATAAAAGCACAACGATCGTTTATTGTCTTAGGTCGCAATAAATTCCCGCAAGTTCCGATTCAGTGGTCGGCCGATAATGAAGTGCGGAAGACGTCGCAGTCGCAACCGGACAGAACCGGATGAAACCGGACAGGAGCGGACGAAACCGGACGAGCCGGACAGCCGGACGGCGTCACGTGATATATTGCGAGGAAACTGTTAGTGTATCACGTAAGAAATAGTGGCTTAGACGTTAATGAAATAATATGGCTGTTTCTTGCTTCTTGTTTCTTAGTATTGGGAAAGAGTAGACATGTTCACAGTAGAATATCATTAGGTAGTCGAATAAACGTTAAAATCAATATAGCGGGTAACGTATATTTTTTTAAATAAACCTCGTTTGTGCCGTTTCACAAAACAATCATTTTTCGTAGAAACCGGCCATGTGCGTGTCGGACCACGCACAATATATTACGTTCCGTAGTACCGCCAGTTTTTGATAATGTATGGTCAACGAATATATATTTTTATCGTGTTTTATAGGAATTTGAACGAAAAGTTTCTTTACACGTCGGCTATTACTCAAAAACTTATGAAGAAGACTTAACGATTTTTTCCACTTTAACAGCTAAACGGTTGCTTCTGGAAATGTGAAAAATTCATGGGAGTAGAAAATATACTGAACATAAAAAGAAAACTATACTTAACTATATTTTTTCACTTTAAAACTTCATGTATTACAAATGAATTCCTAAATCGGAAAATAATAATCTACCAATACTCGTAATATTTTGAAAAAACCTATCCAACGACACCCTACACGGTGGGGCGGACGCGAAAAAAATCATCCCTGCTTGATGTGTAGGAGAAGTATAATCCAAAAAATCTATATTTTAAAGATTTTAAATATCATTTTGTCGACATTAATATTATGTGCATTCATGACGAATTACAGCTTTGTATGTCCTATAGTCTCTGAGCAAAACCGCGGACAGACAGATGGATGGACAGAGCGAAATAATAAGGGTTCCTTGTTGACTAAGCTACGGAACGGATTACTTACTACATTAGTAAAATATACGAACCTTAATAAAATATTGTGTCATAATATTTCAAGCTGCATCACAATCCCACTAGCCCACTAACTAATTACTATCATGGCGATACCGCTAACATATCAACGAGCACTTTGCACAATAAAGTTTCATATTGCACAAAGGATTATGACCATAATATTTGCGGAACAATGTGGCTCATTAAAACAGAGTGGCCAGTGGCCACGCTCACCGCTTACATGGATTAGTCTTAAATATAATTTGGCCGCAAACCAAATTCTCTAACCTTCGATTTGCCTAATTAGATTTAGTTGTAGTTTTATTGTTTTTAGGGTTCCGTACCCAAAGGGTAAAAACGGGACCCTATTACTAAGACTTCGATGTCTGTCCGTCTGTCCGTCTGTCTGCCTCCAGGCTGTAACTCAAGAACTGTAATAACTAGAGAGTTGAAATTTTCATAGATTATATATTTCTGTTGCCGCTAATACTAAAATCAAAACAAATTAAATACACACACTGGCAAAATTAGCGGAACATAGTTAAAAAGGGGCACAACTTGAACTCAAGTGGGTCGGGCTGTCTGAAATCCTTTTTTATAGTTTCTAAGCTCATTTAAGAAATAAAATATTGAACAAAACTGGCAATTTTAAAGATTTTTATTGCAATTATGCCATAATAAATGTTTTTCGATGATTGACGTTGTAAGTGTTTCTGATAAGAAGGGCGTTTTTAGCGGGGTTCAAGGTATGCCAGCTCATTTGATTGTTTGGTTCTTGGAAGAACACATTGCTTAGATATAAAATTAGTGATTTCCCAGCATCTACGACAGCTAGAGCTGTAACCACGATAGAGAAAGGTCACACCTACCGTTCGGTCAGTCAGGCCTTAGGTGGGTCAGCTTCCGTGGTCCATCGTAACTTTCAACGCTACAGAGAGACTGGATCTTACGTCTGGAGACGAGAACAAGGCAGATATCGGGTGACATTGGTTCAGGATGACCGTTTTGTTAGGGTACAAGCCTTAAGAAATCGACCTCAAACTGCATTGCATACACGAAACCTGTCGGAACAGATCCGAGATGTACGTGTGAGCGATTGTACAGTAAGAAGAAGACTCAAAGAAGTTAAATTAAACTCAAAAGTGCCAGCAAGGGCACCAGAACTTGAGACAGGACACCAAAGAGCCAGGCTAAGATATGCGCGTGAACATCAAAATTTGACAAGTGTATGAAATCGTATGCTGTACAGTGATGGGAGCAAATTCTGTGTAAATTTTGTTAACAGGCGATAAAGAATGTGGATAAATCGTAAGGAACGCTATAGACCATCAAACTTAACGGAAACAGTGGCCTATCATGCAGGCTTCGAAATGGTTTGGGGTGGCATATGATTTGAAGCCCGCACGGAGCTGATGATTGTTAATGATGGTACTTTGACAGTACACGGCTAAAGCACAGATGTCCTAGAACTGCATGTTGTGCGTTTTACACAATTTTAGGCAGTAGCTTCAATTTTATGCGCGTCCATAGAGTAAAAAAATCGGGCATTATTACCTAAATTATGCTGGCGTAGCCTAGGTGGAGAGGCCAGCACGGTCTACGGATATGGATCCGATTGAGGACGTGTGGCACATCAATGGGTGAACGGTACGAGTTAAACCTCCAGCTCCAAAATCTGTTCAGGAGCTCGAGTTGGCGCTACTGGAGGAGTAGGAGAATATCCCACAGGAAATGATTGACAATCAAAATGCAAGCATGGAATGGCGTATCCAGGCCCTCTTGAGATCCATAGAAGGCATTAAACGCTTTTAACATGGCATTTCTTAAGTAAAAATGGAGAATTTAACTTAAAAAATTACTACTGAAATTTCAAAGATTTTCTTAATTTTTGATTTTTGCTGATTTTTTTTCTTTTTACACGATTTCATGCCCTAAATTTATATAAGTTTTATTTTTTAATCATCAATTATTGAATTAATATGGAAATATATAAAAAACAGCGAATAATTTTCAAAAAAAATGAAAATTTTGTTATGTTCCGCTAATTTTGCCGGTGTGTATATTATTAAGGGGGGCTCCCATACAAAAAACGTGATTTTTCAAACATTTGCTCGGTATCGATCATGACAACAGAGGCACCTGAAATGATAACAAAATTCTCAGCTGTATTGATAAATTAATAAAATTAAAATTAAATAAATAATTAAGGGCTCCCATACAAAAACACATTTTTTAAGGGTTGTTGCTCTATTATGGTACGGAACTCCTCGTGCGCGAGTCCAACTCACACTTGGTCGATTTTTTATGATTTTTTAAGCAATTAAGTAAGTATTTATTAATTGTCAAGTAAGTTGATATACTTATTACTTAATAACTTAAAACATGTGAAGGGAAAGTTTTGTAAAAGAAGTAAGAAAAATAATTTCTAGGCGTTTAAATTAGATACATATTTTTTTTGTTTTAATGCCCGAATAGTAAGCAATAAGCTTGCAAAGTAGTACGTCTATATCCGTTGAACATAAAAAAATAAAAAAAAACAAACAAAACATATTATCCTCCATTTTGAAGGTATGTTCAAAATGTAGCCTATAATATTATGTTAATCCAGAATGTCAGCTACCTCCTTGTAACATTTTGTTGAAATCGCTCCAGCCGTTTAAGGTGACGCCTTGATAATTTGGCTGTAGCGATGTCCATTTTTCTCAGCAATGACTAAGGCTAAGAAATTAAAGTTCACCGTCAGTATTCATCATGTCTTTGTCTTTGAATTACCCATAGCATAACACGATTGGTCAATTTTTATAACACAGAATAATCAATCAAAAATACCTCTGTAAAAAAAGGGATTCCTATTTTGCCAACAGAGGAGAGTGATATAAGCTTCCAAAATTTGTACATAAATTGGTTCTAGTATACACTTTAATTTGTCCATAGCTTATATGAAATTTATTTATGGTTTTTAAATTACGCGACAAAAACCATTTTGTCGCTACGCCCTTTCAATTTTTTGCTGTTCCATTGCTTGTTTTCTATGAGAGGCCGGGCCAGTCTCGCATAGAAAACAAGCAATCTAAAACACATCCAACACGGTTTTTTACTTTAACATGGCGTCACCTTAAGCGTGAAGAAAATGTAACAAACATACAAACTTAAAACTTTCGGCTTTATAATATTAGTATGATAAGCAAAAGACACAATTATTATACGTCCCTTATCCGTCCTTACCCGTGATCCAGATGGTTTAGAGCGTGGGCCGTGGCTCTTGACTCGGAGGTCTCGGGTTCGATTCCCGCGTTGGAAACATGTTAATTTCCAAGTTTGGTTAGGGCAATGCAGGCTGATCACCTGATTGTCTGACAAGTAAGATGATCCGTGTGTCGGATGGACATGTAAAAAGGTCGGTCCTGCGCCTGATCTCTTTGCCAGTCGTGTCGGTCTTCCGTCCAACTGGGTCATGAGAATGCTCTCGTGTACTGCGCACACACTTGGGCACTATAAAATTAATCCTGCGTAATATCCTGGTTTTAATGCAACCGGCCATCGTCACGGAAACCGGTGTGGGGATTTATTAAGGTGTTATCGCTCATTTATGTGACACCCTGTATGAAATAGCGTCTATTTGAAGAGAACTCATCGAGCGAAGTTTCGATGGTCCATTAAGTCCAGGCACGTAAGGCCAACACAAACTTGTGCAAACTATCGTATCGAGATTTCAATTTAGGGTCTATGTGGTTAGGCATAAGGACCTCCAATCCTTCCAACATTAAAGAGGTAAAACTTCCTAATTGAGTTTGTTTTCGTCCCACTGTGTAATAAACTTTCATCATTTTTGTACACCACAACAGTGTTCGTGAAGTTCTGCAGTTAAATCAATTTTACTCAAATTTCACCAATGTTGTAAAGTTCAACATTTTTGTACTGTTTACGACAAGAGTTATAATTTAGTTTTTACGTAGTTTTTACATAGTTTTATTCCTTGTAATATCAGTTTTATATAGATATGATTTAATTTGCCATTACAGTAGTAGTTTTTTAGAAAATAGGATTTAAATCGGTGACGGCATTGGCGCTCGACCATTTTTTTTTATCTCCGCCCTCGGACGTTCTAGGGTTGACCTGTGTCAAAAGTCGGACGTAACAGTGGATAGGAGGTAGGTTATTTCGAGTTCGATGAGATCGAGTTTAATGACAAGACCTGCAAACCTTCAAGAAGAGAGCACCTGCAACACTTCTTATGTTGTCTTCTGATGCCGACAACGCTTGCAATTACTACAGTAATTGCAAGGAGAGCTCCTGATGTTGCGTGTATCCATGGGTGACGGTAGCTGCTTTCTATTAGGTGACCCGTTTGCTCGTTTGCCCCCTAAAAATCAAAGATTCTAGTTACTACTTCCTAGCCAAAACACATTGAGGTATATGATATTATTATTATTATAATAATAAAGAGTAGACCCTTAAAATTTTACCACACAACTGGAAAACGCCCCCAAGATGTTTTCACTCCAAAAACAATTATTCTGTAGATAAAGGACTGATTTTCCAATCGCGGCCCTGACGTCGCTTATCGACATATTTCCAGCGGGAAAATCTAGCCTTATTGCATAGAAATAATAGAATAGAATCGAACGGTAATTTGACATGAAAATAGCTCCTAGCTTGTTTTGCCGATAATAGCAAAGAAAATTGAATACGCTGACACGTTAAATAATAGGTTTTCAAGAAAATGTCAAGTTGTCGGCGAAATAACTCGAGCTTTGTTTACCGAAAAATTAAATACTAAGAAAATACGTGAATAACACTAATAAAAATTATATAAAAACTGAATGATTGTGCACGTCCTATCAGCTGATGTCTTTTACATTGTATCTCTCCATATAGCTTAGTGCTGCTGTAAGATATTTCATTTAGAAATAAGCAGTTCCTTTGTGTCGCTTTTCGTGTTAATTGTATAATATCTTTATGTGTTTCTAATTGTGTACAATAAAGAATTAAATAAAAATAAATAAATACTAATAATAATTAATTTATTAATAATATAATTGTATGGCAGAATTATTTTCTTCCAGTATTTTTGCTTCTTATTTAATATTGTTTACTAACTACTAACTAAAGTAACCACTAACCACTTCCTGATAAGTACCGGATAGGCGATCCACAACATAACTTGACAGATAGAGTATGGAGTATATTCTGCCAGATAAGTTGTGGATAGCTTATCTGGCACTTATCAGGAAGTGGTGAAACAGGTCCCAATTCTAATATATTATTATGTTCGGACATTGGTCGTATATTAAAATAATTTTAAGATCAAACAAAATATAAATATATTATTATGTAAATTATTTTGACTGTTCTGTAATCAACAAAACTTGGCCAACTACTGTACTCTAAAACGGAACCCTAACCAGCAGATTTTTTGTATATTGGTAGGTTAATAATTATTTAATTTAAGAGTAACCTTGTCCGACAAATAAAACAATCCATATTTTAGGACCATCAAGTCAAAGTATTAAATCCTTTCTATCTCTGTTAGCTACCACTTTCAAGATTTTTCGAAAATAAAAATGTTGTTCGTCTTATCAAAATGTAGCTACTCGCAAAAAATTAGCTTGTTAGTAATCACAAAAAAATTTGTTCTAGGGCACCCGTACTATATTGACAGATTTGCTGTACCGCGGTTTTAAGTTGCCTGTTACAAATTAGAATGGCTTAATTTTTAATGTCCGATTTGGCATACTCTTCACAATATGCAAACAGCAATTAACTGTATCATTAAATCTGGACAACCCTTAAACAACACGGTGCTTCAGTCAGACCATTACTATAATGAGATTAAAGTCGCTCTCTCTGATTGTGAACGTTTTATTACTCTGTGAACATGTTTTATGGATTTTACTAGGGCCAGCGATGTATAATGAATAGATTAAGAAATAAATTGGAAATTGCAAAACTGTTACTATTTGTGTCTGCGACTTGTGACTTATATAACTAAAACGAATGAACAAATTTTTGTGATCAGCATAGAGATTCTTTGAGTACCAGGAAAAGATGAAGGATGTTTTTTATCAAAAACTGTAACTATAACTGTATTACAGCACGATTAACCAATTAAGCGTGGACGAATTTTGCGGAAAACATATTTTTAAACACTGTTTTAATGTAGCTATTAATTTATTGTTCTATCCATTCCGTTTCTTAGATACATCCGCATCCGCGAAAAACATACCATCCTCATCATCTTGATGAGTGGCAGTCTTCCACCGCGTTCTTCGCGTAACTTTCTGCCCCGCACTATAAAACTCTAAAACGAACTGTCACCAGCAGTATTTCCGGACCTATACGACCTGCAAACCTTCAAGAAGAGAATGTACAACGCACCTGCAGCTCTTTTGATGTTGCAAGTGTCCATGGGCGACGGTAATTGCTTACCATCAGGTGACCCGTTTGCTCGTTTGCCCCATAATTAAACACAGTGTGAAATTTTAATGGTTGTTTTCCCGCAGTAAAACGATTCTATCTTAGTAGTACAATAGATTTGTAAAGTTTTTTTTTGTTCAAATAAAAAAAAAATTCGGTCGGGTCCATAGTAACTCGCGCCTATCGGCATAAAGTTTCCATAGTACGTCATACAAAATATTTTTTATTTTCAAAAAATAACATGCATGGTTCGATAGTACTACTATAGGTAAATCGTTCTGCTGCGGGAAAACAACCACTAAAATTTAACGTTGTTTAAAAAAAAACGGATTTCACAAGGTTATAATAATTGTTATAATAATTATAACACTCAGTTTATTTCTTACTCTCAGTATTTATCTGTTCGTTCCTCGTTTTAAACATCGATGGTGGAACGTTCTCGGTGGAATCGAGCAGACGGCATGTTTTATCACATCTCCAGCGAAATTGTCACTCGTCTGACTCTATTTCATTTACCTTCATTTGAATTAAATAAACATTAAAAGTGCACGAAAAATTACCACTTTAAAACATGTTTTTTTTTATGAAAAAAGGGGCAAACGAGCAAACGGGTCACCTGATGGAAAGCAACTTCCGTCGCCCATGGACACTCGCAGCATCAGAAGAGCTGCAGGTGCGTTGCCGGCCTTTTACGAGTGAATAGGGTAATAGGGTAGGGGAGGGTAGGGAAGGAAATAAGGGAGGGTAGGGAAGGGAAAAGGGTAGGGGATTGGGCCTCCGGTAAACTCACTCACTCGGCGAAACACAGCGCAAGCGCTGTTTCACGCCGGTTTTCTGTGAGCCCGTGGTATTTCTCCGGTCGAGCCGGCCCATTCGGCCCGAAGCATGGCTCTCCCACGGTGTTTACTGTTTAGTGTTAATTTGAAATCAAATTGATTGAAGATGAAGGTGTTTCCCTTGAGTCCCAATAAAATACAAATATTATTATGCAAGAGTTTTTGTTGCGAAACACTGTCATCACTCATTAATGAATATTTTAATGAAATACGCTATTAGTTCATTGTCAATGTTAATCCAACAATCGTAAACAACAAATTCAATACTTTTTAAAGCATTTACAAACTGAATATTCGTTGAAAATATATTTTTATTTCTATAATATCGGTTGTAATACGCCGGGCGACGAGCCAAATATCCAAAGATACAAATCAGAAATTGAAACCCGCGTTCAATTTGTTTCGGACTAACGTAATAAGTATTGAATATTTAGTTGTGTGTTACTGAAAGGGATAAAAGGATTCAAGGACTATTATCGAATAAAGGTGAATTTCATATTATCACCTTACAATGCTACAAATACAATTTGCAACTTGTTTAATGAAAATCGTGTCTTTTGTAATTTAAATGTTAGCTCTAAATACACAAACATTGAAATAGTTTTCATGTTTGATTAACTTATTGATATTACGGTGAGATCGTTCCTAGTTACATAAATCATCACAGGTCATAATATGCCTAATCTATAATTTAATATTATAATTCTGAAGAGTTTGTTTGTTTGAATGCGCTAATCTTAGGAACTACTGGTCCGATTTAAAAAATTATTTCAGTTGTAGATAGCCCATTTATCGAGAAAGGCTATAGGCTATACAGGGTGCAATTAAACCTTCCTGCCAAATTTTGATATATTGATCCTTGTTAAAAATAAAAATACACGTATTTTTGCACCCTGTATTTTATCACGCTAAGACTAATAGCAGCGAAGAAATGGAGGAAAATTTGGAAAAAACGGGGGAAATTATGTGAAAGGGCTTATCTCACGAACTAATGTAGCAATTTCGACGACCTCTGTGGCTCAGTGATGAGCGCGTTGGACCGTGGACGTTGGTAGCTCAAGCCGGGGATCGCGGGTTTGAATCCTGCCGACGGAACAAAAAGTTTTCAAAGTTCCTGGGTCATGGATGTGTATTAAATATGTGCATGATATAATAAAAATCTTAAATATGTGTATAGTATAAAAGTATTAAATATATTTCCGTTGTCTGGTACCTGTAACACAAGTCTTTCAGGTACTTACCACGGGGCCAGACTGACGTGGTGTGAAGCGTCCATAGATATTATTATAAAATAATCGGCCAAGTGCGAGTCGGACTCGCGCACGAAAGGTTCCGTACCATTATAGAGCAAGATTAGACCAAAAATTGTGTTTTTTGTATGGGATTTTTATTTTATTTTAATATTATTATTAAATATTAAAGTACAAGTAAAACAAAGGATTTTGTGGAAAATTCAAGAGCCTACCTGTTGCTATTATTGATATAGAGCAAAAAAGGCCAAAAATATCACGTTTGTTGTATGGGAGCCCCCCTTAAATATTAATTTTATTTTTCTTTTAGTATTTGTTGTTATAGCGGCAACGGATATACACTTACCCTCTTACTAATAAAAACTTCTTAACCATGCGTTAAACGTGTGAATAGTTATACAGGAGTTTTTAAGTTACACGTTACACAGAGTTTATACATGGTCTATACATAGAAATTTGTATGGAAATGACAGCATCGTTATACAGGCCTTATGTCAAAAAATGATTATTAGTAGAAAAAATCTTATGCACCATCTATACACGCTGTGCAACTTTTTATTAGTAAGAGGGAATATGTGAAAATTTCAACTCTCTAGCTATTACCGTTCTTGAGTTACAGCCTGGAGACAGACAGACGGACAGACGGACAGACATCGAAGTCTCATGAATAGAGTCCCGTTTTCACCCTTTGGGTATGGAACCCTACAAAACTGTTATTTGGCACAGATAAGAATTAGACCACGTCAAGGATCATAGTCTATTTTTTGTGGACTAATTTGTCTGTGAAATATCTAATTTGCGTAGGCAAAGCTGCGTGAAACGTCTAGCAAAATATATTATAGCCATTTAAAAATATATTTTATACCCTTCTGTACTCGTGTATATTTTGATTTAAGTCCTAAACCAATTTCGATGAGTATTTATGAGTCCCGGGAAAGGATATAGGATGGTTTCCAATTACAAGAATTGTTTTTCTTGCGCCATTAACGAAAACATATTTGAAGGAATTTGCAGGCAGCATTATACATATAGTAGTCTAACCGTCCAATTTCCACCTGCGTCCAATTATTATTAATATTATCTAGACAAGCGGGAGCGTGGCCGAGCCTAGTTCGATAGCTATATTACACAATTATGTATACAGTATTGTCATAAGCAGTACAGTCCTCACAAAGCCCGGTCTGATGTGATTACGGTGGCACAGATCGGCAGACGGCAGGTGGGCTTAGGCCGACCGCAGACGCACGCCATATAAGGGCAGATACACACGAAGCGATTGAGCTTCATAATTTGACAGCTTAAAATATTATATAAAAACAATTTAAGAGTGAGTTGCACCGGCTTACTTTAACTATAACTTTAACTTTAACCATAACAAAATGTGAAATAAACTGTCAAATCCCTAGCAAAAGTCGCCATATTTGACGATAAATTTAACCTTAACTTTAACTACGCTTCTGGTGCAATTCACCCTAAGTGTTAAAAGGCCGGCTACATACGAATCTATTGTGCTTCAATAAGTAGCTCAGCAACACAACAATTTAATGAGAAACATGCATCCATCTCATGACTATACCTATCGTATCATCCACATAGTTATGAGATGGTTGGATGTTTTTGAAACAGCCATCAATTAAAATTTTACCAGCGAGATAATAAAATTTGGCTGTTAGTTTATACTCAAATCACATTAACAAGAGGGTATGGCTGACACACAGCTGTCTCTCGAAAGACACTTTATTTTACAGAAAATTATTGAAGATAATTAATAACATTAGAACATTAAAATTAACTTACAAGACTAACTTCAAGCTAATTGAATGATGTCTGTAAGTGGCCTTATATTCTTAATAGCTTAATTAAATGATACACAGAAGGCTGATTGAGTAAGTTACTAATGCTATTACAATATTATTGACAACTTTTCAGGTCTTAACTGTTGAACAGACTTTGATGAAATTTGGCATAGGATCACCCAAGTCTCAAGAAAGGACATAGGTCATTTTTAGGACAAAATTACAAACTATGCGATACCTACACGAATTCCTTAGGAGCATGTCATCAGCATGCGGGCCAGAGCCGTGATAATACGCATGACAAAAAAGGGTAGTGGCAAGTAATGTTCTGACTGATGCACCATGTTGTCCGCTCTGTAATCAGATAAGAAAACAATATCGATAGTTTTCCAACATGAAAGCTTTACTGATGAAACGAGATTTAACCAGAAGCAACGACAAGAGCTACATTTTATAAATCGGTTTTGTCAATAATCCGGTACAAATGTACAATGTGTGATTCAATTTCAAACGATTTTACACCGGGACGTGAAATACTACCACGAATGGCGGCGATATTTGTGACGTACGTGGCCTGCTTGTGGATGAGCGGCCGAACTAAAATGGCCGAGAAATGGATGAAAATAAAAACGTTAAAAAGTCCGGTTAATGAAGGTGCTGGGTTAGAATCGAATGAAGGCGTGTCTTGCGGAGGACGTGGATTCGACTCCCGCGTTGGAAAAAATATATTATACCAGTTGTAAGTAAAACAAGTTATGTGAAGTAAATGGGGAGGTGCACAAAAAAGGGATAGAAGATATCACCGCATTAGTCACTTTCTGTGAGGAATTAACCAGGTTAATTTTAGAATTAGCAATACCGCTCGCAACTCGGTTGTGCTCCGAGCGAACACCTGTTCTGGGGGGTGAGCCAAAATGTTTTCGTTTTCGCTTCGTTATAGAAGTTTTGTGCATTCCTGTGTGTGCACATTGCACGAGTACCTACGGACGATTTGACCTGCGATTGGTTCAACCGGATCGATTTCTCATTTATTATAACACTGATATAAAACTTTGTCAGTTAAATAATTTCATACCATATATGATGTATTTTTTAAACCGTTTAAAAAACAAGTAAAAAAGGGTGTAAAAATAGCAAATAAAAAGCTACGGAGCCCAAAACATCGTGCCCGTGTCGCGCTTGTTCAGTATTTGTATCGGGTATATTTAGCATCTCTCTGAGCCGTTCGTTTGCGCTCAAAGCAATTGGGACGATTGATAAATTTGAGATGCGCATGCGAAATTCACGGCCTGTCCGAAAAAACACGGACAATCACAATTCCGCTCCGAAATCCACGTACACAGTGTGCTTGTAAATTAGTAGCTTGACGTTGAATTCGAACGTGCATTTATCATCTTGTCCTTTACGTTTTACTTAATAAAGGTGTGAAAGTTTTACGCCTTCGCGAAATAGTGTTCCTTTGAAACTCTCTTCTGTTTCCACTGTTAGGCTGCGTTTTTACCGGAGCTCAGCTTAGCTGCGTTGCAAGAGATGTGTTTTTGTTATCCAATAGAACAGATTGAGGCAAATTAAGCGTATTTATAGGTTTTCTCAAAACACTGCATACCTTGTAGCTTAACTTAGCTTTGGTGGAAACCATAGACAAAGGAACATATGGTGGAAAAGCAGCTTATACATACCGAAGTCATGCTAGATGCTGGTCTTATGGTGAACACATACTTAAGCGGCACCACACTCATCTATACTCTGTAATAAAGCTAGATCTGCGTTCACTTTAACAGATGCTAATTCTATAATACATGTGTAGGTGGTATATGACAACATTTGTAAGGTTTACGACGCACTTTCATCGGAGTACGACATCGTAACATCGTAACCGGTACTAAACCTACGTCACTCCCTTTTACCTCCGCACCTGGTAATTCATAAAATATTATAACCGCTATGATTTTGTATTTTTACGACTCAAAGTGATATAGTATTCGAATTCATCTTTAAGCTACCTACGACCATGAATTTGTAAATTGCAGTTCAGTTATTATTATTATGTATATCCGCGACGAATTTAATGAAGTGAATAATTTCCTATGAAGCAAAATGTACGGTTCTAGCGCGACAAACGAATTCGTGCACGACAGAGTTCCGGGCATTAATTAGGTGAAAATAAACTAACTACAGTTTCACACAAAAAGCAATTCTACAAAAAGTTACAGGTAGAGCTTATAATATAGCTCATAAATTGCATAAAACTGAAAAGCCGACGAAGTTATAAGACTACTTAATTCACTTCGCAACTTCGCATTGTTCGCAAACAATATAAACAAGACGGCAATAAAATAATTTAAATGTTATACAAGAAATTATTCATTCCCAGGCTTACGAGGCGGTGCGGCTGAAATTCAGAAAATTACACAATACAACGCCATCGCACGGGCCCGGGAATGAGTTCGTACGTTTGTTATGCAACACCCGCTTATCTCACTAATTTATCTAGAGTAAAAAATATAAAAGGGTACGTTCACAGAATATAACTTTAAATTAAGGCATGAAATTTAATAAGATAATACCGGAATGGTAACATTAAGAGCATACTAGGCATGAGTTTTGAGAGCTGTTTTAGTACCCAATTAGTATACGCGTAGTGCACACCCTATCTTACTTTACTCTCATAACCGATGGTGACTGATCACGGCTGATGTACAAGACGGGTGCATGACCGACATGCCCATCCGACCCATGGATGGTCCAATGGTCCATGTTTCATGTCAGTCAGATCAGTCATTAAATGAGATGCAATCTGCCTTCTGAATTGTTACAACCAGGGCTCGGAACCGATATTGTTTTTACCAGGTTGAAACGCTCTTTAACCAGGGGGGTGAGCCAAAATGTTTTCGTTTTCGCTTCGTTATAGAATCGCCGATGAAAATGTATGAAATTGACATAAGCGTTCGTTATTATGACGTTGACGTTAGACTCGTCTTATGTCAATTCCATACATTTTGATCGGCGATTCTATAACGAAGCGAAAACGAAAAAGTTTCGGCCCTGCCCCCTTAGACAATGTATCTTTAGTAATTAAAAACGATGTCGAAATTCGTTATCAAAATGTATGCGATTTGACATAAGTCATCGCTAAATGATATTTCGCTTGCGAAGACTAATGTCAAATCCCATACATTTTGATAACGAATTTCGTCATCGTTTTTAACGAAAGGGACTTTGTCTACGGTCTCTGGGCCTATAGCCGAAACTTTTTCGTTTTGGGCCTGGGCCTGGGCCTTTTTCGTATGAAATTATTTAACTGACAAAGTTTTATATCAGTGTTTTAATAAATGAGAAATCGATCCGGTTGAACTAATCGCAGGTCAAATCGTCCGTAGGTACTCGTGCTATGTGCACACACAGGAATGCACAAAACGAGTGCGGTCACAAAAAAGTATTCCAAAAAAATACATCTTGCACTCGGGGACTGCCGCGGTAAAGTTATTGTACTTATAGCATTTTCTTTCAACTTATGCAATTGTGTTTCGCATAAGTTTAGTCGCAAGTAAACAAACACTGTGCCGAATCCTGCCGAACTGAAATGACGCGACGGTAGCAGCTAGACGAATGTTAGGTGTTTTTCGTTACGGAATTTTTTTACTCGGTCGCCGCGCTCTAAGCCCGCGTTAGAAGCTATGCAATAGTTCAAACTATTATTGTGTTAAAGGAAAATTATATAGAATATACAACGTGAAATTTTAGTGGTTGTTTTCCCGCAGCAGAACGATTTACCTATAGTCCATCGAACCATGCATGTTATTTTTTGAAAATACAAAATAATTTTTATGACGTACTATGGAAACTTTATGCCGATACGAGTTACTATAGACCCGACCGATTTTTTTTTTATTTGAACAAAAAAATCTACTACTAAGATAGAATCATTTTACTGCGGGAAAACAACCATAAAATTTTCACATTGTATAATATATTTATACTAATTTTTAAGTAAAGCTGGCATAATATTTCATAATATTTGTATAGATAGGGATAGATTTTATAGGTGATTACCTACTGAGAAATTACCTATAGATCCATCTCTACAAGAAACCAGAAATCACCGATTAAAAAATAAAATGAAACGTTTAATTTCCAAAGTGACAAAACAACTCTTTCTGGAAAGTCAACGATGCCAACCACATATTATTAAATACCTCATTTCCCACGGCAAATTAAAATTACTTCCCCTTTTTTAATCTCCATTTCCTCCATAACAATTGCAGCATTAAATTAATAACCATCATTAGGACTAATGAGTGAGGTCGTTAGTGTTACTGGCCAGTCATTACACGCGTCAGCATGGCGGTCACGTGCGAGGAATCTGACTTGGACAGAAGAAAATCTTTTGTTAGATTTATTCTCCCGATGTTAAATACCTAATGGAAGGCGCTCGGTGAATAGGAATTACTTTAATTGTTCGTTTAATTTGTTTTTAAATGCGCTTTGCGGAGCATTGTTTTGTGGAATTGGATTTTGTGGGTAGGTGTTTAATGTTTCAGGTTCTTAAGGAAAAATGTGGTTGGTAGAATCGAAATTGTTTTATTATAATTTGAAATCATAGGTTATAAAAAACATCACTATTTTATCAGGATCTTTAGCCAAGACGCCTTCGGTACTTAATTCCAATGTGGATTTTTAAAATCAGAAAATTATGGGATATTTAATACGTAAATTACATGTCGATTGTCGACAACAGTCCACAATGCCGCAAGTAAAACCGCAATAAAAGCAACAAGATTTTAGGTACACCAAATTCTCTAATGGTTCTTGACAAAAAATATTTCTACCGAAAAACAAAGTTTTACTTTACACATTTTGGTACATTTCAAAATGTAACCAAGATGCAATCCAGCTGCGAGTCTGCACTTGAGATGAGTCGAGAGGACTCGTAGAGGCTTTGGGAACAGCCTTTTGCCCATTACGCCTTCGTTAGCTTCGGCATAATTAGAGTCAATGTGATGGTCAAAGTGGAGATTTGCATAATGTCATAGATGCTGATTTGAAGATTCCTGATGCGTTAGGCCCTGTAGAATATATTATTATAACGATGCAATACGTTGGATCGCTTGAACGTGCTCCCTCACCGCGAGCATTTACTTGTAATGTAACATTATAGATTCGTTTTTGATCATTACAATACACGTGTAATGTAACATTAAAGATTCGACTTTGAGCATTACATTACAATACTACCTCCCTGACTGATGATCATTCGTGTGTAACATTCGACTTTGAGCATTCCATAGCTAGTTGATGTTACAAGTTCTATCAAGATATTACACAGTACACACTGTATCATTACAAGGTGCGCATTATAATGCTCGACTCTGTAACGTTACATTACAAGCGAATGCTCCCAGTGAGGGAGCATAGCTTGAAGTTCGATTTATCCGATTTATATGCGTCCGCGCGACGGAGCAGCGGAATCACAAGCGTCGATTGTATCGTAATATGTATAAAAAAAATTTGCATCATACAATTCCTTTTGATCTGTGATGTAGCAGTCAGACCGCTCGTTTGCGCGGACGCATAATAAAAAAGGCAATAATAACATGCCTCTTTACAACATTCATTATTCACATTGAGTAGATTCGAGTGCGATGCAATAAAGTAATTTCGCGAGCGTTTTGCACGTCTCCTGAGCAGACGGACCACAATACCAGAGGAGTTACAAGTACGGTACTTTACCAAACGTGACTGAACAGATTTGTCTAAAATCTAGATTTGTCCCCAGACTCGGAACTGCGCCAGGCCGTCGAGGAACGTGTTTCTAGGACGTGACGTTAGTTCAGCCAAAATAGATACAAGCGGCAATGGAATAGTTGAACTTTTGTTTTCCTTCTCGATTAAAAATAAAAATGTATTTGAATAGCAAACAATATTTTTATTAACCGACTTCCAAAAACGAGGAGGTTATATTACGTTCTACTGTATGTATTTTTTTTTTAATACGAATAATTACTTCTATTTATCTAATAAAGCAACCTATGCACAAATGTACAAGAGTAAACTTAATTGCCTTCGAGAATTTTCTAACAGTCAGCTTTTCGGTGTTAAAAAATTGGATAATTTATTATTGTGTACCAATGACGTGTCGTTTAAAGAAAACAAAAGGTATAAAGAAAAATTATAGACCCACTCTATCTTTGACATGCAACCATCTAAGATCTCAATCATTTCCGTATTTAGCTTAAAATATGCAACAACAAAGTAACTGATAGCTCGCAGTTTGTAACACTCTGTTTCACTCAGTTCCTTGCATGAAAGAATAAGAAAATTGAACGTTAGCTGCCCGCAGTTGGCGCGCATCCAGCCGGTCATTATAATAGTCCCTTAACGCTTTCGTGGTTCAGTGGCTCTGGATTCAGAGGTCATGGGATCGATTCCCGTGTTAGTAAATTTTGTTTCCATGTTTGGTTTGTAACTGGGTACCGGTATCTAACAAGAATGATGATCGCTCGGATAGGCATGTAAAAAGTTGTCACAATGCCTGATCACTCGCCAGTCATTCATCCCACTGGGTTGAGAGTAAATTAAGACTCTTCTTTCAAAGATTTAGCAATACTCCCAGAAGTTTTTACTGTAGATTTTTAAGCAAAAAATATAACACGTAAGAAATATCTTACGTGTACGAATAATTATCGTGTCCATCCATACTAATATTATAAGTGCGAAAATGTGTCTGTCTATCTGTCTGTCTGTCAGTTGCCTCTTCATCCTTAAACCGTTGAACCGATTTTTCCGAAATTCGATATGGAGATACTTTGAGTCCCGGAAAGGATATTGTTTAATAAATATAATAGGAAAAATTACGGTTCCCGCGCGATTAACGAATTTTGGCGCAAAGGAGTTACGGGCGTCAACTACTTAAGTATATACAGTGTGAAATTTTAGTGGTTGTTTTCCCGCAGTAAAATGATTCTATCTTAGTAGTACAATTATAGATTTGTAAAGTTTTTTGTTCAAATAAAAAAAATTCGGTCGGGTCCATAGTAACTCGCGCCTATACGCGCGCATAAAGTTTCCATAGTACGTCATACAAAATATTTTTTATTTTCAAAAAATAACATGCATGGTTCGATAGTACTACTATAGGTAAATCGTTCTACTGCGGGAAAACAACCACTAAAATTTCACGTTGTATATTTCACTGATGTCAGAGAAGCTTTTTAAATAACTAAGCGCTTAACTTTGAAAGAGAAACCTACACGTAAGATAAAGTACAGTGCGAGATAATTAGTTAGTTTAACTTTACTCATGGCAGGAGTCGGGATACGAGGTGTTCTAATGAGATCCGAGATCGGTCATGAGACACTCATAGCAATTATACATTCCGTACGTTTAGTTTGCTTAAGATCTCGCCATAGAATCCATATTTACTGACATCATAAAATATGCGAAAGTGTTTCTGTCCGTTACCTCTTCATGACCAAACCGCTGAACTGATTTTGCTGAAATTTGGAATGAAGATACTTTGAATACCGGGAAAGGACATAGGATACTTTTCTTTCCGGATAAATATAAGGTTCTCATTTAGGAAATGCGAAAAATCCGAATCTTCAAATTAATTTTATTATTCTTTAAAAGACAAAGTATGCTACCACTAAAGTCCCTGCCTGGTTCCTATATTAAGAAACTAGTTGACCCGGCAAATGTTTTGCCATTTAAAGAATTTCTACTTCATCAGTTGATACAAAATCTTACCCCCTCTTTTGTCCCCTAAGAGGGGTGGGGGAAAAATTGTGTACACCTGCCCCCTTAGACAAAGTATCTTTGGTTAAAAACGATGACGAAATTCGTTATCAAAATGTATGCGGTTTGACATAAGTCATCGCTGAATGACATTTCGCTTGCGAAGACTAATGTCAAATCCCATACATTTGATAACGAATTTCGTCATCGTTTTTAACGAAAGGGACTTTGTCTACGGCCTCTGATGTTAAGTTGGAAAATACAGTTAATAATATGAATTAAGTCCATTAAAGACAAAAATTGATACAAAATCTGACCCCCTTTTTGGTCCCCTTAGAGGGTGGGGGGAAAAGCTTACACACCAGATATTGAGTTGGAAGAAGACAAATATATCTGCGAAAATCGTATGCAAATCGGATCAATAGTTTTCGTGTTAAAGAAAAAAGTTTGATACAAAATCTGACCCCTCTTTTGTCCCCTTAGAGGGTTGGGAGGAATTTTTTTTATACACCAGATGTTAAGTTGGAAGAAGACAAATATATTTGCGAAAACCGCTTTCAAATCCGTTCAGTAGTTTTCGTGTGATAGTGGAACAAACATACAGACAGACAGACAGACAGACAAAAAACTAACCACATTTTTGGCTTCTATAGCGATCTAGTGACACCCTCCGCTTATTATTTTTTGAATATCTTTAATGTACAGAATTAACATTTCTACAGTTTTATTATATGTATAGATGGTACGGAAACGCGCCTAGCTTCTTCTAAACACAATGTATGCATCACTCATGCATAACCTTATACGCGTAAATATAATATGTAATTCCTGAACAAGGTATTTAGGTATTGCATATTATTGTGCTGCTAAGCGAAAATTTTTGGTATACTTTGTGGCAACCTCAAAAAAGTTGATTGACCATTCCTGGCTCGATAACTAGGTAGTCCCACGGTGTTCTATGTCAGATCCTAGAACAGACAAGACAGATAGAACAGAAAACGGACAAAAGAGAGAAGGCAAATTCCATTAAGAGGAAAAAGGCACAGCCCGAATACTAACCGTAAAAAGTCTTGTTTTAAGGGAAGACCGCCTGCGGCAGAAGGAATGTAACAAAATGTAGCAGTTTTAGTTTTTGACAAAACGGAACTCACGAAGCCATTTTAGCATTTTTCGCTATCTCTTATAGTTTCGGATTTCCATTTACTATATTATCCATCCTGTATACAATAAGTAAAATCATAATCATTATAAGTTCATAACGCCTCCGTGGTGCAGCGGTTTAAACTTTAGAGCGTGGCTCTTGACTCAGAGGGTTTGATTTCCGCGTTGGAAACATGTTATAATTTCCAAGTTTGGTTAGGAAAATGCAGGCTGATCACCTGATTGTCTGACAAGTGTATGATCCATGCTTCGGATGGGCATTGGACATGTAAAAAGTCGGTCCTGCGCCTGTTCTCTCGCCAGTTGTGTAAGTCTTCCGTCATACTGGGTTATGAGAGTAAAAGGAATAGAGAGTGCGCTTGTGTGATGCGCACACACGTGGGCACTATAAAATTACTCCTGCGTAACTGGCCTGGTTGCAATGAAACCAGCAACCTTTGCCGAAACCGGTGTGGGATTTAAAAAAAAGTGAATTCGTAGCTTGTAAAACTCGATTATGATTTTTCACTTTTTTGTTCAAACGGGCGGTTTGACGGCTACACCGCGATCTACAAGCAATTGTACTATGTAAACAACAGCGCGACCGCGCCGCTGTTTAAATAAATCGTTACTTACTATTGCTTGTGATTTTGCGGTGTAGCGACCAAACCGCTCGTTTGCGCGGACGCATATCCAGCTTAAGGTTATATTATGACAATAGATCATGATGACAGTAAGATCATTATATTATACTCACAATCTCTAGTTTGACAAAACGTCAGCTTACTCTACTTGTTACTGAAGGTACCACTCCAATTTATCTAAACATCCCTACAGCATCCCTTTTTGTGAAATGGGTGTTCTTATCTGCGCCATGACAGCTGGGAGTATTATTCTTACAGTTGAATAAAAGGGTCATTCTGAACGTATAAATGTAGTTGGAAAAACGGAATTTACCGCGAAATGGAACTCAAATCTGACTGATATGATATTGTGATGGAGGTTACCATTGTCTAGTCTACGTAGTAATGTTTTAGTACCAGTAAGGACCTGTTTCACCACTTCCTGATATAGTGCCGGATAGGCTATCCACAACTTATATGACAGATTTTCCATTCTCTATCTGTCAAGTTAGGTGTTGGATAGCCTACCGGGCACTTATCAGGAAGTGGCGAAACAGGCCCTTCATGTATATAATTTAAATTATGCAACATAGCAAAGGAAATATAATATAAAATTTAATGACCTTCTAAATACACGAAGTTTTCAGCTCTACATTGCGATTAGAAGATAAGTGCACGAGTTGAAACTTGAACTAGACTGACATAAATTTCGCTTATTCGCATAATTTATAAACGTAAGTAGTTTTAGGATTTAATCTTGGTTTAACGCTAGTCAAGTGAAGCAGAAATTGACTCAACAATTTACATACGCACAAGTAACTTTAACGCCACTCTGTTACGCCAAAATGTGTCCATTGCGTGGGAACCGTACATTTTAAAGGATGAAAAGTATCCTACGTCGTTTTCCGGATTCATTCATTCATTCATTCCGGGACTCAAGGTATCTCCATACAACATTTCATCGCGATTGGTTCAATCGTGAAGAGGTAACAGACAGACGGACACACTTTCGCATTTACAATATTAGTATGGTTGTATAATTAAGCTTCCACATACCAGTGATTAGTGGATTTACATAACTCGCCGGATAATCGATCAGGTGATGAGCTTAACTGGTGTTACACGATTAGTATAATCTTCCTTTAATGTAATGCCACAAATGTCTGAGTGAATACTGAATAGATGTTATAATATGTAGAGAAACAGAATTCATAGGCCGATGGTGGACCTACGAGTTTTGGTTGGATTAGGCATGATTAGGCGCTTTGCAGACGACGGAGCGGGGTGGGCCGGTCAATTTCGTCGCGAACGATAGCACAAAGGGAATCCTTAGATATTACCAACGCACACGGCGGGCAAAAAGACCGCGCTGCAGGTGCCCGGCGCACACTGGCGGCGCGGCATGTCCGCGGCCGACCGGCCCGCCCCGCCCCGTCGCGCGTCGTCTGCAAAGCGCCTTGGTCAAGTCAATGATGTGTCGGCTGGTATATAGGTCCAAACTGCTTTTGAATTTAATTTCTCTGATGGTTAACAATATATTAATCAACCATCATAAAAACTAGTATAATCAGGGAAATTAAAACATAATTAAAAAATCTTTATTAATTTAAATTTTTTCCAACAATACAAAAGAACATGTATAATATTTATTATGATGTACCTAGTTACAAATTATAGTTGCCCTGTGATAAGGGGTCACCAGCCCACCAGCCCCCGCCCCCCCCCCCCCCCCCCCGTAGAGACAGATACAGTAAATCGAGGTATCGTATTCCTCTGATTTCTCCTTCAAAATAGAGCCTATCTAATTAATTTTTTTTAAATATCTTCAGAAAGGGTAAGTCTATGCCTCTACGTTTTTATTTTACGCGGGGATTTTTGAAGGGTCATATTTTTTTAATTATTAGTACATTTAAAAAAATCAAACGTAGAGGCATAGCTTTCACAGATCCCAATAGTGTATAAAAAAATCATTTGTCTATACGCATTATCTAGGGAGGAAATTGGGGAATACGTTTGTATGGGAAAAAAGTGTTAGCGTATGCTCTTAAATGTAATATTTTGTTAATAACCAACAAGGATACTATTTTGATATATTTTTTTATTAAAAATGTTAGTTTTGCATCAATGAACGTAATAATAGAAAGCATAGTTCATTAACTCTATGCACACACATAAAAATATTTAACGACTCACAAAATCGTTTGAGAAATTGAGACGTGAAAAACCTAAACTAAATAATATTTATGATAAGTTTTTAGAGAGAACGTTCAAGTTATGTTTTTATTATGTGGATTGTAAAAATTTGTAAGTTCTAAAATATTTATTGTACATAGCTAGTTTTATTATTGTTATTTTAACTAATATTAAACTCGGACAACTTGAGTTTGGTGAAGTAGGTATATTGAATTCAGCTTCTCAGTAAGTATTGATTACTAATGTATGTACTGTGTGTGTGAGTGGTGGTTATTGGCCGTTGCCATCATCAATTTTTTGTCAACCACCCAAACCCAACCAAATTGCGTAAGTTCCACCATATGCGTATTAGATTGTTTAATTACATCTGTAACAGGTTGTAACAAAACTAAGTGATAATATTTTAGGGTTTTTTTTTATGAAAAAAAGGGGCCAAACGAGCAAATGGGTCACATGATGGAAAGCAACTTCCGTCGCCCATGGACACTTGCAGCATCAGAAGAGCGCTGCAGGTGCGTTGCCGGCCTTTTAAGAGGGAATAAGGTAATAGGGAAGGGAATAGGGGAAGGTCGATGGTTGCTCGCCTTGTCGTGGCGGTGGGGCTCTAGTAACCGCGGCTTGGACAACCGCGGTGAAGCAAAGAGGCAACCAGGGCCGGCCGGTGTCGCCGCCTGGCCCGAGGAGGGCGCTACCAGCGGACTGGAGGAGTCCGCTGCGGATGCGCACCGAGGTGGGGCCGCAGAGAAAGAGGCAAGTAGGTAATTACGGTGCGCCGCTTGCCCTATCCTCTGCGGCCGAGGACGGGTCGCGGGGGGGAGAGGCATTGTGATAGGTTGCCGCTCTCCCTACCCCCCCCCCTGCGAGCTGGCGGGGCCGTTCCGTTTGAACGGCATTGGTGGGGCCGCAGAGGAAGAGGCAAGTAGGTATTGCAGTGCGCCGCTTGCCCTATCCTCTGCGGCCGAGGTGTGGTCGGTGGCAGAGCCACAGACCTGATCTGCCACACGGCCACGCTCGTGGAGTCTTCGGACCGCTGGCGGGGTCGCGGATGTGTGTATCGCTCCCGTGGCCCCGTCAAATGGCGGCGTGGCGGAAGATGGGGGGGGGGGGTTAGTGGGTATACCGTGGTCTCATTAGCTACGGGAGTCCCACATCACCGCTCGGGTCGCCCCCTGCGCCTGGGTGGTATGCGTAATGCATTTCCCCCTCCGGAAAAAAAGGAATAGGGGAGGGTAGAGAAGGGAAAGGGGTAGGGGATTGGGCCTCCGGTCAACTCACTCACGCGGCGAAACACAGCGCAAGCGCTGTTTCACGCCGGTTTTCCTGTGTGTATATTTTCCTTGTAGAGAGTTCATTGTAAAAGATGCAGCGCTGAAAGACCATTTTTTGTGATTTCTATGATCATTGATCAAGTGCCTCAGCGTCACGAGTTTCCCCATACAAAAATAAAGAAAATTTGCTCTTTCAGCGCTGCACTTTTACAGTGAACTCTATACACAGGACTCATACACAGCCGTAAGTATTATCGACTAGTTTTGTGACACCCCGTATATACAGCATGATTAGTGAGACATGACCGATACATAAGGCGAGTATTCAGTACTCGATTCTCATTATAAATCTATACATATACTTAATAAAACTGTAGAAATGAAAATTCTGTACATTAAAGATATTCAAAAAAAATAAGGGGGTGTTACTACATCGCTATAGAAGCCAAAACTGTAGTTAGTTTTTTGTCTGTCTGTCTGTCTGTCTGTATGTTTGTTCCAGCATCACACGAAAACTACTGATCCGATTTGAATGCGGTCTTCTTCGAACTTAACATCTGGTGTATAAAAAAATTTTTTATACACCAGATGTTAAGTGTTAACCCCCCACCCCTCTAAGGGGACAAAAGAGGGGTCAGAATTTGTATCAAACTTTTGTATATAACACGAAAACTACTTTTCCGATTTGCATACGGTTTTCGCAGATATATTTGTCTGTTTCCAACTTAACATCTGGTGTATAAAATTCCCCTCCCCCACCCCTCTAAGAGAACCAAAAAGGGGGTCAGATTTTGTATCAAACATTTTTCTTGGACTTACTTCATATTATTTACTGTGTTTTCCAACTTAACATCTGGTGTATAAAATCCCCCCCCACCCCTCTTAGGGTCATAAGAGAGGGTAAGATTTTGTATCAACTGATGAAGTAGAAATACTTTATATGGCAAAACAACGTTTGCCGGGACAGCTAGTATGTAATAAAATTAGGTACTTAAGTTTTGACCAAATTTCCCTTTAAACAAATGAATCATGGACACTTAGTAAATTACTATGCGGCCGGCGCATGCGCCCCGCACCACGCGCTACCCCTCCCGCACGCGGTGTCCATGCGTTGAGTATATAATTATTTAACTTTAACCATTAACTCAGTGATCAATTGATATTATTTTTTTATATTTTTTTTTTCAACTAATATAATAGCCAAATATCACGTCCACGAGTATTGAACATGTCTCATATATTTTCAGTTGTATTGTCCTTCATCATCACGGCCCTAGCGGATGTGAACAATAGAGATAACCTGCCCGTGCTAGAGTACCTCGGCTGCGAGGAGTGTCCGCGTGTATACGCGCCGGTCTGTGGGACTGACGGGAAGACGTACACCAATGTGTGCCGTCTTAACTGCGCCAACAGCATGCGCACGAGTGACAAATATGTTATGATCGACAGGTATCAGAGAAGTTGATTCATAGGCAAATGGTGGACTACGTGATTTGGTCGCGTTACGTCAAACCCAGCCGACTTATTATTGCAAATAATATTGAATTGACGTAACCCGACCAAATGACGTAGGTCCGTTATCTGCCTATGAATCAATTTCAAGATGGTTCTTTAGCCCGGCCGCACATTGTACGACATTTCTGATCAGAAACAGTTGAACGTCCGCGCTGTCTCTTACATGTTGTTCTGAGCCGAGTGAGCTCGAACTCGCCGGAAGCATATTTCGGATAATGTGCGGGGTGGCGATCCGGCGGAATTTAAATGTTTCTGATCAGAATTCGGACAATGTGCAGCCGGGCTTAGTCTTTAATTTTGTAATTGATTGCACAGATGATGAGAATTGATGAAAACAGCAACCGTCACCGACGCCAAGATAGCTACACAGAAGTGATTTTATAATGAAAATGAAAAATGTTTTACTTCTAAATCGATTAGAAATTAACACTCTTAGAACGTATGATTGCCAAGCGTGTACGCAGTTAAGAAGATAACTCTTTCTTCCTTCACTCTCAAGTCTCATAACCCGACTGATAATCGATACAACTGGCGAGAGATTTGGCCCAGGATCAACTTTGTACATCCTCATCATATGGATCATCTCTTGTCAGACAATCAGATTTTTGCTCTCAGTATTTACGCATTTTCTTAGTGATGTCCTATTTTTAACCGACTTCAAAAAGGAGGTTATCTAATCGACCCGTGTGTATGTATGTAATATTTCCAGAACTGCCCAGTTTTCGTATATTAAGTTAGTCTACATCAGCATCTGAACAAAATATGTGCCATTCAAATTTGTATGTACTATGGTAGGTATATTATGTTTGTATGTTTTTATGTGTGTGTTCGCATATTCCGGAGCTACAAGTCTGATTTAAGTGATTCATTTTTGATGTACTAGGTATTATTCGATTTAGGGAATATTGCAAGTTTCATCAAAATCAGTTCAGTAGAAAATACTTGCATATACAGTGTGAAATTTTAATGGTTGTTTTCCCGCAGTAAAATGATTCTATCTTAGTAGTACAATAGATTTGTAGTTATTTTTGTTCAAATCAAAAAAAAAATCGGTCGGGTCCATGGTAACTTGCGCCTATCGGCATAAAGTTTCCATAGTACGTCATAAAAAATATTTTTTATTTTCGAAAAATAACATGCATGGTTCGATAGTACTACTATAGGTAAATCGTTCTGCTGCGGGAAAACAACTACTAAAATTTCACGTTGTATTTATAAGATACCTACTCGAATAATTACCAAGTTTGTATTCAACTGGGTATTTGTTTTTCAGATATGGCCCGTGTATAAGTTTTAATATCGAGTTTGACCGCCGATAGTGTAAATAAAACTGTTTAGTATTTATTGAAATTTGAAACGTAATAAAAATTTAATAAGTAATATCCAATATTAATTTACTTTCGTTTGATATATTTTATTCTGCTGCCCACGATGATAATTATGAAAGAGTAGAATACATATAAATGTATTAATCTGGTTTTTCATCAAATATAGTCTAGACAATTTTCCCAACCTTTCCCAAAGTGGGCGATAACGCCCCCTTGCGAGCGCTGAAGGTCTAAAGGGGGGCGATGTGGGACCCATAAAAACGGGGCTTGGGGGGTAATTTATTTCATCTGGATGCATTTTAAATTGAAACAATGGAGGCGCTAAAACATAATTTGTTCTCAAAGTGGGCAGTGGACAAAACAAGTTTGGGAACCGCTTGTCTAGACAATGAAAGTGTTTAAAGTTTAAACTATAAATGTCAATAATAATGTTCAGTTAAATCCGCTGAATGTATTTTCGCACCAGCATAACTACGGGCAAAAAATTAAAGAAGTGTATCAAGTCAAAGCTTACAAACCGAAAACTATATTTTTTTGGACAACAGCTGATCCTAAAAGGCTAAAACTCTGTTTATGAAAAAAATACAGGAGGAGATTTTCCCTCTGGAAAATGATTTGAAATAAAAAATGTGTATTCTATGTATAGCTAGATAACTTAATATTAGCTAGATGATGAAATAGTTAAGTTACAAGGTTTGTTCAAATTATACCTAAGAGAAAAAATTAGTAATATATTATTTTATCAAATGTTATAAAATGCTAGTTACCCACTTTATCCACTCATCTCTTCAATTCTAGTAAGATATAAAATAGATACATTCGGCTCACATAATATTTTCGTACAAAATGTTCGTATCTACTCCTTTTAGCTCTTTTTGCTTTTTTATTCGGCAAAAACTCAATTTGCCCTCAACATCCGAACTAAAAGTTAGTATGCGGTGCTCATTTTCCTAACAATGTTTCCTATTCACTAAGAAGCTGGAGGCAAAATATATTTTAACCCGGGTTTCGGTGCCTTTTACTCTTTTTGAGCATTGTTCTTTTTTATCAAAGAATTTTCGTAAGCAAAAGTGTTATTTATTGTGATTGAAATTCAATCGTTTAATGTGGGTATAAAATGTTATGATATTTTACAATACACTCAAGTTTTTACAATCAATCACTAAAATTCATCATTCATAATATAACAAGTGCGTGCTTTAGATAAGATGATTTTCTAGATCTTTCTATGCAATAATTTCTGTCTTTACCAAGCGATGACAGGATATTTTTGATCAAAGTTTGACTCTACAAACTGTTGACCTAACTAAAAGCTAAAAATAATACATATTTTACACAATTATTAACCACAAAAACACTATGAATCTATAAATAAAAAATATTTTTCCACAATATCAGCACCATGAACTTAAATTGGGTCGTTTGAATAGATCCAATTATAAAATGCAATCCAGTTTTATGGTTCTTTAATGCAATAAAAGTTGTTACGTAATGAACAAGAAAATATATTTTAATTATAGTTTGCGATACTTGTAGGTCTCAAAGTTTTCGTTATATTGTTTCGTGATAATTGATGTACTGTAATATCTTACATTTAGTTCCCGATGACCAAAAATTATGTTATTCTTTTTTCCATGCACAGCAAAACTCTCGAATGAACCGTCGCGTCGTAGCATACGACCTACAAACTTTCAAGAGTTTTCCCTCTCTTCACTTGCAACTCTTCTGATGTCGCCATGGGTGACGGTAGTTGCTTTCTATCAGGTGAACAGTAATTTGATCGTTTGCCCCCTAATTTTATAAAAAATATAGATGTCATTAATGTATGAAATTTTCGTAGGATAAGACAACGGCGAACATGTATAAAATGTAAAGTACCAAGTTCTTTGCGTTTTAATTTTTTATGTACGTTAATCGTTCTTCCCTTCCGTACCTACACCTTCGGCGGACATTTTTTTTTCGTTCGAAGTTTAAAGACGAGAGTTATCTGACCTGGAAAATTGTACTTGAATTTTGTGTATGACTGAATAACGTTTTTATCGCAACAAAAAAAACATAAGTAGGTAAATTAATATTTACGAGAAAGTGAATCCAATGCGAAAAGATGAACAAGATTTTATTACCTACAAATAACTTATAAAGACGTGAGAAAGCTCCTGGATGAAAAGGAAGGAACAATATCCCTCGAGGGTCCAAATATGGTAAACCCGGGTTTTTGACACGTCATAATATAGTTTCCTGTTCGCTGTGATATATGAAAATATATTTTTTTCCTTCTAAAATGTATGGACAAAATGGTTTACCATAATATGATTCGTTATTTAAAATACACATTTTTTCCGAGTAGATACATTTACCCATCTATTTTTATTGTTAAATTTTGTATAATAAAATAAAGTATTGAGTTTTTCTGATCCCGAATCTGAGACACAATACGAAAAGATACACGTGTTTTTCTGAAATATATTGGAATAAATGTTTTTTTAAGGTTGCCCCTAAACCCGATTTCCTTGATTTCATTACGGAGTTTCCAAGACAGTGACCTTCTGTTAAGAGTTTAAGAGTGAGATCAACCTACTTTAACTATAACTGTGACTTTAACCATAACAAAATTTGAGATTAACTGTTAAATCCCTAGCAAAAGTCGCCATATTTGACGATAACCTTTACCTTAACCTTAACTACGCTTCTGATGCAATTCACCCTTATTCTGAACTTGTTATAGTATTATAGCAGGTCTAGTAATTCGTACTAATTTGACATTCGTCAGTTTGACAGTTTTGACAATTCATTTATTGAATTGATTTGTTAGGAATTGCTAAATATGACCATTTTAGGTCGGTCAGCGCCAATTATTATTATGGAAATAATGCATAATATTAACAAGTTATGTCAATTATTACTGCTCATCTGTTGAAGTTCACTTTTCAAGATCATTTTTCGCGATGCGAGTTTGAGAAGTCGTTAAGGGCGCGTCTAACTTTGAAGCTATCAAAAAACCGCAAAGTACCCAGCTTCATATCCGATAAAACTTCCAATGGAAATTGGTATACGTTCTCAAAATTCCTAATGAAACTGAGGAGTAGCCAGTTTTGAAATATTATTCTTATGTGTCGAGAAATGTTAAACAGGGTACCTATAACAAAACTAAGTGATAATACTTTAGGGTGTGTACGACGTGTTCCTTGTAGAGACTTCACTGTGAAAGTAGCAGTGCTGAAAGACTATTTTTTTTTCATTTTTGTATCCAGGGGAATCTCGTTACGCTAGGGTAGCTTGCCCATTGATACAAAAGTAAAAAAAAATGCTCTCTTAGCGCTGCGTGTTCTTTGTTAAAAGATCACTGTGAAAGGTACTTCTAAAAAGTAAAGGTATCTTTCTACAAGGAACACCATTTACACCCTAAAGAATTACGTTTGCTACACCCTGTATATTATACGCTTTTTATTAGCTTCACCTGTATATTTGTTTGTAACATGTTTGTAACCGACTTCTTTGGGCGCGATTTTGACCCACTTTAAACGGCCAGATTTCGTTCAAACTTTGTAGATTTATCGAGGACAATACACTAATTTGATATAATTATTCCATTTTTCAATTTGTATGTAATATGTTTGTATGTTTGTTTGTAACCCTTTATATAAAAAGCGTGTTTTTAGTTTTTTTAACTATTACTTATTTTGTTATAACTGCTGTGATGATATTTATCAATTAAATCATAATAATTGTTGTACATTGCTAGTACAGCTGATGTTCAAAAGTATGTATTTTCAAGTGAAAACTAAAATATAAAGAAAATACTTATATTGTATACTATCAGAAAATATCATAATGTTAAAAAAATAATGTCAGAAGTGGGATTCGAACCCACGCCCTCAGAGAGGACCAGAACAACTCGCACCTACTGAGTAGGCAAGGGGACCTTGAGTCTGGCGCCTTAGACCGCTCGGCCATCCTGACTGATGATGCGCGAGCTGAAATTAACGATCTGTTAATGATTAATATTATTTAGGTAAAAATAATAATAATTTTCGGCAAGTTTTAAATATACAAGTATAGGTTACACAGAGCCAATATTCATTTCGCCAGTCTTGCAGAAGCTAGCATTGGCCTGGCCCCCGTTGTTTAGAGGAGGCCATCACGTTTACGGATTTTTCTTCGGGTGTCCACAAGTTTGCAATACAAAAATAATAAATTTGCGGCAAAGTTTGTTGGAAAAGAAATGTTTTATCAAAATCTCTGCACTATTATTAAAAGAGTTAATTGCAATATTAGAAAAAAGAAAAACGAAACTACTTTGGATTAAAAAATGGTTCCGCGATAGACTTACAACTAGAGCTTCTGCCTTGTTGCAACTGAGATTAGAAGATCCTTTTGAGTTGATCCTACACAAATTAATCGAATGCCGAAGCGCGCATGTCTTTATTTTTTAATGCATCACGATGCTTATTCCACAAGCATTCGTGCTCTTTTTATAGTGGTATAAATTTTAAAGTATCCCCTTCGTTTAATTTTCGCGGCATTTTGTCTCAGAAATTCCAAACAGATATTTTATACACCGTACAAACGTTCGCCAGTGACTGGCGAGAAAAGCTTTGAAAATGGTTGAAATTTGAAACTTATAATTTTTTAGTTTTTATTTGAGGTCGTACTTCGACCGTTGGGCGATCTCTAGTACAAATAAAGAGAAGCTGAAATTTTAGCCTTGTCTTTCATCTTCTATCTTGTTTAAAATTGAATGTTTTCCTATTTTAATACTTTGTTCATTTGTCGATCCATACACTTCGCGAAAACATACACAAATTATATTCATACAGTGGTGATTATTAAATTATTTGCATATGAACGCTCGGATTGAGGCTTTGAAGGTCCTCTGCGGTTCCTCACAGATCTCGGGCCTTTGACACGCATTAGATTTGATCAAAGACATGTAGCGCTGGAATAATCAAAGATAATCCAAATTAAACCACCCGGGACACGCGGCGAATTGAATCGATTAAAATTATTAAGTGTCGATCTAACGCTTAAGTGATTCGGTTACTCCGTTATTGGAGCCCTGTCTGATCCCGTCTGATCCAAGGGCGGATTCAGAGGGGGGTGCAATTTTATCTAATTTCGCTGGAGTGGAGACTTCTCCAGTAGAACCAATGCAATTGACCCTCATGAAATCTTATCCGTTAGTGATTTCAACGTGAAAAGTTGACAAACACACATTCCTTCACAATATTAAGATAGCTAGCTGTCTGCGAGTGACATGGTGACAACCCTGATATGAAAGCTAAATCCGCCCTTGTTCTGACCCCGTCATCACACGAGGACGTTTAGAGAATCACACGCAGAGAGTCCTCGGAGAGAGTTAGAGTGAATGACCCACTTTAGATGTTGATAGAAAAAATAGACTCAACTTAACTTAAGGGGCTTATTCGTCATGGACCGCCGTGCAGTGACCGCGTACCTTGTGGGAGGATTCAGTCACTGCCGCTGCTTCTCGCGCTGCCGGCAATGTTTCCCTGAATACTTCTGCTGAAGTAACGACACGAGTGAGCGTTTACACGCAGCCCTCTACACACTTGCCGCGTCGGGCAGCGGCAGCAACATGACGAGGCAGCAGCGCGAGTGACTACTTACGTTCACTTCCCTGCTCACTTTCCTCCCCGACAAGGCTTAATCTAAACGGCCCATTAGAGTTAGACAGCTGCTCATAATTATCCATCATAGCTCAACGTGGAGAGTAAACAATATGAATACCATCATTTACCTTACTCGTGAAGCAACTTTACCATATTTTTTGTTTTGAAAGTCCTTACCTAATACTTCTGTTTCTTTTTCTAAAAACTATTGTCCCAAAATATCTTGCTTATTACTAATCTATTCCTTTTTTTTTTGTAACGCCTCCGTGGTCCAATGGTTCAGAGCTCGGCTCTTGACTCGGAGGTCGTGGGTTCGATTCCCGCGTTGGAAACATGTTATTTCCAAGTTTGGTTAGGATAATGCAGGCTGATCACCTGATTGTCTGACAAGTAAGATGATCCATGCGTCGGATGGCCATGTAAAAAGTCGGTCCTGCGCCTGATCTCTCGCCAGTCGTGTCGGTCTGCCGTCCCACTGGGTTATGAGAGTAAAGGAATAGAGAGTGCTCTTGTGTACTGCGCACACACTTGGGCACTATAAAATTACTCCTGCGTAGCTGGCCTGGTTTCAATGAAACCGGCCACCGTCACCGAAACCGGTGTGGGAGCTATTATTATTATTATTGTTCCTTTTTTTGCAATTACGTACTTTTTCGAAACAAGATAGTCCAGCTTAGCTATAAGCTAATATTTTAAGCTTCAACATCATTTGGAGCCCGTACGACTTAGCCACGTGCACTAAATAATCGTCTCAGTAATCCAGCCCCGTACATCGCCGTACATCCCGCACGCTCCACTGACCTAATAGCCTTGGGCCTTCACTTCATTAACGCTGATACACTTATCTAAATTGTAAGCTGATAATATTGAGAATGGGGCGCATGACCTGTCTTATCAGTTGAGATGACGATAAAGCGATAATCCTTATGACAGACAGAGAGACATGTATTTAAATCAAATCAAATCATTTATTTCGGGCATCAGAGTCGAGGCCCATATTATTATAACAAATACCTTGAACCTAACATACATATAATAATTATATAATTAATACCTTAAAACTTACATACATAATATTTTATATATTATACTTAATAATCGGCCAAGTGCGAGTTGGACTCGCGCACGAAGGGTTCCGTACCATTATAGAGCAAAATTAGACCAAAAATTGTGTTTTTTGTATGGGAGCCCCCCTTAAATATTTACTTTATTTTAATTTTATTATTAATTATTAAAGTACTAATACAATTAAGGATTTTGTGAAAATTTCAAGTGCGTAGCTGTTACCATTATTGATTACGAGCAAAAAAGGCCAAAAAAATCACGTTTCTTATATGGGAGCCCCCCTTAAAAACAAACTTTATTTTATTTTTAGTATTTGTTGTTATAGCGGCAACAGATATACACAATCTGTGAAAATTTCAGAAGTCTAGCTATAGCGGTTCTTGAGATACAGCCTGGAGACATACAGACAGACGGACAGACGGACAGACGGACAGACGGACAGACGGAGAAACATCGAAGTCTTAGTAATAGGGTCCCGTTTTTACCCTTTGGGTACGGAACCCTAAAAACTAACACTTTCACGTTTTGCCGGCGACGTGACTCGCTTCGTTCCGGAGTCTCCTCCGGAACCTCCGATAAACTACATCCATCGGTCAGAGCCCAGAACTCCGGCGCCTCGAAAGTCGACAGAAGATTCGTCGGTACTCTCACCACAAAGGAGTTAAAAATTTAAATAGTAAAGAAAAGTCTTCATCTTACAAATATGTATGTTGCCTTTAACCTTACCTTTGGGTACCTTACCTTACAAGTTTTCTGACAGAGCGAGTCAATGACCGCTATAACAAGTGATTTAAGAGTAGAGCTGTTTTGTGTTTTTATGGAGCGAAAGTTTTTTGTCGTTGTGCTTATCCTACGATGGGTTAAAAATGTTAAGGGGATACGTGACATGGTAAATTCTAAAGGCGGGGGGAAAATTGATCGCAGGCTCAGCATAGGAGAGGAAGTAATATACCCTCTTTCTCAAATTCAAGTTCAACGTTAATTATAATATTATACCATCCCAAAGAACTAAGAAGTATAACTCCTCTAAAGAAATTTCTATAAATAAACTTTCGATGTAATAGTTGTTCTACAGTCTAAACACTTGTCTAAATTTGCTAGTCTCAAACTATCATAGACAATAGTAAAGGTTATGTAAACTTTGAAAATTGCTCATTGTTTCGCGTTAAACAATATCGACAGATGATGAAGTTTTTAAACTCTGACTTGAACAGTCAGGTTTAATTTAATTCGTAAAACATCTTAGAAGTTTCATTCGTCAGTGAAATAAAATACAACTAAATTATTTTAAGCATTATAGTAGTCATTGTTTTAAGCTATACATATTTAACATTATTTTTTGCAATAATCTTATGCTGGCTTCGCACGGCACGTAATATCACGAGCCGCACCGCGCCGAGCTGATTTGTACGAGCTAGCACGAGGTTGCGTCACTCCGCACTACCCCGAGCGCGCTCGAGTCTTCACGTGTTCGCTTGAGCCGCGCCGAGCCGCGCCTGTAAAGTAACCGACTTCAATTGGATCGGATGCGCCTGCTCGCGCCAGCCGGCGCCACCTCGAGCCTCTATCTTCACACGGCGCGTGGCTCGAACTGGCGCGGCGCGCCGCGTGAGTAGTGATATCACGTGCCGTGAGGAGCCAGCTTTACAGGTATATTAATGTTCTCTCTCCTCCTTCTAGCTCACAAAACTCTTCTCCTATAAGTAATTCGTTAAAAAAATTTACAACACATTTTATATTAGAACAAATTAAAGAAGAAAAAATATGTTATGTCAACCGCTCTATTGACACGTCATTAGGTACTCATTTGTCAAAATCGGACCAATTGTTTAGGCGCTATGATAGCGTAAACATACATACTGGCAAAATCATTACATTCCTTCGGGTCGTAGTCGAGTAAAAATATTTTTTCTGGTAGTATTTTTAATAACTTGCACAAAGGAACAGTCAGTGAAAACTCTACAGATATCAAAAGTCATGATACAGACAGATAACTGTGGTGAGAGTACCCACAGCAAAGCCTGTCGAGTGAGTCTTCAGAGTTCTGTACTTGATGGAGGAATTAAAATTTTCAACAATATTTCGACAGCGAAGGAAAAATTGTAACACCAAAAACACGGTTTTAGAGGAGTAGGTACGAGTTTTTGTTATAATTATACAATGTATGGAAGCTTTTAGTACACACGAATACTGTTCATTATTCACAAAATATTAAATTAAAATAGGAATTTTATGGTTATGACGTAGTCCTTGAAACAAAAATTGGTACAGATGTAGAGAAATAACACAGGATATTTTTATTGCAGGGTTACGTTTCCCACAGCAAAGCAAAGCTGTGTGCTTTGCTGCAAATTATGATATCCCTTACTAATATTATAATAAATGTTAAAGTGTGTCTGTCTCTCTGTCTGTCTATGACCTCTTCACGCTTACACGACTGAAATGATTTAGCGGAAAAGTAAGGAAAAGCGAACTTAAAACCCGCGTACTATCAGGCACTAAACGAATTTCCTCATCTCATCTAGTAGTAAATATGCCTACTCACGTATTGTTATTGTTAGATTTTAGCAACCCCTTTAACCCCTCAACAAACAATTTCAAAGACTAAATTCACATCCAAGGAGTGTAAACTCATAAATAATTTATTTAAATTCAGTGTTCAAACAAATAAACAATGTATTTCATAGACCTTACTTACAGGTCATTGAATCGGTACGTCGTCTCGCCGCCTGTTTAGAATACCTTTTCCAATTTAATGTTTTATCTCATAATATTTTAACCCATCCCAAAGGTTGAATAAAACTATTTAATTCGCGTCAGGACACTGTGATCTGATAGAAAATTCGTAAAATGGAGGGAGAGTAGATCACTGTTTGGAGGGAAAGTGATATCTTCTTTGAAGAGAGAAGATGCGAAGAGATGGTGAAGGCATACAAATTTTCCCTGCAATACAAATGTAACTTCAGCGAAAAGGTATGCCTTCTTCAGATTTCGTTCTCACTTCGGCCACTTCCGGAGTGCACTCCTTTGTTATTATCGGGTGTTATCAAAAATATATCTAGTCTAGACGTTAAGTCTAGACTAGTTTTATCTTTTACGTTGGCAATGGAGGATTTTTGAGAAACTTAAACTTGTTTTTTCTCTCTCTGAACACCGAGTAGTATATTATACTTCAATCATTTTCATAACATACAATTGTTCCAATTGAATATTCCGGAATTCCAGCGCACATAGTGTAATTATTGAAACATGTCCAATTGTTTATTGCGATATGTAATGCGTTTAGAATACAGGATTAGAGTCGGCGCAGTGCAAACTGTTATTCTATTATTTTGCATTTCACATCGCTGTTAGGATTAATAAGCCTGTTTCATTAATCAGCGTCCGTATTGGCTGTCGATGTATTGAAATTTAATAGAACGATAATTTTCATACATTTGGCCGCACAAACATGGCTCCAGTTTGACATGAACACGATGTAGATGGAACAACGAAAATGACAGACCCCAGTAATGGCTGCCATACACGCTACGGTCTACCGGAGAGGTCCGCCTGTGCAATAATTATGCCTGCGCAGGTAGACCGGAATGTGTGTGGGAGACCTGTGCAGTATTTTGTACCTGAACAGGCGACCGGCGCAAAATCGAAAATCAATTCTTTCGAGTCACACCTGCACAGGTGACCTCTTCACTCCACGCGATAAATGAAATGCTGCGGATTAAGATTGCGTGCAAGAATAAAATATAATACAATATTATTATATTAATATAAAAAGATTTTATGAGCCATTTTGTACAGAACCCTACTTTTACAAGTCCGTCACGCACTTGGCTAAACATTTCTTCCACAGACTAAACAATATTGTAGTTATCTACTCTGCTTAGTGTTGCATGATTTACGTCTCTTCGTGCGGTTAGTTTTACTATTCTATACATAGAGATATCTCTACAGTTGGTTGAGCTTCAAACATTGTTTCATCAGATAAGAATTTTTCTGACTCACACGAAACAACTTTTACTACCGGAGATAGTTTGAGGGAAGACAGACAAGAATTTAATAAAACTGTTTTTAACAAAATTTTTCTGCCTTATGTTTCTGCATAATATTATATTATAATACAAAGTGTCTCAGCACCGGTGTCCGATCCTATAATGTTATGAAATATGGCTATTTCATCGAAGAAATAGCTCTTTTTTCTCTCGAGCCCGAGTAAAAAATAAAATGGCCGTCATTTTACAACCGTGAGAGAGAGAAAAAAATAAGAGCCATTTCGTCGATGAAAAATGACATATTTCATAACATCAAAGGATCGGACACCGGTGCTGGGACACCATGCCCCGCGTTCCACCTGGCGTTGAAAACGATCAAAACGCTGAAAATACCTCCTATTTTTAGCGTTTTGATCGTTTTCAACGCCAAGTGGAACGTAGGGATGGTATACCTAACAATAAACAAACACAAAGCTGTCACGGGTTAATTCAGATTTCAGAATGCGCGCGAATTCGCCAGAGTGCCTACAGTGATGACGCGTAAATTCGCTTGTGGGCGCATGGATGCGCACGAAAGCGCGCATCCATGCGCCCACATTTAAATTCTCAGAAGTAATATGTGCGTTAATGCTTTGGGTTAAAGGTCGAATTCGTTATGTTCAGTTTTGATAATTCGTTTCGATGCGCTTCGAGCCTAAGCGGCCATTTGCAAGTTGCGTCAGATTTAGTTCTTTTCTCCTGCAGTGGGGGCGCTGATTCCGCTTCAAATAGGCACAAAAAGCAGGTGGGTATCATCGATCCAGCGTACTTGTATAACAGTGAATCAACTTCATAAAAAATACCTAAAGGCCGTATAAAATAGGTCTTAAAATAATTTTCAAGAATGTTATTATCTGTACTTAGGAAACTGTAATAGAATTCTGGGTACAAAGTTATCTCGAGGAATTTAAAAAGATTTAAGAAAACATTTCCGCGAACAGATAGAGTACAGAATTTTAGCGAATTTGCGCAAACTTTGTAATTGTTCCCCGTACGAAGTTCAGGAATTAGAAAATTCTAAATTGCTTACACAGCGTTTTAAATACTTTCCTATTTAATTGGCGTTTAAATAACTCGCTGATTATATTATTGTTTACAGTTTGGCCTAAATTGTAAAGCATAACATCTGAGTACGTTTTTATTATTGTGAGCTTCCCACAGAGTGCAGCCCAAAAGGAATATTTCTGACCAATCGAGGTGGTATACTCAGGCAGACCGAAAAAGTCTTTATATACTGATAGGCGGTATGCAGACAGATTATGTTGTCACTTGTCTGTCTGTATACCGCTAACCTTTTGAAAACTAAGTAACTTCCTGTAGCGCGATGCAGGATTGTGGCTCTATAGTTTAATCCAAAAAAAATTCATCACTATGAGGACTAGTATCGAGATTCGAGATTTTTTTTGCAATTCGGTTTATTGCAAGAGTTCTGAATCTCCCACTTATCACGATGCACTCTCAACAAAAGTAGTCTACTAACCTTTTAATATTTGCCTGCTGACCCACGCGTTGTCGCGAAAAATATTATGGGCATTTCACGTGAAACAAACGAAGGCCCAGGGGAGATTAGGGCTGAAATATTCGTAAATACGATAAGCCCGTGGGAGGCTGTCAGGCGGGAACGAATGTCCCAATTTCCAGGCTATACATCACTTGAACTGGAACGCTCATTTCCTTTCCCGATTCCGTAAGTAAATATTAGGATATTAAGCCAGGTTTCCTCGGTTCGGATGGGATATTTATTAAAAACTATGTTCACTTAGCGGTTCAGTTGAAAACCGGTGTCATGTGTTCAACATACGTGGCCTAAGCCGAAGTGGACCCTTTTTTGTCACATCTAGGCACAAATTGTCAAAATATAACTATTACAGTCTGTCTACTATTGCTTCGTTTATATTATAATTATTGTGTCTTGTATGTATTGTAAATAAATGTTTATTTCTTTCTTCTGTCTATCATCATCTACCGCTACTGACCTACTGTTGGACCTGGGTCACTAGTGGATCTTATGAGATATTCAAGAGTTTTATAGTAATTTTTATTGGCACTTAAATACTTTCATTTGTCTGCTATGTACCTAAGATTGTATTCAATAGTGGAAATGTTTGTAATTTGTTTGTTCCCGCATAATGCAAAAACTAATGTACTGATTTTATAATTTTTCAGCCTTTAATACCTACACTATTCTCCTTATGTCTATGCTGCTTTTATCATCATAACCACGAATAAGAAAGTTTATCAGTTTTCTTTCAACAATTTGCACGGTTCTACTAGTTTCTTATAGAAACGCTAAGAAAGGATTATAAAATGGCTAAATATTTCCAATAGGGCCTAGATCAGACTTGATTAAGTTTTATGACCTGAAATGGAAATATGCTACATCATCTCAAGGGCGACATTTTTTAAAATTCGCGACAGGCTGTCACGACAACAAATGTTCCAATTTCCCGCGCGTCAGTACACCAACAAAATGTTTATTAGTTTACCACCAGTGGTAAGAAAATATTCACATATAAATGTGTTCCCTCACCAACAGCATTCACGTGTAATGTAACATTATAAATTCGTTTTTGAGCATTACATTACAAAAATACCTACCTGGTCGACCAGCAATCACATGTAATATTATAAGTTATAACATTAAAGATTCGGCTTTGAGCATTACATTACAATACTACTTCCCTGACTGACGAGCATTCGCGTGTAATGTGGCATTCGACTTTAAGCATTCCATAGCTAGATGATTCCATAATGTCAGATTAAAGATTGATGTTACAAGTAGAGTAAGTAAGATGTTAGGCACGGTATCATTACAAGGTGTGCATTGTAATGCTCGTCTCTGTAACGTTACATTACAAGCGAATGCTCTCGGTGAGGGAGCACCGTAATATTATGAACTACTAAAAATTAAATGATTTGCACAGTCTTACTCAATAGCATGAACGGTGAATTTTTTTCCAAGATACATTGAATCTTCAAAGTGCTACTTATGTAATTTTAATCACACTTACAAATATTTCATCACACATAGTAGCTTTCAGATATATAATTTTTAAACTTGCTAGCCGTCCCTTACCTACGTGAAATAATAAATTAAATATTACTTTTCAATAAACGTGGACGATTAGGCACTTCATATCTTTTGTTAAAATGAATTATATAATAAATATTTTCAAAGTTAGATGTTAACGTAAATCTATTTATGAAATTCATCAGCAAATCCAATTGTAATAATTTCAGATCAGCTTATTCGTCCAATTCGATAACTCCGAAATGTTTTTATCTAAAAATTGTAATATTATCGAATCATAACAACAAAATTCATTCGAAAATATACATTTTCTACATTAGCACCAGCTGGGCTGGGTCGTTTGACGCCATTTTAAAAATATAAAATAGCGGGAAAATTTTTATTAGTTTTTATTCGAGAGACAATTTAGCTGTTATTGAATCATAAAACTGTATGCAGTCAAATGTTTGGTTTGATGAATATTATTCCAATTACATAGAGCTATATTTATGTCACGAAAGCTTACAAAAATCTGATTGCGAATATGATGTGTTAAACACTTAAACAAGATGGCTTTTAAATAGCTAATACTTAACTTTTCGCATAACACCGTCCTCTCTTAGCATTAAAGCTTGACCGCTGTAAAGTCGACCCTCGTAGCATACTCGTAGCATACTAAAAGTATGCTACGAGGGTCGACTTTACAGCGGTCAAGCTTTAATATGAGATACAATTTATTATTACTTTTCGCTATACGAAGTATCCGCATGTTATGATAAAAATACATTTAAGAAATACTAAATTTTGTATTTTGTTTTAGTTGTATGTTTTCAGCTTCAGTCGAAAAAGGTAAAAAAAAGTAGTTTTCATTCAATAACAATTATAACATATCTACAGAGATAATAAAATATTATGTATCAGTCGGGATATGTAGACGATCTTGACATAAACTCTACACACTATCTGTAAAACTCCTCATCTGAGAGCAGCAGTTAATAGCATTAGTGATCTCTGGTAACGAATCTGCATATCATTATGTAGATATGTTGCTCGTAGTTCGAAGTTCGTAGCAGCGTAGCATCAACGTAGCCCCGAGCTACTGAATTGTATGTTATATGATATTGTTATACAAACAAACATGCAACTGTTGTATGACGAAATTCAAATATACCTAGCAGCTATGTACATTCGAACAACATAGCTTACTGAATCTTATAACATATAAAATTCTCGTGTCACAGTGTTTGTGCGCGAACTCCTCCAAAACTGCTAAACCGATTTTAATGAAACTTTGTATGTACATTCGTTAGGCCTGAGAATAGGCTTTTATGTACTTTTTATATTGATACTAGAAATAATTTATATGGCAAAACTACGTTTTCCGGGTCAGATAGTAAATAATAATATAGGATAATGTTAAAAATACTAGATGCGAGAGTGTGTTCGTCTGTCAGTTAACAGCCTTAGGCTGGCTGAACTGATTTTGATGAAAAATATAGAGGTAATTGGATTTTTGGGCAAAGGACATTAAATTGTTTTTACCTATTGTGTACTCGGCAAATAGAGGTGGTAACGGTCATTGACACCCTGTCAAAAAACTTGTCATATTACATCTATTTTCTATTTAAACCGCGATTCACAATGAAGTGTCAGATTACAGATGTTCCTAGTCTAGCTGGGCGATATTGTATTTCGCATACTCGATGTGAACTCAGTATGTAATATATCACTACGAACTCAGATTATAAATTTGGAGATTATCATCATCAAGTTACCAAGAGGTTTTCTGATGAATCTATAATATAATCTCTATCTTTATAAGATATTGCCCGGGGAGACCAACCTCGTGAGCCTTGGTGGGCAGTTGGTCTAGGAGAAGGTACTCCGAACAATAAACCAAAATGTGCTGCCTTGTACACAGGTGTTGGATCACCAAAGGCTAGGATGTATACCCGACACGTATACCGAAGGAAACATGCAAGCAGGATTAGAAAACACAATTCCCCAGGAAGGTACCGGCCAAGCCGGAGAATCCTTCTCTGAGAAGACCCCTCTGGGAAACTCAGACAGCCCCATCGTATCTGGGGGGGGCAAAATTTTGCTTTCGCGAAGGGATGACAGGAAGATGATGCAGCAGGTATTCCACCCTAGCTTCTTTACGACCCGACCAAGAAGCTCCTCACTCGGGAGCAAAACTCCCGAGTGCCAACAACAAATATCACGTGATAACGACGACGTTGTTGTTATAGACCACCCAACTAACACAACTAGCGGAGATCTTGATGTACACAGGACACAGGAAATCTCTATATCAACCGACAATATGGAAACCAATAGTACTGGTCCACCAGAATGGCAACGAGTACCAACAGCAAGAGCTTACAAGCGAAAGAAGTGTTCACATTCACCATCCCCTGAAGGTGTAAAAACTACCAACAGATTTAGCTCCTTGCAAGTCGACCCTAAAGATAATGTGGACACAAACAAGGAATCAAGACCAAATAAACCACCCCCAATTATTCTTTACGGTATAGAAGACGTTAATAAACTAACCGAACTAATCTATACAATCGCCAGTAAAGAAGATTTTTTTCTCAAAATTGTAAATAAAAATCAACTCAGGATAAGTAGCGTCAACCTCGAAGCCTACAAGAAAATATTAGCTCTAGTTAGAGAGAACAACCTAATAGGTCATACATTTAACCGTAAAGACCAAAGATGCTGTCGACTAGTAATAAAAAAACTTCATCACACAACTCCTCAAGAAGCTATTATAGAAGAGATAGAAAAAACTGGTAACAAAGTACAGGGCGAAATCATTAATGTCAAATTCGGACCTGAGAAAAAACCAACTTCGACATTCTTCGTTAATATTGCACCCGGTCCCAATAACAAGGCCGCTAAACAAATTAAATACATTTATCATCAATCAATAGTAATAGAGGAACCAAGAAGGAGAACAACTATTGTTCAATGCCAAAGGTGTCAACAGTACGGACACTCGAAAAACTATTGTATGAGACCCTATCGCTGCGTCAAATGCGGTCAATCACACAAAACGTCCGAATGCAAGAAACAGGATCGTTCAACCCCCGCACACTGCGCCCTATGCAATGGCCCACACCCAGCCAACTACAAAGGATGCGACGTTTATAGGCAAATTCTACTAAGACGGACCAAGCCTATACCAAAAAAGCAAATAACACCCACAGTAAAAGAAAACCTAGAAGCAAACTTACCTACTAAAAAGGATCCTCCAAAAGATACTAACAAGTCTACGAGCTATGCAAATGTTACAAAAAGGGACAGACAACCAGATTCACAAACTTTCTCACTAAATGATATGAACATAGAGCAAATTTTACTAAAACAAACCGAAAAATTTGAAATAATATTACAACAAATGAGTACTTTGATGATGCTCATTACAAAACTTGTTGACAGGCTTACCAAATGACTGCTATTCGAGTAGGAACATGGAACATAAATGGACTGACTCCAAACAAACAAGACGCTGAACTGCTACTCGCCCAACAAAAGCTAGATGTGCTACTTATATCTGAAGCTCATTGCACCGCATCAACTAGCATGAAATTCAATAATTTCGAATGCTATATAACTCTGCATCCTGACGGAACGGGTCATGCAGGCACAGCAATCATAGTGAGAAAATCACTTAAGCACCACATCATGCCGGAATATAAAACAGCTCACCTCCAAGCTACTACAATCGCTGTTCAAGATAACAAGGGATTCATAAATATTTCTTCGGTGTACTGCCCTCCGAAACATAAAATATCAGAAGACATGTTCAATGACTTTTTCAAAACATTGGGTAAGAGATTTCTAGCGGGGGGAGACTGGAATGCCAAGAACACATATTGGGGCTCCAGATTGTCTACTACTCGGGGACGACAACTTAAAATATCTATAGATAGAAACAAATTAACGGCAATCTCCACATGTGAACCTACATACTGGCCTACGGACACATGCAAGATCCCTGACCTGCTGGATTTTTTCGTTGCGAAGGGCTTTTCCAGTCATTACATAAAATGCGAATCTTGCCAAGATAGCTCCTCAGACCACACTCCAGTCATACTAACCTCAAGCAATAGTATAATTGAAAATAAAGAACCGGAAAAACTATATAATAAAAATACTGACTGGGAAAGCCTCAGAGATTACATTGACGAGAATGTAATGCTTAACATCCCACTAAAAACTGCGGACGACATAGAAAACGCAACAAAGTATATAACCCAACTGATACAGGAGGCTTGTTGGAAGAACACACCATCCCGAGGAACTAATAAGACGATATATGACTTCCCTCTTAAAATAAAAAAGGAAATCCAGGAAAGACGACGGCTGAGACGTGTTTGGCAGTTGAGCAGACTTGCTGCAGATAAAACAGCTTTTAACAGGCAAGCCTCGCGATTAAAATACATCCTGAAGGAATGGCAAGATAAAACTCTGGAAGACCAACTAGAATCCCTGACCGCTACAGCGAAAACGGACTATTCCTTGTGGAAAGTTACAAAATCTCACAACAGACCTAAGATGGCTAAACCCCCCTTACGAACATCCAATGGGTGGGCCCGCTCCTCTCAAGAAAAATCGGACCTATTTGCTGAACATCTCGAGAAGGTATTCCACCCAAATGAGGTTACTGATACAGAAACGATAGCTGAAGTAGAATCCTACCTGGCACAGCCTCTCCAAATGTCATTACCCCCTAGACCCATATCAGTGCGAGAGGTATGGAGCACTATTAAAGGACTGACAACTAAAAAGGCACCTGGCTATGATTTAATTACAGCTGAAGTCCTAAAGGAACTGCCAAGAAAAGCAATTGTGTTCCTGACCTCATTATTCAATGGCATCCTCAGAGTACAACACTTTCCATCTCACTGGAAGGTCTCCCGGATACTTATGATACATAAGGCCGGAAAACCAGCAAACGAGGTGACGTCTTATAGACCAATAAGTCTTCTGCCCATCCTATCTAAGGTTTTTGAAAAATTACTCTCAAAACGGATCTTAGCTTTATTAGAGAATAACAACACCATCCCAAATCATCAATTCGGCTTTCGACAGAAGCACTCAACAATTGAACAAGTCCATCGGGTAGCTCAGATAATTAGAAAATCGCTAGAAAACAAGAAATATGTCTCTTCAGTGTTTTTGGACATCAAACAGGCCTTCGACAAGGTATGGCATGATGGCTTACTTTGTAAAATTAAGCAGTGTCTACCCAATAGCTATTACCTACTACTAAAATCATATATTATGGAACGAACTTTTCAAGTCGTAGAGTCGGATTCCACCTCGAAATTCTACAAAATAAACGCAGGAGTACCTCAAGGCTCTGTGTTAGGTCCTATACTCTACAACATATACACTTATGACCTCCCAACATCCCATGAAGCTGAGACTGCTACTTACGCTGATGACACAGCAATTCTAGCGACGAACGAAAACCCCGTCACGGCATCTGAACAACTACAAAATGGACTAAATTCAGTCACCAAATGGCTCCAAAAGTGGAGAATAAAAGCCAGCACTACAAAATCTGTGCAAGTCACGTTCACGCTGCGCAGAGAGGACTGTCCCCCCGTCACCCTAGAGAACACTGTTCTCCCTCACCAAAACAGCGTTAAATACCTGGGCATACACCTAGACAGACGCTTAACATGGCAAAAACACATAAAAAGCAAGAGGGATGAACTGAACATCAAATTTAAAAATCTTCTCTGGGCCTTGGGCCGTAACAGCAAATTGTCAATGGAAAATAAACTGATAATCTATAAATCAATTCTGAAACCGATATGGATGTACGGCATACAACTATGGGGGACTACAAGTAACTCAAACATCTTAACACTCCAAAGAATGCAAAACATGATACTCAGAACAATCGCCAAATCTCCATGGCTTGTCACAAACACTGAGATTCATAACAATCTAAATATACCTACAATAAAGGAAGAAATTCAGGCAAACACAGAGAAGTACAAAAAACGACTGGAGGTCCATCCGAACATCCTCGCATCCTCTCTGACTAGTCGTAATTATACTAAACGCCTGAAAAGGAAGGACATTTTTTAATGTTCCTTAATATGAATATCGAGTAAGCTGTCCACGATGGTGGAAGCACTCTACCTGCCAATACTTACATCTCACCTGCTTATAGTTTCAAATACTGATTGCAGATAAAATTGGACAAAAAAAAAAAAAAAAAAAAAAAAATCTTTATAAGAGGTAAATTTTTTTCAAAACTTAACTGAATACAGTGCGAAAATTTTTCATATAGCTTCTGGACTAAGAAGGTCAATGAACGCTACCGCCTCGATTCGCCGGGTACACTTTAGAAAAAAAAGGTTCAGTAAATCGCACTATAATAAAGGCACAATAAAAGTAAAGGCTAAGTTTTTGATTCTAAGCTTAACGCATTTTCTACTTTTTTATTTTTAGTAAAGAACAAAAATACCTCGGGCACTAATTATTTAAGTTTGCAATTTGTACACTTACTTTAACTTAAGCCCCGGGTCTCGTAAAGTATAGAACTAACTATAGGTTTAATTCGGTAAGGGTCTGACCGCGTATTTTACACTTAATTTGACAATTATGTGCGTCCAATAAACACAAATACTAAATAACAAACTTTCTAATTTTGTCGTTAATTTCTTGAGAAGCATTGCATCTATGTTTTTGTACAATACGAGAAGATAAGAGTAGTTAATAAAGCATGTACAGAGTGTAACAATACTAAGAAATAGTACTTTAAGGTGTGCACTGTGCATGGGTCGCTTATATATATTTTAGTAAGTAGTAGGTAACTTTTTTATTTACATTTGTACGGGAAAAAACACTCTCAAAAAAATCTCTTCAAGCGCTGCTTTCACACTGAACTCTATAAAAGGCACACACCCTAAGCTAGTAGGTAGATATTATAACTTTGTTTTGTTACCGCCTGTAACAGTAATCTGATAAACATTTTTGAATTTTATAAATCTGATTAAAATAAACAACATGCCGCAGATTTGTATCTGTTTTTCATTTTTTTTAATATAATTCGTAAATTAAAATTAAAAAAAGTGTTACAATAACAAAAGGTGTTGAAAAATGAAAAGTATAAAATTGACCATAATTATCTTAAAATATATAAAAATGGATTTTAAAATGTGTAAGTCGCGCTAAAACTAAACGGCTGAACGGATTGAGCTGATTTTAGTCTTGAAATATTCGTAGAAGTCCAGGGAAGGTTTTTAAGTGACACGAAGACACCTGCTAGTAGATAGTAAAATTATTTCTACCAACGTCCCACAAAATTACTGTTTACTCGTTACGTTTGATTCAAACTGAAAGTCTAGGTTACTTCATTTGAGACAAAAGACAACAGAACAAGTAAGTGTCTACGTCTAGTCAAAAACAAAAGAAAGTGGCTGCCCAACTTACATCGTCATTGTTTTGTCTCGATTATATACAACACAAAGATGTTTTGGAGCATTACAGAAATCAGAATCAGCGCTATAGAACATAAAGAGATAGCTTTAGGACCTGTTTCACCGCTTCCTGATAAAGTGCCGGATAGGCTATCCACAATTTTTTTGACATATCCTCCATACTTTATCTGTCAAGTTATGTGGTGGATAGCCTATTCGGCACTTATCAGGAAATGGTGAAAGAGGCCCAAAAACGATGTCTTCCTCTTATTTAAACACCTGATTGTCTGAAAAGTTTTCAACTTTTGACAAATTCTGATATAACGTGTGCATGTTATTTCCAAGTTTGGTTAGGACCACATATAAGGACAATGCAGGATGATCACCTGATTGTCTGACAAGTAAGAATATGATGCGTCGGATGGGCATGTAAAAAGTCGGTCCTGCGCCTGATCTCTCGCCAGTCGTGTCGATCTTCCGTCCCACTGGGTTATGAGAGTAAAAGCAATAGAGAGTGCTCTTGTGTACTGCGCACTCACTAGGGCACTATAAAATTACTCCTGCCTAACAGTCACCGCAACCGGTGTGGAAGTTATTATTATTACTATTTACTATATTGGTCCATTACGGGCCAATGTGGAGAGACCCCATTACATTCACGTCTATTCGCGGCACTTCGCTATAATTTAAAGCTTACACATACGAAAATTGCAAGTCAGGAAAAGATATGATTATTTTCACGTCGAGAACAAAGTGGCATAATCTCTAAGTAATATTTTCATATTCTTTTGACGGCATAATAAATGTGGAAATCTGGTTTCCATAAATTCGTATTATGTGAATTTTTTGCGCCCCTTGAATCTCACTTTATGCTATAATTTACTCTTGCCTGTATATTACAGCTGGACCCTCTCGTACTTCGTTTCATATACAATCACAAGGTGCTTACCACAGCTGATTAGCATGTTAAATTTCTGCTTCATTTATTTTGCCAAGTGCTACCATAAAACCAGACTTTGAAGTAGTACTCGCCTTGAAGTTGTTATTTTTGCCCGTTTCTTTTCTCTATTAAAACCAGAATTATAATATTTTTGCTCGTTTCTTGAGTTTCTAATATCGATAATAATTCACGTTTAATTTTTCCAATGTCAATCCAGTGGACATCTTCATCGCAGTAAATGGACTTTACCAAAGAAGTAGATCGATATTGATAAAGCAATATTTTTATATTATGCTCTCATAACATGCTAACCTAAATTCTCTGTAATATCATACTGTATTATCCCGTATTCCTGACTGTTTGCAAATACCACCATATCTCAATCTCAATGGTGACGTCGTCAGTATGACGTCACGCGCCGTGTAAGCACTAATGTAGATGAGGTCCGATAATGCCAAGATCTTGCATACGACATAATTATAAACTAGAACTGACATTGAGGTACTAAATTGTCGATAATGTTCTATTACTTGAATTGCCGAACAACTCGTGCAGCTTCTCACGGCGCGTAATATCACTAGTCGCGCTGCGTCAGCTCGAGCCACGCGCCGCCGTGCCGTATCAAGGGGGTGGCTCGAGGTGGTGGTCGGTAACTTTAAAGGCGCGGCTCGGTGCGGCTCGAGCGGCTCGTGATAATGCGTGGACTCGCCTGTTAGCTCGTGCTCGCTCGTACAAATCGGCTCGGCGCGGTGCGGCTCTTGATATTACGCGCCGTGAGAAGCCAGCATAATAATCTTCAAGTTAAAATCAATAGCGCATCCAAATGTAGTTCATCTAGTGCAACGTCAGGTGTCGTCTGAGCCCGCCGAGCGTGTAATGCAACGTGACACGTCGGCGAGCCTTGACAAATATATTCATACACGCTCATACACCTTCATACACCTTCATACACGTTCATACACGTCGAAATCTCGAGCGTGCTCCTGCGGGATAACATGTCACGGTGGCGCGTGAATTTGTGAAACTAACAACATGTTATTAGTAGGAGTTATTATAACTTTCATAGGTATTTTGACCCAAGTGAGACAACCTACTAGTTACTAGATGTACGAAATGCACGATATCTAGTTGTGAATTTTGAACTAATTCATTGGGTGAACCATTTTGAAACAAGCTTTATCAAAGTTGTTTCAAAATGAGGCCGGCGGCGGCGCGCCGGTCGCAACCCGGCGGGTTATATCGGCGGCTTTGGTGTGTAGACTGCAGCTTTATAACTCTGTTGCTCTTCCATAGCCATACTAATGATGACTAAAAAATGCGAATGTGTCTGTCTCTTACCTTTTCACACCTAAACAGCTGAACTGATTTTGCTGTTTGGTATGGAGATATTTAATTATAAGTCCCGAGAAAGGACATACAATACTTTTTATCCCGGAAAAATGTACGGTTTCCGCGCGCGATAAACGGATTTTAGCGCAACGGAGTTGCGAAAGTCATCTAGTTATTTATTATTCTCATACTGGGGTATTTCACACTTTTGTCATGAAGCATTGTAACTCGCTGGTTTCGAGCCATATCTCGTGATTCGTGAATGTAAATTTAGCAAAATCAATTACAGTGAGCACGTCATGATTAATAAAACTGCTTATGCAATGCAAATACTGCGTAGGTACTTACACCCTATAGTCGGTAGTCCCTAACCCCTTTGTTTTAGGCATTAAATTATGTGTCTAACTGCAAACTGCGTCACAATCGGCGATTGCGTCTTGACTCTTGGCTATTTTAAACGGGCTTTGGCCCACCACACATTCCCACCACTGTATCTCCTGTGTCGCCAGGATCGACAGCGGTATCCAACCACGAAAACCCTTTGATATGATCTCAGGGAGCCCGAGGGACATGCTAAGACTGTCTTGGGACCCGCAACGAAATTAATCAGAAGAAAATAGGAGTAGGAAGATTCCAATTTCCCTCCCCATACAAAGCGGGAGACAGCACAAAGTTGCAATGACCGAAAGTCAGAGAACTTAGTGGGGAGCACCACGGAAATAAGGCTAATAATTGTGACTCCCTAACTCTTGACTCTTGGCTAGCGTACCTAGGCTTTCTGCCGTTGATGATGATGGCTGACTTACATCACGATTAAAAGACGACGAAAGAACTCAAAAGGATTAATATCTACTCATCTAAAAAGATGACTTATAAAGAAAATTTAATATCAAAGATAAACAGTATAAAAAACCTTTTGATAAGCACGTCTATCGTATAACGAGCTTCGCTTCTGTGGATCATATTATTATCCAAATCAGATAAACAAGATTATACTTTAAAAGGAGTCTTTACTAAATATTATGATAATACTGAAGGTTTTATTTTAATCTTGTATTATTATTATGTAAGCTGTTAGCTTAATATTTATTATAATGCAAATGTTATTTTAACCTCCAAAACTTTATAACCTCTGGTTTGGAATGGATTTGGACAGCAGCATGGCAGCAGTTCATCATTCTACACGATGTAACAAAAATAAGGTTTAATGTTTTAGATTTTAGATTTTAGGGTGTGTATAGGTTCTTTAGGATCTCTGCAGTAACTTATTTTTTGTATGAAGAAATCCATGATGTAAAGGTTTTACTTATAGAAACATAGAAGTTAAAAGATTTCTGTTTCAGCTATGCTACGTAAACTGTAAACACTATACATGAAGTAACAAAATAATAATAATAATACTTAGGGTATGTATGTGCCCCTTACTCAGAGTTCACTGTGATAGTAGCACCGCTGAAAGAGCAATTTCTTTTTACTTTTGTATGGCAAATGCGTGACGCTTTCTGCGATGCTAATTTCACAGTGAACTTTATATACTGGGTGTTAGGCACCTAAAAGATGCCGTCTTCATACCCAACAAATTGGCCGGCAATTTTTATGGATATGCAGAAAGATTTTTTTGAGTTTCCAGCATTGTTCTCATAGAAAAAGTTGTTCATTTTGACGGACTCATTTGATGGTTTTAAGGATGACGGTGTTAAACCTAACAACCTGTATAAGGGACACATAAACACCCTAAACTAAAGTATTATCACTTTTTTCTTACATCTTGTATAGGAGACACAATCACACTAAAGTATTATCACTTAGTTATGTTACACCTAACACCTTGTATTAGCCTTAAATGGCAGACCATAGAACAGAAACTAAATAAAATGATCGCTTATATCCATCGTGGACCAACGTGAAAATGTCACAGAAGGATTAATAAGATCGAAGGCATACATTCAGCCGTTTTATGTTCTACACACAGATAGCAGATATATGGAAACCTCACGTTTGTCTAGTTTAGAATGATTGTGAAATCCGCTCGTAAATCCAGTGAGCTGCATGAGCGCATTGTGGTCAGGATATCTTCAATGAACAAGACCAGAGGAGTATACAACGCGGTGTACTGTATATATATTATAGTAGATTTTGGTTTATACCTTACTGAATAACTGTATTTTTTAAAGAGATAAAACCGACTTCAAAATTGTACGTAATTAAGAATTAAAACTCTCTATCTTTAAAACTACTAAACCGATTTGGATGAAACTTGAACTATTCCCTAAGTTGAACAATACCTAATACAAAAAAAAGGAATAACTAAAATCAGACTGGTAGCTCCAGATATATGCGAGCACAAACATGAAAACATACACTTTTGAAATTTGGCACATTTGTTCAGACGCTGATATAGACTAACTGTTAACATACTTATACGAAAACTAGGAGAAGTTTTGGAAATATTACATTATATTATAATACATACGCGTCAAATTATTAACCTCCTTATTTGAAGTCGGTTAATAAAAAATATTATCCCTAATAATAAATACTGTTTCTATACTTTATAGTCTATTTTGTGAGTAATTGAGGGAGTAAAATAGAGGGTAAAAAATCATGATTACTCCAATCTTGCATAATATTTGTAATTGTCGCTTTTTTATGTCCCGGCCGCATCTGCGTGTATCGTCCGAAGCTTCGTGCGACGAGACGATTCTATTGGACGATACACGCAGATCGTCCAATAATATGTAGTATCGGCTTTAGCGCGAAGCACCACGCATATGCGGCCGCGGCATTACTGAAATGTTTACAGAATTTATTTTTAAGCTCTCTTTGTTTCAAACTTATAAGACCTACAATATGATAATATTGCGCAAACATTCGAAAAAAATGATAGGTCAATGGAACTTCTTTTTAAAATTTCAAGGGTCAAAATGTCAACACTTGTGCCTATAAATATACACTGCAGATCGAAGTGTCTTGAAAAAACTAATATTTGATACGAAAATTGAGAAAAATACAACATAAAGGCGGCGCGGCGCGGCGCGGGCAAATTGAAATACAATATTGAATTTATATCAGTTCTATATAAGATGTTTGCAGCCAATTTGCGCACTGAAGATAAACTAATGTTATTTAATACTAGCTGTTGCCCGCGACTTCGCCCGCGTCAAAGTAAAATAAATCCTCCTTCTTTTTGGAAGTCGGTTAAAAAGTAGCCTAAGTTACTCCTTACTACGTCAGCTATCTACCAAAAAAAGCCCTGTCAAAATAGCTCCAGACGTTTCAGAGATTAACCGGAACAAACAGACAAACATACAGACAAAAATTGTAAAAAAAAAATTTTTTGGTGTATGTAGCGTATGTATATTTATATGCATGTGGTTAACAAACGGTTCTTTCAATATTACAAACAGACACTCCAATTTTATTTATAATATTATGTATAGATTTTATTCGTTACTACACACACTGGCAAAATTAGCGGAACATAGTCAAAAAGGGGCACAACTTGAACTCAAGTGGGTCGGGATGTCTGAAATCCTTTTATATAGTTTCTAAGCTCATTTAAGAAATAAAATATTGAACAAAACTGGCAATTTGAGAGATTTTTATTGCAATTATGCCATAATAAATGTTTTTCGATGATTGACGTTGTAAGTGTTTCTGATAAGAATGGCGATTTTAGCGGGGTTCAAGGTATGCCAGCTCATTTGATTGTTTGGTTTTTGGAAGAACACATTGCTTAGATATAAAATTAGTGATTTCCCAGCATTTACGACAGCTAGAGCTGTAACCACGATAGAGAAAGGTCACACCTACCGTTCGGTCAGTCAGGCCTTAGGTGGGTCAACTTCCGTGGTCCATCGTAACTTTCAACGCTACAGAGAGACTGGATCTTACGTCTGGAGACGAGAACAAGGCAGATATAGGGTGACATTGGTTCAGGATGACCGTTTTGTTAGAGTACAACCCTTAAGAAATCGACCTCAAACTGCATTGCATACACGAAACCTGTCGGAACAGATCCGAGATGTACGTGTGAGCGATTGTACAGTAAGAAGAAGACTCAAAGAAGTTAAATTAAACTCAAAAGTGCCAGCAAGGGCACCAGAACTTGAGACAGGACACCAAAGAGCTAGGCTAAGATATGCGCGTGAACATCAAAATTTGACAAGTGTATGAAATCGTATGCTGTACAGTGATGGGAGCAAATTCTGTGTAAATTTTGTTGACAGGCGATAAAGAATGTGGATAAATCGTAAGGAACGCTATAGACCATCAAACTTAACGGAAACAGTGGCCTATCATGCAGGCTTCGAAATGGTTTGGGGTGGCATATGACTTGGAGCCCGCACGGAGCTGATGATTGTTAATGATGGTACTTTGACAGTACACGGCTAAAGCACAGATGTCCTAGAACTGCATGTTGTGCCTTTTACACAAGTTTAGGCAGTAGCTTCAATTTTATGCGCGTCCATAGAGTAAAAAAATCAGGCATTATTACCTAAATTATGCTGGCGTAGCCTAGGTGGAGAGGCCAGCACGGTCTACGGATATGGATCCGATTGAGGACGTGTGGCACATCAATGGGTGAACGGTACGAGTTAAACCTCCAGCTCCAAAATCTGTTCAGGAGCTCGAGTTGGCGCTACTGGAGGAGTAGGAGAATATTCCACAGGAAATGATTGACAATCAAAATGCAAGCATGGAATGGCGTATCCAGGCCCTCTTGAGATCCATAGAAGGCATTAAACGCTTTTAACATGGCATTTCTTAAGTAAAAATGGAGAATTTAACTTAAAAAATTACTGCTGTAATTTCAAAGATTTTCTTAATTTTTGATTATTGCTGATTTTTTTTCTTTTTACACGATTTCATGGCCAAAATTTATATAAGTTTTATTTTTTAATCATCAATTATTAAATTAATAAAGAAATATATACAAATAAGCGAATAATTTACAAAAAAACTGAAAATTTTGTTATGTTCCGCTAATTTTGCCGGTGTGTATAGTTTATGTGTTTATTCTCATGTATTGTGTTCAGACTTTAGGCCCTATGTTGACCAGTTTTCTGTAAGAAGTTGCTCGTTTTATTGTGTTTCCTTTCTCAATTAAACGAGAAATATCAAAACGCGGTGTGATTATGCGTTTTTTTGTTAGCCTATGCTGTCCCTTTGCTGCAGCTAAGCTGTAGTAAAAAATTGTAATGCTTTCGTGATCTAGTGATTTAAAGCGTGGCTCTTGACTCTGATGTCATGGATATGATTCCCGCGTTGAAAACGTGTTTTTTCCAAGTTTGGTTAGGAAAACGCAAGCTGATCTCCTCATTGTCTGACAAGTAAAATGTCCTGCGCATCTCTCGCCAGTCATGTCGGGTTATGAGAGAAAAGTAATAGAGAGTGCTCTTGTGTTCTGGCAAAATGCAGAGTCACTTGACGATACTTAAAAGCAAAACAAAATCTAAATCTCAAATAGTTGTAACGATAGCGCGATAGGCTGGAGGCATAGCTACCAGCCACCAGGCGGACTGCCGCAGGATCGAGTAAAATGGAAAGCTCTGGGAGAGGCCTTTGCCTAGCAATAATAATACCCCCACTAGATTCAGTGACAGTGGCCGGTTTTTTTAAACCAAACTAGTTACGCAGAAGTACTTCTGCGTACATAGCTAGCTAGTATAGCTTTCCATTTTACTCGATCCTGCGGCAGTCCGCCTGGTGGCTGGTAGCTATGCCTCCAGCCTATCGCGCTATCGTCACAACTATTTGAGATTTAGATTTTGTTTTGCTTTTAAGTATCGTCAAGTGACGCTGCGTTTGGTTTCGTTTCAATATGAACTGACCATTAGTAGTGTAACTTTAAAAATAGATTAGTTAAGAAAAGTAAAACGGAAAAAATAGCTGTAGTGTAACTTAAAAAAATATGAAGCTAAAAATCTATATTTTAGCGAAATCAAATGGCACATAACTTCAGAACAGTTACTAGATTACGCATAACACTTTGCGATAAATAAAACTATAATAATTGCTTTTGAGAAATAAAGAGAATGTAAGTAAATCATGTAAAGGAATTAAAAAGAACACGATAAGCATTAGTAAAAAGTAAACACCTAGTAATTAAGTAGGTGCTGTTCAAACTTGAGCGAGCGTTGTTGATTCCCACTTTTCCCTCATTCCATACCCCTATATCCCCGTTCGCCTTCCCCCATGTTCCCCCATTCCCGTTGTAATCTCGATGGTACATAGGCTTTTCGGGGCAAATATTTCATGTAGTAAATTCCATACACGAGAAATTGGAATTCTAAATACAAATAGGTACATATGAAGGCACGTTGTTACACTGTTCGGAATGCAATAACGGGATGAACTGAGAAAATTCTTGTCTGTATATAATTTTGTGACAATTATTATTATTATTATTATTATTATTATTAAATATTTTCGTATGAGAAAATGATTTTGGTATTAAGAATGTATGAAAAAGTCGAGGGTAACCCGGGCCCTTAAGTAAGTATTAAAATATAAAAAAAACTGCCTTAAAGATTATTACCACGCAGAAAAACAACGCGAGCCCTCACAAAACTCGGCTTTTATCTAGTCAGTAATTTAAAATATATCGCAGGCGTAATCATGCCGAACTTCGGCCGCGTATTTTTGGCCTAGTGTGTTTAAACACTTTACTTTTGACAGTACGCCGAGTATTAATAGATACAGAACAAGCTGACTCACATAACTTTATTTGTGGGGGTAATAAGTGAAATTTCGGTGGGTAATGAGATTTCCTACTCCATTTGTCACGGTTGTCTCCCACTGGGGCAGGAATCGGACAATTACATGGGGTATTAGGTTCCATTCTGATTTGAATGAAGGGGCACGGTGCATCTGTGGATTTAATAAAGGGGACGAATGTTGTGGGGGAATTTATGAGTGTATTGGATTAACTATGTTTTGGTGTTGTGGAAAGACATTTTTAGGGCTTAGTTGCTTGCTACGAAATCAGGATAAGAAGCGGTCTCCTTTGTAGAGTAAAATGGAATGTTGTTGTAACGTAGAATGGTGTTGACATACATAGAGGGCGACTAACCCAAAAATGACAATTTTATAATTCATTTTTATACTTGGAAATAGGCCCCGAGTTGTTTCATTTTTGAAACATAGATACTACATTATAATATTTCCGACGATCTGACCTAGCGGAAACACGATATCTCAAAAATTTTAGCGGATTTTTTAAATGTTGTATATTTAAAGAGTTATTAAGAAAAACTAACTTGGCGACAAACAAAACACTAAAAAATATATAAATAAATAGTAAATTTACTACAAAATATTTAAATAATAAAAAATATTTTTTAAAGTTTAAATATTTTGTAGTAAATTTACTATTTATTTATATATTTTTTAGTGTTTTTGTCTATTTTTTGGTGTTTAAATATTTAGTAGTAAATTTACTAAAAAATATTTAAACACAAAAAATTTTTTTTTAGTATTTAAATATTTTGTAAAAAAAAATTGTTCAGGACCCTAGGTAATTACTATCTTAAACTGAAAAATAACTCAAACATTTTAAATATTTTCGTATGAGAAAATGATTTTGGTATTAAGAATGTATGAAAATTTCGAGGGTAACCCGGGCCCTTAATAACCAAACCTTGACAGACCGATGATAACACATCTATATTATATAAATAAAAATTACTGTGTTAAAGCACAAATCAATAGGCGAGATGGTTTTTCCGTAAAGTGTACCACAAAAGTTGAGCACTTTTGTGGTACACTTTACGGAAAAACATAATAATATTATGGTTATGGGATATACTATAAGGGCTCGCTTCGCCGAACTTGATGACACATCATGCCGAAAATACAGTGAAGTGATGCGGTGCGGAGGACAACGAGCATTGGGGTGCTCGAATTGACCAATCACTATGCTCGAAATCTCCGCTTCGCTTCAGTGAAAACACTGACCACTTTTCACTGCTCTACACTGCTCCTTTCCGCCCAGCTCCGCGTCAGTGGAAACGCGGCCTTATGGTGAAGCTAAACGAGCGTAATTTGTGAGTTGTGAGTCGCAGAATTTCTGCCGCGTAAATATCGTTTCATACAAATCATGAAACTTACACTCACAAAATTACGCTCGTGTGAATCAAACAGGACTTTTGTATGAAACTTAATGCAGCAGAATTCTGCCGAACCGAAATTCTGCGACTCACAACGCTCGTTTAGCTTCGCCCTAAGTGTCTAAACACACTAAGCTGAAGTTACGTGGCGTAAATTACGTCCACAATGTCACAGAATATATAATAGTACTCCGTACAGAAGTTTATCTTAGAAAATGTATCCAACGAAATGTCTTCTATAAATCTATAAACATATGGTACCATTTAGAATGACTCAGAGTTCAGCGTCTGTTCGTTTCAGTACCTACAAAAATTTATGACAAGCATGTTACAAGCCAATTTCATTCTTATGCCTACGGATAACGATCCATATTACACTGAACCTATACATTGAGCGGCCCGCTCGAATGTACTATTGTGCCGCTAGGGCAGCTAGGGCTGAATGTACCAAAAAAATACCTATTATCATTTAATTATAAACCATAAACAACTTTTTGTGATGATTAATGGAAATTTCTTTAGATACTTATTATTCAGTTTAATGAGAGTAATTAAGTAAAAAAAAACGAAAATGGCGTAACAGACGTGCCAATAGAGCAACCAAAAAGATACGGGCGAAATACTTTATTGGCATTTAAGTATATTATAAATTATTTTATGGAAGTGACCAAATAAGTATGTCACCATGGCAACGTCCATCGCGTATACGGCAAAACAACGGGACAGCTAGTATACTTAATAAGTATTATATTAATAAGATTTATGTTTAATGTATTACCTACATAATGTAGTAAAAGGTACCTATTGAAAGTACAAATAATACTTTGCATGAGTCATATTATATTACTTACTTTTCAGCGTCCTTAGGTAACCAAAAAAAAAGCGGCCAAGTGCGAGTTGGACTCGCCCATGAACGGTTCCGCAGCAGCAATAAGGTTTATTTTTATGAAATTAAAAGGTTTTTGATTTATTTTGAAATTTATGTTAAGGTTTACCATTTATGACGTATAAAAAAAACTACTGGATAGATCTCGTTCAAACCAATTTTCGGTGGTAGTTTTTATAGTAATCTACATCAATCTACATTTTTTAGAATTATCATGCCCAGGCTACTTTAGAAATTAGAGGGGGGGGGGGGGCACACACATTTTACCACTTTGGAAGAATCTCTCTCGCAAACTATTCAGGTTACAAAAAAATGATATAAGAAACCTCAATATGATTTTTGGAGACCTATCCATAGATACCCCACACGCATAGGTTAGATGAAAAAAATTTTTTTTTGTTTCAGTTGTACCTATGGGGATCCCTAAAATTTTTAATAATTTTTCCATTTTTGCATCAAAATCTTAATGCGGTTCACAGACTACATCTACTTACCAAGTTTCAATAGTATGGCTTTAATAGTTTCGGAGAAAAGTGGCTCTGTGACATACGGACGGACGGACGGACAGACAGACAGACACACAGACACACAGACATGACGAATATATAATTAGGGTTCCTTTTTTGCCATTTTGGCTACGGAACCCTAAAAAGATAAATTTGTACATCGCAATCAGTTTTTAAACAATTGAATACAGCAGCATACTTTTTAGGGTGTTTCTTTTTATTTTCCATTTTAATAAAAACAGGTCAAAACTTAAAAAGTATGTCCGTCGCTGCTCGCTCGCCCGCGGCACAGCCCCACTGAATTATACCCTGCGCAAGGGCAGCCGCGCGTAGGTATATTTTCGATACCTACGCGCGGAGTGAGACAGGCCTGACAATGTCAAACGCATACAAAATACGGACGGAACGCGACGGAATAGTGTGTCGTTGGCAATTTAAAATACATCGCGGGCGGCGGGCGTAATCATGCGGAATTTACGCTGCCGTAACTTCGGCCTAGTGTGCTCGTGTGACCCCGAGATCACGACCAAAATAATTATATTGTATTATAATACGTAACCGAAAGTAAATACGTGCAGATGATAATCATTTCTATTGCTTCAAAATAAAGTAAAATAAAACATTGAAACAGCCTTTATTAAAGCATAAAAGTATTCAAATAGAATTTTTATCGGAATGCTCGCTCATGAGATGAACTTTTGAATCTCTTCATTGAAATAATTTTACACATGATAAAAGTTTTCACTCCAGTAATTCATGGCATCGGTTTTGGATTTAAGTCCATACTAATATTATGAACACGAAAGAGTGTCTGTCTGTTATATGTAACTGATTGTACTGTTGGTTCTTGGTGGAAATTCATGTTGAACACTAATGAAACACAATTTTCGTGCACTTTTTCCACTATATTTAAGAAATTATAATAATTTTAACAAATTACACGACCGGTTTCGAATTAAATCATCATCAGGTGTAAATTTAACGTCGGTAGTTTTAAATAATTAAATACAGTCTGTCTGTTACCTCTTCACGCCCAAATGACATAACTAATTTTACTAAAATGTGGTATGGAGATACTTTGAGTCCCGGAAAAGGATAAAGGATACCTTTAATCCCGGAAAAAGGTTCCCGCGCGACAAACTAATTTTGTCACAACGCAGTTGCGTCATCTAGTTGGATATAAAAACAATCCGAATAATCTGTCCTCGAAATTTCTAAACCGGATTATTTTCTGGCTTCCCGAAATCGGTTTTGCATTTAATTGGGGGGGTGTAGATGAATTTGAGCCGTCACTGCTACTAATTACGAGCTAAATTGTCTTGGCAGGGTGATTAATAGCCTCGCTTGTAAGTAATGAGTGATTCTGTAGTTGTTGCCTCAACAATTAGAGACTTGGTGCGGTTAGCTAGACTATATTTCACCCAACTCCGTATAAAGTTGAGTGTATCCTACTAGCACTAGCATATACAGGCATAGTTTTCAAAGGACTATAACATTATATGCGTTTTATTAGTACTAGGCGTTTACTTCTTAAATTCAGTAGCGTATGGTTTCTAGATCATTTTTAGGGTTCCCTACCTAAAAGGTAAAAACGGGACCCTATTACTAAGACTTCGTTGTCGTCGTTGAGAAACTAATAAAACACGGTGGAAGACTGCCACTCGTCAAAGTGATGAGGGTGGTATATTTTACGCGTGGAGCGTATTTTATTTCTACCTTGCTCTACTTACCTATCCTCTAGTAGCTACCCGTGTGTCCCGGCCTAACGCTATCTGTTCACGGCCACTTGGCCAAGTATGCACATTAACTAACAGCGATTCGCGACCCTCTAACTATGACAATTTATCTCGTGCTCACTCTTATCTGATTGTGGTTCATGAATCATATGTGACTTAGGAGGCCTACTACGAAACCGTTTTGGGACTCCAACAATCGAACGAGAATGCTGCGTCCTACTCTAACGACGTCATTTCACGTTTGTTAGAGTAAGACTCGGCATTCCCGTTCAATTGTTTGAGTCTCAAAACGGTTTCGTTGCACGCTCATCGTCAGCGGCGCCGTCAGCGGCAGACAGACAGACAGATAGACAGCCGGACAGATAGGCAGATGGACAGACAGGCAGACGGACAGACAGACACACATTCTGTCTGTCTGTTATCTCTTCACGCCCAAACCGCTGAACGGGCCGCTGACGGCGCCGTCGATGATGATCATGAAGATTATCCTACCACTCACTAACCACCACCACCATAACTACCGCTCACGAGAACGCTGACGCAGCCGTCGCCGCCGCCGCCGCCGACACCCACCTCCATCTAATATACTACGCAGCTGACGCTGATGATGTTCAATGAAATTCAGCCTTTTTTCAACCACAACCACCATAACTAACTCAAACTCAAAATTTATTCAGAATATTTTTTTTATTTTATTTTTTATTTTTTTTTATTTTATTTATTGTGAAAAAACCAACAGCTTATATTATACAATATACAATTTACAAAGAGCGTTTAACAAAGAGTAAAGCCAGTTACAGGTTTCCCATATATAACTATGCTGTAGTACAAACTAAAACCTTAAAAATATAATAAAGGCACATTAAGAATGCTCCAACTTTTTAATTAGCAGGTCGGATGTCTGTCAGTACGAATATCGACGTTAATGACATTAAAATAAGATTCATATTAGCGCGCCTTGTACAATGGCGGTTACGATGCTCGCCGCGTTCTTGATATGGCGAAAATGTATGAAAAAATTTGAAAAATTTTCTTATTTTTCTTATAACTGGAAAATTTGTTTATTTTTATATAAAATTTTTAGCGGACTTCATAGAGAACTAAATAAGCAACAATTTTTTTGTATATTAATTATTTTCCTCAGTTCAGTGTATTTAGATATTAAGGTACCTAATCCGACCCCATTTTTTTCATATTTTGCGATTATTGTGATGGTTAAAACGTATTTTATGTGAAAATTTTGTATGCGGCTTTAGAATTTTCATGGTACAGTCGTGGAGATGAATATATTATCTTTCATTTGAAACCAAAATATCCTCGCAGTTTGACTCCTAATTCTTTAATAGGGTACCGGAAAATCGCTGATATTTGTAATAGCGTTCTTAATATTAAAAGTCCAGAAGATGTTGGTCGAGAAGTTTAGGCAGTATAGTACAATTATTTATAAATACTTATAAATAATTATAAAATAATATTAATAATAAATCTTTATTAGAACCAGAAACTATACTATACTGCCTAAACTTCTCGACTCTTTTTTTTCTTTTTTTTCAAATATTCTCTGAACGTCGTTATTATCCACCGTCGTTATTATCTCACCTGTGGTCTGTTATTATTTATTCCATTGCAGCTGGAATTCCATTTAACTTCGCGACGGTAATGCTGACAGTAACGACTTCCCATTTCCCACTTACTCCAACTCTAAGACTTAACAAAACAAGAAGAAATTCCATTTTCGAAAATGTAACTTGACGTAAATAGAGAAAGTGTGAATTGAATAGGGAAATACTACGAAAAGGTCGGATAGGGTGCTGACTGCTGCTAGCATAAATTATCCGACACGTTGCACACGTTATAACAGCTCCCACACCGGTTTCGGTGACGGTGGCCGGTTTCATTGAAACCAGGCCCGCTACGCAGGAGTAATTTTATAATGCCTAAGTGTGTGCGCAGTACACAAGAGCACTCTCTATTCCTTTACTCTCATAACCCAGTGGGACGGAAGACCGACACGACTGGCGAGAGATCAGGCGCAGGACCGACTTTTTACATGCCCATACGACGCATCATATTCTTACTTGTCAGACAATCAGGTGATCAGCCTGCATTGTCCTATGTGGTCCTAACCAAACTTGGAAATAACATGCACACTTTATATCAGAATTTGTCAAAAGTCGAACAAAACTTTGCTCTCCACGCCGCGCTGGTACTACACTCTAGCGTGAAAACATTGCAGTATTTTATTACTAAAGATATTTACGCAATTCATTCATATTGTATGGGACAGAAAGCTCATAGCATACAAACTTTTATATTGTCGACAAGAACTTTTCATTATTATTTTATAATTATTGACCTCTCAGGCATTAAGGATAAGAGGATCTTACAATCGTCAAACTTTTTTGTGACTTATAAATAAGCAAGTACGCCAGCGCCATGAGTTTCCCATACACAAAAAAAACTTTCAGCGCTATTTTTTTCACTGTGTACTCCACATTACAATACCCATACACACCCTAAAGTATTATCACTTAGTTTTGTTACACCCTAAACATCTATACATATAATAAAACTGTAGAAATGTGAATTCTGTACATTAAAGATATTCAAAAAATAATAAGCAGGAGGTGTTACTACATCGCTATAGAAGCCAAAACAGTGGTTAGTTTTTTGTCTGTCTGTCTGTCTGTCTGTATGTTTGTTCCACTATCACACGAAAACTACTGATCCGATTTGAATGCGGTTTTCGCAAATATATTTGTCTTCTTCCAACTTAACATCTGGTGTATAAAAATTTTCCCCCCCACCCCTCTAAGGGGACGAAAGAGGGGGTTAGACTTTGTATCAAACTTTTGCTTTAACACGAAAACTACTGATCCGATTTGCATACGGTTTTCGCAGATTTATTTGCCTTCTTCCAACTCAACATCTGGTGTATAAACTTTCCCCCCCACCCCTCTAAGGGGACCCAAAAGGGGGTCAGATTTTGTATTAAATTTTTTCTTTAATGGACTTACGCCATATTATTAACTGTTTTTCCAACTTAACATCAGTTTTCCCCCCACCCCTCTTAAGGGACAAAAGGGGGGGGGGTAAGATTTTGTATCAATTACTGATGAAGTAAAAATACTTTAAATGGCAAAACAACGTTGCCGGGTCAACTAGTACATAATATTACAGACATTTGGAAACCAAACCGCGCCTTTTGGCGAAGTCTTATCTCTAAATACTGCCTCATTAGATCCGTATGCCGTTCATTCCTCCATTATTTATCCTCATCAGGGTGCAGCGTTGCACTAAATTACTGATTCCCAGCCACAGCTTGCAACTTTCTAACTCCGTCGAACATTTGAGAACAGTTTTAATTTAACGCCATTTTTACGCTTGCTCCTTCATTTTCTCTCGTCTTTTTTCCGCTGAATGCTTCCATTGTAGTCTAAAATGGTTTGACAATAGTTTCGTTTTTAACTCTCTCAAATTCCTTGTAAAGTGATCTGAAATCGTTTTAACTTTTTGTTGCCGGCTATTTCAATTTCAAATCTTTTCTATTAGGTATGCAAAATGGAATATGAGGTCAAATATGGCCTGTGGGTGATACTTTATGTTAAGTTTTGGGTACGAGTAGTAGCCAACATGAAACATATGATTTTAAATTTAAGTTTTTTAAGTAATATACTTTTTAACCGCCGTTGTGTTTTTTTATGGAACGAGTAAAAAAAGAAACCTGCGTCAGGACACGTGACCTGAGCAAAAATTCCTAAAATGAAGGAAGAGTAGAGCGGCGACGCGACGAAGGCGACCTCTCTCTCTACTCGGCGAAAATTTTTGTTTGTCCATCTTGTTACGTTTACGCAAATATTATGCAATCCTGCAGTGCAACCCATTTTTCGCCTTTAGTTTGGTTGGTATGTGTATATGCAGTCCTACCTATTGAAGTCTATAATTTAATTTAACTGTGTAATATTATTATTCCGTTTTACGAGCCAAAACGGTATGACCAGTCACATATTATTATATCACTCCCGGTTTGCGGTAAAATAGCTTTTTAGGGTTCCGTTGCCAAAATGGCAAAAAAGGAACCCTTATAGATTCGTCATGTCTGTCTGTCTATCTGTCCGTCCGTCCGTATGTCACAGCCACTTTTCTCCGAAACTATTAGAGCTATACTATTGAAACTTGGTAAGCAGATGTAGTCTGTAAACCGCATTAAGATTTTGATGCAAAAATGGAAAAAATATTAAAAATTTTAGGGGTCCCCATAGGTACAACTGAAACAAAAAAATTTTTTTCATCTAACCTATGCGTGTGGGGTATTTATGGATAGGTCTCCAAAAATCATATTGAGGTTCCTCATATCATTTTTTTCTAACCTGAATAGTTAAAATGTGTGTCCCCCCCCCCCCCTCTAATTTCTAAAGTAGAGGCATGATAATTCTAAAAAAAATATATGATGTAGATTTCTATAAAAACTACCAACGAAAATTGGTTTGAACGAGATCTAGCCAGTAGTTTTTTTATACGTCATAAATAGTAAAGTACAACAGAAACAAAAAAATTTTTTTTCATCTAACCTATGCGTGTGGGGTATCTATGGATAGGTATCCAAAAATCGTATTGAGGTTTCTCATATCATTTTTTTCTAACCTGAATAGTTTGCGAGAGTGACTCTTCCAAAGTGGAAAAATGTGTGTCCCCCCCCCCTCTAATTTCTAAAGTAGAGGCATGATAATTCTAAAAAAAATATATGATGTAGATTACTATAAAAACTACCAACGAAAATTGGTTTGAACGAGATCTAGCCAGTAGTTTTTTTTATACGTCATAAATAGTAAACCTTAATCTAAATTTCATTAAATCGACTGAAATATAAAAATAAATCAAAAATATATTAATTTCATAAAAATAAACCTTATTGCTGCTGCGGAACCCTCCATGGGCGAGTCCAACTCGCACTTGGCCGCTTTTTTTTTACTTTAGATCATAACTTTTATGTCATTTTACGGTGACATTAAATCTTTATTGTCCATTTCATACATTTATGACTTCGCCTCGTAATAAAAAAACTCACTTACGAGATCTTGAGGCCACCCATTCGGTTATTTTTAATTTGGAACGACCAGATGTGACCAGTTACTTACATCCAGTTTTATTGTAGTTCTCGCTACTATTTCTATGTGAACTGCTGGTAATATACCAGTAGCTTCGTATATAAAGTACATATATTATCTTTTACAGTAGAAACTGCTAGGTTACTTACGAATACACTTTAGAATTATTACTAATATTAATAATATTTTTCGACTTGCAAGGTTAAATCAGACCGCAACGCGATGCGTAGATGCATTTCTAAATTTGTATGGATTTGACAGATTTGCAAGACGTCTCACGCAATTGCTTTTAACTCAAAAAAACATGAGGTTTTCTTTAGTTAATCGGCTTTTTCACTAGAATTGAAACGCGTCATAACCCTGAAAATCTTTGTCCACACTGTGCTTTTTTTTGTTCATCAAGGGCATGCGTTATAACGCAGTCAACAGCGAACGTGAGGCATGCCCGTGACGCGCGCTGAAATCGTAGCGCTCACTATGACACTTTTCTTTCAACGCGGGTGGATTTTGACGCATTCAATTATTGAATGTGCCAAAACGAAAGTTGAATAAAAAGAAGATGACGAAAATTGAAGATGAAATTGCATAATGTGGACATAGCTGAGATACACAAAACCTTTAACATTTTAAAGGGCACAGGCCGTTATTCTAATCGGCATTTCATGCAAGTTTATAAATTCCAGCTATCGGGATCGAAGTATTCTAACATTGTTCAACTCTTCTGGGTTAATTTTGAGCACGAAGGCAAAAGTTTGTTGTAGTTTACTAATTTGCAGTGCGATATGGACGAAGTTCGTTGTGTAATCCAATTTTATAGACCAATAAACAGCTGATGTCGCTCCTGTCTTGACTCTAATTACTATGTGGGTACGTTGATATACCATGTAAGGATGTCGCACACAAAATCGTCCTGCATAAGGGTGCGTCTAGACTCTACATGTGCGTGTTTTCTGCGTGCGTAGATTCAGCGCGCATCGCATGCTTTTCCATTGTTGTGAACATATTTTATTAAATTTTTGGGAAAAATATTAAAGTAAGATTTAGCATCACTTTTTTATACTTTTATAAGCACCGCGTACGCGGAAAAAAATGCGCACGCCTGAACGCGCCGGAAGGGCTGAAGAAGAGGAAAAAAAACACGCGTCAGCATGTGTACCTACTTTCTCCGGAACTCTTTAGTCCTCATTCACCTTAGCAAACGGCTCTGAAGAGCGCTTGCATATTATTAACATTTTGTACAACATTGTTATGTTTTAAACATGCATATATTTTTTTTATTATATAATATTTTATATGCTTTAAAACCTAACAATGTCGTACACAATGTGATAAGGAACATTTTATAGAATAAAAACTATCCTTTAAGTCCATCCCTCTTGAGTTTAGATGCTAAAACCGCTGAACCATTTATGATTGATACGGAAATACTTTGAGTCCCTGGAAAGGACGCAGGATAGTGTCTGAAAAATGTACGGTTGTTAGTCGTTCATCGCTGTTACTTAACAGACACATTTTCGCATTTATAATATAAGAATAGATTGCGACATTTCAATATGGTATTCAATGTTTAAATTCAACACGAAACAGTTTGTGAGGGCCGTCGGTGAAGACGTACGTGTATTTTGGGAACTATAAACGGGACTTATTTAGAGAGCGCTGAAGGCTGAGAAAAATTGTTTTCGAAATTACGCCTTAAATAGTGCTATCTTGGGACAGATTTTATTCGTTTACCGTATGAGTTTTTTAAGACACACATAAATTAAATAAATAATTGATTTAAGTACTGTGAGAGTTAAAGATAAGATTAAAAAGGGGTAGTAATAACTTAAGCAGTATTTTTCTTCTTCAGAAAAAATGCAAGTGTGATATTATATGCATATTATTTTGTCGCAAAAATATCGGAAATTTTTATTTACCTACTTAAACACTGCGTATCCTATCAAGCTATTAATTTTATAAAAAAGAAATATTTTTTATTCATGAATGTGAATCACACCGATTTTAATGTTTTCTTCTTGGGAGTCCTAATTTACGACACAGGAGAAAAGACTATTTTTTGTTGTCAAAAACGTATGGTTCCCGCGCTATTTTACTCTTGTAGCAGTAATACAATAAATAATTAACAAACCGATAAAGTCAAAGTTACCTGATACAAAAAACTTGAGAGGTGTAAAGGACACCCGAATGGAACGGAGTTATTTTATAAGTTAAAAAATCTGTACATAATATACTCAAAAAAAATATTTAATAAACGCCATATATTGACGCACAGGAATACTATCAACGCGCAGCGCCCTCTGCCGGCTCTGCCCCTAACATGCAGGTACCTACTAATAAAAAGTGTCGAGGTCAAGTGTCGTTTTTTCGGCCTAGCCCCCTATCGCAACGCACGAAAAGGAACTCCGTTCCAATTCGAGTCAGAGAACACAGCGACGATAATTTATTATGACGACTCTATGAAACAATTTTTCTTTTTGTGCGTATAATAATAACTCACACACTGGTTTCAGTGACGGTGGCTGGCTTCATTGAAACGAGGCCAGTACGCAGGAGTAATTTTAAAGTCCTCAAGTGTGTGCGCAGTACACAAGAGGACTCTCTATTACTTTTACTCTCATAACCCAGTGGGACGGACGACCGACACTACTGGTGAGAGATCAGGCGCAGGATCGACTTTTTACATGCCCGTCCGACGCATGGATCAACTTACTTGTCAGATAATTATGTGATCAGCCTGCATTGTCCTAACTTAACTTGGAAATAACATGTTTCGAACACGGGAATAAAACCCACGACCTCCGAGTCAAGAGCCACGTTCTAAACCACTGAACCACTGGTAACACCATTGATTTAGTAAACTGTGGTAGCACCTCTAAAACAATGACAAAGCCAAAAGTTACCTGATACTCACAAATTCGAGTCAGAGAACATCAGCGACAATTTCCTCACAAACCATTAGGTCCATTAGTTGTAGAACTATCGCCGCGTCCGCGTTCTGTGATTTAGTTACCAACTCCCGAACTGATTACGCGGCATCTATTCGACGTCTTACAAAACTCCCCGTATATTAGGATAGGGTAAGGCTGGGTGCAGGATGGATACTTGAAAAACGCGTTACTTTAGTGTAAAATTATGTTTGATTTGAGTGATTCTAGACCAGCGACTTTGTTGTGGTAAGTTCTATAATTGTACCCGTAACGATGCTTTAACGAAACGGTTATAGTGGGTAGACCATACTGGGGAATCACAACCCGGCCGATCGACGTCTTTGACGTTGATCGGCCGGGTTGTATTTTTATTAAGATACACTTGGACATGAAAGATCATTACGATTCCGGATATAACAATATAAAGTTGTATAACGTATGATCACTAAAAGCATATAATATTATATTAAACCGTTATATGTATAATATAATGATATATTATATAACTAGCTAAAGCCGAGCTATTATTGCAGAAGCGAACGCCGTGCCGGTTCTTGCTGGATCAGCTTCTGAACCAGTTGTAAGCATTTTAGTAAGGCAATGTTTTAGACATTAAAAAAATTTTTAGTATAATATTCACTCTGATTAAAATAAATTGGTCTAATGTAAAAGTAACGTTAACTAAACACAAGTGTGCCTTTAGCCTTACACTATCGCCTCACATAGCTTCAACTGCTCGAACATTTTGGCTTTTGGCATGACTTGGCTCTCTAGCACACAGTGTCGCCTTTTTCACTCATACTTGTAAGAAAAGATAGCTTTATGTGGATTTTGACAACCTAGCCTTAACTCATAACTTGAAACAAAAATATTGTTCAGTAGCGTCACCTCTTCACGCCGAAACCGCTGAATCAATTTTGTTAAAATTTAGTATGGAGATATTTTGAATCTCGGATTACTATTTATTCTGAAAAAACTTACGGTTCTCGGGCGATACAAGAATTTAGGAGCAACATAGTTGCGGACATCTAGTCACTATTGTAAATTTCATAATAAATATATTATCTCTATTCCATACGGTTCATAGCGTACAAAATAGGCTAAAATAGTTTAAATATAGATTCCGAGGAATTCGGAGCTAAGATATTTCAGTAAAGCCTGGTAAAGTGTACCACAATAGCGTTGATTATTCCATTAACGAGACTTTTAAGTTATAATTAAGTTTTGCGGTCGTTCTATAATAATATATGATAAATTCTCTTTCATCACAATGTAAATTAACTTGCAAATACCACAAAATTATTATTTTAAATGTAATTATTACGCAAAGATTTATTTATTATACGCTTTTTATTAGCTTCACCTGTATATATTTGTTTGTAACATGCTTGTAACCGACTTCTTTGGGCGCGATTTTTAACCACTTTAAACGGCCAGATTTTGTTCAAACTTTGTAGATTTATCGAGGACCGATGACAATACACTAATTTGATATAATTATTCAATTTTTCAATTTGTATGTTTGTATGTTTGTTTGTAAACCTTTATATAAAAAGAGGGTTTTTAGTTTTTTTAACTATTACTTATTATATTAAATTAACTATCATCACTAGATGTTTAGATTTGGAACTCATTACTACAAGGATATAGTGCGCCTTAATAATTTTATGATCCTTGAAGTACTGTGTTACAGACATTCATAATGGGGGCTTTGTAAATTAACTAGTTGACCCGGCGAACTTCGTTTCGCTATTCTAAGAAAGTCAATGAGATCGGTAGCCGGTCGTTCGACTTGGAAAATATTATCAATTCATTACACACTCACGGTAGTTTCAATCAATTATAAAATAGTGCAGGCTCTAATAACCAATCGGATACTCATTTGCAAAATTTGTCGACCGCGATCTGTTGTTGGATATATTGTGTTCCACGGACATTCAGCTATCTAATTAAAAATGCTTGTTGTCACAAGTGCGTGCGTTCCCTACTTCCAAACTGTAAAATAAATCCTTACCTCGCGCACCAAGCTGTAAAATAAAATATTTAAACAGAAATAAAAAGACAGACATATTTGTGTTAGGACTTAGGATTTTGATCAATTCTACCCCCATGCCCCAGAGGGACAAAGTAGAGAATGAAAGTTAGTATGTTAAGTGTTAACTTTGTCAATTTTAAACCGATCAGGCTGAGACTTTGCATGCATAAAGCTACTATGACGTAGGCATCCTCTAAGAAAGTATTTTGTTAAATTCATGACGTTGGAACGCACCATACAAATCATAATATTTGCTCTATCAGCGAGCTGCTATTTTCACGGTGAACTCTATATAAGGGACGCATACAGTATACACACCCTAAGGTATTATCACTTTCTTTGTTACACCTTATCCATACTAATATTATAAATGCGAAAGTGTGTCTGTCTGTCTGTCTGTCTGTCTGTCTGTCTGTCTGTTACCTCTTCACGTCCAAACCGCTGAACCGATTTTGCTGAAATTTGGTACGGAGATAGTTTGAGTCCCGAGAAAGGACATAGGATACTTTTTGTCCCGGAAAAATGTACGGTTCCCGTACAATAAACTTTTATGATTTGCGCGTAAACTATTCAATCGATTTTGCTGAAATTTGGTACGGAGATAGTTTGAGCCCCGAGAAAGGACATAGGATACTTTTTGTCCCGGAAAAATGTACGGTTCCCGTACAATAAACTTTTATGATTTGCGCGTAAACTATTCAATCGATTTTGATGAAATTTGGTATGAAGATACTTTAAGTCTCTATAAAGGACATAAGATACTTTTGGTCCCGGAAAAATGTACGGTTCCCGTACAATAAATTTTTATGATTTGCGCGTATACTATTCAATCGATTTTGATGAAATTTGCTACGGAGATACTTTGAGTCTCGAGAAGGGACATATAACACTTTTTGTCCCGGAAAAATGTACGGTTCCCGTACAATAAACTTTTATGATTTGCGCGTATACTATTCAATCGATTTTGATGAAATTTGCTACGGAGATACTTTGAGTCTCGAGAAGGGACATATAACACTTTTTGTTCCGGGAAAATGTACGGTTCCCGCACAATAAACATTTATGATTTGCGAGTAAATTATTCAATCTATTTTGATGAAATTTCCTACGGAGATACTTTGAGTATCTAGAAAGGATATGGGATACTTTTTGTCTCGGAAAAATGTACGGTTTCCGCACAATAAACTTTTATGATTTGCGCGTAAACTATTCAATCGATTTTGATGAAATTTGACACGGAGGTACTTTGAGTCTCGAGAAAGGACATAGAATACTTTTTGTCCCGGAAAAATGTACGGTTCCCGTACAATAAACTTTTATGATTTGCGCGTAAACTATTCAATCGATTTTGATGAAATTTAATAATTATGAAGATTCTTTGAATCCCAAGAAAGGACATAAGATATTTTTGTCCCGGAAAAATGTAGGGTTCCCGCACAACAAACTTTTATAAGTTGCGCGTAAACTATTCATTCGATGTTGATTAAATTGGGTACATATTTTAGTCCTGAGAAAGGACATAAAATAATATTCATCTCGAAAAAATGTATGGTTCCCAATCAAAAGACTTACGGTCTTACCACAAAAAACTAAACATCGATTGAACAGTTGTTTAGAGACTATTTTGTAGGTACTGAATTTCTCTTCCTTCTTAGGAACAATCTTATTAATTAAAAGTGAATTTATTCCAACCTAAACTAAGCATACAGTTTTCGAGTGTCATTTGATTTTGCCCTCGGCCAGTACTTGGGGGGGCGCAGCCCCCCCAAACCCCCCCCCCTCTTGGGTTTCTTGCTTACATCAAAATGGTATCGCGTCGTTAGTGTTGAGTTTTAATTCTCCTTTTTAGAAACAAACTTATTAATTAAAAGTGAATTTATTCCAACCTAAACTAAACATTCAGTTTTCGAGTGTCATTTGATTTTGCCCTCGGCCCGTACTTGGGGGGGCTGCGCCCCCCCCCCCCCAAACCCCCCCCCCTCCTGGGTTTCTTGCTTACATCAAAATGGTATCGCGTCGTTAGTGTTGAGTTTTAATTCTCCTTTGTTGAGTTTTAATTCTCCTTTTTAGGAACAAACTTATTAATTAAAAGTGAATTTATTCCAACCTAAACTAAACATACAGTTTTCGAGTGTCATTTGATTTTGCCCTCGGCCCGTACTTGGGGGGGCTGCGCCCCCCCAAACCCCCCCCTCCTGGGTTTCTTGCTTACATCAAAATGGTATCGCGTCGTTAGTGTTGAGTTTTAATTCTCCTTTTTAGGAACAAACTTATTAATTAAAAGTGTATTTAATTCCAACCTAAACTAAACATACAGTTTTCGAGTGTCATTTGATTTTGCCCTCGGCCCGTACTTGGGGGGGCTGCGCCCCCCCAAACCCCCCCCTCCTGGGTTTCTTGCTTACATCAAAATGGTATCGCGTCGTTAGTGTTGAGTTTTAATTCTCCTTTTTAGGAACAAACTTATTAATTAAAAGTGTATTTAATTCCAACCTAAACTAAACATACAGTTTTCGAGTGTCATTTGATTTTACCCTCGGCTCGTACTTGGGGGGGCTGCGCCCCCCCAAACCCCCCCCTCCCGGGTTCCTTGCTTACATCAAAATGGTATCGCGTCGTTAGTGTTGAGTTTTAATTCTCCTTTTTAGGAACAAACTTATTAATTAAAAGTGAATTTATTCCAACCTAAACTTAACATACAGTTTTCGAGTGTCATTTGATTTTGCCCTCGGCCCGTACTTGGGGGGGCTGCGCCCCCCCAAACCCCCCCCCTCCTGGGTTTCTTGCTTACATCAAAATGGTATCGCGTCGTTAGTGTTGAGTTTTAATTCTCCTTTTTAGGAACAAACTTATTAATTATAAGTGAATTTATTCCAACCTAAACTAAATATACAGTTTTCGAGTGTCATTTGATTTTGCCCTCGGCCCGTACTTGGGAGGGCTGCGCCCCCCCAAACCCCCCCCTCTCCTGGGTTTCTTGCTTACATCAAAATGGTATCGCGTCGTTAGTGTTGAGTTTTAATTCTCCTTTGTTGAGTTTTAATTCTCCTTTTTAGGAACTAACTTATTAATTAAAAGTGAATTTATTCCAACCTAAACTAAACATACAGTTTTCGAGTGTCATTTGATTTTGCGCTCGGCCCGCAAACCCCCCCTCTCCTGGAATTGTTGCTTACATCAAAATGGTGTCGCGTCGTTAGTATTGAGTTTTAAAAAGTGAATTTATTCCAACCTAAACTAAACATACAGTTTTCGAGTGTCATTCGATTAATATGCGGGGATTTTTGCCCTCGGCCCGTACATAACGAGGCAAAATTTGTCCATTTCCGTTATTATACAATGTTAACTCGGACGAAGTCGCGGGCAACAGCTAGTAATATTATAAATATCTCTGGTCACTAACTCACTACTCACTCACATAAACAGCGTTATTTTCTGAAATACTCGAGTCATCAATTTGAATTTTTAAAAACCGCCAATGTTAATTAATACCGAGAGGAAATAGGAATTATTTTTTTAAGTTATTCATTTATTTTTCCAACAAAAGAATAAAATAAAACCGCGTCGCAACACCGAGTTTATTAATTAAACAACTGGGTTAATAGTTGTTATTAACAGCCCACCGATTTTTATGCCTTCTCATTTATTTTTATCTCATCATCGATAAGATCTTTAGACAGATAAGTGGTTAATAAGGTTCATAAGAACCTATGTGACCTAGCAAATCTAATATGTATAGTAAAATTTGAACGAAGAAACTATTGCCATCACGCTTCACCCTGCGCTGGCACTTGTACTGTAATAGAGACAGATACAGTAAATCGAGGTAATGTATTCCTCTGATTCCTCCTTCAAATTATTATTTAAATATCTTCAGAAAGGGTGAGTCCATGCCTCTACGTTTTTAAGATCTTTCAAATATTTTGTTTTATGGTCGGTTGATTGGCGAGGTACGCAACATTCATTTTTTGCGATTTTTGAAGGGTCATATTTTTTATTTATTAGTAAATTATATATAATAATCGAACGTACGAATTTAGACATCTGAAATGCAAGACAGTTACAATTTTGCGATTTTTTAAAAAAGAATTCATAATAATATTATGATTCATATTAAGATTCACCAAAGCGTCCGCAGCAAACAAAACTGGAATATTTTACCTACGTCAATTCTAAAACTGACAATTATTATCTTCCAAGAAGCAGAAAGCTCAAAGTTGTATAATTTTCCCGGAGCTTTACAAATATTAACGGGCGACAAGGTGAACTTTATTCAAAAGCTCTTTGTCCGAACTTGCACGTGAATCTGAAGATTCTGTAAATAATATAATATTTTTTTATCTTTGCAGGTTTTGAAGCCTGAGCTTTTACTTCTGTCTTTGTAGTATCTATTCCTTTAGCATCTTGGAAAAGGTATATCCATATTCCATACTTACTAATAACTGTTATAAATACGAAAGTGTGTCTGTCTGTCTGTTACCTCTTCACGCCCATATCACTGAACCAATTTTGCTCTAAATTTGGAATGTAGATATTTTAAGTCCCGGGAAAGGGCATAAGATCCCGGGAAAGTGTACGGTTCCCACGCGATAAACGAATTTAGGCCTAACGGAGTTGCAGGTGTCCTCTAATATTTTAATAATTTAAATTAACTTAAAAAAAATTCTCAAACTTTTTTATTTTTAAACGTTTTTTAAAATAAAACCGTTTTTCTGACTCACGTTTAGCATTCGGCAAGTGAGAAGTAACGGCGACAGTAGACACTAAACTACAAAAGCTAGTTAAAATAAACTGTGATTTTTGTTTAGTTTGCGCCAATAAATCGTCAGCTTTAACCACAGTTCAAGATTTATGTTTGAAAAAATATTTTCTAGTTGAGGCTGTGACGCAGATCGCTCGGGTTCATAGACCTATGAAACTCAGATATCGCTTACTTTAATTCTTATCCATACTGATATACATATAAATTTGTCTCTAAGCTAAGGCATGAAGAGGTTAGACACAAAAAAATATTAATACGGATAAGCCACCGCTGAAACTACTTCTTGAAGGTTTGCAGGTCGTATAGGTCCGGAAATACTACAGCAGATTTTGCTGAAATTTGGTTTGGGGATACTTTGAGTTCCGGGATTGGTCATAGGATATTACGCAACGGATTTACGGGCGTTGCGGAGTAGTAGATAAAGCTTTAAATTTTAAAAACATAATATATTATGACGTCAATAATTTATATCGCAAGCATTTTTATACTTTCTTTTAAGGTTTTTGTAACATTTGATTGTAAATCCTGTGACTTATTACTAATTACTTTAAATAATATTACTTTATACATTCCAATCCAAGTCTATATCTTCCTGTGTCTGTGTCGTGAACACGTCAGGGGGCAGTTTTTCTTTATTTTTAAGGCCAGAGCCTCGTAACGACAACTGGTGACGAAACTTTCTGAAAAACATCCAGAAGTTAGTTTCAATTTCTTTTATAAGTTCATATTTTAGCCAATTATGTAGCGATTCATTTAGGCTTCTACTTTAAGTAGGCGCTTCGCCTCCGTGGTGCAGTGGTTTAGAGCGTGGCTCTTGGGTTCGATTCCTGAGTTGAATACATGCTATTTCCATGTTTGGTTGGGAATATGCAGGCTGATTACCTGGTTGTCTGATAAGTAAGATGACCCATGCGTTGGATGGGCAAGTATTCTTTATTACGACGTACTGAAACCGAACCATTATTGAAGAAACTGATAACTTGTGATGAAAAGTGGATCACGTACGACAATAACGTGCGAAAAAGATCGTCGACAAAAGCCGGTCATGCTTCACAGACTGTGGCGAAACCCGGGTCAACAGATTATGCTGTGTGTGTGGTGGGATTGGAAGGGCATTATTCATTATGAGCTGTTACCGCCAGGCAGGATCATTGATTCTGAATTGTACTACGAACAACTGATGAGATTAAAGCAAGAAGTTGACAGAAAGCGGCCGGAATCAATCAACAGAAGGGGTGTGGTTTTTCACCAAGATAACGCTAGACCTCACACATTTTTAGCCACTCAGCAAAAATTACGGGAGTTTGGCTAGGAGGTGTTAATGCATCCGCCGTATAGTCCTGAACTTGCACTTTTAGATTTCCACCTGTTTCAGTCGCTGCAGAATTCCTTAGATAGTGTTAGGTTGACATCACAAGAGGACTGCCAAAACCACTTGCTGCAGGTTTTCATCAGAAGCTCCAAAATTTTTATAGCAATGGGATCTGCATATCCCTATCAACAAGATGGAAAAAGGTTATCGAACAAAATAACCAGAACCAAAACAGACCCACCGTTTTATTCGGACTCCGCGCTGCGGCTCGGTGTGACACCGGCCTTAGCGCGGCAGAGCTGGCGTTGGGGCAACCTTTACGCTTACCTGGCGATTTCTACAACGAGGTAAGTGGAACAGCTAATTTTAATTATTACACGTACGTAGAAAAATTACGTGAAATTATTCATAGTCTACGACCCAAGGCACGAGCGGATAGCGATTCGCGTAAGTTATTTATGTATAAGGATCTGCAAACGTGTTCCTACGTGTTTATTAGAAATGATGCGGTAAAAAAGCCTTTAACTCCTAATTATGATGGCCCCTATCGCGTTATAAGCAGGTCAGACAAGGTTTTTAAGGTGCAAGTAAATAATAGGCAGATTAATATTTCAGTAGATCGGCTTAAGCCGGGATATATTTTAAGAGAGCCCAATGGACACAATGAGGACACTTCGCAGAGTACAGTTGCGGAAAGTACCGATATGGAGAGTAGTGAAAAATTGTCCGACGCACATAGTTGCGGAAAGCCTGTGACTCGTACCACACGCAGCGGTAGGCACGTAAAGCTGCCTCTGCGTTTTCAGTAAGATGTAGATATATAATATGCGCATTATATTACATTGTTTAGAATATACATTGCCAGATATCAATAAGTAGTATTGTGTCATACTTAGTGTATGGCTATTTTTGTGAACATGGGTAACTACCAAGCCAAAAATGAACAAGTTGTTATTGCCCAGTCAGGCTCGGAAAATTCAGCTAGAGCCGCACTTGAAAGGAAAGTAGAAGTCTATGGTATACTTATTTGTGTAATTACAGCCATAGTGTTCAGTGTGTGTCTATTTCTCTGTATCAAAAAGTGCAGTAAACGTGTGAAAAGCCAAGTTGTCAAGGGCATTCTAAATAAAGTTGAAGAAGGTCGTGCTGGTGTAATAAAGGAACATGTTAATTCGCAAAATACTGTGACAGGATGTTCTGTTGCTTATTGAAAAATGAACTGTGAGATCGAATCAAGTTACGGTTATTGTTATAAGTAGATAAGGACAAGTGTTATTGTTATAACTAGATAAGGTAACATTGTATTATGTTATGATATTGTATCGTTCCCCACTCGCCCAGACGCAACGTCAGCCCGTTCTTGTAGCGACTAGCAAGTAGTTAGAAATGCTTTGTAAATTGTAAACTAGGATGATGTATTTTCTTTTAGGATTTTTCTTTTTTTCAAAAGGGGGAGTATTGTGGCGATGACATAGTTGCAGTAAGCAGAATGCTGACGCGAATGTAAGGCGATGTGGTGTGGGGCTACGGCCCGCAGTTGCGTGCGAGTTGGGCAGTAGGAAACACGGTCTTAGTTATTACCAGAATATATTCAGTGCAAGTACTCTTTCTTTAATTTATCTCCAAATAAGGTGTAAGGACAGTACCATACCCCAGGACACCTTAAACACATATATACTTTAGTCCATTGTAAATAAACTTCATAAAAAACCTTTTGAATTTTTATATAAAATGCGAAGAAACTTTTACCCCAACCTAATATGTATATTATGTGTGTTAAAATTTATGAAATCCTGGTATAAAGTGACTAGTGTAGTCCCCTCGGTAAGGCACACATTTCATAAGGACTTTAACTAGATCATGAACAAATTTCAAAATCGTTCCCAACTTTTCCGAGTTACGGACAAACATGCGGAAGTGGAACTTTCAACATCAATCATTATCATGACGTCATCATGTATTTAGGTACTACAAAATGAGCCTGATAAGCTATTTCCGTTGCTAATGAACCATACAGTATACAGGATGTAATTAAATTTGAAAGTTTGTGGTAATGGTGTTGTATTCAAATAAGTTTAGGAAAAATAATCTATTCTAAAATTATAAATGTGAAAGTGTGCCTATCTGTTATTGCTGAAATCGATTTTGCTGAAATTTGGTATGGAGTTACTTTGAGTCCCGGGAAACGGGGTACGGTTTCCGCGCGATAAACGAACGAAAATTGTACTGTAAAATTATACAACGTACTGTAAAGTTGTACTGTAAATTGTACTGTAAAGTTTCTAGTCTTTCCTAGTTCATAACCAAAACTATCAATCACAATTTAATAAAAAATCCCTTATTTAATAAAAAAAACGGCAACGCACCTGCAGCTTTTCTGATGTTGCAACGGTAGTTCCTTATCGTCGTTGCGTCGACGCAGCGCTGCCTTTGCGTTAAAATAACCAAGGTGTTCAGTGTTCACACGCCACGCTGCGTCGTTGCAACGCACACATGACGGACAGCAGCCCCGAGACGAAGCAGGATTAACATTAACAGCGGAAACACCCCCTGTTGACGTTAAGACTGCTTCGTAATAACGCTGCGATAGCGCACCGCCCGTGTGGCCAGATGTGCGTTGAAATATATGCGTTGCGACTACGCAATGCAACGCAACACGCCGTGTGGACAGGCTCTTACGCGTGTCCCAGGTTGGGGATGTGCCTCAGTTCTGGAGCACCCCAGGGGTAAGTGGGTCAAAGTAATAAGAGAATTCTCCAGTTTCTAATTTAATCTTTGTAATGTAATACTTAATTCCTCGGTTCTATTAAAATTCAGAAATAATTCTCTCATTCAATTATCTCTCCGCTCTCTGTATTTTGTTTGTCTCTTGATTAAGCATTTCCATTAAAAATACAATTAAAACGCTAAACGTCCTTGATACAAGAGGAGCTCATTAGACGAGGCATTTCCGAGAAAACCTCGTTCAGAAGAATATTCGCTGCGATTTTCTTCGTGCGAATTTATTCGCGAGGAAATATAAACTATCGCAACTAAGAAGACTTCAAAAAACTAAAAAAATCGTCCAAGTGCGAGTCAAACTCGCGCACGATAGGTTTCGTACCGTAGAGCGGAAATAGGCACAAAATTGTGCTTTTTTTATAGGATAAAATATTTATTTTATTTTTATTGATAATTATTAAAGTACGAATAATATATATAATTAACGAAAAAATTGTAAAAGTTTCAAGTGCCTAGCCTTTGGCATTATTGATTACGAGCAAAAAATTACGTTTCTTGTATGGGAGCCCCCCTTAAATATTAACTTTATTTTGTTTACTCTGTTTACTTAAATCGTATTCTTCTTTGGATTTACTCCATTTAATGGTTGTACAAAATACGCGCGAGTAAATTGCTTAGAAGTCGTCCTCTGTGGACACGGCCTTAGCGATACTGTAATCGTCTTTGATGTACTGTATTCAAAGATTATTTATTGTATTTAAGAGACAGTCATCTAAATAGATGCCTTAATTACCTCTTTATGATATTAGGAGACAATGGTTAATTACTTTAACTACTTCAGATAAAAAAATCAAAGACAGAATGAAGATAAAATGAATGAAATATACTTTATTGTACACAATTACAGTTAAATACATATTAAATTTATATACATAACATTATCTAAAGATAGTACACAAAGGCGGTCTAATTACCATCTTTTTTTTATTAAATAAGGGGGCAAACGAGAAAACGGGTCACCTGATGGTAAGCAACTACCGTCGCCCATAGACACTCGCAACATCAGAGGAGCTGCAGGTGCGTTGCCGGCCTTTTAAGAGGGAATACGCTCTTATCTTGAAGGTTTGCAAGTCGCATAGGTCCGAAAATACTGCTGGTGACAGTTCGTTCCAGAGTTTTACAGTGCGTGGCAGAAAGTTACGCGAAAAACGCACTGTGGAAGACTGCCACAAATAGATATCTTTCCGAGTTCCGACAATCTAGATTTAGACTACAATAGAGTAAGTAAGTCTTTATTTCTTTAACTGGGGCTTTCTTTACAAAAACTTACGCAGTACGCACAATGCACATAATATTATGATGTCTATCTAGACATGCGGTAGCGTGTCAAGCCAAGTTCCAGCATAACAGAATGGCGAGCAGCACCGTTTCACGAACCATTTGCAGCTACTTTTGACCCCCTCATAATTCAGAAACTATTTCACATAAACGTTTCAAATTTGGCTCATATAATAGTTTTCATCAGAATTAAATTAATGTTTAATAACTTTAAGAAATGACTGATGTAATGAAAACTGGCCAAGTCAAATCTAATCTAGTTTAAGATCTCACATTATTTAAATAACATCAATAATTGTTATAGATAATCAATAAAGCAAAGAAATAGACTCTAATATTTGTTCATAATGTTATTATTTTTTTTTTTTCAAATTCAAATTCTTTATTAGTCATTCAATAATATACAATAGTATAAAAGCAAGGTAGCGTACATCACGTCGTCTAATCCCATACTAAGTAAAAAATTTTTTTCCTATACATACATATATTTCGATTTTCCATGAAACTTGGCACTTATTTAGATCTCCATCCTTTTTACGGCGAAGACCATAGACAAGAATAATGTTTGTATGGAACTTGGCTCTCCATTTACATTTATGTTTTTGGTGGGATAAAACTATTTCTATTTCAGGTTCGTTCCCGCGCAGTAAACGAATTTTGGTACAACGGAGTATACGGGCGTCATCTAGTAAAACAGATTTTTGTAATGTGTGTGTTCTTCAAACATTTGACGCGTTGCCGAGATCGCACAAAAATCCTAATTTTTTTCCTTATCTTAGTTCAAAATTGATCTTAAAAGAATTTAAACGGGGAATATGTAGTCAATGAAATTGTCTATCAGTTCTATTGTCGTGTGTTTGAAATAAACTTAATTTGTAAATACTAGGGAGATGCTGAAAGTATGCTTCAATTTCAATAGATTGGTTTTACTTTGAAAGCTAATATCATGAGTAAAAATAGGAAATTAATAACGGAGAAAGGAATGTTGATATACTGAAGATTATTGCAGTATTTTTAATATAACTTTATAGCTTTCAAATTATGAGTTTATAAGACTAATTTACGGTAAATTGCGGCATCTCCGAAGGGGGAGCGCCTTAACAAGACTATAGAGTCTAGCTAATAGTCGCAATAGGCTCGTTATGAGCTTGTGTAAAATAGTTAGCGCTACACAAGAGCTTCGTTATCGCGCTATCCTCATTACCGACGTGTTTATGTATAGATTATAGTTTTAACGTTATTAACGATACCCTTTGAAATCACGTAACAAGGAAAGACGTGTGTTTTAGGGCGTTATCATGATTACGTGATCAAGTCGGTGAATAAAGCAAAAAAACATCGTACGTGTTTTAGGATGCGATCAAGTCTAAACGCGCCCTAAAATAAAACATCGTCCTTTTACTCTTCATTCTTACGACGGTCGTTTATATTATGCCAGATCAGTAAGAACTATGTGGAATTGGCGCCAAAGTAGTTTTTTTCGTAATAATTCGATAACTATACAAAATTTTCAAAACTCGTTTGTCCAGTCCCTCGGTAATAATATTTTGGATAATGTATTAAAATATCTACTCAGTTGGACGCAACGTTTTGGAAATAAATTGAAAAATTTGTAAATTAAAATTTTCAGACACCGTGTTTTTGCTAGAACATACCCTCGCAAATATAATGTAGTATCTATGTTGAAAATTTAAACAATTCGTGACTATTATTTATCAAGAAAAAACCCCCAATCTCCGCATTTTCTCCTACACCTTTTGTTTTCCCATTATTCCTAACTCAAGTTTCTTTTGATAACGGTTTTGCACATTAAACATGTAACTTTTGTATGAAACGGGAAAATAATAAAAGGAAAAGTCACTTAATCTCCATTATTTTTTCAAGAATGTGGGGTCGAATCAAGAAGGCCGGAGCAATGCTTTTGGCAAGAGGCGACTACAACAATTATTGTTTCTTATCTAGATCTACATAAAATATATTATTATGATAAAAAATAAATTTAAACCATAAAGTTAATATACTTAGCGGAATAGAGCAACAATCTCGAGCTGTCAAACGAAACCGAAATTGGTTTTCATCTGTGTGTAAAAACATGACGTGTAGGTACGTATGTCACTTACACAAGCATGATTGAACAGAACACAACACAACTACCTGTATGCATTATGGCGTTAACATTGTATTATAACTTGATATTATGCATATTAATTTGTATTTACGTGTTGTACTGCTTCTAATTTATGCTCAGTAGATAGCTGATGATTCCTCTAGCAGGAACCGTACATTTCTCATCCCCGTAGTCTACTCCATAACTCTGAAAAACCATCCCAATACCACCTAAAAGTTCACTTCAATACTTTAGAGGTATCTGGCAGTGGGAAGCAACTGTAATAAGTATCTGGTAGGTGATAAGATTTCTACAGTTATCCCAAAGAAAATGCTAAGAAAAGAAGGTTAGGTGGACCTTCAGAACTGGATACCTCCTAAAGTAAGCGCGACCGAAACTCCATAGTGACTATAGTCGTTCGTTCGTCGTTCTAGTGGTCGTATACTGGAAAATTTTCAGCTTTTTATTATTAATTATTATTTTTAAAGAAAAAATTGTAAACCGTAATTAAAGAGTATTAAAATGGTATTAAATAATTGCTATGATTTAAATGGTGACTATTTCAGAATTCCAATAAAATTCAACGATTTCTCTACAATTTTGAAGGCGGTACCAGCCAACTTATGAGTAGGTATCAATATTCTTTGTCAAATTCTAACAACTTTTGGGGCTGGCACCGTCGCCAAGACTAAAACTGTTGGCTGTCGCTGGCTCTTGGGTCATAATACTTTAATGGCCACGATCCAAAAGATTATAATACTGTACTGTAAACTGTTTTATAACCATAAGATTTTTATCTTCATGTACCACTTTATTTTTTAATTTTACAATTGTACTTTCGAAGAAATTGATTCCTAGGCAGATGACGGACCTATGTTATTTGGTCGGGTGATCAGTATGTAAGGTACAAATCAATGTTAATCATGATCTGTCGGCCAAAAGTACGTAGGTCCGCCATTTGCCTATGATTCAACTTCTCTGATAGTACCTATTACCCAAATTTTACAACCGAATATAAATTGGTTATTTCATTTTCTTTTCTCTTGACCTGAAAAAGGAGCAATTCATAACGAATCTCACCGCGGTAGTAAATCATTAGCATTCAAACAGTTCGAGTCTTCCCCCCTACCCCTCACCCCTCTTTCACTTCTTCCCCTCTTCCTCCCTGTAAAAAACCTTTCAGGACGCTGTAAAATATTTCTGTTTGTTCCGAATACTTCATTGTAGACACTTTAGTTCGCTTTAGTTGAGATAAAACGAGAAAAATTTTATTGCTCGTTTGTCTTTAAATACAGGAGGTTACGTTCGAAAACTGTTTTGTTTTTCTAAAAGAAACCTTTCGAAAGTGCCTTCTTTGAATATATTTAAAATGTGTAAACAGGAAGAAATACAGACTATGCAGTGACAGATTAACACTTAATTAAATTGAGCAATTGCCTAGGGAATCACGTCTGAGGGGCACAAGAGTCTATCGACTAGAATCGGTCTTTGAACCTTTCAAAGACCGATTCTAGTCGACATACGGATAGGGGGGTGCACAGGCAAGGATTGCTTACGGTCATCATGTAGTCTTATAATCCGTCACTGAGAAAAAGGGGAGAAAAAAGTGTACAAGTTAGGGCCTTATCACACTGGTGATTAGCGAGCGATTTGAAAGCGACGCGATTGCGCGACGTGCACGCAGCTTGTCTTCCGCGTTTTGTACACTTAGTAGCAAAATGGATTCTGAAGAGGAAATACTACTGCTGGCTTTATTACTGTAATGTCATATCCCTAGACGAGTGTACAAAATGGCGTCCACGCCACGCCGCGATGACGCTGCGCTGTCGCGACGTGCACGTCGCGCAACCGCGGGGTGCGCGCTGCGCAATTGCGTCGCTTTCAAATCGCTCGCTAATCGCCAGTGTGATAAGACCCTTAGGATTCCACATATTATGAGGAAATATATCGAAAAATGTCTGATGTGGCATAAGATGACAGTGGCGTAACAGTAATTCTTCGGTTCAGCGAAGCGGCAAACTCACCACAACTTATACAGGCTGATAATAAAACTGGTTAGCAACAAAAAATCATAAAAAAGAGAGAAATATTATATAGTAAATAACAATTAATACAATCGTGAAATTGAATTAGTAAAATAAATCGCCTACTTATATCATAGAAGTTGCAGAATAAGTTAGTTACTTCGTTAGAGTTTCATTTTAATTAAAAAGTTTTTGAAACCACATAGGATTTTGAAAAGTTTTTAGCTCAGCAATGTTTAAAATAATATGACAGTCTGCACTTTAGCCACTTAACTGATTTTATGTTTCGTATTAAAATACTTTGAATACATGGAAAAAACACAGCAACGTTTTTAGCCCAGCTACGTGTAATTTTTCTGTGCGGTGAACCAATTTTCCTGAAAATTGCGAACAATATCGAGTCTAGTCAATATATTTGTTGAGTAAAACCCACTGAAAGTGGGTTTTGGATAAACTCGATCATCCTGTATCTCCTAGATGCATCCTTTATCTCACTTAACATTAGTCGGCGGAAGCGGCCGGCCGTCTATTAGGCTGACAATTGAAACTGTCTGTAGATGTACCGACTACCGACTATACCGTATCACTGCAGTGATTGAGTTTGCATCGACGTACTGCACACCGTCAATCATCATGATCACGGTCGATCAAATCTATAATGAGCTCAGAAACACGATCTAAGCTATAATAAGTTTATTTATTGTACCAGACGCTATTATTTATTAAATAGTAAGAAATTCTGCGTCAATCGTATATTTTTCCACAAAAAGTAGCCTACGAGTGTGTCCTTTCTCATGGTCTACTCATTATATTCCAAAGCACATCAAAATCGGTCCAGCAGTAATTCGTGAGATAATCGGTTGGTAGCGTAAAAAAACATGCCCGCTCCACTCCCTTTTAAAAATAAAAAATAACAACAACACAAATATCAAAATATAATTATAAAAGATAATATTAATATAGAATAATATGTAGATAGTTACTTAATTTTATTAGTAAAAACTTCTTGAAATTTTAAAATTAAAGCCGTTATTATTTTCTTCTGGTTTCTATTAATTACGTCAGGTTCTATATCGACAATCATCGCAGACATTTTCAATAACCGAAAATAGGTCTCCTTTACAATAATTCATTATAAATGCAAACTCATAACGAATCAGAATTCCGCGATAATCATTCATCGCGAGATTTCAATATCTGAAGTGAATTTGAATTGCCGATCAGTATTAGGATTAAAATTAGGGCTCTCTGTGGGTCGAATTATCAAAGGAACATTAGCATATTCCAGTAAAAAGTGTACATGTCATGTTTATTTATCAGTCGTTCAATATAGATTGCTTTTTACTTACCTTTGCGAGATGCTTACATATAAATCGACACTTAAATCTCATGTAAAGGAAAAATTGCTAATAATCATAATATTATTCACCAATGTTTGAGGCTTTGAGGGAATTTAGTTATTTTTTACCTCAAAACTGTATATGAGTTTGATGATAATATACCGAAACTATTGGAAGCTTATTTTCGTTTTAAACACGCCTCGTATTTTTTTTTTTGTTTTATTTGTTAAAAATGCTCTTAAAGTTTCAGTCATATAAATCTCGAAACCAGCATCGGATTTTTTAAATTACTTAATTGTAATTATTAATATTATCGGACTTTCGTTTCAATATTATGAAAGCGATATGTTACAATGCTTCGCAGAATTTTGAGCGACGAAATATATAAAATAACGACTTTCATTGTAATAAAAGTGCGAAATGAGATTTATTCTGAGGCCGTTATTTATGTAGGATGTATGTAGGTATCGCAAATTATTATGATCCGAAAAAATTAAGATTTATATTGTTTCACTATGGTTGAAAAATAAAGAGTTGTTTTTATTTACAGAGTGCCTAGTGTGAGTTTTTTTGTTTGACGATCGATCGTGAACGCGTTTGGCGTTTGCTAAGATTTTGTATGGGATTTGTACAGCGCCACCTAGCGATGCTCACGGGAGTAGCCCAGCTCCCATACAAAATCTTAGTAAACGCCAAACGCGTTCACGATCGAAACAAAAAACTCACACTCGGCTCTCCGAATTTTATGTTCGGTACATATAAACAACTCTTTATTCTACCAGCGTTGTGTTGTAACTTTTATACCTTAAATGATAATAAAGCAGACACTAAATACAATTTAGCACCAAGAACTTTACTTTTTGAAATAGGGCGTCTAGATAAGCAGGTTGTTTCTTTGTTCACGTCACTATAATATTTTGTCTCTAGTCAAACCTTCATAAGCAGGCTTCCTCAACAGACAGCAGACAGCCGCGCTCAGAGAATTAATAGAAGTAAACTTAATTTTAAATGAATATTTTGACAGAAAACGCTTGAAACTTAAGGGTCAATTCAGACCGCAACGCGACGAGGCGAGGCGAGGCGCAGCGTGGCATAAATTTGTATGGATTTGACAGATTTCAAATGCGTGAGACGTCTTGCGAATCTGTCAAATCCATACAAATTTATGCCGCGCCGCGTCTCGCCTCGCCTCGTCGCTTTGCGGTCTGAATTGACCCTTAGACAAGATTTTAATTTAATTAAAGTTGAGCAATCATTAAATCTCTTTAAGGGCAACCTATAATCCGGTGTCCTGAAATACAGGCTCACGCCCAGTTTATGCAACAGTCTCCCACATTGATCCAAACGGCATGATGACTAATTTTTTTTCTTATTGGTGATTGAAAGACCCTTAAAAACTAGAAACATCGGTGAAAGAATAACTCTGATAGCTTAAAAATTCACCAAGATATGACAATTCAAACATCTCATAAAATAGACCTGCCCGAAACGCTCCATACAAAATGCTACTCGATTATGACGTCACCTTAGAGTTGTTTGTAGGCGTCGCGGGAGATTTTTGTTCGATAGCTATATTAATTATTGCGTTTATGAAAGTGGTTTCATAATAAAAGTTGCTTTAAATTACATAAGTTATCGATTGGTATACAAATATTAAGTTTAATCGAAAAAAAAATCGACTTGAATATCCAACTTTGGAGGCGCATAACAAAAAAAATACAAAAGCTATCAAGCTGAAATTTTGGAAAAACTTATTTTTTACCGTTATTTCTTTATTTTAGTTACAAAAATCGCTAATCTTTGACCCTATTTTTTATAATATTATTATGTGGTGAAATTTAATAAATTATTGTTATCAGGGCGAGCAAAGCGAGCTCCAGTAATTGTATATCCCACAACCTGAACATTTTGTGGTACACTTTACGGAAAAACTATCAATTTTATTTATATGTAGATGCGTTATCATCGGTCAGTCAAAGTGTGACGACGCGACCTCTCACAAAGCTCGGCGTTTAGAGCATAGTTATTATAATCTATCAATTTCAGATACTTATATATATTTTTTGAAACCGCTAATAGTTTTAAACATAAAAATATATTGCTTAAAATGCTTATACAGACTACCACACACGAAGTCCTCCACCTGATCCCTGACTAATTACTGTGCCATTAATATGAGGCCGCACTGACGGCTGAGTGATCGGGGTAACCGGACCGAAAACATACGGTGAGTTGTCTCGTTGCAAAACACTGCGTTGGTACTCTGTTGCATCTTGATATATTATTGTTAACCACGAAACGCTACTCTAATTTTTATCTTCTTCTGACTTTAAAAAGAAGGAGGTTATAAATTATTATAGGCTTAATCTAAACCGAGTACGTCGGCGTCAGCCAATTTTTTTGTAGAGCGTAACGACCCATTATAGGCATCATCAAAATATGAAAGCATAATATTTTAGTGACAATATAAACTGTGGGGAATGGCGAGAATACCTCCTGTGTCAAAATGCATCTTATTTCGCACTGTTTTAAGTAACTTCAATATTAACTTTTTACTAATCATTAATATACCTACGGCCAACGATCTTTTCGCATGTTTTATCCCGTGTGTTTCACCACCTAATGCATTTTTAATTGAGTCAGCCCCGATTGATTTTTCACGAATCATGTTTTATAGCTTTAATCACAAAAGGGACCTTCATCATATTAATTTTCGAGTAATGAAGACATTTTTCCATTATGAGTTCATCAGTTTTTAGGGTTTCGTACCCAAAGGGTAAAAACGGGACCATATTACTAAGACTTCGTTGTCTGTCCGTCTGTCCGTCTGTCCGTCTGTCTGTCTGTCTCCAGGCTGTAACTCAAGAACGGTAATAGCTAGAGATTTTATATTTTCACAGATTATGTATATCTGTTGCTGCTATAACAACAAATACTAAAAATAAAATAAAATGAATATTTAAGGGGGGCTCCCATACAACAAACGTGATTTTTTTTGGCCTTTTTTGCTCTATATCAAAAATGGCAACAGGTAGGTACTTGAATTTTTCACAAAATCATTAGTTATAAATATAATTTAATATTTAATAATAATATTAAAATAAAACAAAAAAATAAGGGGGGCTCCCATACAAAAAACACAATTTATGGCCTAATTTTGCTCTATAATGGTACGGAACCCTTCGTGCGCGATTCCGACTCGCACTTGGCCGATTATTACCTTACCTAATCGGTCTTATGAGTCTATCATTTCTGTTAAATGATTTTTCCAACGTATAAGATAAAACAGCAGCATAAACTATATTGTGCATAGAAACATAATAATATAGTAATTATTAAGACCCCTAATTAAGTTGAAAGAATTGATAAATTTTAACAGTTAACAAATTAAAGTTTATTTGCTCTACCCAACGCCTCTAGCAGCAATTATAATAGCTGCTCTAGACGTAGGTTAAGGCTATCTTTATATTATTTTGTTTATCTTCTATTCGACAGGGGTCCAATTCTCAGCCAAGGTACGACAATCGACCCCCAGGAAGACTAAACTACACTCAAAAGTTTCCCCGAAACTGTACAATATCATTTAGTATTCTCCTAAGTACGAACAAACCGAACAGTAATACCCAAAGTTACATTTGTGTTCGAAATAATGTATTTAATTAAATATCTTGTACAACACACACTGTGGCCGAAAAGTTTCAAGTGCTCTTGAGCCATTTCAAATGATCGCCGGGCTTTATGTGTCGAGTGCTTATAATACAACTCATCATCATGGACATCATTACCGTTTTCTGGAATAATGACTGTAAGGCCGATAGGCATAAAAATTACGTTAGAAACGTTATAAGTCATCTTAACGGGCTATAGGTATCTTTACATAATTGTAAGGAACATTACGCAAAGATCGGGATATAGGACGTTATTAGCACATGCAATAAATAGACCGAATTCCGACTAAAATAATATAAAAGTAATAAAAATCCAAATAAAATAATTTGAAACACTGGCCAGTTTACATTATTCCAATCCAGTAATCCAATCCAGCGCTGGATGGTTTCTGGAACAATGTAAACAGCCACTGGAATGCACTGGACAGTGGACAAGCAACTCAGTGCATTCCAGTGCCCTTATACATTATTCCAGTAGTAACTGGATTGGAAAAATGTAAACCAGCCAGTATTTTAAATTATTTTCTACCGAATTTTTGTATGACTTCATATTATTGTGTATGCGTTGCACTATTGCCATTTGTATGTTCAATTTTTTTCTATAAAAATGGATCACCGATTATTATCGGACGAGGAGCATGGATTGTGAACCACCCTAAGCTTTAATACCAACAATGTCGGCTTTTATGCACCAAAAAAAAACATTTTACATCACAAAACCAACGAATTTAACACGAAATAAAACAAATTCACAAATGAAATAATGAAAGTCGGTCTGTGGGTAGTTGTAATTAAAATCAGTGGTTTCACTGTACTGTTATGGTTATTTCGGAGTTATCTTACCGTCCAGTTTTTAAAAATAACTCTTATATTGTTGGGATAAAGCTGCTGTGGATTGTAAAATTGTCAATTGCACAGACCCCGATTCTTGATCATACAACATAAATACAGCTTTGATATTCGTTCGATTTCATCTAAATCCTATCTAGTGGAGTTTGGCCAATTTGATCAGAATGCGTTTAACTTTTGTTCAAATTTCCATGAGATTTCGCAGTTATAATTATTATGCCAAGCCGATTTCGAAACTGTCTGTCGATGTCGAAGCTGCGTTATTGTTGGATTAATTAATTTATTTATTTTATAGTAGAATCAGGGTACTTGTCTGTAATGCTGACTCTAGTTAAACCGACCACTTATTACGCTGAGCTATATTTATTTAGACAATCGCGATAATTAAAGTGCTTTTCAATGTGTAGTACGGGTGCCCTAGAACAAATTTTTTTGTGATTACTTACAAGCTAATTTTTTGCGAGTAGCTACATTTTGATAAGACGAACAACATTTTTATTTTCGAAAAATCTCGAAAGTGGTAGCTAACAGAGATAGAAAGGATTTCATACTTTGACTTGATGGTCCTAAAATATGGATTGTTTTATTTGTCGGACAAGGTTACTCTTAAATTAAATAACTATTAACCTACCAATATACAAAAAAATAGCTGGTTAGGATTCCGTTTTAGGGTTCTGTAATCAACAAAACTTGGTTGACTACTGTACCCTAAAACGGAAGCCTAACCAGCTGATTTTTTGTATATCGGTAGCTTAACAAGGTGCACGTGCGCGTGGCCGTGCACAGCGTGCGCCGCGGTGGGTTGGCGGCTTGGACAGTAATAGCATATACTACTTTCTCTTTCACTCTTTTTTACCTTTTTTTATTTTAAGCTTTCAATGCATATTTTACGTAATCAATGCAATAAACACGTCCGACTGTCACCGCGTCCTAAGGCACACTGCTCTCAGATGAGTGTGCTCACTCATTTCGACGGTGACACATTTTCGCATTGACGATTGTATGGAATGCCTCTTCTAAAGCACTCCCTAGATGGTAATTCAGCATTACATGCATTACGTGCTGTAATGCATGCATGATCGTTTATTGTAGTGATTGATGCGAATGACATGCAAACTACGTGCTGTACATTGATTGACAAGTTCCTTAATTTTTCGTCCTGCAATATGTGCATTACATGCACGCATGATCGTTTCGCGATAGGCATGTCATGCAACAAATAATACTGTCACGTAGATGCATGTCATGCTGAATTACCGTCTAAGGAGCACTTAAAGGTTATAATTCTATGGGTTATCCATCATGGCATGGAGCCCCCCATTTTACATCCTTTATAAATAAATTATTATAAATCAAGTACCTACTTAATCATTCGAAAAGCCGCGCGTTACATAACTCAAGGCCGCTTATCATAGCCTAATTTAAATAAAAAAAAAACAATTTATCAGAATCCCGCCAAAATAAATTCCCCCGCGGAAGTCATTTGCCGGCGTGTTATCCGGTCGCCGGGCCGGCGGTCACGTCCGGCACGGTTTGAGCTGAAAAATTATATTTACGCTTAATTCCGGAACGGAATCGCGATTTGTTAAGCGAACAAATATGACTTGAATTCGGATTTAAGTAAACTGAATGAACATTTAAAGATTGCTTGTTGTTTTATGTGCGTTTTTTTTTGGGATAAGACTAAAATATGAGGGTTCCATTTTTTGCTATTTGTATACGAAACCCGAAAAGCAAAATCAATAGATATTCAATTTTTGCCACCATCTATAGAAATTTACATGATTAGTCGAGGTATAAGTCACTTATGGTGAACCTTTATCCCCAAAAGATATCAGTTACCATATGTGTTATCCAGAGAAATATATGTTTATTCGCAAGTGCGAGCGTAATCCCACATTTAGACTATTCAATCGTCCTACTATGAAGCCATCAGATTATCCCGGAGGGTCAAGCTGACCAAATTGGAAAAAAATACATGTGAGCGGAGAAATTTTATACACCAGATGTTGAGTTGGAAGAAGACAAATATATCTGCGAAAACCGTATGCAAATCGGATCAGTAGTTTTCGTGTTAAAGAAAAAAGTTTGATATAAATTCTGAGCCCCTCTTTTGTCCCCTTAGAGGGGTGGGGGGAAATTTTTTTATACACCATGTTAAGTTGGAAGAAGACAAATATATCTGCGAAAACCGCATTCAAATCGGATCAGTAGTTTTCGTGTGATCTTCTTCTTCTTTTTTAAGTATTGGCTCCTTTGTGAGTCGCCAGTTTTCGTGTGATAGTGGAACAAACATACAGACAGAATATAGACAAACAGACAAAAAACTAACCACATTTTGGGCTTCTATAGCGATGTAGTGACACCATGATAGCTATTTTTATTTCTCCAGTTTTATTATATGTATAGACGTGAAAGTGTGTCTGTCTATCTGTTACCTCTTCACGCCCAAACCGCTGAACCGATTTTGCTGAAATTTGGTATGGAGATACTTTGACTCCCGGGAAAGGATATAGGATACTTTTAAGATATTATTATTTAAGATTTTATAGTATTCATTTATGGTTTAGTTCAGTCATAAATATGTCTTACCCCGGCAACAGCGACAGCTGCTAGACCCCAATAATTCATCGATGTCCTCGACGACAGACTAAATTAAAAATTAATGTCTGAAATTTTAAAGCGAACTCTGACTTGATGCCAAAACTAAACATTGAAATTTTGATATAATGAGAAGGGCAAATATTAATTTTTATCAAAGTTTCTGTGTTCGGGCAGATTAAAATGTTGAATAGCTTTCTTTAAATTGGTGTCAATGACATCTCTACGTTGGGATGTGATGGATAAAATATGATTGCCACTAATATGATTACCAATCAGGCTGTCGTGCTGATAACATACCCTTTCGCTTTGTTCTTTAATGACAATGTCGGCGTTGCGTTCGTTGACGCATTCAATTATTGAATGCGCCAATATGAAAGTTAAATGTCAAAAGATGATGAAAAATGAAGATGAAAGTGCACAATGTGGACATAGCTAATACTCGCCATTCAACGTAATTACCGTGTCATACTTATTTCTGTGCCATTTAGAATATTCTATAATTTGCAGAATATATGCGACAGTATTTCGCAGAGGTGAATCTCCAGCGATTTCCTTTGTCACATTTATTAGGTTAAAGTAGGGTATATTAGATTGGACCTCGTTCATTGGGTGTGCGGTAGAGATTAAGCCACGAGATATAGCGGTTACGTTAATTGTATGTCATTGCATATTTTGTTTCATTAGACGGAAGCTACTTACGAGATGTATCTGGAATAAAGGTGTGTTCACACATATAACGTGATGAGACGTTGCGATGCGGTGCACTTTTAATAAATCTAAACTGAAATCCATTTGGTACACGAAAAGATAGTCATTGAATTGCTAGACTTGCCATTCGCCATGTTGGGCTGCCAATTTATTTTTTTTAAAAATGCATCGCAACGCCTCGTGTCGTTGCAATATGAATTAACCCCGAAAGTACGACGAGGCTTTATATGAACGTAGGCGGGGCGCTGCTGGTAAAGGAGAACTGTCAAAAATGGCGTTTTCGTATTATGGTAGCGTTAGTTCCTATTTTCGCCACGTTCATTAATTAAAGCCTTATCGAGCTCTACAAGATGATGACAGCGCAGCTCATCATCCACTCATGTCTACTTTGCACACCTACTGCAACTGCAACTTCTGTTCGTTCCTACCTCAACATCGCATCCAAACAACGCAACCACATAGATGCTATGACTTATGTGGCTGCGTTCTTAGCTTTTTCTACAGGGTGTAACAAAACTAAGATATATAATACTATAGGGTGTGTATGGGTCCGCTACATAGAGTTCGCTGTGAAAGTAGCAGTGCTAAAAGATTAACTTTTTTTACCTTTGTATGGAAAAAGCCATGACACGGAAGCGCTTGCCCATACAAATCCCAAAAATTTTTTGCTCTTTCAGCACTGCAACTTTCACAGTGAACTCTTTACAAAGGACACATACACACCCTGAAGTATTATTACTTAGTTTTGCTACACCTTGTATATTATTACTTTTAGTGACTATTGCAAAGTTAAATGTATACATCCAAAATTACTCATAACAACTGTCGAATTTTAGGCAATTTAATGCAAAAACTCAGGTGATTTCCATTCCGCTACATCCCCTGACTCGGGGCACAAAGCGGCCGTACCGAATGATTGAATTTTGTTAGGGTCGTCCGTTTGTGAAGTTCTTCGCAGCCGATTAATTCCTTTTATTCACGTGGACTCGAATACGCCGCATGCATGAGCGCACTCTAAAGCCGGTACACTGGTATAAAAATATTTCCTTTATCAAACGCAAAGAATTTACATTTTCCATTAATTAATACGAATCGAACAAATACGCTTGCGGCTAAACACTTTAAAAATTCGTTGTAACAAACCTGCATGTTTATTGTTGTCAATTCGTGATAAATAATGTAGTTTATTTTACTGTGAGTACTTTTTTATGATTTGACGAATCACTTATTTTTAAAGTTAGGTAGACTTTAATGATAATGAAAGTATTTTCGCATTGCTAAGCTAATACTATATTAAGCTCTAACACTATGTTACGATTAACTAATGACATATTATAGGCACATAACAAGTACATTCCAGACAAGATAGAAAATAAAATTTAACTTTTATTGCCGGAATTGTACATTTTTCTCGAGAAATACTACTACTCTTTTTCGACTCAAAGCATATCTACCAATCATGTTAATCAGTGCGACACCTTGAGTGTAAATTGACTGATTTCACGTGAATAATATTATTATGATGGAATTTTTATAACACTAAAATGGGGAGGCCCGCAAAATTCCATAAAGTCATGGAAAATAACAAACACAGAATAAATATTTCAGATAAGGTAAGTCTAGATAAGTGTACTTTTTTTTAATTTCATTTATTCAAAGTACTATAAATTCGAGCGATTCGTTTTGAAGCTTTTCGGCACGTCCTGGAGTGCTCTCCGCGATAAAAAGCCTTCAGCCGTTTAACTAAATGTTTAAAAACAGAACTAGCACGATCATTTTAACTTTATAATAATATATCTTTTATAATATTACAATGATGTAGTCGTTTTCATATTACTTTAATTTTGGATTCATTGTAGAAAGCCTAAATAATCCCCCTTTGAATTTTATCACAGTTATTCCGACTATTAATTTGAACGTTTTTTAAGGAATTCAAGCAAAAACCTTCATAGAGATTTTTAACAAGAGTTTATAAATATTCAACTGAGTTGTTATTAAATAACTCGTTTTACGTTTGTTTAACGTTTTGTCGTAGGTGGTACTATCAGAAAAGTTGATTCCTAGGCAGATGGCGCACCGTAATACGGTAGTCAAACTCATCTGATTAACAGCTGCTAACGTTGAATTGACATAAGCCGACCAAACGACGTAGGTCCGTCAACTGCCTAGTAATCAATTTCCTCGGGTATAGTATACATCAAAAGCGCTAGAGAATAGAATAAACTTCTTTCAAAAATCTTCAGCATCTGGCTACAAGTTAATCTGAGTGCGTCCGCAAGGCATCAAACTCAGGCACAATGACGCTTAAAGCATTAATAAAAATACATACGGCTTTAGCACTTGCGAGGTACTCAATAAAAATCAATTTCCCTTACGAAAACAAATCGTTCCGCTGTCGACGTAAGAGAAAAGTTGAATGTAGAAAAACATTAATGGCTCTTTATACCCAGAGCTAAAAGTCCCAAAACTTGCATTAAGTATTCAACAAGTAATACTAACGGTTGGGCTACTAAAACTGCGGTAGCTACGACAAAATGCATCCTTTGAAGCTACAACATCTACAAGACATTACCAGGCATCCATCATCACCATTGATGTATATTCTATAAGAGATGTAAGAGAAGCAGCAGCCCTCTACGGTTTGGTGTCGGGTAGTACTGTCAGGCATATCCATCACTTAAATTTTAAGTAGACGCAGTCAAGAATTTGTGTAGTAATTCACAATATTTTTTTTTTGTTTTGAGTTGTTATTTTTTAGTTATATTCTTCTTGGCATGGACATACTTTGAGTCCCGGGAAAGGACATAGGAATATTTTTTATCCCGGAAAAATGCACGGTTCCTGAGCGATAAGCGAATTTTGGCGCAACGGAGTTGCGGGCGTCATCTACCTAGTTACATAATAAAGATTAATCAACCTACATAAAACTGTAATGAGAACAACATTTTTAAGACCGCAATTGTGGTAAAAACGGATACTTAAAGCTGAAACATATTTGGGGGGAGGCTGTATTAGGCATATTGTTCACCCTACATGATTCCGTTTATTTTTAGGGTTCCGTAGTCAACAAGGAACCCTTATGGTTTCGGTCTGTCCGTCCGTCTGTCTGTCTGTCTGTCCGCGGTTTTGCTCAGAGACTATAGGACCTACAAAGCTGTAATTTGGCACGAATACACGTCATATTAATAATGCCGACAAAATTGTACATAAAATATTTTAAAAATATTTTTTTTATGGTACCTCCCCTACACATCAAGCGGGGTTGAATTTTTTTTTCGTGCCCACCCCATCGTGTGTCGTTGGATAGGTTTATTAAAAATATTATGAGTATTCATAGATCATTTTCCGATTTAGGAATCCATTTGTGAAATATTAAGTTTTAAAGTGGGAAAAATCGTTAGAGACCAGTGTCCCCCCCTTCTACCAGCTAAACGGTTGCTTCTGAAAATGTGAAAAAAATCACGGGAGTTGGAAATATGCTGAATTTAAAAGGAAAACTATCACGGCTAAGAAGACTTCACAAGTTATTGAGTAATAGTCGATCAACTTAAAAAACATGTATTCGGCGAAGTTTAAAGGAACTTTTTGTTTAAATTCCTTAGAAAGTAACTGAGATGATGTTGTTAGTGGTGTAAAACATGTTATAAATGTACATTCATTGACCATACAAAAATTTTCAAATACTAGCGGTACTACGGAACCCTATATTGCGCGTGGCCCAACACGCACTTGGCCGGTTTTTAATGTTTACAATGATTTTACAAGTAAAAGGCAGTCCGAAGTCCGAACAACAACCATGCGAGACGTTCGTTCAGTATCATGCTAGAGAATCAACTGGCAAATCGGAAGAAATAATCGGACGTCTATTGGGTCGCCGTACAAAAGTATGCAGACCGCACCTTCAGACAATCGGAACGGCAGTAAAATCGGAAACGCTTTGACGCTGTTTCCGACTCTGACGTCCGATCCGACTATCGGATCGGATGTGTATTATGTATTCAAATAAATGTATGGCAAGAGTGCCTTCAGGTAGTCTGATCAGACAACCGGATCAGACTATCGGATGAAAAAATCGGACGTGTATTGCCGCCCTAATCATAAAATTACAGAAGGGTTGCATATTCCTTCTCTACCGAGAACTCAAACGACGCTTGCTAGCTGTCTTGCTCTACATAAACACATTTCAATATGATAAACAAAGACGCTGTGTTTGCACACTTAAACACAGCACCCCGGAAAGGGTTGCGCCACAGATGCGCCCCATAACGATGTTCGCCACAGCTGAGGGGACAACTCAATACGTCCTGATTCTTGGGGATGAACAAACGAAACATGCTTAACAGCGTCCAACTAAAGCCATTTAAACATTTTACCGCGCGGATGTCACCGTTGACTGCGTGGCCCAAAAACGCTCGCAATGACGAATGTTGGTCCGTCCGTCTAAATTACGGAATGGATAGATGAGGGTAATACGCCATCATCAATCATATGCCAGTAAAACATAATCCCTCGTTTTATACCATATGTAAAAAGGTATAAAAACAATTTTTCATACATGTGATTTTTTGGAACGAAGTTCATTATCGCGCGTTGCGCCTCGCGGGGACTAGACGGAAAAAGTTGTAACGACACTTTTTTATTAGTACCTGCATAGTAGGGGCAGAGGGCGTTGACAATTTAGTTTCTTTTTAATATTAAATCTGATGCTGGCACTTCACATGGCTATTTGTATTTGCGTATTTGATGTATTCGCCAAACAATCACCATGTATAGACGGTCTGTTTGACAAAGTATTGGCCTTATTTGCCTATTTGATAAATATGACCAATACCAAATAAACGTATCCGTACCTTTGTCGGTTTTTGATGCACATCAAAAGAGTCAAATAGGCAAGTAAACAAAATCAAGTAAAAGTTTGGTATTTGTCCATGTGTGGAAGGTCGTATTTGCCTTTATTTGCTTGTTTGTATATAAGTCAATAATTTTGCCAAATGCAACAAATAGCCAATAGCAAATACGAATAGCGATGTGAAGTGCCACTTTTAAATACTGTTAGACAAAAAATGTTAGCCGCTTGGCTAATTAGCTGGGTTAATTCAGTTAACCGGCTAAATTGCTAAGCCTATCGGTTAGCTAGCTAATTAACTTAGCTAACTTTTTTTGCCGGCTGGGCCGGCCAAATTGTACAGCCATAGAATTTACTAATAGTCTCGGAGTTTTCAAGTACCCAATATCTACGTTAACACGCCCAGCAAACATAATTTCATGTGAAATTATTTGAATTTTACTTCAAATATTATATCTACTATAATTATTATTACATAAGAAATATTGGATATTAAAAATGATTTCATAAAAACGTTATTACATTCCACAATAGAGGTCTCGTTTGCATCGATATGAAATCGAGAATAAGAGAATAAAGACGACAGAAGTGAACGCGTTTGAAGTCGACCATTATATTACGATTCCAACTTCGCATAATACTTATCAACTTTGGACTGGTGAATATCGCCATGATTATCAGGAGGACTTTAGGAACATATTATTTTTATGAATTTATATTCTAGAAATCTAGAGATATATTATAATGATCGTCATTTTCGGGTATCCTTCCATTCGATAATGAATAAACACACGAGACGAACATAATATAAACCATTTCTTTTTGGAAGTCGTTTAAAAAGTTTAGAGGTCAAAACAGTTATATTTTTATATAAAAAATTATATAATTAAAAAATATATTTTCGTTTGATATTGATTGGCTTTTGAATGAATAATTGTAACTTATTTGAAAAAAAAAACAGAAGAAAAAATAATGTACACACTACACACAATAAACAGCTACTTTAAAGCATCTATATTATCCTAAATTCCAAAAAATCTATTAAACAATCTATTTCCGTATAGAAAATGCGGCCCACCTAGTTCAGCAACATACGTACTTGAGTCTTACAGATCCAAATATAAAATGAATCATACTCGAAACAACAAATGTATTATTCACGAGTAACTCGTGAAATTGAAGCATAATTCTAGATATTATGAAAATAACCAACAAATAGAGTTGCCAGTTCCGATAATAACAAGCTTAGTGTTGCCGGTGTCGGGGCGAGGTATAATTTAAACTATAATAAGGTAAATACAAATTTTGAAAGTAATCAAACTGTTGTTATAGTTTGACTAGTTTTTGTGATACTCGAGGACTGTTGTGAAACAGATTAAAATGTCTTAATTTTAAATATGTGCAGGTAAAGGGAGTTATTTTAAATTTAATATTTGATGCCTAGACTTAAGATTTCATCAGAATATTGTCAGAAAGGTTCTTAAATGTATGCTGGTGTTTGCTGTTGCTGCATCTAGCGTGTCAACATTGCAGTAATATGATATCCTATTTTAAAACATTCAAAAATGCACATTTTTTTACTCGTTACTAGGCTTATCATCATATCCAGCACTACATAAGTTTAAACATGTCGAGTCATCCTGATTCATAGATTTAATATAATATTTTTACGTATAATCATAGATTGTACGTAAAAATATTTCATTCCTTCCAGCATTCTTTATCTCACGCCTGCTATAAATGTAAATCAAAGTGATAATAAAACAATTAAAAATTAAAAGCAATTTAGTCATCTATCAAACCTATTATCTGCACGAGCCTCAAGAATATATCTACGATGGAGGTGTATAGGAGGTACGCGCCGAACGTATGCTCCTTCTCTGTCAGCTCTATTGATTTACCACCGAGCACCATCTGAAGTTCCATTATGAGTATCTGGAACGACATAAGTTCTCGTAGAATTTATAGTAAGTAAAAAAAATCACAAAAATTAAGTCACATGTTAGTGGACCAATTATAGCTTGACCGCTGTAAAGTCGACCCTCGGGCTCGTAGCATACTCGTAGCATACATTTAGTGTGCTACGAGTATGCTACGATGTATGTACTTTACAGAGGTCAAGCTTTAGCGCCACAGTCCTGCATCACGCAATAATGAATCGGTTTAAACACACAACATTTAAAAAATCTAGTACATAGTACCACCTCATTGAACAGCGCGCCGACAAACAGCAGCGCCAGCTCGACCGGCTTGTACCGGACGCCGTACACCAGCATCGCTATCCCCACTACCACCGCAACTGTCATGAACACCATCGCCGCCGCTATCACGTACATATTGTACACATTCACCAGGACATTGAACAGCGCGCCGACAAACAGCAGCGCCAGCTCGACCGGCTTTTACCGGACGCCGTATACCAGCATCGCTATCCCCACCACCACCGCCACCGTCATGAACACCATCGCCGCCGCTATCACGTACATGTACACACTCACCAGGACATTGAACAGCGCGCCGACAAACAGCAGCGCCAGCTCGACCGGCTTGTACCGGACGCCGTACACCAGCATCGCTATCCCCACCACCACCGCCACCGTGATGAACACCATCGCCGCTGCTATCACGTACATGTACACACTCACCAGGACATTGAACATCGCGCCAACAAACAGCAGCGCCAGCTCGACCGGCTTGTACCGGACGCCAAACGACAGCATCGCTATCCCCACCACTACCGCCACCGTCAAGAACACCATCGCCGCCGCTATCACGTAGATGTAGAACTTCGTGAAGTCGAACTGAAAGAACATCCATACTTCCATTCTAATATTATAAATGCGAATGTGTACCTGTCTGTCTGTTAACTCTTTATGCCAACAATATTATAATATCGTATTACATTTATAACATATATTTCAGCAATCTTATTATATAAGGCAATGAATAGAAATTGGCGACCCTTCGTTTTGGCCCAAGTTTATTACATTTTTAACAAATAGATAATGATGTCCTTTCGGCAGACGAAATTCTAAAGAATGTTGCCTTTGTACTGAAATAGTTTCTACGTCTCAGTGAAAAATTGCATAACACTATAATTATGCCCCTTATCTATACTACGCAGTAGACCAGCTACGAATTGGTGTAGCGCATCTACGACATACCCGTAGGCCGTAACCCACGTAAGTTTCTGTACACCGTTACTACGCCGTAGACCAGCTACGAATCGGCGTAGCGCGTCTACGACATACCCGTAACCCACGTAAGAGCCAGTCCACACGGTGCGTTGCGTCAGTTGCGTTGTTTTACATACAAATAACCAAGGTGTTCACACGGCGCGCTGCGTCGTGATAGCAGCGCGCAACATGACGGACAGCAGCCCCCGAGACGAAGCAGGAGGGGGTGTTTACGTTAAAGGTGGCTTTTGGATCATTGCCGTGAACGACGGCGACCGGTAAAAATTCAAATAAAATGCTACTTTATGACATAGAATATAAGTATAATTTTCTACTGACATTTGCGTGGCGACCCACGCTGCCGCCGCGCCGGCGGCGGCGTAAAAGCTAGTAGGTAGAGTAGAATGAAAAAACCTATCGCCTATGTCATAAAGTGACATTTCGTTTGAATTTTCGTCAGTCGCGGTCGCTCGTGGCAAAGATCCGAAAGCTACCTTAAGACTGCTTCGTAATAACGCTGCGATGGTGCAGCGCCCGTGTGGCCGGCTTAGATGCGTCAAACGGTAGCGCTGCGTCGACGCAACTCGTAAGTTTTTATACACCGTTACTACGCCGTAGACCAGCTACGAATCGGCGTAGCGCGTCTACGACGTATCCGTAACCTGTCTGTTCACATTGCAACGAGACGCGTCAAGGCAACGAAATGCATTTTTTAAACTGAAAGCTAAGCGCGATGACGTGTGTGCGAGCTTAGAGCCAGTCAATACAAAATATATCTTCTGGCGAAGTAAATAAAGTTGATTTATTCTTACTCTAGAGCAGGCGAGGAGTACACAGACGAAGACAACGGCGGCGGTGGCGATGAATGCGCACACGATGATGTGTGTGCGGTACCGTACAGTGATGGCCGCCGCCATGTTCGACATGGCTACCACCTGGAACGGAACAACTACTAGTTGTTGAAGCGTAGGGGCATGCTCAAGGGTTTTTCATACTAGGTGTAACAAAACTAAGTGATAAATACTTTAGGATGTGTTCTGTGTATGTGTCCCTTATACAGGGTGCAACAAAACTAAGTGATAATATTTTATGGTGTGTATGTGTCCCATAAATAGTTAATAATATAATAATACTCCCCACACCGGTTTCGGTGACGGTGGCCGGTTTCATTGAAACCAGGCCAGCTACGCAGGAGTAATTTTATAGTGCCCAGGTGTGTGTGCAGTACACAAGAGCACTCTCTATTCCTTTACTCTCATAAGTCATAACCCAGTGGGACGGCAGACCGACACGACCGGCGAGAGATCAGGCGCAGGACCGACTTTTTACATGCCCATCCGACGCATGGATCATCTTACTTGTCAGACAATTAGGTAATCAGCCTGCATTGTCCTAACCAAACCTGGAAATTACATGTTTCCAACGCGGGAATCGAACCCACGACCTCCGAGTCAAGAGCGACGCTCTAGACCACTGGACCACGGAGGCGTTATATAGAGTTCACTGTGAAAGTATCAGCGCTGAAAGAGCAAAATTATTTTTTTTGTGATTTGTATGGTCTGCGCGTCACGGATTTTTCACATACAAAGGTGAAAAAAAAGTTACTCTTTCAGCGTTGCCACTTTCAGGGGACTCATACACATTCTAAAGTGTTATCACTTAATTTTGTTACACCTTGTAATATTAACATCGTGAATTTCAGCGGTGGGCAGCCGCAGTAGGCAAGGTCGATTCACAATCATTATTATTGTATTAACTATCCTGTACCAGTAAATAGGTACTCCCTATTTCATTTTAACCGGGAGGAACTTTTATACATTTTTCATAAAATAATATTCGAAAATAAAATTGTCTCTGTATATAATTTTATATTATTTGTAAAATAATTATTATAACCTCGCTTCACTTCCGAATTTTAACTTCATTGTTTTAGTACCATTTTTAGCTTTGAGATTTCAATAGTTGAAGCAGAATTTATCAGAATATAAAAAATAAACAGTACTTACAGCGACCAACAAGCAAATGTAGCTACAGCATCCAACCCTGGCCGACGGCACGCAAACCAACAGGTAGTTCAAACATATCATCACCAATCTAAAACAATCCATTGTTTCTCCTGCCTTACATAATATACAATAGCCTCATTAAATTATACAAAATTGATAAGTTATCTTTCATGAAAGCTAAGACTGTTCTTTCTGAAACTCTACTTGGAATTTCGTTCGAGGAAGACGAAAATATAATCAAAATTACGGAATAGAGTCATGCACATAAACACACACACACACACACACACACACACACACACACACACACACACACACACACACACACACACACACACACACAAACAAACACACTCATTTAATTATTATATAAAATTTGTGAAAATAAAAATTATAATATTATGTAAGTACTTAATTATTGTAACTTTGTTTCGTCCCCACAGGACAGGCATCGCCTAGTGTGGGGATCTGTTATCGCATTATTCTATGTTACAATTTTTTGGTCAATAAATATTTGTATTTGTATTTAATACTAGCTTCTGCCCGCGGCTTCGCTCGCGTGGAATTCGAAAATCGTGTAAAATACGAACATTCTTGTAAACCTCCTTTGGAAACATGATGTTTTTCTAAGACCCCTATGTTACTTTCCATCCCTTCAACTAAGTATAATATGCCAAAAATCAAGTCGATTAGTTGCTTCGTTATGCCGTAAAGAAAGGACAAATAAACAAACACACTTTCGCATTTATAATATTAGTATGGACAGCTGTTGCCCGCGACTTCGTTCACGATAGCATAGTATAATAACGGAAATGCCCTGCCTACGCTGACCCCCCCCCCCCCCCCCCCAAGTAGTGGCCGGGGGTCCGCAAATTGTTCCAATGACACTCGAAAACTGTATGTTTAGTTTAGGTTAATATTATAAAATATGCTGAAGTGTGTCTGTTATCTCTTCACGGCGAAACCGCTGAACCGATTTTGATGTAATTTGGTATGAATATACTTTGAGTCCCTGGAAAGGATAAAGAATACTTTTTATTCCGGAAAAATGTACGGTTACCGCACGATAAACGAACTCCGGCGCAACGGAGTTGCTGAGGTCATCTAGTATTATTTATATTAGGTAAATTTTAAGCACCACTTGGCAAAGACTCTCCTTTTTTCAGTAAGTTTATAATGTTACAAAAGTTATAATTAAACATAACAATAATATTATTATTCTACTTACAATCCCGCGATGAAGACAAAAATCGGCACGCTCAAATAAAAGTATTTCAATTCAGGGCTAAAAAGGTAAAATATAATTATTAGAGTTATTTTAATGTAATGTACATTCTTTTTCTTTCTCTTAAAAATATAACAATACATACAGTGTGTGACAAAAACAAGTGATAATACTTAAGGGTGTGTACGTTTTCCTTGTAGAGAGTTCAGGCTGAAAAACGATTTTTTTTTCACTTTTGTATGTGCAAGGGTCACGCGTCACGAGTTTCCCTATACAAAAGTGAAAAAAAAATTGGTCTTTCAGCGCTGCTACTTTCTCAGTGAACTCTCTACAAGGAACACGTACACACCCGAAAGTATTATCACTTATTTTTGTTACACACTGTATAATATTATGTATACTTATATTTTTAAGAGAAAGAAATACAATGCCTATTAAAAAATTCTAATGAAATGTTTCCATTAAATAGGCTCTGAAACTGCTGGGCTGATTTCAGTATTTTTTGTCCAATGTGGACCCCGAAAATGGACACTGATAAAAGAAGATAAATCGCAGTTAAGCGTACTGAGACCTTCACGGTAAGAAATAACGTTCGGAGGCGTTTTGAGTCATTTTTATTCCAGACTCATCGTCTTTTGTGTACTAGCACAGAAGTTGATTCCTAGGCAGATGGGGAATCTATATAGTTTGGTCGCATTAGAGCCAGTCCACACGGCTGTTGCATTGTTTTACATACAAATAACTAAGGCGCGCGTCGTCGCAACGCTGACGCAACGCGCCGTGTGGACTGGCTCTTACGTCAAACCCAGCCGACAGATAACGATTAACTATTAATTGACTGATCCGACCAAATGAGGTTGGTCTGTCAACTGCCTTTTTTTTCACGCAGAGAAATGCATTAACGCATTCGACGCAGGGGATGGGGACTCCCGCTGCGGATATGTGGGGCTCATCGCGGCGAAGATGGTATGTGCCGCGACCCTACCCACTAAAACTCTGCGACGCTCCTCTCGTCACCCAAGACGAAGCCACGGGCACGACACACCCACCGCAAGTCAGTGGCCGTCCGACCTTTGTCAGACCACACTCATTTGAGGGCGCTTCCCACCCCGCAGGCCAGACAGAGGTCCCACTTGGGGCTTGCTTGGGCCCGCCTTTTCTGGTGTCACGATGCACGGAGCGTTTTGTGCATCGTGAACCACTCTGGGACTCGAATTTGATGACGGCGTCCCCACACCGCCACCACGAGTACCCCGGCTAGAGTGGATCATTGTGCTGGCGTCGCACACGTCTCCGCCTTAGTCGTCTCGAGAGGTCGTGGTCTGTCAACTGCCAAGTAATCAATTTCCTCGATGGTACTTACATACAGAACACCAGTATGAGATATGCAGCAGTTGCAGCCAGCATAACGAACAGTATAGCGAACACCTTCTTCACGAAGTCGTTCCGATCTGGCTCGTAATTGAGCGGCTCCCCCAGGGGAGAGACGTCGTCCCCGCGGTAGTTCTGCGCCACTTAAAGTTGAAGAAATGTTATAATGAAGAAGAATATGGGGCACAATAGACGACGCGAGTGGAAGAACAAGGTAAACGGTAAAAAATTGCAGTGTTTTTGCAAAAATAGAGACTTATAGGGCCGGAAAAGTGATTTAAAAACAACTACGGATTTTATGTGAAATTATAATACAAAAAAATCGAATTGATTGCAAGTCCTTGCGTTGATACACAATAAAATATTATGATGGGAGCTGTGAGTATTCGACTATAGACTATAGTCTGAGGGTTCGAATACAATTTAAACATACTGTAGTAATGAATATTACACAAAGGTATATTATGATAGAAATAAGTGCTCAAGTTGCAGTCACTGATATAACAAGTCAAGTTGGCCGATGTTAGTCCGAGATGCAATCGTGCGATGCAATCTTTGATGCAATCAATTGTTACTCGCATTTGCAATTTGGAAAACCTTCTAATATTTAGTCGTCGTATGCTAGGGCCCTGGACGCCACGATTAAACAAATTTATATATAAAGATTAAAGACTAGCAAATTCACAAGCTAGCTTAAAAATAAAATAAACACATACATGAACGTGCCGCTTCCATCATCCAAACATTGTATTTTTTTCCTTTCAATTGAGAAGTCTCATTGTAAATTGTCTTTCTCCCATTCTTTTTCAATGCTTTTCCACTTTTCTTTTCAAGCCTAGTCTGAATGATTTCGTCATAGATCTCGTCAATTCTACTTTTAGGTTCCTCCATGGTTGTTCCCGCATCATCGCTGGTATATGAGGCTTTGGGTTCATCAGAAATCATTCGTTATGGTTGAAACTTATAAACATATAAAAGAAGACAGTCTGCAATCTGCTGACGATTCTTGATGTTGACAAATGCAGGTGACACTTTAGCGATTTGTCAATGTTTAAGAAGGTAACATAAGAATATGAAATTCTATAAATCTGTGGGTTATCATCTCATTTGAGTCTTGTCTTGGCCATTTGGTCTTGACTTTTGAATACTCTTGATCAACGATATGCTCTTGATGGTGTTGGTGTTCTAAAATCCAAATTAATATCTGGCTCTGGGGACATGCTGGGGACAATATTGTTATTGGCATCTCAATTTTGTATGTCATGGCGGCTATAACAGGCGGCTGTATCAGCTATATACACTTAAAAAGTAGTGATTATATTCTCATTGTATACACTAGTCAAGAGTCAAGACACCCCGAGATAGTATAGGCCTACTGCGAAACCGTTTTAAGACTCAAATAATCGAATGAGAATGCGGCGTGCTGCTCTGACAATATCGTTTCTCGTTTATTAGAGTATGATGCGGCATTCTCGTACGGTTGTTTGGGTCTCAAAACGGTTTCGTGGTACGGCCCCAGGCCCAGCGCGAATATACAACGTGAAATTTTAGTGGTTGTTTTCCCGCAGCAGAACGATTTACTTATAGTAGTACTATCGAACCATGCATGTTATTTTTTGAAAATAAAAAATATTTCGTATGACGTACTATGGAAACTTTATGCCGATAGGCGCTAGTTACTATGGACCCGACCGATTTTATTTTTTTTGATTTGAACAAAAAAAACTTTACAAATCTATTGTACTACTAAGATAGAATCATTTTACTGCGGGAAAACAACCATTAAAATTTCACACTGTATATAGGGCACTCTCGTCTCGTCTCGCGCTCTCCTTCTCGTCTCGGTCGCTCTCGGTGACTTGTCCTTTTCTTGCGCGGCGCCCGAGTCAAAGAGTCCCGTTGGCTCTCGCGGGGAAAATAAGAGCGAGCATATTTTACACACTTATTCAAGTAGTTGCTCACTGACACTTCCTATATTTATGAACATCCGTGTAAGACCACATACATACACATACGCAAGACCATAAAGGAGGCTTTCCGATATTTGCCGCAAGCAACCGCGATTGTCATTTTTACATTTTAGTAGTTTTTTTTATACGATTTTTATTAGCTTCACCATTTAGATATCGTTGGCTTCACCTGTATATTTGCTTGTAACATGTTTGTAACCGACTTCTTTGGGCGCGATTTTGACCCATTTTAGACGGTCGATGACAATACACTAATTTGATATAATTATTCCATTTTTCAATTTGTATGTTTGTATGTTTGTTTGTAACCCTTTATATAAAAAGCGTGTTTTTAGTTTTTTTAACCATTACTTATTATTACTAATATGTAACTAATAAATAATATAATTCCTATCTAATGATATTGCTCAATTCACGGACAAAGATTTTTAAGTTTTTTCCTGTGTAATGTGTTACTCTGTAGACATAAGATGAAGTCGACAGAACTAATAAAGTTCATCTCAAAGCACAAACAGTGAGGAACGGAGCCCTACAAACTTACCGGGAACGTTAAAAACACATTTTCTCTCCAAACAACACCCATTAAATATAAATGGAGGTACCTTTTTTAGTGTTTCTAGAAAAATAGCTCATGAATTTTAAATGTCTCTCAAGTTACGATACGGGGTAGGTTTTAATGAGTATCTAGGTACATTATTTCTCTTTTAAAAGATTCTAATTTTATGCACGTAATTTTATGCATTGCGCGGCGGTGTTTTATGAAGTAAGTAATAACTCCCACACCGGTTTCGGTGACGGTGGCCGGCTTCTTTGAAACCAGGCCAGTTACGCAGGAGTGATTTTATAGTGCCCAAGTGTGTGCGCAGTACTAATACTCTCATAACCCAATGGGACGGACAACCGACAAGACTGGCGAGAGATCTGCCCCCCTAGACAATTGTCAAAACGCTAACGCTAACGCTAACTCTAACGTTACAAAATGTATGGGATTTGACATAAGTCATCGCTTCGCTAGCGAATACTAATGTCAAATCCCATACATTTTGTAACGTTAGCGTAAGCGTTTTGACACTAAATTTGTCTACAGGCCAAGGCGCAAGACTTTGTAGATCATCTTACTTGTCAGACAATCAGGTGTGATCACCTGCATAATTGTCCAAATCAAACTTGGAAATAACATGTTTCCAACGCGGAAATCGAACCCACGACCTCCGAGTCAAGAGCAACGCTCTAAACCACTGGACCACGGAGGCGTTTTATGCAGTATCGCATAAGCAAATTGCATTTGTAACATTAGTACAGAATAACGCTTTCATGGTTCAGTGACTTGGAACTTTGAGCGTTTTTCTTAACATAATAGAGGTCATGGGTATGACCCGCCTTTAAAAAATATTGTTATCAAGTTTAGTTTAGACACGGACATTGTAGGCTGATCACCGGATTATATAACAATAAGCATGATATGCATCAGATGGGCATAATTTGTCAGTCCTGCCCCTGATCTCTCGTCAGTTGTGTCGATCACGGTTCTGCTGGATTCTGAGAGTAAATGAGAGTAAAAGAAGTAAGATTTCTCTTATGTAACAAGTAAAACTCACTCCTGCTCATCTGGTTTTAATGAAACCACCGTAACTGCAACTGATGTGGGAGCATATAATAATTCTTTATCGCTACATCCATGTTTTACAAAAGACGCTGATCGACAAGCGACCTCATATCGATCACACAAGTTCAAGGCGAGGCAAAACTTAGATCATTTGTTGCAGACGTCAGCCCGCAAACCGCAGTTACACTACGAGTATATCTAGTAAGATGCTGACTCTTATTACTTTAGTCTATGTAAAGTATATTTATTTATTTATTTAAACATTTATTGCACACAAGACATTATTTACATAGAAACTGACATTGAAAGACGACACAAATATAAGTATACAGTGTGTAACAAAAATAAGTGATAAATGATAATACTTTAGGGTATGTACGTGTTCCTTGTAGAGAATTCACTGTGAAAGTAGCAGCGCTGAAAGACGATTTTTTTTTCACTTTTGTATAGGCAAGGGCCCGAGCGTCACGAGTTTCCCCATACAAAAGTGAAAAAAAGGAACACCCTCAAGTATTTCCACTTATTTTTGTTACACCTGTACTATACATGTAACATCCATTACTTAAAATAATATTATGAATTCGAAAGTGTATATGTCCGTTACCTCTTAACGCTTAAATGGCTGAACCGAGTTTAGTATGGAGATTCTTTGAGTCCCCACGCGGAAAGAATAGGACGCTTTTATCGCAAAAAATTACAGTACTCGCGCTATATAGCTATGTCCACATTGTGCCCTTTCATCTTCAATTTTCATAATCTTTTGACATTTCGAATGTCAAAAGATATGAAAATTGAAGATGACATAGCTATTGAAACGATTTTTGGTGCAATGTATTTGCGGGCGTCGTCTAGTAGAGTATAATCATGTAAAAAAGTGAAAGTGACTTTTTATTAAATATACAAAACGTTCTATATTTTATTATTATAGTAAAAATTGCTGGTACCAACTTCGTGACGCCAAAATTCGTTTACTGCGCGAAAGCCATGCATTTTTTTGAGAATAAAAACTAACTTATCACCTTTCTCAGGATTTCGGCAATCTGAATATCTCCAAACCAAATTTTATTAAAATTGATTCAGCCGTTTAAGCGTGAAGAGGTTTCCGAAAAATATACACACTTCCCTTCTTCTTCTACTATATAAAGTTATTAATAAACAAAGTATGAATACTAAGATTATTAAATTAAAATTAACGAATAATAAAAACTATTAAATTGTATACATTTTTTTTTCTCGTACTTACTCTATAATGTAAAGCTGTCTACACACTTGCTTAGGATGCTTAATTATTCTGAAACAATTTTGACAAAGCTTGTTTCAAAATGAGGCCGCCGGCCTGTGGGTAGACAGCATAAAGTACATCAGGGCTAAAATGGTCGCGTTCAAGAATCATATTATGAATTATAATATGATTAATTTTTTAAAAATCGCAAAATGGTCACTCTGTTTGCAATTCATGACTAGTTCGTACTAATTTGACATTCGTCAGTTTGACAGTTTTGATAATTCATTTTCTGAATTGATTTGAAAGAAATTGCAAAATGTGACCATTTTAGGTCGGCACTCCGCAGTTTTTATAAAATTTCAATCCATACCTACTGAGCCTACATAAGGAAATATATCAGATCAATTCAACAAAAGCAGCAAACAAACACGCTAACAATAGGCCGCAAGGAATATTGGCTGTGTAAATACATTAGCAAACATTGCGATTAGGTCGGGGTTTCCCTGAAAACATTTGTTTTGGATGAAATAAACACCGCTTACTACGTTTGATTTGTGATATTTTATTGGGTTCACCATGAATAATAATTACTATGGAAGAGCAGTCAAAAAATGGTTCCATCAGCTAGGTATGTTTTTCATCACCCACACAACCAATTGAAAGTACGAAAGCTTTCAATTGGTTGTGTGGGTGATGACCACAAAGAACTTCTGACAGAGCGACATAGCATGCTCGGTCAGGCCGAAGCTCACTGAAAGCATTCTAGACGTTGTAAAGTATATACCTTATCAATCTAATTGGCGAAACGATCATATTGCAGGATGAAAAATTAAACAACTTGTCAATCAATTGCGTTACGTGCGTACAATTACATGCGTTAAGCACTCCCTAGACGGTAATTCAGCATTACATGCGTTACGTGCTGTAATGCACGCATGATCGTTTATTGTAGTGATTGATGCGAATGACATGCAAACTACGTGCTGTACATTGATTGACAAGTTCTTTAATTTTTCATCCTGCAATATGTGCATTACATGCACGCATGATCGTGTCGCGATAGGCATGTCATGCAACAATGAATACTGTCACGTAAATGCATGTCATGCTGAATTACCGTCTAGGGAGCGTTTAACAAGTGCCTAAGAAACTTCAATAACGCGATGCAGCATTGTGCGTGTCTATTGGTATATAGCCCTAGTCAAGGTCAAGTCAAGGTGTCAGTGATACAACTTTCGTTGCCCTAGCTGCGTTGCCTTGTATAAATTGCTAGATGACGTCAAAATTCATTTATCGCGCAGGAATCGGACATTTTTCCGGGGTAAAAAATATCCTATGTACTTTCCCGGAACGCAAAATATCTCCATACCAAATTTCAGCCAAATCAGTTTAGCCAGTTTTAGATGACGCCAAAATTCGTTTATCGCGCGGGAATCGTACATTTTTCCGTAGTAAAAAATATCCTATGTACTTTCCCGGAACGCAAAATATCTCCATACCAAATTTCAGCCAAATCAGTTTAGCTATTTGGCCGTGAAGTGGTAACAGACAGACAGACCTAGACAGAGAGCACACTTTCGCATTTATAATATTAGTATGGACTATGGAAGTATGGATGTGAGCGATTGGAGCCATATTTGAGCAGTCAAAATATTATGTATGAGAGTAACAGCTGTTCTATACTGTATTATATTTCGATGGTTGTATGATTTTCGCTGTTTACATAAGTCAAAGATAAAATATAATAAAGCGATATTATGTTTCTAACAGCAATAAATCAGTAGATACGAAATTATGTTTTATGCTTTCTATAGCTAGCGAGCCCTCAGGGTGACAACGACAACTTCTTAAAACGACAACTTCCGAAAACAACAACTTCCGAAAAACGACAACTTTCTAGAATGTCAACTTCCGAAAACGACAACATCCTAAATCGTCAACTACCTAAATTGTCAACCTCCAAAATTGAGATCTTCCTGTAACGACAACGCGTTCGACCCTTTTTAAAAGAACTTTTGCCGCTGACTGTACCCACTTTCATCCGTTTTTAAGGTTCCGTACCCAAATGGTAAAAACGGGAACCTATTACTAAGACTGCGCTGTCTGTCTGTCTGTCACCAGGCTGTAGCTCAAAAACCGCGATAGCTAGACAGTTGAAATTTTTATTTTTTTTATATAGGCAGAGGCTCAGACCAAGTAAAAACTCAAGACTGGCTGCGAACAACAAAGTGAAGCCGATCGAAAGTACGCCAGCTGTGTATGTACACGCTTACCACACCCACATACGCAAAACGAAAGTACGCCATTTTTCGTCGTATATATCACGACTCGTGACACCAGCACGCGTTTAGAAAATAATTTGTAAACACTTCAAAATGCCGAGCTGTGTTATGAAAGAAATGGCAGAGGGAAGTAAGGGTATTATAGCACTTAATCTTGATATATTATTTCTACATTCTGTTGAAGTTTGTAATTTTAAGGCCTTCGATTGCTTGAAGACTGCCTTATTGAAGTGCTGATAACAACCTCTTAAATTTACACCAGGAAATACATGAAGGACAGCATTTATTTGTGCTTGTTCAAAGTCGCATTTATATTGCGAAATATTAATACCCAATATTTCTTTTAAATTTTAGGAATCTGTCAATTTAGGAATTTGCTATTTCAGGAATTTGCCATTTTCGGAAGTTGACGAGTTTAGAATACACGTTCTCGGAAATTGTCATTTTCGGAAGTTGTCGTTTTGGGAAGTTGTCGTTGTCACCCTGAGGGCTAGCGAGGACGAATTTAGAAGTTTTGTCCTTGAAAGAAAATGAAGAAAAATAAGTATTTTGCACTACGACTGTTTGCCCTTGTTTGAAAATCCTATACTAGTAGGATTCCTAATACTAGGAATTTCAAACAAACACAATGACGTATTAATTAGTAGTTTCTTTCTATTTATAGGTAAAAAACAGGCTACTTTAGCTTTCTGTGTATCAGGTATGGACTTAAAGACAAAAGTAATACCTATAACCTTCATTAACTGACTGCAGTACGAGGGTTTTGCTCCTACCTTATACAGATTTGGAAGGATTTATAGAAGGTCGATGATAATTTAAATTGAGAACTAGAACAAAGCATAGAACGTTCTAAAACGAATTGGAAACTCTTAATCCCCATGAACCCAGATATTTCTAGACCCTTCGTAATTGAAGTGAGGTGGGTAGCTAACATTAAGGTGCTCCCTCACTGGGAACATTCGAGTGTAATGTAACATTATAGATTCAACTTTGAGCATTACATTACAATACTACATCCCTGATGGCGCAATTTCAATGGTCGAAAGGACCAATGAAAATGCGCCATTAGTTGTTATCTCGGCTGCAGGGACTCCCCGTATACTGTATACCGTACGAGTTAACGACTAATGAAAATGCGCTATGACTGACGAGCATTCACGTGTAATGTAACGTTACATAGATTCGACTTTTAGTATTCCATAGCAAGTTGACTAACGTAGCATTGATTGCAACTTGTAACATCATGATGTTACAAGTTTTATCAAGATATTACATATTGTACTATTACAAGATGTACTTGTAATGCTCGGTTCTCCTTCCTCACTGATGTAAAGTGCCTGATAAGGGGGTGATAGACACGCGAGTAAGTACGCAGACTTATGGCTCGACGATCTTAATCGCCTGTATGTCAGAAAAGAGCCGCAGCCGCGCGCCGCGAGCAAAAATTATTATCTCTTTATTAAAACATTTCCAAAATTATTAAAAAAAAAACTTTCGTTGACAAAAAATGGTTTCATTTTTACCACCATCCGTCCTCTAGCTTGATTAAAATACAGACACTTCAGGACAAATCAAGGCTATCAAACATTTCCTTTAAATCACATCATTATTCTGAAATCCGGCGCCGCTTTATGCTTTAAGAGTGCATCTGACCCTAACTTGACTACATTCTTAAACCTAGATCTCAAAATCTGTAAGGTCTAGAAAGCTGATTTTTTTACACAAGTAACTTCAGTTCATGAAGATTAAATGCTCAAGACGAAAACACGATTACTGAAAAAATGCTCGATAGTTTCTTTTTTACAAAAAACCTTGTTTTAGACACATTTTTGCTTGGATCTTCGAAGTTCGCTATCTTTTCTTTAGTATTTTTTAATATCTAAAAAGGCATTGATAAAACCTAAATTTGCTCAAAACACTTTTTTCATAATCATTATAGTTCGTCTTTTATTCAAGTAAAACTAACTTGGCGATGATTCCGCGTCGTCCTTTTTCACCTGGCATATGAAAGACGTGCGTGAGTGTGAAGAGAGAAGGACTATGTTTTATTTTTAGGGTCAGTATCCCTCTTAATTGCTATTATCTAAACCAGTTCATCGCGATTAGGGACTTGGAACTGATTCAGTAAGAATATTAGTCAAAATCAGAAGTAAATCTCTTCACAATTATTTCAGAAGGATACTTCGAACGTAATTCAACGTGTTAATTTGTTCGATGTTTTCATCATTGGTATATTGATATATTATTTCAGTGCGTATAGTTAGTCATACTCTCTTTACTATACAACATTTTATTCGACTCCCATTACCCTAATTATTTAAAAACCAATTATATGTTCCACAATTATGATAGGCAAGATCTCCGCTCCCATTCAAAACTCCTCCTCAACATTCCCATCCATCAAACAAAATATTTTCATTCCTCCTTTACTGTCAAGTCCATTGTACTTTGGAACTCCTTACCTGCTCATATTAGGCAGGCGAAAACGTTAAATCACTTTAAGTCGTTACTTTTTAATCACTATTTTAATTCATCAGTCAACAATAATAATTATTAATTTCATTTAAATATTCCTTTTTTATGACCATTTATTTTGTATAATATATACTTATATTTTTATTGTAAGTATTATTATTTTATATTTTTATGTATATTATATTGTAATATGTATGTATTTTATATTATAATATTAATTATTATATTATATTATTGATTATTGTAATATTTATTGAATATAATATCTTATATCTATAACTTAATTAGTCAATTATTGTGAAAAATGTTTATACTTTTGCACATCACCACTTTCCAAAGTTCATCATCTCAAAGACGTGTGAAAGGTTGCCTGGAAGATATTGCTTTAAGTAATAAGGCCGCCTTTGTGTGCAGTTCAATTAAATTATAATATTGTATTTGTATTTGTAATGTAATATGTGCACAATAAAGTATATTTGTTTGTTTGTTTGTTTGTTTGTTAGGTACTTTTGTATGTACCATGAATTAAAGTACTTGTAACCACAATACCGTAAAAAGTTTTCAGAACCAATAGACACGCTTCATTGACGAGACCTCGCTCAGCGCAGCGATTCTATTGGATCTTAAAAACACATTCCTCACAACACATCTCTGGTGGAAACGCAGCCTAATAAAATTAATAGCTGTTATTGTTGGATCACACATAACTCATAAGCTTTTGTTATAATTGATTGTTTAACTGTGAAAACGTTTTAATAGTGTATAATTTATGTAGTATTTAAGGTTGTTAATTAAATCACTGTATATTTTTCTAATAAAATAAAGTACTTAATGTATCCTTAAATATTTAAAGATAAGTAAGACTGCAATGCAATGTCCCAGTGTTGGGCAAATGTGCAAGATATATTAGATTAGGTTTCCAGTACTTATCTAAGTCCGCAGTACATAAGGAGCTTTTAGTGGGTTACTGCATCACTGGGCTTTTATCTGGCGAATAAACATCAACTGTACTATGAACTTAGTTTATAGTGAACTTAAGTATCCGATAATCTAAGAACCGATTCTCTTATTTAATTTAGATTTTAAACGTATTTGATAGTGGTTTTCTAAGATATAAACGTATAAAGCTCGTATTATATGCGTTCGCCCGAACGCGCGGCTTAGCGGATATACTGCGAGATTACAAGCAATTATTGTACACACCAAAAACATTTCATGTAAAATGTTCCCAAGACGCCTACATAAGGTTTGCCCTGTGAAAAAGATATCAGATATCATGCAGAGCCAAGCTTCTGAGTCTACACGGCCTAACTCTACCGACCCTTACTTCAACAAATATTCTACATACCAGTATATGATACGGCTTCGCCGTTTCGCTACCGTCGCGAAGGTGATGCGAATATTTAGTTTCTGATCTGAAGTGAGTAACGGAACAGCAAATACATATTATATTACTTTAATGATATTATTATGTAGATGGTAGAGACATTGATTCATAGGCAGACGACGGACCATAGTTTGATCAGGTTATGTATTTACATCACAGACATAGATCAAGATAGATACCGCATGTGTATGTACTTCGCGTGCCATATCGCGTTCGCAAACGACGAGCAATGCTCGTCTTTTGAAAATCTGTTCTTTAGTCTGCTATCGGAATCGGACGTCAATCAGAATTTCAAAAACGCCTAAATGCTTTATTGTGCCATATTGAGGTGTAGAAATTCGAATAGAAACGTTGACTTAGATAATGGAAACGTTTCTTATCATCGCTACGTCAAAGTAGCTAGGAAAAAAGTGGCATGCTCGTTTTCATACAAATGGAGGGACATGCGGTATCTATCTTGATCTATGTCTGTGATTGACATTGATTTTGACAAAATTGAATTGTTGATTTTGATCAAAATCCGTTGGCTAGGCTAGGATTAATATTATGTAAAATTGTCGGGTTATGTCAAGTTAATAATAAAATATCGTCGTAATCAGATTTCGACGGGCCTTTAGCCTACTTAAATTGGTTGGATTATACAAACCGACCAAATCAAAGTCTGCTACCTGTTTTCGTCGTCAGAGTAAAAATTATTTAATGAAATTTCAAGCATTTTCTTCATTTCGGGAAGCTCAGTAAACATCTCACAAATTAATAAGAACAATAAAGCTGAAGATTCTCCTAATGTCTTTAATATTAGTTTGAGAGCTTTTTATTACATAATGCCATTGATATAATTTCGAACAAAATTTAGACTCTTCAAAGTTTAAGCGACTCGATAATAATATTATTATGTTAAATAATTAAGGTTACTGTATTAACTGTTGTCGCAAAGTTGAAAGAGAGTTTGGCATTGTTTGGTAAGTGTCAAAGATTAACATTTTACAACATATAAGAGAAATAACTCATGTTTTCTCTTATAATTCAACAAACCTTGTAACTTACCTACTTCATCGTCTAGCTCTACTATATCCAGCTGACATAGAATCCCATATTTTGATTTTTATTTTAAATCATTTTCCCGGTTCTAGCGGCCTAGCCTCCATATATTATGCAAAAATCGTCAATTTTTAAATTGTTACTTACACGCTAAATTCACTTATATCTTCAATAATTGAAGATAATTATATTATTATGTAACATAATTATTATGCGAATTATGGAGCATATAATATATCGAGTGAATTAATTATTTTATTAATCATAATTTATGTAAAAGTAATAACCCTCGGACACGGGTATTTTAAAGTTTAGTTTGTGTAAACGAAAAATACTATAATTATAATATTATTAAAATTAAAATATTTCATGAACCCAAAGATGTGATATTTGACATAGACAGGTGGCCGGTTTACTAAAATAATGTAAACAGATACTGGAATGTGCATTCCAGTGACTTTCTAAATTATTCCATTTGTAATCCAGCGCTTGATTCGATCACTGGATTGGAATAATGTAAAGCCCGGTTTCGTGTTTGCCAACAAGTCTGTCATGAGGTTGTTACATGGGTCTTAAAAGCATAACATTAAAGTTAAAACTATCACGAACATTACATTATGTTACAGTATAATAATGATTATCGTGCGAAAAGGGCAACCAAGGATGATAATAAATAACCAACAGCGCAAGATTTTTTTTCTTCTCAATCTAGATAACTAACATCGATGGTATTTGTAATTTTGATAATTTGTGAAGATGTCTCAAAATGAATGAAAATTCGGATACATTTGTGTAATGGAGTTTCGATGTCCAATTATTGTCTGTGCCTCTATCGGAAGCTCAAGATCTCGTTAAGGAAATATTTGTGGAAGAAAAACATGACTTAAGCCCACGTTACATTGGTGTATCGTTTTAGTAACCTAAAATTCATAAATTGGTCGAATAATATGAAAAAATAGGATGTTGGCCGATTTTTCTATAGAGATCTGTACAGTTTCCGTAAAGAGCTGTACAGTTTTCGTAGAGAGATGTAAGGTCAACTTGGGGAAGACCGGCATACTTTATTTGAAGTTGACTTTGAGCTGCCCCTATTTCTTTTGTAATGACTTTAGATTCTAGAAAGACGGTGTTCACAGTAGATGACAAAGTGATATTTAATAAACCTAATCGTCCCCACGTATCAATTATTATACTAACCCGGCGAGAAGAACCAGCGTAAGAAACACTAAACAGACTTAAAACCAGATAGTGTAGATGTAGACATCTGTAAGTATTAGGTATTGAAAAAGAAACTATACTATTATAATCTTAAAGCCTCATTTAGTTTGTATTGAATAAAAATAATAATAATTGGGGCAACTCCGGCATGTTTTCGGCTTGTGCCTGAGTTTTTTTGTAGCGACATGCCTGTCTCTTAGGTCAAACTAACTGCAAAACTGTTTTACCCACTGAGCCATATGAAACTAGTCATTTAAATATGGAAATTGTTGCCGCTAGATGGACTTACCCTCCAGACGGACTTCCCCAAGTTGACCATACAGTTATTTTAGACAACTCTAGAGTTTTTGTAGACGCCTGAACAGTTTCTATTTTCGTAGACACCAGTCGTAGGCAAATGTACAATTTCATAGACACCATTAATTCCTTGATGCGATTCTAGATTCATATAAAATCACTACTTAGATAATTTTTATAAATTTTATAAAATACTAGTGACGCCAAAATATGGAAATCCAAAACAACGATAGTATTCATTTACTTAGTGCCGACTCTAAGAATTTAGAGTCTTATAAGAAAGCTTGCATTATTATTTTGTATTTCCATACTTCCATACTAATATTATAAATGCTGAATGAAAGTGTGTCTGTCTGTCTGTAAACGAGTTTTGGCGCAACGGAGATGCGGGCGTCATGTAGTTTACTACATAAATCCCGCAACTCCGTTGCGGCAAAATTCGTTTATCGCGCAGGAACCGTACATTTTCCGGGAGAAAAAGTATTCTATGTTCTTTCCCAGGACTCAAAGTATTTCTATACCTAGCAAAGATTGAGCGGTTTAGTATATGGTATAGATGTCGCAGTCATCTAGTTCAATCTGCGGTTCGATTGAATGACTAGCGCATTCATTGAATGACTCCATTCAATTGAATGACTCGGCCGAACGTTGATTGAACAATCGTCACTCAACGTTCAACTAGTTAGCGATTTTTAACATAGCCCTTTGAAGAGAGCGGATATGAAATTAGTCAGGTATTGAATGTATTTATTTTTAACGGAATAGGAAATGTATAAGAAGAGTATATAATTATTAGCAATGTATTCATTACTTCGTCTGTCCAAAACGATTGGATTTGGTTAGGTTAGATGGCAAGGCGGGACTTGGGCGGGACCTCTCGCTCTCGAGCATGGTTCGCTGCATGCTCGAGAGCGATGAGGCATGGCAGGCGGCGGTCTCTTTCTGCGAAACCGTCCTTTCGCAGAAAGAGGCCGCGGAGCGGAACAGAGAGGATGACCCATCCTCCTTACCGCTCCGCCGGCGTAGGACGGGAGTGCGGAGGCGTCGTTACGCGAACCTCCAAACTCCCGTCTAATCCGGGGCTCCGGGCAGGGATGGGAACCTGTCCGGCTTAGCTAGTCCCGGCGCCGAGGGGAACGCTTTAGTTTGCCTAAGCGTTCCCTAACTTTGGTGGAAGTCCGGTCCCTATTGAGGTAGACCGGCCGGTCGTGGAGGGGGTCCTGTGTTAGATAGATCCAGGACATACCTCCGTATACGGCTGAAGGCGAACCGCAGGTGGTTTTAGTGGGTAGGAGTCCCACATATCCCCGGGGTGCTTCAGCTTATCTGAGGCACATCCCCGACCCGGGGAACCCATGACGGGTTTCCCCTGCGCATCAAAAAAAAAAAAAAAAAAAATTGGCAAGGCGGGAGCTTCGCTGCGCTACGCTCCCGCCTTAGCCATCGTGGTTATTTTTTTTGTAAACCACCCAGAAGTAGCCGTCGCCTCATAATTGAAGTCAGTTTCTAGATTAACCTATTAGTATGCCACCAACAAATACTTTAAAAAATTCATAGCATTCTATTTAACGACTTCACTATGATGACGTTTAGTCAAGACGTTAAACGTTACAGTCAGCGTCTTGACTAGTTGTCCTTCAGTCATTCAATAGAACGGTGTCATTCAATGAATACGCTAGTCATTCAATCGAATCACAGATTGAACCAGATGACTGCGACATAGGTACCAGACAGACACACTTGCATATTAATAATATTAGTATGGATATGGATACGGCAACCAGTCTTCACACAACTCATAGATCGGAAAGAGCTGTGAAATTTTAGGGGACATGATACGGTCGTTGGTATGCTGGTCACGCGCGGCTCGAAGTTCTCATCGGCATATTTCATTATTAGTTCCACACGATCTTATGATGTATGGGAAAATATTATTGTGATACCCTAGATTAACTGTGTCATAGTAAAATTATATAATAGGGATGATGACAAGGTCAAAGAGCAAATTTTGTTAATAAAATAAAGAAATCACGGTAAAAAAAAAAAGTTCCCAAAATTTCAGCTCGATAGCATTTGTATTTTTATTGTTATGCGCCTTCAAAGTTGGATAATCAAGTCGATTTTTTTTTCAATTAAATTTCTGAATATTTGTATACCATTCGATAACTTATGCAATTAAAAGCAACTTTTGTTATTTAAAAAAATACGGGGTGTAACAAAAATAAGTGATAATACTTTAGGGTGTGTACGTGTTCCTTGTAGAGAGTTCACTGTAAAAGTAGCAGCGCTGAAAGACCAAATTTTTTTTTCACTTTTGTATGGGGAAACTCGTTACACTCGGGCCTTTGCCCATACAAAAGTGAAAAAATTTTTTGGTCTTTCAGCGCTGCTACTTTTACAGTGAACTATCTACAAGGAACACGTACACACCCTAAAGTATTATCACTTATTTTTGTTACACACTGTATATTGATATTTTTCAGCTCTTCTTTACTGTTGCGAGTGTTCATGGGTGACGGTAGTTGCTTTCCATCGGGACACCCGTTTGCTTGTTTGCCTCCTTATTTTATAAGAAAAAAAAATTATGGTGTGCAGGAAGCATCTAATGTCCAATAAAATATAGTGTATAGGGTTCATCCCTATGTCTTTTGGATTATTAGGGTACATGACAATAGTACGTTATACGTACAGACACTATAGGCTTCAAATACTTTTCACTCTGTTAAAACAAAAATAGAAAAATAAAAATGAAAAAATACAACAAACCACTCATTTTTAGTTGGTTAAAATTCTCTATCCACGTGGATATTATGTTTTATGTAACGTTAATTAAAAATGGCGCGCAAATAAAGGCTAAATAGGTACGCAATAAGCTGGAATAAATTGCTTCAGCGTTTTCAATTATGGCGGGGTGTAGGAGCACTTGGGGATGACAATTGTGGTGGTAATATGTTTGTATAGAACAAACATAAATACGTGAAAAGATGTAACTGCACAGTTTGGCTTAATAGATTTAAATGTGATAAATGCAGTAATTAAACTGTTTTTACTATTTTGAAGAATATATATTTTTTCCTTCTATATAACATCTATGGACGCTTCACACCGCGTCAGTCCGGT